>JAFREQ010000018.1:10261122-11624183 GCA_025331565.1 Holacanthus passer
AGTGTGAAATTTCCACTCAAACATTCATGAGTGTAGACCTGCATTACATCACCCCTGTGCCTCATCATGGGTGGAATCAGAACAAGGCCAGAACAAAGGAAATGTGAGGAAGGGTAAAAAAAAAAATTACACTTCAATGAGCGAGAGAAGCAAGAAAGAGAAAGAGATAACACAAGAAAACGGGAAGTCGCGGGAGCATCGGATGAGGCTACATGCGTGTTTCTCTCAGACTGCTGTCTCTTCCAGCTAGCCAGACATGACTTCACCACAGCTTCCCTGTTTGCAGATATGACCTCACTCATGCAGACAGAGCCTACGCCACGCAGCATTAGCTCGAAGCGGCCCGATACTTTTATGCAAGTTGCTCCCCTCCTATGACTGCTGCGGGAACCTGCAGCAGTCATACAAGCTGTTTCTAGCCCTTGATAAATCATGCAGTGTTTACTACTACACGGGGTACAGAAGAGAAACCCAAATCAACCCCCCCCCCCCAAAAAAAAAAACACATTTGGGATGATCCTGAACTGCATAATTCATCAGAGCTGAGGTGCAACTGTGCTCCAGCATGAAGATGTCAGGCTGGAGAGATCTTTCAGAGCTGAGCCTCGTTTACAGCGTTGTGGTATCATATACAGGCCGTGTTTTACACTGTTGTCCGAAGAAACAGTCACCATTACAATGCATCATACACCTTCGCTTTGAGATACCAATGTTCTTTGTCTTTTCATTGCTAGACTTAAAGGATAAAGCTTATTTCGATTTGGGTCTTATCTCAAGGGAGGTGCAAGAAACACAACTGGTCAGGTGATCAGAACAGGTTGTTAACAAGCCAACACCTTATTTGGAAGTAAAAAAAACAGCGTATGTCGCAACAATACTTCATTGCACAAGAAAACAATGTGCACGCACAACTATAGCAAGTGTGGTAGGTCAAGGCTGAAGCAGGTAGCTGGTCTGTAAACTGTGATGGATGTTTGCAATGCACAGTTTTCGCTTCCAAATAAACTTATAAAACCCACATAATGATCAGACTGCTCATGTTTCTTTCCCCATCTATTCCAGCGATGTTGCTATGTTCACAGATCTCAGCCATTAAGTACAACATACTAAGAAAATCCAACCGAAGTTTGTGATAAACCAGATCCAAGCCGAAGACTTTTCCACCATCTACATCTTCTCATACCTTTTCATACAATATAACGTTTCTGTGTATCTAAACGTAAATGTTTTGGGGTCCACATTTTCATGAGTCCTATCACTCTTTTAAAAAGTGCGTGTCCATCACCTCAAAAGCCTTTTTGCCCCTTTATAGTTTTGATGGTGACACAGTTTGCATGACCTTGTTTGTTGTCCCCATTCTGGCACGTCTTTTGCCATCCTGGCCCTCTCCACTCACCCACCTCTGGGTGCCCATGTCTGCCAACCGAGCAAGCACTCACTGTCAGTCATTTTTTCCGTCAAAAGGCCCGGGAGCGGTCCCTCAGGACCGATGTCTCCAATCAGCCAAACAGTTTCCCCTCTCTCCTGCCCGATGTCCCGGCGTACATGTCCCACTTCGGCCTCTCAAGCGGCAGGAAACAATGGAGGCGGGAACGGGTTTGTGATAAAACCTGAAGTTGTTTGGTGCTGACAGACAGCTGGTGACGCAGGATGTCCTGATGTCCATCTCGAATATTGAGACTTATATAATACAAAAGCAAACACACACTTCAGGAAAAAAAAAGTTCAGCTTGGCCCCATAAGTGATGATTCATGGATGTCTTCAATCAGAGACTCATGGGAGACACTCCTGAGTCATTGTATTGCTCACCTGAGAGTCTCCACCTTCAGCTAGTGACGTACTTTCATTTCTTTTCTGTTTTATATTGTAGCCTATGGGAAAGTAATTTTGAAAAATGGACACTTTGGTAAAGTACAGGGCGCCAACTTTTTTTTTATTTAATTTGAATATTCTCTACTAGCGGTGTACACAAAACTCAGTTCAGTGAGTACTTTAATTTTGAGACCACAGTTCAGTAAGTTTTAGTTCAGCAGAAAAAACTACAGAAAACAAAATATTTGTCATTTATTTTGACAAATCAGTGGCTCATAATTCTCACTGTTCTTTCTCTTACAGTTAGGTCACTCAAATACAGACATATTGTCAATTAGAAAAAAATGAATAACAGAAATAGATAACACATGTAATACTGTAGATTGTGCTCATTTACACAGGGCAGAACAACGGACTGACTAAAATGCACATGAAGGCACATTAAAGTGGAGCTCAAGCACTTCGACTGTAGCATGCTTAAATTCTGTATAGTTGCATATCTGCAATCATAAACACTATAGAATTAGCGACTGCTTTGGTCTGAGTCTGTATTGAGAGGCTGCCTGAACGCTGTGGTGTGAAAGACTCACCTTCACCTGTCTGGGTCTCGTTCTGCTGATTGACACGTTCAGGTGACATACTCGACTTCAGTTGAACTACGTTGGCATTCAGTTTGATTTAATGTCACTAACTTAAAGGCCAAAAGCTATAACAGGGGTTATATGAACGATTTTCCAGGTGCACAAGTTTTTCATTTCATTTGTGAAGCATCAATATGGAACAAAGAATATTGTTCTACTTCTACTGTGAGATCCCACTGTATTTCTCCCAAACATCTTCACTTACACTACACAGCCCCTGTAACTAACCTGCACTGCTGGCAGTCTATTTTTACTCATGTTAATATCACATAAGTGACGGCATAATGCACTCAGTCCTCTAAAATGTCACCATGATTTTCTTACCTGACAGTCAGAAATTCACAGTGTGTCCGGGCCACACCTCTCTGTGTGCACCTATAGACACCAACAGCTGCGAGACCACAGAGGTATGTGCGGCTTCTTAGCTCATTCCAAAGGCTTTTAACACCTACTGCATCATTCAGTGCTCAACACATCTGAGCGAGAGCGAGTAACACATGTCACGCTCGCATGATGGGCTCCAAACTACAGCGGCTCAGCTTGTTGTCGTTTGTGTGAGGAGGCTACGGTGCCATATACAGTGACCGAGCTGCCAGTTTACAGGAGGGGAACGGGAGCGGCTGGCCTGCTTTCTCACACTCCATCAGCTGACTCGAGATGAAGAGTCTGAGATCGTATCTGCTCTATTTTGCCACCACGGTAAAATAGGAGCTGCAGGAGCGCAAACGCACTCTCACATCAAGCCTGACAGCTGTCTAGTAAGACACCATGCCTGTCAGCCACCGCGGTCGCTGTCAGAGGCGGGATAGACCACCCATTGCAGCGCTGTGAAAACACTACCCTACCCTCCTTCCATCCTTCGTTAGTTCATTCCTATCACAAATCTGGAGCGTCTCCTCTTCTTCATGTCTCTTTGATTACTTGTTTTCTCATCAGTGCCAGAGCTCAGCTGTGGCCAACGTGCCGTCCTCGTCTCTCGTCCCTGACTCTGTTTCTGAGAGATGCCAGAGGCTATTCAGACTGCAAACATGCTACACAACACAAACATGCAAGAGGACACACACAGACGTACAAATGTTGTTATGGGCACTTACGGGTGACACAGAGCAGGCAGACAAGCCTTGTCCAATCCCGTGGTATGCAATGAATCAACACAATTCAAATCAATCAATTACAAACAGAAACAAATAGAATTTTTTTGGTCACTTCAGTGGAAAGAAGTTACGAACACTCACATATTATTGTCTTTTAAATTGACATGGTGAACATGTTCAACACATCCAGCAAGCAACAAGAGCATTCATGCAGGCCAGAAAACCAAAACAATGAGCTGAAAGATGCTATAACGTTGTAAGTTGGATGACTCCATGAATTTGTTAATATGAGAAACCCATTTTACTTCTATCGATTTGATCCAATTTTATTAGAATAATGAGTACAGAAACTCTAAACACTGTTAAGTTGTCTAAGGATATTCTCACAAAATTGTTGTTTGTAATGTCGTCATTTGGCTCGGGGGCTTTCACAAAAGAGATTGGACTCAGTTGTCAAAATGACAACGGCACTTGGCTGCATGGTTAGAGGTGACTCACAGGTAAGAAAGCATGAAAATCCAGAATGACTAATGGCAGAGTTATTGTGAATGGCTGTGTTGAATTACGCTGATAAAACCAAACTGCTGCTCATTAATCGAACTGTGAGCGAGTGGCTGCCAATTGAGCTGTATTATGTAATAGGCAGTCACTTTATACCTGCAGCAAGTTGCCATGGTTTCCATTTTCTAAAGCGTTTTTTTCCACTTAACCTTTGTTTCCCACTTCCTCGTGTCTATTCTCTGTTTGTGCACCTGCTGAAGATTAAAGCGCGGTCGACGGTCCAGGGCTCTTTTGAATGTGTCAGGGCCGAGACGCGGGCCGTTTCCATTAGCAAACATGGATTTGTGTGCTCTGCTCAGGACTGTGTGTCCTCTGCCTCTTTCAGTTTTTCTTCCCCTCTTACCCCCCCGACCTCTCCTCCAACATCGAGCAACGTGTGCACACTGAAACCACAAGATCTTGCCGTGTACAAATCACTTTGAGCGCTGTTTGTTTCCTGAGGCACTTTTCCTTACTAAAATTTCAATGAGTAACATCTCGTTTTGATCTCTGTTCTGACACATTCTGCAGTGTCCTGCTTCGTCCTTTTTCTGCCCTCACATCCTAATGCAGTAGTTGGTATTCTACACGCCGCGGCTTGTATTCGGTGTAATACAGAAATGTCATTCAGCTTCACACCTCTTTCTCAAACATTACCATACAAATAAAGGCTGGAGAACAAAAGGATTTAGAATTTATGCTCTGCAGCCCCAGCGAGCTTCATGCATCACAACCCTGCTAATGACAATAATAAAAGTAATAAAAAGCTGTCCATTACCAGCAAGCAAGATATGGATTGGACTAAACTGACCTAATAAATAATTCTCTTGCATTGCTAAGCACATTCAATGAGGGAATTAAATATACATACTGCATCGCCGCATGAAGTGTGTTTTTTCAGGCAGGCTTATGTTCCAGGTTCAAGAGTTCAGTTCTGGAGTTTATTACTGGATGAAAACCATAATGTGTTTTGCAAACAAATGAAATGGTCTGTGTATTCTTGTACTTTATTGTTTGACTATAAAAACAACTGTCCATGCACATCCATTACTTTCACGGTGTCAGTATATATATATGTGAATTCAATCTGAATCAGTTGATATTGTATATGTTCAAGAAGTCAATTTAAAAGATCAGTCTAATCACAGATTTTCCAAAAGGACCTTACAATCTGTCGGGCATACAACACTCCCCATAGCGGGCGAATAAAGGAATATCTTATCTTATCCATAGATTTGAGAAACTTTAAACAGGGAAACAAAGGAAGAAAGCACAATAGAAGAGATCTGTCTTCCAGGATGGATGGACATTCAACAGATTTGATATGAGCAGCGAAGAAAGACAATTGTAACATTACACTATGAAAAAAATAGAATGATAATATTAGATGAGTTACAAATCAATCAGGCAAACTTACAGGACTAAAGCAAAGGAAACATCACCAACATTAAGGCTGAGGGGCTTCTGTGTGCTGCAAACAGGTGAATATTGGATCATCGAGCAGCATCTAAACCCCCCACACACCTTTCTTACAGCAGAACTGGGAGACAGCATCCAACAATTCTGGTAACTTTCAGAAACAGACAATTCAGCAATCTGCAAAAATGATGCAGAGATTAACCAGGTGTGTAGAGATCTATCAGACTTTCTCACACAACCATCTTTGTCGATTTGTGCATGTATCAAACCTTTAATTCCTTCAAGGCCATCACAATTTATTATGATAATCCAAAAACAGATCAGCAGCTCGATTACAGCTACTCATAGGCCGGGATCATAGCATTAAAACTCATTCAGTTGCTGCGAATTCATCCATTGTTCATTATACTTTGCAGTTTTCTGTATTTCCTTACCCAAGACTACCAATGTGCAGATTAAGCTAAAATACAGCCTCCCGCTGTTAAAAAAAGAGCCTGCATTCTTTTTCCATTGATGTTTGAGATCAGTACTTCATGAGGATTATTTTTGTCCAAAATGCTAAATTCCACCATCTCCAAAAGAAGTCAGCACAATAGAGGGAGAATTTGCAGCTGTTGTGACTTTAAAGAGCTGTAACATTTTGGGATTCAACACAAAAACGTTTGATCCACACTATCTCCCTCTCCTCATTTGGAGCATGGCTTAAACCGAGCCGAATGAAAAGCAACACTATCTCATTGTTTCAAAAGCAGATTATCTGTGACTTCAAAACCCCCACTTTAGGCAATGCAACACATTGCCGCGCCGTATCCGAGCCACTACTCTGTTTCACGCCATAAAAGATTCTGAAAACAGGAGGAGTGTTAATCTCTATCCCGATGCAAACCCACTGGAGGAAGGTGGAATCCGCCTGTGTTGTTGTGGAGAATGATCTGCAGTAATACAGGCCGCCTCTATCTGTCTCCATCCCTGCAAACGTTATCTGTAGGTGAGTCACGCGCGTGTTTATGTGTAAGTGTGTGCATTAAGGATTTCACACAGCGACTGACTGTTACCTTGTCATTCACACTGAGAACGAGTGTGTGAAGCATATTGTCACGAGATAGTAAATGTATGTTGGTGTCTGCGGTGGTCACATGACACATGGGATGCTCACTGGTACCCTGGACACACTTGTTCCCTGCGTCTGCTGTCAGGCCTCAGTGGAACTTACTTCTTACTTTGAGCTCTTTCATCCTCATCTGAAGTCTCTCTCCCCTCGCCTGCCCTGCTCCCATTCTCACTGTCCTCCTACATGAAATTGAGGATTTACTGTCCTCATCAAAAAGTTGTTCTCCACTTTAGAACTTCTGCTTTCCATCATGAAAGACTTTTGTGCCAAAAGGAACAAAACTTTTATAACATTTATAACAGATGCTACAGATAATTTGGCATTTGTTGTGAAGTGAACATCATTTTATCTGATAGGTCACGGTCATTATTGTTTCAAATTTGTTCAAGTTTGTCAGTGTATAAGTCTTGCATATTAAGATATCATCCTCATTCAAAGGCATCAACAAATTGGTGACAAACTGTCTTAACAGCTTCAGTACTCCTTAACATAGGAACCAATGCTGACTGTTAGCAGGAAACTAAAAGCAAACAGCAGCCGTCTGTCTTTAAGACTGATGTTTTGTTGACCCATCAAACCTCACGACCTTCTCCCTCGATGATAGCGTCACCTGACTTCCTCTTTTGCTCCTGTCATAATTAGTACATTCGGTAGAAGGCAACATGTGTTGACAAAAAATACTGTACTTGAATGTAAACATGTTGCTTTGTGGCACTGAAATTTAACAATCTTGGGATCGCCTACATTAGATTTTTTTCTTCCTTTTTTCCTTCCTTCCTTCCTCACAATGAAAGCACCACTCCGTGCAGCACCAGTAGGTAAAATCATGATCTGTTGCTCCTTAAATGTCTTATAATAGCGACAGAGAAACGTTCCCACCGTCCAATGTTTAAGATAATACACTTTATACATTTCATAAAGTGAAATGCACCCTCATCTTGCATGATTTATCCACCACTTATTCACCTTCTGTGCATTGTATTCAAAACTACCAGCATCTGCTTCTCCTCCATAATAAAACTTTCCTGCATTCCATCGTGCATCATCTGATAAAATGCTGCAGAGTTGTGCTGTGTCACTCTGTCTCACCGCCTCAGGGCCGCAGCCTCCTGCCCGCCTTGGTAACAAATATATCTTTATTCAGAACTGGCCCTGTTCAGGGGCAGGACATCAATCCGCTTTGTGTCGGCAGCCTCTGCTTCGCTGTGCCTCGCCGCTCTGCTTCTCGCCTCTCTGGGTGGGGCCTGGTTATTGAATTGTCTATGGCTTTGTTTTGGCTGGCAATCTCTCCTCTCTTTTTTCCTCTCTGCTCCAAAATCATGGCCCATTTATTCTAACCCAATTATTATTGAAGCCTGGCTGAGCGGAGTGATAGATGGTACTTTGCTGGAGCTCGGCTATTGCTGACACACATACCGCTTCAGTTGCAGAGGCGCCGATTACGCGCACACACGCACAGTCCAGAAATTATCCTAATTTATGAGGGATGACGATTTTATTAATTAACATGGCGGCGTGAGGCAATAAAAAAAGATGTGAACATGAACGGCCTGACTAATTGGGCAATGAGTGTGAGGGAGGGCGCTTTGTTTCGACATGGCTCATAAGTCACAACACAAAGGAGACGAAAGACAAGGTTCAACCGAAGAAAGATTATGTGTAAAAGTAAAAGTGGAGAAAACAACTCCCATCTCCACTCTGAGGTATTTGTAAATGAAAGCCACCTAGAGTACACTCCCAGTACAAGTGCTGATAGGTACCTTTAATCAGCCCATTTCTCTGAACCGCTCATGATCACACCGCACATGTTGAAGAGATTGCTGGGCTGTACTAATCCCACTGGATGATCCTGTCTGCTTGTTAGACTCAAACAGACTGGAATCACACCACAATGACCTTCTCTTTACCTGCCCGACACCCTGTGCAGCTGCCCGTAATGAGGACATCACCTACTTCTATGTTGACAACTGTCTCTTCACAGTGTTTTGTTCCTGTTCTTTGAGTCCGTCGTGAATCAATTCTGCATCTTCATACTATACTTTACATTGCAGCTTAACATCTGCGTCCAAAAGCAGAAATACCTATAACATCATATTTAGGTGAATTATTTCCTCGTTACAATGAACATGAGCTGTGCAATCAATTCTGAAACAAATCCGTAACTCAGTGTTCAATTGTCATGAGAAATTTAAAAGCTCCAGAACAAGACAGTAAGTGGACCTTGAGTGAAAGATTTCTTTGTCAACAGCTGCATTCAAGGTCAAGAAAGAAAATCTCTGGAGAGAAGGTCATTGTCAGGCATGACTGGAAATGCTGTTTTGATAGTTTGATGGCATAAGAGGAAAAAACTTCTAATGTTCATCACAATAAAAGAGCATATAACCACTAAGCAACATGACTCTTTCATGTGTTTTTAGTATTTCTGAGAGAGACATATGCTTCATATTGCCAAACACTTTTTAGTACTGATAGATAATTATTTAAAGATGGAATGACACCAGCCTTGTCCCTCACATGATCCTTGATCTAATTTTGATTTCATAACCTTATGTTCTTGCATAATTGCAGCGTGGATGCCTGAATGGACACACATGGAAGAAGTTTCGGAAAGGATGGCTGGACAGTAAGTTAATAGGGAACAGGCTGAATACATAATAGAACAGAATAATTGGTTGGAAAACGAAATTAAATGTGCTGCTCGCTGCATAAGCACTAATATCTAAATTATTAATCAGCCGAAAAGAAGTAGCATTTTACTTTGATTTCACATTCAAAGCCTTTATCCAGCATCTCTACTCAACTGAGGTCTGTTACACTCGATTGTGGTATGTTAATTGTAAGCCTAATATTATCCTCTCCAAGGGCAGCGAGGGGTGATAGGAAGTCAGGGTGTAATGAACATATGGCCGTCATAGCTTGTGAGCTAACTGTCTCCCAGCTCGCTCCACAGTGAAGCTCCCGGACTGGAGGAGAAGCGCTGCCTGCATGTCAATGAGCCCGATTCCCTGTTAACCAGCTGAGTGCACAGGGTCTCTTGTCTCACACACACTAGGTGCCATCTGCACCCTGAATGGGCTGCTCTGAGTGTGTGTATGTGTATGTGTGTGTGTGACAGAGAGAGAGCTCTTCAGAGGATGGGCTGCAGTTAACCCCATGCACATGCCCGTCTTACAGCCTGCCGCTTTGAGAAGCAGAGAGATCATTGAGAAAAAGAGCTATTTTTAGACATGAAATAGGGAGGGGATAAGCATGAGCGTGTGTGTGTGTGTGTGTGTGTGTGTGTGTGTGTGTGTGTGTGTAAGGCTGTTTGATTCCATGGGTGAGCATGATGCGCAGTGATAGTCTTTTCCAAAACAACACAGCAGAAGAGGCACAAGCTATCTTAAACTTCACACGCAATCATATAAGCCACACATGAGTCCTGGAGAAAACACACACACACACACACACACAAATCTGGATATTGTCCTATTGTGCCTGCAGCTAGGCCTGACAGCGGTGTTGGACTTACATCACACACACACACACACACACACACACACACACACACACACACACACACACACACACATCCTCCCTAGCAACGGGACACGTGATGCTGGTATTGTATGCCCAACCTTTTCACGTTCCCTCTCTCTGTCTCTAATCCATGTCTTTCATCCTGACAGGTGCCAGCGGCTGGTGAACCAGGCTGCAGACTGACGATTAGAGTGGGCAGGACGGACACATGGACTGGTACCAGGTCATGTAAAAGTCTGTTTGTGTGCCGGGGAAGGGAGAGAGTTCAGTAATCAGGCTAAAGGTTCATCTTTCGCTCAGAGGCTGGTAGGTAATCATCACAGGACACACGGGATAATTAAGGCTTTTCCTATAATCCGATACAAAAATAGGGAGGTTGGTCGTGAAAAGGAGTTTTTATGCATGAGGCAGGAGAGGTGTTGCAAGATAAACTTTAGGGGTCATTAAATAATTAACAGAATAGGAAAAAAAAGATTTATGCTACAAGAAAAATTCTTTAATCTTTGCTTTCATCCCTCGTTAATCAACTGTTGGATAAATCCTGCAGCAGCACAGCGATTGTACGATCGTAATTTAGCGGCTGTAACCAGGCATGGCAGTTCCTGTCAAGCTTTGGGTTTCTCAACAGTTTAGAGGTGTCTTTCCCCAAACCTAATGTACAAGAGCCAAATTGTAAGGAGCGGATTAAACATTGTGTTTGTCTGTTCTAACGTAAGCTGCAAACGCCGGCATACCCGACTACATTACAGCAGTAATAAACGAACATTTCTTCCAAGGAGCAGCTAAGTACATTATTTTTTAGGGGTTAGAGGTTATGCTAAAAAAAACAATCATATTCAGAGTCCTTTTCTCCATTTGGTTTGGGGATTATACTCCAACCCAACTCATCAGGGTTGCTGACCACATCAAAAAAAAATGAAACCCTGTTGATTATAAACTAATAATAAATCATAAATGTAAACTCTGTGTTAATTGTCCAACTATAGTTTTTCTATAGTCAACATCAAAACAGAGCAGAATATGTAGCTTAAGCAATATATGATGTATGCAGCCATAAAGTGCATATTTAATATCCCTTTATAGGGTTTTTGTTTTAAATACAAGTCAGCTGAAAACATTAAAAATTCAGCTGAAGACAGACTTTTCATGCGACGCGCCGGGCGAACGTTAATTAGTTCGCTAGTTACTGCAAATAAAAATCTGCCACAGACGGTTTTTATTTCAGCCGATGGCTTTGTCTGCTTGAAACTGAAGCTGTATTTTAGTATAAATGTAGAAGGATAAATCTGCCACTGTTAAACTGCATATGTGTCATTCTGGATTGGAAAGCTTGACAGGCTGAGTAACAATTACTACTGGAGGGGTCAATTCCTGGATAATGTTCCCTTTGCAGGTTTCTAAAGATAAATCAGATATAACATGGAAAACAAATCACTCATTAGTACATGTGTGCAACCGGTGGCGATGGCTCACAAGTAGTCATTGCTTTATTTTAAGGAGTCACAAAAAAAGTTGGGAACCACAAGATTAGAGATTCACAGTTGTTTTTCTCTGCATGTGCTGTCTGTAAGTTTAACAAGGCTTAAAATATTGAGCTGAACTGTAACGTTTTGAAATTTTTCTTTTTTCAGGAGACCAATAAAACATGTTAAGGCTGAGGTGAAATGAATTATTAGTGGTCTCTGCACCCGTACCAGAGTATTTAAATCACTGCAATGAGTGAGGACCATGTTTCAGTCTTCTACTGACGCAGCCTGAAAAGCATCAAAGCTAATACAGAGTTTAATCTCCTCCAACACGCCAGTTGCTGCATAGGAGCCGAAGTGACAACATTGGAATCACAGGCAATTATAACATGCACACGCACGCACGGACTGTCGCTCACATTTCCATGTTTTCATTAGCATGCATGCAAGAGCTCACTCTCACTAATACCCCTCCTCGCAATCTTTGGTTTGCTTCATGTAAAAAGGGATGTAAACATTAATGCATTCAAATGGAGCGATGTCTCTCTGAGTCTGACAGACAGCACATCTTCTCCAAGACAGAACAAAGACAGATAATGCTACAGCAGAGACCCATAGTCTTTTCAACCGCCCTCGCAGTCATGATCGATTTCTCAGTCAAACCAAGATATCAATCCTTTTTTTTGTAATACCTCCAAAGATCCGTCCGCCCTCTCAGAATCCATTTCAACTCATTCTCAACCCTCGACCACTGTTTCACCCCCCCCCCCCTTCATCACCCAATCTCAGCACCACACCTCTCTCTCATCTGCGGCACCGGCTTGTTTTCCTTCCCTCCCCCCTTCAAAACAGTGTCCCCGGTCTCGACCTTTCCGACTGATTGCGCGCTGACCCTGCAAAAAAAGCAAAGGCATTCTTTCTGTTTTAATTATTCATGTGCGATGAGAGGCTCCGGCTCCTCTCCACTGCAAGCCAAGAAAAAAAAGGGCTTCTACAGTAAATGTATACGAGTGTGTTTATGTGTGTGTCTATGTACCATTTTGTGTCAGTGTGCCTTTTACATCATGAATCTGAATCTTTACAATTTCAGCCTTATTATCACAGAGTTGGCCATCATTCCTTAACCATCCATTACAATGTGTGAGATATGGAAATGTGGCGAAGTAGTGACATTTCTAAAAAGAAAAAAAAAAAACCTAAATGAAACAGTGACAAAAGTAAAAGTGTAACCTAAAATCTATGTTGCAAACGTCCATCACACCTTTGAAACCAACTTTAAATTTGACCTACGATACTGGATTCCCTCTCCAACACGGGTTTATTGACTATAACACTGATATTGATGATTATATCTCACAAGGCTTCATTTTTGATTTTACCTCCTAATAAAGTGTTTTAGATAATATTGCTGAAGTGCAACCTGCCTGATTGTCTGACCAATGTCCTTTGCCCTGTTGGACGTTGTAGCAGTATCACTGTCTCACTAGCTATTACTTTGATGAGTGCAATGTCATAGTAACCAACAGAAATGAAATTAAGAACCACAAAAATTTCTCCAGGAGAATTTCAAGAAATTTTAATAATGCAGAAATCTCCTTTAAATGTGAGATACTTAACTTATGGCAGGATTGTATCATTAATATACAGTATACTGAAACATACACTAAATGCTATACCTCCATTAAGCGGCTCTAACTTGTCCAAGTTTAAAGTGATTACTTCACACCGAGCAGCAGCGAGTTCGCTTCTTTCCCCAGTGACACCGGTGACAACTCCGCCTGACACCTCCAGGAGAAGCATGAATTTAAACTCCTTACAAATTTCACCATTAGGCTGACAAATGAAATGCAGGCTTTAAGTCGGCAGAGCGAGCCTCAAAAGCTGGTATGGAGTGGATGGAAGGAGATTATAGGGGCCCTCATCTCACCGATACGGGGCAGAAATCGCTGACAGTCAAGGCGATGCCGAGCGTCACGCTTCTGATGCATAAAGTCTGGAAGTTCATTACCCCGCATATCATCACCGAGCACACTAAGGACCCCCGAGCTCTCTGCATGCCTCTCGCTTCTGTCGCTCGCTCATTTTTTACACCCTCTCGTTCGCACTGTCTCTCTTTCGTTCTCCCTCTGTTGCCGAAGATGATGAAAGACTGGGAGCACACAGTCATCGTTACACACCTCGAACCCTTAAATGTGTCATGCACGGGCCTGTCAGGCGGAATAATGGTCACTCACTCAGACTGCAAAAGCCATGTTGTGGTACAGTAATATGGAAAGGAGCTGACATATCATGAGCTCATTTGGGTAAAATTGTAATTTAAGTGCAAACGTAAATTTTCTCACAAGCTAATCCGTCACACCAATAGCTTATCATGTTTAATGAAAATCAACATGTCGACATGAAATACGCAGACCGCGCCATGGCTGAACATGTGCAGACAGTCAGGGTTTTATATGTCGCATACCCAGAGAACCAATCAAATTGCAGGGTGGTGATATGGTGAAACGAGACAGCATCAGAGGAGAAGTCAGGTGGAGCTATGTGTTGGTACTTTTCAAACTAAGTTTCACTATTTTCTGTTTTCAGTTGCAAAGTTGCAAAAGCAGAAATAGTTAGTCTTGTGCATTACCAAAGAATCCAAGAATACAAGAGCCAAACTTCCACCACTTTTTTGCCACAAAACTTATACTGAAGCCAGACGCTGCTCCATCCATTTATCCTGAGGACACAGCGAGTACGAGCCAACATTCTGGTCAACCAGCAAGTTGATTTATTTTTTTTTTTGTGTTTTATCCGTTGACTGCTTCCAACAAATCTGCAGTGTGCTAGATAATGTTAATCAATGTTAGCCTGCCAAGTTGCATGATGATTCATGTCAAATGCTGACAGGACATTTTATATGGCTTTGGGGTGTTGATGGAGAAAGTTACAGAAGACGCTCAGTTCAGATCGTTAAACTGCTGAATTAAATGAGGGGTGTGTGTTTGATAAGTAGAGTCAAAGCTGCAGGCGAGTGGCGAAGAGGTGGGTGGAGATAGAGGTGGGGACGATTTAGATCTGTGCATGCTACATGAAGACAGAGATTAGAGTTAGATCTAAGCCAACGTAAGACATGAAGGGTTTTGTTTCATGGAAAAAAATTCTTCTCATCTAATTTTGATGAAGAGAGATTTTAGGGTTTAATCAAAGGAGAGGACTTTCAATATTGTACTACTGTATATGTGCATTTGCAAGCATGTGCAAACCATAAAACAAAATTAAGGTGCTTTAATCCCCCTCCAAACACACCTGCATGACACCATGACTCAGACCATTCGCCTCCGCATCTCCATGGCGACACCACTCCTCTCGCCAGGCGACAGGGTCACCCACTCAGGCGAGCTCATTAGGGCTGTTGTCACGTCGGCCATGCCGCCTCTGGGTGCCTTTGAAGATGACACTGTGTGTGTGTGTGTGTGTGTGTCACTGTGTGTATATTTCACGTGTGCCTGTGTGCCCTCGTGTGTGCAAGCAGTGTGTGTGTGTGTGTTGCAGAAGGTGTGTGTGTGAGGATAATCAGATATAGTGGGACAGCGTCGTGTTCTTAGCAGTAGCTCGCTGTCACATCTTCATGTTAAATCCTTCATCTTTCATAAACAAGCAGAGATATGGGGGCTGTGGAGGGTGAGTTTCATCTCAATACCACCCTCCCCACGTGCACACACTCACACACACACACACACATAACCCCTCTCCATAGGGCATACAAAAGAGAGGCTCTGAGGAAAGTTAAGTGAGATTGATTGGTTGAGATGATTTCAGAGCAGCTCTCGCCAAAGGGCAGCAGTGATCGCAGTACTTAGATGCTGACAAATGAAACAAACGACAACAAATGAGGCAAATGAAAGCCAGAAACTCACAAAAGGAAAAGTTTTAGTTTGGAAGATTTAATTCTGTTTGTAATGAATTTATTTCTTTGTCATTTGCTCAGGGCTCCTCTCAACCTCTGGGGTCTTGTCTTTACTTATTAATCAGCTGTGACTTTGTCAGAGTGTGGCAGAATGCTCAATAATAGATTGGTAGAGAAGTCATGTGACACACACACACACACACACACACACACACACACACACACACATTGTACGTTCAATCACGCCAGCTGTTCAGAGCAGAAAAGAATGAAGAGAATGGAAACAACCACCCAGTTTCTGCTCTCACCAACATGGGATGAAATTACATAAAGGCTCCTGGGAGCTGCTCTTATTCTAACCTGTCCCCTGGCTCAGTCAGCTGAGGTAATCTAGCAATTTGCAGAGTGAGACTGAGTGAGCAATACCTCACCTCACCTCACTTATCAATCATCCTACTGTTCCTTTTAATTATTTGGGATTTTAACCAACCATGTTTGGAGGCCTTGATAGTGATTTCTGGCTTGGCAGCACTTTACAAACATTATATCAAAATCATATATTATTATATCAAAATCATTATATATAATTAAAGTGTATAAATTTGTATGCATGATTTCTGAAACAATAATAAAAGTGCATGATATCAGCAAACATGACAGAAGGTTTCATGCAGATTAGCTGAGAGTCACTTGATGGCTTCACTTTTAACGTTCCAGGAGAAAAACCTTTAGAGTGGAGAATACCTGGTATTTCTGTTAAATGTTAATGTGACCGGCTTCTACACATTATTACTACACAGTGGATAAGCAAGTTTTGAGAAAGGCTTGTTTTAAGGTAACCACACATACTAATGTAGTTAACAGAATATGATTTGCTCCTTGTCATTGGAAATAGAATTAATCGACTGCAGCTTATGTGCAGATACAGACTAATTGATTCTTAATATTTTGCTCACGTGTTTTGGACAGGCTAAAAAAAACACCACAGTCTTTCAATGCAGAATATTGCTCTTACTACAGCCTCATGTTCACTGCATCTGCATGTGAAGAAATACAAAGCCTCCCAGGCCTGCTGTGCTTGGTTACAGTGGCTATTATTGGGCAATCACTGCTCAGGGGAGAGGTTTAGCAACCAGTCAAGTGAAGGTTATCACAGGGTATACGGGGTGCTTAAAATGAAAGTGTAACGGCTGACGATTGTACTAACCGGATTTTCAAAATTCACATTATTTCTATCTCTTACAACACTTGCATTGTCACTCTAGGTGGCTGTCAGGTTTACACATTACAGATGCACAAAGCAGAACTCCAATGGTTTGTTTCTCGTGTGCTCTCTGAAGGAGGCAGATTGCGCTGCCCAGCCTCCAGAGTGGATTCGCTGTGACATTGTCTCTTCGAGGGCCTCATGAAGGGAGGCTCGGCTCCCCTCAGAATGGCCTGGGAGCTTGTCAGTGGGCTGCCTGTCAGCACACAGTCAGGCCGGGGACGTTTGATGTACCGCATGAGGATGCGAGGACAGATGGGAGGAAGGGATGGGAGGGAGATAAAAGTGGTAAGAACAGGTGAAAATAACACATGCACCAGGGGAGGGCAAGTGTCTGTGCAACCATTAGAAGGTTTATTATTCCCTTTGCAATCAAGATTTTTATGCATGACAGGTGGCAAACTCTAGACAAAGCAGTGTTAGTTGCTGGAGGAATTGATTAATATCGTGACTGGTAGTCTCATCTTCACTGTATATGGCAAGACAAGCAGGCAGAAGTTGCTAATTAGACAAGTATTGACTTGGATCGTTTACTGCAAGACCTCGGGGCAAGAAAGCTGGAAAAGGGAAATGTTTTACAATTCAGGCCTGACAATGTCTTAAACTGATGACAATGGGGATATAGACAATCCTGCAAACTTTAATAAGGTCTTCTTCCGAACCAAAATAGCACAGTAGTCAGATCCCACTGGGTGCCAGTAAAACATGTCATATTCTGCTATAATGCATAATTAAGTGAGAGAGACCAAGGAAATTGTAACTAAACTCTGGCATGTAGTAAAATTACAACATGCTTGAACTCATGCTAATCATGACCTACATTATAAAAAGCACTGGTCATTAAGGGAAGCTGCTTCTCTTTGCCACTCTTGTCTCGACCCTTTGCAGAAAGGTTTCTGCTTCAGTTACATGAAGGCAGAAGGAGAAAAATAATGATCTTTTGGCACTTTAAAATGCCGGCAATCTTGGTGCCCTCATTATAGGCACATAAATAGTCAGACTCACACAGCTGTATTCCCACATTATCATGACACATTGCCATTCACATCCTGCTGGGAGTCTCTTTATAATGGGCCTTCCTGCGTTTTCTCATTTATTCAGGGTGCCTTCTATCGTAAAACAACGATAAGCCAATCATAGCATATATAAGAACAAGAAGAAGGTGTCTGTGTTTTGAAGCCCAAATCTGCTTAAACACCCTCCACTTGTCACATTAAGTACATGCATGTATGTGTGTGATCTATGCAGGAGACGCTATCGCAAAGTGGAATGGTTACGCATGTTTGCCGCAGTCCAGCATGTAATCAGCTAACACGGGCGGTGTAGGTGACTGGCCTCCGATCTCTGGTGCTTTGGGAGTGCTCCAGCCACACTGGAGGCACTGCACCATTTGTTGCCCTAATTAAGAATTCATTGGCCACTAACGATGAGTTCTGACCTCCATTTCCTGCACCTTTGTCTCCCCCGACGGCGTAGTAAATCAGCCTGGAGGGATAGGCTTGACACACGCAGAGAGAATGATTGGTATGCCGTGGCATGCATCAGAAAGAGGAGGAGTTAGGAGAAGAGGAGGGAAGAGGACAGGCAGGAGGAGGGAGGAGAAGATAGGAGAGGAGGAAGAAAAGGTAGGAGGAGGAGGGAGGACATGGAGTAAAGTGGAGAAAAACGGGGAAAGGAGTTGGCCGGACTCCAAAGCCGACCACATAAAGATGCAGAGTAAGGCTAGCATTAATATGGAGCCTTGGGGAACGCCTCCGATACTGATAAACACATCCAACTGTCTGTCTGAGCTCTGTTATCTGTTGCACTGTGCTGTATACACCACTGTTATCCCTGCAGGAGACAGGAACACCACTAATCTCTCCCTGAGGTGACGTGCACCTCGGCATTGACCACAGGTGGGAATGCTGATCCCTGTTATTACTATTTTCTTCACCACATGCATCGATAGAGTGACGGGAGCTGGGATCTGTGGGGCGACCTCATACACATTTAAGCTATGACAATTCAATTTCTGTTGTCCTTTTACTGAACCATCATAACTTTTTGTTGTTTAATTATGGAGACTTGTAATTATCACATATTTGAGCCAGCTGAGTCAGTGGGCGGCAGAATTTGATTGACAGACAGCAATTAGAGCCCCCGATAAGGGGAATTTAAACTTGGGTTATTTCAATCAAGGAGGCTAATTTCTGTGTTTACTTTTCGTCTGACTCAGGCAAACATTTAAAAGGGCTTATGTAAAATTGAAGTTGAAATTTATTTGAAAAGCTTTAAGGAGACTCACATGATAGAAGATATTCAATATTTTGCTGGAGTTTGTGTCTTCTGATTCTCTAAAATGAAGATGGTGAATTAGTATAACCCATAATCAGAATGGACACAGTTATGATAAGACATTGGTTGAAAATACCAGAATTATCCAGATTTCAAGTGAATTAAAAATTTATCTTAATAAATTGACTATAACTTTATTTAATTGATGACATTTCTTTCACTCTCTTGGCTGTCAAATCTACTGGTGTGTTCAAATCACGTTGCTCAACCAAACATTAATAAAACACATGAATGTGAATGAAATCTAAATTGATATCTCAAAGTTTCCAAAGGTCAAATAGGTCGGGGTGATTTTGGGGAAATGTGCATAAGAAAGATGCACAAACCTTTTTAAAATATTCCCATTTGATATACAGCACAGCTATGAAAACATGGTGTCTAAGGTTTGAAAATTTAATTCATATTAATATATTAATTCCTATAAATCTTCTCATCTAACTCTTTTCAAGAAAATGAAAAGGCATATTTCCCAACGTGTTGAATTATTCCTGTAAGTGATTACTTAATTTGATTGTGCTTTTATCACAGACACAATTCATTTAAAAGCTTATTATTCTATCAAAGACTGAACCTCTGATACACAGGATTTTCACTAAACCTTTTAGATGCATTATCACTGTCTTTATGTTTTTTCATTGTTTGATGTGTTACTGCGCTCTGTGCATTTGTTTTCCTCTGCTCCTTTCACCTTCTCGTCTGTACCTGGATTGGCGTCTATCAGGGATACTGCTACTCTTATTGCTGCAGATGGCAGAAAACAAAGAGATGTATCCTCGGCATAAGCACTTCCCTCTGCCAGAACAATGTCAACTGATTTAAACTGCCACGGCTTTCCTGTCACCACAGGCAGGGCCGGGGCCGGGGCTGGATATGCTTGGCTGAATATGAGCAGGACAGATTGCTCATTCACGCAACACAACGACAAAGACAGATCCCTCACTCGCACGCGCACATCCAAATGCACCAACTGGCACGCAAACGAGCATCTCTCACCACCGACACACACACACACACACACACACAGAGCCCGGCATGATAGATGGGAAAAGACACAAAGGTCAGCAGTCAGCAGGGCTTCACTTAGACAGGACTCGGGTTCTTTTACATCACCTTGACTTAGGAGATGGAGCTGACCCAAACCGATCTTTTCCACAGTTGTTGCACTGTAATATACAGTACAGGTCAGCAATTGTTTTAAAGGGCTAGAACTCTTAAAGGCTTCCGCTATTTAACCTGCAACGTACTGTCCACTGTCACGACCCGGCTGATTCTCACTTCCTGTCCTCTGGCATGTAAAGAAGGGATCCCATGTGGTCGTAAATGACATGTGCATATATCTTGTCCCCATTTGCAGATCAGCACTCCCGTCAATGTGATGGTATATCTCACTGAAAAGCTACCCTCGAGGGGAAGTGATATACAGAACATATTATTCACACACACACACACACACACACACACACACACACAGGCATGATTACACAACTTGTCACAGAGATGGTGAGGTGACTGGTTGTCACACCCGTTGACCCTCTGCCGTCGCCGTGCCGTGACAACACAACAAGCACCGCAGGAGAATTCAAAGCAAACAAAGAACCATCAGACACGAGAGCTGGTGTTTATGGTTTTATCTCATAATTTTCTCACTCGTCAAAGTTAATAAAGATCCTGAACGCAATTAGACGATCTAGCAATTATCAAACAATTTCAGGTTATTAGAAGACCTTTAAATTTCTGGATTTGGATTCACACGAGGGAATAATAGAACCTGTTGCAGGGCAGATTTTGGTTAAGCTCCTTTTAAATAACTTTCTTCCCTCAGACACAACGGACACACGGTACAGTGCCAGGATCTCATTAAAGCTCTTTTAATTGGCCTGACTTTGGCACGAGGCGACAGGGGTTGAGGAAAGGGCAGCAAGTCCACATGACAACCAGAAAACACAGATGACCTTAGCGTGAGAATTGGCCATTGTCTGGAGCAGATCTCCTAAGCCTCATCTGAAAGAAAATTGTGGATTCACCTGCCACATTTTTACATTAAAACTGCATTAATCAATACTTTTATAAATAACACATGAAAAATGTATTACATACAATGTGAAAGGTGTGGCTCACAGTGTTGAACCCACAGAGAAATTTCACTCGAGTCTGCAGTTTCCCTCAGCTCAGCAAAGTATTTTAGTGTTTTTGAGTTCATTGTTTTGGTTTATTCAGTCTCGCTGTGCTCATCTGTTGCTGTTTCCACCAAAAAAAGCTCTGATTAATCCACAGTACACAATCTGCAAAACACCAAAAGGCAGAGAGACAAAATTATAGGCCATCTGGTGAACATACTGGAGTATTTAGCAGCTAAAGAGCCAGATATTTTCCTTAGGAATTGGTGAAGACCAAAACAGAGCTAAAAGGAAATTGGTGGCCAGAAACACAGCTCCAAATAACAGCTAATGTTGGTCTGTGTCTGCCAGATAAGTAAGGAGTTCACCATATGATTATATTATGTAATATGTCTATACTGTGTTTTCAGCTCATCGTGCTGCCCCCAAGTAAAAATTGACTGATACAAGAATTAGGGCAGCGTTTTTCAAAAGATAAACTGGGGTTAATGGCCATGAAAATGTTGTTTTACTTTATTCAAGTGCATTTTTCACCCATGATCAAAGCTGATATATTAGTGACAATGTTTCTGTAAACAGGCTTTTTTGAGTAAATGGGCCAAGGCAGACTGAATGTGTTTACTCGGTGTGGGTTGGAATCTGGCTTGTTTTTGTCTCCCATGCCTATCTCCCCTGAATAAAGCACAAAGACTGTGGCAAATTGTCTTTAGAAAACGTGGGTTCACCGCAAAGCAAACTGACATTGTTGTTGCTTCCGTTTGTTTGTAGGACGAGACAGCATGACCGAGCACGTGACCAACATGGCAACGCTCGTGAGTAACCACAACCACGCAGGCGCTTCCCTCGAGGTATACGGTTCCTTCTAGGACACATGGCAGGGGCTATGAGGCAATAAGCTGGGCAACCTGCAGTCTGGGGTTGGAAAAGAAGGCTTAAAGTAACAGGATTGGGGGGAGTTTACAATCTGAAGAAGGGATAGTAAAGTGGATTACACTGTAAATGATTCGAGATCTTTTTACCAGCTCGTCTCATCAGACATCTGCAACTTGATGCTCATTTGGTGGTGTTATGCAACATGGAAAATGTGTGCATGTGAATTGGCTGCTTGACCACACATGTGCCTGCTGGATTTCCACCTTGCATCACTCACATTATGCATACTGCACAAGACACTACATCAAATCAAATCATCTACAGTATCTACAGTCTAGATGGCTGGGAATCTGATTGCATGTCATCGCACAGAATTATGTCAACAGATGTGACGGATGCTTTGTTACGGCGCAAGAATTCCCATCAGCTGTTGTATGCTGCTACACGTCAACTTTAACTCATCACTTGGTGGCGAGTATTCATTGAAGTGTTGTTTCCCCAGCTGTGGATTAGCAAACAAGGGAGCAGAGATCTTCTTGGCCACGGCTGTCAGTGTGGTGAGATAGACGGTGTAATTAGCGCTTAGTGCCAGCATCCAGGGCAGATCCACTGACTGGTGGGAACCCACTGGGAGAGAGAGGAAAACGCTAGCAAAAAGGGCTAGAGGCTGAGTGACAGTGAAGAGGACAGGAAAACACGCAGGGAAAACAGAGGGAGAAAGAGAGAGAGGCCAACAATAATGAGTTGCAGCTCTGGGCTCCTGAGTTTTTCCTCCTCTTTCTTTTTTCCTCTCTGCCTCCCTCCTTGGCATTGCATCAAGGGCGATGGGCCTCCAGTGCTGTGATGTCCCTTTTAGTGCATGCAAGTGTCTGTTTTGACTACACGGAGAGGCAGAGGGGACTGCCACAGAGAAACGCGCATTACAATAACACCCATTTTCTCATGTATTATGCATGTCTCGTCAGCATATTCATTCCAGATAATGTGAATGCAACGAAAGCCTGCTCACATGGGAGGCCTGCTTTGCATGTGCAGTCAATGCAGTTTAAGGGATAATGTTCAGCTTGCATATAAGGAGGCTAAATGATTCTAATTCAACCAAAAGCATAACATAACATTTCGTCTTTTTATGACAGTGATTTAACATGTCAGGGGCAGGCAGCCAATTAGACACACGCACTGCAGAAATATATGAAGCTGTAAGGATGAAGAAGAATATGGAGTATACAGTGCATACAGAAAGTTTTCAGACCCTTTCAAGTTTTCCACATTTTTCATGTTTCATCCTCATATTAAAATGGATTCAATGTTCTCATCAATCTTAACACATTTCTCCACAAAGACAAAACAAAACAGATTTTTGGACTGTTTCATTAAGACTGAAACATGCGGTCTGTGACCTCTAATTGAATTCATTGGACATAATTAGAAGAGGTACCTGTCTATATAAGGTCTCACAGTTGATGATGTTGGTCAGAGCGAACAGTAAGCCATGAGCTTGAGGGAACTATCCTTAGATCCGAGAGACAGGATTGTGTCAAAGCACAGATCTGAGGAAGAATGCAAAAAAAATTCTGCAGCATTGAAAGTGCCCAAGAGCAGTGTAGCCTTCTCAGTGGAAGAAGTTTGTAAGCATCAACAGTCTTCCTACGTCTCAGACCAATGGTCACTAAGAATGAGATCGAGAATTCGGAAGCCAGTCCTCACTAAAAGGCACATGACAGCCTGTTGGGAGTTTGCCAAAAGGCACCTGAACAACTCTCAGACCATAGGAGCTGAATCCTCTGGACTAATGAAGCTTGAACCATTTGGTCACAATTCTTAGTGGCGTGTGTGGAGGAAACCAGGCACTGAGCATCACCTCATTAATACCCTCCCCACGGTCAAACACGGTGGTGGCAGCGTCACACTGCGGGGATGTTTTTCTGTGACAGGGACTGGGATACTCATCAGGATAAGAAGCAAAGATGGATGCAGAAAAATATGGAGCAATTCTAAGAGAAAACTGTTTCCAGAGTGCTCAGGAGCTCAGGTTGGGGTAAAGGTTTACATATCAATAAGACAACGATCCGAAGCAAAACACCAAGAAAATACAGGGGTGGCACAGCCAGATTCTGGGCCTGAACCCAATAGAGGAGAGATCTGAAAATGGCTGTGCATCGTCACTCCCATCCAACCTGGCTGAGCTTGAACGATTCTGCCAAGAATGAACAGGAGAAACATCCACAAGAAAGGTGTACCGATCTTCAAGTCAAGATCATTTCCAAGAAGACTTGAGGCTCGTCATTGTTGCCAGAGGTGCTTTAACCAAGTACTAAGTGAAGGGTCTGAATATGTGAATCAATACTTATGTAAATGAGATATTTCTATCTTTTATTTTTAATAAATTTGTGTTGATCATTGTGTGTAGATTGAAAAAAAATTAATTGAATTCATTTTAAGATGAGTCAGAAACTTTTCATAAGAAGTGTAGAAAACTAAACACTATTGTATACTAAATAAAACATACGCGTTCTCCAGCAACATAGCTCACAGATACTTTGAGTGCAGTATATGTACCACCATGGGCAATCCCCTACGTTATGCAGTTCCCCCATGAGGGTGGACACTGACTGACTAATTCAGCAAAATGAAAGGTCAGTGTGACAGAGACCCGCCCTCTCTCCTGGGAACACTGTGACAAGCAGTGTAGGCTATATAGCGTGTGGCGTGCTTGTGACATGATGTACTGTTGTGCCATTAGTTACACACATAGCTATGTAGTGAAAAGTGCAAGAGAGGTGTACTGTGTTTATGTGTGTGCGAATAGTGTGGGTGTGTGTTTTTAGGTGTGTTCCTGCTGGTGCTAGGCTGCTTAAACAGCACATCGTGATTAACCTGCAGGTCAGTGTGGTGGTATTAAGGCCATCACTCCAATCCTCACATATTCATCACAGGCTTCAGGCCTGGATTTACAATACTAGCCCCTGCCTGACAGGTTAAGGTTGGGCTTTCACTGGGCAAGAAGCCCCTGTTTTTGCCTCTAACTTATAGCTTGTGGTGCTATTTGGCATAAGATTCATGGCCCTCCTCCCTGCAATAATTCAATACTTAAGACTGATGAAAATCTGCGATCAATAAGCAAATAGGGACTGAAAGGGCAGTCGGGAACTTAATTTATTGGCATGTGAGACTGGGGTGAGCCGCGGTGTGATGGGACTCTGGATCTAGGTGCTCCATCAATCCTGCAGCTGAACACCAGCCAGCCTGTTCCCATTTCAACTGAAAAACCAGGCCAAGGCAGGTCTTTAACAGCCAATCACTGTTTATTACATCTCACTCAGAACCTATTTGGTCAGGCATCTTATTGACTGTTAAATAAAGATGCATTAACACTAGAAACCAGGAGGATGAGCTAAAGAAAATAACCTAAAAATACAAAATGAATCATGTCTAAAAACAGTATTATTAATGGATTCACTGGTTCAAGCTTTTCAATATTAATCATGTCAAGCTGGCAATTAACAAAGATGGACCACTACAGTTCATCTGCAAATATAATCAAAGTGATCAATGAATCAATGATGTCATGTTAATAAAAATGGAGAGAATCCAAGCATTAAAAATACAATGAAAAAACAGAAAAAGTGCATAGTCTGGAAATAATATATAACTCCTTTTATTACAAGGAGAACTACCAAGATTGGAGCTATTCAAAAATATGGAGAAGAGAACCTGACTGCACAGGGATGCTGAATATAAAACAGCTCAAATCTGCCTGTTTGTCTATGAGGAGAAGATTGATTAAATCAACAAATCACAGCTGTCAGAGGACTGCAGGATTCATGGTTACTAAATCAGAGCAGTGGAAGATTTATAACCGGGCTACAGTCTAATCCCTCAAACTGGAAATCACACGCTCCTCTGGCAGAGAACTGTATCATACGTCTTGGGGAAAGAGGGACAAAATATGAGATAACTTAGGTTAAGGAGTAGAAAATATTATATTGCTTGTATGTGTAAAGAACACAAGAACATCCAGTTACTAGGTATTATTTATAAGAGCTGATCATAATTTGACATTGAATATTTAATTTGGAACACTGGTGAGAAGGAAGATCAACTCGACAGAAAAGTCAAAATTTATGTAATGCCATAAACAGGGCCCCAATCCCAAGTTCACATTTCTCTCTAGTGAGCAGTCTGGACCCCCTTCAGGAAATATAATATTCAAATATGCTGTATTTACCTGACTATAAATCTTGGACCGTCTTGACGATAAGAGCATGTTAAATTACTCGAGGAAACTGACACCTGATTAAAGGTCTCATAAAGCCTTTGTGTGCTCTGTGACATGTTTGACATAACCACCAACATACATATGATTCCAAAGCAATGGATAAATATCTATTAATTTGCTTCACTGCAGGATTCACTGAAACATCAACCATCTTTACCGTAACTACTCTGATGTGACATGTCTCATCCTGGCTATAGGTTTGACGTCCATAATCTCAGTCGTGGCTTGCAGCCCAATTCCTTCATCAGAGAAGAGGGTGGAAAGAGGACGAGGTGTTTTGTGTTTACTCAGTTGCAGACCCACAATTCTTTAATCCATACTTTTGAAAATGACAAATTGGCAAAGGATGAGAAAGAGCAATTTGGACTTAGCACAAGAAACGCTGAACACACCCAAGACACACAAGATGGTGCACACCCATGAGTGCATGATACTGTATATGTTTGCAAATCTGTTAAACACAGCATATACTAAAAAGTGTTATCCAGAAGACCAGACGATCTAGTTAGTCTTATTTGTGCAGGGTGGAAAATTAATTAATGCTAAAACAAACAGTGACAAGATCAAATCCCTGAACACGTGACCGATGGCTAGAGGGGGAATTTGTGCGCTCTCTCTCTCTCTCCACTCGTTAAGGCCATAATTAATTAGGGGCTTCTGGAGATCGTCACAAATACATTTAGTGAAATTAATCTTTCTTTCTTTGTCTCTTTCCTCAAGGATAAAGCAGATCTCTCTCCAGTATTTCCCCTCACTTGACCTTTTGTTACTGCGCCACAATATAAAAAAAAAAAAGAAAGTTAATAAGAGTGCACTCAAGTTCACTTTAATATCCGCGGGACAGTTTCTGCATCAGCTCTCAGTAACAATTTCACTACTATCACATCTATCTGGAAGCTCAGGAATCTCTGTTTTAATGTGGAGAGAAAGGCCTCAGAACGACATTAAGCACTTCACATCAAAGAAAAAGAGTAAATGGTTTTCTGAAGGCTTTTCTATGTGGAAAGGGAGGAGAAGAGGCTGATAACACACGGCAGAGCTTCATCGCAGACTGAGATTGAGATATCGACCTAATAATGTACAAAGAGCCCCTTGATGTACAATCTCTCTCGGCCTGCCCCTATCTCGTTCTTTTCCTGTCTCTCTTTTCACTTCCGACTCTCTCGGTTTCTTTTCCGCTCCCTGTCTCTTTTTTAAGGCCTGATTCTGCACCTCCCAGGAGGCTGGAGAAACTTCTGAAAGTACACTCATTTATCCCAATGAGTGGCTTTCAAACTCTGCTCATCCATCAGGGACTGACACTATACCAGAGTCCAAGGAGGAGAAGGAAAGAGAGAGACAGATGGAGGGAGAGGAGTGTACGAAAAAAAATAAAAAGGAAGGGGGGAGACCGATAGAGTAGCCGAGGTACTGAGAAAGAGAGCAAAGGCGAAGGGATGAGAGCTGGAGAGGGTGTGGGTGTGTGTGTGTGTGTGTGTGTGTGTGTGTGTGTGTGTGTGTGTGTGACTCACTTAGCTCAGCAGGAGAGCGGAGGAAGGACGAGCAGGTGATAAATACAGCAGGACGTCATCCCAGCGCCCTGGAAAGCTTTTCTTACGCACTTCCTCTCATTTCTGCAAAGCTCCACACCATGGAAACAATGCACCGGCCACAGCAGAGCCACAGCAAATGCAAACTCACATCAAACCAGCGCTTTACCTATTGTGCACCATTGTGCAGAGTCGTAAATTCAGAGAAAGGGGAGCATTTTTACATGTCACACTAAGCGCACTCTGTAGGGCTGCAGTGCACTCAGCCTTGATTATTACAAACCCAGGTAGTCGACCATAGACAGTCAGTTTTTCAGGAAGGAATTCAGCAAGTTACTGGAAACGTTTTACAGAGGCCTTTCTCCACTCTGACAGCAGAAAAAAGTCATGTTGCTCGGACAATCTTAAGATGATGTGACATAATGTATTATTCTGTATTCTGTGATACTGCCCATTCACTGTCGCACCGATCAAGTCACAGTCAACCCTGCCTTCATGCTAACCCAGTCTGTATTATTATCATTTCCATCATCTAGCTCACTATACATATCTGCATTGTGCAACACACTGCAGGAAATATCTCACCTACACAACAGAACATTGTAATCACGTGTGACTTAATTAGCCATTGGTTATTCCTGTTGTCTACTACAGACAGGTGAAAGGCACAGCTAATGAGCTTCCCACCCTCACAGCAGAAGTCATCCGGGGGAAGATCAAGGCTTTCACACACACACACACACACTGAACACGCATGGATTCACACAGGACAGATGTGCAGACTAGACAAGAAAATGAGTGAGAAGATCGGTGGCAATTAGAGTGTTGCAGACCACCTTGAAACACTTGGTCAGAATCAATGTTAGGATTAAGTCGCCAATATACTACAAATGAAGCTGGAATTGGTGTGTCACACAAAATATGGTTTATGACCCACAGGTCAGAACTTTGCTTCCTGCCAATGTGAGGTTGACACTAAGATGAATACAATCCTGGGAAAAATGCAGACAAAACAAAAATGTAGATTTTAGAAAAAAAAAAATCTTACGGCTGATTGCTTTTTAAACATTATATATGGATGAGAAAAGAGTTCAGTTTAATGAAAAAAAAAAATCAATCAAGACATCCTGACAGGACTTTACAGGAATTTTGGATTTGATGCTAAACAGACCAATGGGAAAAGACTGTTTAAAACCAATCCAACAAGCATCTATCATTTTCAAAAAAAAGTCACCCGAAGACAACCAATCCAAGACCTGAGGATAATTAGTCCCAATCCAAAATGCAGCCGACCTGAACACACCCCAATAAAGAGAAGACAACAATGCTGGCAGCAGCGTGATGCGCCTAACAATTAACAAGCACGCAGGGTCAACACGAGTACCTGTACATGTCAGGTTCCCCTGCACGTCCCAGTTTACACTCCCCATCTGACGTCAAAAGAGCTGATGAGTCTGCTCCGATCCACTCAGTACAGATTTAAACACAGATCAGGTTGACCCAGCTGAACTGAATATAACCAGGTATTTGAGACCCAGGCTTGGTCATAAATACTTGGACCCATGAGGACACACATGTGTCTGGTTTCAGGAACAAAAATCGTCATCATCCTCTTGTCAGTTTTATCTTTCATCTTAATAAAAAGTAGACTAACAGCTGCATTTAAATTATCCTTTGCATTCTGTATTTTCACCTTCACCCCCAACTATTACAGCCGCAGTCATTAACCGCCATAATCTCTGTTTTGAATATCACCATCAATATACTGCAGTCAAATTTTCTTCAGTATGCCGGCATTTACAGTTTTTGAGAAGACAAAAATTTGCATTCATGTGGTGTCTACTGATGGGCTTATGCAAACACACACACACACACACACTCAGAGATGGTACTGTGGGTCACAGAATCCTGTTTCAACACATCAGCGTAAAGCCAAATCTGGAAGTGGCACAGTTCTGAAGAAAATGAATTATACATGTGTTTTCATGGGATACTGTGTCTCTTCTGGTGTGGTCTTACTGGATATGGATGGTGAGGCTTGTTGACTGCGTCCCGCTCCTGAAAGCACGGGCCAGGTCAGTGGCTACCCATGTGGGATGACAGGTTACCCTGCTGATGTCGGCCTTTTTTAGAGGTTAGAGCGCGACAGGGCCGGAGAGATTCTCTGCATCCGCCCGTCGACGTGAAGTATCTGCCGTGACACCCTGTTGAGAGGGGGGAGATTCCATAAAAAATTCTGCTGACACCTGCGGACGTCGGCTTCTATTACTCAGCAGACATCAGCAAAGTCATTTTCACTGGATCCAGTGTCGCCTGTTTTGTCTGCTCTACTTGGTTCCTCCCTTTCCTTTTTTTCTTCTCCCTAATAAGAGGTGTGACACTCTGAGCCAAATTTAAAGATTTATCCAAAAAATATTTCTATACCTATCACGTCATTCATGTAGTTTCTATTTATTGCTTTCAGTGTGTTCTTGCTCTCCTCCTCTGTTTTGAGGACGAGGAAAACCTCAGATGTTGCTCTCTGTCCTCACTGTACTGCCTGACATTGGGTGGACAAGGGTCACCAGCCACCATCAATAATACTGACAACTGGTGTTTAGACAGCAGCTCCACTGCTTTATAACAAATGACAGGAGTGTCGTGCAGTTTTCTAGGCCCATGAGCTTTGCAAGCACTTTTCCTGGACACTCAGTATAACTCTGAGAATCATCAAGACAGTAACAAACAGTGACCATAGTATAGTAACAAATACACACTGACTCCTGATGATGACTGTCTGTTCTTGCCAAACATTGCAGCGTTAGCTTGCTTCTGTAGATTCTGTAGATTCTTCCTATTCGACACTCCATTGCATTCTTCAGCCTCTGGGTGATAACAGCATTTACTAATGTCTAATTTCCTTTAAAAGAATCTCACTCAAAACACACTCATAGTTCTTGGTTTGAAAGTAACGCAGGTAAAATTTAAAATGTACCTGACTGAACGCATACATCATATTGTAAGTCACTTTCAATAAAAGCATCTGTTAAATGAATGTAATGTAAATATATATGGGCTGAAACATGCCTTCTCTGTATTGTAATTCTCCACATGAAGCGTCCCATGATTCATTGACATGTACAGTACTTCACCTTGCAGTAATACAGCACTGATGTTAATAATATTAGACCTTTTCTAATCTTTTCTAAATGTTGCCAGTAAGTACAAAAACACGTTCAGCTTATTTCCTGGCCTCTTGTTCACATTTTCTTGGTCTTTCGTCTTGGCACTGCAATACCATAATTTGACTGAAGGCCATAAAATGTCAAAGTGATTTATACTTGTGAGTAAAAGGCCATGAATCAATTATTAATTGACATTCGCTCCTTCAGACTAACAAGCATTCCTCCAAGAACATCTTATTTATTAAGTAATTACTATGATCCTAACTCACATTCTATATCAATATTCACATGGGTATGATGTCATTGTCTTTGCATTTTGATAACAAAGGTATCCCTTCTTATAGTCAGTGCAGCCTTGCTGGTCTCAGTAACTGTCGCTGTCTGATATTTATCCTTTACTCCAACGGCTTTACAACGACTTTACACAAACTGTATTTCTGGTATTTGGCTGCACAGACAAATCACATTCTAGTGAGTGAGGAGGAGAATGGATCCAGAGGGCCTTATTGGTTCCCACTGGACCTCGAAGATCCTCCAGACTCTGAACACGTCACCTGACCTCAGGGAAGAGATATGAAGGAAAAAAACAGATGGATAGAAGAGTGGATGACGCACATATACATTACATAAAGAACTAATGTGTTTTTCTGTGTTTGTACATTTAAGTGCTTAAAGCAAGTGTCCCTTCACCAGGAGCCAGTTGCACCTGTTTCTTGGGGATCTGACACTTCAAAATCAAAATATTGTTTAATAATGGTACAAACTGGGAAGATTTTCAATTACATCGCAAAAAAATAAAAGAGTATTCCATGCCCCAAATTACAAAACCTCGTGTCAGCAACATCAAACTAAATAACCAAACAATGTTGGTTCAGTTAGTTTAAGGTTGCCGTTCTAAACTGCATGAATACTGTTCAAGTGTGTGTGTGTGTGCGTGCGTTTGTACAGTGAATGTCATATGGTTGCGGTTTCATATTTAATGCCACACGCATTCATTAATTCAAGCTCGAGGGCCAACAAAATCAGTAAAGCAGGGGCTATTAAGAGTGTTCAAAATGGTGTGCACATAATGGCTGCAGGGACGAGCTAATGCGCCAACACAGCCTTTTCATATCTAGATGTTGCTCATTTGTGTCGACAATCAGACCCCTTTTTAAAATCTAACACTCATCTTTTGTCTTTTTAAGTGCTGCCGACTTTCTGTCTCGTCTCCCGCAACACGAAGACGAATCTGTTAATTTGCCACGTCTGTTTGCTTCTGTCTTTCTTTCCCCTTAAGATATGTCAAGTATCAGGTCGGCTCCACATCCAGAAGCTGAAAAATCGTTTGCCGTGCCGTCGCTTCACAAGCCAGAATAATTTAGCATTAAACGTGACTGTTTGGAGTCACCACCGTTAGAATCCAGTGCAAATGGTTAAAATACCATTAAGATGGTGTAACTTATCTAGGCCTCTGTTTTGATGCCTCTGCCCAGTGTCAGAAGGTTGAAGGTTGGTGGCAAACGCTCCCTCGACAGACAGCTAAAGGGCTACAGATGCCAAGTCACCATCTGCTATTCCCCTCTCTACATATCCTCTCTTTCACACTTAGCTTTTCAGACCATACCAGTGGTCTTTCTACTGCCCTTTCTGCACATATATTAATGTTGGTAGGCAAATCCATCACCCGTCTCTCTCCGGCAATAAGTGCTATCATGCTTCAACCCTCCCTATTCTGTGGCTTGCACATCACAGTGCTTTTCTTTCTTTCACTCCCAGCTCCCATTTTAATCATGCCGTGTCACAAATATGAGGATTATGAGATTTGCATTGTTTCCACATGAAGCAGACTATTTTTTAGATGTGTCAAAGTGATCGCTTTGTTCAAAACAAAAGCAAAAGCGTGCACATGCATATTCAAATCCAGACATGCACACGCACCACACACACAAACATGAAGCTGCACAGAATTAGAGGTTTTAAATACAAGGCGAGGCCCACACTGGGATTTGAGAGGGGAAGATCCCGGCAGCAGCAGCAGCAGCAGCAGGCTCTCAGCTTTGTCCAGCTCAGCTCACATCATTAATAACCTCACAGAAGAGGAGAGGAGAACAACTGTTACTCCTTTTGATTTATGGCAGAGTCTCTGTGTTTAAGAGCGGATCCAGAGTTTCACCACACAGGCCCCGACCAGCGGTGAGTAAACCACAGTCCCCGGTGTGCAAAGGTCAAGGTTTGTTTTCAGAGAGGTCATCTTGTTCTGGATCGGGAGATGGAGAGAGACGCAAACAGAGCGAGAGGGTGTGGTTTCCAGACTGACATAACATCCTGCTGCTTTCCATTCGACTCAGGTGTTTGTCCCTCCAGCGACTCCCCGCGCCTCCGTCTGTGCTATTTCAAGAGCAGCATGCCTATGGATAGATCAATACATAGCAGAGCAAACAGTGAGCACTGAGCATATACCCTTCCTACTGCAGTGCAGAGGGAGGGATGAAAGGTGTGCTAACTCCACAGTGTTCTGGGACACGCTGTTCGAAACTCCCTTGCAGAGAGGTTTCCAGGTTTGGACAGACAGAGGGAGCCAAGTCAGACAGAAGCTTTAATGTTAAATAAACAGTAGGAGAGAGGTCGTTCACTCCCTCCCAACTTTACCCCATCTCAGAGAGTGAAGGTGATATTTAAGTGACACTGAGGGATAATCAATCTTCGGGGGAGGTTTCCAGAGGAAAGAAATGATGGAGAGGTTCCAAGAGTTCTCAACAACGTCGGCTCACAGTCGACGTGCACGTGAGGCAACGATAGAGGATGTCTGTCATGCTCTCACTGAGAAACCCGGTCTGGGCCTGTCAGCTATCTTCCCCATATAGGCTTCAGAGTCAGAAAAATGAGAGAGCAAGTGAGAGGGACAGAGAGGGCAAGAGATAGAGAGATGGAAGCGCAGGCACAAAGGCAAAGACAGTGACTGAAGGGTATGAGGAAAAAAGAGAATAAAATATACAAAAAAAAAAAAACAAAAGCACTGAGTCATGCGAGCGCGGTTAGATAAAGCCAGTAAATGTACAAGCATCAGCACAAGTACAAAGTTAGGAATTTTCGTTGCAGCAGCAATTAATAAGCACTATCACTTTGGGCATGGGTAGGAGGAAAAAGATAAACCCTGATCATTAGTTTTTGGTGGTTCTGGTGGATTTGGAAGCTCAAGAAAGGATCAGATTGAATCCCCCTCATCAAACCTTATCATTAATTCACACGTCGAACTGGAGTTTGCCTTATGCTATCTCTGCGCATAATGAAAGGGCACCAGATCTGGCTTGAGGACACTGTTTTCTATCTCCAGCAGTTTTATGTTTTCTTCATCACATCCTGGGAGGAGTGGGAGCTTGTGTTTAATTAGATTTTTTGGTATAATCCTGGCTCTTTCGGGGGAAACACCTGTGAGCTATGTACAAGTTAATAATGCAGCTGAGTACAGATACACTGAGTTGAACAATTAATAAGCTCATAATTAGGCTTGACACAAAGAACAACACACTGTTGCTATTAAGCTATTGTACGTGTAGGAAATGATAGAGGAGTATCGATCTTACAATACACAGACTCACTATTATTATCACCAATATTTTATAGTTGTTTGATTTCGATGTTCACATAAAAGCACCATGCAGGGTCATTATTTTCTCTTTTGCCAATAGTTACTTTACTGTGTGGAATATTTTCATCTGTTTGGTCTCTTTAATTGTGTTGAGACTACAAGTGCAAATTAATGCATTGACTAAGCCTGGCACATTTGCATTGATATTTTTCAAAGGTCAGCCTTAATGAATGTGCATTGACCCCTGTAAATAAACAAATCAACAATAATCCAACTAAATTAACACACAGTGAAATAAGACAAATGTCAGGGTGTAATCCGGCGTCTTTGTGTAAAATGACTTTCTTATCTCTTTCTGTAAAATGTTACAATAATTCAGGGGATGTTCACATGAATTTATCCTATCATATGTGATTTGGGGCGACTAACTAGGTGCGGGGTTGTAGTAGCAGCTATATTAGCAATATCACAATATTGTTTTGGTGTGTGCTTGGATCGCAATTTGATCTGATTGACGTCTAATTTAATCATTTCTTTCTTGTCCTCTTCCTCCTGATCTATCGATGCCGATGAGGGCGGTATCAGAGAAGGCCCTCCACCTCATCAGTCCGACTTTTGAGCGCTCCAGTTGAATCTAATTAAACCCTCCTCATATTTTCCACGTCACTTGGAAATATGTCAATATGTCCCATTACAGAGGTTAAAGATGTTTTGACTATTGTTTCACTGTAACTTGAAGTACAGTGTGTGCACTGTACTAACAAGGGAAAACTAAGTCTCTAGCCTTACGACTTGTGACATGGCTTTTTAAAGGAAAATACACAGCGACCAGAGCTTTAAATTGGATTAAGGTGAAGAGCTCTAAAATCGTTTCTAATCCTCATGACAGAAAAGAGCCTGCAGGGATTTCGGATGCAACAAGGGTGACCTTTTACCAGGTCATCTCAAAGGCCAGGCTGCTAAATACCTCCCTGGTTCAAGGAATATCCCCCTCACCAGAACACACGATTCTCATATTCCAACGCAGTAAACAGAATGATAGATACTTTGTCAGCACATTTGTCACGTCGTACTTTATTACAAGGTTAGCCGAAATGTCAGCTGCTCTCCCTGTCGTGGCATTCAGTTTTATGGCTGCAGTGTAGCTTGCACAGGAAATGTCTCTTCCCCAGAAATTGACTCAACTCAGTATTTTATCTACATGCACTCAGGAGTGGAGGGATTGAACCACAGAACAGTACCACACCTGATAGGGCAAATGTGACATGAATAAAAAAGATTAGCACTTTGATTTATGTCCATCACCAATAATAAAAATCAGCCTAGTGTCTATAGGGATAATTTAATGTTATGAGAGTAATTACAGTATTCATGGTGAGCATGAGCAGCAAACTATGGCGCTAAACAATTAGAATATGCTGTAACATCTTCTCTCCCTTAAACATGTAATTTGAAATAATGTAAAGCAATTTACATGTATTAATCGTTTTGTATCAAGACAATTTTGGCTGATGACCAGCAGGATGTAGGAAGAGGACGCTGACAGCCGCCAGTGTCATTAATAGTGGTTTTCTGAAAGCAACACATAGTAGCTTTAAGATGATTGCCACTTAGAAGTTATTAAACCGTCAAGGTTTCTAATAAAAGCTCTGATAAAAACCTGGTGAGTGGATTTGGAGATGTTTTTTGTCAAACTCTAAATGACTCCATGCTGTCTCAAAAAAACACCATTACTGTGTAATTGGTGCTTGATATATTAGGGTGTACGGTGTGGCAGGCATAAAGCTCCATTAACCCTCTATATAGATCCACAGTTCACTTTATGGGTCTTGTTGGCAGAATGCTTTCTGTGAGGGCGATTTTTCAAGGGCCCTATCAATATCAAATGGCAGCATAAGCTCTGAGGGCAGAGTGGTGAGTGATGAGCGCTGCGCTGTCATCATGCAGGGGAGGCTAATGGGAAAATAGTTCCAGCGCCTGCTCCTGCATTGCACATATGATTACAGATATGCAGTGGGAAGAAAGAGATTGTGTTAAATGACAGTTGATGACAAGAATATGAATTCTGGAGCTCTAAGGCACAGTATCAGTACCATAAATACTGTAATCTGCAGCCGGGCTGGATTTCATTGAGCTGTAAAAGACGAGATTGAGTTACAGTGACCTGCCCGTTTCCCTGACGCGGCCTACAGTGTGTGGGTGGATGTGGAGGAAGACGAGCGCGCACGGGGTTGAAGGAGTCAAGGTTCCCCAGAGGGGGGGGGCTGGATGGTAATGTGGAAACAGGCGTAATTAATCTCCAGATGGGTGAGGGGGCGTTGGGCAGAAGAGTGTCTGTGTCGTGCCTCTCCGTGGTGGGGTGTTTCGTGATGGCCCCCCACACCCTCCTCACCCTGAGCCCCTGGGGCCATCCTTCATTCTTATTTATGAGCTTCCACACGGCCACTCAGCTCGGCTGTACCACCTCTGCATCGATCCCTCAAGGTCGACAAGGAGCTCAGCCGCTGCCGGTGAGCTGTATGCACCAACCGCTATAAGAGGAGGGCGTGTGCGTGTGTGTGTGTGTGTGTGTGTGTGTGTGTGTGTGTGTGTGTGTGTGTGTGTGTGTAGACTGCTGCGGCTTCTGACAGTATTTCCGTCTGTCCTGTTCAGGAGGGGGTATACCTTTGCAGCAAAAGCTCAGGGTGTCACACCCAGTCCAGCTCCACAACCACATCAGGACAAGGTTTCCTCGTAGGAGGTAGAGACACGCCCTGACACTAGTGCACAGGATGCTTTGAAGCCTCTTGGGAAGGTGGAACCGTTTGAAAACCTGGTACAACTGTGTGTTATTGCTCCGTGGAAAGGGGAAGCATAGTCTGAAGTAATCTTTTATGGATGGTGTTAATTTTACTGAATGGTTATTTTAATGTTGCTACACTTTAAAATCACAAATACAATGTGTGCACTTAAGATAATGCAATATTTCAACTGACAGACAAATACTTGAATCAGAGGATGGTAGAATGGTTACGGGAGGAAATTACAGCACGGACAGGGCTAATGACCTTCGCCCCTTCAAGCTCAAGTCTTTTTTCTTCTTCTTACAACTCTATCTTCCATATGTCAGAGCCACTGCAGCCTTCAGCCTGTTATATCCTTCTGTAACTCAAATGACTAATCTTCCACAACTCGGTGCTTCTCAGCGTCTGCCACACATGCCCGCCTGGTACATAGTGACTTAGGCAGCAAAGTTTTCAGTCGAGCTGTGAGCAAAAGTCTGCATCGTCATCCCTCCTCTGAAAGAACTTTGTGGCCTTTGTGCATAACTGAGCAGCTCAAGGTCAGAGGTCAGAGCAGGGAGTGCAGTGGGATTCAAGTTGGGGGACAATGTCATCGTCGGAGCCTGGCAGGGAAATTCAAGCTGCGGGTAAGGAACTTCTGCTCTCCCCTCAGGGGTGGACAGGCACTGGGTGGGTGAGTGACGCAGAGCTCATAAAACCCCTGTGGACTGAGGCGCTACATTTCACGATCTTAGTCATGTTGCTCCGGAGCATCTCCTGTGACTGTCAATCTGTGAGTCACACCTGGCTTCCAGTTTCCTGCAAACAGCGTCTTCCATTTGTCTCTGGCTTTGACTTTCATGAACAAGAGATGATCGTCTCTTCTTTCTCATTGGACCAGAGAAAATACTGTATTTTTTTAAAGACATGTGGAAGCAATTAGCAACAGTACAGGTTTCAAATATCCCTGAGTTCTCCCACCAAACAAAACAGTGACATATTTTAAACTGGCATATCATTTTCCTGCTTTTTGTCTTTGCTGTCTTCACTGTACATAACAGCACTGTGGCCATTTCCTGTATTTTCATTATGTTGCCCATTCACCTGATTTATGATGCAGCTCGACTGATATTGATAGTACAATAGAAAACTGTACATTTGGTCATTACTCTTCCAGCCTTGCTGTGTAGAACTGAATTATATTGTGTGTTTCTAATATTTTACTGCCTTCCAACAGACTTAGCGGGCAGTTTGAGCAGTTGTAGAAACATATTGGCTGTTTATGGCATATATCTCCTCTTGCAATATGTCCCCAGACTCAGATGTTGAGAGCTTTATCGAAGAAAACAAGCACCAGGGTTGTGGCAGAATGTCTCTTGCTCCTACTATGCGAATGGACAATGCATTTTGGAGAACACATACATGCAATTTCTTGCTCAATATTTGATATCTCGTTTCCTCAGGGTATTGTAAATCACATCTAGTAACACTCATTGACATGCATAAAAAACTACTACATAAGAATACAGTAAAACCCAGATGATGGGAGCTCTGTTGCCTCATATGAGTTTTTAATATTTCATAATCTACCGCATATTTTTTCCTCACACAACCAGCATTTGTGTCTTGATGTACAAATATTACATATCATACAGGCTTTTGAGAATGTTCGGTCCGCTCTGATAAAGGTTGTCATGGTGAGCCTAATTAAAAGTGGCCAATTTAAGCCATTCCACAAAATTGCATTATTGTCCTGGTTCACAATATACGAGGCAGATGAAAAATGCATGTCAAAAACACATGAGGGAAATCATCAAACTTGATACCGCCTCCATTCTTTCTCCATTCACCACAGTGCCAATGGGCCATGAAGATGCCTCACCATCACTTATTAACTTCAGTGGCATGCTAATGATGTGGCCATTGCTTTAATTCCATTTGCATCGGGAAAACTATCTAGCAGGCACACAAGCATGAATGCCATTAGGGTGCAACTCATGAGACGCAAGCATGATGGGCAATTCACTATGGAATGGGGTTGGCTGTGATGTGAAAAGAGTGTGTGCAGTTTCGCAGTATAACGCATTCGCTAAAAGTGATTCAAATGTTTGTGTTGCTTGTTTTTGGTGACAAAACCCTTGCAGACTGAGAACTTGGCACTTTGCAATTTAAAAGTGGCAAACGGGTGAGTTAATTTGAAGACAAAAATAAATGAAACTGCTATCAAATTTAGTCAATGAAGTTGCATAGCCTGCAAAAATGAAAAGAAAAGCTGAGAACATATGATTGGCTAAAAGGTGAGGGGGGGGGGGCAGGGATCAGTAACAACATGACAAGCGACCATTTCAATTCAAATGATCATTTCCATTATAATTTCTCATTTATCTAATTATGATTGAAAAAGAAAGGGTCAGGGTTTTATCACTGCCTGAGGAAAAACCCCATTTTCAAAAATACCTGCGCACATATGGACTAGGCCAGAGACCTTCCTTCAGGAGACACATTTGTGAAGTACATGCCTGTCCATCCATTCATACATAATGAATGACCTGTCCATTCATACATAATACTGTCCAAGCATGCATGTATTCAGTTACACTAATATCTCCTCTCAGCACTATTTGACCGGATCACTATATGCTAGCAACCGAAATTGGCTCATGGAACCAATATGGCCAGCACACTGCATAGTGAAAAGGCCGAGCTGAGCTTGAAAAGAGCTTTGTGGGGGAAATTGAAGAATGCTGAGAATAAATGTTTGCTCTATAGGATGTGCCGGCCACAGTGTGCTGTGTTGGTGAATAAATGATGAAGAGGAAGAAGGCCCTGTCCTGCTGAGCTTGTCAGCTTTGGACAGCTTTGTGTGTGTGTCTGTCTGTGTGTGTGTGGGGGGGGGGACTGTCAGGATAGCTGGGCCAGTTGGATTTATATACCGGCACATTTCATGTCAATGTCAACATTTTATGGGACTGGAATAATTTTTCTACATATTTGCTAAGATCAAATACTTGTACACGCTCCTTTCAATTTTACAAGAATCTCAGTCTCAGCCATGAGCACATTGATGCATATTCTTGTCTCTGTATGACTGTACCATGAATAGATAGTTGCACACACAGATAATGTCTACACTTGTGCATGAGTGCAGATTCTCAAGTGTTCAATATTATCAATACAACGTCGAAATGATGTTTCACCTTCTGGTGTCACTGGATGAAAAATCAGGCAATCAACAAAGTGATTACAGTTAATCCTGAGGGAGAAATGAATATCCATACCAAACTCCATCAAAATTTAGTGTGACACCTCATTCAAAACCACAAATGTGAACCTCAGAGTGGCACTAGAGAAAAAGTCGGAGGATCATTAAAGTTCTTAGGATTCATCGTCTGGATATTTCAGCTGCAGGTCTTGATCTGGACCGAAGTGTTGGACCGACTGACAGACTGACATTGCCAACCATGCAGCAATGACATTAGTGTGGCTACAAAAACTCTACATTAAAAATGACTATTATTATCAAAAAATGGAAACCAAATTTTGAAATGTCGCACCCCCTTGCTGCAACCTTTATTATCACTACTGTTGTCTCCCCTGATAATTACATCTTAGCATAGTTCAGTAATGAGGTCAAAACCAACCAGTTTTCCATTCTCTATGCTCAACTCCTTGTTTCTTATCTAAATTTGCTTTGCATGAAGCATGACAAAATACAGTCAACCTGGCTGAGGTTTGCCATACATATATCTAAAATGTATGGCTCCAAAGAAATCAATTATTCCAGGGCCTGCACTGAAGAGGAATTCTGCTGGCTGTAAATCTGAGGTCATGACAATAACGTCTCAATATCAGTTATTCGCTTATGGATTTCATTATTGAAGGCTGCATCAGAACTCATCCTGCTAAGCGTCTGTATGCACACATGCCTATAAAGGCTACGTTAGACAGATACACATGCTGCAGTTTCTCATAGTGTACCAGCATTGCTAATGCAGCATGGAAACAGAAGAACGTCTCAAGTGCCTGTCAAGAGATTTCTCTCTAGGTTTTAGCCACTTAAGGCCTGCAATTTATAGACTGAGGCTCTGGAAGCTCTTTACTCCACATACATATGACAGACTCTCCAGAAGTAGTAGCAGTGATGCGCCAGACAGTCACAGCAGACACGTGGTGGTATGCCACCGATCCATCTAGGGATTTAGTCTGTTGCTTCCTCTGCAGCACATAAAGCAAGGATGCCAGGAAGTCAAGGACAACATCTCTGTAGACGAAGAGATGATGCTGACGTCATTTTTTTTTTTTTATGGCAGCAGTAAAATGATGTCACAGATTCAAAGCTACGACAGCCAACAAAGAAGTTTTAAACTCCTTGTGAAGAAAAACAGAAAGATCTTCAAGGACATTCATGTTGAGTTTGTCACATGCAAGATGATTTTTGAAGAAGACGTGATGCACCTACAAGGACATCCACATATATACTGGTGTGAATGTGTGCGTATTTGCATACTTGCAGTATTGTGATGGGCCACAGAGGTGTCACCTGCTACTGTATGTGGCTGCGTTCCTCTGTGGTGTTGACAGGAAAAGGGGGTTATGGGATAGGAGCGGCGACAGCGGTCTTTTAGATGACAGCAGGTGCTGTCTGCCCACTGTGTTCCCTGTCACCCCCTTCATCTTTCTCTCTCCAAACTCCCTGATTTTTTCCACCCCATCCTCCGACATGGATGCCTCAACAATTATAGCCTCCCCACCAACGTGCATCTCTAATTTATATGTGTGAATAAGATGTCGGGAACCCTGTATGTAGTAGGTTTGTGAATCATTTAGTGCCATGGTCAGCATTTTGCATCAACATATTCACACGAAATAAAAATTCCGAAGCTACCTCAAAATATAAAACATGTCCAAGTTGAAGTCATGGACCGTCATCAGGCAGCAGCTGTATAATGTTATTTCAAGTCTCGCTAGACAGCTGGAAGATTTATGGGATCATGACTTCCAATCAACCACAGGCATTTTCCATGATGGCCCAACAGATGGAATGCCAGCCTGACCACATGTAACATGTTTAATATCATCAGATAAATGAACAAACATACCTAAGCCCGATTAATCTGCAATGTCACGAATTTCAGCAAACACAACAGACAGGATGCACAATCAGGTCTACACAGTACTTAAGTAAATATATAGCAAATATACGGCAGAGTGTGATGGTGGTAGTGCAGCTGTATAGGGAACGACAGTAAACAGAGGATATTAAGCTGACAGCTGTCAGTCAGTGTTTTATGCTCCACAAAGGATTAGTCTGTGCATTAACAAACACCTAATTACCCTCAACTGCTTCTCATTCAGAGTCTATGAATATTTAATGGAACACAGTAATGAAATTGTGTAGAAGTAAATTTAGCACAGTGGGGCTAAACAACTAATGCCATGCAAAACTGCAATTATTAAACCACGCAGGCCATCGCAGCGTGAGGCCTTTTAATGCAAGAGTTATTAAAACTTGGCAAAATTATGGACAGCAATAATAATTATAATGAAACAACACTCGCTCACAGATGAGGGATTTAAAAGATGATGTACATGCAGTTCTTATCATAAATTTGTTTAGTAATTACATTCCTAAACCGTGGGGTAAACACCCGTAATGACTGAGACAATAAAGTATGTGGTAAACACATCATTTATATGCTAAAACCCTGTGCTGGCCTGCTCTTGGTTAGCAAGCCATGATAGCTATCAAAGGTAGGGGCACAGATTTCCATTAAAAACAGTGGATCTGATGGTAGATGACGCTCTCAGCGTGAGCCACCAATTAGTGTCTTTATTTCTTGTGAAACCCTGAAAAAAAAAAAAGACATCAAAGGGCTCGTTCCCTGATTTTCAGCTGCGTGTTCACATGCATTGTCCTGGCCACGTATTGATCCGCCGAGAAATGAAGAGGAAGAAAATCAATAGCTTTTACATGAATGCACAACAAGCAGTTTTAGTGTGTGTATGTGTGTGTGTGTGTGTGTGTGCAGGATGAGTGCCGAAAGGCTAAAACACACAATATGTAGTGCTGCAAACGCACACACAACCAGACACATACTGTCAGCGTACAAACAGCATATGCACACACTCACATGACCAGTCTGGATACACACGTATGAGTCCTCAACCTCATATGAACACAAAGACTTTTGCCATGTACATGCAGAGAGAACAATAACAACAGTGGTTGTTAGGGCCAGAACCTGTAACCTGCTCCTGCATCCATTAATTCTGTGAGGGTGAGAAAGTTGGCCACACTCCGCTGGAGAGATTTAAGAGGTCTCTGGATTCAAAGCCAGGGATTTCATTTCTCTGGAGAATCAGGGCTGACAGTGGCTTAGGTTCCTAGTGATACACACATTAAAACCATCAAAATGCATCTCTCAGTTTCCGTCTCACGCACCTCTCCCCCCTTTTCCCGTCTGCCTCTCCTTCTCTCCTCAGGCACACAGAGCGGTCATAGGCCTGTGACAGATTAGGTCTAAATGACCTGTCATTACATTTGACCAATGGCCAATCAAACCAGATAGAGACACAGACAGACAGGCAGACGCCCATGTAGATCTAAATTTATGAGGCAATGCGCCACCATGGCAGAACAAACAGATCACCCAAACCACCCACTGAATCACCCATCAGCTGCAGGTCTTGATAGAGTTAGAATGGCAGATGTTCATCAGATGTTTTAGGTCCTGCAGTGCTGATGTATGGCTCTATGATGTCACTCCTGCACGATAATACATTTAGTGCATTTTCAATTGAACTACTTTGATGTGTTACTGATCAGTTACAAAGGTGACAGCGGACGTATTAAATCAAGTTAAAAGAAGAGTTGGTATTCTAATGTTGCCTCCCTACAATTTTTCCTCTACGTTTCCGAAAGCTCTTTGCAGTGAAATAAACACATGAACTTATTGCATCGTGACCAACCAAGTTAACTAAGCTCACTAGCTCTGAGGACTTGTTTTTAATAAAGTTACGATGTACAATTCCAACCATCAAAATGCCAAAGTGGAATAAATTACAAAGTACAGAGAACATGGAAAGAAGCCTGAAGAGTTAGCTCTCCACATACACAACATCACAAGCTGATAGAACTGCATGTTACAAGTTAAGATGTACAGATGAATTTTAATCTGCCACTTTCTCCTGTGACTAAGCCTTAAAACACTTTGATACACTCTTATGCACAGAGTATATGTATTATTTGCACGTGTCTATTTTTTTTTTACCATGAAGTATCTGGAAGATGGGGAGCACAAACTTGTGGTGAAGACATGTGCAGAGCCAATGAAGTGGCACATCAAAAGCTCCTCTGAGTTACAGTAATCAGGAGAGAGCCTCAAATCTGCCAGAGTGTGAGGCAGTGAGTAATTAAGCCAGGCCGGCATCGCAATCAGGTGGACAAACGTTTGATTTCACTAATTCCTTCTCTATTTGTCAGTGTAAACTTATCAAAGTACACGGTGTGTGTGTGTGTGTGTGTGTGTGTGTGTGTTCATGTCTTTTCCCTCCTGTAGTTCATGCCGTCTTTGCTGTACATTAAATAAAATAAAAGTGGAATCATCCTGTGTGTGTTTGAGTATGTTGGGTTAGTCATTTCAGTCGTATTCAACACACACACACACACACACACACACACACACACACACACACACACACACACACACACACACACACACACACAGAGCTGTCAGTGTTGGGTGTCTTGCAGCTGGAACAGAGGCTGTCATAGGGACCCAGTGTCAAAGCAGATCTGAAATCACAGCTGAACCTGAAGGCAAAACCAAAGTCCCTATCAATTCTCCCTCCTCTCTGTTCTCCACCTCTCCTTCTCTTCTGCGACGAGGAACTAAAGCTGGGTTTCATTTAGCCTCTTTGTCCATCACAGATCACGATGGACCGGTGTCTTTCTAAATAACCATTTTAAGAAGCGGTCGGTCAGATAAGAGATGTGACAGACGGGACCAGCAGCAAATGTTTGGGGGGGATTGGAGTCTTTTCCTTGTTTGACACGTGTCTAGAAACCCATGACCCCCACAGCTCACTGCTTACAGGCACATTAGTCACTGCAGGCACATAAAGCCCGTCTTGCCTCTGCTTCGTCAGCTTGGGGAGTTGGATTACATCATATCTGAATCAGATTATTCTTCTGACCTTCTTCTCCATCAAATGAACCAGAGGAGATAAAATACTGTTGGTCTCAAGGAAAGCAACATAATGACACCTTCATTTATTTATTTATTTTTACCTGCTTTTGGTCTGTTTTTGAATTCCAGAGCTCAAATATAATGATGCAGCATTCGTTATGGTCTTATCATCCTTCTTCTGCTTCCTCTTCATATATGCTTTCCTTCCTGTATTTGGCTTTGTTGGGATTTTGAATGCTCAGTTTGACGAATTATTCATTTTTGTTGATGCAATTTGCATGAACATAGCTATCAACCACACATTTGGAATAGAAAGTCAAACCAAATAAAATCATTTGTCAGCTTAAATAAAAATGAGGAAATGCATATGAAACCACAACTTTCTTAACTTTCAAACAAAACAAAGAATAGAAATTAATGAATGAATGGCTAATCGTCATCGTAACATTGTGGATGATTTTCAAATATTATCTTATAAATAAGTCACTACAGGTCTTTAGAAACAGTATAAGAGAAGCGACTGGCAGTGAGAATTGATTCTCGTCTATAGGGCAACTCTATTGGTTTCGCTCTAATAAACAGGTGCAGCTCCCTCCAGCTCCTCGGTCGACTGTAGAAGAAAACAGCTTGCTTTGCTACTGATGAATGAAAACAGAGAGGATGAGAGAGAAAGAGAGTGTTCTGACCACACTCATTTATTTCACAGAGACAAGGCGAAAACGAGAAAATAGACCTAAAATGAGAAAGAAAGTGGCCAATTTTCTTGCGACAGACTGCTTTGGGGTTAATAATTACATTCCCAAATTACTTCAATTTACTGTAACTAATCTCATAATTTTTTCTTCACTTTGTAAGTCTTTCTTATAATAATGGTATTTTTTTTTCTTACAAGTGATGTGGTCACATTCATACATGCACACAACTGAAAAATGTTTTAAAGTGTGCTCAGTACTCGCTATCTGCAAGTACCTAAATGTACAAGTACTTGAAAAAAGTAGTATTGGTGCATCCCTAAAAATATATTACACAACCAGTAATACCAGATACATGTGTTTTCTGCATTACGTCCTCAAATGAGACATGATAGATTAGGCAAACTGCAGTTCTGCGAAACAGTGGTTGTACAGAAGTTGAAATAGCAATGATCTATTTTTACACTAAGAATGCATAAATCGACAATATGACAACGATGTGGAGTATTTTGTAGCTAAAGAGCCAGATTTTTCCCCCAGGAGTTGGTAGAGACCAAAAACAGAGCTGAAAGAGAGTGAATATTGGCCACTACAAACATGAAATAAAAGGTGATGATATGTCAATGTGGTGTGTCACAAAGAAAAAAAAAAAGTTATTGCAGGCTCATGTTAAGTTAGTCTTCTTCTCTAGCTGCTTTAAAACCTGCTGACTTCCAGTATTTAATTATGCATCAGTGTTTCCTAATTGAGCCGTGACATCATCCCTCCCACACCCAAACAACACAAACACATCAAAGCAGGTGTGAGAGGGTGGACAGTCAGACAGGCGAGCGAACCTTGCTACTGTTGCCACGCTAAATTTTTAAGTAGAAAGCTGGAGGTAGAAGGTCAGAGAGTCCTTGAGCAGGTTTACAATCTAATCCACACGTCTAATGAGGAACCATCAGCTTAGACACTAAAGGCGAGCGAGTAGCGGGATCTGTGTAGACTCAACTCACACCAGCAAACTAAGACACAGAATTCAAACCGAACTACAGGAACATTACCTGGAAATGCATTAATCAGAATCTCTAAAAGAGCTTGTGTAAGCATGGAGGTGAAGTAAAAGATAAGAGTGTTTACGTGAGATGGGAAGAAACAGTTTCGACACACTCTTTTGTTTCTCTCTCTCTCTCTCTCTCTCTCCACCACTGTGGTGCCTGCTCTGCTCTCCAAGTGAGAATGTGGATGCTGTCCAGCAGAAGCAATGATGCCTTGGACAACATCCATAATGAGGCACTGGCCGGCAACACTGACATAGATTACTCCCAGAGACACGATTTTCACCTGCTGGCGACACAATATAACTGAATATGTGTTTGTTTTATCTGCCCGAGTCTGGTAAATGAGCTTCAGAGCAGAGGACGACCTCCTCTGCGTTCGCTTGCCTTATCACTTGTTTTGTGATTATCAGGTTCACCTCACCAGCAAAAACTCACTGCACTCCTCCTTGGTCACTCTATCCTTCTTTTTCTGCCGGTCCCCTTCCTCCCTCCCTCTCTGCACTATTGTTTGTGCTCCCAGCCCCCATCAAATCAATCTCAGCTCCTTAGCAGTGTGAAGTTTCTCACTTCAGTGCACCTGCTGCTATGATTAAACGGACATGGGACGCTCTCGTGTGACCTATCCATCATGCATGTCTCACGCTGTATGTGGCGGGTGCTGGGAATACTGTACGAGCCAACGGTGATCTGATGTTCGGTTCTGCATTTGCCAATTAAAAAAGTGCTGAGTGCACAGTAGCATTTGACTGGCTATGAATTTGTTTTTATATGTTTGAATGGGCATGTTGTTTATGCATACACACCTCCGTGCACATGACCTGCGTGCGTCGACCTTTGATCAGGCTGCGTGAGCTCAAGGTCTCCTGACGTGACGCATGGCCAGTGGTCTCCAAAGTAACATCTTATACATCACCCCGGGTGCCAGGTCTCCGTTTTCATGCTGCATTTTCATCTCACTGCAAAAATAAATCAGTTTTCTTAATTAGACATGCAACATGGCGTGAGGGTCTGGATGCTTCATGCATAAATGCGCTTTTGGTGAGGAAGTTTCTGTCTGCGAGTTGGACAGAAATGAATCTGAATGAATTCCCACTCCCCTCCCCGCTGTGTCTACCTCGCTCTTTTTTCTGCTTCCTAACTCTGCACGTCTCCCCATCTGGCGAGCTCCTTCATTTCCATTCTTTGCATCTCTTTTAATTTAGTTTTCTATCCACCCCTTTGTTTTTTTCATTTCTTCCCTTGAATCCCTTTGCCTTGTTCACCTTGAGAGGTCTCATCCTCCCCCCACCTCTTCCTGTGTGAGAGAGTATCTGTTTCAGAGCCAGGAACACATAGAAATGCTGCTAGTGGACAGAAAGGAAACATCACCGCCCTCCTCCTCCCCCCTCCATCCCCCTCCTCCTCTTCACAGGGATCCATGCTGTCTAGATAGATGTGAATGAAGGTCATCTTGTGGCTGACTAAGAGCCAAACACATTGCTAGTCTTCCTCAGCAATTCAAATACTGGAGCACTGCTCTGTTTTCTCTGCTTAAGCTATGTATACAGCTGTGTAGACAAACGCCAGTGATGGTTACTGCAGTAAACGGATACTACAGGGTGTGTGCATGTGTGTGCACACACATGCTTGTCTATATTTGTTTGCAACATGCATTTGTCTGTGCGTTTTAGATGTAAATTGCAGAGACCTGTAGTTGAAGGGGGCGATTATAATTAATGACTTAATGGTTGACCAATCGAAAATGAGCTCGTGGCTACAGGGTAACACTTCCATTATTGATCCTCAGCAGGTAACACCCACCAAGGCATGCAAAGTGACATAGGTTTCATGAATACAAAGAAAATGGCAAATAACCGCAGAGTGTAGTTGAGTGAAATGAATCTATACTAGTATGAGTGCAGCAAAGCTCTTATTCTCTCTTTCAGCAGTGACCGTAACACCCCCGCAAAAAGTAAATCCCCAAGCCCTTTGCACAGCGAATAATGCTTCCATTTCTATGCATCACATAGCTCACTGTACGTCCATGTCCCCTCTCCACCGAGGCTGTCGGACATCTCCGCTTTGGCTTATAGGACAGAAAATGAACAGGGCAAATCAGTCTTAATGAGTCTAAATCCGCTAATAAAGAAATGAGCCCTCAATCAGTCAAGCAGGCAGTTTTTATTTCAGCCTCTCCCTCCCAAACGCTCTGAAGTAATGTAAGAGAGGACCTCGGGGAAGACTTAACAGATACTGCGATCGCTGTATGTGTTCATTTACTTTCATAATCCTTCTCATATTTCATACATTTCCGCAGAGCATCAAATAGTACATGAGCTCTCTGCAGGATGTAACTCTCGTCTGATACTGATTTTCCACATGTTATCCATCTTTTCCCAATGGCCTGTGCAAGCATGGGTTTTCCGGGGAAATTTAACCATAACAGTATGGAAATTGGATATCACTGATAACATAGATTTGCCATTTTTCCATCTTGGTTTCTTGGTTCATGAAATAAACATGTGCTTATACATCAAACGGTCCCATGTGCAGAGAAATCACTGGACAAACCTCATTCAAAAGATAAGATGTACTGACTATTACAACCTCAACCCCACCCTTTATACTCACATCACTAGTGCTTGAGGGCTCTAGAGGGGAGCATTTCATGCTTGATTAAATCATTACATGATAATAACATGGTTGTGTATTGATGCGCATTTTGGCAACAGGGTCACGTATTGATCTGCCTTTGATTATCATGAGGGTCATTTATTGACGACTTCCAACCAAGATCAATCTGCGCCCTTTAGAAGGTTCAATAGTACGCTGCCTCTCCCTCAACCTCCTGCACCTCTTCATCTTAGTTACTGTACCAAAAACAAAAAAGGGGGATGGGAGGGTTTGAACAAAGGGGAATTGGTTTGAGTGCTAAAAAAAAAAAAAAAAAAGGATCGAGATAAGATTAGGGCTGGGTATTGAATCTGAAAATTTTTCAAAGCCAGCACCAATATATTACTGGAGTTTTTGGTATTGATAACCAAACAACAGCTTTTTTCCAAGACCTCTATTTCAAGAAATATAAATGTTTTCAGCAAAACAAAGCAGAATATGCCAATATTCTCAATGCATCTGTGTGAAAGGTTGTGTCAGAGTAGAACTTTTGTCTAAATAAAAAAATAAAAGTTAGGCTAGGATCAAGAAAAATCTGATCAAAGCATAAGTAAGCAAAGCTGAAAAATTGACCAAGGCTGACCCAGGCAGAGTTGTAAGTAAATGTTAGTACGTCACATAGAATCCAGAAGACAGTATCTGTGTGTGTGTGTGTGTGTGTGTGTGTGTTGTACAGTGTGTGTCTGCAGTGCAGCCTCAGCGCCGAGATGAAGTGTCCCTAATAGGATCCCTGTGGGATTCCTCAGCAGCTTTTCACAGCGATCCTGCACATTGTCAGCAGTCAGCACTGACAGAACCAGAGCCTAAAACTAAAGATGGGACATGCTACTCTCTCTCCCTTTCTCTCTCTCTCTCACTCTCCACACTCACACAAGCTATCAGTCAGAATACACAAACACACAACTATCAGTCATCAAAATGCATCTGTCAGCTACCAGTCGAGTGTTGAGATGAGTCAGGCAGTCATAATTATTGTAGCTTGCCAAAATGTCTACACCCTGGTCTACCTTCCACAATAATTGGAAGTGTCTTCCTTCGTGCATCCCCCAACTTGAGCTCCAGTTGTTGTCTTATTTTCTCTCAGACACAAACAGGGAAATGGACAGCTACTTAACAAGCTCTCTAATGCAGAGCTGTTTGTGTGACAGGTGAGACACTGTCAGAAGCAGTTAGACTTTCAAAGCCACTAATTGGTGTTTGTGGCGCCTAATAAAGGCAGGAAGATGGAGAGCGCATATGTGGCCTATGATTTAACATTTATGTATGTATAATAATACCATACATACATTTAAGAAGTTACTTTAAATGGCCTGCTCCATGGCTCATTAAACATCTGATAGCAGAATATGAGGTGAAATAAAATAGGTCCGGACAGAGCTGTTTTTGTGGGCTGTACAGGGGATGTAGAAACATTAGCCGACAGAATCACCCTCCCAGTGCAGCATAATGCATCTCAGAGCCTGAAGGACTGGCTGCCGAACATTATAAGAAGTAATTAACCAGCTCCTCTCTTTAGCTAATTGGAGATTGGAAGTGTGATAGTCATTAGCAGCTCCCATTTTCTTGTCATGGCTCCACAGCACAAAAAAATAAAAGAAAGGGTGAACACTTTGTGAGAGCGTGTGCAATTCAATTGGAAATTTCTGGAAGCTAACAGGAGACACGAATATAAAAAGACAAATTAAGAGGGCATAATACGTTCTCCTATTGAGTCCTGCTTTCACAGTCTCTGCCAGCTGGCTTTCATCCTCCCTCGCCCTCCATTGTACAACTGATACTAGACAAGACATCCAGGATAAAAGACCAATTTAGTAAATCAGTGTCTTTCAGTGATCGGCTGAATGGAAGGTAAGAGGAAAAATGATGTTAACACATCTCTGTGACCGGGCAGCAGCAAATGGAAAAAGAGTCTTTGTTAAAGTAGTGTCCATATAATCACATCAAATCACCAGTGTGCTGATAGTTTTCAGTGCAACACATGGTTTGTTACAGCTACTCTGATGTCCCACGAATATTAACTCATAAGAATCAGCATCTCCAAAAGCTGCAGATAAAGGACACATCCTCCTGCTAAAAATGACTTGGCATGAGATCAATGCTGGCCAGCTAAAATAAGCTGCTGCCATGCTTGGGATGATTTCAATATGGTGCAAATGTTCTACTTAAGGAAGGCAGCCTGGAAGTACAGTAAAGAAAAGTTAAACCGTGCCTCCTGTCATTCCTCCTCTCTCTTGCTCCATCTTTGGTGCCGTCATGGGAGTTCGGCTGGAGCCTTTTAACGAAGCTGTGGGGTGGACAGGAAATAGACCGGAGCTTCACTGCTTACCCAGGCATCAGATTTAAGGACCAAACCCAGTTCAGTTCTCTCATGATTATTTCATTAAGCGTGGAATTTTCCATTAGCCTTGGACTCATTTTGTTTCACTGTACAGTTATTTTCGAGCATCGCTTGATCATGGAAACATTATGCAAAACACATTCATGACCATAATAAAAATAAAACTACTGCCCTTTATTATAAGAAATCTATCAATTTTCGATTATTTTTAAATTTTGTTCCAGAAGTTTTGGGGTTTTGCATGAAACATACATTTTTTTTTAAACTTATCGAGTATTTTAAAGATCTATACAACTACCAACACACACACACACACACAGATATCTCTTGTCTAAGAGTGGGAAAAAAATGCACCCCACTACCAAATGCAGACCAAAAGACATCTGACATAATCCCAACAAAATGCGACAACAAGACACAGGCCTGTACATGAATACACACAAAGACACACACTTACACACTGGAAGCAACCACCTCAAGGGGAACATTGGTAAACTCTCGAAACTGTTATGTACATGCTCATACATACATGAGCACAGTCAAAAATAAATAAATTAGATTTGCAGGAACACACAGATATGCAGACTCTAACTAGGAATTGAATCTCATTATGTATTCATTACACATTGCTGTTTATAAGATCATCAGCTGTGTCAGTGTACAGAATGCATCCAGGAGTCTGTCTGTCTGTCTGTCTGTCTGTGGCTGTTTGCGTCAGATGCCTCCTGGATGACAGAATTACTCCTCAACACCTTCAATCTTTATTTGGTGACATCCCAGGTCCTTCACTTCTCCGACTGTGTGTGTGTTTGTTTACAGCCCAAGGACATCCACGCGCCAACTGCACTACTTGTCATATGCCTGGATGTATGTGAGTGTGTGTGTGCACATGTGAGTGTGCAAGCATGTGTGGTCTGTGAGTGAGTGAGTGTGTGAGTGAGTGAGTGAGTGAGTGAGTGAGTGAGTGAGTGAGTGAGTGAGTGTGTGTGTGTGTGTGTGTGTGTGTGTGTGTGTGTGTGTGCGTGTGTGTGTGTGTTTGTGACATCCTACCGCCCTCCCGGCACCAGACACATATCCTCAAGGTCACAAATCAGGCCAGGTGGCCATTCGGAAAGATTAAGGACACATTCCTAAAAAAAAAAAAAAAAAGCGACACATTTGATTTATTGTATCATGCCAATAGCCGTGGCGATCTCTGCTAGAGAAGGGCGCCAGTAAGAGGTTACGAAGCGGGGATTTGGGCAGACACCCAGGAGGTTTTAAACCAAACCCTTCTACATGTTACACCCCAATATGATGGTGCTGAAAGCAAAGGAGGGGAGGAGAAAAAGTGGGAAGAAGGAAAGCGGCAAAGTGTAAGCGAGACAGAGACATTAAACACCCACTAGTCCCCTCTGACAGATGCTAGCCGGGGCGGCATGCCAGGGAGGCGCAGTCTTAAGGTGACAGGCTCTGCCATAGTGAACAAAATTGATAATGCCATATGGCGAGAAGGGGAGCGGCTGTGGATTCCAGTCACGCAGCCATGAACGAGGAATAATCCTCCTGCCGCTGTTTGTAGGACATGGTTTTACTGCCCAGTAAGACTGGAAGGAGGGGATGGGGGAGAAGGTGGAGGAGATGGAAGAAGGAGGGGCGTGCTGCAGGAAAGGCCACGCTAATGACCCCCGCCTTTTACTCCTCCTCTTGCTGGGCGCGACCCTCCCGCTGAACTAGCAGAAACACACTATCTCCCAACTCTGGCGGCTTCCTTGATAGCGACACAAGGGCTGACATAACTATTCCTCGCAGTGCTATAATCCGATAAAAACGTGCTCGGGTTGTACAAGAAAAGGAGGGCAGGTGACGCCGGGCATCTCTTTCGCGTGCGCACACGGTGCAGAGCAGGGGATTGTGTATCATCACAGTTTACACAAACGCTTTATAGAGATGGGATTTGTGCGAAATGCAGACTCACAGTTACCTTTTCCCCCAGGTGCAAAGAGGGACCAGAGGAGACGAGGGGAGCTGGTGGGTCTATTCTGTGGCGAGAAGCAATTAATTTGGAATGTGCAGCACCAGGGGCTGGGAGGTTACACTTAAATGGACCACAGCCAGCTACAGAGACCAGGCCTAATTGTTTGATTGATTGGCCGCGACTGCAAGGCATATTTCTGCGGCCCCTCTGCGTCGATCAATGAGTCAATGAGCGCCTCGCCAAACCTCGCAGCTTCCCGGCCTCCCAATTCAATTAATGCGGAGGCCTTGGTGGCCCCTGCCTGCGATCGTGTTACAGCCCTGGAGACGAGCCTCCTTCTTTCTCATTGAACCGGGAAGCTTATTGTGGCAGATACAGGCTCGGGGGCAGGGTGCGTGGACGAGGGGAGGGGCTGAGAGAAAGGAGCAAATGGGGGCGGGGAGGTTGGCTTTATTAGATTGGTAACAGACACTACATACTGTATCGGACACAAATCGAGTTAGCCTCCTAATCTGTCATTTAAACAAATTATCTTGGGTGGTGATGCATCAGCAGTATTGCTCCTCTCCAGAGGGTTGAGGTAAAGGGGGGAGGGATGCAGGAATGGAGAGAGGGAGCAGCGGTGATGGAGGGCTGAGGCTAATAGAGACACAGGAGAGACTGACACTTTGTCAGGAGAGCAATGGAGGGAGGAAGAGACGATGAAAGGTGACTGGGGGCAACACTTTAGAATTCAGGATGCAAGCTGAGGTCATTTTGAGATTGTTGTTTATATTCTCCTCAGTCCTCATATACCTGTAAACAGTATGCACTATTCACATGCAAGAAATGCTGAACTGAATATTTGCAGGGATGAACATATGTGCACTGAGGGAAGAGAGAGCATTCGTGAAAAATATGTTGATAGTTTGAAAAGCTGAATAATTTTCTTGAGTCCAAAGAAGAAGAAGAGAGATTCAAGCTGGACCGGACGTGTGCTGGCGTTTAAAACAGCAGACAGCTCTGACACGATGTTTAGTCCCGGTGAGGGTCAAGGCCGAAGCCACCATTACTGAAGATTGACAGGTTCATTGAGGGGAAGACATACAGATAAACAGACCAACAGAGGCACCTGCGACTCGGGGGGTTCAGTGTGCTGCGACGTAAACATGAATTAAAGTGGCTGCAGTCACAGTGCTGGGTATCGTGCTGAATAAACTACAACACAACAGAGAAAAATATTCTTACCAAAACTACAGTTAGTGATGTGGAAAACAGAGTTCAATATTTCAATGACCCACATGAGGCTCAAAAGGAAATTAAACAAACATTTGTATTGCCCACACAAGGACATGATAGATTGTATCAACGAGGGTTTGAAAAGGTTGTTAAATAGAGAAGTTGCAATTTTAAAAAAGCTATTAACTATTACAAACGTTTTAGCTTCTTCAAAAAAATGTTTCCGTCCTTTTTATTGGCATCGTGAGTCTCTCCTCTTAGATTCCTTTATTTAAGCCTTTAAGTGTATTTTTGTAAGAACTTTGAATATGTACAAAACCTTCTTTACAAATTTCTGTTCATCTAACCAGTGCTCCAACTAGTCTTACTTATGGCAAACTCAGACCCCTGTAGCAGGTGGGTGAAAACTGAAGCGAGTTGTATGAGGTTACATCATTTCCTCCTGCTTGCTGATAAGGGTCACAAATTACTTAATGTTCCTTAATACAGTGCCTGACATGCAAATAATGTCCACCTTTGCTTTCATTGACACACACCAGTGCACTTATACATTAGAGAAAAATGCCACGTGGGTATGGCGATGTGAGATAATGATGATGCACCTCACATGCCCATTTCTTTATGACAACTCCTGGCTCCTAACATACAAGACGTCAGATACACTTGAGTATCTTTAATGGAGCTTGCCAAGACCTGAAGGAAATTGTCCCAGCCTGTTAATCTGAATAATACTTCAGCAAGTACAAGAAATATGAAAGCTCATCAGAACAGATTCATGTAGCTGCCAGGTTTCTAGTGGTTACAGTATTGCTGATTATAGAATTTAAAGGAACGAGGAGGACAAAATAAGTCACATGATCAATCTGACATGACAAGATGTCATGAATACAATGGTTGAGCCACATCCTCTATTGTTGTAATACTTGTTCTACAACAACCTATATTGTCTTTTCAGTCGATTCCGTTTACTAAAGCCATGCACCACATTGTAAAAATGCTAACACTAGACAAACTGCTGATCAGAGAAGCACACACACATCACATCACTGGCCCGGAGATCAAGGCAAGTCTCAGAGGCCCACTGCCTCCCTTTGACCCTCCAACCTCTGGAGCTTCACTTAAAAGTCCCAACTCCTCCCACCTCCCACATCCTCTGCCCCCTCAGCTCCCTCTGAACCGGGCCGTGGGATGCTGAGTGCACACTATCCAACTCTGCAGACTCAGAGAAGCACCGGGTCAAGGTGCAAAGGTCGGCTTTAAATCTACAACCCCCGCTATTCACACATGACGCCGGTTTCCTCTGTGGAGCGTTGCTTCCTACTGGATCCACTGGTGTTTTCATTAAGTATGCACAGCTCCTTCTGTGTGCTTTTCTCAGCATGGGACACTCGCTGTAACCTCATCTACCTGTGCTGTAATGTGCCTCCCAGGGCGTAACATACATACACATTCATGCAGGAAATGTACACACATGCATCCACTGATAACTGTTAACATAAGTTAGAAAATTCAGTAAAGTAAATGCCTTCAGTGTATTTTCAGTATATTTCTTCAAAGTGTAAGACAGCGCTGCTCACCATCTGGCAATGTGCAGATATTACTAATTACTTTTTTTTTACGACAAAATAGTGTCACATATACACAAATTCTGTACATAAAACTTTAACTATGTCTCAAGATTTTCATCTCATAGCCATGTACTGCATACATGCCCTTTTCCACATAATAAACTAAAGCTCTACAGTGTCCTGTTTTTTAACAAGTAGCTGCACCTGGGAGAGCTGTCCTCATTAGGGCTCACACACCTACACCTTTTGAATCCACACACCACACACTATACAATCGCACACACTCGCGCACACACTCATGCAAACACAGACATGGTAACTGGCTGTTTCTAGGGACTTGCCATGTTCCTCAGGCTCCTCTGAATTATGACCAAGAACTTGGGAAACAGGTACTGGGAGCAACATTTGCATCCCTGACCGCTCACTGTGTCACATAGTTTTTACTACACAGCCATAATGTATCACTTCTTTCTTTTGGAGTTTTGCAGTAAGTATGGACTACACTAACAATGTACACAGCTCACAACTGGTGTTAAGATTTATTGCTGAGCATAAGGTCATTAATCCAAAGGGGGGAAAAAACCTGTCTAATCTACATTTGATCTATTCAAGACCAAATCCACAGTTTTGTACTTGATAAGGTGAAAATGTAAATTAAAATTGGAAACTCCTTCATACTTCAAAATACATACACATATATACAGATTAGTTTGTCTGCTGAGGTATATAAATCTTTCTTTCAATAGTGAGTTCTTATGATTGTAAATCAGCCATACAATGTACATACAAATGTACTTACAGCTGCAAATGTACCTATTTAATCCCAGGTACAAGCTAAATTATTCAAATATCAAATATGTTTCTATATAAAAAAAATATACCAATAATGGGCAGTAAATAGCCGACCAACCTGAAGCCACTCAACAATTTTCATTCCACGAGTGTCACTGAGTGTCTCTGTCATTTGTTTCATTTGGTATTTTCTTTAGACGCAAACAAATCAGCACCGTAATTCATTTTAAGGGAAGAAGAAATTAGACGAAATGAAGTTGTCAGGTAGTGCATTTTTTTCTCTCTGGAGTTGTGCATTACCATAAGTGGAACAAATAAAAAATGAATGAGAAAAATACTTATTTCCTTGTTTTATTCATTGGATATTAATGGCTCCTTACTGTGAGGTTGGCTTCAGGTTAATGGGCATTAATGATGGCAAATTAGTGGGATGTGAATTGATAACATTAAAAAAAAGTTCCTATGGTAACTGTGGTAAATGTAACGTAACTCATTTTCCAAATACAGTTTCTCTGCACGCTATATTTGTTATTCCTAACATAATCCTGCAGTGTCTGCAAATTGTTCCTTAAACTGATGAGTAACACACACAAATGAGGTACATACACAAATATATGGTAGCATGAGTCACATTTTCTCAGGGTCAATTTTACTCACACTCATTTCCAGTAACACATGGCTGCAGGTTAATGGATGAGATAGGCTAAACATGTTGCGTCAACTGCAATGACACTAATCCACACTACAGCTTTACTGTAGGAGACTCTGACCAGCACCCATTTCCAGGTTTACCAAACACACCCAATAACATATTAACATCTCAGTTGACTGATAATAAATTGAGATTATTTTCCAGAAAACTCTGTTTTTTTCCCAGCTGTAAAGGCACTCCAAAATAATTTGCTCCACAGCCAGAGTAATAAACACCATCTCTGCACACGGATGCAGAGATTTGATTTTCTCCTAATTGCTTCTGTGCATTGAATAAGTGAGTAGTTTTTAGGCATGCTGTGGCAGAGTGCATCTCGACTCTGAATATGACTTTTTTTTTTTCCTTCATCAAGTGGGTAAAAAAAAACCCCAACTGCACTGAACAAACACACAAACACAGACTCTGGAGTGAAATTGTGTGTGTGTGATGCAGCAGGACCAGTTTTTAAGTGCTGCGGTTGGTGTTTATGTGTGTGTACATGCGCATGAGTGTGTGTGCTCCTTCCTAAGTCAGTCTCAGCCCAAATGGCTGTTGAAATATGAATGCGTGGTGTAACTGCCCTGCTATCCCACTTGCAGTGCTTCTGCAGTCACTGTCTTATCGCAATGAGCTGTGACAAGGGAATTCAGGGGGAATGGGTCTGCTTCAAAAGCCATTTCTACTGCCACTAATTGTCTGTCATTCTGAGCTGATGGGCAGCAGGACGCTGACAGACAGAGCTGATCACTGAGACGGGTCACAATTGGATTCTGTGAGGAGGAGTCCGTCTGAATGCCTGAATTGAAAAAGTCGGAGATGCATTACACAAGATTTTTATGTAAGTCTCCACCTACAGAAAGTTAAGGGCAATGGTGGAAGAAGTATTTATATCCTTGATTAAGTAAAAGTAGCAGGACAACAATGTAGAAATATATATCAGTATTAGTAAGCATTATCAGGATGATGTACTTAAATTGTCCCCATGACTGATTTGTTATGATATATGACATCAGAATGTTTGTCATTTTGAAAAACCTGAATCAAATCAGAAAATTTGAGGATTCAGAAACACTTAAAAACACAAGAAGTCTCTGATGAGAAGATGTGTCATCTGAATGCATACTTCAATGAGAGGGATACAATGTAATCTGACCTTTTGTACAAAGGAGTTAAGTTGGTCAATACCTCACATTCGCTTAAATTTGGGTGCTGACCTTGAAGTAGTGCAGACTCTTAAATATGTATTCTTCATTTTACATGTCATAACATCTTCGAGCCAAATATGAGAGATTTTTAAAGTTGTGTCAGACTTTTGCACCACATTATATATAATATGTCTCTTTTGAATGTCTGCGAATAAAACTTTAGGGTGGGTTGAAGGCTTATTACTTTTTAGGTGTTCTCCACATTTTTTATTTTTTTTCTTTCTTTTTTTTTGTTTCTGAGGTTCTACCTCTCTATTTCTTTTCATCTCTTCTTTTATCTCCCTCTCTCTGTAGTGGCAGCGTACCCATGCTGAGACCAGAGCAACAAGCTTCTCTTCTCCAGGTCTTTGAGGATCTGTTGGCTGGTCCAGACGAGCCGCCAGCTTGGCTGACCCCGTCCGATCCAGATCCTGAAAGCACAGGGGCTCTTTAAACCTCCGCACAGGCCTGGATGACAGGCCACCCTCCCTTTTGTCTGATCTGGGAGTCAGACCATTGCTGTTGTTTCAGCTGCATTGCAGTCATCCCGAACACGTCCATATTTCACTGGGGGGAAGAAGATAGATCGAAGAAGAAAAGGCAAGTGAGGACAGAGCTGAGGAAAAAAGATGAGACAGACCAGAAAGTGCAAGAAAGAGACAGCAAAAAGAAAGAAGAAGAAAGAGGAAGGACCAATGAACAAATTCATCTTAAGGGCTGCAACATTACGTTTTTTCTCAACTCCCATTACACACAGAAGACCACTGAAAGGACACATCAGCACATCAGGCCTCGCAAATAAACAAGGGATATAAGTTTCCTTACTGCTCAGTTATTCACTCACCAATTCATTTGATACGTCTCTCTTACTATTCACGACATTCAGAACTCAGAGCTGCACAAATTACACTCTGCAGTCTATCAGCTGAGCAGACAGCAGGCCATAACTTACTGTATTTCTGCAAACTGAGCTGCGGCAGGTAACTCATTTTTCTGACACCCACTGGGAGGGATTTAAATAAGACGGACCTGAAATCGTCAGACAGTTGACCCATAAATCCACAAGTGGGCCACAGGTGGCGAGGGGAGCGGACCGCGAGAGAAACAGCTGAAGGAAGAGGGAGACGGAGGGATAAGGATCAAAAGAAAGGTCCAGAGAGAGGGAGGGACAAAAAAATAGAAAGTGACAGATGAGGGAAAAAAAGACAGACACGTATAAGAATATTATGTGCTTATTCCCTTCAGCTGTCAGGCGGGACAGACACATCCAGACGGTGAGATATGACACAAGGGTGTGTCCCGTTCGGCCCACTTTCCCCCAGCAGTTCCTGTGAATGTCTGGTTGGCCTGGCCCTAATCCTCTCTCTGAGACTGACACCATTCCTGCCTCTCCCCCCCGCTACGCAAAACTGGATTTTTTTTGTCCTCTCTTCTGTACTTTTACATGATAACAGGTTAAAGGAGGACGTGTAAAGAAGCTGATTTTTCATGCGGATGAAATGCTTTCATTCTCTTGACAATCACTGCAGAGATGTGCCGCAGCCAGCAGCCACAGATAGATGATGGATAGTGAGTGAAAAAGAGGAGGGGGGGAGTAAAGAACGGTGTGGCAGCAGGAAAGCACGATGAAACAAGTGATTTTTGCGATGCCGCGTTCAAACGAACCGCAAGATTCGCATAACACTGAGCTTATCCGTGAATGTGATTAAAAAGCGAGTGTTGGGACACATAATGTTTAACCTACATACCCTATCTCCAGCGATTTCCACCGAGAAAGTCCCTCTTATCTGCTAATAGACCTTGGTAATCCCTCAAACACGCATGTAGTGCACGCTGGCAGCTTCTAATGAATACTGAATGAGAGGCGAGTCTGCAGTTCAGTTCATACTACTGCATGAGTAGAGGCTCCTACTGTTAGGCAGCATGGAAAGACAAGATGCAGGTTTGTTCAAGTCAGTCAGCAAACCAAATGGATCATCAATGACTCTTTGCCATTGAACAACCTGGAAAACAATCCGAAGCTCAGGTTGCGGGATTGTCCAGCTCAATCTTACACGTTCAATAAAATCCCAGCTGTCCAGCTCAACATTGAATTTTCAAGCTGAAATATACAACACAGTCTATATGTCTGCATCCTTGAGCGCAGCTTGGCCAGATTTGATGAATTACATAAATCTTGACCTCTGCAGCATCAACTGCTGCTGAGAGAGACCGCTGACTTAAACGCTAATCATCAGCAAACAAAGAGCAACATAAGGATGAATCATCTGCAGTGCGTTCCGCATAATAGAACCTGAATGCCAACATGTCAAGCTCTGTCATGTTTATTTTCACCGCGATTAAAACACGAGCAAGGTGAGAGTTCCTCCTTTGAAAATGAGCCGCTGATATTTGCCATATCATACTTTGTAAACCAGATCAAATTGGTGCCATTCAGTTAGTTTTATAAGTAATGTAGAGAAGTGGGAAAGTGCAGGCTCCAGGGGATTTGAGTGCAGAGAGAGAGATTGTAGAGGACCAGTAGTGGAGATCAGCAGTGTGACCATATCCAGAAAATTAGATTAACTGAATTAGAGGGATTAGATTGACTACAGCTGGATTGGACCTGATGCCTCTAAGAAAAGAGAACAGATAGAGCAAGAGAGGGAGCGCAGAGCACAGGAGAGGGAGGGCGAGCAAGGGAAGGAGGATAGCCGCGAGAGTAAGATGTAAAGAAGTTTCTTTGGGGAGTTGGGTGGAAAAGTCGTATTGCGGTAGAAGAGACGAGCGGAAGGAGAAGACAGCTCAGCAGATTTAGGCATCCTGGGTAACTTTTAGGGGCTGGCACTGAAGTGAGCATCTGACGCCGTCGCGGCCGGTCTTCGCTCCTGAAGGTTCAGCCGGGTTCTTCCGCTCCACGGGGCTCAGCTTAAGCTGCAGTGCCCCTCAGTGGTTAAATATGGGCATGTGTGCTGAACCTCTCAGCGTGATGTTGTCCATGAGAAGAGACATGAGGGCACGGAGAGGACAAGAACATCTGCACAGATCTTAATCAAAAAAATATTACTGCTATCATGCTCAGGGTTAAAACTTAAAGGTTAGTGATGTGATTACTTCTCTCTGATTGAACAGTCATTTTCATGTTTTTGTAGTTAAGTTCCTCATCTGCATTATTTGACCTGTTTTGACCTTTTCCTCAAGTGTAGCAGTGCTTGGAGACATGTGTGAGAAGAAGCCATTATCATCCCATTATCCTGGACAGAGCCAGTGTCACGTATGAATAACAGGTTAGGTGTGTGTGTGTGTCTCATTGTGCAGCAGAGAAAGACAGAGCTCTAACCGAGGGGAGATGAAGCCTAAATCAATGTGATTAATTCATGTTAATTGCTGCCCCCTGGTGTCAGCGCAGCAGTTGTCGTTACTTTGCTGATACACACAGTTTTCCGCTGCCTCTTTGCCCAGGAGATGAATCTTCCACGTCGATTGAGAGACAGATACAAACTCCTGCTGCTTCACAGCTTCACACTGCGGTTACCAAAAAAAACCTCCACTAGATTCATAATAACTTGCTTTGCTACCCCACAATCCTCTGGTGGAATTTGGAGAATATTAACAAAGCTGTGGTGATGTATCAAAGACAAACAGGAAGTGACAGATTTTGTTATGAATTCTCCTCCCCCCCCCTGCATATTCCACTGTGATTTAGAGGCTTCACGCAGCCTGCACTGCAAAACTGTAGGGCGTTGTCTGCATACTGATGTCCTGCTCACTCCGAGCGTCAGAGGCCATCCCTCACACAGCAAACAGAGATGTTATAGGATCTTGTAAACATCCCTTCAAAAGTAAACCGAGCTATCGCAAGGCACAATATCTGCAACGAACAACAGCGAGCGAGGCGAGGATTCAGGCTAGGATAAAATCGAGGGTGGTCATGTTTGAACCGTCTTTCCCCCACCTCCTTTCAAAACACACACACACACACACACCAAGAGGGTCAGATTTTGAATCAGCCTCTGGTTACAGATCAATGTGAACAGAGACTAACTGGAGCTGATATGCAAGGATGATTAATGGCCCTGCGATCAGTCAAAGCCAATGGCAGGATTCTGAGATGTTTATATGCATGTGCATTTTATTACATCATCCTCGTTCAGATTTTTAGTTCAAAACCCAAGGCCTCATTAATTTAGCTTTTCTGGGATGAATACATAAATATCCTGCAATAATTTTCCTTTGTAAACTTGTATATGATTCACAAAACCAGCACATAAAAGACGCCTGTTTTTGAAAAATCACAACAAAGAGGTAGGAATCTAAAATGAAGTTTGTACAATTGGGACACGGCTTAATTACAATGTCAGCCACCACATTAGCATAAAAACCTAACATAACATTTCCTCTGAGGCCAAACCAGAGAGTTTTTAATACAGATCTCATCCTGTTTTTCATTCACACATTGGGTGCTGCTATTTATTATATGATTATTTTTATGTAGGTCAGTTAAGTTCAAAATTAATGGGATTCAGTTGTGTCTAGTCTCAAATTTGCATGACAATACAAACATTTAAAGTAAGGTTTTAAAAACATAAAAATATGGGTCTGCCTCCATTATAACTTGAGATATTTCACACAGTAATGTTGACAATGAGGTCCTGAGTCATTTTGTGATAATAAGAAAATCCAGCTGCACCTTTGGGTGTAAAACAGTCTATGTATCTGCACTGATCCAGAGAAACACCATGTTTGATATATGTCTTCAAAAGGGGGCGAGTGACTCACGTGATCACCTCATCCATGTGACGGGGCGAGAGCGCCGAGTGCTCCCAGAAGAGGGAAAGATTGCATGTCACTGCTTGTTTGAAGCCAATCTGTTTCTTCAGTCAAGTCAATAATGTAACAGCTGGATACACTGGAGGAGCGAGCTGCTGGATCAATAACGATGCCACATCATGCCACGAGACTCATGCACCCATGCAACTACATACAAAATCATTTCCTTTTTTTTTTTTTTTTTCCTATACTGTGATCTTAAAGGTGGGACAGACGTCAAGAGACACCGTGTTCTTGTGAGGCTCAAACATTAGAGTTGTCTTCTTGCTCGATTCACAGAAACAGCAAGCATCACTAATGTTCTGCACCTTGTACAACAACAGTAATCCTGTGTGTACTGTATTGTGAACATAAATGGCATAAAAAGGTCCACAAGGAAGTGGGTCACTGCAGATCTTTTATCTCCACCCCTGTCTTCTGAAACTAGTCTAATTTCCAGCAGGAGCTTAAGGTGGTATTTATACTCTGTGTAAGCAGAGAAGATGCCTCTCTATGTTTTTTGCCTTCAGCTCAAAAATATCCCTTTGGGTTTATTAATAAACACAACAAACTGTGTTGGGTGTTTTTTGCTAACCTGATGCAGAATTACACTTTACACAAAGCTAAGCACAAAACACAACTCGGTGAACAAAGGGAGAGTAAATTCTGACCCACTTCTACAAAAAAAAGGAAGGGCTCTAATGAAGATAAAAGTGTGAGAGAGAGGAGTGTGCGAGGTAGATACATATCAGGATAATGACTGATGATTCCAGCACGGCTGACATTGCACTCCACAGGAACTCAAAGGCAGAGGGGAGAATGGGAGGCCCGATTTAGAGCAAGCAGCTGTTGTGCACTTCGCCTCGCTACACATCTGCCAAGTCACTGTGGGCAGGGCGCTGAGGTGACTTCCCGAGCTCCACCAGTCAGTCTCTGCCTCGTCCTCACATAAAACTCAAATTCTGTCTGTTAACAGACGTAACATCACGAACACACTGGTTACATTGTGGTCACTTGCATAATTGGGGGTGACCATATCAAGTCTGAACTGCAGCAGTAGTGAAAGTGAACGGACACCTCAGATGTGCTGACTCTCGCTCGTTGGTGCCATGTGGCTGCACATAACTCAGCTGAGCCAAGGTAAACAGTGTGTCATTACTCAGCCTCGATAAAGTGCATTAGATCAGACAGTGATCTTCACCGTGCGACTGATTACTCTGTTGTCTGTAAATTATGCTTTGCTACTATTTTTCTATTTCAGCCTTAATCCCACTCCATCTGTGACCAGTGAATACAGCTGTAACAAACAACTATTTTCATTATAGTTGAATCTGTCCTCTTGTTTTGTTTCATTAATTCATGAGTCTATGAAATAGTGGAAAATAATGAATGCATCTTCGAAAAACTTGTCTTGTATTAATAAAACAAAACCCAAAGCTAACCAAATAACAATTATACAAAACAAAGATCTTCACATTTGAGAAGCTGGAAATAGAAAGCTTTGAGTTTTTACCTGATAAATGACTAAAACAGTTGTTTATCAAAATTGTGGTTGATCAACTCATCGATGAATCAACTAATCACTTCAGCCAACATTGGAGCACTTTTACTTTTTTGTTGCTGACAACATGTTAGGTGGACACTCCCTTGTCGACCTCTCCAAAGTCAGCTTTGGTGAACTCTTTGCCACTTTGTTTTTGACTTTTGACTTTCAGCCTCTAATCTCATCACTCCTTGCAAGCATACACCAAGCACAGCACATCAGATTGGAGAGTGAAGACGAAGCGAAGAAGAATTTGCAAAGAAGTAAATACGAATCAATAGCCTGCTGTAAAAGCATTACAATGCACATGCAACACAGCAACTAATGAAAAATAAATATGGACAGAAGACAGAAGAAATTTTCAACGAATAAATATTGCACAAAGGTAAAAGACAGCAGCAGCACAAAAGCAGAAACTGCCAGCAGACAACACGTTGATCACAAGCAGATCAGCACAAGAGCAAGGAAACAGAAGCAGCCTCATGACATCAGCTTTCACATGCAAACACAATACATTTAACCGAGCCGAGACATCAACCTGTTTTATGATTTTGCACAGATGAACTGCAGATAATTTACTCGCAGTGAGTTGTTCTTCAACAGACATGGGGCAGCTGAGCTTGCTTGAGAAAAGTAGTATGAAGCAGTGATACAGTTGAAGTAGTAATTTAGCAATGCAGCAGTGCAGCAGAGCAAAAGAGTGGGCAGAGTTTTAACAGTTGAAATAAAGCACCTTACTGAAAAGGCTGCAGTGGATATACAGCATGCTGCAGCAAGTACAGTACATCATGTGTGAGGCAATTTTGCCTGCCTGAACTAGTCCACAGATATATAACTCAACACATGTAGCTCCTATATATTCTGAAAATTATTTTACAGGATAAAATTTCCAATGTGGCACTCCTGCTTCCCATCACTGTATTACACCTTAAAGACAAAGTGGAACCTAGTGGACAGACTGAGGCTATGCGGACATACAGCAGAAGATTAAATATACTCATATAGCACTGATAGTTCTGTGGTAATTCATCTTATTAAATGCACAGATTCAGAAAGTTTAATCTCCGAGCACGCTCATGTTTTAATGGCTATACAGATTTCTTTTACAAAGTACAGTAAGACACCACACTGAGGCAGAGCTGTTCCTAATCATGTGAAAAAGTTTTGCAGCACTTTCTATTAGTGGAACCAGTTTGTTGAACTCCTGTCCAGACACATTTCTCTGTATTCCACTTTTCAGAATACCTGAGGGACACAGGCAATATCCTGCTGCAGTTATTAAACTTTTGACTTTGGGGTAAAATCCAGTCCTGACTAATAGGACTACTCAGGAATCATTGCAGAGATTTGTATGTGATAATGAGAAATAGAGGTGCAGTCCCAATTCATTCGGCCTTCTCACCCCTGGGTTTAACTTGTAATTACTCCTGTGGAGCTTTGGGGAGCTTGGCAGATTAAAAAGGAGTTGCCCTGAGGCCGGCCGGCCAGCCAGTTAGTTAGTCAGGCAGCCAACGAGCCTCTCCTGAAGTGACACCAAGTCAGCTGACCTGAATGTCAATGCACCTCTCAAGGTGACACCTGGCTGGACACATTCTCCCGTCGCATGCTAAGATCACTCAAGGATCCACAGTGTTCCTTCTGCATGTCAAAATAAAGCAATGAGATAAATCTAAATCAAAAGTTATGACAAATAATTTGCAGTGGTGAAATGTAACAAGTGCATTTACTCAACTAGTGTACATAGATATAATGTTTGGGTACTTTTACTTTGAGTATTTCCATTTTTGTTACTTGATAAACTTTCACTCCACTTCATTTTAGAGAGCAATATTTTATTTTGTACTCCACTACATTTATATGAAAGTTATAGTTTGTGGTTACTCTGCAGATTAAGACTGTATATTAAAAACAATGATGAATTTATAAAATATGATGCAGTGTTGATATACGTCAAACCAGCCAGCAGAATATAAGATAGACTAAATTAGCTCCACTTTGACCTGCTATAATATTAAAATAATCTTTATACATTAGTGCATCTATAAAAATAAGTCAACAATACATAATAAAATAATTGATACTATTCCTTTTAATAATTAGGTAGACTGACAATACGTCTGTTTTTTCACTGAAGTAAAAGTTTGAATGCTGGGCTTTTACTTGCATCTTTAAAATGTGGTATTACGACTCTTATTTAACTAAAGATCACTGAATTCTTCTTCCACCTCAGATAATATGCAAGATTTGCATCACATACAAAGAAACTGTTCAGACAACACTGACAGGTACTGTGGAAACCTCAACTACATCCTCTACCTTCAGGACTCGTGTTGTGCTCCGTCTGCAGGGTGGGAAGATGTTTGATGGCTTCACTGCCCACTTGCTCTGTCCCACTGTAACTCAAGCCCCTGTCAAGACATTCACTGTTGCAATTACAGGTATTGAACAGCTTTCAATCAGGCCTTAATCCACGATCAATGTATACATTACACTGAAATTACACACTAATAATCAGTCCTACTACTCAATAGATTACTGGGTAATAAAGTTGCTGATAGAGTTGATGGGGGTTTATACAAGGCTAGCGTGCCCTCCAGTGGTGTACAAAGGTAGTTTAACCATCATTGACATGCATGTAAATAGACATTCATTCCAGCACTCCAGTCCAATGAATCAGCTTAAAATCTTAGAGACAAATAATTACTTCCAGGTGTCGAGACATGAGCCGGGAGGTGTGCTGGATTTGAGGACAAAAGAGGACGCTCAGTGTTGCTTGAAGTGGGAGAGAGGAGGGGTGAACGATCAGAGGTGGGTTTTAAGAAAGGGCCAGGGATGATTCACAGGAGTTGGCAGAGTGAGTAATGGCCACAAAGTCCTGGACCTGAGCTTTTATGAGGTACTTACTTCCCACCCCCCGCCCTTCCTCTGCAGCACTAAAAGCTATAGATCATGCGTTTCAGCGCTGCTACCAGGCCTGCTCTTCTGCTCGTCAGATTGGTCCACATCATTAATTGAAAGATTAAAATACTATTAAAAGGTGGCAGGGAGGAGGTAGATAACGTAGATGTTGTGATAAGATTCATTTCAGCTCACTTGACTCTGCTACTGTCATAAGTCTTTATCAGCGATCAGGCTTATCAGTGTCTCCTTTCAGTCCATTAAAACAGTGAACAGGCTCAAAGCTCAGGGTCTTCTGGCATAAATACAATGAGCTCTACAAAAAGTATTATCTACAATGTTTTTCTTATGATGCTTGCGCCAGGATGCTGGATTATTTGGACATGGGTTACCTTAGAAAATGATCATCTATAAAAATGATTGAGAGAAAACTGTTATTCAAACAAATGGAACTACATGTTATCAATGGACCTGTGTTGTTGGTACCGCTATACAGCTTCAAACCTAAACTCAACCTGACAAACATCAGATCGAGCAGTTGTGCAGCTAAAGCCTTTGGGAATAAATGTCTACGTACTAATTACAAATACTACACTTCATCAACAAACAGCGTGCAAACACAAAACACCATTACCAAACTCATGCATTTTGTTTTGCAAATACAAAATGTACCTATCATTAAATATGCAACATATCTCCAATGCATCATGCTTCAGACACAGCATGCCTTACAAGCTCAAAAATATCATGTGACTTTTGGCACATTTTTTTTCCACCATTGTGCTTTCTCACAAATATCCTGAGGGATTCACCCTCCAAACAACAGCAGGTGGCACTATGAGTCAATTTAGAGACGCTGGGAGGTTGAGCAGAGCAGATTTAACTCAAAGCAAAAACACAGCTAGATTTTATTATAAAGGGATATGATGCAGTTAACAGTGGTTAGTTACTTTAGTTACGATTACTATGGTTTATTTTATCACTGTCCATGTGCTTACACCTGCTATTGCACAAGATGCAAATGTCAGTCCTACTTCTGTGTTTTGCATGCTATTACATCATCTTCCTTTAAATTAATAGGTTACACACCAAAAAGTGACCATGTATAAAATCTTCAACAACCCCCACAATGAGATATAGGAACTGAACGCCTCACACCATATTACACCATCTTGCAGTGGTCCCCCAACATCCTCAAGTATATCTTGATTTAGCTTCCCACATGGAAAATTATACTTAATCATATCTATATTCATGTTTGTTAAGCTTTGGTAGTTAACTGCACAGACTTTGATTTATTGTGTTTACTGCAGCCTGGAGTGAGGCACACATGCACATCCGCACAAACACACACTTCTAATCTAATCTCAACTTTTAGTCTTGACAGTAATGTGATATCAAGACTTGCTGCCTTACAGTGAATTGTGCTGACATTGCCCTCTGCAGGGGAAATGGGACAATCTCAAATATTTTACAGTTTTACACACCCTAAGTTTGACCGCAGTGCAGCTGTGTGTTTCATTCTGGTCTGAATATTTTGCTTAATATAATAAAACAGAAAAAGTTCAGGAATCCCATAATTTACCATTTTGAAGAGGAAACCAGTAGCGGGGAAACATTTTGCACAACTTGAAGAAATATGAAATTTATTACTTTTTTTTTAGTGATACACAGAGTTTTCTGTCAAAAAAAAATTCTCTACTTGTAAAAAAAACTTCTACATCTACAATAAATAACACACAATGTAGAACTAGTGACTGCATTTGGTGAAAGAAGACAGCAAAGGTAAGCATGCAGATAATATTGTACTATTTAAAGTTAGCAAATAATGAGACAGCTCAAATTATATAAAAGACACAAGTTGTCATATTCAAATGTGCAAAATTTGACCAAGAACGACCTTCATCATTTCACTTCAACATAATGCGACTCCTGCATAAATCGTCCCAGCAGATAAAACACAACACTCAGTATTTCACTCAGCTGTAACCAAAACCTCGAAACCCTTTGTGTTCATTGATCCTCTGAGGCAGCGTTACCCTGGTTTGCCACATTAAGCGAGACAATGTTAACACTGATTTGCAGACTGAGGTGAGACGTTAACAGCAAAAGGCACTAATAAAGAACCATTTAATTTTGATTGTGGATCGGACTTTATTTTACATCTTACAGTGTTATAGAGAAAGATCAGTGTGATATGAGCATCGTCGAAGCATGAAGTGAGACCGAGCACATCAGACAGAGAAAATGACATTAACGATCCTTGAAGCTTTTGGCAGCTTCTTGTTTATGAGCAGAGAAAATCCATGAGAGTCGAACACACAAATGCAATAACAATAAAGACCACCCAACAAAATAAATGTACAACTTCTTATTCCATTGTTTGATGGAACTGTTAAAGCTGGTTATAAAAAGGACACCATTTATATGTATATATAATTTTATTAAAACAATAAACATCCAAAGTGTTAGAGAGAGGAATACAAGCACAATAACAGTTAGGCAACTGGAACGTTTCAGTATGAACTCGACAGTGCTCTGCAAGATAAGGTTGTCGGTGCATTGTAACATCATGAATTAAAAATTCAAAATATAAAAAGAATCAAATACATCTCGATTGTGAGGGTGAGGAAGCCGAAGTTAGAGTCAGTGTGAGCGCAATGACACCAAAAATAAACTACTGCACACTGCTGCTGCTGCTATTGGACGTTTTGTCCTTTATCTATCAGTATACACATTAAAACCAACTCCAATTATACAAAAGCATAAAGAATGACTACTGAATGTTTAAAGTTGAAATACAGCTGGGAGTCATTTCAAAACATCCCATGATCATGGGACAAATTAGCTCTACAGACATTGAGATAATAGTACTAGAAGAATTACATGTTTTGCTTTGTACAATGCAGAAGCTGGTCGACTGAATTGCCCCTCTCCCCCTCCCCCTAACATAAATTACTATACTTAAAAATCTTATTTTCAAAACAGAGTTCTTCAAGTACACTTCCAAAAAAATGTTGGCAACTGTATTCCATGTCGTTTTGGTTGTTTCTGAATGGTACACAAGTCTAGCAGACTGAAATATTTCACTGTTGTTACATGTTCTGTCAACCAAACCAGTCTCATACGCAGCTTATGAAACGATGTTGAAAACATTTTGTCTAATACTGTTTTTATACCTTTTGAAATGCTGGACAGAGCGACGCATCGAAAAGACTGTAGCGTCCAAGAATTAAAGGAGAGAAGGAAATGTTTAATTGAAGATAAATACTTTTGGATGTATTGATGTTCATAGTATTTATTATTATTGTGATCATTTCATGTCACTCTCCCAAAATATTTATCCAGGTACAACCTAATAAGCATCAAGTAAGAAAACCAAGGCTGTCTGCAGGTATGCATGTGTGAGGGTCCGTCATTCATGAATCAGACTGCATAATCACTGCGGTCCTCGTGAATAACTCTCAACAATTAATAACCTGTGAGATAAGCTGTTCCTTGTCTTGGAGAGATTGCTGCTAATGACTTGACAGCATGTGTGCACTCACATCGGCATCTGAGTGTATGAAGAGGGGGAAGTGCTTTGAGTGACCGTGGTTATCAAATACAGTCATGGTCATAAAGGTTGTGAACTTGTTTTTTGGTAAACAGAAGCGTTAAACATTCTGCTGACAGTCTGACGTAGCGTTGTTTTCCTCCTCTCTTCCTCCCCCCCTCCTCCATGTGTCGCCATCAGAAGATGCACCAGAATACAATAACCCCAAACATTAAAATGTTAACACTGTTAACAAAGAGGAATCATATTAAAATTTTTAAAAAGAATAAAATCTGGAATCCTTCTCCTGTACAGCGACTGGCGATTGTTGATCCCCACCCCCCAGTTGGTTTTGGCAGTGGTCTAACACTTGTGCTTCATGGCAAGCTGTAGAAAAATTAGGGCGGGGTTTGAGGGATAATACAGTGAGAATTTTAAATGACCCTTATGAGCAAATGTGTAGCTGACTCCGACTTCAATAAAATGCAAAAGCAAGCACATGAGCGAAATGACGAAAGTAGACATCTCCACAAAGGAGAAAAAGCTGTTAGGGAAGGTTTATTATACAGATGCTTAAAGGCAGCCAGGGGTCAGTGTTTTTCATTCAGGCAATGACAAGACAACTGATTTGTCTTATTAACAAGGATTCAAATGGGCTCAACTGGAGGCTCGTTAGAGAGATAACCAGGGCCCCTGATTTAATTCACAACACTAAGGAGAATGGAGGCGTGAGGATGGAAGATGCACACATTTACACAAACACACACACACACAGGAATTATAGACAGAGTTTGGAGTATGTTGCTGTGAAATGAGGAGAACTGAATTCTACAGATCAAACAAATGGGGGCAGTAGAGCATCATGCAGGAATGAGGAGCTTTGATGAAAACTGAGCAGCGCTGCTAAAATGGACTGCTGTCACAAAGTGAGGTGCAGAAATGGGATTGCAGGAGTGAAGTGAGAGTGAGAGTGTCAAGGTGACCCTCTCACAGTGCTGCACTTGGCTATAATTTGAAGATGTGCTGAGGTCATCGTACAACAAGTGCAGATGACTTGGAAAAGCAGAGAAAGTCAAATCCCCAACATTACTTTGCCATCATCAAAGTTATCCTCATAGAGAAATGAAATAAATGAAATGCAAACGGTCAAGAACGACCTCTTTATCCATCTGTGAGGCTCCCAGCTGCCTTTGACAGAGGCTTCAGACATGCAACGCTATGAGTCTTGATAATATTGCGAAAGACAAATGATAAGTTATAAAACGAATAATATGAAAGCTAATGGCAGCAAAGTGAAATGAGAAATGCCAGCAAATGAGTGATTCTTCACGGGGGCTCTGCAGTCATTCTCTCCTAAAACAACCAGAACCGAGGCATTTTTCTCTCCTAATCACAGTTTTTTGTAATTCATCACGGCGGGGAAGCTCATCTGTGAGCAGAAAGAGGGCCGTGCATGGCTCTGGAAATGCATTTCAATTATCCCACCATCGCTTGTAGGGCATTCAGCATTGCTCTTATATGGCACACGTCTGTCTGCACACTAACAGCATGACGATGCAGCCAGGCCGAATAATTTTGCACAAGAAGCCAAGGCATATGTGATATGCGCTATTAGTAAGACAGTTATGATGATCGTAATCAGGTGCGCTCGTAACAAAGCAATAGATTTTTTTCTTGTGTTTCACAGTCAAAAAAAAAAAAAAACGTATCATGCTAATAGCCTCATTAAACAGCATGCAATTAGTATTCGTGACAAACAAGAGATATGGGATGGATGGATGGAGGATGAGCTTATATTGAACTGCAAAAGAAAGAGTAGACAATGGAAGGAGAAAAAAAACTATGATCTTCCCAGAGCAGAGAGCAGAAAGCAGAGAGGCTGCAGTCACAATAAAGAAACTCTCAAATATTGTCAGGTTTAAGTTAAATGTTTGATTTTCTGGCTGCACCAATAATCACAACTAGATGTGCGTTAACACATGAGGTAGGGCTTGAAGTCAGAATCTGAATGCACTGTATTAAAAAGCATAAAGTGAGCCCCACCCTGAGGTTACGCATTATAATGTACCCTGCTAACACTTTGCCTCACCTTGTGTGCAGTGACAGCGAACTGTTCGGCGCTGTTCATCATGTCTGCAGTCCTCTCTTCAGCCCGACCTAATCGCTCGCCGCGCTCATTCAGAGCCTGGCTGGCCTTCTGTACAGCACTCGTCACACTGTCTGCAGCTGAGTGAAGTATACTGTTACCTGCAGATAAGGGGTGGGAAGCGAGACAGAGCAGAGAGAAGCGAAGAAGAAAAGTAAAATGGGACAAAAGAGGAGAGAAAAGACAAAAAAATTATGATTCCTTTACTGACCCGTGACATTAGATGGGTGTAGCTCAATCAGTGACCCTGAGCATTAGTGTTAATGGTGGAAGACAAAAACGAGAAAAAGTAAATGGCCTCCATCAGGTGCAACGTGGGAAGGTGGCTAATGAGTTGTCTTCAAAGCTGATTTACTTCAAGGAAAGATCAAGTGAAATTAACCTTTTCTAACTTCAAAGTATGCAAAGGCAACGCCGGATTTAACGTCTCTTTTTAAGACAGCATGTCATTCCTGGTGACATTCACCACTACTTTTCTTCAATTTTCAACTTGTGCTGCCAGCTCTGCGATTACTCCTCTTTTCTGAACTATAAGGTAATAAAGAGAGGATATGTGCTCGGCTCCATGGGCAGCCCTGGAGACCCAGTGGTGGATACAAGACAGGGAACACATCTTCCGATAGTCGTGGCAGCCCTGCGGATGTTTCCTCTGACAAGCCATTAATCTACCGCACGTCGGGGAGCGCGGCTGTTCTGCACTATGCTAGGAACCAGACGAGGAGCGGCAACCTTCCAGACGCTTTCTCTTTGTCGGCAATGCAGTTGCATTTTTCATTTTATGAAGATGTACCTGATGGCAGCGTGCCAGATTGGGGAAAAAAATCTGCATTGATTTTGAAAGTTGTCACCTGTTGTCAATCTGCTATCTTTGGTCGCACAAAAAGCATCTGTGGAGGTCCTGACAAGTCATTTTAATTAGAGCACCAGAGCAGCACCACAGGGTCATGACAAAAAGACAAATAAATAATGACTATATATAATGTATATCTTTAGTGTATTGATTTGATGATGACCACCTTAATCACTCCAGAGAGGTCAAACATACACTTAAATTATATCAGATAATCCACAACTACAGAGTCTACTCATGTCCTTAACTTTATAAAGTGGGCAAGTTAAAAATAAGAAAAACACAACAACCACCCAGAGAAAAGAAAAGCTAGATTTGATTTTCCATGGTCCATATCCTCACATATACAGTAAATGAGTTTGAGGAGAAGAAACAGACGAAGCAAAGCTTGAAGGTACCGACTGTATTAAGACTTGACAAGCTTGATTCTATCTACTCCCACAGGAAACTGCAATATAGCGCGTATGTCCCGTGGCATGGAGGCAGGTAGGCCGAGTGACAGATAATTGGGAGAGCTCTACTGCAGCGGCTTGTAATGACAGCCCGAAAGCAGACGGTGAGGCCAGCTGGTGTTCCTTCAAAAGAAGTTAACTTGATAAAGTCAAAGCGGTTCGTGTAGAGACACACCTGTGCTAAGACACACGGATGGATGTATAGATGTTCACACCCACACCTGTGCACGCAAAAGGAAATGGAAACACACGCACAAACACAAGACCTTTCTTCCTTCAGACATATTTACATCTGGACCCATGATGAGATAAGCTTCACACCTGTTGGGATTCCTTTTTTATTTAGTTCAAAAAGTTTAAATATTAGGATGTGTCCACAGTCTAGTATTTACTTTCTTAACTAGGAACTCTTCAGCCATTAGCAAAGCAAAGTTCATGTGTAATTCTCAAACACTGCAAACGTGGACTCTGGTTTACTTTAACTAAAACACATTTCTGCTCTGCTTCTATTTGAGAAAAAAAAAAGGCCCTGTGCTCTGAGAAGCTTCACTAGAAAGGATAAGACCTTTTCACCTTCAGACGGATTCCTCTTAATCCTCTCCTTCTCTGGAGGAGCCCCGGGAGTAATACTCCCATCATCCTCAATATAACCCCCACCCTCACAACCCCTCCACACCATGCACTCAGAGAACATCTCCCTTTATTTGTCTGCGCACCATTTTCCTTTTCTCCGGTGCCTTTTCTTCTCCATTCTCAGAGATCAGTGGCGGGCTGCAGCGTGGGCTCCCCCGGTGGAGAATGTAATTACAGAGAAGGCAGGGTGGAGTCATTGTGGAGAGCTTATGAAGGGGCTGCGGCTTCAGGAGCTGAATGAAGCTGAATGTGTAGGAGTAGATTATGTTATGTGGCGTTATCGCTGTGATCCAAACTCTGAGCCTCAGTGACGGTTAACTTAAAGTGGGCGCTGACCTGCCATCACTATCATCAGAGGGGATAACAGCGGCTCTTTTATGCTTCTTAGGAGGTTCGCTGGTATTAATGCATGCTGCATTTTAATTACGCTAATGTTGCGCGGGTGAATCTAAAGGAGGAGCTCTTTGTGAAGACTTTGTCAGCTTGCATTGTTGATTGAGAACGACCCACAGTAACATCCCTGACACGCCTCGCTCAACAATGCAGGAGGAATTTTGTTGTTATACCCCGTGATATCATAAGAGGCCAGGGTTTCTTACACAGTTGAGACTGAACAAAAAGGCCAGTTTTGTGGTGAAAAATATTCCAGAAAATAGGAAATATGAGCAAAGACTAACACAACAAGGAAGGAAGTCAACTCCTCCTGTTCCAGCTTTGCTGTAAGCAGCAGATTACAGTCTGCACTGCCGTGGCGCTAAAAACTTATCTGTGATACATCTCTCTTTGGAACTCATCAGACTTGAAAATACTGTGTGGGCATTTTTTTGTAAGTGAGGGGATTCAAGTGGATCAAAAGTCAAGATATGACTTGATCTCCACATTCCCAGACCACACTGCTGAAACAGCCTGTGACCACACTGTATTCAATGACGGCAGCTCAGAGAGATTTCAGGAGTCTGGTTTGGTCTACTGCATCCAGCCTGTCTACGAGTCACGTACAACAGCGAGGAAATGGAATTCAAGGTGGTAGACGAGGACACTCGTGAAGCAAATGGGAACTGAGACTCTAGACAATGTGTAATATGCAGGCTAATATGAGACATGTATGTTTTCAAGTGGTTGATCTGGAAAAAAAACAGGTATAAACCGACTTGTAACTATGACTAATTCTTTGGGAAATGACAATCTTTTATAACATACTTCCACTCACTAAAGGTCTCGCCACAAGACGTAACTTCTACTGTCATCATTTGTTTCTTTTCCTCCCATTTTCTTTCTCTCTCGTGTTTGTCTCTTGTTGCTTTTGTTTCACTATTGCACCTTCATCTTGTTAAGATGTGCAAGGATACATACAGCTATGAGCAGGTTTCCAGTTGTGGAGAGGGTGGGTGAAGTGGGAGAACTGGAATAGACAAATGAGGGGGAGGAATGGATTTACATTCTTCCTGTAATATGTTGAACCGTCTAAAACAGGGAAATGTGAACGGACCTTGAAAAACCTGCACTAATTAATGAAGAAATCAATCCACAAAAAAGAAAATAAGGTGATGGTTATCGACGGAAACACGTTGGACACACTTCACAGGATCCTGACAGCCGAGTCACATTTACTCTCAAAGCATATGGGATGGATTAGATTGGGTGGTTAACATCAAGAACAACACACACCCACACAAAACAGATTCATTCAAACTACACATGCTACAGTGCCTTCAGTATTTCCCCTCAGGCAGCGAACGTGATCATATGTTCACTGTGCGAGGACGATGCTGTGGGGTATAATATGTGTGGGTGGTTGAAGGGAGTGAGCGTCTTACTGTAATTTCTTTTAAGTGTAAGGGAGCACATACTTATCTGCACTTCAACAAGTACCATTAAAAACTCTCCTTATTACTCAGATATTACCGGAGGGCTGGAGGCTGCGGTTATTCAGCCAAAGAAACGTATTAAACATTCTGTCGAGGATTTCTGTAAGTGATCCCAAACCTACTCACAGCTTTACCTACATACAGTATCAGAGTCTCTTGACACTGAAGCACCCAGTAATTGCTGTTATTTTCAACTTGGGTCTTCTTTTCCCAGTTTCTGCCATTATGAGACAGGCAATTTAAAACATCATCTAGTTTACTACAGATTTATGTGCTTCCAATTCGCAGAGAGGACCATACAACGTGATTAGGTTTTCCTTCGCAAAAACATGTCAAGCAGTAAACAGCAGGAAAGAAAAAAAAAATGTAAGAAAAAAAAATCTCATCTATTCACACAAATACATTTCAACGCACTAAAAAAAAAAAAAAAGAGAAAAATGTCTTTTATATCAATTTTCAATTCATTGCAACACAATCAAATGTGGCTTTTCCAATCTGTCAAACATTAAGAACTTTTTCAACCCAAATCACAAAATCCCCTTTCCCTGCTTCTAGAAGTTATCACGAACTAAAGGAGCAGCAGCCAGAAAGTAAACAAGGAAGGCTGAGAGGAATACTTAAACACTATCAAATATGTCTCCATATTACAACTGCAATGTTGTGATAAATTCCACCCGAACCACAACTGCATTCACAATGTGAGTGTGACTGTGATAAAAGAACTTCTTTTAATTTGTTTTTGAATTCAACATATAGGTGTTTTTTTGGCTCTATGTTCATGACAGCAACACTGTTTTTAGAAGTGGAGGGATAAGGCTAATTAATGAACAGGCAAATAATTTAAAATCAGCATGAAAGCGAAGGCTGAAAAAAAGCAAAGCATTCCTCCTTTATTGCTTCTGTGGTTTGGTATTTTGACACGTTTTCTCATTTAACTCATTCACCCATGTTTTACTTGCTGCATGCTTTATAGTTTATTTTTATACTAGTTTGTTTATATATAGTTTCCTATACATTGAAAAATAGGGAGGCAAGTTTACAAAGAATGAAACAGAGTCTTTAAGTATCAACAGCCCTATGTGGTATTTTCAAATGGATTATGCACCGAGGATGTATAAAACGAGAAAAAAAAAAAAGAAAGAAATGCTTAATGTAATCGACATCATAGGGGCCTAAAGACACAGTTATGCGGCTCCTTCTGTAAGATAACCCCCCGCTGTAGTTTAATTAATGCAAATCTTGACATTATCCGCAGCAGCATAATGAAACTATAGCAGAGGTTCAACCACAAAGGGCCCTCCTGCTGGCACTCCTATTATTTCTCTATAGCTTTTTACCCGATCACTTTTCTCCACATTCTTCCTATAGTTATACCCTAAACACTTAATTCTCTCTTTCCTTTCTTTCGTATATAATTATATCCTTGTCTTTCCACCATTATAAAGTTGCTCCCCACCACCATCAGAATCCAGGACCTCGACTCACTGTTAATTGTAAAATGTGTTATCCTGCCAAGGCTTATGACAAATGATCCTATCACAAATAGTCATTAAGTAATTAATCTGTATTAAAGTGTTGGTCCCTTCTGCTTGAACTCCATTTGACTCATTTTTAAGGTCACACATGTAGTACAGATACTCACATTACTTTGGAGTGAGGTGGACGTGTTGCCTGAATGACTCCTTCAACCCGTTGGTTAACCGCTCAGAGAAAAGCAAAGAGATCACTCTGCCCCTGACATTTTTTCACGAAGGAAAAGGCTTGACCTTGCTTTCTCGGCCTGGCCTTTCATTTTAGCCAAAGTGCCTTTGCTGAAACAATTTTAACCAGCACGACAAAGGACACACGATGAGGACAAACGTGTGCACCCTGTCCTGAATGTACCGGAGTCGTGCCGACACTGACAGAAAAATAGCTACTAGGTATTCATGAACAGCCTACCCTCTGTGGCTTTAATCAGCAGATAAATGTCAGCATCACACAATGCATTAAACAGCCATAATTTCCCATCATTATAGTCTCTTTACTAAGCTTAAATGCTAATTTGTAAAATGCTACACAGAAGTACAGAACCATTAAGGAAGAAGCACCGTCGCTGGATCGCCCTTGCGCATCACAGTGTGATTTACCTCTGCACAGTCAGTGATTTTGCACACACAGTCTGACAGTGAGGGACAAGGACAGTAACTCATATGACCTTTGGATGTAAACTTAAAAACCCTTTCAGCATGTACTCCGCCCCCACACAGTGACGACACAAACCAGGGAAATGCTGACCTTGTGCTCACAGAGAGGAAAGCTCTGTGTTTGTAAATGTTAACTACAGGATCGCCCCAACACAAACACGGGTCACTAAAGTCCCCGAGAGCCAGGAGCAGAGTCCTCAGATTAGAAGGCTATCGGTCAACGGGGGGACACAGGGGGACACACTGTATCCCTCTGTTTGCTTGTCATGCACGCAAAGTTTAACTTAAGTGTTTCTGAAAAATAATGTGGTCCCTTATCAATTGTTAGAAGGGGATACACTTGCTCAACTTTTTAGTAAAGGAAATAACTTTTTATATTTAATCCAAGTATCATTGTATACTGGCTTACCTTGTCTTAGTAGATGACTCTGGTGCGCAACAAATTCTTTCCTCATTCTGTTCAAATAGACCTTGCAACGGAAAATGACTGAACCTACAGCTTGGTCTTCTGTGATGAGAAAATATCACAAGTCAGCTTTCATGTTCAAAACATGATCTAGTTTTTAAATGAGTCAAGAGGGGTTACCGGTTATGGAATATTAAATCCCAAGTTAAGTGTTGAGGTTTTTTGTAAATGTCATGCAAAAAAATGGTGAAACTGGTTACTGTTTAATTATTCATTCAAGCACTGATTGTGTAAACTGCAGGGAGACGAGTTCACCTGATGCTGAGGGTTTAAAAGCATCCGCTTCAGGCTCACTGATTCCACATTTCATCTACAATCAAGCCAGTAAATAAATGTAAGTGAGACAGAAAAGCTCAGGTGGAAACTGTGGTATAACAGGGTATGTAACAGATTGGCCAGCAGCCCGAGCGGAACTGATAACAAGGCAATTAACAAAGTAGCTGCTTTTATTTCTAGACTAATTACATGCCCCATTGAGGACCACAAACATGAGCATGTAGAACTCTGCAGTATCAGTTCACCTACTTACAAGGTGCATGGATATGAATAGAGATATAAAAGGTGCGCAAAGAAGCTGAGATATTAAAAAATATCTTTCATGACTTGAATTACATAAACGGGTTTGCATAAAAATACCAACTCTTCCAATAACTCCAATTACGAGACCAATATATCTACTGGCATCTATTATTATTCTAAACTCAAGCTTGACAGGACCTCTTGTAGTAACATAACTCAGCCTGAGTCTGCAGATAAAATCCACCACAGTTATGGTCCCACACCTGAGCAGCGTCATGATTTTTGTTTTGCACTGGTGTGAGACTTAAACTGGAGTGGATAGAGTTGGCAGCGGGCTGGCATCCTCTCTGTTCCTCCTGTCACAATGTGCGCGGTGAGCTGTCAACTTTTTCACCTATCACACACGCCGCATCCTCTGCTCAGCGAGAGCCAGGAGTTCATTATCAGATCATTTGGCCAGACAGACGTACGGCACGGTGTCAATAGCTGGATCGATACCGGAGTTGGTTCTACGAGACCGCAGGTTTTGCTCTTAAAAGTGCATTTTAAATAGGACATGTGGGCAGATTCATCCATTTTACAAGCAGCTATATCAAGGACAGTGTTATGTGTCCACAAGTTTCTTAGATTTTATGCTGTTAAAGCAAAGCTACAGGGCTTCTAAGTGTAATTTTCACATCTACTGGAGGCGTGTGGTTGATGCAACATTTGCATTCAATAATCCATCCTACTCTAAAGACCCCTGGGTTCAGTGCTCTCTGGGACACCACTACCTTCCCACCCACACATACAGAGACTATAGTATCCACCAGGGTCAGTTTAAGCCAGTAGAAATAGAGTCAAGTAGGAGGAAGGTCAAGGCAACCTAACAGGATGTTAAAGAGAACGGGCAGCTTTATCGTCAATGAATAGAGAGTGGGCTCCCACACACATAAAGACAGAAAGTAATTTGATAGCAACTATAGCGTCTTTCTTTATACATATATTTGACCTGATCTCACCTCTCTGCAACGCACTACATGTTCAGTGACTCTTCCCAAAGCTGCAGCTTCACCCAGAAATCCCCCAAAACATCTCTCTCTTTCTTTTGCACCATGAGTGAAAGCTTTCACAAAAGCACATGTTAACAATTACAAGAGACTCCGGGTTGTCATTAGTCATTCTGTGACTTACTCACAATAAGATTTGTAGTGCAACAGTTTGGAAGCTTAAAATCCGGCGACGTGAACCTTTTGTTTGTTTTCAAAAATATTTATTTGTGCGGGGCTGACGGACGCCCTGCAGGAGGCGGGTTCGGGATGTGTTTCCATAAATACTCCCATGAATAATACAACAGGTTGAATGGTGCTCAGAAGATGAAGCTTGGGGGTAAACAGATCAATATCTGATTAAACTGCTCAGGATGCTGGATTCTCTACTGGGTTTCACTGTAGAGGAAAACACCACCCTGCATCAGAAGTCTTCACCTCCTGGGTAACAAACTCACATTTGCTGCCAGGACATGACCAATTATACAGTTTTACGTTTACATTTTACATGCCATTTGGGAATTGTTCATCTGTTGTCTTCACTTGTTAGATGGGCATGAAATTAGTGTTTTCAAAGGGAGAGGTTAGAATTCAACTGTTTTTCCACACTCCCACAGATTTAACATCAATGCCAATAATTAAGGAACTGTTACAGCTCTTACTGTGATGTTTGTTCTTATTATGAAGGGTGGAAACCAATTGAAAATAATGAGTCTCACACCCCAGGCATACAATGAAAAGTGTCAACATCACATAAATAAGGGGAAATTATTTAGTGCTGTAGTGAGTATTTCTATGTGCTTTAAACCAGTTGATCTTTCACAGACGCTTTGAGTCACTCCTGATGCATTTCGTTGGACATCCTCATTGACCTCACTTCACCAGAGCGGCCAACAGATGCTGTGTACGAGGAATAAAGCATGCATTTTCATACACACCAGGTGCTGGCTGTCATCATACATAATCAGATTCAGACTGGCTTAGAGCACAGGATGACAGCAGCGAGTCTGGCATCGCAGAGCCACTGTGTTCTGGACACAAACGCTAACAAAGGACAGTTAGTAGTGTTTGGTTTTTTTAACCGTCTTCTTACCCCCCAGCAGTTTGGACTGACAGTTGACGAACTCTGGTTTCCGGGCCGAGCTGTAGCGCTGGCAGGTGTGGTGAAGAATCTGGATGAAGGTGCACTTCTCTCCGGCTGAACCAGCGACCCACTGGTCAAATGCGTTTTCGAACATGAGGTCGAACTCTGGACAGTCCTTGGAGAGAAAAAAAGAATAAGACATGAACATCAACAATACTCGTGTTAACCATGGTTAAATTAACTAAACCCTAGAGGTTGAAGGGGAAAAGAGATAACATACTTTGTTGGGGTCAATGCCGTTGACCTGCCGTAGCTGGTCAATTGTCCACTGCGACCTTTTTACAAAGGCAGAAGATCCTTGGAACTGCTTGACTTTAGTGATGGATACATTGGATGGTTTCTTATTCGTCACTGTGGAGACAAAAACAATAAAACGCACCAGATAAACAACACATAATAAACAAAACATTAAATCATAAAATATGAGGTTTCTGTGTAACTTGTAGCCCCTAGTGTTTATGATACAGCGAGAGAGGTTCGATTAGGATAAATGGACAATTGAGGTCACAAGATGAGGAGTCAGGCAGAAGTACAAGCTTCCTTTTGTGGGCGGCAGAAACAAAGGGATCCATTAACAATGGACATTTCACATTTGGAGCCAACAGCAACAGAGACCATGATAGAATTTCCTATGAGAAGACAGCCTAAGCATGAACAGACAAACCCTGTAAACATGGATTTGGCCTTTATATTTATCCTGCCAAATTCTGTGCAACTATCTTATATATAGTCGAAACAGTGCAATGAGTTTCTGTCGTGTTCCATTTTTCCACATTACTGGTTTGAAGAACATAAACACTTTATATTGTTCTTGTCAAAGTATAAATTGCTGAGTGTTTTTTACACCGTGCTGGACACAAGTCATTTCTCTCGACAAAAGTGATGCGTTTCTTCCACCGCACTGCTGACTAAATCTATGTGGGTAATAAATTACACAACACTCAAGCATAGAGGTGTTGTCTTTTAAACAACTCACAATAGAAAAATGGACATAATGATGACAGAATTCAACAACGGCATTACATTTAACCTCCATTACAATTATTAGGTATTGTGGAGTTGGTGCAATCTTCCTCATTTGTTTATAACATTTTTACAATCCAGAGTAAAAATGTCTGTCACCTGCATATTCTTTTTTTTTTCTTTTCTTTGCACTTTGGTATATGGCCTAACAACCTCGTCCTACAGGACTAGTAATATCCCAATAAAGTGTAATATATGTGAATAAAAGTTGTAAGGTGTCAAAACTTCCCTATAACTTTTCACCTCCTGTCCAATGACACCATCAATTTGTCCTCAGCTTGGCCCCGCTCGCCTCAGCATTACAGTACCATCACGTCCTATGAACATCTGTGTTTGACTCGTTCCACACAGAGATCAACACCGCCACATGTTTCCAGATCACGGTTTTATCATGCGTCTGGATTGCTGGACTCTTCGTTGGCAGCATGCTCCCGTGTTGCTTTCCTAACCCCGGCAGCGAACCTCTGCTTCCGCCCTCCCTCGTTTGCCATTGTGTCATCTCCGACAGAGGAAAGTGATCGGGTCACTTTCACGGCTGTTGCCCTTTACTCTGCTTCTTATCTCTCCCAAAACCCACTAACATCCCTGCTGGCTGCTGCATCACGTTCTCCCTTTTGTTCAGGCTTTTGCTTTGTGAAACATCTACCACACCTTTCTCTGGGAATGATTTCGGAAAATATAGGTAGGGCCGAATGTTACATCAGGTGATTCAGTCAGAAAGCAAACTCCCCAGAGAGGAGGGATGTTTGGATATGTTTTGTGTATCCATTTAGACAGCTGCAGTTAATACTTGAGGAGCCGGCCTGAGGTCGCAGGGTGGAACTGACAGACAGAGGCAGACAGATACAATACAAGCAAACCGCCAGTCATTTCTTTTCTAATCTTTTCTTTGAGAATTTATTTTTATTCAAGCAGACAGCCGCGACCATGACAAACAGATGAAGTGATTGATCAGTTCTGTCTTGGGTCACGCAGAAGGCTAATGGAAGCTCCAGAAAGCAGAAAATTTCATAAAGACGACGACAGCTGGATGTAATGAACCAGCGTGTTGAAGGGTAGGAGTCTAGAAACTTGGGTCATCCAATTCACAGCGAGAATAATTTGTCTCTGAGCTACAGTTGCGGAGGATGATAGACTATAGCACAGAACCATTGCTTTCCCCGAACTGATAAGGTAGAAATGGAGTTTTATTGCTCTCATTTGGTAAGTGGAGGACTGCGAGATAAGAGACTGCCACGAGTACAGTATAAATTCAACTAGAAGCCGTCTTTCTTTCTAAGAAACATCCAAAACAACAATTTAAGTATGGGGCTGTGATTAATGATCATTTTTCCATTATCAATGAATTTTGTATGATAAATTGCTGATCGATTCTTTGAGCACAGTCTAATGTGAAAGCCTGCCTTCCAATTATGCAATATATGCCAAGTTGTACACAAGCACCAACTACGTTTGCTTATCACTGAGATGTACTCAAAGCAGAGCAATCAGTCACAGTAGGAGAATAAAACAGGCTGAAAATACAGTAGCTTTACAATATACTCTTACAGCCACTCATACCGTGGCTCGACGGTTGTAAATTATCGAACCTACATCATACAGTGCAACATAACAGATGGGAAAAATAAACAACCGCGATTATGAATGAGTGCGAGCCCCGAGCCTGAGAGGCTTTGACTGACACATTCCTGTATTAGCATATTCACGTGTCACATCACAAGCGTTCGTCGTGAGGCTGCTTTCAAAACAATCACACCGACTCCAGGATTAGAGTAACAGTCGCACAACACTGGAGAAATGAGACATGTGAGAGCTGCATACTAGATCATCTGGTGCTCACATGGGGAGGACGATTTACTGCATGTTCGGTCACAATCTGGTGCCTCTGTTTGGCTAATTTGAATTAAAAAAATTTAAAAACTATGGCATTACATTAAGACCCAACTACTGAAATAAATCTGAAAATCTGAAAGGGACCTGTTGTCTCAAGGCCACAGAGCTGAATCGTCAACACATCAACACCGAGGTCTTAATCAAACTGCCAGACACCTTTGAGCCTCTCAAATCAATTTCATATTCAGCTGTTGACTCCCACCTTGTCTGACTTGCTCCCCTGCATATTAAACAATTACTGAAAGTTAGTGGAGCTGGCTTTATTCAAACAGAGGGCTGTGAGAAAGTAAATACTCTGACTCTTCTACTGAAACCTCGAGTTGCTCTCATGATAAATTTAACCACCGAGTGACGCTGTCAGGGTGGAGAAGGAAATTAATTTAGAGAAGTAATTCTCAAACTAAATAATTACAACTGATCATAGATGGGAGGAAGATATTGTCTAATGATTGTTTCACATCATTGGACATGTTGACATAATACCTCATTTGATCAATACTTGATCCGGTGTCACAGATTGTATCTTGTAACACTGTTTATCTAGACTCCTATTAGACTTGACAACACCCTGACCACCTCTTCTATATGTGTAAGATTAATCAATACAATCAACTGGTGCGTTGAGACTGAGATACAATGATGGGCAAAGACACACTTTCCCTTCCAGTACATGAACTCAAGTGGATCAAATACGAAACTAACACAACACGCTTCCCTGACTTGCTTCGCTCAAAGCAAACATAATAATTGCAATCACACCCTGAACACAGTGTTACAGCATAATAAACCTTATGGGAATGAGCCAACACCACTTGGCCTCATAATTTATCTAGAAGCAAGGAAAGACCACAACCACTGAGAGGCTGCCAAAGCCATTGTTTCCATGTGGGCTGTCAGAGGAAGGCCATGCTGGGGTTCCTGCCCTGCTCCTTTCTCATGCTCTGACGGAGACATGCTCGCACTTCCTCCAATGGATCGGTCCCTTGTTGTGCTTGGCTACGAAGGGAAGCTTGCGCTGTACCACTCGCAGACTGTGGACATCGCAGAGGAAACGTTCTCAGGATCAGCTTTCCCTCGACGAAATATTATCATAGCTGTGGTTGTTGAGAGGGAAATGTGAGCGCTGGGAAGGGTTTAAGCAAAATCAGTAATGACTAAATGATCATGTGAGAAGTGTGCCCTTATGAATGCAAGCACGCATTTGTGGAAAAGTTGAATACAGCACTATGAAAACAAATCCAGCATGTGATGAAACAACTCTGAAATACACGCAGAAGTATCTGAGCTTGGACCACCCGCACGGGCATAACATTAATAACTTCCTCTCCCTTATATAATACAACATAATCCTCAAGTCAACACCGATGCTTCTCGAAAATCTACTTCCAGAAACACGATAAGCATCAGCATCTTGGGTCACCCGAGAGGAGAGCTGAAAATCCAAATCCACAGAATAACAAAAGATCACATCAGATATGGGAGATGATGTGTAACTGTACAGTCAGGGAGGCACCGTGTTGCCTTTGGAATAACTGGCTGTTCCAAGATTTCTGCACCAAGAAGAAGGGAAGCAACTCATTCATAAGAGAATAGTGTGGAGGATTATATAGAGTACATATCACAGAATTGCTCACGCTATATTAGTACGGTCAGTAGCTGCTTTCATTGATTCAGGCAAGTGCTGAAAATCTATTGTACTTATACCAAACCATTACATAACATTGACAACCGTAACATTTTCATTTTACTTTAAGCGCTACCAAACACTTTTGCTGCTTCTTAAAACACAAAATTTAATTATTAAGATATTTATGCAAGAATTATCTGACTTCACGTGTTCAGAATGGCAAACATGAAAGCGTGTTTTTAATCATTCGACGCCCATCTGTCCTACTTCAAAGAAGCATTTCACAGCCTCCATCTCGACCAGGTGGGCTAAGGATCTCTTGACAAATCAGACCCCCTCAGCTTGCAGTCAAGCGGCTCTACGCGCTGACATTAAGTAGACACAGTTGCCATGGCAATCTCATTTGCATGGCACAAAAGACACCTGAGAAGCTGAGGCTGGCACCTGGCCAGGTTCATGCAGGGACAGCGAGCCAGGACAGTTCACATGCAGTGAAGACAACGCAGCGAAGAGACATTCAAAGTCATTTGGATATCATTAAGACAGTAGGAAACATTAATGGACAAAGAGCTGGTTTACAAAAGTACTGATGTTTGCTTGGCTTGGCTGACGGCCAGAAAGGACCTTGGGATGGATCATATATGTACGGACGAACTAAGCAGATCATTATTATTATCAGCCTTATGGAACAAATAATGACTCAAGAAGCCAAAGTTGAAAATGTTTCTGCAGCATTCACTGAGTCAAACTACATAAATGACGTATGCTGCATTATTTACGACTCCATCTCTCGAGGTAAAAACAACAATCTGAAATGATAGTCTGCTGTTTATATGGATTGGAGAACGGTGTAGCATCTCGATAACAAGGACACCATCCTGCAAGGTAAACATTCAAACAGTTTGCCTCACAGGTTGGATTTTGCGGCTTGTTATTAGAGCTGTCGTCTGAGGGCACGTCTAACACTTTTCTCCGTCTGGGTCTATGATTACAGGTCTATTTTAGAGCTGCCCCCACTCTGCTTGAGCTGGAACACACTGTTATCTTCAGAAAGAAGCTGTCACTGGAATGAACCACGGCACTGGGCTAGACTGGCAACAACACCCCGGAACAAAGGCCCCTACAGTCTATTCATGGGCTGGGAAACACAGTGACTGCTGTGTGCAGGGCCTCCTCAGACGGGGTGGCGCTCATGCAGTGGCAAGGCACCAGTAGTAAAATGGAGTGCATATACCGTGGCGAATAATAGCTATAGAATAGAGATCAGGTTCGTTCAAGCCTTGGGAGGGACAACAGATACAGACACCATGAGCTTAACGCGACAGCACTGAAACAATGGAGCAATGCACAATTGTACGCAACAATGAAGAACTTATTAAAGCAGAAAATAATGTTTTTTATATTTGACAAATCCAGTTGTGTGTCACAGCTGGCTGGCGACTGAGAAAGATGTTATAAGTTCCTCATGCATATTTTCTGTACATAATGCCACTTTGGAGTGTGTTTTCTCTTTGGTTTTGTGTTTAATTTAGTGACTAATAACCCCAAAAAAGAATCGTGCACCACAGCTAATAGCTGTAAACTCTCACAGCGGGAATGTGCATGGGGTACTGCTAATGGCTGTTAAAATGACTGCACCACCAGGAGACTGGGAATTATTGTTGGGAAATGGCATTTTCACATTAAATAAAACAGAATTTGAATGCTCACTTTATATTTTAATTAACTCAACTATGGCTGACATGGTACACAGCATCATGTTTTCAAAGCACGTGCTCAGAATAAAACTTTCGCGAGGATCTTTTCAAAGTCAAGTCATTCCTTACATCCGAGCTCCTTTAAACAGGAAGAACTCGAAACCCAAATGAGCTTTTTAAAACATAGCTGCCTTTTGCCTCCAGTCACATCTGCAATCCATCCAATTATAACACTCACCCAAGGACAACACATTAAAAGGATTCTGGAGGCTTGACAAATCATGTGCGTCAGCCATTCAAAGTGAAAACTCTCATTTGAGGCACCGGAGCTTCATCAAGTTCAGTTCAAATCAAAGCAACTCAGACATTATTTAATGGAAGAATGTAGCTGAATTGAAATGTTTAACAAGTTTCCTTTTTGTTATCTACTTGGCAAATTTTTTAATTAACAGGTAAAAAGTTTTTACATATTTTATTATGACAGTACTTACCTTAGCTGTCGGCAACAGAACAAGAGTTACTCCAAACATTTGAATCATTTGATGTTGAAACAAAAAGCGTCTGTAATTACACAACATTTGAGGTAATGACATATAATATAATCTAAACAAATGTTCTCAAATGTGATCTAAGCTCTCTAGTTTCCTTGTTGATCATCATCTCCAGCTCTTCTGGTAAGATCTCAGTTACACCAAACTCAGCTTGGCTTTAAACTTGAATCCAACAAACCGAACTGACAGCTGCACTTTTGGTTACAGGGTGATGAGATGCCCTGTTGACGGCTTATGATACAGTACAAACACGCTACCGATCACTGCATTTTCCCTTGATGTGCGAGGTGCGGAGTGCAGCTTGAGGAATTGATTAATGAAGTAAGTTATGGCAAAGTGAAATAATCAGAGCAGCAGACGGTGGGGAGAAGATGAAAAAGGAAAAAAGGGAGCATGAAGGTCAGGATGTAGATAAGGTTAAAGAGGGACAGAAGCCTTTGGAAAGGCTGGAGCGAAGAATGTGAGAGCATTCGTTGACTCAGTTGGCTCATTGGAGGCTTCAACTTCGCCAGTAGTTGTCAACACAAAACTGACTTATGTTACTTAGTAATAATCACCACTACAACAAATCCAAGTGAAGGACGAGCGATATATCTTCCCATGAAGAGAAACCAAGGAAAAGCATCATCATCAAACACAGAGGCAAAGAAACCAATCACACTTTCCACAGAGGCAGCTCATTGTGTTTCTGTTTCTCATCTTGCTTCCTGCTCCCATGCACATCCAGGGAGAAAACACAAGGTCTCCTGAGAGACCTATATTCCACATTAGGACCCCCTGAGCTCGTCCATCACCCGGCTCCGCGGACCACTTAATAACCCAGCTATTCAAGGCTCGGCCCCAGCCCGCATAGTAGACATTCCTCTAGAGCCGGAGCGCACGGATACAAGGAAATATTTAATTACACTGGGGCACCGACCTGAGGCTTCCCCCCTGCTGTGATGCTATGGGACGAACTTAACACCCATCAGCCCATCTCTGGATCCCTATTGGCTGTGTAAAAACCTCAACTGATTGTGTTCAAGCTCAAAGCTAAAAAAATTAAAAAAAAAAAAAAAAAAACTACATGTTTTTGTAAATGCTTGTTTATTGTCTGGCATTTCTCAATTTCTGAATTCAACATCATTAGAAGAAAAGGTTAGACATGAACATGAGGAATGGGAAATACAGCTACAGGTAACATGTAGATTAAGGAGAGGGTGAAAGATAAAGACAAAAAGCAAAGAGGTGGCGTCAGGTCAATACATTTTGCAGCACAATCTCTCAGCTTGGTTTGGAGAGAGATAAAACGCAGACAAAAAAAAAAAACTACTGTACAAGCCAAAACTCTGGTGAACGTTAATACACTGAGACCTCATAACAACCTTATCTGGATACTATCACGCAATAGCATGTGTCGGTATTTCAAACAGTCAAAACAAAGCGCATTCCTCAACACTTACTTCTTCAGGATGACCTAAACTCATGCGCCTGGAAGAGAAATCCTCAAACCAAAAACAACCTCTGTGTCAAACCCGGGTCACGTACTATGAGAGAGAAATGGTTTGTGACAACCTGTTTGTGAGCCCAAGATGAATGGTGCTTTTGGATGAAGTCAAACAACTCGCCGTCTTACTGTAATCCTGAAAGATCTCTTCAGGAAATATTTCAAAATTGCTTGTTCATTATGTCACTCTTCCGTTTAAAGGAAATCCAACTTTTCTGTAATTTCATCCCGCTCACTATCCTCCATCACTCATGGTCACTTCGGAGAAACAGGAGTATTTATCTCTTGTCTGGGTGGTCCAGCTTTTGGTTCTGTGATATTCACAATCTCAGAATATAAACCTCCTATTCTACTACTCTGTTAATTTATCTATTATCCCAATATCTGAGAGTTTACACAACTATTACTGAAGCGTCTGTTGGAGTTGGATTGAACACTGGTGAGTCATCCCAGTGAATTCTACCTAAAGCCCCGAAAAGTGAAATCAAATGATGAATCAAAGCATCGCAGTTCAGGCTCGCTTCCAGATCTCATTCCCTGGCCCATCTGTTCTCTTTTAGACGAGGTTTAGTGAAGTGCCGTCTGTATCTAATATGGAGGGAGAGACACAGAGATTAATATTGCAAAACTCCAGCTCTCCAGGAATACATGCTGCTTATAGTGTTTTTGAAAGCCATAAGAAAAGTTTCACTGTCATGCTTCTGATAGGTCAATTCAGAGAGAAGCTATTTTTGGGACGACACCAGCTGAAGACATTTTTTGAATAGCAAAGAAAATGATTGCACCATGTAGTACTATGCTGCAGGGCACTTTGTTCTTTCAGCTTTGATACACTACTACTTTTCATAAGATTAAGGCTAAAAAAAAAACATCGGCATTTGTTTGTTGTCTCTGGACCAAAGGATGTGCTTTGGTCGAAGGAGAAAACAAATCTTATTATGTTACATGTTAGAGTGTGCTGATATATGTGCACATGTGTATATGTCAGGGACTGGGTGAGGGTTCACAATTCCTATCACGTCGTGTACTGAGATAGGATTAGACCCCCACCTGAAATGATTTCAAATTGCAGAGTGAGGTCAATATTTCATATGGAGTAAATAAGTTCACATCATAGAAAATCTAAATCGATACAAAATCCATTAAAGTTCCATTAAACATTTTGCCGTGGTGAGGTTAGGATGAACATGATAAACTAAACTGCTTTAAAAACTGACCTCCAACTCATCCTTTGCCATAAAATATCACACAGGCTGAAATCATGTGGATCCACACAGCAGCAGAAACTGTTTAAGCTTTTGACTTATGCAAAGTTTCGAGGTGCATGATAGATGTGGCGTGTCACCAGAGAGGGATGGATGTTAAAGAGCATCCATCAGTCTTCCTAACCGGCGACAGGCGCCCATGAGACTCCTCAGCAAGAACCTCCTCCGGAAAAACTAGACCGCAGTGTGATCAAAGTCATGAAGATAGTCAACTGAGGCCAAATGACATTTAGAAAAACATCCAGATCGGAAGTCTCCATTATGTATGCTCCTTAAGGAACGACAACAAAGTTGGATTATTTTCTCCACACCAACTGTATCTAACTAAAATTACGGCTATAATAGGAGCTATAAGAGGAGTCATTTTATGCCTCAGCTCGATAGATTTCTCCCTCAAAGCGGCCCCACATTCACCGTCCACAGTCACAATATCTAAAAGATAACACATGACATAACCTGATCTCAAAAGTGATGCAACGGTGACAGATGTGTGCAATTAAAGGGTTTGTAAGACACATGTGTCCCGTATTAAACTGGAAATTGATGATTAACCGAAGGGTAGTTCCCAAAATGATTTGCTCAGTAGTAAAATGTGGTGCATAGTGGAAGGTTATCCCGCACATGAGGGTCACGAAAATTCACTCTACACTCTCCTGCACCAGGATTTCTGCCTCTTCTTTTAAATCCATTAGTCCTGTTCTCCACATCATTTGGTCAAAGCAGGAGTGGAGAGGAGGAATGAATAATTCAGTACTCATTACAAAAGGAGTCATGGGAAAGAAGAAAGAGAGGGTGATTTGGCTACATAAACATACACAATTGTACATCGGAAATACATTTGTGCAGTGATACATTAAACAAGGGTTCAGAGTGACACACGGCTCTGTAACACAGGGTCCTTATCTGTGAGCAAACAGTACAGTGAATCTAACATACACCTGGGTAACTGAATAATTTGGTACATCGATTAATGCATGATGTGATCTTGTGTATTGAGGCATGGTTTTGAGATATTTAAAAGAGTGCATTAAGCAGATAACAGAAATGACCCTAAAGGATGAAATATTGGAAAAGCTCACCAATGGCAAAGATAACGAACCTGAAAACCAGATCAATACTTTCTTCAAGTATCCAATTAGGCCTGCTGGCTCGCTCACTGGATATTTATATTGGGTTTCAGTCACTCTCCTCATTAGGGACATCTGTGTGGCCAAATTTCTAATTCATCTTCAAGAACTTCTGCAGAAAGTACCGGGACAAAGAATGATGGATCAAAGGCATAAAGACAAAGTCCCCAGCAAACACAAATAGATATGACACTGCAATCTGGTACAGTACAACAACTATAAACACAACACACTACTGCACCACACAAAAGTCACACTTTTTTCAAATGAACACTCAGAAAATTTGGGAAATTCACATTTCTGTTGTAGCCAGATGAGAAGGCACCAATATTAATATCATCTCTGCACATAAGGTTGAAGGCTGGGTAGGCCAAGTTTAGTTTAAAAGTCTGTCAAATATTTTTTTAAAAATGCTTTCCTGCAAATCAAAAATGGTCTTATTTACGCAACATGTGCTAAGAAAAAGACAAGAGAAATTAGGTTAACCAACAACAGTTTGGCCAAAAACATTGCAGCCCAGATCTTGATTGTATAGGTGGCTACTTTTTGATATTACTATGTTTTTGACTGTATACTGCGGTTTTGGATTTGTTGGAGAGCAGCTGCATACCCCTGCGCTTACCTTGAAAGAAATATCAGAAATTCTGAACACATCCTGGACCAATCTCTATTTCGAAAGCACAGGAATGAAACTGATACTGAACCTCACATCTCAGAGAGTTGGAGGGCAAACAAACATATTTTGAGAGTTTTCTTGAAACGTGCCATACCTTCATCTTAAGCCAATCTCTGATGGATCAGAAGGAGTTACAGCATCATGACTAAAATGACTCTGCGGAGAGAAGACGGCAAATGTGTCCCCTGGGGGCTCTTCACACAAACACACACACGCACACACACAAACACACATAAACAGTGTCATCGTAGGGCACAGATTGCTACTCTGCCAGGATGGATCACGAATATGCAGGAAAAAAGTTTCATTTGTTCCCTCAGTCATTTAGTTTCCATCTGGTCTTCCCATGAATGATGTCCCATGTACCAGGAAAACAGCTGGGGGTTGTGAGAATGAGATTAAACTATGATACCACTCTTCCTTTCCTTCCGTCTTTCACATTGTGTTAAGCATGCGAGGAAAAAAAAAAATGAGATCTTAAATTCAGTTCATCTTGTAAAACTAAAAAGTGAGACGAGCAGCTAAACTAAGGAGAAAAAATGTTTTTAAAACTATACTCAGTAGTTGTAACATTATATTCCACTTGTGCATAAATGAGAGGAAAAAGTCTAACAGACACACATTTTGTAGGAGTGTGCGCTTGGCCTCCCACTAGCGCACAGTGTGTACTGATACAGGACTGTCAGGGCGCCTGCAGGGGTGCAAAGCCATGCCCTTAATGTGAAATACCAGAGCAGAGCCCACCCAGCGCCTGACAGAGGAAGTCTCAACAGTGGACCACTAGACCCCCTGCTGTCTTCTGTCACCAGGTTATTGAGCCACACAGCTGCCTGGAGAGAGTGAGATGCCAACGTGCCAGTCCACATCCTGTCTAACCTTTAAATCCTGATGAAACTTCATGTTGCCCGACTGCCTGGTGTTGGCCTGAACACCTGCTGTGAAAAAGTTATGCAGAGAGATATGATCTTTATGTATGTTATTAATACTGCACGTCTGTCAAGTGCAACTTCTATGAAACGTTTCTGTTTGTAAGGAATTTACTGTACTGGACAATGGGTCTCTATAAGTTACTAGCATTGCATTTTACATATTTTATTCCATGCACTTAAATAACACACCACTTAGTACAAGGGGACAGAGCTGCCCTTAAACTGACCTCGAAACCAACTACATGTGCTCAGCTCACCAAGCATCAGGGGCTTATCTGTAGCGAGGAGGTTCTGGAACCCATTAGATAAACCAATCATACATAATCCAAACACAAATTGACATAAAATATATGCTGTTGGTATTCAGTAATTAAAATTTACACAATCCCAACGGTGGAGCCTTAAGGCCGCTTCCAATTAAAAAGTTTCAACTACATGCATAATCATGAACAAACCTGCAGACTTTCCTTTGCATTGCATGACAGATCTGCTGTCTGAGGCTCCAAATCTCGCTGGTCTTTTTTTCAGCTGCTGTGATGAAATTCAAATAAAGATTTGAAAACATTTTGCCCTGCTGGTATCCATTATACATTGTTGCAGGGTGCTGCTGTCCAGTAAATCCATGCATCTCAAGAGCGTCATGATTCTTGTATTCCCAGATTAAGTGGGAGGATTACAGGTTGAGAACAATTCTCCAAAGTTTACCTCTTATGAAACTGTTTCAAAATCCTTTGGCTTATCTCAAAAATGCATTGTCACCTTGCTCAAAGCAGAATTGTTTTTCTTACTTTGTGAAAAGTTGGCATTTTGGTAATAAATGGTTTTCAAGCAGACAGCAGCTGAAGAGGCAAATGGGGGACCTGTAATGGATGTGTGTCATACATAGTTGCACCCCCAGCTTTGTGGTCTAAGAGGACAGGCAGAATGAGATAAGAGTCACATTCAAATCAGGAAGCACAAGACGAAGTGTTTGTCTTTTGGTAAAAATGAGTCTTTGATGTTCACTTTGCTCTGAGAATCATCCCAGGACATCCCAACATTTGCAAACGAGGTGATTCAACCAGCAGCCATAATCGAAATGTGCAATGAAAGTGTGCGCAAATTACAATAAGGGGCTTAAGAGATAAGTAGTTTTAGGATCCACAAAAACAGTTGTTAGATGTGATCATGGTCAGAATACCAGTTAGGAAGAGTCTGCACTGGGCTCAACCAGCTACAACATCATTATTATTCCACTGGTAAGTGACCTGTCAAGCTTATTTTCATTTTCATCATCACTGTGTCTGTCACAGAACTGAACACAGCACTTACAAGACCATTAGACTGACAACCTGGATGTGCCCTCTGAGTCCTGACAAACAGTTTTTGTAGCCGTGACTGCATGACTAATACCGGCCTTGACTCTGTTAGGTAGATCTATTATAAACATAAGTTATTGAAACATTCATCAGGTCGCCAGAAACACAACTTCATCTTAGTTTAGTAGCCATACCTGGTTGATAACAACTTGAGTATCTCAGGGCTAAATCACTTAATGTGATTTTAAATAGAGCGCATCTTCTAGGAGTTTTTTTCATTTCAGCCAGTTCCATCTCACTTGATCCTAATTTGAACAGCGGACCTCAGTATCTCACATATCTTGCATTGCTCTGGGCCCTGTGATCGAATCTCTCAGTGGCAGTCCTGAGAAAGGTGTGAGGTGGTGGGTGGGGAGCATATGGTGTTTTTCTGTGTCCTGGTGAGGTTCACGCCGGGCAGCAACTTCCCTACAGGGAGTGTTGTAGATACAGAGAAGGACTCCAGCTGCTCCTCTGGGTGACCTTCATTACCACAATTAACATGCATGCCACTCACAGGCACACGAGGCCGGTGCGAACGCTGCACTGGAAGCGTGGGCAGAGAGGAGATGGGCGAGGGGCGTGACCCAGCTGGCCAGTCAGATCAAAGAAAGGATGTCAAACTAATAAACAGATAATGATTTCTTTTATATATTAAACACTAGGTTAGTCAAAGTGGGACATGCAGAAATTATATTACACAATTTGTCATTGCCATATTAACTAATATTGTATCATAACGCACTTACTTTAAGCAGAATGAGGCCATGGTTGGGCCTAAGTCAATACACTGGATATATTGTAGTGCCAGCCCTTGAGTGATCAGCTTTTAATACAATAATGAGCTACCATGCAAATGGAAACTGAAGAAAACATCAGGCTCCACTGTCATTAAACTAACACTACAAGACAGGCAGATATATTTATCACTTACCCATTTGAGCTTTCAGGGTGAGTGAGTCATTGGGTTATCAAGTGGGCACGTCTCTCATGTTATGTTGCACAAGACCCACGGTTTGCAGAACTATGCTGTTGTCTTTTTAACGTTATTGCAATATGAACTTCCACGATAAACATATTGCAAAGGGCAATCACATCAATGCAGAGAGTCATAAAGCTGGCATCGCCTGGTCCCCAGTGTCCGCTGTGCCAGAACTGTAATAAAGTTCAGCTCTCAATCTCGAACTTAACTGCCAAGAAAAGAAACACTGAAAGATGTAATAATACAGATGACCCTGCAGAACTCTTATAAAGTGAGAACGAAAATCTTCTTTATTTCTGGAAAAAGATATGAACCACAGAGATGCTGCTTAAAGCATTGATTCCCAACCGGAGTAGTTGTTCCACAGGGGCTACTTCTGCTACTGCAAGAGAGACTGTAGAGCAACTCAACTAATTTGAAATTGAATTCTAAATTGAATTCATTATTTAAAATATGTGCATATATTGATTCAGCTACAACAATTAATTTAGGTCTAAATTTGCAGCAGATACAATTAGAGACACAGTGAACTTTTCCAGAGACACATCATTTTCTTTTATTGTAAATCTTTAAATAATTTGTTGCATATTGTGGTGGTGATGTTGGATGAGTATAAACAAACATTTCCTCCAAATCATGCACAACGTGGCTGATCAACAGCCCTTAAAAAAAAGCAGCCTTATTAGTCAGCGAAATGAATGAACATAGACTCTTTGTCCTTCAAAGAAATGAGGCGAACCATTTTATGGAGCTACTAAACCATTACACACGCACTGACTTCACAGACATCAAGCTCGAGTGTCTCTTCACAAATCTGTCATCACCATTCAACAGCGCAATGAAGCCCAGACTTGAAGAGAAAGAAAAGTTGGGTTGGATCATCTAAATGACGCATAGTCTTACTCACAAACACTCTGCTTTCTGTCAAAAAACCCGGACTTATAAAAAATCAATACGGAGAAACGATCAGCTTATTGCACAACAGCTAATGGGCACTTTATTCAGGAACTTTTGTTTGTGATTCCGAAGCTGATCGATCAAAGAACACAGAGGCCGAGCAAGGTGAACACAGAGACCATTACCTCCTACTTTCCACTGCTTCTCACCACAAACCCATTCATTTACATGACTGATCAGGCCCCTCGGGACGGAGGCATGACGGACAAAAACAACGCTTAATTGCTCAGTGGGAGGTTCTGATTTGCGATGACAGAGGGACAAAGCAGCGCTAGACTTTCTGTGTTGTTTGGACAGAAATCCTCCCAAATTTGTTATTGATCTGCCTGTCTGACATTTACAGATTATAGAGGAAGCTAATGAAGACAAGTCGATCTGTGAAAGTAGGGTCACTGCATCTGAAAGTTGATCTTCAAAGAAACAATGATCTTTGGGGGTGCTATTGGGAACTGTGTCAAACTCATTTTCAATTATCATAAGTAAATGTGAAGGCTGGACTAAAACAGTGAAAAATTCTATTTACATAATTTCTCAATGGCAGATTGTTTAATGCAAATGTAGATTTGTGGGCTGCAGACTACATTTATGCAAATGATAATTGATTTTTGGTGAAGCACATTATTCAAATAGTGAAACAAGGTCAGGTGACAGCCTCTTTAAAACATACTGCTAGTTCATATTCTGCTGGCCACCGCCCCAAACCCCACACACTTTTATTGACATGCAACTGGCAGCCGAGCCAAAGCAAAAGTGCAGCGGTGTTGTTCTCTGTCAACCAGACCACTTAAGGGCTCGACACCACCATGGCTTCTACATGAAGCTGTTAAGTGGCTGAGATACATGAGCTAGCACATCAGGTCAAACCATTGTTATAGCATCAGCCCTTCACCGAATGATGATCTAAAGAGTATGTTCATAAAGAAAAAAATACTTATGTGATGACAGATAGGGGAGAAAAACAACAGTCTTTTATATGATTATTTTAAAGATGAAACTAGAGACTTTCCTGCTCTAAGAGAAATTGATATACAGTACATATTTTCCCAAAAGCAAATTCAAGTGACAAGCGTGCCACAAATATTTAACCAAAGATAATAGTTCACTGGTGCTTTTGCTGGGCCTCTAATGGAGGTCAGGATGTGTCTTTCTTAGCTTCAAACCCAACCAAATTGAGGAAGGACTGTATGGAGGAGATGCGGGAGATGAAGACCAACAGATGTTGACTGTAACGAGGAAAAGGTGGAAGATAAGAAAGTGAGAGGGGATGGGAACAATGAAAGGGAGGGAGGAAGAGATGGAAGAACAGATAAAGAGCCATCGCACAAAAGGACAGGAAAAGATGAACAGATTAAAGTTACAGTGGATTTAAGCCCACAGTTGTTCAGAGTTATGGGTTGCGTGGGAGTAATGGAAAGTCAACTCCATCTTACCTCTTATCAATTTATTCAAAGGTCACAGAGCAGGAAAAATTAAGTCCGAATAAAGGCTCACAACAGCTGGGTGAACTCTATGTCAAGATCTACTCTGGAAAAAGTGTCACAGTTCCTTGAATTCATACGTCAACCGTGAAGTGAGTACATGTACAAACAGACCGGCAGCATGATGTCAGTGACTTGTTAATTAAATGGCATTTAAGCAGCAGAAGTATTTCAGAGAGTGGATGTACATTTGATACAAAACTGTGTTTTTCTGGGATTATTATCAAAATTCTTTGTTTTGATTATTTAATTTCACACGTCTGATAAGTTTATCAGAAAAGGCCAAATGCAATTTCGGATTCTTTCTTTTGGCAACACTCGCAGCCTGTTGGTTCATACCATGACCATCAAGAAATGCCTTGATTAAAGAACGTCTTGTTCAAAAAGAGCACGGCATAACTGATCATGTTATACAGACATGCTAACGCCTGCCAATTATGAGGACGAGAGTGGATAAAAATGTCTCCCTTTTTTTTATAGATTCTAAAAAACTGTCAGAGTTGATGACTCAAAGTTCAAATGTGATTCTGGAAACTTTTATTTTCAAGCTTTCAAACTGTATCGAAATACACAGATGAAATAAACAGACCCTCCCAACCCCAGAGCAACGTAAAACTACTTGGTTAAAAGAAAAAAAAATCAGGGGCCAAGACTGGAATTCTGAATCAATAGAAATTCCTAACCTGAAACTGGTGAGTAAACAAACCGGACAGGAAACCAAACTGTCACCACAATGAACGGTAAACCACAACCACAATCCCTCTGAAGCTATAACAGATTTACAGGGAGGTCTGTCATAATCTACCCTTTATTTACTTACTCTCTGCATCGTAAAACACAAGCACACATACACATACTATTTAATGACATATAGTTCAATTAACAAAGATATTCATAAAAATAATTCTATACAAGTTGACCCTGTGCTCTTCCATGCCTTAAATGCTTCCAATCAAACCATATCTTTTTCAACTTTTAATGTTTATGATATTATTGATAATTGCAAAACTGGGTGTTAGACATTTTAGTCAGTCATATATAAGAATCAAATATATTTTCAAGACTGTCCACAAATTTCTAACAGGTTTCTGTCAAATGTTTCACTGGGGTGAAAATTACCAGTGGAACCTGTTGCCCAGATGTTAATTCCACTTCAGTGACAAAAAAAAAAGCTCTCTTCAGTCAGAGTGTGGCTTATCTGAGCTCTCTTTCTGATTACCTGACTGGAGTCTGACTTGACCCCGATGCTGCTCAAGATGGATACTGGCAAAGAGGAAAATCGTTGTCCAAAAAAGCCATTTATTCTAATCTCACAACAGGCCGGCTTTTATCAGATAACTGCAACAAAGAGGGATATTAAGGGAAGCAGTGTGTGTATATGTGTGTGTGTGAGTGCGCATGTTTTCCAAAAATGGGTCTGATGTTCCCCACAAGGTCCAATTACTCAAGCACAGTAGATTCAGGGCTGTCTGTTTGCATCAAAGCTGATCCACATCTAATGGTCTGGTCTAAGCAAACACACAGGGCTGCAGTCATGAACGAGCAAGCAAACACACTCCCACCACCAAACAATAAAGCAATCACTAAAGGGCCATCGTGGGGAGGGACTCTGGTCTACCTGCCAGACTTGAAAGCAGCAGCACATTGGACAGTGTCCTGCGCAGCTGTGCTCATGTCTCTTGGTGCTGCCTGAATGCTGAACTGGAGTTTAGTGGGACTTCTCCAACAGCTCTACTCCGTCACTCACCCTCTCAAGCGCTTACTTTCAATTCTCACTCACTCGCTTGCTTGTGGCCTCTGAGGGGGAAAGGATTAGAATAAGAATAAGTCAGGGATCTAGGAGACTGTTTTGGACACTGTCCCAATCCCTAGCATAAGCATCATGCACTAAAACTGGCGCATGTAGACTCAGCCTTGAGAGCACGTCGCTCAGGGAGCACAAATCATTCACTGAGTTAACCTCCCTACTGAAGCAGGTGCAAGAATAAAGTTATTACAGATCTGGTCAATCCTTGCTCCTCGTTTCCAAGACTGCAGCTCGAACTTCACAGACAAATAACACGCAAAGACAGATGAATCACGAGGAAACTGTGCGGCATCGAACCCAACTCTCTGCACCCCATCTTACAGAGTGTAGCTGGACTCAGATCTGCTGAGGCAGAATACTCCTCCGTTTTGGGGCTGTAGATAAATCCACTCTCCCTTTAAAGGAGACCGACAGAGTTAACTCCAGATACACTGGCTCAGCAAATCCATGTGCCTCACTTCGAAATCAATACTAGCGGCTTTAAAATGATATAAGAATCATCAAGCCCGGCGAGCATATAACCGTGGAATCAGATACGACTCTGAATTCATTACATCTGATGGTATCAATCCTGCTGTGCCTTACTGGAACCCCTCACACAGAAGCTTTTCTTACTACGTGCCTTTTAAATCTTCCTTGTACTCTCCCAGACGGAGGGAGAGAACATTGCTGCCAAGTCTAGGAGGTAAAAACTAAAAATTGGGTGGGACACGTCACAAGTGAATAATGAATGGAGCCTGAGAACAAAGTCGCCTGCACCCAGCTTTGATGAAAATATACTTCATTTTACAGTGACTTCAATAGGTTCATTATCACACATCATCTGTCTTTGGATGCATATGAATAGCCTGCTACTTTTATTAAAAGAATTCAGGCTTATTGTGTTATTGTGTCAATAGGATGTATATGTGCAATTTGATGGTATCCTTCATTCACAATCTACAACGAATGAATGCCTTCCACATGCACTCTGTTAAAGTATTCCATTAGACATCAGCTTTTGCTCAAAGGATAAAAGGAAGATGCACAGAAGCAAATGAGGCATCAGGTAAGAGCATTAGTAGGGCTGTTTTTTTTTTTTACAATCAAAACTTCTACTGAGGCTTTCAAATAAAGCGAATGTCTGTCATCATATTTTGACGTGGCATGACCCTTAAAAAAAAAAAAAAAGTAAAAAAGAAATCCTCACTTTGAATAAAGTTATTTATCAGATTAAATGAGTTAATCTTTTCATTAAATCGCCTTTATTTATTGAATATAACTTGTTTAACTCATTTCTGTCAACATAATTGCACATACACGTAAATACATATAAATTGTATGTACGTATCTGAAGCTCGGACACAGCTGCCCCTCTGTCCATGAGCAAGCAGAGCAGTGTCTCGAAGGTGACGCAGCAGATATAGCTGAAGATGCAATAAACATCACAGTCCTCTATGCTGAAGCTGCAAAAATACCACAATCTTATGATCCATCACACGCTGATTTAGAATTCAAATGTCAACCTTGAAATATTCAGTAAAGTCCTGATTGAGAGGTTGCATGTTTATGGAAATCCATGATGGGATGTGGCGGCAGGATATGTTGCTCAGTGCATATATGCATGTAAAGAATGACATTTGTAGAACATGAATGAAAAAAAAATGTTTAATAATAAAATAAAATGATAATATATTGAAATTCAATGAGACAAGCCAGTGGTAGGAAAGTACCAAGATATCAGTTTGTGACATGACTTATTTATTAAAAATGTCTACACGTCTGTCATGAATAGATATGAAATGGATGGAGCTGCAAATGTACTTGGTCTCTTTATTTATGAGTAGAGGACATTCAAGTGTTGAATGTTTGCTTTGCCAAAGTATAATTCAGCATATGCTGTCTGCATTGTTCTCCAACTTTGGGGCCAGAGAGAGAGAGAGAGCCAAACAAATATTTACAGTGGGAGCTGCGAGGGCTTTTCTGCAAAAGAGCCTGATCGATAATTCTCAGTCCCTGCCTCAATCACTTACAGGCAGTTAACAAGCCAGTTCCTCTCCCTGAGTAATGGAAACGCAACTTTATAGCAGAATGGTTTTAAAAAGTAATGATGATGCCATTTCATTTCTCTATTTTTACACATTGGTGGAGGACAATAAGGGGGAAGATTGGGGGCAGGATTAAAGATCAGCTCGCAGCGTTTCCTGCAAGTCACCCAGATCCTGATGCATCTCATCTTTGCATCTGTTGCGTTTTCGCCCCGAATGTTAATGTTTTATTAAATGTATTGCGTTATCATAAAGTAATGATAAATTCGAGCGCATTTAATGAGTGAGAAAGACTTCGATCTTTCCTGAACTCAGCTCTGCCAGAGAGATGGTGACACTATCACGCTGATATCATGAAACACACACAGCCAAGTACCACACATAAAGATATTCAAACAGGAGACAATTGGACAGCTAGAGAGAGGGGGAGTACTGGAGTGGAAAAGAATAGCATGACTCCCCAAGGTTAATGCATGGGCTTTCCACTCTTACAGCTTTTTGTATGTACTGTGTTTTGTCTGTGGTGCTGGCTCAGATACAGCTTTATTAGCTCCATGGATCTGACAGGAGACAAAGAGACATCTCAATGCTGGGTGAGGGAATAGAATGAATTAATGCTGCAGAAAGAAAAAGACAACGTAAACGTCTACTAAATCACAATCCTTCTCTGCATCTCCCTCACAGTCTCTCTGAAGAAGAAAGGGAGGAAAATGATGGCGGCACTGAGCGCGAGGCACATTGATGTGGTATTTGTGTACGGACGTGGACAAAGGAGAAGCTGGCAGTTTATAAAAGGACATGCATAAATTGATCAGCTCCTTTGGCCCAGGCAGACCTTTTATTTATGCAGCACTTGAGGTATTAGACACCTTTCTGGCCATCAAAGGAATAGTAAATCAAGGCAAGACACGCATCAACACCGGGAGGGTGTGGAAGAAAAGTGTGTTTCAACCTCAACAAAACATGACTCTGGAGATGAGAGGTAGGAGGAGGAGAAGTACATTGTGAATAATAGATTTTCACTGAGGTGCACATAAATGATTAAGCTTTTACTTGAGTCTTATTATCAATTTTAAAGCAACCACTCATTTTGTGTTCAGTTTGGCCCCTGTGGACAAGAGCAATAGTTTCATCGCCTCACATCGTAAAGATCTTGATCTGACTCATGCATGCATTTGTTCGGGTAGTGGGTGAAAGAAATGCACAACTTATTTTTAATACTATTTCTCCTTTTTAAAACACAGTGTGTGCGGGATGCACAGCAATTAAGCAATGGATCCATTTGTGGATATGTGAGATTAATAACTGTAATATGATGACGGTGAAACAAAGCAAACTTTGTTTTAGTACCATTCATACACCAGGGATCATGTAAGCCTCCCACTAACAGATTCAGTTGCTCTGTAACAATAGTTTTGTTGAGAAAGCTTAAGTTATCAACATCTCCCATCACGTACAGCATCTGTCCAGGAGGAAAGGGCCAATTCAGGATCCATTTTGAGTCCTTTCAAATCCTGCAATTCTCTCCATCAGTTAAACGACCGACCAAGGTTGACTCGTCTTTTCATCCATGTTCTATCACTGTCACTTTTAGCTTTTGTCTTGATCAATTTTTTTTTCTTTTTCTCTTTGCTGAATAAAATTCTCTATTGAAAAACTAACTAACTGGCAATCTCACTGAGAAACTTTGTCTGGGAAAATGTCCTTCCGGCCTGCATGCCATAAATCATTTCATCTGATTTTGTGTTGGCAGGCATTTGAAATAACTATATATCCTCTCGCTTGTTTGCTTAGGTATGCCATATATAGGCATCAGTATTAAATTGAGACTGTTTCAGAATCGGTTAAAACCCCTTGTGGTACGTTTAAAGACATAGACACTCAAAACACTCCCCACTAACCATTACTATATGGGAAGTAGCAGGCAAAGCCATTTATTTATATTTCCGTTCCACCACCCCAAGAGAAAAGCATTTCTGACTCATGTTACAGTTCAAAAACTCAAGCACAGTAGATTAATAACAGTAATAGCTTTCCAGCTTACTTTCCATATCAAACTCTCCTTCTTTCCAGTAAAGACTATCAGAGGTCAGGACCCTTGAGATCTTTCCTCCCTTTCTCCCCCTTCTGTCTCTTCCACCATCTACAGCTCCTCCCAGTCTGAGTGGGTTTGTAGATTTCTTGAACAGTCCTCCTTTCCGTCTGGTCCATAGTTTTGTGTGTCTCAGATAGTCTCTAATAATCATATAAGTCTTTCATGACAAGCAGAGACACAGAGGGACCCTCGACCGAACTGATTTACTGACTGCACCTGTAGATTAGCATGAGCGAGATGCAGCCAAACTCAAATTTCTCATTTCTATCCATTAAAATAAATCACTTTTATTCATGGAAATATTTCAAGCTTTTTTTCCAAATGGGACTTCCACTGCAGGGTGTTGCAGGGAGACGAGTCTTGTGAGCATATCCATAAAAATATCAAAGATATAAAATCATTATTTAAATAGAGTTGAATCAAAATCAACTCAAGTAGAAATCAAGACAAACACTGATTCATTTTGTACATTTTACCTCAAACTGTGTATAGTAATAAAAACTCACTGTACCCAGAGTCCTCAAATATGCCATCTGGCAGCATTTTAGCCATATGCTTTTCTACAGCTGGATACTTTTTGCAGATGTACCAAAGTTTTGTCAGCCAAACCGATGATAAATGGTTCTGGAGGCATGAAGCCAGGGTGATTGTGTAGTGTCACTTTTCCAGCCAAAAGACACTTTGGTAAGTCCCTGCATGCTGATTTCCATCCAACGGAGAGCAGGTTGAACTGGAGAATGAAGGTCAACACAATATGAATTCACCTTTAACGACAAAACATTTTCAAATGTGCAGCTACTGTTGGTTATAAGCTGCTACTGTTCACATAACTCTCACTATCCCCCGTGTCGCTTCTTCACTTGCTCCCTTCCTTCTACTCTTGACCTATTCTCTCTCTCAGCTCTGTAAAAAAAAAAACATTTTAATTGAGAGAAGGGAGACGACCTCGACTCTAATGATGAACTTCATTGCATTAATCATCTACTTTCCCCTGCTTGCAAGCAAACAAATGACCCAATCAAGTACAATAAAGTCAAACAGAGAGAGGTAAATAAATTACTTTAATACCCAGTGCATTCTGTTTGTGCCTTTGTAAAGGCTTGAAAGACAGATGGCACTGGCCGCTGGGAATAAAATTACCAATCTCCGGAGTGCTACGGCTTGTGAGACAGAGCGTGTTCCCTATGCAGCATATTCAAGAAATGTGTTGCAACTGCAGCTGGCAAACACCTAACATTAAACAACACATCAGCGTTTGTAAGTGAACTACTGCCAGTAAATGCTTCGCCTCATTTGAGGAGTTGGCCTAGACAATTTCAGCAAAACCACATACAACAACTGTCTTGAACCTTAAAAGTCCAATCTGTTAGAAAATGAATGTGGAAAAGGATATAGCTAAGCCGGAGAGGAATTTAGACCAAATGTTTGTTTCACTCGCTCCATTTCGTTCATACTCTGACTCCCCGAGTCCACAGAAGCAATATGAGACAAGCCAAAGTCCCGTTTGTCCAATTACTGCTTGAAGAAAAGACCATTGCACGGAAAAGAAACAGCCGGAGACAAGTGTGTGTCAGCTGAATGGGAAGCAATATCCTGCAAGGGGATTCCATCTCGCAGGCATCTTAGGAGTTGACAGAAGAAAGTCGTTAGAGAGCGAGCAGTTCACAACATCGACTCCCGACTTCATTGTTGTGATGGCAAAAGTTCGCCTCTCCAAGTCTGTGTCAAACGCACTTGTTGAAAGAGGATCCAGACAAGATTGAGGACTTGAATTAATTGGCTAAAAAAACAAAAAGAGTGTTGAGGACACAATCGAGGAGGAGGCCTAAAAACAAAGCAACTAGTTTCCTCATTTTCCTTCCCATTTTCTAAGATGACTACTTTCAACGTTTATCTGGCAACTCCTTGAACTAAACGAGGACTCTTACTGCCTCCAAATTGCTGCGACAGACTGAGAAAATAGCTTTGCAAAATGTCTAGAATTATAATGCACAGGCAGACATTTTGTAACAATGCAGGAATGTCAATACATCTTGAAATAAGAATGAACTCTGCTGAAAAAAAACCCCAACCAATTTATCAACCAAAAAAAATATTTTCTTCATATGAGTATTTGTGCTTTCAATATCTTCAGAGACAGCTTTAATACAGCCAAATGAAATGCGTTGGAACGCCAGTTGGATGGAGTAACTAAAGTTCCTTATTAAATGTTTAGTTGTGAACTCTCTCAGTTTGACAAGAACAGAGCACCCGCTAATTATATGGATGGCTGACTTTTATAAGGCCGGGCCTCTTCGCTTTTTTATTACAGCTCTCTCTTCTTTCCTCCCCCCCCCTTTTTTTCCCCCAACATTTCACACTGCACAGATGAGAGGAAGGGTCTGGGGTACAAGCTTTGTTTGCACAAAACAAAAGCTGAGAACAACACGAAGATTACTTTTTCCAGGTACACAGGGAATTGTGTTGACACACTCTTTGCTCTGATTAGTGAGCCAATAACATATGGTCAGAGTACACAGTATCAAAAACATGTGTGGTGCGCTCCTCTTCTCGAATAATTACCTCTTCAATGATCCCTAAGTGGCCGCATCACCTCATCTCCCTGGGCTGTTCCCTGCTGCCTCGTGCCATCAACACTTCCACAACATTCAGCAACAACATCGCTAGTTCTTGTTCATCGTCTCAGCAAGGAGGCCAGAAACAAAACCTCTAAACACGAAACAAGAGAGAATAGTAATGAAGTCTTCAGAAGGAGAACCACGCCTAGTTGTGTTGTAATGACGAGCTGGGAATATGAGTCGACTTCATCCAGGTGGGAATCAACTCTTTATGTATCAGATCAAAGATTTTTTTTTTTTTACAGTTTATCAGCCCTATGGATTAAACTGTGTGATCTAAACATTCCTCCTTTTAAAATAATGTATGAGTGAAATAAATCTCCTGCAAATGATGTGCATACACATTCTGAGCTCCAGAACAATTTCCCTCATGACTACCTAAATTTAGATATATATATATATATGTATGGACAGGAAATCCGCCGCTACACCACAACAACGACAAACAAATAAAACAAGCGGCCTGAAACCACAGGTAACCACAAATAGCTCCCTGAAGTCAAATATACTCTCAACGCAGGTGCAATGAAAGAACACCCCCAGTCCCTTGTTTCATCTCTTTCATCTCCATCTCCCATCTCTCAAACGTAAGCAGGAACCGTCCTGTTCCGAACAGAGAGTCCCACAGAAGGAGCGGAGCTGCAGCGACACCAACCAAAGAGTGAACAAAGAGTTAGAGCTGAAGTCTTCCAAACCACCAACCACGCACCGCCGCCACCGCCGCACCAATCATCAGATTCCTGCTGGGAAGAAAGCACCCTGCTGTTTACACTGGAAAACAAGGCGCTCACACCCAACGCAAAAGCAGTGGCGGCTGAAACGCTCGCGGTGCTACGGTTGATGTGTGAGGAGATCAGGAGGCAAAATTGTAGGTTTGCTCTGTGAGCCAAAGTGCTGTTTGGATAGAAGGCGAGCAGACTGAGTTGGACAGGAAAGGACAGAAGACGGGCTGACGGAGGAGGATGATGGACAGTTTGGCTCCGGTGTAGGGAAGCGCTGTGAAGAGAGCTGTCAGAACCACTGGGGCATGTACTGATTTCCCAACATGCACACACACACACACACACACAAACCCACACTCCTCCACCACAAAGTGGATGAAACCAGCACCACAGAGGGAGGCTTTTGTATGCACAACAGCACACACGCCTCAGTCCACCTGCAGAGCACCTGAGCCTTTCATCTGTCCCTCTCCACCTGCTGAGTGCATGTGTGGTGTGTGCATGTGTGTGTGCTCTATGTGTGAGCAAGTGAAAGTGATATCCATGTATACTTTATTATCCAGCTGCCCAACTGCTGTCTTTAAAGTCATTGGGCTTCTCTCATAAATATTTGTCTGTTTTCCATCTTAAAATTTATTTATGTATTTTTTTTTTCCTATCTAAAAAATACAGTACATCTCAATAAAGAAACAGGTGACTACGGTGTTTGTTCCCATGTAGGTAAATTAAATTTTTGCACACATATACTATAGCCCAACAACTATTATAATTCTATGATACAATACAATATTCTTAGTCCTTTTATAGTAGTAGTAAAAAAACAAAGAATGTCTGTTCGCTGTCAATATTAGTTTTTTTTAACACTTTAAAAACACATCATTTTTTCAAAAAGTTCCAACAGGCTCAAACCAACATGTGATTCGTTCAAATGAATTCAAACTATGTAGACTAAGGCAAATTACTTCAGGAACAGTTTGAATATTGAATTTTTTCCCCAAGTTCAAATGTCTGGTGTATGTTGACGCCCCTGTCCCAAAACTTCTAAAAGATTGTCTTTCCATCTCTATAATCTTTTCACTTTGCCATCTACCCTTCACTCCTCTTCTCTTTTACATTCTGTCCTCACTCTTCTCTCCGAGGCTAAAGCTCAGGTCACTCAAGCACTGAAGCCATTCCCGAGACTTTTAAGCACCTTCATCTTGGCCGAGTGGAGATTGGAGGCGAGGGGTTGAAGGAGGGGGGGGGGCAGACATGATAAGAGGGGGCGAGAGTGAGGGGTGAAGACAGTTCATGTTTTAGAGAGTAGTCTGGCACAAAAACCCCTAATTAGTCTAGATAAAGGCAGCCAGAGCAGACTGATACAGAGAGGTTTTGGTATGGATGGCACGCACACGCAGATGCACGCTCATACACACACACATATCTCAACAGGGAATGCGGTGTAGCGTCATGCTGATGTATCTGGTCCCGCGTGAGTGGGCTGTATGTCTCCGCTCTCAGTAAATCCTAGGAGGCCGGCATTGGTCACTGCTGCTACACTGGCCCTGTGAGAAACCCACAGAAGGCAGCATTCTTCACAACACAACACAACACAACACAACACAGACCACCCACACACCCACGCCAGGCCAGTCCTCGTTAACAAACATTTGTCCAGACTCCCTGAGATGTTTAAGAAAGTTCAGATCAGTTAGACGTGAAAGCAAATGCTGAAAAGAAAATGGGCCGACTTAAAACTGTATAGGCTAAAATTCATAACTGCATTGTCACAATTTTCATCTTCACGACCATCAAAATTACCATTATCAGCTATTACAGCAATTGGCTCTGTTAACAAATCATCCTACCAGCTTTTAAATCCACTAATTAACACATTTTATCTTGTTTGTTTAATCCACACAAGAAACAAAAAACTATCTTAGACACATTTTCACAAGTTTTTTTAAAGTGATGTTGTGTGTTGGTATCTGTTTAAATGTCTTCAAATGCGTCGATCGTGAGAAACATTTTATTCATGTTGAATTGCATACCTTTCTGTATAAATCAGTTTTAGGATGCAGTGTTAACACCACCGATACCCTGATAAATATGTATCCACCTCTTATTCCTGCTTCCATCTAGACTCATATGGATGGGCCAACCTTGGCAAACACACCCTCAATCTAAAATATGAATACCCGAACTCAGACGGATGTGTTTTTGAACCGAGCAACCAAGGTCGCAGCTGATCTGACTTTCTGATTGGCCTGAGCGGCTTAATATACGGGTGAGCTGCACGATCTGCTCGCCCATCCATCTCAGCGTGTAATCAATAGCCTCGAGACCGCTGATGATGAATGGAATGAAGTGGAAAGCGCAATACACAAACTGGTGCGGTAGCTGAGGAATCTATATTCTGCTGGACATGGCCGTGGAGAAAACACTGATACCGGGCTGTTACTGAATGTGCTTCTTTGACAGGAAGTGAAAGATCTTCGCCTCACTGTTGATACATGGGTGCAAGATAGATGGGAGCGTGTGTAATACATACAGTTGTCATAAATCGCCGGCTCCAATCTCAGGTATTCAAATTAAGTAATCCCTGTGTATCATATAAATGATGAAGTACATACTCCCTGCTTTATGTTGTTCAACTTTCAATGGATCAGGTGTCACAGAGAAGAAGCTCAAACATCAAAAGCAAACAACGCAACATCAAACCACACAAAAACAGATGCAAACTAGCCGAGACACCAGCATGAGGTTCTCAACACATCACATACGTAAGACACAGCCTCCGCATTAAATTAAGCATGTAAAACCATCCCACAAGACAACATGCCTGCATAAACACACTGTGCATGAATACATTCACAAACAGATGCCCACATGCTTCCCACATGGGAATTTTTATTTTAACATAAAGCATCATTGAGTGTGTTTACATGTGCACAAGTATCCTGGTTATGATCATTTACGGTTATGATTTGAGAAACCTGGATATGCTACCTGGAGTACTTCAAAACACAAGAGCACACAAATTATCCCTAAAGTTTCTCATGTCCCATGTAAACATCACATCATCATCATATAAGATAAACCAGGATACCAGCGCACATGTAAACACACTTAGCCAAACACACAAGCATGTGTCCGTTGTTGCTTACGTCCACGCAAAGTCAGGCAGTGGAAATAAAAAGGATGGAAAAATATGATTCACAAACCAACAGATGGCTCCTCACTTCCTTCACTAAACCCGCCCAAAGCCACCGACTTGTAGCAGTTACACATACAAACACACACAGATGTAAACAAAAAGGGCAAAAAGAGCTGTTGGAAATCAGGAGGATCGCTCGGAGGAGAAATGGGATGGGAGAGGAAGAAAACATGTTTTTCTCTCAGACGAGAAAAAAAAAATGTAATGGAAACCATGTAGACTAATAGGCTGCTCCAGTGAACCTTTGCAGTGTCTTATCAAGCTCAACTGGCCTCACATCTCTCCTGAAAAACATTCTGTGGGCGGTCCAGCGTTTCAGGCCCGAGGTCCAGCCATAAAGGCACCGCATGAAGCCCAGTGATCAAAGAGAAAGCTCTCTAACCAACTCGGTCCACGTTAAGCTTCTGGCTTCACTCCAGCACACTCCTATGTCACCTAGACCCCTGATGTTGTTGTGAAAGCGTTAACATACGCTTCTGCGTGCAGTCGAGCGACTCTGTGTGAACGCGCGTGTGTGTATCGAAGATCAAAGACGCCGAAGAAATCTCATAACAGCACAGGCGAGGAGTATCTACTGGTCACAGAGGTGGAATGAAGGAAGGGCAAGACAGCAAACGGTGTTTAAGTTGGAGCACAGTTGGTACAAATATGTTTGATAATGAGCATTAGTCACAACTTAATCTCAAATCTATCTGTAATAAATAACAATGGTCAGCTACACTTGATGCATCTTGATTCTATTCTGCAACGTGATGCTGAAAATGGCTACAATGATCTGTTCGGTTTTAGTTTTAAATGTGTATCACATAACGTACATATATCACATAATCTTGTGAATGGTCTGTGTTGCGTTCTCACCACAAACAAACCACGACAGATTTCACTCAGACTGAAACCCATCACGCTGCAACAGCTAAGAACGCACCAGTTCGTCCAAACCACATCAATCAGCTCAATCATGAAAAAAATCTATTCTGTTGTTAATCAACTCAGATAGCGCTGATTTAGGCCTTGTAGACGAAATCTGTTTATTGCTAAAGGAAATTTAAGAATATCATCGTTCCGCTTTGCTGACATAGGACTGATGATTTCAGCCTGGAGCGGTTAACAACATGTAGCTGTGTGAGCTCAACCGGTCTTTGTTTTCCAGGACACACATGCAATTCTGAAACAAGAAGCACTGCCTTTAACGTGGCAGCCTTCCAGGCCTCGTTGTTCCACTGATAGATGTAGCTCTCTACCTCAGACAAAAAGCCATGTGTTGAACAAACAAGCCAATTGACTGCTGCGGCTACAAGGTCAATTGCATAACATTCTTTTTAAATGCAAGTGAAAAGCAGTGATTTATTCCAAACAGACAAGAAACTTCACAAGTCGTTACTTTGAAAATGCAAGTATTGAAATGTCCAATCTTGCGACCATATTACAGCATGTGATGCTGGAATTAGAGCGGCGGTGATGTCCTGGTGTTTCATCCCGGCACCCGGCTCAACTTGAAAGCGAAGTGCCTGTGGCTGTCTATACAGCACGGCTCCTCATACTGTAGGCTTCCTTTAGCCGTGACATACCACAGATTACATAACTCTGCCACTGTACGGCCCTCAGGCCTCAACTATCTGCTACTGTAGCCACGAGACTGTCAGCGACCCCCTTCCCCCACTCTTATGTACATACAGAGCTTTCACATAGTTACACACAAGCTGAACGCTCAAAGTCACACACACACACACACACACCAGCCTTGTATCTCCAATGCGCTGGGAGTTGAAGCCTGGTTTCACACTCATGATTTGGCTACACGCACACACACACACACACACACACACACTCTCAGAACAATGCTTGGCTGGCTTAAAGAAATGCCACATGACTAAGTGAACTACATAACAGAGCTGGCCTTCACCGCTGTGCTCCCACATGTGGTTCAAAACAGCAGCTTAGTCAGGAGATTGTTAGTACAGAGCAGACAGCAAAAAAAACTTTTAATAAGCTATAACTATGGCAGGATGTGAACTTGGTAATTGGTGATGGTAGAAATGGCCCAAAACTATGCGTTTTCTTGACATATTTTAAAACATTATGCAACATCCATTCACACCCAGAGAACATTGTACCTCAAAAGGATGATAGGATGGAAAAATGTTTCTCCTTTTAAAACGATCCGACATTGAAATCACTCTTTTCTTTAAGCAAAAGGATGAAATAGCTTCATAGCTCACAAGAAGTAAAGATGGCAGCGGATGAATGGCACTTAAGTTTCTCAATCCTATGCAAAAAAAACAGACAGCCTTGACTCCCACTTACATGCCTTGTGAAGCAAAAACAGAAGACGCACCTATTCAGCTGTGTTATATAAAATTGAAGAAAGAATGCAACAGCCCACAGTCTCTGCAGTCAACACAGTCTAACACTAGGCCTCTCCATCCTCACAGCAAGGTTGGAGGAGCACTATAGCAAACTTATCTGGTTCCAACCAGATGAAGCAGAGATTCAGGGTATAAATCCTCCACAGGTAGCAACTGGAAGGCAGGCTACACTTCGACGCATTGCTAAGGATGTAAACCTGACCCTGCCCCGGTCGTTCCGTCTCTCCATCCAGGTTACGCTGACATCGCCACAGCATTACAGCGTTAAAGAATGAGGAGCCTCATTGAGACAATCTGAGGTTAAGTCTCACCAAATCAGATTGGCAATTCTAGATATTTACCTCACTGCCAAATGTTTGGGGCAGGATCCATCTTTTATGTCCAAGTTAACTAAAAATATGTGATGAGAGAGTCATCTTAAGTCGTGATGGACAAACTACTTGATGAACCAATAGCTGAGTGCCATGACACAAACCAGACTGGTGATAATCAATTAATCAACCAATCCAATCAATACAGATTTCAGCTTCTCAAATGGGCTAATTTACTCCTTTTCATATCACTGTAAATTGATTTGAAGACATCACTTTGGGCCCTGACACATTTTTTTTCATAAAGACTAAACAAGTAGCTTTTTAAAATCACTAGATGAATCAATAATAAGCAGAGCTGGTGTGTTATCTTGCTGAACGACACATCAGACACAGCAGGGGGACCCACTTGCTAACACAGGGTCATACACAGGGGTCCTCCATGTTCACACATGGATGCTCTGCAGAAAAACAACAAATCACCATGCCTCTCTGGAGTCTTTGAGATGTCCTTGGTCAGTGATGATATGTAATGATGTGGAAAGTGCATTGTTTGCTGCTGTGTACTGTTCTGTGTATTCTTATTTAATGGTAAAAAAAAAAGAAAAAGTAAAGCAGACACAAAGACTCTCAATGTCAAGATTACAAAGTGGACAGTTCTGCTGATTCTGCAATTTTCACAGCCACATTTGGGATTCAAACCAGCAGCTTTCCACTCAAGACCAATCTCTAATCTATCCATGTCGTGTTGCAATCATTATTAAAAAAAATAATAATCAAAGAAGTTACAAGATCAGATCATTGCAGTTCAATTATGCCATGCAGCTTAAGCAGTTAAAGCATTCAGGGACTTTAATAGATACTGGAGCAGCAGAGCTCAAACGAGGCCGCGGAGGTGAAGGCTGCGGCTGAGACTGACATAAGTGAATATCACCCAACACTCATTTCCACATCAAAGGAGACATGAGTCATCATAAACCCGACAGAAGATAAGAAACCTGTGGTTACTTGTGACTTGCGCTTGAAAAAAGTGGCTTTTGTGTGTTGAGAGTGTAAAACACAAAAGCTCAATGTTGAGGAGACAGAATACAGGAAGGCAACCTTGAATGCGAACCCTGTACAGAGAGACTGCTCTGGCCTACGTGCTGTGCTGATATACTGAAATACTGATAATCCTCAAAATTAAAAGTCAAAATTAAGCAACTTTGAACCTTCAGCGATCTGATCTGCTGCTGCCAAAGCAGAGTTTAATACATATTAAAGGGTAGGATTAAAAAATGTCATTGATCTTCATAAGCAGTTCTGCTGGCACTGAAATTAATAGGCTCCAGCTATTCTCATCATGAATAATATGCTTGGCTAATTCAATTAACAAGCAATATCTCAGCTGACGTTCAAACAGACAAAAAAAAAAAAAAACAACAAAATTCTTTAAGCCTCAATTTCTGCTGAAACAATTATTCAATTTCAGTTCAATCTAATCTATTTAAAAAGGATTGACCTACAGCCCAGCAGGAAATTGAGTTAGCGTGTCATCCTATTGGCAGAGGGAACGTAAACATGCTCATCAGTGTGAACATTAGTGGGAGAATTAAAGGTGGGGCGAGTCGTTCTAATCCAATACGCTTTTTGTCACATTCAGCGAGTATCTCCTCACGGCCCAATAGCTGCCCGTTCGGTGTGTGTGTAAAGCACTGGTTCTGTAAATGGGGAAACAAACAAAGCGGCTCGGACCGACTGACACAACACTATTTCAGCCAGTCAGCAACAGCTTCATGATCGTGCACTGGACATGTTAACCATATAACATAATTTTCAAAGGTGGTTTTCAAAGGCATGAAGACAGATTGTGATTTGTGCATCAGGTAATGTTGTGTTGTGACTATCGCTGTCTGGAGGTGGTGCGTGAGAAACCGTCTTGTCCTCTCTGCATGTTAACTGTATGTCTATGAATTTGGAGGCCGTGGCTTCTGAAGGAGTGCTGAGTCCTTCTGCAGAATGACTCACCCCACCTTTAAGGGAGACGTGTTGAAATGCAACTTTGGTTCACAACAGCACAACCAACACACACACTTACAAGTAGATGAACACAGAAAGGCCGTTAAAAAAACAAATCTGAAGACAAGAGAAGAGAAGCAAAGACAAGAGATGACTTTCATTTGTCCTCTGACCTGAGACGCAGATGAAGGTCATGTAGTCTCCCTGACCACCAGTGGCCAGGAAGGGGATCTTCTTCTTGGTCCTCCTCTTCACCTGCACGGCAGCCAGCATCTTCTCATCGTGGGGTATAAAGACCTCCTTGTTGATGGCCGACTTGGCACTCATCTCTGAAGTGGGCAGGAGCGAGCAGCTGGCAAACAGTTAAAGTGGAGAGGACGAGATCCACTCTTTGCTGAAGAGGAGAAGAAAATAAGAACAAAAACAAAAAGCAAACTGAATTAAACAGAAAGGATGGTCTCGCTTTCTAACAAGTCTCCTAAATTAGAAACAAACACATACTTTCTCACTTGCCTCTGCTGGTTTCTGGCCGTCCAGATTGGGTTTTATTTGTCACTGTTTGGAGATATATAACTCTTTTTGTACCTTGCTTTGCTCATCTGTGTGGTGCTTCGGTGCCCAGGGCAGTGTGCAGGTAGGAGGAACGGTAAATACGGTCATTCAAATGAGGCATTGCAAAACCAGTTGCTGGTATTAAAATAGAATCTTAAGTAGCAGAATTTCATTTTTGTCTTGTTTCTTGCTGTAGATGATCATTTCACCAGCCCTAAAGATTCATCTTGGGGGCCCAGATTTTTTGAACCACTGCACAGAGGTAAGTGAGAAAACGCTTTTTTTTTTGTTTCGGGTGACTCAACCCTTGCATAAAACTGCACAGGGAGGCTGAAGTGACGTGAAGTGAGCAGGAGAAATCATTCTGCTAAACAACAGTTAAAATTGCAAAGCTTACGTCTTATGTGTGTTCACAGCCTCAGCCTCGGGCCAATCACTCGGTCTCCAAAAGTACACACACACACACACACACACACACTCAATCTGAATTCGTACACTCTCTGCCGCTCACAGCGTACGGCACGTTAAAGTAATGACAGAGTTAGAATAGCTGCGTCTCTCTGTGGTGCAGCCAGTCTCCACGCTCCATCTCTCTAAATGCTTTGCCAATGTTCTCCTTGGAAGCGCTGCCACTCTCGGAGATGAAATGACTTCAGCCGAAGCTGTTAACCGTACTGGTCAGTCTCACTGATACAGAGCAGCAATCATGTTTCTATTATTATAAACCAAAGTCTAGGATTGAATTTACTTCTTGGTGACTGGGAATACGCCACAAGGGAAACAGCAGTATGTCTGATTGTGTCAGGGGAAAACTGTGCTTAGCTGGCTTTAACTGTACTTAAATGCAGGATACAGCCATAAAGAAGTGGGTTAATTAGGTCCAAACGCTCTCATGAGGACTATGGCGCTTAATCATTTTCTCAGCCACACACATTCATTTGAGATACGCACACAAAAGCACTCACAACCACATACCACACAGGCCACCCTGATGCACCAATCTATCTGTCAGTCTCAACCAGTCGATGAATTACTCCACTGCAAGGCAAAGCGAGCCAGACTGCAAAACAGTGCCTTCATCAAACTGGCTTGGTAATAAATAACAGACCGCAAAGTTGTTTTGTGCAGCAAGCTTTAAAATGAGTGCTCAGCGGCTGAGGAGAGGCAAGAGGAGTCCAAGTTTCATTCACTGGTTATTGTGAAAGCGAAAGCTGCAGGAGTACGAGGTTTACATGGGCAGTATGAAGCGCACAAGCCCGACTTCCCCACCCCCCCCAAACTTAATGACTGAAAGGCTGCCATTGTTGACTGGTGGTCATTGTTGCAGCAGGATTACGTCAGGCCAGAAGGAAAACTTAAACAGCAGGGAAACATAAAAGCTTTGGACACAATACCACAGCTACAATATAATATAATCTATTAAATAGTCCTCATACTGAATTGCACTGCAGGCAAAGATAACATGTGTAGTGTGTACAGGGGGTCAACAAAAGGAGTTAAATCATCACATACCTGACACAGTCACCCACACAAACATTTACAGGTTTTACAAAGGTGGAAAGTATTATATTACATTATGTTGTACAGATGTTCAAGTTATTGTGTACATATGAAAAGCTCAGGCAAAACTTAATTCTGCATTCGCAAACTTTGTTTTGTCCACTTTTTTCTGTTTCAGGCAGTTTACGATCTTATTGAATGTCCTCCGTTTCCATCCATCTCCCTTCCTCTCTGCTCTTTCAGCAATGCAGGGCTTCGCAGTAAACAAAAACCTGGGCCAAGATTTTGTGGAGAGTAATTAGAAAGGATAATAAATATGCCTTTCGTTGGAATTTAAAAGATGTCCAACATCCCAACACTTCGGCTGGGAAACAGACCGAAACTTTCCTGTAAAAATCTGACGCCATTGATCAAAGGTACAAAGCTGTTTTGCACTGAACTGAACTCTGTCAAAGGCAGGAAAACCTGTTCAGTCAGGGCCTTTTAAAGCGAGCCATTTTAAAACCATGCAAAACTGTACCTTCAGCTGTGTGTGCACGTCGCTGAGCTCTGATAAAGACTACCAGAGAGCACTCAAAAGACTTTGACATTGTGTCCTCTGAATAATAACAATCAATATTCTGAGGTCAGACCTGAATGTATTCAGCGCTTACATTTTCACCAAGGATGGTAGTTTAAACTCAAGCTTTCAGCGCTTCTGCACCATTTGAAGACAATAGAGACTAACTGTTCTCCAAAAACAAATGCAAATCATATCGTACATTAACCAAACTACTCAGGTATAACACCGTACACATCTGTATTCATACTCATTTACATATATACCATAATATTAGCTCACACATCCCCCTTGCTGTCTGTCTCTTTCCTTTCTTCCCTTCTCAATTACTGGCACAATGAAGAAATCAAAAGCAGAAAATCAAGGTTAACTGTTGAAAAAGTCACTGGTCTTGTTGCTCTCTAGTAGCAAATCAGCCCAGCGGAGATCCTCTCTGTGGAAGCCCTAATCCGCAGCTTCTCTACCTCTTCTTCGACTTCCTCCAGCTGCGAAGCCTGCCCAAATCTCCCTGCAAGCTGTCACCAGGCAAAGGGGAGCACATATCCCCCCCTCAGGTGGCCCACTGAGGCATGACGGGAAGGAGGGATAAGGGGATGGGGGATGTGAGGAAGAAAACAAGAAGGAAGAAGAGGAGGAGGAGGAGGCAGACAGGAGCCTCCAGGCGATGAAATGTAACCAGCTACAATGCATAGCTTATGGTTTGACTTTGAGCGGTCTTATGCAACGTTCGCAGCGCCGGGCCGAGGCGTCGTGTTGGAGGAAGCCAAGGAGCTGCTGTGGCAGTGAAAACGACGTACATATATTTTACGGCTGCTTATCACCCCATTTCCAAGCGGAGCCCCTTTCAAAAACACTTCATTAACTGTGGCTGTGTATTACCAAGCAGTCAAAGGAGCAGCACTGTTCCTGCTCATTCCCTCGCTCCCCGTTTCCCAGTGTGTTAATGTGAAATCTGTTCGGTCCCTGCTCACGGCTCTCCTGGGACCATATTGGAGTGAGGCCTTCAAGCGAGCCGCACACCCACTTCTTTCAGCAGTGCTGCTCTCCAGCCTGAGCCCATGGGAACCACAGCCACAGTGGCAGACGAAAGGCGACTGAGAGACAGGTGGATATACGGGCCTTATCGCACTGAACCGAAGGTGTGTCTTTAATTTCCTCTGAAAGAGACATAAAAACTGAAAGTCAGGCCTCCAGTTGGCACAGGCTGAAAAATCCATCTAGGAAGGAATCACCAAGTGTATTTACTCTGCAGCTCATGTAATTAAAGCGCCGGCAGCTGGTGGGAGAATTATTTAGAAAGTGAGCTGTTAAAAATAAATCACATAGATATATAAAGTAGTGCACTACAGTTTGGACGTAAAGCAGACTGAAGGACGACTGAAACCTCGTATAAGAGTGACATGTGTGTCTCGTGCATATGTGTGTGTTTGTTATCTTTGTGAGGACCGATTAGATTTGGACTACAAGAGTGAGAACAGACTTAGGTTTCAGTTAAGATTAAGGTGAGGACAAAGACAGCAGACAAAGTCATAAGCACGGGAAAACACATTTTTGTGCTTTATTGTTACTGCTTAGAGAGCACCCACCTCTGAATGGGAATTACAACATATCATTAACTCTGTATACTCAAGATTTTTCTTCGATAGAGACAGAAAACTGTTCATTTAAAAAAAAACAGAAAGGTCCGTTTGTTTTGTGGACTATTTCTCAAAGATGAATAATAAGAACAATCGCAAATATCCCGAAAAACATTCTCAACATGTGCAGTGTATTTGTCTGCAGCATTTCAGACACTCTCAATGGTGTACTTAAAATACGCACGTTCAGCAAATACATACAGGTGCACTGCGCTGGTGTGTCAACAAGCATTTTTGCTTGTGGGTAAGACAGCAACAAGACAAGGAATTACAGCCCGTCTATCAACAGTAAAGAACAAGAGGGAAGGCAATGTGAGAGATATAACTTGCGGTCGGGGCGTAGACTAAACCTCAGCTGAATGACTGTAATGTACAATAGAACCACATAGCAAAATGTGGAGCATAATGATATCTGGCATGATAACTGAGTCAAACAGATAATATAATCCTCCACTAGAAGCAATTCCCCTGAACCTACTCCTCCCACACACATTTGACTGACTTTGGAAACTTTCAAAGACAAAGTAGTTTCTTTCATTCGGCACGGCACTCTCTAAGAGGTATGAAAGAAATAAAACACTTTGCGTCATCTGCAGCCTCTCATGCATGTCTTTATGTTGGCTCATGGCTCCGTGCGAGGCCTTAATTCTAGAGAAGAAACCTCCCACAGTGCACACATCTTCACAGATTACATCTTTAGAGAGTGATGTCACACAGACGGTGTCACTTTGAACGAGCGGCATCCAACATCGCCGCATGAGCAGATGGTGAATGTTACCTCTCATAAAATAATTGAGAGATTACACCGTCTTCCCTGCTGCTTTTGTGGTGTCAGCGCCAGCCTGTGATGTATTAAAATCCAATCCTGGGTTAGTTAAGCTACAAATGACAGACAAAACTCAGTCTTGACATGCGAAGTCAAAACATTGCGGTCACAGGTCATTTATAAGAATCATATTGGTTGATAAGGGCCAGTAAAACCAAGAATTATTATGTTGAACAGCTTCGCATTCCAGTTCATGCCGAGGAAAACTCTCTCTGGTATTTCATAAGACATGAAAGTCAGCAAAGGAGAGCCCATAATTTTTGCAATATTTCTTCAATGCACTACTCCAAAACTGCATTTGGGGAATCGAACAGCACTCTCCCTCTGTGGTAGCTATAATTTAAAGCTGGATTATGATACATTAAGTCAAAGCTTTTTTTGTCTAAAATAACCTTGCAGAGAATAGAAACAGCAGTCACCCATTTTGTTAATACATAAGCAAGCAGGGTAGGGCAGCTTACGGTATTCAAGCTGGGTAAGACTTCAGGCCTGATTTAGCTGTCCGAGTTTTGAGATGCGAGAGCAAATCCTTCAATCAGAACCAGCTCTATGTGAATGCCAGACAGCAAAGCTCATTAACACAGTTCCTCTGCCATCGCAGGCATCCAGAGATCTTCAAATACGCTTGATTTAGTCAAATCTGCTTCACTGTTGTTATATGTAAAACAGAGTTTGAAAACTACACAGGGCTGAAGCATTGGAAAGAACAATAGTAAACAATATCATCGAGCTTATCAAACTGAAATGACAAGCTGTACTGCAACCAATCAAATGTTCACTACTTCAGCATCTAGTGCTCTGTTTTCTCTGATGCATCACAGTCTTTTTTTTCTTGTTTTGTTGGAGACAGCAAGGCATCTGGATTCCTCACAACCGAATCCAAATGAAAAGCGTTCTCATGTGTAACTCCGAGCATGAATCAGACAGTTTACTGAGCGCACATGTGACAACGTCGGCGAGACAAGAAATTGCAGGAACTGCGGTTGTCTGGTCGAACAACAGAGAGATTCCAGGTTTCGCACAGTGGAAAAGTTTGTGCTCAGCAAAAGGACAGAACTGGTTGTCAGATACTGAACGAGGGAAGCCCATGAAGCATCCATAATTGGCTATTCTGAGAGACGTTACTACTATAATTTGCAGGCCACTTTATTTTTGAGGGAGCTTTACAGCAGTTTGTCTGAAACGCTCTGAGAGGCGCACTTTTTGAGGAGGAGTGTGAAAGAGGAGAGAATCAAAACCATTTCAGGCTTAAGATCCCTCTCATTATTTCGCTGTTCTTTTGACAATGCCCACAAGAATAGATACTGTACATCCTGCTGATATCTATTTATGTTATGATCACAAAAGCTTGTTGAATAGGATCTCACTCTTTTCATTCAAAGAAGGAAAGACATGGAAGGACTCATCCATTTTCCCCGTGTGACTCAGCTGCTAGTGCAGGTTATATCGTGCCAGGAAGGTATGGCCTAACAATGAATCAATGAGTGACATGCCAGGCCCCCAAATGAGCTCATCCTTTATAGCCCAGCACCTTATGGCGATGAAACATTGGGGAGCGACTGAACAGTGGAGGGTAAATGGCAGAAAAGCAAGCACTTACAAATGCATGTCTTGAATACAGCTGCAGGGATCGTTAGCACAGTGACTCAATTATATGCCAGGGGCAATGGCTCGAGGCATTAATGATACAAAAGTGGATGTATAATTTGTTTGTATAAGGATAAGTTAAAAGCAACAACGCCGTGTCAGTGGCCAGAAAAATAGATTTGGTCGCTATTAGCAAGGTCAGCAAAAATTATGAGGCGAACAGACTGTATCCAACTTTAGCACTTCTCCATTAAGTGTTTTGCAAAACAGAGGTGTTGGTTATGAGATTATCATTTCTGCAATGCAGGCAGGGCGACCACAGCCTGAGTGATTCAGACTCCTGAGGGAATCCAAATCTTAGTGTCATGTTGTCAGACACTGACAGCCTGGTTTTTGTTCCTCTTTTCATTATGTGATCCACTAAAGAAACAAGGTCCTTTATGTCTTTACGTCTGCGAACAAGGATATCGCTCCTCTCTGGCAACAGAACGAGCCGAGGCGGTGGACACAGAGGGAGGGAGCATGCTCGACAGTTTACACAACGCTGACTGTAATTGGACACTGAAGTATGAGGAAAGGTAGAAGCCTATCTTTTATGGCGTGCCAGAGCAAATTAAGCCCTGGACTCGTGCATAGGAAGAAGCAATATTTTAATGTAAGTGGGTTAGTTAATGTCATCGGGAGACACAAGGGTAAGATTAGGAGCCTAACAGCTAATCCGAACCAAACTGCCTCCTAGGTCTCAACCTGTCATAGAGATACAGCAGTGGAGACATGTGGTAATTGCTCTTCAAAGATACTGGCATCAAAACACAACTAGATTTTTTCTTCTAACTGTGGATAAAGCAAAGAGTCAACCCAAGCATTTTTGTAGCCTGAAAAAAGAAAATGGAAATGTGGTTTCTTCTTCTAACAAAAAGCAAGATATAACGTGTAAACAAACATCATGTGAAGATATTGCATCTACACTTTTGGCGATATTCAAATATTTAGAAGGATCTTTTGAATAAGAATGTCAAAAATACACAAACCCATCCAGACGACACAAGAAAAATTTCCAAACAACAGAAATGCCATGGTTTTGCATAAGAACACCAAGTTGTAATTTGCTTGTTTTGGGGCCCCTAGGAGGCCCCTGGGTCCTAAGTTAGTCTACATATGCCTTGTTTCAGGTCTCCTTTGGCACACATGAGAGTTTAACTAATATTTATTTCAGATTTAGTGCTGATCAAATATATTGATTATCTCTGCTGGAGAAAGCAGCAGCATCAGGGATTATTAACACTCCATTAACACCAGCACAAAACACCATCACCAGATTTCAAACCTTGAGACCTTAAGTGATGATTTTATGATCTTGTGAATTATTGTTGAAGATATGAGAGAAGTGTTGCTTTATGAGCAAACACAGTGATGATTCAGACCCACAGTCACAACATGCAGCTATTCAAGTTGGACAACACCCAAATTCACTTGTCTGGGCTGACAGGAATTTCTCAGGAATATTTGCACTTCCAAGTCAAATAGAGGACAGAGGCCAAAACTTTCTCTCATCAAATATTGGACGATTAAAAACAGGAGAATGCGTTTTCATTTTCTTTTCAACGCACCGTGAACGCACCAGTTTATAAATACAGCTCCAGAACAGGGAGGATCATAAAACACAAAAATGACATAATGTTATCTTGTACTGTCAATAAACTTTAATTAGCATAATTTTGTCAAAGCAAAAGGGGGGAAAAAAACACTTCATCTGCTTGTGGAAGTAGAAACATTTACAAGCTTAGTTCATGAAATCTGGGAAAATGGACGCATTTAGTTTCATAGTCAAACAGTTAATGAGTGGCGGAAAGGTTAATTCATTGCCAATCGCTGATCAATAAAGTGAAATCATCGGTTGCGAACAAACCATCAATTCAACTTTTTCTCGCATTAACGCGCACATGAAGGTTCAAAACAGCGCAGATTGGAGTCACTCACCGATTCAGCGTTTCTTCCCACGTGTAGTCCCCAAAAAATCCTTCACTCCAATTTCCCTCACACTTCACCCACTTCCCGTCCTTTCACTGTTCGCTGTCCTCTCGCACTGAGCTGCAGCATTTCGTGTCCGACATCGACTTCACTCCTGCGGCTCTTGTCGGGTTTGAAGCGGCGGGAGGAGAGTTTGTTTTCCCTGCTGCCGTTTCCAGAGACCGTCTGTCTGTCTGTCTGTCTGCGGCTCCGTGTGTGTGTGTGTGTGTGGGACCAGTAGCAGGTTCACACACACACACACACCCTCCCTCCCACCCAATCACGCACAGTGTCACAATCGCGCAGCGTGTTTTTGAAGTCTGTGAAGTGCAGAAAGAGGAAGAAGAAAACACTCGAGATCAGTGGTTTAAAAGGAGGATTTGGATCTATGTTTATGGACTGTGGTTCAATTTATTTACGTGGAGTCAGATCACAACAGAAGTTATATCAGGACACTTTTCATGTAGAGCTGGTGTAGATTGAACTCTGTATAATATTATTTTTTATTTACTCATGAGTAAACACTTGGTGACAGCAGCGAGGAAAAAGTCTCTTTTACCAGGCAGAAAGCTGAAGCAGAACCAGAGACAGAGAGACGGGGGCGAGAGAGAGGGAGAGACACAGGGGGTGAGACAGACAGACGGAGAGGGTGAGACAGACAGAGAGAGAGACAGAGGTGGGGGGGCACAGAGGGTGAGACAGACAGACAGAGAGGGTGAGACAGACAGAGACAGAAAGGGTGAGACAGGCGGGGGGGGAGGGAGGGAGAGACACAGAGGGTGAGACAGAGAGAGAGAGACAGAGGTGGGGGGGCACAGAGGGTGAGACAGACAGAGACAGAAAGGGTGAGACAGGCAGGGGGGAGGGAGGGAGAGACACAGAGGGTGAGACAGAGAGAGAGAGACAGAGGTGGGGGGCACAGAGGGTGAGACAGACAGAGACAGACAGAGAGGGTGAGACAGACAGGAGGGGGAGAGGGAGAGACACAGAGGGTGAGACAGACAGAGAGAGAGAGAGAAAGTCAGAGAGAGAGACAGAGAGGGTGAGATAGACAGAGAGAGAGAGAGACAGAGGGTGAGACAGACAGAGAGAGAGCGAGAGAGAAAGTCAGAGAGAGAGACAGAGGGTGAGACAGACAGAGAGAGAGAGAGGGAGACAGACATAAGGGGGTGCAAATCCACACAGAGATGTAAAGTAATAATAATAATAATAATGATAATGCTAGTGGGTGTTGAGCAGGAACAGGGGGCAGTCGATGGCGTCAGTCTCAGATCTAGTCTCAGTCTCAGATCTAGTCTCAGTCTCAGATCTAGACTCTGAACAAATCTGGAGGCAGATCTGCAGAAAGCGAGAGGGAACTTGTCGAGTTGGTAGCATGCACAGATGAGATAAGCAGAAGAAGCAAACAAACAAACACATCATAAACTACATTACAACTGCATGTCCCAATAGACATGTGATAAGAATATGAGTTGAAAAATACGGTTTGTTAACTGGACTTATACTGACAGTGACATTTTAAGCATTTTTAACATCCCTGATTATAGATGAGTGTAACAGGGCATTCCCCAAGTTCAGCATTAAAACAAAGTAGTTTAACTACTTTGAGTTAGACAATTCTACACTATCAATGGAACTGGAGTCATAATAAAGACACGCTGGGTCCTTCTGGGAATCTTAAAGAGTGAAATGTGTGAAAAGCATCTATATATTTTTTATTACGTTGTCTCTGTGAATCAATCTAAATATCTGTAAATATTTAACCTCCCGCTGTATGACTAAGTGAACCATAACTAGGTCATCCCCAAGGTCACTTGGAAACTGAAAGTAGTTCAGCTTTCTTGAATTGTGTGTGTGTGCCCCACGTGTGTGTGACTCAGATCTTAACTATCTCAGATTACAGTGGGCGTCCCACAGTATGACAAGATGAACAGTGACTCGGGCATTCCCCAGGATCACCATTAAAAAAAAAGCTGAACTTCTTTGAATTGCTTGTTTAGACAGGCCCACATTGCTTGAACGTCATCCAAGCTCTGTGCTGGATGTGTGGGAGGTGTCAACGTTCAAGACTGTCTAGGACACTTCGAGACTGTCCTAAACTACCAGCAGCTGTTGACTACCATCTATTGTTTCCACAGCCACGTTAACAGAAATCTGCTCCCTGGGAATTCACACACACGGCGGTGGGACTGTATGTGTGTGTGTGTGTGTGTGTGATGTTTTGCTTGGCAGGTTGTGAATCCAAATTCCCCACAGAGCTCTAATTCTTCTCCTGGTTGATTTGGCTTCTTTCATAAGCTCTGTCTTCATTACTGAAGAGACTCCAGCACCCCTGGCTCATCTGAGATAGTTCAAGTTTTATGTGCTTCTGTTTCTTTGCCTCTGGGTCTTTGCAGCTGATCATTAACATGTTGCAGAGGGAAATGATGAGAATTTAAGCCGTCGTTTTTTTTTTTTTTGTCATGTGAAGCAAAGTCGTGCTGCAGCAGATGTCCGTGGGTCAGCTGAGACAGCACGGTATTAAATGCATGATAAAGGATAAACAAATCCACTTGTGGCTTTGCAAACAGCCGTCCTGTAATCGAGTGACTGTTTCTGATTTCACCGAAAACCTGTTGCAGGAGGTTTGCATTTCTGTACTAACCTGCTGCAACACCTAAGCGCATAAGACCAGCCTGTATTAATGGCAGATGTAATTCAGTTTTTCACTTATGAATACAATTTATTTACCAGCTAAAGCTCTGAGACAAATTACGTCCTAATCCAAAAAAAATGGTACAAAATCACACTTGGCAGTTGGCACACTAATAATCAAATATGGATGTTTCTTTTTCGTCCAGCCCTTGAAGCTTCCTCAGGATCACATTACAGTTTGTCTGGCTTTGTGATTCCACGCTACAGCAAGCTGCTCAACCATCTGGTGGAGCATGTGGAAATAGTTCATTTCAAGATTTTAGAATTGAAAAATGTTTGCTGAGTCTCCTGAGACTTTTTTTTTTAACGCCTACCTTCAGACAATCCACTGATTTACACAGCCTCTTGTCTTGAATATAAATTTGGATGCGGATGTGTTTTGCTGTTATGTCTGCGAGGCCATTGGGAAAGCAACAATAAAAGTATTGGATGCGGCGTCAGACTAGACGCTGTAGAAAGTGCACCTCTCTGCTCCCCTGCATGAGCAAACACTTTCACTGTAATGAGTCACTTTTTCCAGGTTGAGGGGGGAAAAAAACCACAGTGGCCAGACGAGGAAAAATGATCACACACATGCAACTGCACACACAAGCAGAGAGGGTTAAAAGGGCATTAGCTGTTTCCTGCTGGCGAGTTTGGGAATTCAGGCAGCTGGGTCTCTCAAGGGAAACGCTGGCCGGCGATTTGCTCTGATGAAAGAGGCGAAACACAGAACCGAGTCAAGGTTTGTTTGTAGGTTTTGGTGTCCGGCACTGCCAGGCTCAACGGCAGGCCGAAGACTGATTGCCCAACAAATATGTTGAAAGCTTGACACTGCTCATTGCTCAATTCGATGCTGAGGTTAGTTTCTGGCTGCATGACACACCACAGAGACTGAAACATCCTTCAGCTTGGGTCATGTGGCTCCAAGTTTCCACGATGTGTTAGAGGACTGGAATCTGTGGTGGAAAAGCTATTCTAGTCAACAAGCATCAATATTATATACATTACTAATTGCTATCTTTTCTTTCATACCAAATTTGCAGAATGGTTCAATATTTAGTGCAAATAACAAGGAGTTATTTTAGTTTCCACGAGCAGCTGTGCTTCACTGACCTTGAGTGCAGTTTATCCACTTAAACCAATGTTCCTATTTCTCCCTATAGATTTTCTATTAAGTCGCAGTGTTTTCATGCTGTTTGATGACATCATGCTCTTCACCTGCTGGTTGCAGTGCTTCATTACTCATATATCACACTGGGCCACATTAACAGGAAACACTTAAATGACTTGTGCATTATTTATACACATTTTTAAGCCGAATAATTCACACTTACAGTCAGTGAAATATTTATATCCAAGAAGTCTCTTTTTTTATGGCAGCCCCTTTATAGAAAATGGAAAATTATACATTGCTTCTGCATCACTTTATACGTATTCCCTTGTAAATTTGTATGACGTGTTTGGCATCGTTCAAAACCTTGGGATCTCCTCTTCGCCACAACATGGCCTTGTAACGATGGACCCGCCAAACACTCCATGGGGTTGAGATGTTAATGGGTGTTGTGTTCACTGTCCTTGAGTACAATCAGTACTTTTCTATTTCATGAGACAGGAGCAACTCTCAGAGCTCTACCTGGCACTCCTTCTCCCTTGGCTCCATCCCCTTTTTCCCTCCTTCTCTCTGCACACCCTCCATCCCTCCTCCCAACATAAACATCCCTCCAGCCTGTGACGTTAGACGTGGAGCTGCGCAGGCCGGCCGGATTAGGGAGAACGAGGTGCCTCAGTCCCAGCGGTGAGTCGGGTAAACATGGAGATCTGACGATGGAGGAATGGAACGGTGCGAGGGACTCCTTTGCTCCAACCACCGGCTGCCTCTCATCTCCCCACACGGCCAGATGGCTGCTGTACACTCTCACACACACACTCCCCCAATACACTCTCTATTAGTCTTTATTTTCCTCTTTCACTCTCTCTGACTGCTGCACTAATCAAACACTGAATTCATGTGGTTTTGTTGTTTACTCCATCACAGTGTGAGGCATGAAACACACACATCAGACGCTGCTTACAGAGCAGCATGAGAGCTCACTAGAGAGAAAAACATGTCTTCTTGTGGTCGAGCTAAACATGCATACATTACTTCAAAAAGCGCGGGTGTGTGTGTTCACAGTGTGTGAGTCGTTGCATGCTTTACGTCTTTGTTCCAAGCGGTGAGAATCAAACAGTGCATGTTTGATTTTCTTTCATCGGAGTTGTTTTGTAGTTCTGGGTAACTTCGAGGAACTTGACACATTCGGGGAGGTGGACTGTGTGTTTACTGTATATGAGGAGGAGGGGAGCGTCTGAATCCTTGTGTTTAGGTTTCACTTGTCAAGTGAGGAAATAGTGTGTGTATATACAGTATGTGTGTGTTCCCATTTCACATTATCATACCAGGTCAAGTGTAACAATCCGCTCTGATAATCTTTAAGTAGTGTGAAATTAGAAAAAAGTCAGACCTCGGATCTGGTATTGATTTTAACTGCAAGCGCCTGATAGAATATCTCTCACATGTGGCCCCGAAACAATCACATTAGATACACAACAACTCATAAAATAAAGGCCTCTGTGTTGTTTTTCAGACATTTTCTTGTATCGCTGTTTCACCTTTCCGCTCTCACAGAGAACCGTGTGTTGAGCAGAACCATTTTTTATGACGATCGTGCACTTTCAAGTGGAGTCATATCTGTATTCCTTTAACAATGAGTCATTCTAGCACAATGTCACATTGTCAAAAGGCTTCATACGATCAGTCGAGAAGATCTGTCAGATTATAGGAATTATCCATATGACCTTTCATGCACTGCTGGAACAGAAAGACTTGTCACTTCTTTAGAACTATTCCAACAACTATTCATAGCTGCTCACGCTGACATCTTTTTTGAATTTTGGGACTTGTCATTGGAATATGCCTTAGCCAAAGACAGACACTTTAATTAGATTTGAAGCAGATATCAGCCATCCATCATCCGCATGCCCGGCCAGCCACAAGTAATGACTTTCGCACTCGGATCAATCTTAGCTGTCGCTTCGTCGCTTTATAAAACACAGCAAAGAAATCTGCTATGAACCCCCTGTTCTGAATTCTGCATTACTAATAAAAGCTGGTTGTTCAATCAATGATGCATTTAATTTTGATATTAAAAAAAATCAATATCAAATTAAATTCAGGCCGTTGGTTGAGGAGCTAATCTTGTAATTTTATTCTATCTACCTTTAACAGAACTCACAGAGTCTTTAACAAGACTCAAGACAAGATTTTTTTTTAACCTACACCGAGATGTCTTTTCTTTATTTTGAACAAAAGAGCATTTCTTTTGTCTCCCTTTTTTACCTCAATTTACAGAGCAATGCATAGACACACACTGTATCACCTCAATCATGAAGCCATTGAAGATGAGTGGACTTTGTGTACGAGATACAAGAACATGTGTCAGAGGTGGAAATATGTTCAGTTTGCATTTGTATGTTCAGATTATAATGTAAAAGAAGCGTCAATGCAATTAATGTTGCATCAATATTGTTGATTGCATTTGTTAATTTTCTCTGTCTGGGGTATAAACCCAGAAATTGCTTATTGTAAGACTGCAGCTGCTTCATAACAGATTACAAAGGAAACACAAAATGCAATGCAAAACACTTAATAACTGTGAGATGTGCTCCAGTCAGTCTCCTCCGTTCTCCCTTGTCTGCTATCATCATGCCAACACTGAAGAAACATTTAATCTCACTTTGCCCACGGGCAGCAGCTTAACTCGGGAGTGAAAACAGGATTTTCAGAGGGAGAACCCATCCAGAATCAAAGTTGATTCTCTGGGGTGTGCTGAAGTCAGATTTCAGAGCAACTTGCTGGGCAAAAGACTCTGTAATGGAGCCACACACCATTAAACACCGCAAACTAAATCCATCTCCATCACGGCAGGCAGACGGTTGAATGATGGGATGTGTGAAGTGTGTGTGGCCGCCGTGGTTGTGTGTAGTATTATTCAATGCACTATGCCACCTCTGTCATTGTGAATGATTCACGCACATGAGAGCCTCATTGGAGTCTCTCAATCCACTTTATATTAGAGATGTCCTTCAATACGACCCTTTATGTCTCTTATACAGCCCATATGTTCATCTGTAAATAAAGCATTGCAAATGTATCCATCACTTTTAATCAGTTAAAACATTTGATAGTGTTTCACAGTGTAGCAGCTCATACATAAAGAGTCTTTTACTTTCTTGCTTTAGTTTATTCAGTTTTAGGTTTCAGACTGTCCCAACCGCAGATTTCTGTCTGTCTGACTCCTCTCTCTTCTGTCCCTGGGAGTAAGCCATTCACTCTCCACCCCCTTATCGTTTCATTGCCAGATAACAGTCAAAATCAGCTAATTTAGCCAGTCAATGATCAGAGCCCTCTGGGTAACACAAAGAGCCAAAGATCCAATTTCATTTTGCAAGTTTCATTTGGTGTTTATTGCTGGCAGGACAAGCGGTGTCACAGCGGAGACGCCGTCGAGGCCATAACACCACAGGGAGATAATGTGGAGATATGGACACGAGGCGCACTGAGACTTTGGGATTCACGCTGACTCACTTCTTAGCGTCTTGATATCTGGGAACAATTGAGGGAAAACAGGTCATAAAAAGGGGGTTGAGATTGAAGGAGAAGGCACCACTGAGGTCCTAAAAAGTGATGGCCTCCAAGGCCTTTTTAACACTATTGATCAAAGGGGATCAATTTAACACCAGATTTTCCTCAATATGTTACACTGAGGCACAGTCCATGCTAAATAAAATGTCTCCATTGCGAAACTATGTCCCTAGTGAGCCTCTCCATTCACCCTATTTTCCTCATTTTTGCCATTTTTTCAATAATAAGATTCCTATTGATTCTTGCAGTGTTATGATTTTGACAAAACATCTCCCAGGATACATCTGTTTCTTCCCTGTCAGGCAATTCAACAGATGTGCACTCCCATCATGCCCCAGGCAAAGACAGGTTCTTCCATCACCTCCAAAAAGAAAAAAAAAAAAAGGTAATACGATACTTGTCTGTTTGTTCCAAATGTATTCCCTAACAATGGCAGCCCTTTAAATTGCATTAACTCAACTGAAAAACAAGATGCAGCCAAACAAAACAGGTTTTAGTGAGCGAGGCGATGCAAATTACCCAATTTTGTGCAACAGTGCTTAAAGCCAAAAGGTCCCTGGGGGAGAAGCGGATTACTTTAGAAAAGACTCCCACAGCAAATAGCCCGAGAGAGGATTCAACTTGAAATGTTACTTGAGCTGAAATACACAACATCTGTAGCTTTAGCTGCAATTTGTTGCACACAAATTGTATATACTTGTGTTCTGCATGCATGCATGCATGACCGCAAAATTCTTGCGTGCTGCAGAAAGTGATGATGCAAGCGTCTTGGCTCACAACAGGCCCATCTCATCTCTATAAACACCATGTGACTTGACCTCATCAGCTGAGAGGACACCCTCCGGATCAGCTCTGAGACCTTAATGACATGCTTATAATTTCTGCAACTGCACACGTGATGCCCTGGACTTCAAGGCAAGACTAATAAGGTGGATGACCTTAGGCTTCCACTAATCAGCCGACAGATGAGATGCAGCGGTGTCAAATGCTGTTTTCATGTTTCTATTATAACGAGAACAGGAAATGGATGACCTCTTTTGTAACAATAAATGAGACAACTTTTAGAGTATGAGTCAGCGAGAAAGACTTCAAGACAATAAACCTCTCCATAAAATCTCCCTGAAATAGAATCTCTGAAAGGCCTGTTACACGTGTTAACAGCTAAAATACACCGATACCAATTTGACAAACTTCACGTGGATGAATCGACGGCAGAAGTGAACATGATTTCGTGAGCCTATAGAGCTGATTTAGCCTCTGAACCTCAAAGAGCTTTGGCAAGAACATGTTTTCTAGAGCCTTCAAACTCCAGAGTGTAATTGATGACATCAAGATAAGAGTGTTGGCACTCTTCAGTGTTTAGCCCAGTCCGGACCTTTTCCATGGAAACACATCTAGACCAAACTGTCCAAGACAATGGAAACAACATATGTGAGTCCTGGGTGGATTTTTCTTATGCTTTAATAGCTGAATCTAAGAGGTCAAGCCCACAAACTGTGTGTAGTGATGTTGGGTCGTGTACTGAAAGCACCGAAAGCTGAAAAGCAATGGAAAGGGCCTGGAAAATTTAATGAATGTTTACACGGCTCTTGCCTTTTTTAATGAGCAGGATTTTTCAGTTTGCTGAGTAATGCCTTTCTTTTTCCAGCAAAGAGGAAAAAATAGTGTTGCTGTGCAGCGTAGGTTTCCAAAATGGTTTGGCTCGCAAACATCCCATAAAGGAATTAATGCAGCACACACACTGGAAACACATCAGACTACTAAGTAATCAAAGTTTATGGCATTTGTTTTTGATTCACAAATCAAAATATCCAAGGCTCTAAATCATGCTGAAAAAATATTTACTGTGCAAAATAAAGCTATGGCATTGATTAAGGAAGTATGCAGTTTATGTATCTTATTTTACATCCAAAGCAAATTAAAGAGTGCTTACATAAAAAAACTTAACAAGACTACAAGTCTAAAGTTGCTAATGACTCTGTGAGGCTGTACTTAGTCACAGTGAGGCTTATTGGCACTAAACACAAAGTAAAGCTGAGGCTGATGGGAAGTCATTAGTATTGCCCTGATGATGGCGCTAGATGAAAAGTCAGTCACCAAAGTCATTAGAATTTATCTTGAGGGGGAAATTAATGTCTGTATCAAATATCATGGTAATCCATCCAACAGCTGTAGAGACCTTTCACACAAAACCTGCAGGTGGCGCTGCAGGATTCATCCTTCTGGGGACCATGAATGACCATGCAAGTGTAACAACCTGCAAGATCACTTCACTTTCTATCATCTCGGCAGAAACCTAATCTCCAACCACCATGAAATGCACTTACCTCTTGTGGGTTGGTGACAGCTTTGAGAAAAAGAGAATGCAAAGCAATTGATCTAGACAAGGTCAAAACACTGGTCTGAGGAGAAAAGACAGAGTTTCCTTCAAGGAAATTTCAAGGCTTACCTGAAACCAGCTAATCGGCACATCTGCTGTCATGGCTGACATTATCTATAGCACTCTGCTCACTGCAGGCGAAAGGGGTAAATGTCAGAAACACTCTCCTCGAGAGAGATGCCCGTGACATTAACAATGACTTTAACCGGCTGTGAACTTCAGGAATGAGGAAAGCAGAGCGGCGCTTCCTTCAAACTGAACTATGCACTTGATTCAACCAGGAAGCTGCTGTGTTGAATGGCAACAGGTGCTACTTTGCTCCCTGCATTGTGTTGCTTCTTTTATGTTTTCACTTCCTGCATTTGAATTGTTTGCGAGCAGCACAATCTATAAATGTCATCCTCCGGTCTCCTCCAGCGTTTTCTTTTCTGTCGCATCAAGGCCGTCATCCACCCCGTCCTCCCAAAGGGTCTGAGGAATTCTGCATCACTAGGTGGAGCCATCGTTGAGACGTTTTTACTTCCCACACACTGAACACAATGGGCCAGATCCTACTTGAGTATGGGCCACGAAGAGAACATTAGAGCCCTCAGAGAATAGTCACAAAAAGGTATGCATCCATGTCTTAATCTCATTTATGAGCGAGTCTTGATTTGCTTCAAAAGCTTTCTTGGAAGTTACTGCTGGTTTCAGTGTTGGATTCAGAGTCGTCTTCCACAAGAACAGGATGTTCTGAAGGAATTCTGTTCATTGTTCCCACTGCGACGCTGCACACCTCATCTAATCTCACAACTGCCCGGAGGGTGGATACAAGCTCATGGGCTGCTGAAATGTAGTGTCAGCTGTTAAAGATGCGATACATAAGGGTTGAGTCGACTCTAAAACTAAATTATGGGATGAAATGTGCTCGACAGCAGAGCAGATTTTCAGCGTAAAAAAATTATGTAGGCCGAACAGTCTGCAGGTTGTCAATCATACAAACCAGAAAAGACTCATTTATTAACCTATTGTAGTTCCTGATTGATTCTTCATACATGTTGGCTACAGAATCACTTCTAACACTTCTAACTAACACTTCATGAAAAAGGAAAAGCGTTGATATGCCAATTAGAGGTCTTTTGTTCATTTGTGTTATCTGACCTCATCTAATCTCACATTAGCTACTGTCACCTGTCCAATCTTTAAACTGTCTCCTGTTCTCACAATCACCTTCTTTCTGAAACCTTCCTTGTTTAACCCATGCTGTCTGAGCCGCCATCCCACATGATACTACTGTGGACATCAGCTGGTGTGAGCAGCTCCCCAGTTATCACGGCCACCAACACCTCCATATCGCAGCTGCTCAGCAGGTGACAGGCGGACGTGTGCCGCGTCCACTGTGGGCTCGAGCCTGCAAACAGACAGACTGTCTGCAGGCGTTCTCTGATCCAATGTCCTCCTCAATCTGGCACTCGGTTTTCTGCTGGGGTGCCAGGTAAACATGTCAGAATTGGGCAAAGGAACCTTTAGAGAAGTTTGAGCGTGAGACTGAGGTGGAGAGGTAGGATGCACAGATGGGTGCACACTGCCCTCTAGTGGAGAAACATAACCAGTGCATGGACATGCATGGTATAGCAGTGGATAAATGCAAGACAACATTCATGACATATGCCTTAGGTAAAGTCTCAAGTTTTTAATTTGTTTGACATAACCTTGCAGCACTTAGGTAAGCACTTCTACACAATCTTTATTCTCTATTACTGCTGTAACTTCTATCACACCCACTGTGGCTTCCTTTTACTTTACTTGATGTCTGGCTTAATATAATGCTGTATAATCCTAAAATCAACACATCTCTGCACGTCCTTAATGTAAATTTTCAGATTTTGAATTTTACTTTTTGTAACTTTCTGTGCACTGAACTACAGTATGAGCGTTAATATATGGAGACATGAGCAAAAACTTTTTTTCCTCACAGGTTTCTGGTGCTCTGCACTAAAAAAGGCCTTCAAGACTGATACAGTGAGTCACATTTGACACTATATTGGTCTGTCAACAAATCTAATGAAATTTTAACAATAAATTAATTTTACAACCAACTATAACCTGCGTAGCCCAAGCCTGATATTCCTCTGTGACACACACCATTGTTGTGAATGAGTGAGCCACAGACTTGCTCTGGAAACTATATATTTGAAAACACTTCTAAGGATTATATCTATAGTGTGAATGGATGACTTGTGGATGAGTGTCACAGACAGAGTTGGGATCTTTGAATGTTACATGTTGTTGGTTTTTGTCTTTTCATGGGATTTGTTGACAATAGGTAAAATATAGAATCACACCAGCCATTCCCCGACATTTTCAGTTAGGGCAAATGGAAGACAGAGGACATTGTTTTAAATAAAAATTACTTTATTTTTTTAAAATAAATGCATTTTTTACAGTCAGAAAACAGAGCAGCAGGACATGCACCGCTGCTCCCGACACTGGAGGCAAACAAAAACAACATCAGAGAAAATAAAAACAGACCAGGCTTGGTTTTCTCTTACCTCTGTTCACTTTTTGCTGATTTGTCTCAAACTCCAGGGTCTAAACAATGTGGGTCTCCTTCATACGGACATTATTAAATGGCACACTTCAGTTGTGACAAAACCAGACGAGTAAGTGAAGTATTTTAAAAAGGCGCAGCACATAAAGGATCACCGTCAGGCTAAAGAAGGAGCTAAAAACACAACTCAGGGCCACGAATGGACACTGATCCACAAGTGGTAGAAGAAGAAAATCAATAAAATGCAGCAGAAATACAAGAAAAAAAGAGCACATTAAGAAGCCATATGTATCTGTATTTTTAAAAAAATTATAATATGTACTCGACAAATATCTTAATCAAACCTGGAGTTTGAGACTAGTGTTATCTTCATATATATATTCATATATATATCTTCATCTGAAAACTCAGTAAGACCACAACATAGGCAGGCACAATTCTGAATACTACACATGTTGACAAATGGCTTCCCCCCTCTTTCCCCAAAAAGCAGAAAAAAACTGTACAATTCTATAAAACGTTTGTGTTTTTACATTAGTTACAAAAAATAATACTTCATTTACTGATCCTTCATACTGAGGACAGAAAAAAAAAACATTGCATATTCATTCTTCAAACTCGGTGACCTTTTGCTGGTGTGTAATGACAAAAATTATAATAATAATACTATATGGTGTGAGAAACAGAATGGCAATAAAGTAAAAGGCGGAACATGGGAGTAATGAGCCCTCCTGTTACGTAGTGTACATGCACTTAGCGATGAGATGTCAGGGGTTTCAAATCTCTGGATGCAGTTTTAAACATGCTGTTGAGATTTAGAAAGTTATAACTGTGGCCATGTTTGGCAAAATATGGATGCACAGAAGTTTTGTATGCGCACTTTCCAGGTTAGAAGATGAAAACTCTTTCCTTTGAAGGGGACTGTCTAAAGTTGGGAAAAGATAATGGACATCTTGAAAAGTCATGTAGCTTCATGTTGAGTCTTCATATTTTCAAAAACAACTAGAATAAATGACTTTTTTAAGATGAACACTTACATCAGTTGGAAAAGATTTTCAACCCCACAGGACACTCATCCCAGTGCGCTGAACTGTAGTGTGTTTTCAGACACGCTCACTATTAGTCTATTAAATACAGAACAAACGTCAGGCTCTTCAGTGTCACACCTGTCAGCTAATACAATGAGATTTCAACAGAGAGACTCGACACAGAGGCGACGCTCACTCTGGACAAGCTCCGAAACAAAGACAACAGACATCAAAAAGCAAAAGGAAATTTAACGACAGCTTATTCATAAACAGGACTGTATACTGTAGAAGTGCTTACATGTGACTTCAAAGACATTAAACCCTTCATAGAGCGGATTCGATGGACACGTAGTGCTGCGATCAGTGGTCACTGCTGTTTACAGATACCCCCTTTTGATTGGACATCCATCTTTTAGGATAAATAATTTGATATAACTGTATCTGTTGCACCACAATTACAATATGTTTTAATGACAGTTTGATGTCAGCTCCTTTAGTCCAGTTCTAGAAGAGAGGAAAAAAAAAGTGAGAGAAAGAGTGAAGAGGGGAAAAAAAAAAAATTCTTTGGGATTAAATGTGATTGGTTTTAAAGGGTTGTCATGGACGTAAGTTGATGGCCATGAGTCCAGGAGGAGAGGAGGCGGGTGGTCGTCGTAGGAAAACAGAGAAGCTTCCTGGTTCAGGTTTGTATATGGCTTCTGCTCAACCACAGGGGTTCAAAAGTTCATCTGGACTGCATTCACCACAATATTAGTGTTGTAACAAATGACCTTGTCAGCATTAACGCAAAGGAAAAAAATAAACTACAACGATAAAAACGGTGTCAGCCGTGGCAATAGCAGTGCTGTTCTGGACTCTTCAGCACAGCTCCAAACAATTAAAAAGACTGAGAAATAGTAGAATAAAATAAACCCTATACACTGTGGTTCCACCGCCCACCCCACACCCAGCCACTCCCCTCCTGGCCCCTGACCTACAATCGTTGACCCCCGGTGTGTTGGGGGCAGCTCAGACCCAGCCGCTGGTCAGCTTATAGAACATCTCCTCGTCTAGAGACTCATTCTGGTCCTTGGCGCGCGTGGACAGGAAGATGTAGCCGCCGATGAACTCGTGGACCACCTTGCAGTCCACCTCGGCACAGACGAATGACAGACTGGGCTCATCTGCAAACTCCACCGTCACCTGAGCGCACGGAGCAAAGCACATCAGTCACGCTCCAGTGGAAAGCAGCAAAATGTAATCATGTTTCTTGATGATGTTCTGCAGACTGCAAGAAGTACATAACTGCAAATTGGTTATTACTGATGCCTCATGTTTGCTTGAATTACGACTGATATTGCCCAGAGAACAGGTGCAAGATGAGTCTATCGTAACCCTTCGATATGGTTAATCATAGGAATGAGAAATACAATACACTCAGACAATAGCTGTGTTTCTAGATAGATGAGGTTTTTCTCATACCTGCATTGAGCACTATTATTGTTACTAAAGTTAAATCAAATGGCTTCTCAGTGTAGTGGAAGGCGTGTTAGTGCTGCAGATTCAAACAAGCAGCCGTGCAGCTTTCAGATGCTTTTAGCTGTGCAACAATCAACTGCCTGCAACTAGTGATTATCAATTAATCAGCAAATTATTTTATAGATTAATCAATTGCTCTTTTGGTCTGTGAAATGTCAGAGAAAAGTGAAAAATGCTAGTCTCTAAAGTACAATTTACATGTCTTGCATTGTTCGACCAAGAGTCCAAAAGCCAAAGACATTCAACTCACTTTGATTAGTCAAAGAAAACCAGCTAATTTTTAACATCCAAGAAGTTGAGAACTTTTTTTTTTTTTTTTTGCTTAAAAAACTTGCAACTGCTTTGATAATCCACAATGCAGCAGTACTACAAAGGCCTGTAAGAAGACTTTGATATGTAAAAATGGCTTTATTATAACATTAACTTCCAACACTTTGAGTGACGATGAAGAACAAATAAAATATTTAAGGAGAGCCTATGACATTAAATGGTCATGTTCGGTTCCCTACCATCTTGATCTCCCAGTTGACATTCCACTGTTTCATGTTGCTGAAACGCCAGGTCTTGATAGCGTCCCCAGTGCCTGCATCCATTCGGATCAAACGGTTGTAAGTGATGCCGATCAGCTCCTCCCGCTTTCCACCCTGAAACCTGCAGAGACAAAGAATAGAATCCACTGTGAAATTAAAGAGTGTAGATGAAATGACAATATGAGCACATAAAACAGAGAGTGGGTGATGGACATATAGCTATAAAAGACATCAGCCATTTCTTGGACTTTTTTTTTTTTTTTCCAGCCGTGACAAAACTTACTTGGCAAGGAAATGAGTGATTCCAAACTCAGGCAGGGATTGCCACGCCTGAATGAAGCGCATCTTGGCCTCGATGAGACTCATCTGGGCCACATTCTGGTGGGCTTCAAGGATCCGGGCTGAAATCTGATAAATATACACACATTACGCACACGACTTTTCAGTATGTGTCCCACCATTTTAACATAACTCCCCATTGTAAACAAATGCATCCCATCACCACACTTCAACCACCTGATGCACCCAAATCCACACATACACACCCAATGTGCAAACAAGCTGTGGCCTAGCTTCATAAAGCCATCAGCACACACACTGTCAGCCAATAACCAGAGAGCTGTCACAGTAAAAGTCTACTTCACACAGCACAGACAAACAAATATAAACCTATGTGCCCCCTGAGGAGTCAGACACCGGTTAATGAGCAAATGGAAGCTTCCAATCTTTGTCAGTGTGCATGCATGTGTGTATTCTCCCACTGATCCTAAATCCTTTATAGAGCTGCAGCCCAAACTTTTATCATCCAATTCAGCTGGAGGAGCAGTTTAACATCCAGAGTGACCCACTGTCTCAGTTGCAGTATGAAAATCAGCTAATTGAGACTTATTTTCTGAAATAAGTCGTCCATCACAGTGAACTTCGTTTTGCAAACCTCCCACATTCGAGTCAGCTACTGATTATCATTGCATTCATGAGCTGCACTGGAAAAATCTAGTTTGGAAGAAAAAACAAATCAAAGATGGGTGCCAGGAATGAGGTTGATCATTTCCTTGCTGTGCAGAAGCAATTTAGGCCTAGTCGCAGCTTCTCTTGAGCTCTTAAAAGCATCCACATGAAAATGATTCAGCAGTCTGTGTCCAACTGCTATAACAATAAAACGACTAAAAAGAAAACGAGTTTTACTGTGATGTATCACTTATTTCAAGTTTCTATTCCCAGCTTTTTATATTATACCGACAGAAAAGTAACACACATTAAAGGTTTCTGAAAACCCATGTATTGCTTGGTTGGCACTATATGGAATTATGTGTATCTATATAAGTATATGGAAGTTGTGTTAAATGGGCTAAAACGTGCAAAAACACCTGCATGGTCCATTTATTTTACTGAATATCACAGGATGTATTTGTACTATCACTGCTTGCCCCTACTGGTGATGGAGAGAAAATACAAACATAGATGCCCAAATGTTGTATAAAGAGAATTATGCGCCATTTGCATGTCTTACGATCCTGAAAACATTAGAACTAATGACAAGTAACAAATGTAAACTAACAAGAAGGATCTATTCTACTGTGACTATCAGCTAAGACATGACACACGACAGCTGCACTACTGGTGGTTAGGTGAAGCAACCCAGACACAAAAGTGTTTATAGAGTTTATACAGCCATGCACACACATGTATCTACAGCTTAAAGGCACCCTGTAAACACATAACTGAACTTACCAAGTCCCTGATATAGCCTGGCTGAAGATGGGAGGTGGGGATGGGAGAAGATAGAGGGATAGAGGAATGAAGGAGATGCATACACGAAGAGAGAAAAAGAAAGATTGGACAAAGAGAACAAGCAAGTGAGATCAATGTCGAGGGAGAAAAGATCCAAAACAACAAAGCAGGAGGCCATAATTGTAATAAAAGAAACAAAGTGGGGAGAGGGGCTGTGGAGTCTGGGGGTCATGCAGTATTCAGCCACGAGAGGGAGAGAACAGCAGCAGTCAGACGCTGTGTGGTTTATCAGAGAAAAGAGGGAGGTTACACAACATTTGTGTGGTTTCACATTAAGGAAGTGGGCACTGGAACTGTACATTTCAGGTCTAGATAATGTCTGTTTATTCTGAGCAGGCTTTCAACAATGGGCCTTTAAAATAATCACACAGCTGCTCTGTAATTCACCTGTCATCCACAAGATGGCGGTATGTACCAAGCAGCACCAAGATGTAGGAGTGCCATGTCTCCATGGTCCAGGTTTATTATTGTGCCTTTAATGTTTGTTTTCTCTTATGTAAATGTATAGATTTGGCCACACTGGTCCAAGTAATCTAAAAATTCCTCTGTGTGTGTGTGTGTGTCCGTCCGCTGGGAGCTGCAGCACGGAAGTCTCCTCAGACCAGTCTTGCAACAGGAAGTCCAGTTTAAGAGAGACGGGGAGGGGTCGCAGCGGACTGAGAGAGAACGGGCTTTTCCCAGACAGTTTTCCCGCGCAGCATTCCCAGGCACGGCTCATTTCCTGATGCCCCATCCCCCCTACGCTAGTACACATGTGTGTGAGTAGACACACATACTGTACATAATGCCACTACTCTTTCATGTTGTGCCCAGGGATACCCCCTATCAGTCTGGGATTGGGAGCGAGACTGGAGCCAGAGCAGAAAGAAGCACGGCCCCAGACAGACGTGCACCCTGCTGGGCTAATAGTCCTAAAAAGTCTAAGTGGACTGGGACATTTGAGCAGCTCACGATTTTGGCTAAGATAGCTAAGATAAAACAACAACGATGATGTTAGCAATCAGTTACTACAGCTCCCATGAAGTTTTGATAGCACACGTGTGATTCATGGGAGCTGTAGTTGTGAAATGTTGAGCTGATGAGCTGCTAAAATATCAGTGATTTAGTGTAGAATACATTAAGGAAAGCTCAGTATCATGTTTCTGCTTTCCAAGAAAAATGAAGAAACCTTCTATGGCAAGAAGTACCAAGAAGTGTGCCAGGACTTCTTTCTCCAAATACAGACACAACAACATGGGTTAAAAACATCTGATCACTCCACAGGACTGACCAGATTTTCTATCTAATCAGAAACAGGATGTTCTATCAGATGGCGAATTGATGTTATGTAATGGCCCCCTACTATATTTAAGGAATTTCCTGAGTAGTCTAAAAAGGGAAAAAGTGAGATATACAGAGAAAGAGAGAACTGAAACTTCATTTGCTACTTCTGTAATTTGGGGTTAACTCTGTGTCCGGGAAGTTTCTGAACAGTGACGTCCAGAGATGAACCTGTGACAGCAGTCCCATATGAATGGATACAGCATGTGTTCAGCCAAACCGCGTCGACTCGCATTTCCTGTGTTAAAGACGCATCAAAGAGATGGACGAACAAGCCTGGTTTGTATTACGACCCACTAGAAGAAGTTGCCTGCAGCACACAGACTCGAGCAGCCATACTGAGACCCATTTACACACCCTGATTCTATCTGACTGTCAATCTCTCTCTCTCTCTCTCGACATCCAGTATATTTCAGGCTATGGCCCAGACCATTTCTGAGTCATCACTTACTGTACCAACATCCCTCCAGCCCCCTAGCAACATTCCACTTTTCTACTACAACTTAAACAAAACCAGATTGAGTGAGTAAGCTATGGGGGAGGCCACCACCACCCGCCCTCCCTCCCTACCTCACCCATCCCATCTAACGCAGCGATGGCAGCCGTGTACTCAGCTGTTCCATTGTACACACACCCGCCTGTTGCTTACATGCAAATCTGCTGGGCACATTGTAGACTTTCCCTAACGCTTGCAAGAAAGTTAATTTATTCTTAGTGCTTATTTTCTGCACCTGGTTATTAAGATGTTTGTTGATGACATGTTACTGTCGCTCCATATATTGATTTCTCGCCAGCGTTGCCAGATCATCCGAGCACCAACAAGTTCAGCGACTGAGATCTGCACTCTTTTGTCTATAAGCACAAAGGCCGAGAGCAGAGAAAGTATCAATTACAGTCTGACATGAGCAACTCTACTGTACGCATCTTGAGTGGTTTGGACGTCTGCTGTCCTGGTTTCCCCTCGGACAGAGGGGGGTGGGGAGAAGGAAGGCAGGGAAGAGGAGGAGAGTAAAGGAGGGGGAGGAGAGGGAGGCTACATTCCAATGCAAGACAAGCCTGATGCCAGGAGGCGCCCATCTGGGAAGCATCAGACGCTGCTCTGTTTAACTCCACCAGCGACTCATCAAACAAGTAAACAACCTTCCACAAAATACACATTAGAGCAGATAGTTACCTTCCTTTTTCTGTTTCTTTGTAACTACACTTTAACCTCCGCGCTGCTGTAACTACTGCCTACAGCGCATTCAGAGATTGTATGTTTAAGCTCCATACTGAGTGACAGCCCGCATGGCTTACCTGCTTGTTCTTGTACTTCTTCAGGTAGCGCGGGGACACCAGGCACTCTGGGTTGATATCGGTAGTGATTGGCTCAATGAACTGAGGGTCAGGGTTCATGTGTTGCATCTTGAGGAAGGACAGAATGTTCTGGACCTCCACGTTGTAAGAGCTGTCGGCCATGGTCTTCCCTTTGGAGGCCAAGCGGCACGCGGCCATCCAGTGGGCGTACTGTTTCTCCTGGAGAAGAAAGAAACACTGATGTTTAAAAACCTATCAAAGAGACAAGAGATGATCATAACTGGTGCATTAAAACTTGCGTCTTACCGTGTCACACCGAAGCCAAATCTCGTTCATGCCATCAGCCACTGGGATTAGCAACTTGATGTTGAATTTCTGACCCGAGATGTTGACATCTGGAGTTACCTCACAACCTACACAAACAAGCCAAAGTACAGAGCGGAAGAAGAGGCCAAAGGTCACAGCCATTCTTTAGACGCACCACCAGAAATTACCTACTTGCAGCAGAAAAATAAAGCACTAAAATTCTTGCATGGACATGAAATGACATGTTTTGTGTGTTTGCACCTCTAAGATTCATTTGGTGAGCAGGTGTCCCATGTGCCTCCTCTTTACTCTTGTAACAGGAAATTGTGATGTCCTTGAATGTGCACCAGTACTGCTTATAGCCCTTCAGTGTCAGTTTCTTGGGTCTGGAAAATATATGACAAACAGAGGGTGACATGTCAGGCTTCAGATGGACAAAAAAACCCACCCATTTTCTTTATTAGTGGTCAAGAGGGAGAGTGGGGTAGGGGAAATCATAAATGGGTACAAAGGAGAGAGAGAAGAAAAAAAGAGGGCCTCTCAAGTGCAAAGTCAGCAAGGTGAATAGGAAAGGAGCCAGCATTGGACGTGAACATTATGGAAGACCATTAAAGAGGAAATGCCTCCTGATATTATCCCCCCATGGTTTATATATTTTATGAGACAACCACCCCAGGGGCCACCTGCCTGTCAGCAAAGGCTTAAAGCCAAAAATGAATATGGTTAAGAATATGCTTGGTCCAACTGTAATCACTTGGAAAAGCTAAACTGAAAGCTCAGCCTGCAAATGTCCTTTGGCAAACAATGCAGCCTATTATACTGATGCAAACCAGACAACAGCTCTCTCATTTTACCAGAATTTTCTATTTCCTGGCTCTTTGATAGACTCAGCATCTTTTGGAAAAAACGCAATCTTTGCACGCACTCATGCACAGTTGTTAGTGTTTTTGATAACAGTAAAAGCGCATGTGGTCTTGGATCTGAATGTTGACTTACTTGAAGACTTTGACATAGTCCGCTAACTCAGGAATAGATGTGATGTCACCCTAGGAGGAAGGGAAAAAACATTGTTAGTGTATACCTGGAAGATCTTCATATGTAAGAATAAGAACACGGTTTAACATAACCAAAACAATGACCTCTGGTTCAGCTTTGTACATTTTCCAATGTCACTGCTCTGGAGAGTTTGCTAAAGACAACACTTCTTATGTAATATCTCAAAGCTCAGTTTCCTGTGATAAGCTGTATAAACTGAACAAGTTCTTAAGGCGGGGCTGCCAGTCTGTACTGGCTTTGTTTAAGTATCAGATATCTCACAGGCCAAGTCTTTGGTCAGATGCAGGGCATCATGAATAACACTGTGACATTTTGCACTTTCAGGGAAATTCATCGTAATTTCCCCTCCCCAGGGTCAGTGTACAGTGTCTATGTAGGTTTCCGCTCCTGTTTAATACCGCTGATGAAAGGAGACGTCATCACAATACAGTGGGGAAACAAAGGACCAAACACGCTGCCAAGTCACTACAATTGGGAAAACAAATTCACATAGTGATGGATAAAAAAAAAAAACTTGGACTAGCCTGGTTTTTTTTTCCACAACCAAAAGGTATTTCCTGTAGTGAATGTGAAGCTGTGGCCGTGTTGTCATACCAGTGTGTTGGACGTCTTCCCTCCCTCCAAAGTGATCTCCAGGTCTGACAGGGCTGCATCCACCTCATCCACCTCCTTCTCACTGTTATTCATGTGGTTGTCTGAAGACATGATCGACAGCTTGTTGATGTGGTACTGAGGAAAGGAAAGAGATAGTTGCAGTTAAGGACATTTTTAAAGGTGGTATATCACTATAGGTCCACAACTTTATGAAATATCTGGGACAAGTGGCTACATTGTTCTATCATTTCAGTCAAGCTCCAAACCTATTAATGGTCTATTTATAATCGAATGAATTATCCTTATGTTTTAGACCTACATATGAACCAGTTACATAAGAAAAATTTAAGAGTGCTTTTCTTAACATTCTCCTTTTGGACACACATGTACAGTACGGATTTCACAAGAGGCTAGTTGGAACAAAGTCTGTGGTTCTGTGGACAAGGTTTCAAAATGTTATTCTCACAGCACTGTTAAAACCCACAATCTTCAAGTTACAGAAAGTTTCTATCCATCAGATTCACTGAAGCCTTCCTGGTGAAAAACAAGCAGTCCCAGACATTGACTTAAGAAAGTAAAGCAAGAGGGAGTTGGACTGTTCTGTCTTTTGTGTGGTGTCAGAGAAATTGATTCCTGACTGTTTAGTTGATGGTGAGAATCTTCTTATCAATTCACCTATTGCATATAATTTTTTTGCTCTCATGTAATTTGCAATATGGTAGCCTCCATGTTGTCCACATTACGACTTAAAGGCTCATGAACACACCGAATGTGAGGAGCACGTGAACGCAGCAACAGACTTTTTGCTAGAAACTGTTAACTGTTCCAACATCTTTGTCAACAGTTTTGCCGATTTCTATAAAGTTTCCTGCCATGTGTGCTACCTGTGCATAAACCCTCCAACTCTGTCTTATAAAAGTGAATTGGTCTGTGATAATTGCCACATAAATACTTTAAGATGTGTTGGCATTTATTTTAGCAAGTGCTGCCAGTATGGGTTCACCAGTGACTTTTAACTTTGGAGGAGATGAAGATGAGTAGACAAGTTTCAGGACGAGGAGGGGATGAAGTGACTGGTGATTTGGACAATGTGTTCTCATTAAACTGTAACAGGCTCTGAAAATTATTTTTTACTGGGAACATATGTGAGACTGGATCGATGGGATGAGTGTTCTCGTAAAACTGGAAATGCCAATTCATCAGGAACAGGCCATTAATGAAAACCTGACTGTGTTTGCCTCTTAGTGTGAGTCACAGATACTAAATACAACTTGTTGACAAATGGTATTTATAATGTCAACCCTTCACCAACCCCCCACCAATATATGAATGAACAGCTGTCGAGAGAGTGAGAGATGCACAGGCAGAGTTTGAGACATGTGAGGCTTTAGCCAGCTAAGGTTACAGAATGTGGGACAAAGGGCTCGCCATGACGCTCATTCCTCCGCCTCTTCCACTCAACTCTTTCACAAACTGCAACACTGGGGGGCTTGCTTCCTGTTTGTGTTTATGAGCGGCTGAGCACATGTGTTTATCTGCTGATGTGCAAAGTACAACCTGTGCCTCTGAGGTCGGTCGCTTTTCCTCGTTACCTCATTTCCACGTGTTGCCAAAGGAAAAAAACGGCCAGGTGATAGCACGCTAACACGAGCCACTAACATACTGGATGTGGACAATCACTGCTCTTTATTTAGACCCCGTGTATCCACTCTCACCAGTGAAACCTTAGCCGCAAACCCCTGAGCTCATACTACCCAGCTGAAACATAGTAGTAGCTACCAAAGCGCTAAGAGACAGGTAGTGACAGAGCAGCGGCCAGTCTAAACACTCGACTCGGATTAGCATCTCTCTCAGGAAGAGTAACAAGAAACCAGTTAAGTGTAATTATAACTGGTCTGATGAAACACACCTTACACCTCAGAGTGTAAAGGGGGCTTTTAGAGGAATGTGAGCAGGTCTAATGAGACAGTGTCTTGCTGGGGTGGGTGGTCTAGGCTGAGGGTGCTGCGGCCCAAGATCCTCTATAATTACCCCGGGGGTGAGGACAGGGTGGCGTCCTCAGGTCTTGGCACCCACAGTTTATGAGGGTCAGAAATAGCAGGGACACCACCCCCAGACTACACGGGGCTACCTGAGGGGGCTCGAGGGGGTCACATCTGTCTATCACTTCCACTGCTCCCTAGTTCTCCTCCTCTTGATCTTCCCTTAAACTTGTGTGTCTGATGCCGCCAATGGCTTTGACATCCAGGCCAGATCAGCTCTGTAGGAGTGGCTGCAGCAAGTTGCTTCAAGGTTTGCAGATGCAGATCACATAAAGGTAATCGCCTTGGCCCAGTATAGAAATGTAAGAGACTTTAATGTTGGAAGAATATAACGCTGGGAATTTCTACAGGTTACTGCATGTACGCAAGAACTATCATGAAAATTAGAATATGTTTCAACATCATGTTTTATTTCTTTGCCTGATGACCCACTTGGCTTGGTTTCTAGGCCTTCAAAGTGGCACCAACCTCACGTAGCTCAACAGTGAAGTGCTTTTGTTTTTTTTCAATAAATCGTCATTAATTATTCATAAGAGATTTTTCGTTCAAAAGCCTAATAACTCACTTTTTTCTATAAACTAGGAGTCAGCAGTTGATTGATATTGAAACATATTGAGAAGTCCAGTGGGAATATGTGTGATAATGCACCCATTAACTCGTTCTGCATCAATGTACAACAGCCAAGTTTCAGTATGCATGCAACAGCAGAACTGGCAGCCACATGGCTCAGCTCTGGGCTCAAAGCCCATTCAATTCATTAGAATTGCAGTTGAGGCAATGTGCCCACTGCCCAATGAAATGAGGACTGTAGGTCTTGAAATTTCAGACTCTGAAAAAAACAATGCTGAAACAGGAAAACTGAGATCAGGCACACACATAGACACAGACACACACACACACTCTTTACCTGCAGGGCAGCAAACATCATCATTTCCTCCTCCGTGCACTCGATTTCCTCCAGCAGGATGGCCCACTTGGCCTGTTCATAGAGCTGGTTCACTCGGATGGCATCATACTGTGGAGAGATTTGTCAAATGCATACAAACAAACGGTGAGTAAATACAGACTCCCACGATCTCTTACACTCTGATACACACAGGACACAGCGAGATTTGGATCAAACTTCAGAAGAAGAGAAGAAGAGTATGTGGCTAATAGTATCATCTTCCACTGGCTTTCAAATACTCTACTATACACTTTGAAGATTACTGCACTCATTTAGCGTTGCAGTCCTATAACATTGTTGGACTCATGATGGACAGAACTAAAAAAGAAAAAAAGAACTGTATTGTAATTGACTGTATTGCTTTGTCACTGTACGTACCTTAGGGTTGAGGTCAAAGAAGCTGTGGTATTTGAACCTCAGCAGCAGCACCTCATTCTCCTTTACATCCTGCTCCATCAGAGATCTGGATGAGTCCAACCACCTGTACACAGACAATGAATATACTTTATTCTGAAACAATCTCTGCAGTCTCTTGCAAGTATTTTGATCAGCTGCACAGGACTTAATATATGCAATCCCACCACAGCGTTTCTGACCATGAGCAGCTTAACCAAACCACCACACTACTAAGCAAAGTTCATCTCACCCCTGGTTGATTTTGGCTTTATCCAGAAGGGACTGGGGCTTGTAGAGTTTCACAAGGATGTCTGGTGAGGAGATTGGCTGGCTGACAGCGAGGATGCTGGGATTGCCCTCAGAGAGGGGGCTGTCCCCAAACCAGGCAGAGGTGGGTGACAGCGGGCTGCCATCTCTGGAGTCATAAGTGGGGGTCATTGTCTTACTGTACAAGCCTGGACTGGAGTAGATGCTCCCTGAAAACAAACAATCATCAGTTAGTCCCTTATAAACCACTGAAGTCCAAAAAGAAAATAATCATTTTCATTAACAGAACAATATCACACACATATTTTTGTATAGAATTGTTGTCTCACACCGACACTAATTATTACGCCCATTTCAAAGCAAGTGCACATTCACAAATACTGTACATCAAAAACAGCGTCAGGGCAAAAAGGGGTGAACACTTTTCAAAAAGCACACACACACAAACACACTTGCAGCCTAGCCAGGCCAGCGAGCGGTCAACAACTCCACGTGACTACCAGCCCACACTTTGCAGATGAGTGGCTTCAACAATGTCCTCCTGCTGATGGTGGTATTGATGTGGATCAGCATGCAGATGTTGCAGAACATGATCAGGTTCACCCATTTACTCACAGTCAAAAAACCTAGAGGAATGCACTGCACACAGCAAACTATTGCACAAGTCGCCACAGAGAGGAGAGGGGGAGCACAAAGATATGGGAGGTGGATACATGGATTTTAACAAAAACATATAAGGTTGGGAAAAAAATTAGCAATAATTGAAATCTAGTTATTCATTGAACAAGGGGTCAAACTTAAATGTCCGTATATTTTGCTTTGCTTTTCCATTAGTTTTTAAATTAATCTGAATTTTGGCTGCAAACCTAAACAAGCCACCGCAGTGAAGCTGTTTGCATTTCCTGTTGGCTGGGCTTGTGGGAGTATTTCTGGCCCCACACCCCCCCATTCCCTCTCTCCCTCTGTAGGGCCTAGGTCAAGAAGCAACACTGGCTAAACCACTAAATCCCTTCTGAAATCAGGAAGTGGGCTTGGTTTGTGTTTGTGAGTGTGCACGTGTGTGTTTGTGTTTGCGAGCTGAGGTCATGAGAACAGGGTGCAGGCTATGGCCACCCATCCCTTGTGGGGGAGGGTGCTATTCAGCGGTTCTTTCAAGGTTTTTCCCGAATGTTGAGTTCATCAGGTCAGGGAGAGTACTCCCATCTCCCATAGGGTCTCTTGAGGAATCCCAAATATCCAAAGAGACCACGCATAAGGTGAAAGCTGGCAGCCCATTAAAAACACAACTAGGCCTCCTCCATCCTGTTTACAGATTCTCCAGTACAGGCGAAAAGACACCAAGAATGTTAACATGACTTGACTTCCTAATGCTCCCACATTGGGAATTCATAGAGGGCTTAGATGGATGGAGCTGGACCACCGTGGGCTGTTAAGACTAAAAGTAAACCATGCAAGGGTTGTCAATAAATGAAAGTGTCTCTCGTGGATTTGATTTTTACACAAAGCTTCTGTGTGGGCTGTTGTTTGTAGAGTGTATGTTGGACTATGAGCAAACAAGAATTATGACTCTTATTTCTGAACTTCTATACAAATGTATTGACTTAGTAACCACCATGCTCAAGGGCTAAAAAGTGATCAGCTATCCTGCAAAACAGTCAGCAGGCACAGTGAGCAGGCCTGGAGTAGCTGTAAGAAAAAAAAAAGTGAGCTTTGAGCTAATTTCTAATGAGAGGCAAAGCTTTTATCATGTGACCACCCGGATCAGCTGACTTCCTCTGGAGGGGGAGTCAGGTGACTCGGCTGCTAGTCTGAAAGGTTACAGATGTCATGTGACCTCAACACTCCAGCTGTGGGGGGGGGGCACGGCAGTGGAGGGTAGGGAGGAAGGGGAAGGCGAGGGTGAGGAAGCAGTGCTGAAGAGTAAAGGACAGAGGAAGAGGAAAGCTTACCTTTGACAGGTCCGATGTATATTATCTCAGAGGCTAGGATGAAAAGAGAAAGAGTAAGAGAGGGAAAGACAGGAAAGAGGTGGAGGGAAGAGGTGGAATGGGAACAAACAACATCAAGTGGACAGATTTAAGATACTGAAAACTCCACGAGGACAGGAGGAAACAGAAGAGAAAAGGAGAGAAATACAAGAAAGGGGAGATCTGTGGCATTTCCACAGGCACTGCCAACTGTTAGCCTCAGAGTGGATGATGACTCAGTTTACCCTCTTTCGCAGAGGGAGATCATCCTGGAATGACTAGTGAGGTTCTGTCGTTTCCATCCACCCATTCATAGCCACCCAACACAGCATGACTGATTGAAAACACAGGCAAGGCGTTGGTCAACGTGACCCAGCCCAGCCTGTATAAACTACAGCACAAATATAAAGTACTGGCTGTCTGAGGCATGTCATTCTCCACGCTGACAGGACAGATAATTAGATACAACAGGCACGTCAAGATGTGGTGGGCCCAGAGGGACTCGATGGGCTGGTATCTCCGCCAACATCAGTCCAAGTCATGACAGCAGCTGAGGATTAGTAACATGGTTTTTCTAACAAAATAACCAACTCTGCGGGGCAGATGACATGAGTGCGCAGACAGACATTGGATATGGAGTTTCCTAAATGGTACGTTGAAGAATAGAGGTTGAGGTTTTGGGAAAAGGATTGCCAGTCTTTAAGTAGAAAGAACTGGTCATGTACTCCTTATGACCGTAAAGTTAACATCCACCCATGTCATTTGCTTCTGAGGTCAGAGTTGACCTCACTGTACAGTATATATACTATGTGCTATATAGATCTGAGCTATTATGAGCAGTTTACTTATCTTTTACCTGCATTGTCAATTACAAACAAGTTATTAACAAGGCAAAAGGCCCTTTAAAGCTAAGGCAGCTGGGAGACATTTTGGTGGTAAATATGATTAGTTTCATTATTGATTAATCGATGAATCATTTAGCCTATAAAATGACAGAAAAAAATATCTGTCACAAGTTCCTAAAATCTAAAGTGATGTCTTTAAATGACATATGTCTTTAAATTACCATCATAACAGATGATGAAGATCCGATAAAATTCACATTTGACAAGCTGGATTCTCTGCATTTTTGCCATTTCTTGCTTGAAAAATTATCTCCACAGTTCTAAATATGACTACAGCAATTCTCAAAGAATTTTCTGTGCTCAGTAAAACCATAGCGAGCTGCAGTGAGCCCTCCTTCATTTCATCTCCACGCTGGTGTGGAGTTGACAGAAGCAGTTGGCTGCACAGGAGAAGGCTGATTCTCTGCAAAGCCTTGTGATTCCTATCAGGAGACCAAAAGTAAAAAGGTCAGCCCTTCTCCACAAGGGAGGGAATAACACCTTACAACTTGGCCATGAATCATACTCTGTAGCATGTGATCTGATAGGGAGAACGCAGGAAGTGTGTGTGTGCACTCTCACACCAGCGACACACACAGAGAGAGTGGTGTGACAGTAAACAAGTTCTGCACATTCCTGTTGAAATTTTCTCTGCACCACCTAATGGTGTGACCACAGTCTCACACTGAAAACAAAATGCAATATAACGTAGCACACCCTTTATATGTAATGATGCAACTTTGGGTGTGATCATCACGTGCTGTTCAGAAAATGGAAAGTTGCTGCTTTTTGCAGTTTCATTAATTTTATTTTAATATATTGGAAAATTCTATCGATATATAATCTGCAGCTGCTTCACAGTGAAGCAAATCAGCATGTCAGCAGAATTAATTTCTCTTAACTTATGAGAATTGTGATGGTTCAACAAACTCACAATGATTGTTCAGCTCTCACTCATATGAGAGCGTAAATGTGCATGCTGAGCTGAGTTTAAGGAGCCAGCGGACAGACCAGAGGCCGGGCCAGAGGAGACTCAAACCACACAAAGACTCCCATTCACCCTGTCTCATGGTGTTAGCAGTTTTGCTTAATGCTAACTCTGTGACAGCAGCCCGGCCTGTTTTGTTCTGCTCCTCCCTGCTCACATGGTTGTAACTCTCCCATCACTGGTGGAAGGAGGGAGGAGGGCCAGTATAGCTGCAGTCGTGTAGCCTGGTTTGGGTTTAAAATGGCAGCGTGACCAACTATGTGTGGAATCTCAACCATTCTTCGTCCTCCCTGCCAAGGAATCGGGAGCCGGGGCTGCAGATCCCATGCAGGCCTCAAACTCACACATTCATATTTGGTCACTAGAAGCGGGGCGAAGCAATCTGGAGTTATCTTAGTGGTTTTCGAACCACAGGCGCAATCAGACGCAAAAAAGAACAGAGGACAGTCCACAGCAGCCAGTGAAACCTGCTATTCAACCTGCTGCTTGAGGGAAACGAGATGATTACTTTTCACAATGAAATACAAAAATAAAACCCAATGCTCCACAATTACTTAAAGTAGATGTTGAACCTAAAAAAATGAATGCACAGGCTAAAGTTTGCATCAGCCAATTCTCTTTCAACTCACCAGTTAAACACATGAAGAACATGAAGTTCTTTTTTTTCCAATTTAATAATGATTATTATTCCTACCCCTTTTATGTTCAGCTGTTTGTTTTTAGAGAAAGGCTAACAAGTGCTTTCCTTGATAGCTCTCTGAGCACGAGTTACTATCCATCAGCTCACCTGATCCAGGGGTTAAGAGCGGACCCTCGAGCTCCAGATCATCCTCCTCCGCCTCCTCCAACTTTTTCTTCTTCTTCTTGGGATCACGGGGCTTACGCAGTAGAGATAGCTCCTCTGGGTGGCGGATATCTGGACGGAGAGAGAGCAAGAAAGTTAATTTGATGTCGCATAAATATAACCTTGCTTTGCTCGCGAAAAAAACGAGTCATTTGAGTCGTTTCAACTACATGCTTCAAATAAACCACATGACGTCTCGCAAAGCGCACAGACAATGTAGGTGAGTACAGTGACATTAAGGCAACCTAAAGTGAAAAAAGATGAGGGCAAAAAAGGAGGAAGAGTAGCAGAAGGGACAGGAGATGGGTAGAAACCGCAGACAGCTGTGTACACGAGGGGTGGAAAATTGCAAATCCCTTTTCTCAGGGCCCCAACAAATCTTGCTTTAACTGTAATCCCCAACTGAGACAGGGCAGACACAACCTCTATCTCTTTCTTATCCTCCTTTCTCCAACTTTTCCTCACACACACAAAAAACAATATTCAGTCGCTGTTGGTGAGTAATAGGAGAGCACAGCTTCCAGAAAAACAATAAAATTTATCCTTGAAGATACTAAGATACAATAGATGAGATAAACAACCATCTCTTAACCGTGTGCAAGACAGTAAGACACCACAGTGAATATAATGACTAAAACAGAGCAGCGTCTCTCTCCTCTTTTCCCTCCCTTGAGCTCGGAGGCCAGGGAACCATCACTCAGCGCTGCAATGATGTTTTAAGATGGGATGGTTCTGATGTAGCAGAGAGACGGCCGGAATGTGTCAGGACTAGAATAGATGGCGCTAGTCTAGAAGCGAGCACATCTGGATCCTCAGCTGGATAAGGTTTTCTCAAAACTCAGCATAAGGGGAGAGAGAAGGTCTTGGCTTGGTGAGAAAGCTTGTTTGGTTTGTGTAACTAAAGCAAAAGCATTCCAGGAGTTTTAAGAACTACCAGATGGGAGCTCACCCTCTCTCCCTCTCTTTGCCTCCCTCCGCCTTCGTTCTCGCTCTGCTGCAGCGGTGAGCACAATCCCTGTGCCCTTATACAGCCATGTGAGTTGCAGGCGTGCTGCCGAGCTTTAGCCCCACTGAGCCGTGCGAGGAGGCCAAACACACACAGTGATGTGTGTGTCAAACTGTGCGTGTGCGTGGGTAGGACTGCATCTCTTAGTGAGAGACTGCAGAGGCATGTGGCATTTCACTACGTCACTTTCTGTGTTCATGCTTATGACCTCATTGTCATCAATCTGACATGCAATAAAACATCTGATATAACATTCATTAACATTATAAATCTCTATTGATCAAAGGTACGGTTCAAAAGCAAAGATTTTGGCCATAATACTTCAATAAATATTACTCAATGTGGCAAAAAAATACATTTTCTGTGACAGGTTTAGGATCCATTTATCAGAGGAGGGAATGAAAATACAAAAGCGTCTGTTAAAGTAATATTTGAGGCACCTCTATTGGATCGTTCTGCCTGGGCGTCTGGAAAAGTGGGAAATGGGTGGGTGGGGTAAATAAATTGACAGATTTGAGAAGAGACATAGTCAATATGATGGATATTTCAGATCTGGTGAAATATGAAAACCATTAAAAATATAGGGATAAAATCGAAAATACAAGAAAACCGTTCCACTTGTATTTTTCAGACAGGCGAGCATTACAGACAATTTCTGCTGACATACTCAGTCAAGTGTTGAATTGTATGTTTATAGTGATACTTCAAGAATCATGATCTGGTGGGAAAGGCTGCTCCTACGCTCACCGCATACTTGTGGCTGGTGTCAGAAGGAGGAGGAAGGCTGAGTGATGGTTAGAGTGCTTACAAAAGCTTGGTTGATTTCCATTAGCAGAAATGACACCTTAGACAATAAAACCCCAATCTTCCATCCTGCAGACATGTGGCAGTGAGCAGGCCCGGAGCCAGAGGAGAGGGGTTGAATGGGAGCCAGCTGGGCTTGCAAGATCTACTCCTTGGAACACATGATTCACTGCAGTGAGTAAGGCCAGCCGCAGAAGAATCACAAACACCGTCACAGTCTAATTTTACAGCACCAAAGTTTACCGTACAAACAGTTTAAGACCCTACATGGACAAAAAAAATTAAAGAGGAGTGATTTCACCTTTGGTTTTTCCCCCTGCATACTTCTTGATGTTGTGAAGAGGACCACATTGGGCGGCAGGGATGACTGATCAATTCACTGGAGCAAACATCAGGCAAATAATCTTGGTTTAAATCAAGGCTCTATTTCAGGGAAGACTAAATAAAAAGAGGAGGAAAAGATGACTCAAATATAGTTTCAGTATGGTGGGAAAAGGATAATAGGAATCTAAATGGCGTGTGTTTTTTTTTTTCATGTTTGAAGAATTTAGCCAAGACACAACTATAGTGAAGTTAAATTTTGGTGTTTGGAGTTGAACAATGATGTGACTCAGTACCACCACATGAGGCACATAAGTTAAAGTGTCAGAGGTTCCCTTCATCCATCTGACGTGAAGCTAAAAAGGTGCTAAAAGCCACTCAAAAAAGGATAATAAGCCACTTTAATTTAGGAGCCTTAGGTGAGGCCTAACCGCACTCCTCCTGTGTTATGACAACAGTGGCCGGCACACTCGGGACAGTCGAGCAGACCACAGGTTGATGGGCCATAAATCTGCTGGACCAAAACAATGAAGCAGTCTCACACATATCTAAAAAGATATCCGGAGGAGAAAACGCTTGGACCGAACACTTCAAAGCAACACGCCGTCCTTCTTAAAGCTCATCCTCCTGTGCTCTTCACGTCCCATGATGCTGACATCCTGCCTGCCTGGTCGTCCATTTCTCTGTAACCCTTCAGAGCAGAGGCGGATACCACAAGTTACACTATTATTGCTGGCTCTATTGTGTCTCAGTTTTCCCACACATGGTGGCAAAGGAGTGCTGACTAAAAAAAAAAAAGACAAAACAAAAAAACACAGCGGTTAAGTGGAGCAGCCTGACTCTTGTTATCATGAAGTGGTGCTTTGCTGAGAGAAGCAGCCTCATTTCTTATACCACCTCAGGCTCCCAGGTCCACAGTCATGTGTTAGTCAGTTGTGAAGAGTGCATTTTGTGTGTTGGCTCATGGGAAGAAGAAAACAGCCTCCTGTCAGAGGGAGGAGGTGGATGTGTGTGTTTACGTGTCCAGGTTGTCTCGATGGGACAAGCTCATGTCTGACTGTGAACAAATTAGCCATTACAAAAAAAGAAGAGGCCAGTTCAGTGGCATTCATTTTTTTTCCTCAACTACAAACCTGACTTTTTCCGTTTCATATAGAATTTTGGAGCTGACATAATTAGCTGATTAATTGATAAGTTATCAACAGACACTTTTTTTGTTAATCTATTAATCATTGAAGAAATGTATCTAGAAAAAAGTTGTTAGTTTCAGCTTCTCAAATATAGGCCTCTGCTGCTTTTCTCTGTTTTACATTATTGTTAACTGAATGGGGTTGGGCTCCAGGAAGTTGTGACAGACATTTACTTGTATTTTCCAACATCTATTAAAAAAAACAATCAGTAGCTTGATTGATAAGGAAAATAATCATTTCTTTCAGCCTTGCAGCATATCTACACAGTTTCAGCTGTCACTACAACATAAACACTTTAGACTTCAAAAAGCACATAAACTTTGGTTTGGAGAAAATCGTTGACAAGAGTTCAAAAATGTTATCTTGCGACTAAAAGTGGAAAATCCCTAATGCCTTTGCTTCACCATGAAGAGAGCCGTGCAGCACCGGATGTGAGAGCTGCCAAATGAAATCAGAGGTCAAAACAGGAGTGGAACTGAGTGATTTTCATGTATTACAGTACATCGACCCTTTGCTGAGTCCTCTCAGTTCCCAGCCAGCCCATATGGACCGTGTCTTTGTCAGGACACAGCTGCCACGGACATGGGAGAAGTACAGCGGTGATAATTGGTTTTATACTTCCAACTTGGAGTGTTATGTTGATTTTCTATGCTTTTCCACTGTATGGGCCGCTCAGTGTCAGAGTTTGAGTTGTGCTAAAGACTCTGAAAAGCAGACAAAACAGAGGGTTTGAGGTAAAAACATACTGCATGTTAACATTACAAACTAACAGACACAATGTTGACAGCTGTAGAGTATAATAAGAAGAATAAACAGAGGGGGTGGAGATAAAAACAGCTAAATACTACACTCGAGGACTGAACTCAGAACAGGAAATAGCTTCTGTTTGATCAACTGACCGGACACACCAAAGTCAAAAATACCCTCAAAATAAATTGAGGAAAAAGAACTAGAACTAGTGTTGAGCTGAAAATCTCCACTTGCTTTCTCTATCTGTTTCTATCTTCCAGTATCTCCCTCCCTTTCTGCTGTCTGGAGTGAATGCCAGTTGGACAGGCCTCGTCTCTTCCTGTCCCCTCTGATTCTCTATGCAGCGCAGCTCACGGGGAGTCAGCAGAAAATATGCACAGGAAATTGTAAAACTCAAAGTTGCCCAGATAACAAAAAATGAAATGCTTCCAGGCCAGATGAGTTGTAATTCAGCAAAGTCAGCTGTCACAGCCATTGTTACAGTTAAGAACCAACTGTTCTTATCCGAAGATCTGCTTTTTGTCTACAGTTGTATAATTGTGATACCAATACAACAGTAGAGGCACGTCACACTGAGGGGCCCTTTACAGCCACCGTACAACATCTTGCAACATCCTGGCACGCGTAATGTCAGCCAAAAGCAATTTGTCCTGAATTTCTGCGAAGCTGAAACAGATTTATTACCGAAGCAGCAGACACATTCCTAACTAGGCCTGGCGGAGAGAAAGACTACAGGCCTGTTTCTCCCCCGTCTCCCTGCCTCTGCTTTAGTGAACAGCCTCTTTGTATATTTACACTAAATAAAATGTGTCACTTGTTCTTTTTCGTTTCATAAAATGGCTCTACGGATCCTGTGGCCTTCGGAAAAAAACCCAAAAAAGCTCTATTCCAGCCAAATTAAAAACAAGGTTGAGTGTTTCCTATAGAGGCCAATAAAGACAGGAGAGCTGCCACTGGAGCCACTCATCCTGCCTGCTGACGAAAACACGACAGGTGTGCTATGACCCTGCCTGATAGCAGGATTTATATTGGTGGAGGTTCACCAAACCTCCAAACCTGACTGGAGACAGTGAAGAGGCAGGGGCCAGGGGTGAGGTCTGCGCCGAGGAAAAGTGGGCGTTAGCAGGTCAAAGGTCACTGGGGTCCGGTGTGTGACCTCTGACATGTCTACGACAAGACAGGGTGGTGCCAGTGATGGAAGATATTGACAGTGTGTGTGTGTGTGTGTGTGTGTGTGTGTGTGTGTGTGTGAGACCCTTGGCTGCTGTTTACACCATAGGGGACAGTTAAATTTGAATATCTGGACATGATATTAGTAGAAGAGTTATAGAGATAGTGCAAGACAGTGAGCAAGCGTTATTTACGTGTACATGAATTTGCACTTTGGTTTGTGCCTGTGTTATAAGCCTGAGACAGATTGATAATCTCTATTTACTAAACATTGCTGTGAGACCGATGGAGCTCAGGTTCCAAGGACACGACTCCCGAGCCAACAGTGGACTACCAGTCAGGGGACGTGACTCCAGCATGCAGAGCTCAGAGCGTGTTTAATAAACACAACAAATTGCCAGGGATGAAAACAAAGTGAGAGGAAGGACATGATTGACTAAGTGTGATTTCCAGAATCTTTCCAAAAATAGTCCGACAGGGAAATGTTTTTGGTCCAACAGCAGCAAATATTCTACACTCTTTCCATTATCTCTTTGCCAATCAGTCACACCCCATCTCACATTTGCTCCAAGCAAGTCTGCCCTGCCTGCTGTCCTGTATACGAGTCAGTTGTTCCACTTACTGAAAGTTTTGCAGATGTCGGACACAGCCTTGAAGACGCGATCCGAGAAGTTGACCTTGACCTTCATGTGCTTCATGTTGGGCAGCTGGAGGCGCAGCAGCTTGTGCTGTGGTGTGAAAAGCAGCCTGGCGTCGGCTTGGATGCCGTACTTGTCCAACGTCCAGTGGGTTTTCAGCAGCCATGTCTTCTTCTTCTCCCACCACAAAGCATGGTCTGACCAGTCCTTCTTCACATCTACGGAGGGGAAGAAAAGAGGACAGTGAATGAGTTTTAGAAGGAACAGCAAAAATGCAAAAGATTGAGCAGCGTAAATTGCATGGCTATTTTGGTTGCCATTTTTATCTATCGACATTGCTGGCAAAAGGAAAGTACTGACACACTGTACTGAGCTCACCCCACCAAATATGTCCCTCCAGGGCACAGGGTCACATTTAGGGTGAAGAGGGGGGAGCACAGAAAAGGTTTGCACGGGGGCGGTGAAGTCAAAGCGAGAGGGAGGAGACGACTGAGTGTGTGAAAGACGTGGCTGTTTGTGTGACACTGTGGGGATATCAGGTTCATACCTCCCTCTTTGTTCCAAAGTCGCACCGTGATCCCTCTAAAGCAGACACAAGCCACCCAAAACCCCACATAGCTCCCAGGCTTTGGCTCCGCAGGGGCTCAGCACAATGGGGACGGACCTGTGGTCTCATGGTGTGTGTGTCTGACTTCAAGGGAGACGGTGAAAACCACAGGGATTTAAGGGAACTCAAAGCAGCTGTTTGTGCAGATCACCTTGCTCTGGTTTCTGTACGAGCCGTACTGTGATGGGCTGAAGTTAGGTTAAAGCTGCAAATCACTTCAAAGCAAAAGGTAAAACACACTCAAGGAGATAGTTAGAGTTCCTTTGCATTGATTTCTTATCTATTTATTACCTTAATGGGACACATTCATAAAATAGTTAAGTATGTTAAGCAGGTTGAAAATGAATAGCAGGCCAACTAGCTCAAGGGTTTCCTTCTCTCCACTTTTTGTATATCAATCAACTTCCTTATGTATCCTTTATTGTGCATATGATACATTATGCACAAGTGTAAAGGCCTAAGCCATCTATGACAGTTGAGATGGAGAGAACAGGCCTGTAGTTTTCAGCCTATTATACTTTGAGATGTTCCCCCTGAGGAGTGATGTCATTTCTCCGGCATTAGTCCAGGAAGGCACTTCCCAAAGCGGTGTCTCATTTCCTCCACCCACATACCCCATCATCGCTTCTCCAGCCTATCCTGTGTCTCACTCCGAGTCTCACTCTCCTCTCAGAGTCACTGTGTCCAGACACAGACGTCAGCTTGCTCAGTCATGCTTTAATCAAAGCAGTCGATCTGAACCGGTTCAACTTATATACAGCTGTGGCAACATCAGTATTTAAAGGCATATACACAAACATGTCGTCCTGCACATCATGGCCAGACCATAAATATGCCTGAAAGCTACAAACCAGTCAGCTAGATGACAAGAATATTAAACATAGTGTATATTATATATCTTTTTCTGTATGTGATTTAGATGGTTGTTGACATGTGCCTAAAGTGAGTACTTCACCACAATCTCTCTCAATAATACATTTTTATGTCAACTGCTGATTTATCAATAAATTGTTCATAGATAATAGAAAAAAGGAAGAAATACTGAAATATGCCCATTACAAGTTCTGAGAGCTCAAGATAACATTGTCAAATTACTTGTTTTATCTCGCCAACAATCTGAAACCTGTAAATATCCAATTTACAACAATAGAAAAAAAGTCAACAGCAGCAAATCCTCACATCTGAGAGGCTTAAACGAGCAACGGTTAGGTATTTTTCCATGATAAATTACTCAAATGATTACTCAAGTATCAAACTTGATGAGGATTAATATTCTTTCAGTTGGCCTACAGATTAATCAACAGATGTTTCAGAAGTATCTTACTGATGGCTACAAAGAAATTAATCCACATATCTGTGCCACATATCTGTGCTTCTGTGCTCTAAAGTTAAAAATAAGCAAGATCTGCAATTTGACCCTCATTCAAAAACAGATCTACTTTGTATTCAAGGCTGGTATCCCATCATCTCAATGTGGCATCAACACATTACATATACTTATTACATGTGGAAGAACCCAACTTCTCATGGACAAACTGGAGGCATAAAGGACTACAATTGCTTTCTGATACATGGAAAGCGAACAGCAGGACACAGACACACATCAATGTTTGCGATTTGGTAACACTGACTGATGCACATTGCTTCTGCTCGCTCTGAAAGAATTACAGTGACAATTTTATAAGACAGGGGACCGATGTTGAATGTTGCTCTCCATCTACATATGTCAAACAGCTTCATGCCATAGTAACCTAAACCCTGAGTGGCCTTCTCTTTTCCGTGCTATTGTTTCCCTTGACCTTAACTTTACATAGAGGCACCCATATGCATTGTTGACGCTCTCCTGCTGATCCCGTCTGAAAGCTGAATGATTGGGATTAGCGGGTGAGTAGGTGAAACACCAGATTGGCTGCTTAGCACCGGGAAACAAGACTGCTGTGATGTGAGGAAAGCAAACTGGAATGAGGAAGAGATTACACTGGCGATTAAGATAGGGAGGGAAGCTTTAGAGTTAGAGTGACCACCAGCATTTCAATGCAGATGTCATTGTGAAGGCCTAGGACTGTGTGAATTGATTTGGTGGGGGGAGTTGTTTGTCAAGCTGTTGGGTTTTATACTGTTTACTCCGGGGGCAAACACTTGGTACTTGAGTGAAAACATTCCAGGCTTTCTTTCCGAGACCCTGTGCGAGTTCCTCTAGCAGCAGGGGGTCTGGCTGTCATCGCTCCATTCTGACGCCTCAGCTGTGCAGGACACAACTTCATTGCTTGCATCAGAGAAACCTCTCCCTTAAGTGATCCACAGCTATTAAAGGATGAAATAATGAGAGGGAGCAAGGAGAGGAAAATTGAAAATAGACCTGAATGTATTTTCATAACTCTGCTCACAGAGTTTTCCTCTTACAACCTTGTAATTTCTGGTGTCTGGGAGCAATGCAGAACAGCTAGCATTAACATTTGGCACTCAGGTCTTCACCACAAACCACGTTCTATAGGAACGTCCACATACTCAGCATGCACGGCCACCATACAGTCTGTGGCAAGGCATGAATGCACGTCTTGGCTGGTCCCAGTTACCCTCAACATGCTCTCAATGGCCCCTGCTCCGCTGTTTCCTCGTCGCCGCCCACCACCAAAACCTTAATGGACATATTCTTTCCTTCTGCTTGCTCGTGCTGCTACGCAGTGGTTCGATGTGTTGTGATTGGACGAGGGCGGCTCGGGTGGGCGTCCACTGGGTTCTGTCAGCAACAAGGTGGTAACACAATCTACAGAGAGGGAGGCAGAGAGGGCCAATGGCATCTCCAAGCTAAAAATACAGCCTGCCAGGCCTGACGTAATGCAGCAGCCAGAGGAGCGGGGGCCTAAGTAATTGGGTGCATTAAATGTGGACCCACAGCTACTCAGTAGAATGATGTGTGTATGTGCGTGTGTGTGTGCGCAAGGACGGCTTGAAAGACAAGGGGAGGGGAAACAGAATGGGAAAACCATGTTTTATGACCTCTGCAGGATGTGAAAGATGATCCAGAGATTGTGTGTGTATGTGCACAGGTTTGGGGATTTGTCGAGGGGAAGGTGTTCTTATCCATCCATTAACTACATTAGTGCTGTGTGTTTGTGCGTGTGTGCGCTTTAACAAGCTAGATTAAACCATAAATTCTGCCAAACTGAGTTATATTCATTCACCACCATCACCGCCGACATGGCAGCTCCCAACCAGAACCACTTCCTTTGCTTTGTGCACCAGATACCACAGCGAGAAATACCGCTTTAAAAAGACATGACAAAATTAAGCACAGTGAAACTGTGTTTAAAATATTGCATAGGTGGCACAAATGTACCCAATCTGCAGGGCTTTCATTTAGATAATACAGAAAACAGTATTGTCCCTCCCTCCATCAGTCCTCTTTGCTCTCTCCCCTCCTGGTCAGAGTGTCTGTGGTGTTTACATTAGGAGGCAGCTATGTTTATGGAGGCCTGTCTGCGAGGGGGAGGGGACGGGATGACAGGGGAGAGGTCGAGAAACAAGGAATAAGAGAAAGGGCATGAAAAGGAGAGATGAGGAGGATGAGCAGGGGACAACAGTAGAGCTCAAACTGAGGACACGATAATATGAGAGAGAGAGAGCGAGCCAAAGCACGGAAGTGGAAAAATCAGAATTGGAGATGCTATTTATATTTTTATTATGTTTGGCCAGGAGACTTTAATTTTATCTCCAGTATCAAAGTGGAAAAACTGCCTTTATGCCTTGGAGAAAAACCTGAGAGCAGAGATTTTAGCAGTTGATGCTACTTGTCGCTAACACACATTCGTAGATTTGGTAGCTGATGTGACACAGCTGTTTGCATCGTTGCTTACTGAATGTTAACATTTCATATATTTTCATATTCTGAAAATTGAACAAGCTGTAGTCCTGCCATAATGTGACCAGGGCTGTAACTAATGATTATATTCATTATCGATTCATCTTCATTATTTTCTTGACTTTTTGCTTGATCTAAAAAAAGCCAGAAAATTGAGTGCATCACAGTTTCCTTAAGCCCAATGTAGGAATGGAAAAACCTCACCAAAATTTTGTTCGACTAAAAGTTCAAAATCCAAAGATGTTCAATTACCTATCACATAAGGAATTTTGGAAATTTCCCCTTTGAGGGACCAATAAAGGAATACCTTATCTTATAAGACTATGAAGAGCATCAAATCCCCACAAATGACTCTTAAAAAAAAAAAAAAAAAAGGCTTACATGACTTAAAAATAGGAAAACAAATCCTCCCTGTTGCATGTATACGCAATGACTCACTCTTTATTCGGCTTCAGCCAGTGAAGCAGTGACAGTCAGCTGATGCCTAGAGCAAAAAATCCAAACTCATCTCTAGCATCATTGATGGAGGTGATTTAAGAGCAGACACACTTACACGTCAGAATTTTTTCACGGTGTCTGCCTTTCTCTGAACATGTTTTTCATGGTCTGTCTGAGTCTGTTCTCCATCAGTGATAACCATGGCCGTGTCATGTGAGGCTTTTGTCATTTTCTGCCATCAGCTGATAAAAACATTACAGCTGGGTGAGGCTGGTCATGCCGTTTCCTTGGTGAGTCCTGGCTGACGCCGCAGGGGCAGCGGTGCGAGGCGACGACTTGTTTTCATACACAACAAAGACGCAGAGCTGCAGGTCTGTCGGTCTTATTCTCCCTCTGTCTCTCTCTCACACACACACACAGTTTATCCTCCTCTACAACGTGAAAGCCCTTCTCTTTCTAAATATACTCCCCGTCTGAAGCAGGGTGAAGGTCGGTATTGACAAGCAAAGATGCAGGAGGCAACTGTTCTGCACCGTCCTTAAATTAGATCTACTGTAAATGGCCTTCAGGCACTCACTTGCGTAGCTCATGCTACTGTAGATAGTATTAACATCAGATACCCAACATGTACACAACAAGCTCGACACAGACAGGTGATGACAATATCTGTACAGCAGACACGAGATAGAAAGTCTCACGAGATTACAGCGGAAGATCGACGTGATACAATGAGTTCAACAATACCATGGCTCAAACATAATGAACAGCAACATCAAGTAGCGATAATCACTATATGTCAGAGACAGAAGTGACAGCAGGCGAGCAGACAAACTCGTTCCTGGACTCGTGGCGAACGATCAACAGATAACAAGTTAAATCTGAAAGTCCTACAATGCATCTGTTCCATCTAGTACATAACAAAGAGGCAGTAAACCTGGCAACACATCATTTTGCCTGACTCGAACGCTCATAAAGATGAAATCACTCACTAATATTTTCATCTATTCCAGCTGTGTCCTCTGGGTGCTCACTAACCAATACCATTAAAACTCGAGTGCTTTCCATTGACAACCTGAGTTGAACGAGGTTAGCTGAGCTTATTTCAGTCGCTCATTATACAACAGCTCAGCTTCTCGCCAATAGCCAATCAATCAGGCCATTTATCACAGGCATTAAATATGTAATACACAGCGCCTTTAGAGACAGATTCTGCTGGCAGGCATACAGTCAAACGTTACCTGACAAAGCATTTGGACAAAAGGACGCTTGATGTTGCCATTAAAGCTTTTTAGGCTGCAGAAACAAAAAGGTTCATCGGGGTTGTGCCTCGTGTCAGTGATGCACAGAGATCCTTCAAAGGTCATGACTGGCCTAAAAGGAGTCAGGGGACATTGTGACATATTGATTCAAGCCAGCAGACATACAATAAGTAACACTTAGGCTTTCCATCTGAGATCAGTCGAATCTGAAATCTTAACAGGAAATTTAGGAGCATGCAGCCTGTTACAGTAAGGAGAGAGTGCAACAGTGCTGGCTTTGATGCATTAGGAGAGGCCAGGAGGGCTATTAGAGGAAACCTCCTTAGAGACAGATAGTTTGTATCCATTTGTGTCATTTTCCAAACAGACCAAAACAGTGGGGGTACTCCCTCTCCACCCTGACACAGCTTTATACAATTAAGTGTTCAGGGACCCGGTGGGATAATGGCATTACAAAGAAAGTCTGGGACCGAGATCAATGGAGCAGATAGACAATATTCATCTGTCCTTCTGTCCGTGGATGCATCCTGCCAGACGTCCCCCTGAGGACTATGATAAGTCCTTTCATTGATGCCTCTGTGAGTTCAACCGGAAGCTCGGTTTCTTCTAACTGCAAGTTAGTGAGTGAAATTGTTTCCAGGTTAAATAACTGGACAATTGGCTAATTTATTTGTTAATAAATTAACAGAATAATCAATCACTTTCAAGTACAAATACAAAAATCTTTCTAGTTACGGCTAATTAATTGTGAAACTTTGCGGCTTTTCTCTTTCTTTTGATTATAAATTCTATATTTAGTGTTTTGTTTGACAAAATAAGCAATTTGAAGAAATAATATTTGCCATTTTCATAATTTGAATCATTTTTGAAACAAATACATGAGCAAATGAGAAAATGAAATGAGAGGGAAACATTTTTGGCTTTAAATTAACTTAATCATGTATAAACTTTATGAATGACTGTGCCATACTGAAATGATTTACACAATTTATGCTCTGTCACAGAATAAAGCCTCATCCTTTGATTTCGAAAACAAAAACCTCTCTTGCCCGTCTGCTCTGTAAAAAGAGGAGTACAGAGACAGACTGTGAGGTGGGGACAGGTTTACATGAATGAAATGTAGGCTGAGAACCTAGACAAAAAACTCAATATCAGTTTACTCCACCAACGCACAGGTGCGTGGAGTTACAACAACAATGTGCTGCTCTAACATTTCCTTCCACTGAATCCACCGCACTGCTGCCACTACAGGAAGCTGAGAGGGACAAAAAGCAACAAACTTCAGATTCCCAGAGGAGCCATGAAATTTAGTTCCACTGCGTGTTTGAGATGCCAAACATAGCTAATTATATCATCCTTAACAAGCACAACAATCCTTCCATGAAAGTGGATAAAGAGTGAAAACTGGGGAAGAAAAAACTTCAATTATGGCAAATTGATTACACTGCTTTTTTCAAATATATATATATATATATTTGTAAACTGACCAAAATCGTTAGAAAGTCTACTACCCTGTTCAGAATAATTCATAAAGAGATATTTGGAGCATAAGCAGCTGGTACTGTTCCCACATGACCCTTCATCAAAGGAACACATCAAAACTCACAGCTGTCAAAGTCAAGTTTAGCTCAGGCTTAACAGAAACTCTTCCTTGACAATGTGTAAGTAATTAACTCAGTAGCACAGCACAGATTCACTACCACAGCTAGTTTCTTTCCTTGACACCATCTCCTTTAAATTCTCTATCATAGTATTAAAGCATAAGTCAAGGATGGATGACAGAGATATATATATTTTTTTGCTGCTAAAGATAACTATTATATGGGAAAACAACAAGTATGGATGTAAACATATAGACAGGGGTGTATGTGTGAGTACAGAACAGCACAATCACTGCAGCATCTTACTCATGAAACAGGAAAGCTCTGGCCTGGGCAGGACCGCTACTTAGGCTAACTACTTCCTGTCAGAGAGATTAGAGAGCAGGATGATCGCACAGGCCGTTTCTCACTTCGTAATGCCAGAAGTTGAGGACGGCTCCGCGGCCACAATCAGTGACTCATTACGCACGGTGATACATCTGAACCGTGTGTCATAGCAAGATGATATGAGGAGAGGGAAAATTATTATAGCCACTTCTCAAAGGGAACTTTCCAGAGATATTGAATGCAAAGACGTGAGCTGTTTCAAATCATCAGGACAGATATGACAAAGGTATCTCAGCTCTTCATCTTGCCATTCCATCTTTCCCCTCAGCGAAGGGACATAGAGAGGGCAGGAAGGCGGGAATGCAAGGAAGGCACATTGGGAGAAGGCGCATAAAAAAAGCTCAGAGGAAGTTCAGCATCCTGTGTTAAATCGCGTCTGTTTCCTAATGAAACCTGCGCTCCATTGTCAAACCAAAGCCATCTCCCTCTGGTCACCACAACCTCCAGCAGACGGCATCTTGGCATCGCAACGAGGACACAGAATTCAACTAGCTGACAAACTGAATCCCTATCTTGAGAACAAAGTTGCTCGGAGGAAACATTAAAGTAATATCTAATTGAACATTATAACAATAACTGGCTGTTTTTCAGAGGTGCCTCTGAAGAGGGGGAAAAAATGATTAATTACAAACATGTTTCCTACATGAGTTGCTCCAACAAAACTGGAATGAATGTGGGATGATGACATCCGCCCAATCGCTTGCGATGCGAATATGTAGGTCATCGCAAATACAAAACACACATTTTCTCTGACATGCAGGGAAAGTTCTCTGTGGCTGGTTGGTGGTACGGCAGCCAAAAACTGCAGGCCTCTCGCAACCGCATGAACTATCGAGAGTCACACTAGGCCAATTAGTTTGCTCAAGTTCTATTTATGGAACATTTAGCCATCGTGAACCTGGGTCAGAAACCGGGAATAAAATGTACTTTCACGTTTTCTACTGATTATTAAGCCTTGCTACGTGGCTGGAGGAGTGGATGGTGTCAAATAGTAAGACATGGCTGCCAAAACTTCAAAAAAGGATGAAGAGGGAGTGAGAGAGGAGAGAAAGAGGGAGAAAGGAAATGAGGGAGGGTTGACAGAGAGAGAAGGGGGGGAGGAGGTGGATGAAGCAGGCAGCAGAGAATCCAGCAATGACGGCAGCGACCAGAGAACAACATGCCAAACCCTGGAAGTCATTTCCTGCTTCGTCGAAGACTTTTATGGAATTCTAGCAGCGTGGTTAACGTCACAACGAGAACGGAGAGACGTCCCCTTCCCTCCCATTTTCTTCTCCATCCAGTCCCTCTACCCTCAGCTGTCTTTTGTAAGGCTGAGCAGAGCCAATACAACCAGGGTACCTCCAGTAGTGTATATATAGAAACATTCCCACCAAAGAAGAACTTTCCTTTTTCAGTGATTTGCACAATTAGTTAAATGTGTTATTCTCATCTATAGGCCTGACACTGAACTGTTGGCCTTTCCACCTTTAATGTGTGCAGAACAGCAATGCATTTGTGAGAAGCACTGACAGCTTTAGCACTTACCGGACTTAAAAGCTACGTAACTTGGGAACAATCCTTTAAAATCCAATAAAACTCCCGCCAGCTAATGTTGTTTGTGCAATATTTGTTTTGCCTTCTAAATGGCACAATATTAGCTTTTAGAGAGGAAGGCGGCACTTTTGGAAAACAAAGTCAGAGAAAGCAGCGATGATAGTGATTACAGGGGTGGGGGGACCAGGGGGTGGTCAATCAGCTGGCTGTAAATACTGCGCTCCTGAAGGGCTGCGGGGGAAATGGACGCAGCCTTCGCTACTGTGATCAATAGCTAAGTGCCTTCCTGGCATTTGTCTATTTAATCCATTATCGAAGGCCATTTGAGCCGGCAACGTGGACAAGAGACCTGCAGCTCACAGGAAGAGTTGAAATATGGGAGCAGGATACATGTGGATGAGACACACCCACTGCCACACAACCCTGCTCACGTGTGGAAACACATGCACAAATACTACTAATGAGAGTACTGGCCATGGTACTGCAGACATCAGCACATTTTCACGGCTTCTGAAAGCCACTACATACAGCAACAAATGATTATGGCAGAGAAAAAAAAAGAACCCAGAGCACTGTCAGCCTCATGGAAAGCAATTACTGAATCACAAGAGGTCCTTCATTTTGGAGTGTAAGAGAGAGAGAAACGGAAAGAGAGCAGGGAGAAGGACAGACAGAGATGTGTCATTGCACCAGGATGTCCTTTCAAACCGAGACTGACGCATCGCCTGCCAAAAACTCTGTGGCATCTACGTGTCCCTTCTCACAGCACCATGTATATGTGCACGCACATTTGCACATGTACAGTGTCTATGTATAACCATCACGTCCAAGCAATCAGCAACTCAACTATGCGACTGTGTGACAGCACTTAAGAGGTGTTCAGTGAGAGCTGGGAGGTACAGAAACAGGTTACTGACAAAAGAAAGACCCTGAAGATTTTTCCCACAGAAGGGTGCCACAACAATTTCTTTACAGTAACTCATTAACTTGCACAGATGTTTCCTCTCATGTCAGATTGTGCATTAATACAAACTAGTTTTTAACAAGAAAGTCTCTGCTCTGTTGAAGAATCATCTTTAAGATCTTATTTCTTACAAAATATAAACAAGAGCTTCATCTAAACTGCTCCGAATGATCATGAAGAAAATGTCAAAATCTACTTTGCCAGTTTCAAGCACAAAATACTGTGTCATTTGAACAGTGTACAGTCTCCTGCAGTGTGTGTGCCCATGTGGAAAACCCATGTTGTGGATGGGTTAATGATTACAATACAAAACAACCTGTCGACTCAGGGTAGGAGGAAGATGGCAGTCAAACACAACGTCCCCACAGTCACTTTGTGAAGCCAGTGAAGAGGCACAAATACACTCTGCAACACTCACTCACAGAGCAGTTCAATGTCACTTATTCTCAATAAGTGGGTCTATTACCATTAAACATGTTTCAGTAACCTAATTTAACGGCAGTAATGGTGGTAGTAGTATTACAACACAGAGTGGATTTACATGCTTAAGAATAGTAACCAAGGCTGAAATTACAATATGTTTTGATACAACAGTGGCACAAACAATCACGCACACCCATGTCCTGTTATTTCGATTTGGCGCAACAACAACCAACGGCAAACCATGTTCAACAAATCAAAACTATTGTCAACTGTGGATGTGAAGACCTCAAGCCACCGGAATCCTGAGCAGATAAAAAAAACAGGACAAGTCATCAGCAAAACAGCTACATCCTTAAAAAAAAAAGGAAAACAAAAATCAGGAATGGTGAAAAGAGTCAGCTCCCATCACAGATTAATGATGGTTATGTGTTCCCCAATACATTTTGATATAGGTGTAATATAACTGATTTTTTTTTATTTCTATAACAACTAGAAACAAGGGCAGACCTCTGCCAAAGCCAACAGTCTACTCTTCTATGATCCAAACTTCACATTTGGATGTGAATAAGAGCATAATTAGTTGTATGATCTGTGTGTATTTCCATTTCCATTGTCACACCTTAGCTTGGAAAAAATATATCATTGTGTCACAATTGTACTGGTTGTGATATGGAGTCACTGTATTTCTGTATTTCTTTCTATGTTTTGTCACTATTGAACTTTACTTTTATTTTGGATGTTAAGATGTAAGGCATTAATTCTGTCAAGGCCTAATGCCCGAAGATAAAAGTAAAAAAATAATTTGTGTATCTGCTCCAGAATTTATAGGGTTCTTCCTTGGCCCCTGCTACACCCTTCAACCAATTTTCATAAAAATCATGCCAGTGGTTTTGCCATAATCCTTCTGACAATGACACCAACAAACAAACAAACCAAAGTGAAAACCTCCTTGGCTGAATTAATAACAGTCTATTACAAAGTTACTGCTGTGTTACACCTCATATAACTTTCATGACACAAACAGCCACTGAAAGACTTTCCCAAACACTACACCACACAGAAGCTGTCACGTCCAGCAAAGTCATGCCCTTCAACGACCAGACCTTTAATAAAAAGCGCAACACAACTCAAACAATGGATAAGGCCGGGCCTGGAGTGGAATTAGGGTGGGAGGACCAATGAATTCATGTTGTCCCACACACGGCAGCAGCAGCAGCAGTGCACTGGCCTAGCATGGATGCTGCACAGCACAGACGACCACAGAGAACAAAGACCTCAATTATGTGGAGCTCTAACAGGAGAGCTAAAAACGGGACCATGGGCAGGGAATAAAACCTTGGAGCGCTGCAGGAATGCCGAGCATTCGAGCACCATCAACACACAACACACTGTCGCTCCCAAGTCGCACTGCCACCGCTGCTGAACTTTCTCCAGCCTCCATGAAACAGGGCAGTGTTCAAGTGGCTGGAACAGAGGACTCTTATGCTTATTGCACCCAAACTTGTCAAGTGCGTAACTGCAGTTAGAGAACAGTGCATGATACAGAGGGGGGAGGGAACCAGTGTATGGTTTCTTTATACCTTGGGTTACTGACCCATATACACTGCAGGGGAACAAAGAGGAATATTAACCCCTGAAAGTCTACAAAACCTGAAAGAGGCTTTTCACACAACAGGAGTCAAAGAAAGATTCGTTAAATGGTCTGCACAGTTAGAAAATGTGTTCAACAGGTTTATTTATCTCTAAAGTAAATGATATTGCTTGTGCTCTGATTTCATAATTTTCTCAGTGCTTCCGGCAGAAAACATACTTTTGAGTTCCCAGCCTTGACAAAGTTGGAGAAGTTGTTCTTAACATTGGCCGGTATTCAGAAAGAGTTTGCATACAAGGGTGATGTTTACTTAGTGGAAGCTCCCTTCTCAGAAATGGTAACTATTCTGAGGTATTTCATTGCCCAACACATATGAACAGATAACACAAGTCAGCCATTGACACACACACACAAATTCTGCTATGGAGGGATGTTACAGGGTCAGAGGTCAAAGAGAAGGGCATTCATTACCACCAGCCATATCCACTCTGTTACAAAAGGGATCTTAAATCTGCAGACTCACAGTGTATTGCTGTCTTTACTATCACTATCATGTGTCAAAATTAGTCAACTCGGACTACGTTAAAGCCTCTTTATGACACTTCAGATAAGCTGCTTTGAACTGACAGCAACGTGCACGGCCTACCTAGTTTCTCCACGAGTTTGAGCATGACTCCGCCGATGTGGATTTCTCCGGTGACCCTCAGCGACACGTCCCTGTGGAGGTCGGTGACATGCATCTTCAGTTCCCACGTCCCGTCGGCGTAGCAGCCATCGGGCATCCGGATCCCGTCCAGCGCCATCCTGCCAAACAGACCCGCAATCAGGAGGGGGGAGAAGGTCCAGCTAAACTTCTGTCACAGTGGAGTGTAAAGAAACCTTCTGACCCTCTGGAAAGGAATAAATGTGGGGCAAAGCTCATGCATGCAAGGTCTTGAGAAAGAAGTGGACTGTCAGACATCTCAGCTGATGCATCTGAGCATGTGTCACATGTTTTCACAATTAGATTTACTTGATGCCCAATGCATTTACAGGATCTTACATCCTATCTTGCTTTAAACAAACTACAGTATGAGAGGGGAAAAGACAATATGACTGTGTCCACCATCAGAGATGTTACTCTAACATTATGACAGCTTTCCTTATTCAGCGATTTCACATTTCAAAGTCAGTTGAGCAGCTGATACGACTCAGCCTCTAACATCAGTTGCATAATATCTTCTGTTAGTCCGGAAGATCTTTCTCGAGTTGGAAATTGTGACCCCGATGGTGTCATAGTGATATCATCGGGGTCACTGTGCGTCAGCTTGGACTGAGAGTACAGATTTATGATAGAAAGTCTGCATTAACCACTGGTGGTGAGGAGTTTGAACAACACACACACGAAACAAAACTGTAGGCAATGTTGTAGATTTTATATGATTTTTGCAATAAACTAATAAGGTTCCTGGATTTGGCAAACAGAAACAGACACTTTCATCTGATTATTATCCACATGAAAATCATGTTTCATTCAACTATGATCATTTTCAATTCATACATAGATGATAATGAAAACTACGTATACAGTTAACTGGCTTCATCCTTCATTGATTCTTCTTTAGATCCTTAAATATATTTTTAAATAAACTGTTTTAGTACAAATTTGAATACAGAACTTATTTTTTTTCTTTCTGGTATTTCTCCTTTTGTTATAATACTAGTTTACAGACGATGTGATTTGAGCTAATAAACGAACATGATTCAAAGAGAGACGAAACAAATCCCAGCTGAAAAGTTACATTACAACAATCTGTCAGTCTTCGATGTGACGTCATGAAGCAGAAACAAACACAGCAGAACAAAAGCTACAAAGTTCAACATGGAGGTTTTTTTCATGTGGTTCACCTGTTAAAAATAACGGTGAAGGCTCAGATAGAGGAGCTTCATTATGTAAGCCGAGTGAGTGAAGAGCTCCCGGCTGCAGACACCGCTTCACTCGGTATTTTTTAAAAGAGTTACTTCACTAAAAAGTGGCTTTAAAAGCTGACAAACTGCGTTAAATGCGCAAAAGAGACGCTCATTGAGGCTTTTGGCTGAAAGTAGCGGAAGATGTGTGAGAATGAAAAAAAAAAAATCATTTTTCATAGCGGCAAACGAGCAAATCGAACATTTAACTCACCTTCACAAAGACGAAAGAAACAGTGAAAAAAGAGTCGACTACACGATGCAGAACAAATCCCCCCGCTTTAAATCATGTATGAGCTCTTTTTTCGGGCGACAAAAGCAGAAAGAAATGAGCGAAACAGTGAAGAAGTGAAGTATCCCAAACAGTTTTCCTGCAGGCTTCGGCTTAATGGAGTCCAGCCGTCCCTCTTCCTCCCTCCTCCTCCTCCTCCCTCCAGCAGGATAACGTCACTGCTCCAATCCCACTTTTCCTTTCATACTGGGAGCTGTTCTGGTCTCCTACTGGTCCCCCTGCTCAACACACACACACACACACACACACACACACACACACACACACACTTAGACCTGCGAGACTGAATTGTGGGTTAATTCTCCCTTTTTTTTTGACCTTTTATGTTCATAATACAAATCCTGCTTTTTTATTATTATTTGATTTGTTCTGATGTTCAGCTTTAAGATATTTCAACACTTTCAATAATCTGACCAATTTTTCCACTTCTCTAACTCACTAAATACAAAAAAAGCAATTAGATATTCATGCGGTTTTTATTTACCACATCATTTCATTTTATCATTCATCATCCTCTTAATCTGGAGTTTCACAAGGTTATGCAAACTACAATATTTACCTCTTGACATAATTTTTGTCATCCAAAATTTTAGTAGTTCAAAACAATCAGATATTCATGTGATTTTTATTTTTATTTAAATCTCATCCTGGAGATTCACAAAATGCAGACAAGTGCTGCAAACTACAATATTTACCTCTCGACATAATTTTAAAAACTATGTGTGTCAAGTTCAAAACAATCAGGTATTCATGTGATGTTTATTTTGAGGGATTTAATCTAGAAAAATCCACAATAGTCGATGATTTTATTCAATATTAAATCTTATTCTGCAGCTTCACCAAGTGAGTACAGGTCCAGACAGGTAATAAGGTCATCGTGTGATTTTCATTTTGAGGGGTTTCATTTACAAAAATCCACAATAATTCATAATTTTGTCTAATATTAAATCTTATTTTGGAGTATAACAACTACGTACAGGTGCAGACAAGTAATGCAAAATACAATATTTACCTCTTGACATCAATTTAACTTAATATGTAAAAAAAACAATCCAGTGTTCATGTGATTTTTATTTTGAGGGGTTTAAACTACAGAAACCCACAATATTTCATAATTTTATCTAATATTAAACCTTATTTTATGGGCACATGCAGACGAGTAATGCAAAGCACAATATTGACCTCTTGACATAAATTAAACTATCTAAGACTTTCTACTTCTGTAATTCACTTAAGACATGAAAGACAATCAGCTATTCATGTGATTTTTAGTCTCAGTGTGACTTTGGTTTAGTGAACAGATTAAAATAATAGATAAAAATAACTCTCAATGATACAGTATGTAAATGTGAATAGAATGAGGCACTCTTGCGTTTGTTTATGTGTTTTATTACAGATTTTGTCAAACTGCAACCGTCCACAGTTCAAAATCCGACGGTTCGTGAATGAGGGTTAATGGACGTGCAGTTAAGATCTCAAGCTGCCTTTTATGGCAATAGTGCTGCTGAGCCTTGCAGCGGCATCCAGGGACCTTTGGGTCTTTAGCCCCGGGAGTAAGAGCACAGAATAACAAGGCATTTTGCTTTTCGTCACTTTTACAGTTTTAATTTCTCACTTAAGTGTTTCTCCATTTTCTCCTTCACTGTAGACCAATTCCCTCAAAATAAAAGCCTCAGTGGAAGAATGTGAAGTGTAGAAATTAGCCAAGATACACAGATATCTACTTTCATTCCTGACATTTCACATATATTCAAGAAGCATTTTGCTGTAATGCTGTAGTTGGTCCAGGTGGAGGTAACTACTTCACATACTCTTTGGGGTTTTAAAGCAAAAAAAAAGTCATATTTCATTATTTTATCTGATATGAAATCGTATTCTGGAATTTAACAAGTACATACAGCTACAGAAAAGTAATAAAAAGTGCAGTATTGACCTTTTAAGTAAAATATATTGGAAATAAAACATCTCACAAAATGGAGATGGAAAGTACATCACCTGATTTCACATATGAAACTCACATTTTCATTTCCTCCAAACTATATTTATCTCTCACACAAAGTCAGTCGTTATATTGCATCACAAACTCATTAAATTACAGAAACTCTATAACAGTTTACTTTGATTTCCTAATAGACTTTGGACATCTAAAACCGTCTGCAGCAGTCTCCCAATATAGTCCTGTAACTATGAGAAAACAATCCCCGTGCAGGAAAACATCACGTGTTTAATGCTTTATTTTCCCCGTGCACTAAATTCGAAACTGTAATGGGTAGTCATCATCAGTATTGTGATGACAGCACGCATGGGGATCACTGCGCAAGAATGCAATAGCATGTCATCACTGTGTGAAGATCATAGCTTTCTTCAAATGTAAAACTCTGAAGATAATATCATCTGCAGGTTGTTGCTCTTTGCTGCTGCAGATGAATTATGGCATTTCGTGTGTGCATTCAATCAAGTGATCACACGAATGACAAGTTGAGGGGGGAGAAAAAAAGGATGGAGGAAGGCTCCTTTCTTTCCAATGCAGCAGCACAATACACACCCCAACACACTCTCTCCAAGTGGTCTGCAGTAAAGACCCATGAATCATCAGTGTTTCTGGCTCGGTCCCCTGGTGAACTCGCTCAGCTCCAATCCTCCAGCTCAGGAATCTGGGCCTTCAGACTACAGTCGGCATCAAAGCGATTTATAAACTCTCCCCGCAGCTCTGACCCCCTCGTCGGTGTCTGGCACCCGACCCGTTGCCTTTTATAGGCTGTGTTTTAATTGCAGAGTAAACATTTGAGCCAGATGCAGAGCAGAGGAGTCAGATAGGGGAGCTTGGCTCGGCTGCTGCTGATGATGTGGATGAGGAGGGAGGAGGTGGAGGGGAGAAAAAAGGAGGCACTGAGGAGAGGACTTAAGGAGGTTTACACTGTCTGCATGAGTCACCTTTAGGAAAAACAATAATCAGTTTTTCAGTATTGTTGATTGTTGTAGTGTGATATGTCAGTAGGTAACACTTTATTTTACACCAGTTCAACATATCTTACCAGCCTAAAAATATAATCAATCAAGTTACACAATGATAGATAAGAGTATTAACAACTGTCAAAATAGCTCAATTAGTTAAGGGCAATAAATGGAAACAGGAATGGAGGAATGGAACAGATGGTCAATAGGAGTCTTTGTTCCAGCATTACCTATAGATGACTGACCTCTTCTGGCCAAACACAGAACAGCAGGGCCAAATGCATCATTCATGAGCATCACCTCTGCTCTAACTGGTCCCATCTGTGAGCCTTGCCTCTGCAGATGTTGCTTAACAGCATTAAAGCGCTAGCAACTCATGTGGAAGCCACGACTGCCTGCGGATTACAATGCGGCCTATTCACGATCTATAAGTCGGCTTTGTTATTCACATCAGGGGGCGCCTCGGAAAGAATCTGATCCGAGTTTCAGATGGACAAATAGTTCTATTGTCCTCCAACATCAGCCTGAAAATGAGCAATGAGACCATCTTCTTCCTCCTCCTCCTCCTACGCGACGGCAAAAACAGATTCCAAATTCAATATTTTTTTTCCCTGCTATTATGCGTGGGACGTGACAGATTAAGAAGAAGCAGTCTTTGTATTCAAAAAAAAAAGAAATGCTTTAATAAAAGGAAATAAATACAGTGCTTTGGATGGCAGTTAGAGTCCATTACAGGCATGGGTTATTGCACAGCTCTAAGGAGAGACAAAAACACTTTCTCAGACTTCCATTCAAAGTTAGAGCAACAGTGGTACCTGACACAAATTGAACACATCTCATTCAATACAACCAGGATCAATTTCAATGCTTATTTCTCTTTTTCACCAAGTGACTGATTACATATGGCTGCAGGCCTTTTCTTATTACCCTCAAAAGATTTCACATCCGTGACATCGATTAATTCTTTCCCCTAATAATGGCTTCAAACTGGTGTCAACAACAGTGTTGAATCTACAAAACATGTAACAGCAGACATTTCCCTGATGCTTATGGTGCCTGTAACAAGAAAAATATACCGTCATCATTCAAAATACTGTGCATTAAATGCTCATGTAGTCAAAAGTGCGATGTATCTTGACAAAGTTTTCTTTTTTTTTTTCTAGCAAGCAGAGTGAGTATAGTTGAAAATCTGTGCTTGAATTGAGTTGCAAGAATAGAAAATGTACAAATTTCACATACATTTTGGGAACACAGCCAAATCATAAACACTGACAGGAACATCGTTGTTATTGTTGCAATGATCTGTCCACACTCCTACAACACGTGCTCGCTGTGTCTGAACCCACACAGTGTGACTTAAAGAAGAAGAGGCAACAATGGAACTGTTCTTGTATTTTGCATTACATGTCTAAGATCTCAAAAGTAAACTGCATGCCTGCTGTCCAAGTAACAAGCTAAAACTGCTTTCTGCATCTAATGTACAACATGCTCAGAAAAAACGAAAAAAAATAAAATCAACAAGGGGCTTTTTCCACATCATTTTTGTGCAATTCATAGCTGATGAATGGGCAAAATCCACCAGATCAAATATAGAAACACTTTCATATCAGTCTCCCTTATTTGTCCCTGCTTCCATACAACTTCTCAGTCACCTATCTGGTCATGTGACAGGCAGCCTGGTTTCAGGCAGTAGGCCTTTGCATAAATTACATTAAACATCAATAAACGGATTCAATTCAGTGTTGGACAGTCGACAACAGCCCTTGATTGTGTGGAACAGTAAAGCAGCGGCCTGCACCATAGCTAATTAAAAGAAACTCTTTGATAGTAGGACACAAAGAAAATTTGACACTGACAATAATCAAGTCTGTCACATGTAACTACGCCGACAAACATTGTTCTGGGGGTAATTCAATTTTTCATCCACTGCAAATATCTTCTAAATGATTTGATTGGATTTCCATAAACAATCATGAGTGACTTTATACTCAAAGAACACAAAGCAGTTTTTTTCGATGCGTATTGGCACTCTCTGCAATGTCTTTTTGTTCCAACATCCATTTACTATTAACATGACACCATGCAAAGTGAGTCATTTTTCCAACTTCTGCATTATTGTTGCTGGGCGTATTTTTAAAAGGACCACATTTGATAGGCATAAGATTTATCATTACTGGAGTGATTTCGTTTTACAAACTGCTCTGACAAACTAAGGCAAGAGTCATGACAAGCAGCAAAAGTTAGTTTTAGAAAACAAAAATCATGATTTGCTGCCTCTAGTTGTGCACTTTTTTTTTCTTTTCGGGAGCAAATTTGCAAGTTGGGTCAATTGGGCAATGACGCATCTAGTGGCTGGAAAATATGCAGATTTTGAAGACTAAAGAAACCTTTTTTTTTTTTTTTTTACATGAATAAAAAGACAGGCTGACATATCCATTACTCAGAAGAGGAAAGTGTGAATTGGTCACAAAAAAAGGCAAAGGAGATACAATTAACTTTTGCGTGCACTGTATCACAAAAACCTCCAAATAAAAAAGAAGCTACTTTAACCTTAGGTCAGTTACTTTTTCACAGAGTAGGAGTTAGCCTAGCATTACTAAAGCAGCTAATAAGCTAGACACATAAATGTTATTTGGCCAAAGGTCTGAATCCCATTTTCCCCAAGATGAAAAATATTTTTTAAGAAAAAATACATCTAGTACCACTGATTTCATCCGAATATCAATATAAAGATATTGCACAGAAAAAAATGTCTCCATCACACATCCTTAACATAGAAGCATGGAAATGAATGACTGTGATTGCTTTTGAGTGAGACCTCTTGTCTTGTAAATGACATCATCAAGAGATTTTTAGACATAAACTGGGTGTAAGAAAATAACTATCCAAGTCTGGTCCTTGTTTAAGAGTGTAGATGTGAATGACATGATACAAGCCTTATGTGGCTGTAAACATGTATGTAAATGTCACATGGAAACAAATGATGTGAGATGTTCAGCTGTAACTGTTGCGTTAGTAAGAGATGTTTTGTCACTGGTACTAAAACTGTACTGTTGCAGAAAACAAAACAGAAAAGGACATTCTCTTTTAGTTAACTGTAGCATATAAAAGTGGTGCTTTGCTCATGTTTTCATTTGGTGCATATCTATTTCAAGAGTCAAACAATGTTAAAAAGAGGTGAACATAAAAAAATAAATAATAGAGGAAGAAATACAAACTGAAAACAGCACATTTGTTATGTCTTTCTTAGTACTTCAAAACATTATTAAAGGGATAATGCCCTACGTTTGTAAGAAAAACTAAACAGAAAATTTCAGCAAAAATAATAATTTGGCTAATTTTGAAAGGCATTTGTTTGTTAGCATTAAGTTTTTTTGAGATGTAGAAGCTAAAAGATTTATTGTAAAGATAAAACCACTATTTTTTCAGAATTATATTTCTCTCTCCTTCATGTAAAAAAAGGCTAAAAAGCACAGACACAAACAAGAGGCCTCAGTGACCGAGGGTCAGGCAAGTGTGTCACAAGGCTCCAGGATGAGTCTGTGGGAGAGAGGCTGGATTTAAGCACTGATTAACAGAAAACATATGGACACTTTTTCAACAGGTTGCCGCTGCTGAAGGTTGAAGACTCAGGGATGAAGTTAAAACTCTCTTCCTCTGGGTGCAACAAACTCTTATGCACCAAACTCATTAGTCTCATATTTAAAGTTTATATGTAGCTTGTGGTCATACTGGAAAAGGGTGCACCTCCTTAGGGGTTCCTAGTCCAACACTGTCACCCTTAGGGTGCGCAATTGTGTACAAACGACACAAAAAGAGACAAAAATGCACATTTTTGAATTAAGTCTGTTAAGTGTTAAAAGAGCTGGATCACAGGGAGCTACAGGAAAAAAAGATGATTATTGTATTTGAGCAGTTTGTGTGCAGGAAAAAAATAAATGAATGATGTTTATTTTTGTGTCTTGTCAAGAAGATGACCCTTTGTGGATTATAAGACACCATTCAATTGTGTATGTGTAACAGATGTGCTGTCTCAGTCTGGCTCCGGAGTATCTTCCGGCGGATCAGAGGGTGTTGTCTTCTGCTTGTATATGAAGGTCAACAGGAAGAGTGCTATGTCATGTGAGCACCAGTAGCCTGTGTGTGAGGTCACCGCTGACCAATAGCGACTCTCCACTAGACCCTCTCGGAGCTCAAAGTCGATGCGCCGCTCCAGCTCCACTGTAAGACACAAATAGAGACATTATAATTCTCCCAACCCACCAACAAATGAGATACTTTCTCCCTGATTGTTTAGTGTTGGACAGGTTAAGTGAACTCACATGATGTGTCAGCAGTGGGTGAAGTGGGCCGGGTCATGGTGGAGAGGCCGTATGCTGACTGGCTTTCTGTCCGCTTCTGCTCCTCTTCCTCACTGTTTGCCCCTCCATCAAGCCCTAAAGACACTGAGGGCTGGCTGTTGGAGCGGGAGAAACGGGAGAAGAGGATGCCTCCGATGCCTTTCCCTATGCTCGCCGCTCCTACATTAAGCGTGGAAGGGAGAGAGACAAAAGAGATATGCTGGATGTGGTTCAGAGCAAAGACAAAAAGAACTATTGTAATGCTTTTTGTTATTTATTCTTTAATTTATTTTAAGCTTAGTATAGTACAGGGGGAGTTGATTCTATGAGCTCATTCTCCATTTGTCCACATGATGACACTGTTGACATTGTGATGTAGTCAAAGTGAGCATCTCACATTACTTCAAATACTGAACCTCACAGGAGAGAATGGATTTTACCTATAGAATAAGGACTTCAGAGTGAAATATAATTTGCTCAGCTCTTTCTCTAAGCTTCTCATACTACTGTCAGAAATGATAGTATTTCCCTAAACCAGCATTAAAAGAAAATGTAGAAAAATAACACGTATTAAAAAGAGTATATTTACTTCTCCACCCCAGGGGCTTTTCACTATAGTAGCCTATCATCATCACACATTTGTAAGCAGTTAAGTATGAGCTATTTTGGTTTTATTCAACACATTTACAACCCTTCTGGAAGGCCTGCAGCCATATGTAATGTGTTGCTGGGTGATCTGGTAGATAGCATTCATCATATCAATCATATACAGAGAACAGTTCTTCATTAAAGACTGTTCTAGTCATCTACACTATCGGAGCTTAGTGTGGACCAGAATTTGAGAAGTGATGTTAGTGTCTTACCCAGTATGCTGGCCTTGCCCAGACTTGTGATGGACTCTCCATAGTGCCTGCGGGGAAGGACGGGAGAAGTGCTCGGGCTGGGAATGCTCTCAGTGTCAGATGTTGGGTCTTTGACTGGGTTCAGGAAAGTAGGCCGGATCTCGTCGTAGGATGTGGGGTTAGTGGCGCTACACCTGAGAAAATACACCCCAAATATTTAGAACATACATGCAAACATTCTGTGTGTGTACAAGGGATAACAGAGTGTGATGGGACGTAAGAATGGAGTTCTTACCAGTGTATTTGAACAGGTGCAATATTGCTGTAATGTTTAAGGATGAGGGGCTCCAGTCTGTAGGCCTAAACAGAGAAACAAAACATAAGTTAGCTTGCAATACAGATAAATTACTTAACTATTCAAGTTGTCAAATACATAAAGTACACATATTTAATGTAAACATCTGGACTGAGTCACTTACAAAGGTCTGGTTTCTATTAGCAGAGCACAGCGGAACATGGCAAGTCCAGTAAAAACAATTCCTACTTATAAATTACACCCTAAATGTGTGTGGGCTAAGTCGACTTGCTGTCATAACCCTGAGTGAGAGAGAGCATCTGCATGGGCTGGAGCAATGGGAGACTGACCACAGGGTCTGTGGGGTGGAACACATTGAAGAGCCTGCTGCAGATGGCGGTGGGCAGGATGTGGTCCTGGTGGCAGCTGGTCCCAGGGCGGATGCCTCTCAGGGCCAAGAACACCGCCAGAGGGGAACCCATGCAGAAGAAATTTTCCACCTGAGACAAAAGGCGCAAAGATGATATAAATCTATTAAAGGGAATCTTTAATATATATTAAATATTCAGAAGGAAGCCAAAACTTAAGTCATGGCATTTGGTGGTGTGGCACTATTAAGACTTTTTAACAAATATCTTTGCAACAAACCTGCTGAAATCTCTTATATTTATTGTTTTAGAGTGACTGTACACATATAGTATGTTCATATAATGGTTCTTACCTTAAATTTGAGGGCTGGGAGTGTAGAGGGTTTAGAGGCCTCCAGTGTGAGGAGTTGATTTTCCAGCTCTCGTAGCCTGTTAGAAGCAAAAAAGGACACTATGTTAATAAGCCAGAAAAACAACATTCTCTGAAACCACAGCTTGAAAATCAGCCCCAACAAAATCCCTTTTAAAAATCCCCTTATGCATTATTGTAACCTCAAACTACCCAGAAATACACACCAATTCTCCCATCATCTATAGAAAATGTTTGTCCTTAAGCCAGTCATCAAACAATCTCAGTAGCACTCACAAACAAGAGGGCACAGGACAAAAGGTTGTTGATCTAAGGTAATGGTGCACACACTAAACGATAATGCACACAAAGGGCGATGGGCGGTGCAGAGCAGACATATTAGAAGCATTTTCTCTGCCATTTGATCACGAGGCATTACAATACTCTGCTGCCTCACAAAAACCAACAGGAAACACAACTTCACCACCTGAAAATGAAGTGTGAGATGAGCAGCTCGCAGCACACACTGTATTATGTGTGTCAAAAGTGAGTGAGTGTTTTGAAAAGTACGAACAGCTTGTAGTGTTAGTTCATACAGAGAGAGCTGAAGGTAAATTAGAAAGTTGTCATAATGAAGTCAAAATTTAAGATCCAGCCATTTCATTGCTTCATATTCTGTTGCTAAGTAAACTCACGACTACCTCAAATCATTATTAAATAATGGATTGTAATTTAAAAGTTATGTCTCAAGCCTAACCCTAACCTCAAGAGGATCCTTACAGCTGTACATTTCCCGAGGCCAAGCTGTGAGTCACTGAAGATCTACACTAGCAAGCTCTACCTCGTCCTTGTGTGCCGCAGCTGCTCTAAAAGGTGCCTCTCTTCATATGTCATCCAGCGCAGGTCCAGCTCCTCTTCCACAGCGTGATGCTCCTGCAGACAGAAGCGCACTGGATCCCATCCTGTCATGATGTCGTAGGTGATGACGCAGCCGAGGGAGTGAGATACAATGGACACTTTGCCTCCCCTATCCTCAAACTCAGGGTTCCGGGAGCAGAAAAGTGAGTACAGTCTGTTCAGCTCTTGGGTTAGGCCCCTGGTAATCTAGGAGAGGGGGAGTGGAGGGGTTTTAAGGAGAAATAGTGTATAACAGAGAACTTAAATTTCGAGTTTCTGGAAGTGTGTGACTCTCACCTCATCCCGGTAAAGAGGGCTGTTGTAGTACATGATGTCCATGGCACTGCTGTTGAGCAGATCTCTCAGTCCTCTCACCTTGTCCGGTGTTATTGAGTCTACCGTGTCTACAGAAACACAGCACCAATATCATAGTATAAAACAGAGATTTGGTGCCTGTATTCATACACACAGTGGCCACTATAGGTACACCTATTAAATCTAATGCAATCCAACAGCTGAATTATCAACTCTTTCTTTACAAAGATAATAATGTTCTAATAAAGTGGCCACTGGACTAAATAAAGCTTTCCTGGACTGATCTCACCACCCCTCTTATATACATACCCATTCATTTAATTATACATCTTAGCCTAGATCATGAGGTTACAATTACTCTCAACTTTGTTCATTAGGTTAGGAAAGACTGGCACGTAATAACAACTTAGATACATTCAGAGTTCACAAAAAACACATTCAAACCGCTCACACTTGAAGCAGCATGCAAAAATAGCACAGTCTCAAAAACACCAACCTCCATCCAGTGCAAGCTTGGATCGCCACTCGACAGGTAGGAACTCCACATGCTCGTCGTCGTGCTCCGAAAAGTGCTTCTCCTCCATCTTCCTCACACCCTCCCTCAGCCTGAAGAGACGCAAGAAAGCACATACAGTAGATGAGGACCACAATTCACACTTTTTACGTTACAGTGCATTTGGGTGTTTGTTTGCATTCAGATTCAAAAGGGTAGCAGAAGTGCTTATTTTAGAAACAATGTCATCATCACACTGTCTGGGCTGCGGTGTATCATAATGACGTGTACTGAATGGATGAGTAACATCCTCTACGTATATCCTGCCCTGCTACAGACTGACTAGGGAGTCTGTGTTTCCACCCCTTCTCTCGCAGACTTTAATGGCTGTCGGGAGAAGAATGACGCCCATTTTGCTGCTCACTGATGCAGCAGCTTCCCTCATGCAGTACACACACACACAGAATGGCTGCAATGCTACCAGTCCTATATGGGGCAGCATTAGCTCTCAGGAAACACTAAATGCACTACAGCTGCATTTCAATTGCATGGTACAGCTTGGCTCAACTCTACTCGCTTTTTTTCCCCAGGTACTTTTCTCTACTTTGTTTTGTGGTGAGTATGGGAGGGAGATGAGGGGCAGACAGAAGGTCAAAAACAGATTTTAAAAACAAACAGCCTTGCCACAGTGTGGAGTCAGGAGTCGCGAGAGGACACGAGATTGAGCAGAGCGATTTCATCCTGTTGCCACTAGCCGTCCCTGCAGTGGGCACCAGCTCCGTTTTCTCCCAGCCCCGGCAGCTGTGTGTGCAGCCTCTCCCGGTCACGTGCACAAAGACATCTGATGGCTTTTATTCCTGCTAATTGTGTGTGTATAGGGTTGCCACCTTCCACCAGTACAAGTACAAAATGGACACAGGTGGATAGTGGCAGGGTTGTTTTGTTGAAGCGTGTTTTGTTTAGTAATAGTGACTCATGTTTGACTGTGTGAGGGACAGATTAAACCTGACTAAAACCAAACTGGTGCTCAGGGACTGTCCACAGCTACCAACATCTCTGAAACTGTTCATCCTGCAGCCAAGTATGTGATAGCAAAAAAAAGTAGCAGATACAAGGTACTATCCACAATGGCAAAAGAAAAAAGAGTGAGCAGAGTTGAGTGGAGCTGTACCGGGCAGTGGAAATGTGGCTAAAGACAGCGAGGGTGAGGTAGGGTGTTGACCTGGGTAAATGGAGGCAGAGAGGGGCTTTTAGGTGACTGGTATGTGAATGGGCCGACTAATGCAGGTTTTGACAGGACTATCTGCAGGCTAGTGTATCTGCAGGGGAACTTAAATGCATCACGGAGCTTTCTGTGCTTGCTTTTAGGTTGCCATTAATTGCGGAGTGAGTAGGTTTAGCTGAAATAGGTTTTAAAAAGATACTCCGTCTTTGTTTCAGAGCATAGTAATGCCCTAAACCCTCCACAATTCCTTCTTTTACTGCCTCTGACGACATTCAGAAAGGCACAGAGTTGTAATTAATTCAGGTTCCAAATAAAAAAACAGAACGAGGACCTGGCTAGACATGTCGGGTTGATCTTTCCTCTTGGATGAGGAAAGTGTGTATGCTGTAATCCACAGGGAGCTGGTAGTGAGGCTTAAAGTGCTCTGCAGCTTGACTTGGTCTACTTTACCTGCTTAGCTGGCCTAAGCTGCAGCCAGTGGCCAGACGATAACTTTGTGACACAGAGACACACATGGCTCCGGTCTGCACGTTCTGTACTACCGCCTGTAATGCTCATGGTCCAGGGCCAGCGCACTGGTGCCATTTAGAGTCAAATAAAAGTAACTTCAAAACAGATCAATCAGCATATACACTGTAGAGCTGCAGCAGACTTCATTGGTGCATCAGTTTTAAAAAGGCTGCAATAATTTGGTTCATCAGGTTTCTTCCTATAACCATTGTAGCTTCTACACAAATATCTACTATTGATCGAGGTCCTCATTGTAACATTAAGCCTTTGAAAGGCACGAGTCGACAGGCTGATTAGAGAATGCTGACAGTTTCCTTTCTTGTGCCGAAGTTAAGCGATATCCATCTCTTAAAGTTGTGCCAGCACGCTAATAAAAAAAAGGAGGAAATGGAATTTTGTTTGTGCTGCTCAAGCACAATGAAAAGTTAGATTTGGCGCACATGGAAGCACAGGCTGGAAATGTGGATTGATGATAGTTTACTCCATTTTTAACACTGAGATTGCATGAGCCTGAGTTGATTAGATATATACATTTCATCTTTTTACACAATATTAGGATGTTAAAGAGTTTTTAAATATTTCCCATATGTTGTGTTGCATACATATTGCACTGTTTCTGTATTCTCTCGTGCTGCAGAACCCCAGAAAATGCAACGCATCAGGCAAATGTTTCCTTGTTCCCTAGCATTTTCTAGAGTTTCGGTGCTTTGTCCTTTCTTGGCCAAGGTACTGCAGGTAAATGAACAATACAAAAAGTATGAATTAAGAGAACAGTGGGCCAGACAAAGAGAGTGAGAAAGTTGGAGAGAGGAGGGGAGGAGAACAAACTACAAAAGCTGCAGGTGCAGTGAATTCAAATGTTTAAACAACAGCCGTTCATATGTAAGGAGCAGTGCCTACATGTTCTGTGAGGACTGTAGGAACTGTGCATTCCATAAATACACTGGCTACATACTTGGCAATGGTGCTGAACAGAAAGTTATCTGGAATCACCAGAACCTGCCAGACTGAAACCTCTCAGTCAGCTAATAAAAAGCGCAACATGCTATATAAGCTTAGTCAGGAGGCAACGGAACTCACAGAAATATAATAATAATATTTGTGTCTGTGTCACTACAGACACAGTTAAAAAGTAAAAAGAAGGAAGAAGTGAGTTATAAAAAGGAACAGGAAAAACAGAATGACAGAATGAGAAGTGTTAGAGATGGACTGTGTCTGGACGAGAAGAGAAAAGGAACAAACAAACTTCATGGTAATTCAAACATCACATCATCCCAGTGGGAGTTTGCTTAACTTAGAATGGATTTGGCTAGTGTGTGCATGAATTTAAACCTGCTTTAACGCCTTTAAAAATTCTAGTTATCATTAAGTCAAATTATTTTTTTTAAAAACTCACATTCCAGTGTTTTTAATAATGCGCCCCTGGTCCATCTTCTGTCCAATCCCATGGACCACAAAGACGATGTGTGTAGTCTGAGGGGGTCTGTCCTCAGGTGAGGCCTCCTCAACAAAACCCCGATGGAGCCGTGTCCCACTGCTGGAGGCTGGAAGAGGAGACAGGACAGGGTTGGACTATTATTTACTGTTGCTAGCTGTCTGCTTGTGATTTTTGTACAATGAGAAAATGAAAAATTTGTGCAGTATTTTCTGAACTGTATTTCTAAATACACACAATTCAACTGTTCACTAGAATGCTATAAATATCTCAGTGATGGTGTTTAAGTAACGTGCTGTTCTGAGTCCAAAGAGGCCAGTAGGTGAGACACGAAGTCCTGCTGTGATTGTGGCCCGAGACTCTGCTGCTGTAATGTGCCAAGAGGGTTGAGTGTGTGTCCCAATTTAGAATCTATACTCTAGCCCAGTCATGTGCTGTGCGGCAAGGTGATAGGAGCCAATGTACTTTGCTGCTGTCTGGATAGCACTAAGGAGATTTCCCCTTACTTAGCATCTGTGTGTCAGGGGAGGTTGAGATAACCAGTGCCGACACCACCTCTTATAATCTGCGAGCAGGAGATGAAAATGTACCACAGAGCTGGGAGACTGCAGATCAGATTAGAGTCATCCATACTGATCAAACATAAGACATGGGGTCAAAGTTCAGTTGTCATCTTTTCAGTTACACTTGGGTCATTTAGTCAAAGCTATCCCCTGAAAATAGCAGATGGACATTGTGTGACTTTCTGGGCTAATCCAGTTAAGAGACTGAACTGTACCCAGCCATATTTAAACAACTGTTGAATGATGGCAACTGGCAGCACACCGTGAACGCAGCTATAAGTAGCACTTTTGTGATGTGCAGAAAAGTTGGAACATTTGAGGACAGGGTAAAACAGGGAGGCAATAAAGCTAGCTGTTAGCTCTATGGATGCAATGTCGGTCTGTTGTCGGTCTGTCCACCACTTTGGTCCAACCTCAAATATCTCAACAACTAGTGGATATATTGCAATGACATTTCAGACTCATGTCCCCCTGAGGATGATTTGTATTAACTTAAATCATCAGGTCAAAGTTTCTACAGCAAAAGGATTAACAAACAAGTGGAAGGTAAAATCCATATTTGTGTACTTGTACTAATATGTAAATAATCCAGTTGCTAGTATTGAGAGTAAAACAGTCTGAGCAAATTATTTAAACCATTAAGTGTTCAAACAGTGGGCTTCTAATTAATTCAGTACTGATATAAGTACAAGCACACATACATTGTGCGATCAGGGAACTGTAGGTCCTTATTCTAAGAAAGATGATATCAGTGTGTGCATTACAGACCTTTGGAGAAGCCCAGTTTCTGGGTGACGGTGCGTGCAATTTTGGAAGTGGTGGCATCGCTGTAGAGGTATACCTCATCCACGCTGTGCCAATCCACGTGGGTCCGACTCAGCTTCAGACTGTGGATGGCTGGAGGAGGTAGTGAGAGAGGAGTGAGTGAATGAATGAATGGACATAGGAATGTTAGGAGGGCAGATGGTGTGGGAAATCGGGCAAAGAGAAAGGAAAAAAAATCAGGGCAAAGGGTGAAGGAAGAAGGTTGTGATTACATATTTCAAGGTGAGTACAGAGGGAGAGAGATTGAAGACATTGTAAGAATTACACCAGGTTGTGATAATCTTAAATGCAGTACAAAAAAGTCTAGGATTGATTATTCACTATTCACACAGCTCAATCAAATGCAGTCTGGAGCATTGATCTGCAGTTGGAAAGTAAAACACATCAAACTATCACACACCATGATTGCATATTTCAGCTCTTGCTTGTCTGTCCTGCTTGCACTTCATCAGACAAAAGACTTTTTATATTGCTGATATCTAAATTCGCAAGAGTATCTTTTCAATTTGTCTCCATGTTGTTGTTTCAGAGTGTAATGCAGTGACGAGGGCAAGTAAGAGCAGAGGTATGGCCAAAGAGGAGAAGAGCAATAAATGAAACTGGTTGACTTGAGAAAGTTATTTATGTCTCTGCAGCATGTCCTTTAAATGTCCTGTGTCAAGTTCATCTGGATGAAATGGGTGGAAGACTTTGGCATAGGTCCAGTGCACAGTCATGGCTCTTTGTACTGCTCTGAACCAATCTGGGGATTAAAACCCCTTAAGAATGAGGTAAAGTACTTGGAGAAATAAAATGTTTCAGATTCCTATTTTGCTTACTTGTAACTTGTAACAACATAGTCCCACAAACAGTGCAAAATGCCTGAAGAAATGTTATTATTGCATGACTATGTAGCTTCAAGAAGGAAGAGACAAGCTAAGACTTACTGAACATCTTTTGTATGTACTGTATGTCCCAATCATTGAGGAGTGGAAACTGTGAAATCACTTGTGTCATGTGTTAGATCTGTGCATTCTTTCTTCTCATCAGTCCTTTAATATTCAGGCATTCACAAGACATTTCTTGATAATAAATGGGTCAGGTCTACAGGGCTGATGGAAGTGAGACACTTCCAAAATTCCAAAAGTTTTCTCTTTTCACTTCTCATGTAAATTAATAAAAAAAAAAATATAGCATGTGTGTAGATAAGCTGGGCCTCTGTGGCCTGCCAGGCTAATTTCTTCATTGGACAAGCATGACCACAGAGTAATGCTAGGCCAAGCAATTATTGCACCTCAGCTGAGATCTGTTTGCTCAGAGGGCAGAGTAAAAAGGAATGGCTGCCTCGAGAGGAGAAGGGCAAGGGTCTGATAGAAAGGTTTCTCACAAGGAACAGAAGCATTAGAGTAAAGGGCACTAGTTAAATGTGGAATTACAAATTGAAGGATGTTTTTTCCAGCCAGATAAAACAATAACGCCTGAGGTGAGAGATAAGGTTGCAGGTAGTTTCCTCTGTCACACATTTCCATTTATCTTTGTAGATCCTCAAATGAAACCACTCAACAGCAAAGCAAACATATGCTTAACCTTTACCACCACACAGAATTTCACTAAACCACTCTATGACAGCAGCAGTGAAGGGGAACAATCAACTCTTCTGAGAAGAGAAGCTTTCACCATCTAGTCAGACTTCATCTCAGACAGTTTAAAGTGGCCTCTTTTCCTCATCCACCTCATGGATTCACAAAGGACCTACACACTGTTATTATACAAGAGTGGGTGAAGCCACTTTAGACTGTAGAGCTGTATTTGTAGTCGAGTCCATTGTAAAACAGGAGTCCAGCTAGAATAGAAACTATGTTGAACTTCCCTATTTAGCTGGCTTCATTAATAAGAAAATATTACTTTGACGGGATTTACAAGTGAAAATGTTGCCAGTGAGATGGCGTGATGCTTAGGGGTTGCACAAGGACACTTCCTGTTTTACAATGAAAGGCGACGCATTGTGAAAGGAAACAAAAGGAGGGGGATCAAAGTGTACAGAGGAGCTGGCACTCTACCAGGAAAGGCTAAAGAGTTTACTGAGGGAGTTCTCTAACACTGCTATGGCGAATTACTGAGGGGCACAGAAAGAGGGAGAGGGTTAAACAGTGAGGGATGAGGGGCAAAGGTTGTGACCAGGAAGTGGCTAAACAGTTGAAAAAAAGAAACAATGAAACTGTGTGTGGGAGAGTTTAGGAAAGATGCAGAAAGCATAGAGTTGGGACGAAAGGGATCCTCAAACTAATCACATGTACTAATGATGCCGCTCTGGGGCTGCACTAGATACCAGCTACAACTTTTTCTTTGCTATAGCATGACAAACGTATCAGCTTCAGTCCATTCATTAGGGTTTACCCACCTCTTCTAGGGAAAGACAAGACAATATTCTTGTGTGATGTTAAAGTAATGTTGGTAAAAAGTGCACTATATTCAGGTGTCTGTTCAGGTCTACGTAGGCTTTAGGTCAATGGCTGCTTGGATTTGCTATAAGATGAGGACAGAGACGTCAAGACCTCTCTGTCTTGACGAGGGTCAATATACCCAGAACTAGGACATTGATGGAGTTCTAAGAGGACGACTCTACACACCATGTTAGGGGGCTATAGTACAAGGCCACAATAGCTCCTCTGTTCAGCTCATCTCTTGTGCTTGGCTCTCAACAGAGAGCTTTGTTTATTGCCCTTAGAGCGAGCTGGTGGTTCATTAATGATGGTCATACTGCCAGAAGGGATGAGAGAAAGAAAGCAATGAGAGAGAAAGAGGGAGACGGGGCTGGAGAGATAAAAAGGGGTAAAGAAGGGTGGCTTTTTGAGGACCAGCTTATTTATTTCCCATCCACACACATCCCCAGTAGTTGAGTGAACCATGATTGTCTGATCCCAGCAAGGAGATGAGAGACAGATGCAAAGGTTTCCTCAAAAAGCAGCAACAGCAGAAGTACCAAAGTCTGGGTCACAGCACGAAGGGAGACATTCTAGCAACTAGGCCCAGTTATGGCTGCAATGGTGAACTGAGAGAGCAGCCGAAATCCATTTTAATACAACCATTTCTAACTGAGCCTAGGTCTAGTTCTAAATATGAGATTGAACAGGTCTGAACCACAACGAGAAAGGAAAATCTAGTTCCATGAGGACCTAGGATCTACTAGGAGGGAGGATACAAACTAGCAGGTCTAATACAGCAGAAATAAAAAAAAAGAACTTGATATTTTACAGTACCTTGGCAGCGTTTGCGCTTGTGACATGTAGCTTTAGCACTCGTCTGATATCCACTCCATTTGAACAGAAATGGGAGGTAGAAAGGGGGCAGGTGGGAGAGAACTAACAACCAAGAGAGAGTGAGTAATGGCCATTACCCCGGTGTCAGTCACACAGGCTACCGCTGTCATCACTCTTGAACAGGCCAATCTATCAAGCAGCGCTGCTATCAGGTTACCACTTCAAGGCCCAGGACACGGAGCCTGTACTGGTTACTGACAGAACATGGTGGCTGCAGGCAGATATCATGAAAATAACCTCGAACAACGCCTCAGTAATCAGCCGGGGTGCACGTAAGGCCATAGCTCAAAATGCAGCGCTGCTTGACATATGGCTAAGATGACTGAGGTAGCATCTGTTATACACTCATTATCTTCACTATAAAGACTAAACATGTCAGTTAACCACATTTTCTTTAAAATCTTAAACTTTTGTGAATGTGTATTATTGGAAAACATCTTGTTTCTTAAATAGTTATTATTGTAGGGGAAGCTCCTTTTCAACACATAAATAAAGATAAAATAATAAGACCTTTTGCAAAGACGTGAAACACAAATAGACAAACAAAACAGCACACAACCTTAAAAGTTTCTGGCAGCATCTAGCAGGAGCAGTACTTATGTTTGCTTTTGGATTAATAAAGACTTTAGATTTTGTATATTAGAAAAGTTTTACAGAACTGATTTTGAATTCCTTTCATAGAGGGAGCAACATACTAACTAGAAACATACAAAGAGATATGAAAGAGCACAATATTACTCTTACTTGGATCAGTACAGATGAAAAAATTGATATGCAGTGTAGTTCCAAACAATCATTCTGTAGACAAAACAATGGGCGAATTTTAGCATTACTGAAGAGAGTTTTTTGTTAAATTATTGTAGATAAATAGAGGAATGTAAAGATGCAGCTGAGGCACCTGTTTTTGTAAATGCTCTTTAATGTACCAGTCAATGGAGTCTGAAATATCGGCAGCTAGTATTTTCCGACAAATACATATGACTTTATATTAATACTGATCTAATCATGCAGCAATTACCTGGACTAAACAAATTTTTCTGTCAGTAATTTAATCCCACACTGACAACAGCTGGCATCTTTCACAATGAAAATAATCATTTGATTGTGATACAAAGTTTGATGGCAAATTTTATTATCCTTTTCAAAAATGAGTCTAAAATAGCCAAACATATTTGTGTGCTATTCACTCAATAACATACATATCGGCACTAACAAATATGAACACTAACGCAATACAATATGTCATAATTATTGGTAAATATTTGTTGTATTAGTAAAATGTACATGTTCAAATGACTGTCCGAAGGAACAATCACATACAAGTTCAAATTAAAGTCAAACCAACAGCAGCTCTGTGTTCATTAAATCACTGAATCAGTTGTAAGTGGATGTCTTGATTTGACATTTAAAAAGGCCTCCTCTGCATTTGTTAATCAAATCGGCAAAGTCTCAGCTCAGATCTGGCTAAATCATTCCTTCCGGGACAACACAGACATCAGACTTGCAAATGTCAGCAGTGTCTCTCCCAGCAGAGCAGAAAGACTGAGGAGGACAGACCTGCTGAGTGCACAGGAAGTTTGTTTGCTCTAAAAGCTATTAGTAAAGTCCATCTGGGCATTACAGCACTGATGGATCCTTTCAGAAATAGGTGTTCCTTAATGACTGGAACATCTACTATACACAGAATCCTCACGTTGGACATCAATTATCCTGTGTGATAGTTTGCAGACTGTGAGGTTTAGATCAGACTACATGACTTTTAGGCCAACTGAAGGCACGACTGCAACATCACCACTAATTTCCAGATCAGACCAAACAAATGTAGCTATTGTTGTCACAGTGAGCAGCAGGTTTAGACAATCTCATGTTGATGAAGAGTAAGAGTCCTTCCACCTGATGATTGCAAACTTATTTAAAATCTACATCATCCGACTAGAAATAAAGACAAAAACATTTAAAAATCCCAAGAGCTAAATGAGCAATTTCAGGTTCTTTTTGTGTCAGTCACATATCACGCAGTGTGTTAGTGGTTGGTTAAATAAATATGGAGCTGAATATGTAGTGTACACATATATTTGCTTGCCCTGCCTACCTCAAACATACCAAGAGTGTTATGCCAACAGATGACCCAGCGCCCAGTCGGCTGGCTTTATTTTCCTTGACGTCTAACATGCCTCACAGACTGGGACACACCCTATAGTTTCCACCATAGGCTGACTGCTGTATATCCATACACACACACAAATCACAGAAGCTTAAAGTGACTAGACGTGACCCTCTGCTTTTTCTTTCTTTTTTCTATTTCATATTCAGCTCTTTGAAAATTATAAATAAAATTTTCTCTGTCTGGCTTGGACAGTAACATTAGCACCATTTATTCTTACACTAAGAAAAATATTTGACCAAAGTTGCCCAATGGAGATCAAAACATTAAAAGGCAGTTTATAAAATCCAACTATAATGCCCTTGTGGTCATTTTCAGCCTAAATAACTGAAGTAGGAACTGTGAGTTCCTCTTTGATGCCACAAGTTCGCAGTTCGATACAAATGTGGATCAGACAAGGTCTTTTTGATTGACAAAAACGTCTTTATCTAAAACTATCTTTTCACAAAAGCCATCAAATCAACCCTTACTTCTTCTGATACTGTGAAAGAACTACTGTGAAAACTACTACTGCTCATATTTGACAACATCACTACATCTATCTTTCTATAGCAGAATACAATATATCAAGCATAAGCGATGTTACCTCTGATTTTGCCTTAACGGTTCATAGAGAATGAACAGAAAAGTACATTTTTATCATGAGAGAACGTGATGTCCATGTGGCAGTAGTGCTGCCCACATTGTAATGTTATGCCTGCATAGCACGCTGGTATGTCTACCATAAGCTTTACTAACCTTTAGTCTCAGTGAGCTACTCAAAAACAAGTAGAAAGAGGGGAGAAGGAAGAGAGTAGAGATAGGGAGGGGAGAGATAGCAGGAAAAATGTGTGTACTGCAGTAATGTCAGAGCACAGCTCGCTGGCTTTATGATCCATATATCTATTGTAATGCAGTTCAAGGCAGCCGATTTATGGCTCCAAGTGCTTCAGATTATTAATTCCAAGATAGAATATGCTACCATAAAGGCTTCTTGCGATAAAGACCAAAACAAGGTGAATTAACAGGATCTATCACTCCTTGTAATGCTCTGCTAAATATAGGAGTGGAAAACAATCTGCCAACAAACCAGCAGGAGGGTTTCAAACAGATGCTCAATAATATCTCAAGTTCCCTGCATTAAATGAAATTATAAGAACATGTTCAAATACAGCCAGCCTTGGGTTTTGATAACATATATTGTCTAAGGGTGTGTATGAATTTCCACTACATGCTATTGTGAGTAGAATTATACTGCACTATTCACCCTTGCAGTAACACAGCTCAGTCACTGGACAAGCTGAGGTCACATGATTTGTGTGTTGCGCAACAGACAGGCCCCCAAGTGTCACACAAGCAATCTGTGTGTCCTTGCGCTATATTTCACACACCTGGCTTGCAGATAATCAAACTATGATTCCTCTGTCCTCTGTGACTGTTTATACATCTTGATCTTTAAGTGCATCTGTGTGTACATGTAAACGAATACTTATGGATCACGAGTGACCTTCAAGTCTTGTCTCAAAACTTCTGTGATTCAGCTCAGGAAAAGAGCACATGACGAAAGGAGTGATGATGCAAACAAGACTGACCAACTCAGTGTAATCACTTTCCTCTCTGCTGTTGATGTCTGTATTTATAGCCTTTAATGTATTCTGAGTAGGGGTGGTGTGGCAGTGCCCTGACATGTCAGCTGCAGTGTGCACTAGACACACACACAAACACACACAAAAAAACTGAGACTTTTTGTAATTCATAGCAGTTTTCAGTGATTAGCAGTCATTATGAAGTTATTCAAATACAACCTATCAGGATTATAGGAAATAAGGGTAATTTCATGGTTGACTGCTATTCATTGATTTAGGCAAACAATTCAAAATTTTTTGCATAAATGCTGCAGATTAGCTCGGTGCTGTTTTGATGCATGTTTCTGTTTCTCTCACACAATATTTGCTTGTTTTTTATAATGCAAGCTAAACATTTTCTCGCCCTCCTTAACAGTTGCTGCATCTTTTCCCTCTCTGCTCCTTTCTATTTATCTGCCACATTCACACACCCACACATTCATCACCAGTGAAGGTCCTGTAGATCTGGCTGCCTTAAGGAGACTGCTGAATCAAAGGACCTCTTTCTTATTGCCTCTCGCAGCTAAAGCCTGCTACGTTTCGCCTGTGCCAGCCCCCTGCGACAGGAGGCACCTGCGCCATTCATTCCTCTTGACTGTGCATCGATGCTACAGCAGGCAGGGCCATCACATCATTCACCATTCATGACTCACAATGACTTTTGTCTGGTTTTACTGTGAAGACCACGACATTGCTTATCTTTGGAATTTATAACTAATAAAGCCTATGGGGCCATTTCAATTCCTCACTGCCCTAACACAGCACTATATAGGCGTTCTTTTACAGGATACTGCTTGCCTGGGGTAAAAAATACTGCAGGGTTAGTGAATGCAGCAAATAAGTACCATTTCTGTGTTTTGGTGAGTGAGCAATAAAGCATTTTGGCCTTTTGTTTCAACCCCAAACCATACTCTGACTCTATGACAACATTCACCATCAAATCTCGTTACAATCAAGTTATTAACTGTTATTCATTTAGACAATAGTTGATAGAATGATTGCTTCAGTGCTGTGCTGTTTAAAAGGTTTGATACAATTTGCAGCTTTCTAGATGTAGGAGCTTCTGCCACACATTTCTTAAAATCATACAAACATATCCTTATTCTTCCACTATTCCCGTTCCCGTCCTCTCACCATCTTTGCTATCGACCGTCCTGACCACCAGATCCGTCTCGAAGGTGTCCTGCATTTGTTGTCCACGGAAATGGCTCAGGTGCTCCTGCTCGATGAGGTCACTTTCCTCTTCCTCTAATGGGAGCCAGGTACCGTCGATAAACCACTGGCCTCTCATGACTGGAATATGGTCTTGTTCTGTAAGTCAATAAAAAAACGGCATGGATTTAGATACAAAAATGTACATTTTTAAATTCGTAAATTTCCCCACTGTGGGACGAATAAAGGTTTATCTTATCTTAAAGGAATGACTTTACTGTAGGGATGGACATTTTGGAGCCAGCGTTCTGGAGCCAGGTGCCCATATAGTTCATTGGAGCCTAAATATAGTCATTTTACATTTTGTTTTGAACTGGAGGATACACAAAATGCATTTTGGTGAGTGACACTGAATGTAAACATAACTTTGGTTTGTTCATAAGATACCTCCCCAGGGCGTGTTTAAGTAAAAGTCCTACCCAGTGACAGTGTTACAATAGTCACTTTCTAGTAGTGCAGCCTTTGAGAATGACTTTTTGATGACATGAACTGATTTCTTTTTAACTCAACAAGTCTGGCAAATCCAGGAGGGCCAAGTCTCAGAGGCTTATGGAGCGAGGCCAGTTTTGATTACAGTCTTGAGCGACATTATTAACTGATTCTCTGGTGGTGAATAAGAGTGTGAAGGCAGTTCTGAAGTAGGCATACTCTGCAAAACACAGGGCCTCTTCTATACAGAGTGAGACTCCTCATTGGGGGAAAATACGAAAACACATGGGCATACTCTTATCTACAGAAAGAGAGGCCCACCACAACGGTGAGACTAAGATAGACACACAGGAAAGACACTGATGAGGCTCACAGTAGTTACTGTTCACAAATTTGTTGAGGCCTGGTCAGGGATGATAAGTCTCATGAATGAAAAGTGACCTTTTCATCTTGATTGCTGTGTTTACATGTTAGAACATGAAGTCATTACAAGTATGTGCCAAAGTCTCCTTCTTTTTTTTGTATTTTTATGGATGTTTTACTTCTTGGATTACAGTATATCAACAACCCATTCTCTACACATCTCCCATTACATGATTTGGCCTCTCTCTCCCTAACTGATATGCTTTTGATTACTTTTTAAATAATATCTTTGTATTAGTTTCCATCTCCAACGTAGTGCATCAAGGTCTTCCATGTTAACATGACACTGTGCTAACAGAGGTATAGGCCAAGCAGAAAAGGCACAGCAAGGGTCTGAGCTGACTATAAAGGACCTACATCCACAGCATGAACGTTCAGGAAACTAACTGCTTCTCTAAATGTCACTTGGCATTAACCTTCAAAAGAACCAGCTACCCATGAACCCTTTCATCGAGGTCAGGTTTTCAGAGGCTTCTATAGTGACCGCCTTTCATTTGTTCCCTGCCTTTTCCTGGAAATATCCATGAATTAGTTAGCACAGATCAGCTGAGCCCAATAGACTGACTTCTTGGGTTGTTTAGATGTTCCCAAAAGACCAGGCTAAGTAATTACTTGGCCAGTGAGAAAACTGCAAAACAATGCAGGACTCAGCTAGTAACTTCAGTGAATGAATGATCAGATGAGTCTCTGACTAAACACCAGACTTGTGAGTGGCTGTGGGTGATTAATTTGTGTCCTGTCAACCATTATACTGCAGTATATGTAGTATAGGAGGTATGTGCACACAAGAGGAATGAGTGCCTATGTATACGCACGTAGTGATGCTTCTGCCAAGAGGAGCAACATCATTTATGATTTTATAGAGTATAATGATGTGATTTTACGATACTCACGCTTCCAGTAGACAGGATTGCATTCCCTCTCTTTAATATCCACCTCATAGAGTCCTCCCCGGACACACACCGGCTCAACGTTGATTTCAATGCTGTCAGGGTCCCTCTCATCTGAGGACACGGTGGATGTGTCCAGGGAGCCCCGGCCTCCGTGCACGCTGCTGGTCCTGGTCTCCACCGGCACCGCACCGTTCAGCCCCCTGCTCTCCACGCCGTTGTTAGCGCACTCCTCCTGGCCACAGCTGACCTGGGAGCCGGGGTTCAGCTCACAGTATTTCCGGAACATGAGCTCGATTTTAAGCGAGTCATGCCCGACAAAGGGCTTCCAAGTTTTCTTGTCCTCTTTGTAAAACCACCTCACCTCCTCCGGACCGAGCTCGGTGACCACCTCGCTGAATCGGTGCCTGGAGCTGTTGGACCTGGACCTCTTCCTCCTCTCGAACAACGGACCAGCGTTGTTCCCGTCGTTGTAGTCCAGAGAGCCGCTGTCGAGGTAGCTTGTCGAGTTTAGATCCAGCAGCAGCCCGTCCTGGGCGCCGCGGTGTCCGGGGTGCAGCAGCGGCAGGTGTCCGTCCAGTCCCGGCTGGACAGAGGACATCCCCGCCTGCATGGTGTCCTCCATGGGACTCATCTCATGACAGCACGAAAACACATCGCTTCCCAGATCCCACTCCTTGTTGTTGTTGGTAGCGTCGAGCTGCGAGCCTTTCTCGTCGGTGCCCAGAGAGGAGCTCAGTGTGGAGGTTTTGGTCGTGATGTTGAAGCTGCTCATAACTAGAGCAACCCAACCTCACCCACCTCCCCGTCTGTCAATTCACCTGGACAAACAGTCTCACTAGTCCTCAACAGCTTGTGCAAGATTTCATCCTAATCAGAGCGAAATTAAACACATCCAGAGAAGCTTCCACCTCATTTCCTCCAGCGCACCGCAGCCTGTTAGCTTGCTAGCGTGCTAAGCTAATGAAGCCGGCTGGAGAAGTCGACTGTTAGCTTAACGGCAACGTAGCAACCGGAAAACCTGTTCACCCCCTTTTTTCTCCTCCTCTAACTAATAAAAACCTGTAACAAATCACTTTCTGTCACCGAGTCGCTTTAGTCCAGCCTGACAGGAGTAAAATTACAGTCGTCATATTTTGAGTCCGGTCTCTGTGGAAGTTTTTGATTCATTCCGTGTCCAAACAACAAATCTTGCATGGAGACAGTACTGTCGTGAACGCGCGCGCGGCTTTGACAGCTGACGCATAAATCATAGGATTCGCTGGTGGACGCGCACGTAGACGTTGTGCGACCATGACTCTTTTTTAAAAAGCATTTCTTCTTTATAACCACTAGATGGAGACAACTGACCATTAATACTTATCGGTCTTACTTTAATTGTTTATAAGCTGTAATGGTTTGATCTCCCACTAGAGGGCAGCAAATACTTACTCATTATAAAGCTAATCCCAGCTGATGTCTGCTTCTTTTGGAAGTCTACTAAAAATACTATTACAGACTACAGCTAACAAATATCAGGAACAGCTAAATGCAACATCAAAATTTTAAATAGCACAAAAACCTTTCTCATTTGATACAAATTCTTTATTACAGATTATTATCCATAAAAATATTCTTTATATAGGATTTATATGTGACCAATATACTTGTGCAGTAAGATACAATGTAGATGTATACAACCATCCCTTATATTGAAAAATCAAAATGAAGCAAGTAGCCACAAAGTAATTGCCTCCCAGTTTAAGTTCACTGGTGTCGTTGAACTCCAAAATCTATTTGTGATGTATCTGTTGAAGTGCACAACCAGTTGTGTTTACATCTTTGTGTGTGAGTGCATGAGTACAGTGTGAGTTTGTGTCTGTGCACATATGCATGCATGTGCCCGTTTGTTTGTTTATGCAAGTGCATGTGTTTGCATAATGCGTGTTTTGTGTAGCGCCGTTTGTGTGTGTACTGCTGGTCCAGGTGATCCTGGGGCCGTGGTGTGGTCTGTGGGGAGAGAAGGAGAGGGATAGGAGAGAGGCCCAGGCAGCTGTATTTGGGATAAACAGACATTACCCTGCTGTGTTCTAATTTACTGCAGAGTGGGAATTAAACTTTAAACTCGTCCCGCCCCTCTGCAGTCCAATACTCCATGCGCCTGGCTATCAACAACCACTTGCACATTGTGCGTTATTAAAGTGTTACTCCACCCAAAATCAGTGTTTTTAGTATCAAATTCACACCCCCTGTGGGCTTGAAAGGTAGATGTAAAAATGTGTTTTTTCATGACAAGACAGCTTCTGGTGGAACTTGGATTTTTTGAGAACAATGGAATAATGTGGATGCAAAATATGTATCTCTATTTGGGCAAAATGCTGATGGTGTGGAACATACTGGGCTCGTGAATGAACAGCTGAGAAGTGGATTACTCTGCACAAGTGGTTTAAGATGCTTCTGTGGATGTTTTTGCCCACCTTAAAACTTGCTACCTTTGAAAACCGCTGCTGTTCACTATCGGCAAAGAAAGTTTTTACACCTTTCTAGCCCATTAGGGACGAGTGTTTGATGCTCAGAAGATAGAAAAGCTAGAAGGAATGAAAGCAGGACAATTTGAGTCACTGCAACAGATATTCTCAAGCCGTAGCCCACACAAGCTTTCTAATTGCGTTTCATAGTTTCAATAGTAGAACAGAACATTCTGAGGCCAAAACCCAGGAAATTTCAAGATGTTTAACTTTTTTCATTATTCTTGATTAGTTTTAAGTTGCCCTCTGAAGAATGTTCTGCAGGCCCAGTCAACTCAACATGAACGCTGTAATATTGGTATTTGCCAGATGATAGTCATTAAAAATGTCTCTAACGTTGCGTAATTATGAGTGCAAGTCTAATTCACATTGCAGTAATATCTAATCTGCATGGCCAGAATAATTACTGGGTTAAATATGCAATGAGATCTTGCCGAGAGCTTTCTCTCTCTGCAGGTTTACACTAGAGGATGACATGTGGCTTTCATATAAGAATTAGTCAAATTCCTCATTTCTGGCAGTCAAACTCAAACAGGTTGGCCTCTCTCTCTCGCTCTCTCTCTCTCTCTCTCTGTTCTGATGTTTTGCAACCACCAGGCCCACCACCTGGATGAGTGGATGACAAACAAACTGCAAATTTTCCTTCCAGTAACTGACCAAATAGATATTTATAACCAGCTGGTCACCTCCCCCACCCACTGGGCCCCCCTCTCCTCAGCCGTGGCTGTGAGAGCTCCCTTTAAAGACCAGTTGTGTCACTTCTGGCTTTGTTCTTAAACAAAGAGAACTGCCCCTCATCTGCCCGTAATTGGGCCGACTCTTGGAATGTGCTTGATGTCTCCGCGCGGGCCATTGCCGCTCCAACAGACAGGCAAGGGTTGCTGGGACATGGGAGATGAATGAGTGGAAGTCCATCCACCCATCTCTGTTTTTGGCCTTATTCTGTTTACTTTTACTTTCCTTTCTTACCTCCTCTATATTTCTTCTTACATCTGATTCACCCTCTCTTCACCGCCTATTTCTGATGGATTTTCTCTCCACCGAATAAAGAAATCCCACACTCAGGCTAAATGGAACAGTGTGCCGATTGACTTTGCTGGGTCTGTTTGGTCTCTCTGAGCTGCACCACCTCGCTAAGGTGGGGTGGTTGGACGCACTACAAGGCCGATCTGCGGCACATGTCACTAGCAGTTACTGATGTGATTTTGACCATGGGCAGATGCTTAAGAGGGGATTGATGGGTGTTTACGGCATTGTTACTAAAGGGAAGCAATTTAGAGAGTTCAAATTCCACTTGCAAGGAAGGGAAAAAATGTTGAAACAGTAGTTGGCAGGCCACCAAAAGCCTGAGCCCCTAATTGTTTTCATTAATAGCAAATAATCTCAAAGTGCTTACTCTGTATTCTGGGAAACATTATGGTGTTATGTTCAAGACGTCTCTGAGGATTAGTTTGGAAATTTGTCTGCAGCAATCACATGAACCCCAGGTGAAACCTTTTTGGACTCCAACCACAGATATGTTAGTGTCTTTGTGGAGGTGTTGTGTACCTTTTGGTGTTTAAGCAACCTTGTCCCCAGAATCCGACCCTCTGGTTTTGGTCATGACTCATTTACTCCTGAGTCCTTCACCTTTCACCCCCGGCTCAACTCTCCATGTCACTCGCTAGCTACCCTGGATAAGTAAATACATGATGTAATGTGTGGTTTTCTCCTCCACCCCCACCCACCCCACCCACATCCAGAGGTGATTAAACTTGAACACAGCAGTTTTAGGTGGGGATGGATGGGTGTGGTCAAAAAGGGTCCTGAAAAAGGAGGAGCTGGTAGTAGATGAGAGCAAATGGAGGGGAATTTAACAAGGCTGGTTTTGGGCAAATATAATGGCAGGGAGGGGCACATGCAGGTCACCAGCAGGGCGGGACTTGAAGCAGGGAGACATCACAGCCCTGGTTGGATCTGTCTGGGCTGGGGCTCCTCCGTCCCTGCAGCCTGTAGCCGAGGTCAGGCCAACGGCTCCACTTCCCCCCGGCTGTCTGGGCTCCAGGTTCCAGGTGGGTGATTGGGGCTGTTGACTCCAGCACACGGCAGCCGTTTGCCTGGTCCTGCTGCCCATAATGATCTCCTCCAGGGCTACCAGACCTATTGTCATTCAGACTCCTCACTACAATTCACAAGTCTGATATCCCTCCGCGCTGGAGCCTGGCCAGGGATGGGCCGCCTGACAGCCGTCCCCGGGTTTGTTTGTTTGAGAGAATGTGAGCTTGTCAGGAATAATAAGGCCTTTATATGTGGTGCTATTTTAATTACAATGTGTTCTTACAGGAGAGACCTCTTAATAATCAATTCTATTGTTTGTTCTTGCGTCTGTGTTGCTGTCTCTTTGTTAATTGACTTGAAAAACAAACAAAAAAAGACGGTAATAGTTGCATATGTGCAAGGTTAAAGGACTAGTGCAACATGTTGGGAAATACACTTATTTGCTTTCTAACTGTGATTTACATTGGTAGATTGATGCCACTCTCATGTTTGTCATTCTGAAGTTGGGACAAAGACTGGAAACCAAAGGAAACAGCTAGCAAGCAAGTCCACATGCCTGCACAAATTTACATGTTATATCTTGTTTGTATAATTTGCTGAAAAGAGTTAAAATGACAAGTTCCAGTTTTAAGTTGAAACAGTAACTTCCTGTTTCTGCTGGGGGCCTGGGAAACCCACAATAAGGATAAAACTCCAAGAAGTCAGTGCAATATTTGAACACTTGTTTTAACGCACCACCAGACCACTGATTCCTTGACACATTTGTTTTTTTTCTGCTCCAGTAGAACAAATCATCACATCGCACTTTTTCAGTGCGCCTGCCTGGTTTGTGTCTGCAGACAGAAGTCATTCACTTGAGTAAAATAACTTCACGAGAACCATCTTTAGATGATAAAACTAATCAGGAACTGCACACGAAAGTTTTGATGTGCTCTCTTCGGCACGTCATAATAAACTAGTACTGCTCCTTAATGTGCCAGCCAGGAGGAGAAAGTATTTGTCCAAACATAGAGGGAATTCCATTTTAAGCAATGTAGAGGGCATAAAAGAAAATAGGGTGGCGTGTAAATTACAAACTGTGTAAATTATTACTTGTGGGTGATGCTGAACATTTTGCATTTTAAGGCGGCCGTTTGGGTATCAGTCACTTTCACCTCCACGTAAAAGTAAACTTGCTGGCGAAACAGACAGCCGTGGAGTGGAAAGTGCCAGGAAGATTAATGAGGTGTGTCTTTCCTCTCTTTCACACTGTCCTTCTCTTTATCCCTGTGTTTGTCTGTGCGGGCTGTGGGTCGATGTGTGTGGGGGTCCGCGTGGGGTGGCCCGACGGGGTAACATGCTGAAGTAAACAAGTGGAGGAGACAGCAGGGTGATGTTCCTCTCACTCACATCAAACAGGAAGCCGGCGTTACCTTGTTTAGACAAACACCTTCTCCAACTCATTTTCTCCCAATGTTAACCTCGTCAGTCTGCATACACACGTATCATTCACTTTTCCCAGCTAAACTTAGTGACATATAAAAGTAATAGTTATACATTTTATGTGTTTGACTATGTGTTTGACCACTCTGACATGTACGAGTATACAAGTTTTGCCGTCTTGTCTTATCATTGTCATTGTCAGGCAATCAGCACCCAGCCAAGAGATGCATATGCAACCATGTACAAAATGTTGCGTCATGTTGCATTGATGCTAAACTCTTGGAGTTTCTTTTTCATTTTGATCTTATTCTTTATTTTTTGTATTTTTCACTATTTCCACCTTAAAACTGCATTCAGAGAGGAAGGCAAAGAAAGAATTTCATTGTACACGGAAACATGCATTGTCTTCATCGTCATTTTCAACTATATACAGCTAATACACCGTGAAAATGGAACAACCCTCCCCCAGGACCATAGTGTTACATAGAACAACTCAAGAGACACCATAAATCTATGTGAGACTACATAAAGCACACATATGCAACCATGTACAAAACAACAGAAAACTGTGCGTAATTACTACAGAGAGCACTGCTTATATATGGATTTAGTTTTTGGTTTTTACACATATGAGATCAGTGTTGATCTTCTCATGTAGCTCCTGGAAAAACGTCACAACCTGTATCACTAAAGTCTGCATTTTACACTCTCTCAGAGGAAGGATGACAGTCTCTACATAAGCACAAAGGTGATGGCTGAGACATTGTCCCTGAACACAGTTTCTCTTTTAGGTCTGCCTGTCATTTACAGGGTGAGTGCTCTGCCCTCAGGACCTCTGTGGCCCTGTACGGAGACCTACATGTGTTGGGCTGATCCTCAGTGTTTTCAGATGATGTTTCACACTGTCAGGGTTGACTTATCTGAGTGGGAAAAAGTTCCCAGGGAATAGACATATCCCACAGACAGCTTTGGAATGTTTTTACAGAACGGCCCCGGGACACTCAAAGACAGGTTTACTCCAGACTTTGCAAAAAAATATGTTTATTTGAATGTATAAGATGTGAGTTTTAGCATGATTATTTGTTGTCTATTAATCTATTCTGTTTATTCTTTTTAATGATTTATCCACACTCTCAAGTAGAATAGGACCAGGTGATGTGTGATTGGTGATGATGGCTGGTAAATTATAAAGACTTACTACAGAAACCTGTGATACCTCAGTCATTTTGTGTTACTGTTCCAGTGCCCCATCTGTCCAGATTTCTTTTCCACTGTCCTGAAAATGTAGTTATGTGTGGTCAGATTGATTGGACCAAATAATAACATGAATCAAACATGCTAATAACATATGTAGTCATGATAAAATAAGGTGTTTTGTTTTAGAAAGTGTCGACAAAATTGCACATATTTTTATGATCTTGGTTAAAAAAAATTTATGCACATGTTGAAGATGTTGGGTGCCCATCTAGAGAGAGCATGCATTGGACCAATTTCTAGCTGTCAGAAATATCCCCCCCCCTTTTTTCAATCTCTTTCGTCCTCCCCCTTCCCTGCCTTTCTTTTCGAGGAGAGGAGCTGAGAGATGGGACCGCAAGTCCCCTCAGAGGCTCGGTCCTCCATCAGTATCCTTAATGGATGTCAGATGTGTGTGAGAGGAGGCCGTAGCGTGAGTGTGTTTCATGTTAGTTCTCAGCGTGATGAGCAGGGAAGCAGCTGGAGATGAACAGAAACCACCCCGGCCTCCCTTACAATACCTCCATTTTTTATTCTGTCCTTTCAAGTAATGCTCTCCTGCTTTTCCCAGTGTAATATATTGGTATTAATAAAGGCAAACAAAGGCAAACATTCTGTAATGGGAGAGGAGAGGAAGATATTTTGGTTTCCTGGAGAACCAGACAGCAGCCTCTTTACTTCGTCTCACTATAAATCTCGTGGCAGTTTCAATGGTTGGATGGCCATGCCCTGTGTTAACGTTTCCCTGAGTTGATTACAAAGGAGTTCAAGGCGAACTGCTCTGTTATTGCTTACAGCCATGGTACCTAATAGTATGCTACAGTGGAGCACTTCAATCGCATGCGCTGTCATACAATATCAATTTGGACCTCTAAAGGAATTTGTTATTCACCAAAGCAATTGCTGAATAGAGATGGTTCTTTACTGTAAGTGGCATCTGAGTGAACACAACTGAAGGCCTGTCCCCTTCTGGCAATGCAACTCACATCCCAGTTGCTTAATAGGAATTCAAGTTTCCCACAAACGTCTTTGTTGGAACAGCATCCTTTAACCACAAGCATTAAACACTGCAGCTCGCATTTCTTCGGCCTCCTAAGTAACATTTTATTTGCATCACTTGAAGGTTTTCCTTTGCAATATTGCTCCTTGGGGAGAGCTGGGGATGAGGACAGTGCTAGGTTGCTAAGTCTAATGAGTGAATAATACAGCGTGATGGTGTAGAGTGTGATGTTCACTGCTTTTTATAAGGTGACGGGAAATAAATAACTCCAGGTGTTCTGTGAAGAAGAACCAATCTAATGCATGAGTCAAAATGAGTGTTTCCCATTGGCATCAAACTGAACTGCTTACAATGAGTAAGACTTGGGGGGGCTGATGTGTGGGCCAGCCCACAAAGTGGAGCAAAGGGAGTTGAAAAGTGTCTGTATTTGTGTGTGATAGGGATTATGTCCACATGAAACAGGCTATAACCAAAAACAGCATTTATGTGTCAAGACAATGTGCATCCACACGAGAGTTTTTCTGCAAAATCTCCATCTACACTAAAATTCCAAAACAATAGGATGATGCTAAAATCTCGTCTTCTTTGTCCTCATTCTTTTGGCAAACAGCAAGACTGAGCATCCCAGCCAACATCTGGTACAGAGTGGAACAGACAGCATAAGCAGATGAGACACCAGATGAGACAGGATGAGTCTCATCTTAGCTCAAACTACTGTTTTGTACCTCACTGCTATCCGTGACCACCTGTATTTTGATACACCAAAGTAGCAATTAAGTTGTTGCTATTTACATATTTTCCTGTTTCTCTTGTCAGACAATTGAACATCTATGAAAAAGTGATTTGATTGCGATTGTGAAGACTTTTTGACAATATGAAAAAGTTAATGACACGAAATCCCAGGTATATTCACATGACCACAGAGAGGGCAGAGGTCAGAGGACAGGAAGCTGTGTTTTTAGTTGTGTTCTGTCCAAGTCTGTTTTCCCCATCAATTTGTGCTTCCCTCTACCTTAACCTGAGCCCAAATTTATCTCTAACCCCAACCAGTCATTTTCTGTGATGCTTAACCTCAACCCAACCCTATCCTAACTCCAACCAGTTATCTCTGCAACACCTAACCAAAGACCTAACCCCAACCATGAAGAGCAATGGTGTTTGACACGTTTTCATAATTATTCATTGTGGGGACTCTTTTTGAAATTCTTAATGTGGACAAAACAGAGAGGAAAAGCCCAAACCCAAAGAGACAGAAATAAGAAGAAAGGTTTAACAGGGAATCAAACAAGGTTCATTTCTGAGGGAGCTGAGGGCGACTGGGGTTGAAGCAGGTTGTCTGATTGTTGGGGAATTTGAGCGGGCGGCCGGTTGGTAGGCTTCCCTTTGCTCCGCAGGATGCGGGCGGAGGGCCTCATTATATCTCTATCCATGTCGGGCGCTTAAGTCCATCTCCTCAGTGCCCGTTCTGTTTGTTTAGAGAGCCGCAGCCTTTTTAAGCTACGTTTGGCCTAATGAGCCCATTATCTGTCAATGATCCACAAAGAGGCCCTCCTCTCTCCCTCGACCTCCCCGTGTAGTAACTCGCCCTCGCCTTTCTCGCTCCCCCCTTCTCTCCTCTCACCCTGTTTTTCAGCCACTTTCCCCGTTTTTCCTTGTGCACAACTAACAGCCTTCTTCTCGGTCCACCTTGTTTAGCTCATGTTCTCCTCCCCGCTGCCCCGCTCTTTTCCCAAACCTGTCACACACTGTGCTCATTCCTCTCCCTCAGGACTGCAGTGTAACCTCCTCCCTTTTTCAAAACGCCCGCCTACGTCTCCTTTGAGGCTGTGCATTTTGTGTTGCTGCTGGGAACTACTTTGGTCTGGTTTTAACTGCCTCACACCTGCAGACAACGCTGCCTCTCTTCATCACGGCTGACAGTGGCAACAGAGCGCAGTCGTCTTCGGGAGAGGAAGATTTGCGAGGACCCCATTAGGAGCGTGATACCTACAGGATGCTGACCTTCACTTTGGGAATAAAAACTATGCATCTGGCTGCGTTTTTATGTGGCTTAGCATGTATTCATCCATGTAGACTCATATGTCTGTGAGCCTTATTGCAGGTGTTACAGGTGTGCATTTGGGAGTAGATTCTCAGACACCCATTTCCTCCCACACTCAGCATGTGGGACCCCCCCTCCCCATTTCTAGCAGTAGCCACAGGAAGCTGGTGCGGATCAGCTCTCTGTTCAGGCCTGGTTGCCCTGTTAACACTGAAGACTTAATTATGGTGATCTGGTAATAGCGGAGAAAATGGAAGGAATGCTGTCCTCATGGCCATACTCACAGCAGGATTAACTGCACGAGCTGCACTCTCCAACCTCCACAAGCTTGACGGCCCCTCTCACAGCTGCTTTTGTCTTGCCCTCCAAGGAAGGAGGGTGTGAGGAGGAGGGAGGAAAGGAAGAAAAGAGAAGAAAAAGACAAAGAAAATTAATCTGCTGGGTGCAGGATCTTAATTCGATTTAATGAAGGGAGCTTTAAGTCTGAGAGGCTTTGCGCTCGCACACCTCACCGCAGGCACGTACACATGCACACACACTCAGCGCTCACTCATGTAGGTCCTATTGATCTGTTGGAACAAACCCTATTATGGGCAATTATGTTATTCACCAGCCATGGCAAATCCATTTCGTTGCTTTCATTACTTGCTAATACACGGAAAGGAAATCTCGAACGTGATGCTTCCTGTTCGCACTGAGTGTGAGATCGGAAATCTTTGTTTCCGTCTCGCTGTAATGCTTTTGTCTCACATCACTTTGAACCTGATTCTTAAGGGAAAAAAAGGCTTCAAAAGAAAGAATGGCACCAGATATGTTCTTGTTTTTCGTACCTATAATTGACCCAGAGTACATTTGACTTTAAATATGAATTTGTACCCAAGAGTTATTTTAATCTGTGAACTTCTATCTCACTTTTGTGAATGTTTTTGCTGTGGCTTGGGTTAAACTTTAGAATCACGCAGTGCCCCAAACTTTTTCATAAAGCAAAACAATCACAAAAGAAGGGCTCTCTTTGCACCCCCTTATTGCCCCTTTCCCCTCCCTTAAAAAAAGAACAAGCAAAAGCAGTCTCTCCATCTCTCCACCAATACAGGAGAAGCCCATTACTATGTTCATCTTCTCAACGTTTGACAGGTGGAAGTAGAACTTTGGGGTTTATGTTTTAATTATAAAGAATTCCAGATGTGGAGGAGGGCTCATAAATTAGAAGCAGAGCTACTCAAATGTCTTTTTTCAAAGGGACCAAGCGGGTCAGCATCTGCTTCTCATTGTAGCCAATGTTATTAAGGGCCCTGACTACAGAAAGGCCCGAGTCCCCCGTCTGGCCCCACAATAATTGACACTATTAAATGTGCCTAAACAGATTTAGAGCGTCCAGAAAAGTTACATTTGTCTTGCAGAATGACTCTAATCATCTATTTTAGATTGAAGGGACCTAAAGAGGAGGAACCAACCACCTAATCTGGTACATGACAGAGAGGGAGCGAGAAAAGAAAGCAGGCAAAGCAGAAAGTGGGGAAAGCTGAAAAAAAAAATGCACAAATACAAACAAATTAGGCCAGAATGGCTCTGTGTAGGAATGTCAGGGAGGGCGGGAGGGAACCACAGAGAGGAGGAGAGAGGTCTGAACTGTATCACCACACTGCAGACCGTGCTGCTCAGGCTGGAGCGGGTTTTGAGCTGAATGCACATGGATGGCTTTACAAAAGCACCAGTCATGAAAGACCATCTGCTCCACTCCTCTGGTGATCTTTTAAACCCACTTTAATGCACTTTTTTCTCCTCTTGGAATGATGTGATACATTGAGCGATTTTCTCTTTTCTCTGGGGCTCGATTCGATCTGTTGGCCAGTGTTTGAGAGTGGATGTGTTTAACAAGGTATGAGTTTGATTTCTGATGCATCGCTGTTATTTTGAACAGGCGTGTTTGAAAGCCTTCCGCCGGTGCAGAATCAGGAATGGAGGCAGAGGGAGGTCCTGCAAGCTGATTGGCTGCGGGACTGGTGGTTGTAGTTGGTTTTGGCCAGTGGGTGAAACAGGGGTGCAACAGGGGGACGAGATGCATGGTTAAAGGTGTAGAGGGTCATGAGTTTGTGCATGGGTTGGTGTGAGGGTGCAATGTTTCTCTACAGTGCAGAAAAAAGGGAAAGGGATGAAAAAAGAAACAAGTCCTTCATCCAAAAAGTGGAGCCAGATCGGCAGAAGTAAAGTGGGGCAGGAACTCTCAGGGGTGTGATTGAAAGGGTGAGAAGTTAATTTGGCAGCTTTTCCTCCTCGCTTTGCTAATGTTTCCTCTCAGGACTAAACACCCTCTGCACCCCCTCCGCCACCTCACCTCTCCAAACTCTCTAACCCCCAGACACCCTGCTACCCCACCACCCACTCACCCTTCCTTCCACTTCCACTCTCACACATATACACTCCTGCCACCCTACCTATGCCATGGTTGGTTTCTTCAAACATCCACACGCCTTGTTCCCATTTCTCACTGCCCCTCCTCTTCTCAGTTTTTCCTCCATCCTCTCACCATAAGCTGACCGCCCCCTCCCACAAACTCGTGAAAAAGCACCCTCCATCACAGCAGTGCACGGTGACCCGAGACAAAACCTATTCTCCCCAGGAAACATCCTGCTCTGAAACACTTTGGCTCAAGTGTGTTTTCTCCTGGGACATGGAGAGGAGGGCGGGTGGGGGGTTTCTGAGGTGATGGCGGTGTGGTACTTGAGCTAAATGGAGACCATGTTGGTGTATCTTCACGGCCTGTCAATCAGAAGTAAGCTGATGTGTAGGGGCGCTCTGCTACAGCTCAGGAGAGGATGAAGGGTCATGTGGGGCAGTTGCGGAGGTGGTGGTGGTGGGTAATGGGGTCGGTGTGTACATAAATGTGTGTATGTGCATGCGGTGTGTGTGTTACACAGGAGGGAACCACATGGTGTCCTTGCTCTCCTCACTCACCACATGCAGGATCACTCCCATCAACAGGAGAGTGTTGTAGGGGAGGGGAGTGTTGCTGGTTACAGAGAGGAAGGGGTGAAGGGGGGGTGAGGGAGTCAGGCCATGTTTGCAATTAAAATGCATCTTTTCTTTCCATTTTGGCTTTTGAAAGTAAGGTTTTTGAAAACACAGCCCAGAGTGGATGTGTCCGAAAACTCCAGTTTATCTTCACGCAACATGGCTGAGTTCTTCATTGAGTCAGTTATGAAACCCACATTCTGTCACCTGCAACTTTCTCTGTAATTGTACACTAGGATAAATCAGCATGACTGATATTATGCCAGTGCAAAGTAGTGTCAAAAGGTACATTTTCAGACGCTTGATTTTTTCCACTCATAAAAACTTGAAAAAGTAGCTGAACATCTGCAAAAAAAAAGTTGACAAATCACAAAAGGGAAAAGACACTAAGGGAGGGAGGAAACAAATTTATCCAATACATCTTGATGTTGGTTCTACTTCACCTGTAGAAAACGCATTCATGTCATTTTACACACCTCCGGAAAACACCAGACCAGAAAATAAAAAAAATAAAGAAAAGAAATATCCTTAGTTGAAGTGCAGATGGGGAGCACTTGCACTGACATATGCACCCCCTCTCCATTACCATAGAGGCTTGTAAAAAAGTACACATGGACCAGAAAGAAAACAAAAATGTCATGTACTAAACACATATTAATAATGCTTTTACATTTATGTAATCTTGTCACATTCCATTTAAAATATTTGCATAAAGGTAGTTGATGGAAACACATTATATTTTGCACAAATTCTCTGTAAAAATTTGCTTAAAATCTTTAATGGAAACATAACTATTGGCATACAGTCCTTTATGTTATATTAAGTTATGGCTATATCAAAGATCTTGATGCACCAGCCCATTAACAATGAGATTAAGAGATTAAATGTGCAGCTATTTCAGAAACTGATTTGTGGACAGAACTCTGCTTGGCATTCAAATTTATTCAAATGCATATGTATTAACAAGCAGCAGAGGAGAAAAGACAGTCCCAAACAGACGGGTCCATCCTCTCTTGGTCCAGGCCACACACAGCAGAACGTGGAGCAAGATTACCTTCACTTTGGCCAAACATCTTCATCATTGGACTGAGGGAAAGAGGGGGGCTATTGAGTGGGAAGATAAACAACAATATATTAAAGTTATAAATGTTCCATGTAAGGAACGTGCTCACGGCCTCCATGAGTCATACACAACATAGAACTTTACACTTGGGAATGTGGCAGTGCACCTTACAGTTCCCAAAATATCTCTGAAACAACTTGATGAAGTCTCAGAAAGATAAGGGTCAAGGTCAGCAGTATGTATATCATTGCCTGGACATGGAAATTGAATTTGACAGAAATATTTGATTTATGTTGTGACAAAGTTAAACATCTGAGAGCACCAGTTTGGTTTTAACATTGAGACATAGGGGCCCCTAGAATAAGGGCTCCGAGCCTATAGCATGGAGGGTGGGGTAGTACCACTGGGTTCCAATAGGACTGACATCACCTTGTAGCTGTAACTCATTTTGCTACAGCAGACCCTGTTGCATGTAGCGCAACACTAATCAAACATACTTGTTGGCTGAGGCTACTCGCTTGCACATACGCCCATGATCTCAGACATGTACCTTTAGCCACACATGTGCACGCTTACACACAATCTCAAACACCACGAAGCATGATCTCACACGTGCATACACACACACGCTCATAGGCAACGTCCCGTAAATTTCTAGTCGCCTTCATGCCTGTAAGTACCACTGGGGTCCCCATTGCGTGAGCAGTCCTTTTTAGCTGTATTATTTCTCGACATTCCCAGACAATGTCTACGGAGGGATCGCAGGAATCTCACCATGATGTAATCAGATGTGACACGCTAGCTGCAAGCGTGGACAGTATTGTTATCCTTGTGTGATGCTAAAGCTAATATCAGGGAGATAAAGTGAGGATGTGCGTCTGCGCTGCTATTGGGAGTTTATAGCAGCTGCACCTATTTCCCTGCATTATCAAAACATATATGTGTTGAACTTGCGGAATATCACTTGTAATTATCTACTAAACTACCAGGAGTGAGTATATGTGAGATTATACAATAGCATGCTTGTCTACTGTTCTTTATATACGTTGTGTGTGTGTGTGTGTCTGTCCTTACATGTGTGTGTTTACATGTACATGCACATGCAGTCTCTCTCCCCGAGGCCAGCCGTGGGTGCCGGATAGGAGCACACGCGGCTAACACACTGCAGGTTGCAGTGTGAGACAGGCCAGGTCGGCTGGTGACAGTGTGCAGCCCCTCTCCTGCCTCATTTATCTGCTATGGCAGCGGACAGAATGCAATTTCCTGCGAGGGGGAGGCCGGGGGGATGGAGCGGTGAGGGGGCCGGGGGATGCAAAGAACATCAAAGGCCCCTGAAAGCTATCAGGAACTTGAGTACTGCCAGCGCTGCGTGCCAACTCGCCAGCCCTAGCTCACCCTGTGGTGCACCCGGACATCAGCTACGGCTGCACACACCATTCACAGTGTTTGTTAATACGTGAGTGTGTGTGTGTGTGTGTGTGTGTGTGTGAGTGAGTAGGATAAAAATACCCCTCCATTTAGAGGCTCAGACACCTTGAGCTGGAGCACTCAGAGCAGCCATTAGGCATGTTGCAGAATGAGGAGAAGGTCACAGTTTATCACCCCTGCCACCCTACCTCTCCAACACAAACACCCGCTTGCTCTCCTCTCTGTCCCCCCCCTCCCTCCGCCGCGTCCTCCAGCTGCTATCAGTGAGGTGAGCAGACAGGGCAGAGCAGGGAGGTTCGATTAGGACCATTTGGTGGTGTGCATGCTCTGTAATGGAAGCTCTAAATGAGAAACAGCTTGGCTCAGTTTGCTATGGCTGTGTGTTTGTGTGTATTAATGTACATGTGTTTAGCTTCTGTGCCCATCCTGCCACTAATCTCACTGTATCTGTACTGAACTGTAAGTTCTTGCTTTCAGACCATCACACTGACTATTTTTATGTGGCTTGTGTCTGTGTTTATGTGCGCTTAAATTCATTCAATTCTAAATGTACTTTTGTGTGTATTTGTACATGTTCCTGATTTGTGCAAGAGGAGGGATGATAGCATATATGACGGGAAGTAATAACACCTTCCCTACTTGGCCTGTTCCTAACTTCTTTTTTATGCGGCGTTAAACAGGCCTACTCTGCATCTATGTTGTCACACAGACTGGGCTCATATGGCGGCACCTGTACTGTATATGTAGATTTTTCAAAAAGTTTGCATTTAACCAATGCAAAACCATGTGACAAACTCACCAGTTTCTGCATGAGCACCTTGAACTTCAACAAACCCTGTATTACAAGGAACCTTCTTGCAACCTTCATGCAAGAGTGACTCTACACTTTTTCTGTTCTGTGTATGTACAGGATGCATGTTGATCATACGGTATGATAGCAGCTGGCAGCTGGTTAAACAGTCAACAGGACTGACCTCTGTACATCCAAAATGTTTGCATCCATATGGCTGGGCCTCAAACAAACACAACATTCTCTGCATACACCAGCCAGCTGCGTGGAGTCAAGTCCTATATAGACACTATCTAGAGCCTATCACTAACAGGATGGCTGGCATTGCCTATGGAATGCTTTTGTCTTGGTCTGTGCATTAATGTGTGTGGGGGGTCATATAAATGACCTCCACTTGTTGCCTTCCGCTTTCACTCAGTCTGCTACATTTGTGCATTTCAGTGCGAGACCACCTTATTTTGTCTTTCATTACCAGCTCTTGGAAGGATGGTTAACCTGGTTACTTGAAAGGCCGGAGCAGGAGGTCTGGTCAGGGCTGGAGGGGCTGGACACTGGGGGTGGGATATCTTATCACAGCCATCAGAAATGCCTTGTCGGCAGCCATTCATTGGGCTTGGGGAAAATAAACCAAACTTCCCCCCCCCCTTAAATGACTGAGTTAGACAGATAACAGCAGACCAAGGGGGTCCCCTCTCCCCTTTCCCCACCCGTCTATCACTCTTGCTCCCCCGTCTCTCTCTCTCCCGCTCTCTGGCTGGTTTTATTGGAGAGGAAACAGAAAACAGAAAGCCTCAGTGTGGGAAGCCACTTGTTATCTGAGAGTCTTGGGAATCGAGGCCTCGGCAGAGGCTTCACTCAGCGCACTAATGAAAGCAGGACGATTTGGCCGCTTTCGTTCCCAACATAGTTAGACCCCCCATCCCCATCTCAGCGCAGGTACTCCTTCCATTTGCCTCCCATTCCCAGCTTCCTTCTTCCTCTTCAGCTGCTCCACACCTTGACCTCTGGCTCCCTTTTGAGAAAGAGCGACCCACAAATTTTGTTTGGTGAATCTTTTTGAAATGCTCACCTGCTGCTCCAATGCTACTACAACTACTCTGTCAGAGGCACTTAGCCTCTAATAATTAAAATTTCCTGATAAGCGAGATGAGCAGGGCCTTCACTTAAAACAGTTTATATGTTCATTATTTGTAAGTGTGAATGACTTGCCCAGCATCAATTCATGTGATAACAGGCCCAATAGTGTAGTAGCAGTGCACCTTTAGTGCAGTTGCGGAAAATTTAATTTGACTGTCTCAGAGCAGATCCTAGGATGTATTGTGCACAGCCTGTTTGTTAGGCCTGCTCCTATAGAAAGCATGATGGACAGGTTTTTAAAAGTCACACATGGCCCCTTGAACCATAGAAAATCCTCTCTATTCAACAGTTCATTAAGGCTAGAAGATTTAAGTTTCCCCAACTAAACAATGCAGCAGAGATCCACTAAGTTCACCTTTGTTTGCCACATAGCTGAGGTTTACCATCCCCAGGTGAGCGACTGAGAGCTCCTCTCTGTTCTGATTCCCTCCATGCTGTGGCTCTCCCAGTGGAGCCAGGGCAGGGAGGCAGCAAGGCCATGTGAATGCTGTGTAGTAAGGTAAGACTTGGCCGCCGGGCATCCGGAGAGAGGGCTCAGCTCCCTTTGTGGTGGATCCCTGACAGGTTGGGGCGAAGCACAGACCAACCCCTCCCATCCACTTTCACCTGTGATATTGTCCCAGGTGGAGGGGTGGAGGAGGAGACAGAGGGATAGGTGGAGGGGTTGCAGAGGAGGCACTGAGATGTCCCCATAGGGCATGGCTTCTGTGTAGCACGATATCCCAGTGGGCTTTGCCGGCCTCCAGAGAGAGGTTAAATGAAGCCAGGGCTGTCTGACGGACAAAGGCCGCAGGTCAGCACCCAGCCCTTTGATCCATTCCTGCCCTCTTCAGACCACAGAGCCAGACCTTTTTGTTTCACCTTGCTTTTCTATCCATAGGGCTAGCCCCCTTTTTTCCTCTCAATCTGCCCCCGACAATGGAGTCACTTACAAAGCTCTGAGCGTTGTATGGTCTGCCAGTCACCAGAGGGGAGAGGTTTCAAAGGGAAGGTAGTGGGGCTCAGTGTCTCCCAGGTCCCCAGTGAGGAGATAGATACTGGCTCTTTCAGTCCCCAGCACTGGGCCACAACCCCGCAGCTGCACCCAGCACTTTAGAGGCCAACAAAGACCGGGAGAGGGAAGTTCATTTATGGGGGTAAACAGTGGAAAAAGGAGCAGGGAAATTCGTTGACACATGCTTGACTCCACCTCAGCACCTTACTGTGAGCGGATCTGTAATTTTTCACTTTTTTAAAACTTCACTTGGAAGTGTACCATAATGACAAGCAGACCTAGGGCAAATACAGAAAAGTATTTAGAGGGTTGTAACTTTGCAATTTCAGTGCCAAAAAACAGCTTGCTGATATATGACTTTCAGTTTTGTACTTTTTTTTTTCATTTCTCTCTAATGGTCAAAAGGGGGAGGAAAGGATTTATCTTGGAGCAGCACATGCTCTTCAGCAGATGTAGAAAGACGGAGTTGAGCTAACATGTTTTCAGTTTGTCTCCAGCCTGTTCTCTGGCCAAAACACTCAGATGGAGTCCTGCTCAGAGACCACAGTCATATAAAAGCCCAGAAGTAGCTGACACTGACCCCCTCCTCTGCCCGTCCCACTGTGCCTAAAGACCTTGATGTGTCAGGACTCAGTCTCACCGAAATGACCAACTTTCACGTTGGCTGGGTCCCACCAAAGAAAAAAAGTGATTTAGTCCTGAATGACATTTTTCATAGGACCAGTATTACTTGAGAAAATTAAAGTTACTGCACAAAATTCTTAGATTTTTTTGAAACTCTACTTTACTATATCCCAGTGGTAGCAGGTTGATCTTTCTCATCACACAATGATGTGCTGACTGTTTGACGGTATTAAAAAACTGACTGCAGCTTGATAATGTAGTTCACCTTGAAGCACTTTGGCAGCCAATAAATTAGAATATTCCCTTAAAGGCAATATTTTTTCTAATTGATAAGAGCATGGGTAACATTGCATCAACATTCGTGTCACATGTTCACGTTTGCGGTAGAACATTGGCGTTATTTTGGTGTCTCCCGTCAAAGCAGGTATAGGTGTGTGTGATTGTGTGTTTGTGTGTGGCGGGGGGCCCTGAGTGAGGGCCACAGGGGCAGGAATGTAAAGGCTGCCCTGGGGGCTTCTGTGGTGCTAATGGATTAACAGGCCAGCTTGGCATGCTAATGGAGATTGTCTGTGATGTAATGAGCTTCTAATTAGGTCACCTCTGAGCTTGACCCTCTTGTAATGAGGAGGGCAGAAGGGAGAGGAGGGGCCGGGGCTGGTGATAGCACCCTGACCTGCAGGTGTGAACCGGCCCGGGCTGTAAACAGGGCTGGACATTCCTGGCATTCTCAGCTCAGCATCCCCTCCCGAAACTCCCCTCCTCCTGCCTGCCAATAACCCTTCTCTAGCGCAATGGGTGGATACACACACAGAGAAACAATTGGAGCCACATTTCATGCTCCAAGGTGCTTCCCGGTTTGGCTGAAAGAAAAAAAAGTTCCCTCGGGTTCAGCTATTCTTTGATTGTCGGACGCTATTTTTCTTTATGATATCCCTTTCACAGGGGTGTCAGCATTATGCCGTGACCTGGATTCAAATGCTAAAAGGATCTGCGGGAGGGGAACTATCTAATTAAATGTGTAAGATTCTAATCATCCTGCCTTATTGTGGTGTCTCATGCCTTCCTGACTGCCCTCTGCTTGCAGGGCTGTCATTAATCACTCACTCTTCTAAACCTCTTCTTCCTCAAACTGTCTCACTTTCTTTTTCTCTGCCTTGGCACAAAGTGGCGCACTGATACCACCCCAAAGCCCTTTTCTGACGGAACAAAATGCCTCTTTATTTCCGAGGGGGAGAACAACACCCAGTGTGCCACAGAGCGAGCGAGGAGGTAGAGAGACCAATCCATCTGCAGTTATTAGAAGTGCCCTGTGAAAGGATTCCAGGACTACTGCCAGAACTTTTATTGCACTATTTATGGGCATTGCATTATTATTAGTATTGCATGATTAGTCTAACAAGGATTTTACAATCTGCTTTTGAGGATGGTGTTGGCTAAAGTGTAAATGAGGAAGGTTTTATGTTATTTTTCTCTCCTTTTCTACTTGTTGAATGAAGGCGAATTATTCACAAAACATCTCACTAAGGAGCATTTGGTTCAAATTAAGATTATAGCAGTGCGTGGTTTGTGATTCTGTGTGTTTGTGCATCTAAATACTTGTGCACACTTACCACAGGTGGGTAGGCACGCACGTGCACATGCATGTGTGTGTGTACGCTTTGGGTGACTTTAAAAGAGCTGGTGTCAAGATGTAGCGTTTGTTGTTCTCAGAGGAACAGATAGGATCAGTGTGTTTATCAGTCATGGAGGGCGGTGACCAGGATGCATGGAGCTCGAGGGGGAGTGGTATGACGAATGACCTATAGGAGGTCATCGCTCTGTTTGTACTGTAGGACTTATCAGATGCTCAGGGCCCATCCAGGCACTTGGTTGGAGTTCAGTTTTTGCCCCCGAGGCAAAAAAGTGTGAGTTGTTGTGCAGACTGTTCGGAGAGTGATCAATTCAAATTAGGGAGGGATGACTTCAAGCAAGACATGAACATTGCAGGACCTGTTGTGCAACTTAAGAAAACAATCAGCGGTTTGGATGCACATTCGTGATCAGAGACCAATGTTGCCTAAGTAGCACATTTATCCTACAGCTTAATCGTATTAAAGGTCATGGGGAGGTTTGAGCGCATTCCAGCATACATTGGGATAAAACGGAAGCACTGTGGATAGATCTCCACACTCGCACACTTGTGACATGAGTCTACAGTCCACAATATGTTTGCTTCTTTGAAATAAGGGGCTCCTGTTACAGGATGAGCAAACCACAAACAGAAGGAACCATGAATAGAAAATAGAATCTTCCTATTGTGAGGCAACAGTGCAGACCAAGGTAGACAAAGACTTTAGGACAAACTGGTTTTAGTTTTGTAAAATGTCATTTCTGACAATGACCTGTTTGAATTCTTCTCCTTGGGTGTGTTTGATTTTTACCTACGGAGGTGATTGTTGTGATTTTTTTTTCAACTGGACCTCTGAGGGCAGGGAGGTGCAGAGACAGGAACCCCAAAGTAGTAAGTGGACACTCTCTTTATCAGTCCCTCGTTCCCTCTCTTCTTTTAGTGGCCTAGACTCATTAAGCCGTCTATAAATGGTCCGGTCTTAATGAGGAGGCTTTTATAGGGCTCTCCCTGGGCCTCCAGGGGATAATCAGACTCCAGTAGGAAGTCGTCTGTCTTGATAGCCTGCCCCTTTTCTCAGCGGTGGTCCGGCCAGGCCTAGCCCCAGTCCAGCATACAGTCACACCACCCATCTCCCTCCATTTCAATTTCTCTTGCTCCTTTTCCATCTCTCTCTCACTCGCTCTATCTTTGCCATTGCCCCTGCATGTATGTAGTTAATTCATGATGTGATAAAAGTCAGCTGGTGCCCAACGCTCCGGCCACTTGTGGGTCTTTTAATTGCCTCCTGCCTCCCCCTCGGCCTAGCCGGCTGCGGCTCTTTTACGAGGCCCAGGCCCCGGACCCACCGGCTGCTGCTCACCCTTTCAAGGGTCTTCCTTTTCTCCCAAGGGACGTCTATCTGTCTCCTGAGGCACCGAGACTCCAATCGTCTCCATTTTCAGATGATACCAATAGAACTGTACAATCACTGTGTGAATTTGGTGGTGAGGGTTGAGGACAGACAGATAAATTGGCACAAAGTTTGACTGTTCACCTCAAAGTAATTTGATATTTAAGACTCATAGTTTAAAATCTAGTGTAAACCTTCATGGATTACAGACTTCACAGTAAACTAATCACCAGCTTGAAATGTCCTTTTGGTTCATGTCAATAAAGCTTGCTTGTACAGCTTTACTTGTGGCTCTGGTACTCACAAGACAGCAGTGTTTACTTAGCTGCTTAAGTAGATAATGAAGATTCATTTTATGTGTTGCTTTTGGTGATTAAAAGCGTATTCATCAATGCCATGTCAGGCAGTGCTCAAATGAGGGTGAAAGCCTATCCCTGAACAGATGTTTACCACAAAGGTCAGAGAGCATGCTGTGTTTACATCAGCGGGTTTAGGACGGACATGTTTGGAATTGGAAATGCTGCTGTAGGCAACGACTTTAATCAAATTACCTTTTTCCTTTCCTCATCCTCTCCCCTTCACTCTGTCGTTGCTCTTAAGAACTTTCTTTTTGTCTTACAAGATTCAAAACAACTGCTGCCCAGCGTCATTGAGTGTATGTCACTTCCTGCCTTAGGGTGAGTGTGGCCTCTCCACTTCCTCCCTTATTCATTCCAGAGGAGGGCTCTGAAACGCTGCTCGATCTGAGCGAGCAGAGGGCCTTGTTTCAGCCCGGGGGCTCTCTAAAAGGCATGCACAGTTTGTGATTTGGAATAAGATATGTAAATCTGGAATGGCCTTTAGTATGTTTCTAAGAGGAAAGTTACTCAGCAGCTGCTTTTTGTAACTGTGTCTAAAGTCATTCCTTTTAATTCTTGGCAGGAGATACAAAGAGGGGCTGAGAGGAGAGAAGGGAGAGGCATGGCTTATGGGAAATGGAATGATAGCTCAGACCAAAACAAATTGTTTCTGGTTTCACTTGGGCCCGACCCTATTATCAGGCTGAGTGTCAGATCAGACAACTGCTGGAGCAGAGACAGTCCAGATGGAAGAGAGGGAGAAAAAAAAGACCACTCCGAGACAGTTTGCACTTGTGTGAGTCGTAATGCTGTTTTAGATTTTAAACGTGGATCGATCTCTGCGTGTGTGTTTGTGTGTGTATACTGTGGAGGGCCAGTAGGTTGAAGGTCAGGTCTAAGGCCACGGTCCTGGCTGGGGGGGGAAGCCGCCATTACCTCTGAGTTGCGGACGTGAGGGAAAAGTGAAATCCACTCTCAGATCCTAATGATGTTTTCTTTTGGAGTGAAAAATCTAAACATGCCCATTGCTCAGTAATGTGACCCAATGCGGGGTCGCAGTCTGGTCACTGCAGGAAAGGCTTGTGTTTCAATTACTGGAGCTTGAAACAACACATTTGCTGGGTTAAACTAAAAAGTGTATACATGCAAGAAAATGGATCCAAGTTCAGTGTCTTACATTCAGTTCCAGTTTGTCTGGTGTGGGTGAAAAGAGTGGATGTGTTCATGGGGGACGAGTGGAGCATGTGAGCAATAAGTCACGCAGACACTGGCCAATGATGATAATTTATCACATTTTAATTGGGGGGTGAGCGGGTGTGTGGGATCCCTCTCTGAAAAAAAACCCCCCATGGTTGTACGTGATACTTAAGTGAGAAAAGGAGAGATTTTTTTTTCTCTCTCTTACTTTGTGTTCCTCCCCTCTCCTGTTTTACTCCTGTAATTGCATCATCACGCTTCCTTCTTCTCGGCCCTCTAGTGACACCTCTGCCTGGCTCACAGTGATACCTACGTGGTGTTATTATGGCTACCGAGCAGAGCATTTGGGTGAGGCCCACTCTTTGTTGTTGACAGGATAGCGGTGATTAACGTGCCTTCTCCTGACCCCAGCTGCAGCCTGCTCCCTCAGCCCTCCCTCCTCGGTCCCTGCTGCTCCCGATGCCTGAACCTACGGCCCTAGAGGCAACCTCCACGGTGTGTGTTTGTGTGCACACGTGCACTGATTTGTATGTTTGGGAGGCTGTAATGATGTGTGAGAACGGTGGGGGGGTTTGTTTAGGTTGCTTAATTATCAGCTAATTGCTTCCTATAACTTTATAGTGTTTCCACTGTTTTATGGAGAATGGCTTCAACCGTTCTTTTTTTTTTCTTTCATATGGAATTTGCCTAAATGGTGTGATGTCACCCTTCCCCTCCCCCATCCAACCTGCCTCGGGGCACCATAGACAAGGAAAATTAGAGGGGAACTTTCACATAAAAGACGAAGGCTTGGCTGGTTTCAAACTGAGTCAGGTGATGCAAAGGAAAACAGGTATTCACTGGCCGGGTTCATTTCTGCTGCTGCTCAGTAGCGACAAATTCATTTTTAATTACAGAAAAAAACATCCTGGAAGTCATTTCATTTTCCAGGCAGGCGCTGTAATCAATTTCTCTTCAGCGTGGCTTGGTGGAGTGGTAGTTGACCACAAAGCCTGCAAGTTAGTTAACCGCATTAAAGTTGTTCTGTTGAGAGATGTTGGATTAAAGAACAGGCCTTAGGGGAGCTCCCCATACTGGCCCTGAAACCACCCACTGTTACTTGTGTGGTTCGACTGCATGTGGGTGGAGATGTGCATGCAAGGTGTGTGTGCCCATGTGCGTTTGTGTGTGCATGGACAGGGACGTGTCTTGACATTAAAAGTCTGCGTATGCACACTTACGCAAAACCAGTCACTGCCCAGAATGAAACTGCGAACTCGCCGCAACAGGCTGTGAGCCTACTTGCTTTTCCATCAACCTCTATGCTCACTGTTTGCCCGAACACAACCTGAGCTTTATTTCAAGGCTGAAAACAAATATTAAGTGCACAGCTTTCTGCTTTACCTCTGCTACTGTGTATCTGCCTGGCTCTCGCTTGCTTCTGTTCCTTCACGTCCCAGATATAATTATAGCTGTCCGAGGGATGATTATATGTTTACTCTGGAAGCTGGCCGACTGCCTGTCCCCAGTCCCTGAGGAGCTGCCTCTCAAAGGGGTTCCTCTTGAAAAGCACCACAAAAGTGGCTTCAGCAGTGCTCAAACACATAAGGGAGCAGATAGATACAGCAAAATGAAGGAGGGAGAGAAAGAAAGTGCCAGTGCCTTTATGCTAGAATATCTATTTAAACGGATCCATCCACCACACTTGATTCTCTGCTTCTTCTCTTGAACGAGCTGTTTAGTAAAATCAGGCCAACGAGCAGCAGACGAAGGCTGGCGTGGAGGTTTCGGGAGTCATGGAAATGAATGGCTTTAGGAGACGACAATACATTTATATTTACACAGACATCAATCCGTCCAACATGCTTCGGAGATATAAGTTATTGTAGTGTGAGGCTAAGTGAGAGAACAATGAACCAACGCTTTAACAATACTGCTCATTCCTTGTTTGCACAAATAGCCTCAGTTATCTTTGCATTGTCCGACATGTAACAGCTTTTTTAGCCAGAAGCCACGAGCGACAAGTATACAAACTATCACTCATCCCAGCCTTGCATGTCACTTATTTTGGGCAACCCAGCATTAACAAAATTCATGTAGCTAATTTTTATGGGCTAAATCATAGCTTTACAGTCCACAGCTAAACTCTGCGTGCAGTTTTGGTGTTGGCATGGACAAATGAAGTGTTTTTAATGACTTGAGACAGAATTTGCAGACGGCTCGCTCGTGTTGCCTAGCAATACCTATTAATCTCTCCGTGGCTGCTATGCATAAAGGTCCCTTTAGGCCAGGCAAAGGTCATCATTCCACACCTAATTAACACTCAACACACTTCACACATGCACACACGCACTGACACCTCATTTACACCGAATGCATTTTCTTTAAGTAAATTCATACAGCAGCTCGTTGGAGGGTACAGTAGAATGTAGGTTTGCAGCGAAGCCGGACCAAAACATGTGCTTATGTCATGCTTTGACTTGTTTACAGTTTGGTATTTGTGAAGGCAGGCAGGGCTGACCTGTAACTGTTAGTTGACTGGTAATCCTTGGGAATTTGCTACAGCTAATCACCTCAGCTCTCATAACATGCTCAGAGCTGTGGGCCAGTTTGACAGGAACAAGAGCAAAAAAAAAAAAAAATTGCACACAAAGAAGCAAAAGCAGGAAATCCAGTGTCTCCTATCAGCTTTTCTCCAACAGCGTATAAACAAATGAATAGTTTGTTGCTGGGCACTGGGAGGACGGAAGGACAAGCCAATAGCTGACTTTGCAACATTATTTTTGTTTAGCTGTGATCATCAACATAATGTTTGCCTGAGGGGTCCACAGAGTACATGTTGGCTCCAGTAAGGTTAAAAGTTGGATGTGCACAGCTTGTATATTTGTGGATGTTTGGTTGTAAACTGCTCTTGGTTTCCAGTTACCTAATTTCCTGAATGAGAACAAATAAATAAATACACACTTGCATAAAGAGACTTTAGACGACCAAGCACACTCCGGTTTCATCGCCATAATTCTACCTTCCCTACCTCTTTTTTTAGTATTCAGTCAGCAGACGAGCACACACACACACACACACACACACACACACACAAGTATATACACAGATACTCCTTTTAGCTGCAGACATACCGAAGCCCACGCATCCAGGCTCGCCTCTGTGCTGTCCTTGTAATGGGCGGTATCAGTGCTCCCTGAGCCCGGGAAGGACGATAAAAGCCAGGATAGCTGGGTTTTATCTGCTCTGCTGAAAGTCAGCAATTGACACCATGCACTTTAGAGGAAGTATCACTCAGTAGGAGGACCCATCTATCCTCTCATCTCCTCAGTGACAGTTAGTTCCCTTTTCTGGGGCAAGATTGGAATCATATTTATTCACCATACATGTAGACAGTCATATTGAGAGCTACTGCCACGAAAATGTAAAGAAAAAATGTAATATTTGATGTCAAATTTGATTATGGACTCTTGGAGTTTATCAGTAGCCTTGCTTTCCTGTTTCTGTCCAAAAGGTGTTGAAGGAAAATTCTGGTTTTATTCAACCCGAGTCTTATATTCATAGTTTTGTCTGTCATTTATATTGGCAAAAATACTATTGTACTTGAAAAGTTAAAAAGAAGACATTACCAAGTCGGAGTCTCAGGTCTGGGGTGAGCACAAGATGGTTGTGTGGGTTTGAAACAAACCACCAGGTCAGGCAAACGTATTTGGAGGTGAAAATGAAATTAAAGCCTTCATTGTGAACATCCACCAGTTTTCAGACAAAGCTTAAAATTTCAATCTCAAATTTGACTTTCTTTACTTATTGTAGTTGTGTGTGTATGTTTTTTGCAATGGGCGATTATGACCAATATTGTGGGTGTTGTTGCTTTTGGTTTTATATTATCTGGCTCAACTATTTAAGTATGATCACCTGACAGACATATTCCAAGACATCAGCAATTACTTGAGACCCAAGTTATAGTAAATTGGCTTTTTGTGGCTGCAACTGTAAACGGCAGGAGGTGTAGTGAGTTTGAATTCCTGACAGGAAAATGTGTGAAATCAGTCTTATCTGCTGTACAGTGTTCATATTGGCTCACTTAAAGCTAACAATGACTCAGTGTCTCCCATTTAGCCTCTTTATCCATCCAAACTGGTTGTTTTTCGTTGGCATTGTAGTGACTTTAATTCTTTCGCAATCACCCACTTCACCAATGGCAACCTCAACAAAACAGTCAATCACGGGCAGCGCTTATTTTTTACCGACAGACAAAAGGAACAAAACCGGAGTCGGTGGGTTTGTCCACCATAATTTGATTGCTGACAAGTGAGGGGAAAAAGGTCTGTCAGCTTAGCGACGATACCCAACAAAGGGCAATCTCATTGTAAACGTTGTAGCGCTCAATTGCTGGATGATGGGGCGCCGGACAATGGAACAGCAGGCGGCGCTGGGCATGGCGAGGGTCCTCCCTGCGGCTCTCCGCTGCAGTAATGACAGTCTAAGTGCCAACAGCAGGTGTCTTCCATTCAACGCTGGGCAGGTTAATAAAGTTTCCCCCTGAAAGTCAATAAACAAGAGCTTGTTCACACACTGGCTAATTGTACTCGTTCATGTCCGTGCTCTCTCTCTCTCTCTCTCTCTCTCTCTCTCTCTCTGTCTCTCTCTCTCTCTCTCTCTCATCGTCTCGCTGTCTCTCGTCCTCTCGTCTGCCGTTTGTGTGGAAAGAAAAGACACCATAGAAGATAACTTCCAGGTTATGTCCGAGGAGTAAGAAAACCTGACTCACCAAGTAATGTTAGAACATAATCTTGCTTAACTTTATGTCATGTGGCTCACTTCATTTGTCTAGACAGGCACACTATGTAATATTACCATGATTTAATATTTTCTGCCTTTAACAAACATGATTTCCCACAAGGCCGAGACCGAGTGTTGCGTCACCGGCTTAGACAGAAACCAGTCACTGCACTTTTTGTTTCTTTCAAATTCAGCATCATCTTTGCATCAGATATGCTTTGTAAAGGGCGAAGATGAGTGTGGTGGTTTGCCCGTGTGTGTGTGTGTGTGTGTGTGTGTGTGAGCGAGACAGACAGTGATGATCAGCGATGTGTTCACTGTTTTTGGTATTAGGTTGCGTCTACAAAGACAGGTCAGTCACTTCACCACAAGCACTATTCCTAGAAATTATGGTGATTTTGAATGAATTGGCAACTCACCATTCGCGTCTAGTGTTACACTCCGATGACAATGCAGGAAATACTGTCCCCTTTATGTTGCTAAGTGGAAAGCAAGGGTTGTCAGATGGGTGGATTTTGTGCAGATGTTTGCATTATGTCACAGACCAGAAAACAGTGGTTGCTTTTTTTTTTTTTTTACCATAACCATGATCTTTCCCTAACCTTACCCAACCTTTTCAGTTGGCTAACCTTAACCATACCTTAATCATAGTTTATCTGTTATAACCACAATCCTTCCCTGAACATAACCATATGCTTTAGTTGCCACGTGCAGATATTGTAGAGAAGTATTTTTAAAAAACATTGGCATTGAATGTAATCTGGGGTTTTGCGGCATTGCTCCATATCAGCCTTATGTCCTTATGTAACAAAAACAATAGGAAAGAAATGGAGAAGTGGCATTAAAATAGAGCATGGTGGAGGTGGATATCACAGTAAGGAAGATGCTATTAGTTTTTTGAAGGCTAGTAAATTAATAACTTTTTAGTTTGTACTCTAGTAGATAATCATTCATCTTAGAAAACATAGAAACTCAGGAACATGTTTGTCTTTCGCAGGTAAAAGAATCAATGCCAAACTTTTTTTTAGGTCCAATGCCAATGTTTTAAAAATCCATGATTTTTACATTATCCACACAGAGTAAATACAGCAGGGTTAAGGTTAAGCAACTAAAACACTTAAGTTTGGGAAAGATTGTGGTAATGGTTGGTTATTGTTGACTCCTGCATCAAAGTTAGTTACCATACTTTATGCGCACACACTACTTTCTGCATTGACACTAAATGTTGGTAATACACACAAAGTCATGAGGCGGGGAATCGTCCAATTTGGAAATACCTCCTAGGAATACTGAGCTTTTCCTTCATGGGTTTTCTGTTGTTGTGAAATAAGAGGTTCTGTGCAGGTTCAGTTAGTGTATGGGCTCAAAAATTGTAAACAACTGGGAATTTCAAAATATGACTCTGAAAATCCCCAGATGCTTCCTCTGATGTGGAACCTGTCAAATCTAGTTGTAATCCCCTTTGTGCACGCTGACCATCCTCTGTGTTATGGATATCTCTCACGCGCATTTCGCTGCCATTCTTCCTCCGCATCGCCCTAACTAACTCAAGTCTCCGAGACTCGCGCTCCATCTTTAACGAGAGCCAAGTAAACAACTCCTTATGTTAAAGGGGAAAAAAAATGAGCAGAGCAGCCAGGAAAGTCAGTGGAAAAGATTTCACAGAGAGAGAGAAAGAGAGAAAGGAGGGATAGAAGAAGAAGAAGAAAAAACTCCCACACCACAACCATGCAGCAAATTGGTTCAGTGCAGTGAACCTGTATTCTGTGTTTGGGCAGGCAATAAGCAAAACGGGGGAACATGAAATGATATCTCAGTGCATTTATCTTGATAAGAGCAGAGGATGTTGAGGCGTAATAGGAACAACATGGCTGGTAATGAGAGGAACAAGGCATGATGGAGGAGTAGACATGGATTACCAGCATTCCTCTTGATGGGGTTTTATGGAGGAAAAAAAAAAGAATAGAGCTCCCTCGTTTATTTGATTTTAGAGGTTGTGGTTGGGGAGAGAAAAAAAAGCTAGATAAATGCATGTTCCATCAGGGCTAAATATTTCCACCCTGTGAAAAAATGCCGGAAAGCAAACACAAGCCAGATTGTGGACTAGTGGTAGGACGATTGTGGGTATTTGTTTACATGTTGCTTTTGTGTGTGTGTGTGTGTGTGTGTGTGTGTGTGTGTGTGCCTTCGCAAATAAATACCAAGCCTAACCGCTCTTCCATGGCATAGCAGGTGCTTCTAAAACAATGGTAGCTTAATGTTACTGTTTACCAAAGCTGCTCCCCGTGCTTTTACTGTGAAGTGTTTAACAAATAAAAGAGAGGAGGGATGAGGCAGAAGATTGATTGGAAGTACTGAAGAAGTGGGAAGGAGAAGGGTGGGTTGTTTGAGGCCGAAATGAACGCACTCATCGCTGACAGGTTTGCTAAAAGGCTTCCATCAAAGTGAAAGATTTCTTCATAATCTTCCCTTCACGTGCCAAAAAATCGGTAGATCCCTCTTGTTCTGTTTTTCTCTACTCGCAGATCCTCAAAGAAATCTCAGCCCTTCAGTTTCCTTTCAAAACTCTTACTTTTCTTTCACTTTCAGCGTCATTTTTGCATCAGATGTGTTTTGCAAAGGAAAGTGTGTGTGTGTGTGTGTGTGTGTGTGTGAGGTCAGACAGACACAATGATGCAGCTCGGTGGTGTGTTCACAGTTCCGGGTGTTAGGTTTAGTCAATCTCCTGTTGTATCCACAAAGCAAGCAGCTCCCTCGCATTTCTGGAATGACTCACATTTCTTCTCTGTTTTCTCGGTTTTTAATTATTGCTGATCTACTTAGGGGTTCCAAAGCCAAGATGCCCCCCCTCACACACACACACACACACACACACACACACACACACCACACCCTCCGTCCTCCCCTTCGTCCCTCCTGACTCGTCCTTTCTGCTGTGTCACTGTCGGAAACCGAGGTGAGATCAAGAGAAAGCAAATCCACCGAGCTGCGGTGGAGGATACTCCCGTTTCGCTCATCTGGACTCCATTTTGTTTCCTTTAGATGTTATCTTTCTGTCATAGTGCTTTGCAATCAAACAATAAAGTGGCGAGATTAAGGGACAGAAACCCTGTTATGTTAGTGGATTAAAGTGTTTAAAATAAACAGGACTTGTAAGATGAGAACTGTTAATTTTCTCAACACTACATCACCAGTGCCAAGTCTTTATTTCATAAACAAGATTAAATACCACTTGATGTCATCACTGAAACATGTTTTTCCCATGCCCTCTGACAGCACTGCTGGTATACAAAAACACATTCATGTCCAGAAAGGGAAGAGATGAGATTTTATCCCACCATCTTATCCCACAGAAGCACATAGTTAATTGAGATGTAGAGTTGAAAAAAAAAAAGTTTGCTATAAGAGATAATGTGGCTAAAATGAAGGGAATCTTTTATTCATTATAACCATTGAAGCTAATTTATTGCACAAAAGACAAATTACATTTCTAATTTAATTAGCAAATATAGTTGTGTGCATTTCATACAGGAATTAAGGTGAATGCAAATTTGAATAATCTGAAATGATTGGAGGATATTTACTCACATATTCAACATCACAAAAACTACTCTATTTAAAGGATAATTCTTGCTTAATATAAGTCCTCTGTTTAGCCAGGGGCCAGATTATGGTGGCAGCAGGCTAAGCAAGGTAGTCCTGACATCCCTCGCCACAACAACTTCCAGCACATCCTGGGAAATCCCAAGGCATTCCCAAACCAGATGAGATATATAATCTCTCCAGTGTGTCCTGGGTCTAACCCAGGGTCTCCTTCCAGTTGAATGTGCAGGGAAAACCTCCAAAAGGAAGCGCCCATGTATGCGTCATATGTTATTTTGTTTTGGTCATCATTTTACCCAACAACGTAATTGCTGAGATCTGGGGACATGGCAACGCGGGTAAAGAAAAGTCCAGCAAGAGCGGCCAGACAATCAGACAGGTTGTAAACAAACCAGCATGTTTAGTCGCGTTATCTAAATGTTTGTTAAAATCCCCTCGTCTGGAAGCACAGCTACAAGCACAGCAGGTACAAGTTTAACGAGAAAGACCGTCTGTAACCATGAAGGGATTTCTACAACAACAGTGTGGTCATTTTACTGTTTACTTTTGTTTTCTTCTCAAAATACATTTGGGTAACCTGGAGGTTGTTTAAAACCTGTAAGATCATCTGACGGCCGACTATTTTTTAGTGATGCTGCCAGATTCCTCAATCAGTAGTAAAATGTTAAAAAGAATGAGGGACAAAACTATGAACATATGACCCAAGTTTAGTTAAACTGAACAGTAGTTTCTGATTTTTGTAACAGCAGATTACAAAATAATAACATATAATAATAAGAGAGTATAATGAACTGCTGTTTCCACAGTCAAGAATAAACTGTTTCACAAGCACATCCACTTCAAATTCAGGCTAAAACTTTTCTTTTACTTTTACATTCTTCACATAACTATTTCTGTCCATTTACAACTGAGTGAAACTCCACGAAACTCCTCTGAAACTTTTGCCTTTTAGACGTGTTTGGACACTTTGTACAAACTGGTTTGTTTGGAGCGCACTAAACTCATTACGCTCAACTTTTGAGTCATCGTGGATGAGGAGACCTGGGGGAGCTCAGAATAACAGAAAGTTTAAACATCTGCAGTTCCACAACAACCGAGCAAACACAACCTGCTGATGACGACTGCGTGATACGGTCGAAAGCTCCAGACCAAGTGAATAAGTGGACTTTGAGTTGAGATTGTTCTGTCTTTAAATTCTTCAACCTAATTCCCATCTATCTATAATTTCCTACAGTAGTTGCTATAACTTCATATCACAAATAAAGCCTGCTACTGTGTCATGTACTATGATCCATTATCTGCACAAAGCTAATGGAGGAATGTGTCGTTTGCAGCAGAGGCCGATTAGCTGGAATCTCACCTGCAGATTTATTTTCTGGGAGCTGAAAGTGCGATGACAGAAAGGAACTCAATACTTTCACACATTACCCTTATCACCTGAGACTTACCGTCATAATGGCTGCCATGTTTTCCCAGCTCGCCACCATCAGTTATCCCTTTCCTCTCTCTTCCTCCCCCCGTCCATCGCCCCCTTCCTCCCTGCGTCTCGCGGTCGTTGTTTTTTTTTTTCTCCTTTTTTCCCTTGATTTCCTCCAGTCTGCCCCACGGAGACTGAGCCAGAGCACCTGCAAGTGCTCACTTTGAAAGATGTTGCAGGCCCAAGAATGCGCGCAGTAAACATATGAGAGCTGTATTTATAATAAATCAGCTTTATGGCCCTCTGATGGAGGTGATATCAGTGAAATTTATGCTGAGAGACCTCGCCGTCCTTAGCAAAACAGCTGCGAGATAGCACTGCACCCCCCACTCCCCTCCACCCTCCACCGCCCCGCCCCAACCCAGCGAATAGCCTGGTCTGACTGGGGTTAGAGAGCCCAACACAGTCCTCTCTATGTGGTGGGGCCTGCGGTCCCTGGAACGGTAAAGTCCAGACTGAAATAGAGTGTGGGCAGGCTGGCGGTAGTGGGTAACAGTGTGTATGTGTGTGTGTGTCTCTCTGTGGTTGTGTGTATGTGCAGTCATACGTGTATTTAATGTAGGCTCGGTTGCACAAATAGCATAAGCCTCGTGGAAGAGACCGGACGAGTGTCAGAGAGTTTTAAGGTAGATCGGCGCTCATTGACTCCAGACGTGTGTTATCATTCCCCCATTCATCCCGACGTTCCTCGTGATCTTGCACATCATTAAAGCTCAAAGTTAAAAGTGGGTTAAACAGCCTTGTCACAGACTTTATAGTGCAACCCAAAATACAAATAGTAAAAGTGGGCTTCACACGTGCTGTCACACACACAGATGCACACACGCACTGCTACTCGCTCGATCATCCGGCCTTCTCTGACCCGCCCAGATGGTTCCTGTCACCGCTAGCGAACGGACATAAAACAATTTAAAAGCAATGATGTCACGGTCGTGTCCGCGTCGTACGGTTTCACCTTACAGAACCCATTCCCATCATTCCATGATGAAAGGTGACCACCCGCCATTATTTGGTTTTCAGCAGATGCAGGCAATAATAACAACGGCTGAGGCCCCGATGGTTAGAAGTGTTCTTAAAGCCTCTAAAATGCTGTGGAGTTACACATAATCAAGCCCCAAAATAAACCACGTAAACAGTGAATTACTGTGTTTTCCTCTGATGTCATCTCCTGCTCGTCTTGCCAAGAAGGGTGCAGCAGCTTCTGTAAATGTTTGTTGTCCTTTTGTCAACAACCCCTTTGGAGGAGCCTTCATTCAAACATGTTTGCCAGTTTGGTATCACGCCGAAATGACACAAAGGTGGATGAGCAAAATCTGAGAGTGAGTCAGCTCGGCCAACTGCGTGTAATGCTGATTGCATGGTGAAAGAACGTCGAATCCTTACTGGGAAAACGAGGCAAATTCGTAAACACTGTTGAAGTGCCTGTGAGCATGGCGCTAACTAATAATTGCTCAGCGGTTGGCAGTAAAAGACCGCAGTTGTACACAAAGCGTCCAGGTGTGAAAGCCTCAAGCTGAATGTGTGTAAGCAGGCAATTACTGGAAAAGGTCACATATTCAAGGTACCTCAAATGCCTTGTTTAGACTGAACGCTTTAAAATAAAACACATGGGGGTGAATGTGTAGTTGAAGGTACCAGAGATGATACAAAGGAAATATGATCCAGGAAGTCAAGTTTGATTAATACATATGTAGGTTGTCGAAACGCTGCACAGTGGTGGTGGAAAGTAATGAAGTATACTTACTCTAGTACAAATATGAGGTTCTTGTACTTAACTTGAGTATTTCTATTTTAAGCTACTTTATACTTTCAGATTGAAATATTCTTTTACTCCACTACATTTATCAGACAGCTTTAAGCTACTTTGAAAATTATTTTTATTGGTTTAATTATTGTAGATGAAACTACATAACATTTTAAAATGTGTTAAAATTAGCTCCAGTAAAATGCTGAGAATTATATACTGTAATATATACATGTAACTTGGAATAAAGTATTTTATATTGCTACTTTTACTCAAGTAAAGGATCTGAATACTTCCTCCATCATTGCACAGCAGTTTAGAATATAATCTGACTGAGGGTTGTTACCACCACTGGAAACTGAGCTCATGTCCTATATGTAATTTATGCAATGTTATATTTTTGGGAAACTGGGGGTTGAGTAACATGAGGAAGAGTTTGCATCCTCACACACATATTGCATAGAATGCTTCTTCAAGCTTGATTCTGATATTTTTAAGAATAAATATCTTAAAAATAAACACAAAAAATATAGGTTGATAGAATTGACATAAAGTGAAACTGAACATAAAATAATGACTAAAAAGCAAAGTTTCATGATTTTCTTTATACAGAGTTTGGTTGGTGTTTTTTCCAAAAATGTCCTGGTTATGGTTCCTGCTACCAGGAACGTGTGTTTACATGTATTTGATTGGCCAACGCAGATGAGGTTGCAGAAAAAGTTCATCGAGGTTCAAATTTTGTTTTTGCAATGTGGTCAGCGTATTGACATAAATGCTGAAGTTTGGGGATAAATACAACATGGATCTGACTCCATGGCCTTTCTTGTGGTGGAAATCACAGTTCGTTTTCACAGTTAGCTTTTTGTGTATCATGTGTGATAAATAAATAACAGCCAGCTAGAAGGTTCTGTGATGGGAGGAGAGAACAGGAAACCATGGGGAGCCGTGGTATGATTTTACCCAAAGCAGCATGAGGAGGGATGAGGACTCTGAGAAGTCACTGGGTTGCCCTCTTTTCCCTCTTCTCCTTTTCCTCTCCCCCCTCCCTCCCTCTTTGCTCGGTGTTCTCACCTCCTCTCCCCTGCTGCGACCCAGGCTCCCTGTGGGTGAGGTAAAGTACTGGAGGGGAAACCGGCGGAGTAACGCAACAAATTTGGCAGTTAACCCAACACCAACCACTGGTGTGTTTGAGCAGTTGCCATGATGACCAGCGGGCCCCCGCGGCAGGGATCGGGCTTCCCGTTTTTCGCGCCTACAGCTCCAGACGAGAGAAAGCAGCTTGTGACGAAAGGTGTTTGTTACAGGAACAAGAGGATGGAGGTTTACTCACATATATATATTTTTTGTTGTTGTGCGCTGGTTAAGATCAAACTCACGATAATATGTTTATACATTTTTAGATCCTGCTCCCGGATATCCACACGCATATAAATAAACAAAGCATTTCAAATGAGCCCTCAGATACCGTTTAAAGTGTGCCAAACCACTAAAGACAACAATAACTGGAATAACATGGACACATGCATCATTATCCTGGCTAATATCACTAAAACTGTGGTATTTTTATTTAACTTTTTTTCCCTCAATAAGCTTTTATTCCATGACTTGGATATGAGCTTATTTGGGTTTTTGTGAAAGGGATACGATGTTTGCATGCGTCAACACAGAAAGGCTGTGTTTGTGTTTCCTGAATGATAAAGGGATATTGATGTGAGTATAAACACACAGTCATCATAAATTGGACTTGGGGAGAAGGGCTTTGAGTGCATGACTTTTCACTTTGAGACGCTGGAAAAGAAAATCCAAACGCTCCCTCTTAGCGGTATCGTTCGGTGCTCTAACCCAGCAGGCCCCTTGAGGGCCTGGCCCCGGCTTTGCTCAAGTGTGTGTGTGTGTGTGTGTGTGTGTGTGTGAGATCTCCAGCTGCAGCCCTCAAGTATGCTCTTGCAGTAAAAAAGCACAACCACTCTTAATGCTCCTGACTCATTTTGGAATCACCAACCCTTTGTTTATTTATTTATTTATTTTATTGTCAGCGGAAAATTTGTGTCATGTCAAACTGGCCCCGGGGACCAGTGGTGAAGCGCGGAGAGGAGAAAAATGTGGCTTCAGTTAGCTGCATGCATTTGCCATGTCTCCGAAACTACGGCGGATAAATCTGACTGCTTTTCCCATCCCCTCTTTAGCTTTATGTTTGTTTGAACCTTGTTTGTTTGTGGAGTTTGGAGCATCTCTAACGACACAACTGTAGTATCTATTGGATTCCACCGAAGCGGCATTCCGAGCTCTCTTCTCTGAATCAGGCTTTCACCAAGAAGCTTGATTTGACGTGGAATTACAGGTAATGTGACTAAGCATGCTTTTAAGAGCTTCCCAGCAGTCAACAACTCGAGTTACATCTGGCCTCGTAACAATGTGATTTAGGATCCACACCAGCCCACCAGAGGGGCAGACTATAACTTTAACTAGGGATTTAAAATGAGCCTGCAGATTAATTCACAGGTCGGATGATTCACCTCAGCACCGATGTGAAATTAAAGCATAATTTCTTATGGCATTCAATATTTTTCTTTTCGTCAACAAATCCAATGAAAAGACCCAAACCAACAATGACTCCATCTCATTTTTATCCAAAAAACAATCAACATGGTCACTGTAGTTTATTTTGAGTCAATCCCACATACACGTTCTACAGGTCTAAATACTCAGTGGTGCAACAAGTTCGGAGCTCAAAACAGTCCCTAAAAAATTACTATTTACTCCTGTTTGAGGAATGCCTGCCAAAACCTACAGTGCCCAGACCTTTTGGAAAATTATTTAGCCATTTTTAAAAATGAAAGTATATCTGTGACCTGAAGATGTATGTCTTGAGTAGGAACAGAGACAGGTTGGGGGAGTCAGAAAGGATAAAGACAAAAAAATAACCATTTATTGGTTCTGATTTGATCACAGAAAGTAAAATGCAGGAAAAACACCAAGGTTATCATTTAACAGGATGACCTCTCGTCACATGTCTGTGCGCGCACATGCTGTATGGTATGTTGTGTTAGCGTGTCTGCGTGAGTGTATGTGGGGTAAACTGTATCCCACCCCTGAGCTTTCAGCTCTCAAATCAAGGCCCAGAAAGTAAACAGTGCACTGCCAGAGAACCTTGTTTATCAAATCTGCAATTGCACTCATAGAGCAAAATGACCTACAATTACAAGCCCAGCTAGAAATTAAGTTTTCAGTCAGCCATCCAGAAAAAGATCATAGGATATCCTGCAAAAGGGAATTCTTCAGTAGTCCTCCCCTTCTCCTACTACCTTTTTTTCCTGAAACGCCACACTGTCATGGCAGCCGAAGTGACTTTCTTCTATGTCCCTCAGTTTTTGTGAAAGAATTTCTATAGCTCCCATGCACACTAACAGACAGCGGTTGAGTGTGTATATGTCACATCATGGTCATATTTGTAGAATTTCCTTCCAAAACAACCACAACAGGCTCATACTTCCAAGCACGAGAGCTTTGTTGCTACCGGCTTCGCCAAGATATTCCGACCACTCCTAAAACGTCAACCGTTCCAGCAAAAGCAATTACATGCCCCTGCCCTGAAAGCAAAGTGGAGAGCTTCTCTCTTTAAAGTGTGTAAAATTCCCTCCTAGTTTAATTATGTGGTGCTGGGTGGAACCTGGAGGCTACTCTCTCCGCTCTGCTTCAACATAAGTGCATTTTCCATGGCACAAATATACAACATATTGGTTCCCACAGAGAGATCGGAAGCACGGCAGATCCCAAAACCTGGGTTACAGCATTCCTGGATCTCTGAGCAGTGTGGTGACCTAATCGCCTGACCACCTACTGCTCTGTGCCAAATCCCAAGCAGCAGGCCAGACACCCCTGAGAGTAACATCCGACTGCACCATGAAATATTACGTCAGGAGTGAGTCATGGATACTGAGCCTCGGTTAGAACAGCTTTACATACTGACAAACACAGGAGCTTTACTCAGACTGGATTAAGCTGTTGAATAAAGCCTATCACTGAAAGGAAATGTGTCATTTCTGGCAGCCACATTATTCAGTTTATAATGTTACAGTACATTTAATGGAGACTCGAAAAGAGTGGAAAGTTTGGTACAAAACAGTTAAATACGTACAATTATGGTTATGCACTGAGTCAAAGTATTTCTGATCTCTGTAAAAAGAGAATCTTTAGGCGAAGGACAAGATTTTGGTGTGTGAAGTGTTCTGAAGGTTTGTAGTCCAAGTGGTATTGATCAATCACATTTGAGTGGGCTTTTGTGGGCAAAAGAAGCAGAATGCATTAGCTGATTTAGCTTTTTATTAGCATTTTTAAAATTAATCTGCACTCATATGCAAATGCATGTTTACAGAGATTAGCCGAAATGTTGTCTTCAAGTTGCACGAAAGATGTCCATTATCCTGGATGTCCATTATCCATTAGGGGCTAAATTGTCATCAGATGATAACCAATGGGTTCTGAGATTGAAATATTTCAAAATCAATTTGCCTCATTGACGGACTGTGCACTGATCACCTCAATTCAATCACAAGTGCTTTTCTTTGACAAGCTGCTCAAAAGTCTTCCCTCCATTCTGCATCCAGCTGTTGTGCAGTGTTGACTTTGCAAACAAATTCACTTTGAAAAATATCCAAGCTGGAGACCCCAAGTTTGATAAACAAATCCGTCTCTCCTAATAAATCAATTCATGTTGCTTTTATTAGTGTTTTGACGTATCAGTCAAGCACATCATCAGTCAGTGAGTTGATTGCACAGCATGTGTAGATTACTCACAAAGCAAGCGAGACCACGGCTGTTGACCGGTAGTCCCAACTACTAAATGCATAAAACGTATAATCAGGATCGTGATTTACTGGTGTTGTTACCATTTAATTTACTGGTGCTTAACGGTGTGAGTGTAATGGTCATCGTGATTAACCTTTGACTTTTTGCCATCTCTAGCTACAGCTGATAAAATCTGCCTGCACCATTTAGCTTTTTCCTATTCTTGTCTGAAATTAAAAAACCCATTATTTCAAAAGTTACAAAGAATTTTAAGTGGTAAAAAAAAAAACCTAAACTGCACATGTGACCTTCAGGAACAGAAAGCCTGACAGTCGAAGAAACAGTCGATTCACTATGACCCACATTTAAAATAATATCACTGAATTCAACATTTCATTGTCTTTGATTTTTGTGTGTCAAGTATTTTTCTTTTTTTCTGTTTCCACACTCTTCTGTTGCCCACGGTTCGCCCACACAGGGATGTTAGCATATTCCGACTGCTTGGAATTCCTTCCTGCCGTCTTGGGAGCACACACTGCATTTTAAAACTTGTTGGGCCCTTTCAAGTTTTATTTGAAAGTATGTAATTACATTCTTGAAGGAATAACGGGTCCCTGGAGTGATTTGCATGCTGTATTAAACGCTGTGGTTCGAGAAGAAGACGCTTCTTGATAGTCTCAAATGATAAGACCGCTTTGGGAAATAGAGATGCAGTGAAAATATAATATAGAGGTGTGGTGGGTTTGGAAATGAGGGCAGAGGCTCTGACTGTGCTCCACCTCTGTAAAGTCTTGTTGATGTCTCACTTCGCAGTGGTTTGTGGCCGGTCTCTGGTCCGTTTATGATTTATGAGGTTAAAACCTCTGCCACATATTGAATTAAAAAGTTGACATGTGTATCAATAATTCTGACACTTTTGCTTTTTGCCTTTCAGTCAAGGTCAGCTAAGGTGGTGCATGACTTAAAACTGGATTAGGAACATTTTGGAAAACACCTTTATGTTATCGTGGTTAGTTAAAGTAGAATATGCAGAAGGCAAAATGGTGAATAGCGACTTTGTGCAGTAACTTCGTAACCTGATTTTGAGCATTTTACATCATTTGATCGACCCAAAAAGAATTCTGGATATTCAATTTTGAAACTGGTCACAGGACCTTCAGAGACATTGCATTTTATTTAATTATGTTCTATTCTGGTCAATTTCCATCTCTTCACGTCTAATCTATTTTTCTCTCGAGCACCAGAACATAACACTTGTGAGGTTCTCTATCACAAAGCAGCACCACCGCTGGAGATTTTATTTGGCTGCCTCTTAGCTTTGGCCTCTTAGGGACCGCGCTATGGGCAAAGTCAATTCCCCTCTCAGATTAAAGGAGTGTCTTCAAGTGCCAATCCAAATGGTGATAAAAAAGCTTTTTAATCCATTGAGAAAGTTTCCTGGTGTAACCCCCCAGAGTCCCGGCATCAGGCGTTGCCCCACTCAGGCTGTGTCTGGACAGTGTTGAAGCCCGAGTGTGTCTCCCTGCGCCCTGACAGAGGCAGAGAAGGGCCTAAAAAAGGCCCACTCACTTCACCAGCTGCCTTTGATAACATCTGGCAGAGGCAGGTTTGCAGCAGCGACAGCAGGAGATGGAGGGACATTAAAGTCCTGTCACTCACTTGGCAGGGAGGCGGTCGGTGCGTCCACATCATTCAGACCGAACCTCAATCGCTTACGCTGGAGTGTCACTGATGATCTCTCTTTCTAATGGGTCTGATGATATTCCCCCGGCAAGAGTGTTAGATGAAATGATGGCTGCTTTTTATTCTGAACTCAAATCCCTTTATCTTATCATTAAAATAACTCAGACTGCTGATACCCTCTTGACTATTCAGGCCAAATGTGTCACTACAGTTGAGTACAGAACGAGAACAAAAAGAACGAGAAGAAAATCTGAAACCTAAACATCCTTTACTGAAGGAAACTTATAGTGTTTATCTAAACAGTAGATGTCTGTTGAAGGAGATGGGCCGGAAAAGACTTGGACCTATCTTTGTTCTGGCGAAAGGGGGCGGGGGGGTTGCGAGCAGTTTAGAGGGGGCTAAATGTGAGTTTCAACACAGCTCCCCCGGAAAGGCTCAGACCAATTCAACATCCATCCCTCTCCATTTTCTTTCTGTTTACTTCTAGGTTCATGAGTTTACATGCCAATTCCATTACAGGGATTAAAATAGTTTGTCCATTCCATCTTCAAACTCTGCTTCCCTTGTCCTTCTCCCTCCCTTAACCCCTCGCACCACTTAGCAGGCTTTCAGGTCCCAGGGCCGGGTTAGGGGATTACAGGACAAGCACGCTGCAGCCCAAAGAAACACAAGGCGGCTGTGTTGAAGAATGTTCCAACGAGATGTCCGAGCATTAGTGAAAGCTGAGGTTTGATCAATGGCTGTGGCGCGTGTCTGCACTAGCGAGCACTTCACGGAGCGTCTGAGAGAGAAGAAAGAGAAAATGAAGGTGTGTTATGACATCGGGCTCGGGGTCTAGGCGGTCGGGTCACCTTTGAGCTGTCTCTGATTAAGGGCTGGCGTTCACAGGTGAGCGGCTCCGAGCAGGATTTAGTGACACAGGCGAAGAGGTGAAATCGCCCCGCTCTCCCAGCAAACGTCAAAGCAGCAAACGCACGGCTGACCTCTCCCTCAAATGGCCAAAGGCAAATGTCAGAAGATAAGTGAACTCCACGACTGTGCTCAACTCAAAGAAAAGTGACGGCAGGTGAACTTTTCCACAAGTCAACAAATTATATTCACAGAAAAAGACAAGGTAGTTTTTATCAGGTATTTTTACAACCTTGTCTCATCTCGGTCTCACACAAAGTCCCAGACTGTGAGATCAGAGGTTCATATCATAAGAAGTGAAAAAGTCAGTCAGTCGCTGCCTGTGGGTCTAAGCCACCCGCAGTTGGTAATCTCCTTCGGAACTGGAGGGGCTCAAAGGGGCTAAGCCTGGTCAGCACCTAGGAAGGGATGTCCACGGCATATCTTCAAGTGCTCCCGGCAGCCGGGTTTGGTAAAACACGGCTGAGGCTTTGAGATGTGGAAGGAACTCAGCAAGCCGTCATAGGCTGCACCACTGGATGAAATATTGTATTTTAATAATGATAGAAGAAAATAATAGAGCATCACTTATTAAGAACATTTCAATGTGCGACTTGTCTCCCGTAAAAATAATGAAAGGGGGTTAAAGGAGGCCAAGGATTTTTTTACAGAATGGATGTATTCAGGTGGATTTACATTAAGTAACCACATGTTTAACTGAATATATGTGTGTGTTATTGTGAGAGAGGAAGATATTCTAATTAATCAAACTTGGGAAATAAAAAATTATCAGAGAGTTAAATTGGAATTAATCACAAGAGTAATTTCTCTGTTTAAATGAGGAAGAAGACCTCAAACAAAATATACACAAAATGAGATACTGCTGCCATCAACAGGGAGAAACCTCCTCTGTCACCACAAATGGTAAAATATAAAATTCATGTTCAATACTGTGTACATTAACATTAACATCGATCAACATCATTGGTGTATTTTGTCTACAAAACTTATGACCCCTTTTAAAGAAGATTATACTGAATGTTGGTTTAGTACAAATATGCATTTTTTTATTAACACCTCACAACCTTTCTGTCTGTGACACCTTGTCATATATAAACATATATTTTATGTTTTGAATTGTACAAAATATCTCATATTTTTTGACAAATGAGACGTGACAACCATCCTTTGATGTTTGACAGGTGATGTGCCCATAAGATGTTTCTTTGTTGCTACAAACTTTTTCCATTTTCCATCATTGCTACATGACAGTACAGGCTGATCTTTGTCTTATCTCTCCATAACAAGCTGCTCTATAACTCTGTTTGTTTTGTTTGTACGTAACTGTTTTCGAGGGCTTATCTGCGGTTTGCATGTTTTGGTCTAAGGTAATGCTGGCGTAGTCTTTCCTGGTAGTCTTTGACACAGATTACGTACATCGCCCTGACGTAATATCTCATAGATCTCAATAACTCACAGAAACATCCTGTTGTAAAACACGTTATAATTTGGCCATTGTTAGTTTACCTAACACAGATATGATATTATAAAGTCTCTGTAACACTGCATCAATGTGCTGTCATATATTTAAAGCTTTGTGATAGTGCGACAAAATGTGATAAGTTAGTTACTCAGTGATGTTAAACTGCAGCAATGTTCAATTAAAAGTATGTGATTCGTCATATTAAAAATGTTGCAGTCAGTAGAGACGATTAAATGTCCTACATTGAAAAACACAGCCTTGAAAATGGTTCCAATACTTTTTTATAGTAGTTCACTAATGTTAGCAGTAATGTTGTAACAATAAAGTTGTAAAAATACTGTAAAAGCTTCATATATTATCTATTTAGTTTCTAGCATCACGTGCCAGAGAGCAGGGACATTTGTTGCTGTTTCAGAACCTTCAGCTGTGTTCAATATAAAACTGTAGCTGCAATAATCTTATGATATCAAACCATGCAATGAGGCTGTCAAAAAGGAATGTTTCATCCATTTTTAATACGCTGGTGCAACATAAGGTCATCAGCGTGATTAGTCCCAGTCATTCGAACTTGAAAATGAAAACATGAAATATGGATCCCACAAGAAAGGCTGCGAGTTTGACCAAGAATAAATTGTGCATGACAAGGTCGCCATCAAAGAGACAAGACACAAATGGTTTCAGTAATAGTGCTGAAATGAGAAAATCACAGCTTGAGGTCCAAGCATTGAGAGTCATGCAGAAGGTATGCAGAGGAAGGTGAGGAATATTAAGTGGCCTGAATCACAAAGAACATCCCAAATGCCATGCACACATAAAAACACATGAAGGCACAGATGCACACACACACACACACACACACACACAACATGCCATATATCATTATACGAAACTTTTGGAACTTTAAAGTCCAGCAGTCAAGAGCTTAATGTGGCAAAGCACTTTGCAGCCAAAGTCTGTCAGGGCAACTGAGGAGATCAATAATGATTAACAAAATAGATTCTCTGATTCAAAGGGGCCCACAATGCAAACAATGTGTAGGAGTAGGACCACAGAGCAGAGGTAACATGACAAACAATGTCAGATTATATATATCCAAGATGTCCTGATGTGTACAGACAACCATTGAGTCCCAGTCAACATGGCCTCACAATGGAAGGAGGGTTTATCTCAGGCTCTTACACGACCACAGCCACAATCAGAAGCAGATTTAAAGCATGAAGGAATCACAGTGGCCAATTTATCTCCATGTTTCAGCAGTAAATAACAAAGTATCAGACCTATAATCCATTTCAGGACTATTGTGGCAATGAATGTTTGATGGAAATTAAACTTTCTACTATTTTTCTATTATTACTATTTTCAATCCAATCTGGGTGAAGATATCCTTTTCTTTCTTGGCAATAAAGCCAGTGAAAATGTTTGAACCACACTCAATCATTACCTGAGGGTAAATCCTCAGGCTGTGACAATGACACTGCTGAGATATGCAGCTTATCAGATAGTTAATCCACTTCAGCTGCATTGGTCATTAGGAGCACGGAAATTTCCAAGAACCTGGAAACTTGACAAAGTTTGCCCCATATTGCACTTTAAGACAATAAAAATCAGCTCAGTCCAAATAATAGTAGACCAGCTGTGGGTAAACTATTGACAAGTGCAATGAGTAAACACATATGGGGTCATATTGAAAAAAGAAAAAAGTCTCACAACTGTATACCATAATAAATCTGCTGTGTGCTATTCTTAGATTTTAGTGCAGCTTCTGATCTGGTTGATCACAAGATTGTACAGATGAAATTGTGTCACTGTAATAAAATCTTTTACATCCTCTTTAATTACAGTGTGGTGTACCACAGGTCAGCTCCCTGGGTCTCCTACTTTTTTAAAGATTCATCAAATATAATATATATATCCTGCTTTGGCTAAATGTCAGACAATGTTTACTAATGATATGACTGTATATCCAACCAGAAAACCAACAATAAGAATCTGAAAGCTTTGCAGCTTGACAAGTCAGATATTGGTTTAAAACAAATTGACCTTGGAGGTTGAAAATTTATTATTCTTTATTTAGAATCTGTCAACAAGTGAACCACATTCATGTAAACTGTTTGATGATATCATTAAGTGCTTATATTTCCATCAATTGCTATTGAATGAAGTGTGTGTCTTTTTTATTATTGTTTTTTGAAGAGCCCTTGAAATAGTCGTCCAATGAAGTTAAAAATCCTAATTTTACAGCTCCATATGAACAACGAGACTCATTCCAAAGAAGTTCTAACACACTGGTGTCCTGTGGGATCTGGGGGGTCCCTGAAGATGGTCCCTCTTTAAACTCTGTTACACCCTAATGAGCATCAGTATTATCCTACATACACAGCATTAATTTAGCTTTGTCAAATGAGGTTCAAGAAGAAAAAAATTCATCTCATCTAATGTGCATTTACACCATTTAGTTCAGTAGCTTCTGAAAATGACTATATGAAGTTCATAAACAGAGAAGTTGGACACTTCAGTTTCTCTTTCTTTATATCAGTGAGTGACTAAATATCAAGGATCACTCATAATTAACCCAAAAGAGGCAAATGTCTAACCACATGTGCTCACATCTGTTTAGGGACAAAAGAAAAAACAATGTGTAATTTGCCCAAAAAATGTAGACTGTGGCTTTATTTCCAGAGCAGAGACTAATGACTGTGTGATAAATAAGCAGCAGGTCAACAACAATTAAAGAACCACACATGGAACATTATTCTGAAAAGGTGCCAAGTGTTATTTTTTCATTTAATTTTCAATATTTTAACATGTCTGATTTTATTTCTAAATCCTAAAGTTGAGCTTCAGTCTTAAATTTGCGCAAACTATGAAGCCAAAAAACAAAACACTTAAATTTAAAACTCCTGTGTTTCTATCTGCAGGTTGACTTCATGGGTCTCTTTTTTTATTTAGAGTACCACGACTCTACCTTGCAACAAGCACTTTACTGTCTGAATCCCAGCTTTTAGATGCAAATTCAAAGTGTTGCGCACGGGACTGTTATTCACAGTCAAATGACAAAGTTTCACATAATGAAAAAGAAAACAGTGCGCGCAATGAGCCGCCTTTATTTAAAGTGGAGGAGGAGAGAAGGGGGGGTTATCCAAGGTGTTTGAGACAGATGAGGGAGGTGGGGGTCGGGGAGGGAAGGAGGGAGGGAGGGAGGAGGAGGCAGGGAGGGTAAATTGGGTGGACACATAAAAACTGCAAGGGGCCATAGATGCTGGATCATTTTGGAGAGTCTGGTCGTTGCGCGCACCGCCGGACTGGAGACGGATTGGAAACCCCTGCTGCAGACCCCCAGAGCCGGCCTTCACCCCGACCCCGTCCCCTCTGGTCCTCTTCGAGGTGTCGCAAAAGGATTAATGAGCCAAAAAGACGCACAAGTTCTCCTTTAAGGCTCATTTTTTTGGGCTTTGCGCCTGGACTGCCTTACACCTTCCAGCTCATATTCACTCCATTTGAGGATACCTGTACCTCTACTGATGGTAAGCGCTCATCTGCCGACACTGTTATAACATCAGAGACAGCTTTTAGAGACCAAACCTGTGGATTAAAACAGGAGGAACCGCGGTGACGTTTGTGATTGTGTAGTTTTGCTCCTTGGTCTTGCTGCGCGTAAAACCGACTCCACAGAGTTTGGGGAGATTTTCCGGTAGAAATGAAGACAGATGCACACACAGTGTTATAGTCTAATCTAGTGGCACAGAAAAGGTGATAAAGTAGATTAAGTTTTGTGGACGAAAAGTGCAGTAATTCTGGTCGAAGTCGGAGCAGGTTAAAGTCGTTTGCGCCGGAGAGTCGAGCAGTGACAAACCAACATAATGAGGTCATTTCCAAACAGAGCATCCGATTCCTCAATGCTTCTCCTTTTCAGCACAATTAAAATATTAATATGGTGCAGATTTTATAACTTTTCCCCCAAGTTTGGCGCAAATATTGCGTGAATAAGCACCTGTATGTGCGTAATCCCGGTGCGCGTAAAGATGGAGATGGCACGACAAGATTTTGCGCAAAAATAGAAGAATATTGTTTATTTATTGGGCTAATTTCTAATTCTAATTAATTTCAGCTTTACGTTTATGTTTTCAAGAGTGATTCATGTGATATAAAAAGGCGCATTTTGTGTCCATTTATGACCAAGTCTGCAAAACATTACAGAGCAGAAACAGACGATTGACATTTTTAATACAAGGTCTCACGTGTTTTCACTCGTTTTGTACCAACACCTGTTTTGCAGCAAATGATTATAAAGTGAAATCGTGTCATTTAATACAGGAAAGCTGCAGCAGGGGGAACATTTTGCGGCCTGCAGACGCATGGAGAGCTTGGCACACTCTTTTTACTTTTCTCTGCTATCATGGAGGGAAAGAGAGTCACCAAGCTTTGCAAAATCTCTTCATTATTGTTTTACATTATTATATAATTGGAAATAAAAAAAAAAACACGTGCATCTGGCAAAGAGAGGTTTTCTTTTTGGCCCTAACTTTTTGTTGATGCTACCTGATATTTTGGATTTTCAGGTTTTTACATTTGCATTATTCAAAGCTCTTCAACCTGTTATGCAAATCAACTGAAAGCATTTAACATTTTCTTGGGTTTTAAAGTCAACATAAGGAATCTCAGAAAAGTCATGCAGCTCAGCTTCTCTATAGGACTTTTTGCCTGTCAGAATATAGCACAGCTAACAAAACCATTAACCTGGTTTCAGTGATCTCACTGACTGTGAATGTTCTCACTGTTGAACTGCTCACTGGGAGCAAATAAAATCCCAAACCTGCACCATTCAACAACAGGAGACATTACAGGTCTCTGTTTTATTTCTGTCAACACAAGTGAGGACATTTTTTTGTTGGGCAGACGGGCTCAATGTGAAGCCACAGTTATTATTCAAAATCCTTTAATCTTTAGTTAAAACTCACTTGTTACCAGGAAGGTAAACAAATCATTAAAATGGTTTTTAGAGGATATTGTTTGACCTTTGTAATTTATTCTTTGTATCTATCGGTTATTATTTGGATCTGTATCATTATAGTAGCACTAACCAGAGAGGATATTTAACATGTGCTGTGTCGGTAAACTGATTCCTGTCATCTAAAAAGTGATAAAATCAGGCCGGAGATTTGGCTTGTTCTGTGGTAACCTGTTGCCCTCCTCCCTCCCTCCCGTCTTCCCTCCCACCATCACTGTCAAATTCCTCAGGAAACACATCTGAAGAGCCATGTGCATAGTCTGATCACATTATCTCTGGTCAGAGAGAGAGAGAGAGGCCAAGGGGGATTGAGCAAAGCCAAGGGCAGTTGACTGCTCCGGCCTAATTGCACACTGGTCTGCATTTGTTGTTGCAAAAATGTGTCTCTGTCTGTCGCTCAGTTCAAAAGTATTCAGAGTGTGAAACTTTTGAAAGCACTTTATAATCTGGGAATTGTGTCACTGTTTGATCAAGAGTCCACAAGGCGATAAATGTGGTGGAAAGTCATCAAAAAAAGTGAACAGACTTTGGCATAACTGGAAATGTTTTGCGTATTTTTTCTATGGCTGCTGGTGAAAAAAAAATGCCAGCAAAAATGAACACGATGACTTTTTCCAGAGTTGAAAGTTCCTCCCTGTCCTGCCTTACATCTTCTTTCATCATCATCGCACCACTTTGAGTGTCTGTCTGTTTTCGCCTGCAGCTTTGTCAGTGGCTGGTTACAGTTACAAGATGTTCTGTATGGTCAGTGTTTTTGAGTGCTATGAATCCCTGTAATCATGGGAGAGGCCCTCGCTGTACAATGAACGTTTGTTGTAAGAGATGTGCACACACACACTCATTCACACACACACACACACATACACACACGTTATCCCCCACCCCATGGGTAATGGAGCTGATCATGTTCTGAACCCTCCTCTCCCTTTGCCACAGTTCTCACGAACATGCAAGCGGTGGCACACACTTATGCATGCGTACACACACACACACACACCGTTTAGCTCATGCACACACGCACTGCACATCACCCCTTCTTCTCACACACTGGATCTAGTGTCATGACCGAGAAAGGAGGGTCAGTCGGAGGTCAAAGTCTAATGCTGTTAGGAAAAGATCCTTGATTGCGTGTACAGTGAGCCATGCAGGGGCCAAGATAATCGCACAGATACAAACCCAGACATGCTCACACACACACAAACACACATGCTGTATGTTGCACACACACACACACACACACAGTGTTCCTGTTAATGTGCATCCTCACTGTGTAGTAATGCTTGGGTGCTCTCCAGTGGAACGCGCTCCAAATGATGACCAAAGACCTACTTCGCTCCAGAGCACCAAGTAGAAATGTCTGCTCTGTGTTGTTGTGGTTAAAAATTCAGTAATTTTATTAGTGTGATTCAACAGCATTTAGCACAAAATGACGTGTAAAGGAATTGAATCGTTAGAGCCCCATTGGTGTGCTTGTTAAACCTACCAGAAGAAACTATGACTGAGAACATTTTTTTTAGGGATAGTTTCAAGATTTCTGTTGAAGAAGCTGCTGCAAAAACTTTAGAATATGCTCCAAGAAAATATCATTGATGTTGTGGTTATATCAACATTAAGAGCCGAAAAACACACACACACACACACACACACACACACACACCAGTACGACTCTTCTGCCGATGACAGTGATGTCAAAGAGCAGAAGGCCTGTCATCAGCGTCACTACAACCTGTGTGATCCCTCAAGTGGGGAAGCGTAACTAAGAGATGAGCCCCCTTTGAGAGGCATGTATTTAGTTCCTTGTGTGAGGGGGGGGGGTAAAGGTTGACTGAGTTCATGTTGGAGACAGTTTCTGTAAAGAGACTGCCCTCTTGTTTTGGATATAGATTTTTACCACTCATGATCAAAGTGGTGTTATCAGCTCTTTGGTGTGTGTATGTGAAAATGAGAGGAGAGGTTTTTTTTTTCTTTTCAGTTGAAGTTATATAATGGTTTATTCTCTTGGAGAATAACTTGCCATTATTGCAAAGTAGCTGCTTTTGAAACAGGTTTCTTAATCAGTTTCTGGAATAGATGTAATAATGTAATGAGGTGTGTTTTCTGTCTTAGGTGAGTGTAAGGCACTGGGGATCTGCTGTCTGTGTTGTGGCACATACCTCCTAACATTCCAGTTACAGTAAATAGCTAGCTTAGCCCATGAGCCAAGATGATAAGCCTTAAAGAGACACTGGGTCTCTCTCTTACCGACACACACACACCAACACAGATATACACACACGCTCCTTCTACTACTCTTCATGCAAAAACAGCCTCGAGTGTTTGAAACTGTGTTAAGTTCATAATTGTGTTTTTTATGTGTATCTTTCAGGAACAGGGTCACTCCAACGTTCTCCTGCAGCCGCCCAACACCACCTAACATTTCCTGGAAGAACGTGTCCATTGACTGCTCCCAACAAACATGGACTGTTTTCCCATGCTTTATTTTCTGTCGGTAAGTAAGTGGGCCATGCCGTTTCAATTTGTGGCATGTGACACGTTGCTGCATCTCGCTTTTTTTCCCCCTTTCCTCTCTGTCCACTGAAACGCTGATTTATGTGGTATTCACCAGACCTGACCTATGTGTCCCTATGGGCTGCTTGGGTGAAGCATTATAAGGAAGAGCTTTTCAGTGACATGGTTGTTGGTTTGCCCCGTGGCTCGTCAGAGGAGACCGTGCGGGACTGTGGCTCCTTATCGAGTTAAGAATTTGCTCTGACCCCAGGGCTGCCTCTTTTATTTGTCTAATCATAGTGGAGGAAGGAGGAGACGAGGGGGGAAGGGAGGGAGCGAAGTGGAATGGCCCTCGGATTCCATTCAAAAAAAAGTTGGGTTCTTGAACCAGCTGTTTACCTTTGGAGGATGTCGCCAAAGATAAACTGCAAGTGGTCTATCTGATTGGGAACTGCTTTACTGTAAACAAGGCAGACGAGACTATATAACCAATTAGAGTCAGCCCTCAGTGAGTTACAGTTACAGGAGAGGGTGAAGACATGCATTAAAGAAAAAGACAAATCTTTCAGTCAGTTAAAATGAAGGCCTTTCTCTGCCATCATTGTCTTTCTTATTTGTGTTTTCTTCCTCTCTGCTCCGCTCAGTCCTAATCTTTTATCTCCTTGTGCAATCTTCTGCTCCCCCCAGAGACATCATGATTCCTGGTAATCGAATGCTGATGGTCATTTTAATATGCCAAGTCCTGCTGGGAGAGAGCAACCATGCTAGTCTGATACCTGAAGAAGGGAAAAAGAAAGTACCGGGCCTGCAGGGTCGTTCGGCCGCTCAGAGCCATGAACTGCTGCGGGACTTCGAAGCCACGCTGCTGCACATGTTCGGCCTCAAGAGGCGGCCACGGCCCAGCCGCTCGGCCACTGTGCCTCGCTACCTGCTGGACCTCTACCGGCTACAGTCGGGGGAGGCTGAGGAGGCTGGAGCGCATGACATCGCTTTTGAGTACCCAGAGAGGTCAGCCAGCCGGGCCAACACTGTGAGGGGCTTCCACCATGAAGGTATGGGGAAAAAAATGCATCATGTGTAGTAGGAGGTCATTAAAAGCATAAAAAATAATAATCTCAGTAGGAAGAGAGATGATAAATGGATCATGTCAGCACATAAACATTACACCATACTCATGGTCATTGTTGCCAGGCATTCCAATAATTTTGGTAGTATTATATTTCATTAACATGGGCGAGGACTGCTCAGTATTCAGGGCAAAAAAAAAAAAAAAAACATTTCCTACATCCCTTGAAACATGATTGTAAGGCAGTTCCACCCATCTCACCATAACCAAGGAATCTAAGGATGTGGTCACCAAACACTGTCTACAGAGGGGCAAAAAAATTCTGCTAGACAAGCTCTCAAGAGCCTCATTTGACAAAACTCTGCATGTTTGGTTAGCAGCTGAAGGAAAAGCATACCTTCATATTACTGACTTACACTTCTCACCCCACCCAGCAGAACATGGCTTAAAAAAGCCCAGTCTTGGCCTGGAATTGGAGTGTGCTCTTCTCTCATGTCTCCAGTTTATATGGAGGGCTCTTTTAGAAGCACCTTCCTCAACGTGCAATTATCTTTAATGCTACTCTGCAGGCTTCTAAATAAAGCCCATACTGCCAACATTGTGGGTGCCGAGAGCAGACGCTGCAGCTCTCTGAAGAGATGGAAAAACAGTCTCAGAAGCCGGTGCGATAGAAGGACTGGAACGTTAGAAGGGTTTCTGTTTATTGTGACTCGGGTCTGCTTAGTTTTAGCGACAAAATGCAGAGGTTTCAATTAGGCTCGGAGAAACTCCAGGGTGACGGATCTGTTGAACGTAAACTGAGGTTGAAGGGCCGAGACTGAAACACGTCGGATAAATGCTTGAAAACAATCTGTGGCAGAGAGGCAGAGGTGATGTACCAGCAAGCGAGGGATGATTCTGGTGAGCTGAGAAAAGAAAGGGGAGCTTTAGGGCTACAGAACATGTCCCTTAGGGGGAGGAGTAAGGAAGGAGGGATGAGTCAGCCTTAATGGGGCTCGTCAAACACACTGCGAGTGGGAGCACACGGCAACACGCATTTAGATGGCAGCGTACCGAGGCTGGTCGGGAAGAAAGAGCGCCGCCGCTGAAGGAGGAACCTCTCCTTGTGATGCAATGTGTGTGTGTGTGCACGCATGCATGCGTGTGTGCATGGGTTTCTACCGCTCTGCAGGCATTTACCCTCCTTCTCCTTTGCTAAACTATGTTAATAACACGTTTTGAGACCTTTTGAGTGGGAGTGCTCGCTTTCATGGAAGCACCATTGTGCAATAGAGTGATTCAGCTGACTGATCTGTCCAAAACACTGTGAGGTATTGCAATCTGCAGCAGATGGACAGTGAGGTGAGGAGACATGTTTATAGGCAAGGTCAATCTTGTAACCCTTCATTTTGAATTAAGCAAGAAAGATGTGTTTTTTTATGGGCTGTGTGCAACAGTTTTTTATTAATTTCTAATGACTTTGTGAATTTAACTACAAAGAACACATGCACATTTGAAATTTTAAATAAGCTTTGGATTTGAATACATTGCATTCCCTCGCAAGACCTCCTCTCCCGTTCAGATAAATGAGATTCTACTGTATTGTCTGAACCCTTAATGATTATTCATGATGAAAATGATAAATGTCTTAAGTGAACAAACTGCAGAGCTAATCAGAAACACAGCAGGTTTTAATAATGAGAACCACCTGGGTGAGATTAGGACCTGGGTGTGAAATAACAGGGGTGGATTGAGCAGGAAAATAGTAGACACAACATTCCTTTCCCCAACAATGGTGATCTTGCCAGAAATCTGCAGACTGAGCGTGGAACAGGGAGCCTCCACTGTGTTTATACTGTAGCTGTGGTACGTTAATCACCACCCTCCTTGTAATGCATGTTTCAGCAAAGTGCTCAGAGAAAGGCATTGAGAGAAGGGCTGGATAATCCTTATAGATAGATAAGGAAGTGTGGACGATGTATATTTATATTCTCCAATACCCCAGAGGCTTTGAAAAGTGTGCATGTAAGTTATTTTGTGTCAATTAAGCCAATTTAGAGTGAGGAAGTGGGAGATGAGTGATACATAGTTTTTTTTGGTTTTATTCATGAAAATTCAGTATCTGAATATTTTTGAGTTTTTAGGATGCACATCTAAAGCAAAGTTGCACCTTTAAGTTTCTACACAATGCGTTAGGTGATATTACATATTCTTAACCTTAAGGATTTATGCAGCTAATCAAATGTCCCACATTTGTCCTCATTTTCAGAGCACATGGAGAGGGTGCATGAGTCCGATGATGGAGAACCGATGCCCCTTCGCTTCCTGTTCAACCTCACCAGCATTCCAGAGGACGAGCTGCTCTCTTCCGCCGAACTGAGGCTCTACCGTCATCAGATTGCAGAGGCCGTCGCTGACAACCTCTCAGACGACCAGGGGCTTCACCGGATAAACGTGTACGAGGTGCTGAAGCCCCCGCGACAAGGGCAGCTGATCACGCAGCTCTTGGACACGCGGCTTGTGCGCCACAACACGTCGCGCTGGGAGAGCTTTGATGTGAGCCCCGCTGTGCTGCGCTGGACTCGCGAGGGCCTCCCGAATTACGGGCTGGCTGTGGAGGTCCTGCACCTCGGCCAGACGCCACGCCACCAGGGCCGACACGTCCGCATCAGCCGCTCGCTACACCGGGACCCCGGTGAGGACTGGGAGCAGCTACGCCCCCTCCTGGTTACCTTTGGTCACGACGGGAAGGGTCATCCACTGACCCGCCGGACCAAGCGCAGCCCCAAGCAGCGGGGTCGTAAACGCAACCGCAACTGCCGGCGCCACGCACTGTATGTGGACTTCAGCGATGTAGGCTGGAATGACTGGATAGTGGCGCCCCCTGGCTACCAGGCCTATTACTGCCACGGGGAATGCCCTTTTCCTCTGGCGGATCATCTGAACTCAACCAACCATGCCATTGTTCAGACACTGGTGAACTCTGTGAACAACAACATTCCCAAGGCCTGCTGCGTGCCAACAGAGCTCAGCGCCATCTCCATGCTCTACCTAGACGAACATGACAAGGTGGTCCTAAAAAACTACCAGGAAATGGTAGTGGAGGGCTGCGGCTGCCGCTAACACACAGACTAACTAGAACTTGGACTGGCGACTTGAAAAAAGCAACATGGACGCTAAAACAAATCAGAAGGTCTTTACTCCCAAAAATGTTCACTTGGACCCTTATTTATAACTTTTATGTTGAGGTGTATGTTTGTCTCACTTTTTTTTTGTTTCTTTGACAATATGATCATATATTTTGACAAAATATATATATTTATATCTACATATTAAAAATAAATTGAGTCCTTATTTTAAACATAAAAAAGCTGTACAACTTTTCATAATGTACATTAGATTGTATAAGGTTTTTTTTTATTGAGAAAATAGTAAAAACAATCTAAAAAGTAAAGTTTATTTACTGGTAATATTTATTGCTTTCATATGATATACATTTTGGAGAAAAAAATAAAAACATGAATTGCTTCCAATAACACCTTCAAGCAGATCACAACATGCACCCTTTGTGTATTTGCGCAAATTAGAGCACTGCGTGAAATTTGTCACTGCGCTGATTTCTTTAAGGAATCAGTGGAAATAATCAGAAATGTACATTGACTTTAATTCACTTTTTTACATGATTTTAATAAGCCCCTCCACACAAAATCAATCTTACCTTCTTGTAAAATATCTGTAATAACTATCTACTATAAGAGGGTTGTAAAAATAAAAGTTTGCAGTAATTATTACTGTTTTAACATGAATTTGGATTTAAATTTCCTGATTTGAAATGTGTTCAAATCAACAAAGATAAAAGCAGAGAAATCTTTCTGATGCTCTGTCTTTCCCAAATAAAAATTGTTTGGCTCATTATCTGGCATCTCACCAGCTTTGAATGATTGACGCTTCATCAAAGAAAGACAAATAATGGGAATTATGACCCTAAGGTTCTACGTTTTCTTAATTCTCATCGTGTTTTCGATGACAGGAGCTGTTGCAGAAATGGGATGCCATTTCAAAGCTACTAGGCCTTCGGGTTAGAGCCTTATTGTTCTCAAATTTCACTTTTATGTCAATTAGGCTAACATGTGGTGGTTGGACACTCGCTAATCCAATTGCAGCTGGGGCGGGTTGTTGAGCCCGACTGTGGGAGAGTGATTCTATTGTTCCTGACGTCCCCACATTGGGGGCATGATTGTGGCCGATGCGTCCTGCCCCGATACAAGGCGGCTGAGTCCTCAGAAGAATCAAAGGTTAGACGCTCTGTCTCCTGCCTTTGTCTTCGGCGGCTCATGCCGGCAGAGCAAAGACGCCTGTCTCCAACCTGTGCCCCATCACACAATAGGCTTCTACATCACTTATTTACAAGCTGACGGCTGGCCCAAATTATATGATAATGTTTAGAGAGAGCGACTTCTTTGAACTGCTGGGAGACGTTGGCGGCGCTTTGTTTCGCAGAGAGCGCCCTGTACATCACCACGTCTGATGTACAGGGCGCATAAATAATTATAAAGCTGACGGTATAATCAGCATTCAAGGGATTTAATAAGATTTTTTTGATGTGTAGAATGAATTTAGCTCCACACTTCATTGGTGTCAGTCTCAGGACAAACTTATAACTTTAAACTTGAAAATTTCTCGACTGTGACAAATGAAATAGTTCCAGCATTAGGTGATTTCTTTTAATGACAAGTCAGGTTGTCAACTGGGGCATGCACAGGTCCTCGGGCCCTCTAATAGCCACCGGGCTTCTCTTTGATGCCGGCATGTCAGCGTCAAAAACGAGTCAGACAGCTAAAGGAGGAGAAGACGGAGAAGAGTTTCATTTTGAAGTGGCTGAAGGCAGAGGGGAAGGGGTTGAGGGTGGGAGGTATGTGTGTGTGTCCGGGAAGAAGAGGGGGTCTTTTCAGCCGCTTGACAGTGCAATTACAACATTTCAGCTGAAGTTGAGATAGCATCAGCCAGTTATGGTAATTGTCTTGCCTGTTCATTATCCCATGACCTACACAAAGAGAGGATGTATGTTTATTAAAAGGCCCAAAGAAGGACATTTATATAAGTCATTTAGTTCACCAGCCAGCTGCGAGTCGAGCCCTTAAAGTTTGCAGTTGGAGGCGGAGAAGCCTCCACCGACATCGTGCCTCAAATCCCAAATGCATCACTGGGTGTCATCAGCCACGTGATTCTTAAGAACTTCAGGAAATAGATAGATAAACGTGAGTGTGTGTGAACGGATGCAGTGGGGGTTGGGGTCAATTACAGAATGAGTCCTCAAAAACAGATTGAGGGCTTTGTCATTCCTATGTGACGTGCCACTCAGTCTCCTGTAAGTGCTCGTTCTCACGCAATTACAGGTGAGTCATTATGCAGCAGGTCTATTGACACTGCTCGACTAATTGACTGGGCGAAGTCTTCAAAAAGCTTTTTATATGGACGTTCCACCGTAAAAGCCGAGTGTTTATAGACAGTAAACCTCCCCACAGGAACAAAGGAAGATGATCCTCGCTTGCATTGCCTTGTTTGAGTGGGTGCACTCTGTATCTCTATCGCTGAAATCTTGCCTTCTTTTCTCTGAGCTACCAGATGTTAGAGATCTGAACGTGTGTGTGTGTGTGTGTGGGTCCATAAATCAGGTAAGTCATGTGACACAAAAACACATTAGAAACATCTTCACCTATGAAAATTGGATTTTTTGTGTGTCAGCAAACTTAAAGGGATAGTTCAGTTTTTTGACATAAGGTGACTGTAAATCCTGTGTCACAGTTGGAGGCCGGTGTGGATTTTAAACAGCTCATTGGTTGTGTGATATGCAACTTTCTGAGAGACCTGCCAGAGGAATAAAACAGCAGAGAGAAAATAAAGTCTTTTTGCTTGTTGTATTGTAGCTTAAATCAAATGCCAACTGGCTGGGAAGTCTTTGGTGAGTAATACTCCTTTCACACTGGACAAAAAAAACCACTAACACCCACTAACATCTGGCTTTTGTCTTTGTCTTTAAAGTGTTAAAGGGTACAATCGACATTCATTCACGGGTCAAACGACTCTGGACTAGTTGCAGGTATTTATCGGCTCCAGCTCCAACAGTGATGGAAACATGACACACTCATTTTCAGCCCTTTTCAGGCGCAATGGTGCGCATTGAACATTATTTATTGTTTTATACAGTCTGGGAATAAAGTTCAAGGCAACATCGCTCAGTCAGCATTGAGTTTGAATTAAATGGTCTTACCACCTCAGTGGACCCCCCCCCCCACTATTTCTTTAAAGTTTTAATTTGGTCATATTAACTCATGCTTCGTTTAGGTCTGTCTTCCCTTAGGTCTTTCACACTTAAATGGCAACAAAGCTACTTCATTACTGCACACTGTTTTGTTTTCATTATAAATTACTTCATTTAATTGATATAAGCTGGAAACAAGCAACAAATCACAGATAAGAGAAGCTGGAAAGAACAAATATTAATATAAATATATTAATAATTACTAATTGTTCCAGCTGTGGTGTATTTTTTTTTTCTTTCAATTGCCCTTCAGGGTTTTCTAAACTTTGAACAAAACCTACCTTTCTTTGACCTCCAACTCTGTCAGATTTATCATTTTGCACAACCAAACATGTGATACTACCGACATCTTTTTATTTACCGTCAGATGAATTTATGAGCATGACATAGTGATTTCTGTGAGTCTGAATGTAGCACCTGTGCTTGTTCAACATGTAATATTTACAACCTGCCATTAAATCATCATTTAATACCAGTGCAGTACGGCCAAACACCCATTGTGTTTCAAGCTAAATGAAAACCAAATATATCTATTGCGCAATTTTGTTGGTTGCCAAAGTTTTAAGATGCCCACAAAAGCAGTTCCAAAGAAGACTATCCAGAGCAGGTGTTGGGATTATTCTGAGCAACTGGGGCATTGTTTCTGCCGCTGTTGATTTTTTCAGAAATCATTTTTAAACACCACAAAGGAAATTCTGCTCACCTACATCCTATTAGAGCGGTGACATGGCTTTTGAACAGCAGTGGAAATCTCAAAACCTCTGCAAATAAAGCCAAAACTATCTGCAGGGCCAGAAACCACAAGAGGTAAAAATATTTTTTTGTGGTTTGGGTGAACTGACCCTTAAAGACAAACAAAACATTAGTAATACTCCATACAAACCATACAAGAACAAGTGTTTATGGGCCATGTATTGAGGACTGGATGCGTCACACTGTGCTGTGTTACAGTCCCAAACTGGAAAGAGTTAGTGGACGCTCTCTTGTTCTGCTCTCTCTGTTCGGTAGAGAATCAGGAGGGGCTATTGTGATGATAGCTCATGTCAGTGCTGCTCGAGGTCGCGGCCTCTTGTTTCACTCTCCCACTCATACTTCCACACGCATGCACATACATGCACACACATTCTTTCTTATGCCCGTTTTCAGGGTATATCATTTTTACACAAAGACACGCACACACACTGACACACAGGTCTGAAACCTTAGACCCTTCCCGCTGTCCATCTGTAGGGGTTATCTGTGTGACACCTCCTCTCACCCCTGTCTGTGGCTCATCTCCACTCATCACGAGCACCGAGGCGCTAGCACATGGCAGCCGGGACGCTCCACGGTGCATTTAAGGGGATAAGGCTGTCATCGATGGAATAGTTTGACCTCGGGGTCACGGGCGCAAACCACATACACACAGACACACGGTGCGTACAGTGCAGGCAGGGATGGGTAATGGTAGAGGAGAATTTTACTGTTCAGGGTTCAAACACAGGTGAAGAGCATTCCTTTAGTGCTGATTAACAGAAAACTAATTTCATTTTTAATAAGGCATTAAAAACCCTTAACAATCAGCAGACTCGATACATGCTGGATATGTTATCCTCTTTTGGCATGGCAAATGTTTTACGCATGATTGCATATGACAATATCAAGATCCCTTTCTCGATGCAGAAACTGATGCTTATTTTGTAGCAGTAGCACAAACAAAACAGAGCAGCAAAAAATTGTGCATCTGTGAATTTTGCTCAGTGTCACTAAATCTGACAAAACTCTGACGGTAGGAAAATCAGAAGAGACCAGGATAATGCCTGTAATCAAAAGGGCTGAAGAACATTTTAATCAGTAGATCATCTTCAGGGCTTGTGCACAAAAATCTGCATTGCTCCTTATTAATTGTTTGTCATTTATCAAACAAAAATGCTAAAAAGGTTAATTTCATTTCTGGGCTGTAATTTGGACAAAACGTGCAACATCGGACATGTCTCATGATGCCATAATTGAGATTTTTCACAATTTTCTGACATCATATTGTCAAAATAATTTATCGATAAATTGAAAAAATAATCACCAGATTAATCAGTAATGAAAGTAATATTTACTTGTAGCCCTACATTGCTTCTTCAGGTGACTTTATTTCCATTAAGGACAAAGAAAACTCTGTTGTTTCTAACCAAAAGACAAACTAAAAACCCACTTTTCATCATTTTGGTCATTCTCACCCTTTCTCAGCTTCTTTTAAATTATAGTGTGTGTATGTGCATGCTTGCCTTCACGTCACACTCGAGTATGTGTGTGCAGGCTGTTAGCACCGCTGGTGTCTGTCAGTGGTGTTAGAAGAAAAACAATGAAGGCCTCTCAAAGAAAGCTTAATAACAGTAATTGCTGCTTGAGTGATTAGAAAGAGTATCAGATATTTCCATCTTGACAACTGTTCCCAAACAAAGCATTCGGGAACGGAGGGCCGGGGTGGTGCGCATGAGTGTGTGTGTAGTGGGGGTTACACACCGACTGTGTGATTAAACCCCCTCGACACTCGTTTCTCTCACCAAGCCTCCCCGACTGGGAAGGGATCGCAGTGGAAATTTCCACTTGTCGAAGAAACAACCGGCGGGTTTAAAATTTGGTGTCAAGTGCCAGTGTCGCTGTGTGGACGGAATGCTTCTTTTGTGGGCGAGTCTCTGGTGTAATTTCGGGCAGGGCAGGGTGTCCCTGCAGTAGGCCTTTCTTCCTCGGGCCCTGTGCAGTTTCATTAGATACGGCTAATGAAAAGATGGCTGCTGGACGGCCCGGCCCCCCGACGCTCCTCTGGCCTGTATTTAGAGCCCTCGCCTCACATCTCCCACTGAACAGGTGTGCTGACTGGCCCTCCAGCACTGCACTGACTCACTGAAAACACTTTTCATCCTCATCTTTTCTTTAACAGGCCAATGACTGTTATTTTCACAAGTTCATTTTACAGCAGTATTTTCATTTAAAACAACTTCCATTAAAGGTAAAAAGACAAAGAGACAAGAAAAGACATAGTTGGCATAGTTTATTGTTAATAACTTGCCAAAGTCTGACTAAGTTGAGTTACTGAATGTTGACAGAAAATATTTTTTTTTTCTGTCATGTACAGTATAGTAGTTTCTTTTGTGTAGCTTGCAACCATATTTTTTATATCTTTGATTTATTTGCTCTTTTTGATGCTTTAGCATCTTTGTGCTGCCTCTTTGAATGAGACTTCATTGTGTACCACTTGCATTGTTAATGGTGTTGAGATGTTTATCAGTCTGGGCTGGTTGGATGGTTAACCACATCAGCCTATTGGTTTAAGTATGGGTGTGGTAACTGCTGTATTTCTAAACCTGATGAAGATCCAACTGGGATCAAAACATTATCTATTTAAGTCAATTTGCGGTTTTGAAATCACTTCACTTTTCATTATGAGTTTAAGCAGTTTTCCACGAGGCAGGGTTCACGTGCACAAATATGCATGTGTCTACTCAAATACACAAAATTGACATAAAATTGAAATATATAGATGTCTGAAATTTCTCAAGTTCTTCTTTCATATGAGTATTTATTGCCCAGCAGACAGTTTGTTTTCTCAGTGAAAACAAGTGGCAGCATAAAGTGTCATATTCTTTTCACGTCCATGTCTTTATTTACACATATGGCAGGAAATTAAAGACAGTGAGTAAAGCGAGTATCCCTCACTTAACAATCTCCACCATTCTGAAGCCTCTGGCAAACTGAGACATGGTAAAAAAGCCTCCTGTAATTAGACAAAGCTGTTTATGCACAACTGCTCCATCTCATTCCCCCATTCGCTTCGCTATGAAACACTAATTTGCCTTTCAGCGTGATAATAGTTGATATACAGTCTGGTGTCATCTGGTGACAGCTCATTGTTTTGCTCTGGTTAGTTACAGAAGCCTGTTTTGGCTTCTGGCAGCTTCTCCCTTTTCAGGTGCACAAATGTCTGAGAAGAGAGCTGGTGTTTGGCTGGAGCGCGGCCGAAGTTAGATCTCAGTGTTTATTTGCTAACAGACTCCCTCTATGTTCATACGCTGACCCTTTGTGTGGCTCTCTGAGAGGCAGGTGGATTGTGCCTCCGGCTTGCGAGCTACAGTTTGAAAGCAACAACGTGAAACCGGAGCTGTAACACGACCCTGAGGCAATTAGGCCCACAATGAGGACGTTTTTTTCGCATTCACTCCTTTTGTGTTGCTAAATACTATTTAAGAGCAAATAAAATGAGGAACCTTGGGTGCTTTGGCAGCGAGGCCGGGGGAAAACGCACAACCAGGTAGCAAATGGGCAACAGATTAAGTTTTTTGTGCGTGAGCGATGGCTGCTTGTTGTGCAGAAGTTGAGGGAGTTGCTCCAACACATGTCTCTTCCTTTGAAGTTGCTCTACCTTGTTGTCCAGCATTTTTCTTTTTTGAAGTGTGTGCAGGAGCAGGGAGGGGATTTGGGTGGGGTGGACAGGATTGGAGGATGCAAGCCTAATGGAGTCCATTTTGGATGAGTCTAAACGGCCCATGTTCACAGACAGACTGTGGAAATGGGGAAGGTGCAAGGAGGGCTGGAAAGAGAGGGACCCTGCAGCTCCGTCCCTCCTCCCTTCTGTGGCTATATACCCTTCTCTGAATGGAGTGTGTCTACCGGATCTGCCCAGGATGAAATGTCATATCTTAGACTGATCCTTATCTCTTAATCGCTTCCTTTGTCTCCCATGATTCCCCAGACCCTCCCTGACTTCCCTCCTCGGACACGGCCCTTTGATGTGTCAGCCACAGTTAGGGACGCTGGGGGTAGGATATTTGCGGTGCGTGCATGCATGTGTGTGTGTTTTAAAGTGGCGGTCTGGTTCTGCTCCGAGCTAACAAGAGGCCCAGAGGTTATCAAGATTCGATGGTGGAGGAGACCACTAGAAAGGGTTGGTGCTTTGCAAAGAGATGGTGTGTATTGTTGCATGCATAAGTTGTGTATGTTCTTGTGTATCTGCCAGAGAGCAGGAGTGTAATGTGTTCCTGTGTGTGTTCATGCATTTGTATGACTACTTAGAGTAAAATCCAAAGCTGGTGACACATCAGCCCCACAAACTTTCTCTAGGGCTACAAGCAGATGTTGGTCACAGACAATCAAATGTGAAACAAATGTTGGAAATACCAAAGAAAGAATGTATGAAAAATAACAAAACAGAAACGTGGAGCAAATTCAAAAAGGCCCTGGGTATTACAGAGTAATTAGTACAATTGAATGGGGGAAAATCTCTGCCACAGGTTGTGTACATCCTGTCTAAAACAGACATGGACATATCGTCCACCACTTACAAACTATAATATCTCAACAACTACTGGATAGATTTCTGTGAATTTCTGCAAATGGTCTCCAGATAATGAATCTTACTGAGTTTGGTGATCCCCTGATTTTTTCTGCAGCAAGCTGACATTTTTGGTTTTTATGAGACAGCTATTATTAATTTGTTCAGATATTAATAAAGACTTTGCTGATCTTTTAACTTTTCACCTAACACCAGGTCAAAATCTTTATTACTCCAATTTGGTTTGTGGCAAAAATACCAGCAAAACTAATCCCTGATCATCTTCAGCTTTACTTTGTGTTTAAAGCTATTTGTTATTAGGATTTAGATGATTCTTAGGTTTGTACTCACATAAAGTACAAAGCAGACTTTCCTTTTGTTTCATGGACTTCAGACTTGATTCAGACTCGAAAGAAAGATGTTCATCAAAGCCCCTTTGGCTGAATAGAAGAAATATATCTTGTATGAAATGTGTGCAAAATTCTCCACACAAGCTAAATTCAACATTTTAAGACCCCTGAAAACACATCCAGACTGACCGTTTTGCCATTGTTAACATTGAGCTGATGCCACTGCTATTCTTACTGTAAAGTCAGATGTGTTGGGCTCATTAATTTCCAAATAGTTCTCGACTGTATATTTGATTTCACCGGGCAAGTAGGAATTTTACACTTGAAATAAAAAAGACAAAGTTCTCCAAACAGAAAAGTGCCACTGATCTAACAGATACAGTCGGTGAATATTTTTGCCCTCCCTGCCTCCCTCCAGCTGGCCCTGGACGTACTGTATTCACTGCACTGATGAAGTTTCCATATTTATTTAGAGGTTTAAATAATTCAACAAAAGAAAAGCTAGAGTGGCCTGTGGTCTAATCTAGCACACGGCGGATCTAGTATTTTTGACCTCCCTACCTCCAGCCGACCCAGTAGTCACCGCTCTAATAAACCTTCTATGTTTATCTGCAGGTTCCCAGCACAGAAATTATTATTAAGATTGCAGATTAACTAGAAAACATAACTGAATGTATTTTGTGTATAAAAAAGAATTTGTTGTTATTACATTGGCATAAATCAAGGTAGAATACAATAACACATTTAATAGCATTTTAATCTATTAGCAGTCATTGCAGCTGGGCATGAGATCGTATACACAGTGGAAAGAGGCCTGTGTTCTGCAGCTGCACAGTGCAATAGAGCAGTATATGGAGCACAAGATAAGAGTGATAGAGGCTTCAAAAACTAGCAAAAGGAGGGAAAGACAGTGAAAATTTTACTCAGATAAGCATCAGATACGTTCTTTCAAAGTTATTTATGGATTGTGCACAACAATACTAAAATGTATGCACAACATGAGTTCAGTCCCCTCATAGAATCAGTGTGCAAAGATTAAATGTAAATACAAGAGGACTGGAATGAAATGGAAGAACTAGATCGAGGGAGCACAGCCAGACCCGTTGGGTTTTATGCGACTGGATCGTCAAAAATGCTGCTTCTGCTTTCCCAGATCTCCAGTGGGAAGGTGTGTGTGTGTGTGTGTTATTTATGTGTGAACGTGTGTGTGAAAGAGTAAGAGAGCAAAAAAGAGATGGACCACGAGAAAAAGAAACAACAGACAAACAGGGTGACCTTGTTTGAAAAGGTTTATATCTTCCGACACATCTTGGAGCAGATCTACTGTATGCAGCCATATCTTTAAACATGTGACTGTGCAGGAGTGGAAAACGTTCCTGTGTATCCTATCACAGCTCATTGTCGTCTGTTTGGCTCTTTTTGGCGATCCAACATCCGGAGGCTCATTCTCTGGTCCCTAAAGGAATCTCGGGCTGAAGCCAGGGGTGATGGGGGCACATTGTCTGCACCCTCTGGTGGCAGGATGCAACAGCACAACCTGTCCTTTTGTGTGTGTGTGTATCTGTGTGCGTACAAATGGCGTTTGTGTGTCTACGTGTTAAGCTAGAGTCAGGTGAGAGCACAATACTGTATGTTTGTGTGGGGAGGCCACCCAGCATCAGCTGCATATCCTGACAAAGATAGGAGACCTGGCTTACAATTAGAGGTTTTTGCGTCAGCCAGAAGCAACATTGTTCATTTCAGTGAAAGAGCGGGGGCCCTCAGTGGGTCCTGAGCCACCTGGAGATGAAGGAGGGTGGAGGTGAGTGGAAAGTAGAGAGAAGAATAACAGCATTAGTGTCAGAAAGAAAATGTCACCAGAAGAACAGATTCATCAACGTGTAACGGTAAGGCTATTATTATCGTCTCGTATGCAGCCTGGCGTTTTCAAACCCTGGGTGGATTTTCAAATAACGGAGCAGCATTGTTTCAGCCAGTGGTGTATCTGTGTGTATTTGCACATCCAAGCTGGTGTAGAGAGAAAATAAGCCAGCACTTTTCCCCAGATTTAGGTCTAAGCTTGAATAAACTCTGACACTCCCTCCTTTATGAGTGATTGTCAAGAGGCTGTTTGTTGCTCTTGGCATGAACGTACACAACTGTATACATTTAGCCGTAGGGGCATTCAAGAGTGAGATCATTAACATATGGGCAGAGCAGTTAAGGCCTGCAGCCACGAGCCCTGGGGGACGGCCTGGCTGTGTAAGTGAATACTGATCATATACTTCAGATGTTATTACCTCTACATGCGTGGAAAAAGCTTGTTCACTATAAGTGCATAACCAGAAAGGGAGCAGGTGGTAGACAAGCAAACAAATCAAGCAACATGCTTTTGCATTATTGGAATTTTTTCCTGAGAAAGTAAAAAGATTTCAGGCTCTATCCCAAGAACCTGAACTTTTCATTGTTGCTTGAATGATTAGATTTCATTGCCTGGATTCCTGCTGACATGTTTGACTTATAATAATAGCTTTTATTAAAACCGTTCTTGTGTGTGTCTGTCTTTGATCATGAACTTATGGCTTTTATCTGTGCAATATTACAAAACCTCCCATGTTGGCCCACTATCGTGTTCTCGAAATTACCCTTTTTTTTTTTTTAAAGCATGTTGTTACTACAACCTGAACTGAATGCCTTGGAACGGAGGGAAAACTGTGAAGACAGACAATTAAACATTTCAGACAGTAATAAAAAAGGAGGGGAAGAGTCACACCAAACAAACAAACCTGTTGCCTTAGTAATGGACAAAGCCCCTGCTGAGGTGGTGCATATGGGCCCTCCAGACTGTTGGAAGGAGGTATGCGAATGAGCTATATCTTAAAACTACCAGAGGACGACCAGAGGTATGAGCTGGAATATCTGACAGGCATGATTTGAAGGAGAGAAACATTTTGTTTTGCTTCCAGTGTCCTACAAGAATCTGAGGAAAAGATAGAGAAGAATAGCATCCTAATGAAGACCAGGCGTTCCTGGAGGATGGTCTGCTCTTTTGGATGCAGTGAGGGGGTTTCCGAAACACTTGCATTCATTTGTCCTTTACATTTGGGAGACGTGTTGCAGTGGGTTGGGGGTTCACACGAGCTCCTGCCACATGTTAGCCTTTCTGGTGCTTGTTGCCACATACCTGCCATCCAAAATATTTTAATGATATGTGAGAGAAAGCGGAGCTGAAAGATGGAGGTTCAGGTCGTGGTACGGTGAGTTTACTTTAAAAGGGACAGGTAGAAAACGTGGAGACAGTTTTGGTGCTGGACGGGACAGACACATGACTAAGGCACTCTGTTTGACTGGTCAACACGTGGTATGTGTGTGTGTGTGTGTGTGCGTCTGTGTTTCTGTGTGTGTTTGTGTGAGGCTCACGGCCACAGCCGTGCCCGGAAAGGCTTGGAGCACAACCAGTCATTAGGAAGTCAGGCCGTCTGGAGTGCATTATGGGCTGGGTACTGTAACTCTTACAAGCACAGGCTGCTATCAAATCAGGGATGAGGGGGAGAAGGAGGGAATGAGAGGCTTAGAGAGAAAGAAGGAAAAAAATCATCATACCTGTGTCAGACTATAGATGCAAATAACTTTAGTGGTTTCCTTTAACTTACTTGTTTGTAATAAGGGATAAAAGATAAAAACACACTTCATGAGTAGTTTGGTTCAGGTCTGGTTAAAATGCAGGTGACGGCTTGGAAAAAGAGAGGAAAAGAATGGAATAGATGAAGGGTTAATGGGAAAGGCAAAGAAAAAATGAGGAGAAAAAGAAAATAAGGGCAGACAAAAGACTGTGAAAGCATTTCAGCCATCTAACAGAAACAAGGAAGCACTGGATGGACGGATAGACAGATGTGTGGCTGGAAGATATGATGTTGCTTGGGCAAAAGGAATCGTGCCCAGACTGATTCAGTGCTGCAATGTTAGCCACAGCTGAAGTTTTGACTGCAGCTCTCAACAGTTTGACAGGTTTTGGTGTTTCACATCAAATTACTGCTTACATTGGTTCTGTTAAGGTGTCATCAAATGGACGTGATTCACTCCAGACCATACAAAGGGAGTCAAACTGAAAGGAAATGTAAGGGGAAGATGCTGTAACACACCAACAGAAGACAGTTTGATGAAGGCAAAGAAATGAAAGAGGAGCAGATATGAGGAAGAGATGTCTGAGTGAAGCAGATTAGACGGCATAAACAAAAGTAAATATTGCAGACTTTGATGAATGATACCTGGTGAGTACCTTGAAATGACACAAAGTCTTGTCTTAACTCGTCTCTGCGGCTTAGCTAATAAAGTGTTGTGCAAATTACAGTACTCGCCGAGATGATCAGTAAAGATCTGCATCGGACATGTTTGCAGTGCAGTTTTTCTTGCTACGGGCTCTGTGGGCAGACACGTTGTAATGCATGATCATAGTGCAGGCTGGATGGTCTTCTGTTTGTCTGCCATAGCTTGCCACAGTTGCACCAAATAGCTGTTTGGCAATGCTTCCTAAATCATAGCTTGTCATGTCTTCGTGACAATAAAACGTTATATACAGGAGACCGGGCCTCCCACAATCAGGAGTGAAAACCCATTTGCTGACTTTCAGCGGTGACGATAGATGGGCTTGGTGCTGTGGCGAACTCAGGCTGTCTGAGAGGCGGGGGCGACAAAAATGAAAAGGGCACCGACTGCGTGTGGAGGGGCACCAGCATTCAGAAAGTCACGCATTTATGGTGAAACAGTTTCAAACCTTTTTTTTAGCATGTAGGGCATGTTATAGGGCACACAGTGTTTTCTCCATTGTACTTCATTCTGTCGTCTCCACCGGCTGGGAACTCTACAGGGTGTAGTTTCAAGTATGGGAAGTAAGTATGGGAAGCCCCGTCATGGTTGGCATCTTCAGCATTGGTTGCCTCCACATAGTTGACTTGAGTAGTGTTAGAAATCAACGTCTGCGCAATCAATCAGTCTGAGCTCGTAGGGGAAGTCCCTCTGGGAAAACATGCAACACCCACATCTCACCCACAACACCCATGCTACGTAAGCTATACTGTAACAGGGGCTAAAATGGTGTAGACGTGTAGAGACTGTTTTGATCATTGGCTCTGTGAACATAAGTTGGTAATATACAGAAGCAATGAGTAGAGAATTAGCTGTCAAGTTGTGTTTTCAGACTGTGAGAAGTGAGAAGCTCAATTCACCGGAGTCCACTGTAGATCTCACTATTGTAGACGTCTTTCAAACTCCAGGATGAATCCATTTAAAAACTGCATCACACTCATTCGCCCAACGCTAGAAGTAAACAAATACCACAGCTGGAAGGTCATAGTTCACAATCATCCCACCAGACAAACTTTTTCAAATCAACATTTGTGTCCTCTGTCTATTGCTTTCTGTCCACAATGAAAATAGAGTTGCTGTTTGGGTCTGAAAAAAAATCATGTGAGTCATCACTGTGCATCGTTCAACCACAAAAATACAAACAGATTTTGTTGCTCGTGAGTTTGGTGAGGAGGCGGTCAGCAGATTTGCAGAGAGTCAAACTCTCACAGAAGGGCAGCAAACTGTCAAACTTTGTTGTAGCTACTTAGTTCAAAGAGCAGCCTGTTGATTTATCGCTTGAATTTTTGTATTTTGTCTCCGTGGTTTCAACCGAAGAGACAATCGGAGCTGGAGGCAGCCATTTAAGGCATCGTCTTTGACATCTTGACTTCATCCCGGTCTTCTGTTTTTTGATTTAGCAGCAGAGGAGGAAAGGAATTGCCTGGCAAGCGTCTGGCCTTCATGTTACAGCATTCAACATATTGAAACACCTGTTTTGATTTATTGTGTTTGGGTAGTTGGCAGTGGATGGATTCCAGCACCCAGCTTCTTGCACATGTGCTGCCAAGAAGACACACACGTTCAAAACACAGCTCTGTCTTATGCACTTTTTGCACACACACACACACACACACACACACACACACACACAGAGACAAATAAACAGCAAGAGTACATATTTGTACAGCCCAGCACACACACACACACACACACACTTACACGATGTACTCCTTACAAGTTTTACAAATGACTTGGTTGAAAGATCAATCATGGAAGCAGACTTTCAGGACGTGTGTGTTAATGCCTTTCGTTTCTGTGCCTCCCCCCGCTGAGCACAGGCGCACTGGCACACAGAAGAAGAAACAAGAGAGCAGGATGGGAGGGAGAGAACAGCGCAGTCCAAGAGAGAAAAGAATGGCGACCATACGTCAGTCTGCCCTGAGATCACCTTTGATATGGTCCCACCTGTCAGCATGGACCTGAATCAAGCCCCTTTTCCTCTGAACCCAAGCGCATTAAACTCGGAGAGCAAATGCACTGCACAGCCTTTTTGGTGCTGTGCCAAAGTTCCTCTCTTCTGCCGGCTTGCATCTTTCTATCTGGTGCATAGACGAGAGTTAAAGAGGAGCAAATAGATACTCCATCTGGCAGTTGTCTGGCCTTAGCTGTCTGTGGGACATATGATGGATTCTATCGGGAAAAGACGCCAAAACACAAAATAGCTGAGGTCAGTAAGTTTAGGAAATCCCAAAAGCGGGATAGGGCTGCAGATCTTTGTTGTTTGAATGTTGGAGAGGGTTCTCGTGCTGTGGATTTGGATGCTATACAGCTTAGTGTCTTATATCATGCTGTAAATCACAAGTAGTGTCACCTTTCCTATGGTTTTATGTGTTACACCAAACACAAATCAGAGAGTCAAATCTGCAATTCTCAATATTTCAATTCTCTTGTGAGACCAGCTGGTATCAGCTCCGCCCGTTCTGGTGGTTCAGGGTTGTCGTCATGTTGACGCATGCATGCACCATCCTAATTAGATGGTTGGGGGACCCAGACAACCGTTTGCCAAGGCCAGACGGGGTTCTTCCCTTTCCCGTGTGTCACAGTATGACATCACAGTCTGGGTGCTCGGACACCCTATCATTGGTATGAGCAGGCAGGACGTGATGTTTCTGGGGAGTGACTGAGTCAACCTCAGAGTCCTGTCACAGTTGCAGTCCACCACGTAGACCAGGTTTAGGAGGAAGTTGCCCATGTGCCAAGGAAGTGTGGGCTGTGCCACTTCAATCCAGGAATTCTTATCATGTTGACTTTTCAAAAGGGATGCACCACACTGCGGTTTAGTCTGCAGCTGGGACAACAAAGTGATGAAGGGAACGGCCAGTGAGGAAGGGACGTGCCCACACACTCACCTCCTCCCTCTCTCTTTCTCCCTTTACAATCAATTCACACACACATACGTACATACACACACCGGCCTCAAATCCTGTGGCAGCCATACGGGTGGAGAAATTTGCGAGCTGTGGGGCTCTGAAGAGCCACTCTCCAGGGCCGTGGCCATAAAACAAAAGCACTTGTAACATGAAAGAATTCCTGCAATTTACAAGAGGAAGTGGAACATCTGAGAGACGATGTTTGAATTCTCAGTGTGCTCTTCTGGGCAAAGTGTCAAAGCTGGGGTGGCTGCTGCCGGCTGATGTTTCCCCCTTCTACCACCGCCGCCGCCACCCCGCAAGTCAAACCGCCCTCCATCCCACCACCATTATGCACTTCTTTCCATGCTAAATGTACTTCCTGTTCCCCATTACACCGCCGTGTCTCAGTGACCAGTGAGACCTCAGTAAAACATGTCCACCCTGAGTGCAGGCACCCACCGCGCGCTGCTAAGGGGCCGTCAAGGGCTTCACTTTGAACCTGGCAGCTCCAGGGAACATTCCTGCCTTGAAAGGTTTATTTGGTTATCTCTCCAAATGTCCTGAGGTGAAATATACTGTTAAGTAAACTTAGCTGATACAAACCAGTTGTAGGCATGCAATAGTAAACAGATTGTAACCGCTCATGAAATGGTTGCACCGGAGCAGTGTGCTGCACACTGTCTGCCTCCACCCTGCAACGTCAGAAATAGCAAGTTTTTCTCATAATGCACAAGAACTTTAGATGGACTTTTGCCTCAAGGCAGCATGGGGTCTGAACTTTTACGGGTTCTCTGGTTTTGTGTCTTATTATTGTCTCGGCCTTGCTTTACTTTTATGACAGGACTTGATATATGTAAAATTTTACAGAGATAAGGGCTTTGGCTGTACTTTAAAAAGATGTGCAAGGGTACAACCATTCTTTGCAAAACAGTGTGTAGTGAGTGTGTAACCTGCATGTGTTTGTGTGTATGTGTGTTTGCAGTTTTCCAGAATTTGGTCTGCATTCATGTGGATAATTATAACTTTATGGAGATTTTTTTCCCTCCCTTCCTTATGACCACATCTGCAGCAGAGGCAAATAGTAGAGGAAGGGTGGAGGCCAAACTTTTTGGTTCTCTCTCTTTCTCCTCTCTCTGTTTCTGTCTCTTCTCTCTGCTGTATGCCTCCACTCTCTCTCTCTCTCTCTCTCTCTCCTTTTACCCCTCCTTCCTTCTGTCGCTCATCTTCCTCCGTGGCCCAGACCACCTACGTTTGGAGCCTTGGGTGTACCCAGAACCATTGCTATCAGCGCAAGTGCACTCAAACGTCCCATAATGACTTCCACTTAGAGCCAGTCCATAAACACTCTCAGATGCACAGAGACACACTCTCAGGGCTCAGGCAGGCCGGCTGCATGCTTTTCTCCTCCGCAGAGGCTGCAGTCACTTAGCTAGTTTCCTTAATTCCTTTCTTAATAGGAATCTGTTTGTTTGTTTGTGCATTGGTTCAGTGCTGTTTATTTGGCTGCCTGTTTTATGACATTTAGCAAAGTCCTTCGAGCCACCCTAGGAGCTGTGCTAACCTCATGTGTGTGGCAACAATCACATATTAAACTTGAAGCTTTTTACAGTAACTCATTGAGTTTTCCGGCAGTGGTTAGACCTGCGGTGAGGCTACCTCCACGAAGATTTACCCGTCAGAACGGCTTCATGACTTTGTACGCTCCCCAAAGCTGCAGGTCCCACGCCTGTGGACGATGATGTCACGTCATATTGTGTAATTATGTTTTGCTTTATGTTAAATAATATTAAACTCACGTACACTGCAAGGGTGGAGCTGACATATTCCTTTAACTCATTGAATGACCTCAAGCTAATCTGAGTGTAGCACAACTCTGTGATTGGTTCAGTACGAGTCTGAAGAGGATGTTGTGTGATTAAAAATGTCAGTTTGTTATGTGTTATTTGTTTGTGTTCTCACTGATGTCACTTTCAATCGTCGCAAGCGTTAAACTGAAGAATGAAGAGTAAATTTCTGAACAAATTCTGACAGCTATGCCCGTATGTGATCAGCATTTAAAGGATAATTCACTGCTTGGATCTTACTTCTGTTGCTTTGGCAATAGTTCCTATCAGTAATAATTAGATTGTACTTGCCACATTTATTGCTGGGATCTGGGAACGCAGTGACACCGCGTAAAAGAAGCCAGATGGGGCACAAAAACACGAGCAGTTAGAGGATTGTAAAGGTTTTAAATAAAGCCCCAGCTTAGACAAGTTTATTTAAAAGAGAACATTGTAAAGTTATTGCCCAAGGTGTTTGTTGGGAAAAATCAGTATCGGAGCCATAGTAAGAAAATATTAAGATATGTGCTGTGATATAATATTGAAAGACATAATAAGACAAAATGTAATGTAATGTAATAATGTAATGTTTTTTAACTTATTTTGACTATTTCATGATCGATTCACTGAGTTGGAGTTAAGCTGGAATCAAGACAGCATTTTGACCAAGACCAAAAGAAAATGGATCTTGCTTTCTTGTAACTTCTAGTTAGTAGACATTTAAAGCTTGCTAAGATTTATTTCATATTTAGACTAATTGTTTTACTCAGACCTCAACTCAGTACTGGTAAATGTGAAGAGAGAAGAGTGCTGCTGCAGCCAGATTACAGCACAACATCCTTGTCTTGTCCACCTGGTTCGTTAGTGCTCCCAGGTGGGATCAATGACCTTGATAACAACCCCACATTGGTTAAAAACCTGGGACCAGACAGTGAGAACTGAGAATCCAAACAGAAATAAACAGTGGATTTGCTGGGGAATATTTGTGGTTGCAGATTTGGTGCTTTAGTGAATATTTACAACAAGAAGACAATATATGGGGCATTGGCTGAAAATAAATTACAATGCCCATGTTCGTGGCAATGAAGGAAAATGACATCCAGTGGATTGTTGAGGCTCATTTTGGTGTTTGAACAGTGCAGGTCTATCAGGCTTTGACACTTGTTAGTATAATCAACTAATTGTTAGTTCTTGGTACTTCCTGACAATAAAAAAAAATACAGAATATCACCAGACCTGGAAGTCATGCATGAGCACTTAAGCAGACAAAATCTCTCCTGTGATTTACCACCCTGACACCTGCAGACACTAACTCGAACTTGATCATCAGGAATGTCAGAGAAGTCCAGTGATACCGACTGTATCACAACAGCTGGAGTTTATCTACCAGCCTGATAAACGCAAAAATTCACACATCATTCTGCGCAAACCTCCTAAACGCATCACACACTGGCTGTTGTCAGAGATTAGTTGGACTATCTCCTGCCTGCTCTGACAGGATAGCAGAGATAGGCCTTTGGAAATGACATTTTTGCCAGCAGACTGTAAAGACCGTTACGTGACAACAGAGCATCTCCTGAAGGTTGGAAAAAGAGGAGGGGAGAGAAAAGAGAAGATTGAGATCAGACTCCCAGCTGCTCTGCTCCCATCTTCTATCAATGTTGACATTTCAGCGTGTTTTATATCATGTCAGAATGTGGTTTTGAAAACGCGCCACTGACATTGTGGTTCTGAAACTGAGCTGTGGAAAACAGATTTGAATGTGTCTCATGCTTTTTTGGCTGGTTAGGACTTCCAAACCAAACATGAAAAGACCCTGATATTCGACATAAATGACAAGTACTGGATGTGCATGTTCACACACAAATCCAGAAATGAATCAAAGACAGTAAGATAAAACCATCCAATATGCCTCTTTCATCTGGCTTGTTTAGAATTTTTCCATCTCGTGTTTATCCTTCAAAACTATGCATCTTGTTTTGCAATCAGCTCGCCTTTAATCTGTTTGGGACATTGTCTCCCCTTCTATCAGTACACAGGTGAGTTATCGCTGCAGCTCTGCATCCTGCCAAGCGTGGGGTTTCACAGCTCAGGGGCCACTATCTGGACTCGTCCTCAGCAGCTATCTTCACATGTGGGCCGGAGGGCACATAAGCTCACAAGATCAGACACGGCACTGAGCCCTGCCATGATATGGCTGCTCAAAGGTTATGTTGCAAACTTCAGGAGATTACAGCAGATTCAAGATATGAAACATGCGATGGGGCGGGTGCGTGTTATTCTGAGGGAAAATGAAAATGAGATGAATTGAATCCGAGCATTATTTGTGTTTTCTGAGTAACTGGGAAAATATGCTTTTACTTAATGCTCTGTTTAAAACTACAAACCTGGAATTTAAAAAAAAAATCCTATCAAGACCAAACATGAGCAGATAAAATCATTCGACTTAAGACATGTTACTCAGAAAGACATATTTACAAGCTCAGTTGAAGTGCATCATAAAACTGCCTGCATGGCAGCCTTGGTGGACCAGTGGTCTTGGTAGCTCATCACAAAATGTGCGGTTTGGTGTGGTTTTAATATGTCTGGGTACTTTTTGTTACATGCCATCATGTTCTTTCTTTCTTTACCCACATTCCCATTGCAGTCAACTGTCAAAGAAAATACAAAAAGGCAAAAAATAAGCAGAGAAATTGGGCTTGAGGATTCATTCTTGACCTTAGAAATAGCATTTTTTTTATCATGAGGTCTACTTACGTTCTTTCAGCCAGATCTTGTGGCCTTCCTCAATGAATTGTGATGATTTTTTATCATGTGACCTATATGGAAAAACTGTAATCAGGATTACGTACCCCATCTGCAAAAGCAAGGAGATGTGGCTGAAAACTTATGAAAAAAACAAAACAAAAATGTGATAAGAATTTATCTGTTGAAATGGGGAAAAAAACTTTCTGAGATGTGTCTGACAGCTTTAGGAAAAAAACAACAAAAAAAGAATTTATTTGTCAGAATAGAAGAAATCTCTTTGTTGCCACTGATCATAGATTAATTGCCCCTCATCCTGGCACTGTGTCTGTTTTTGCCCTGTAAATGTGTCATGCATCCGGTATGATATTTTAAAAAAAAACCTGCCTTCATTTAAAAACACCTTGCTACCGTGAGACATGTTACTACAACATGCGGCGGTGGCTTCCCTCTCAGGGTCATGCGGAGTTCCTCAGAGAGTGACTCAATTACAATTGCGAGTGAGTCAATTAGTGTTTGTGACTCACGTTCGTGGGCCCATTTTCTCCGTGAGTCACCTAGACGAGCCATTGCGTTTCCCGCAACACAAAGAGACTTTCTCGTTTTTCTTAGGTACCCACTGTTTGGACAGAATAGCTCCTTTAATTGACCTCGCTTTGATGTTCCCAGTTAAAGGTTTTGTCTGTGTAGTGTCACTCAGCAGGCAACATGAACTAATGACAGTCTCTCCCTCTCACTTCTGAACCCTTTGGTGGGGGGAGGTTATGATGGTATGGTCTCTGATGAAGTGTTTTTCCCAATACAAGTTGCCCCTTTTTTTAAAAAAAAATTCTGTTAGATCCTAAAGCCACAGCCACAACATAGCATTAATTGGATGAGTGCTCCAGGGGCTGTAAGTGAGTAAGTAGGCAGTCACTGAGGCCACATCCACACTGAGATGGATAAATCTGGGAAGCTCATTTACAAAAGAAAATGACTTTCAACTAAACCAAGCATTTTCAAGAAGTTCTTTGCCCAAAATTAAACACCAAAAAACAGTCTGTGTGGCCACTTTCAGACCATGAGTGGTTACCATTTCGTCTGTGGCTTGGCGACGGTGGTATCCTGTATGGGTGGTGGCAGGGTGCATCTCCACCACACTATAGGATGCACCTACTTTAATCTCCTCACATAAAGCAGGTTGAAGCTTATATTGTAAGAAATGACATTATTAAAACAGTAACTTTAGCAAACTAATACTGCAAACATTATTTATCAACCCAGCCCGGATAATCAAACTTTGAAGCCGGTGTTGCTCCCTAACTTTTGTATAATTTAGAGAACCAGTAAAATTAACTCCAGCAAAATTTTCCTCTGTGTGGTTTCTGCTGGTGTCACGGTCACACAGCCAATCGCAGCAGAAAAAAATTCAACCATCGTCAACTCAGCCGCTGGCGTCATGTTAACTTTGAGTCAGCAATCATTCGCTGACTGAATGGACCTTTATCTGGATGGGACTGCGATGACACAGCCGCAGATTAGACATCACCTGATAGCCCCCCTTTTTTTGAGTGTTTCAATATTGCCAAACACAGTTAATGTGTTCTCGCTGACGTTGTTTTTGACTGAGCAAGTTTAAAATAGTAATTTGATCACAACTGAACTGAATGTGGCCTTTTTATAATGACTCATTTATTGGGTGTGAAAAATGGCTGCCTGATGTGGATGGAAGGCGAAAATGTGGATTTTTGAGATTTGCTCAGCTTACACAGGACGTGGCCCGAGTCATCCATATTCGTACCCTCGCACACTTAACTCTGCCCCCTTTATGCACCTCTATCTCTGGGGTGCTGAGAGCAGAGATTTTGGATCCATCATCACAGGCTGAGTGGCTGCAGACAGGAAGAACCGGCCCATCTGCTGAAGTAGTTTCGCCGCTGCTGCTGACTATGGAGGACGTGAGTGTTTTCGAGTGCTGTTTTTGTTATTTGACATTAATAACAGCCTGCTTTTCAGTTCAGTTCAGCTCAGTTCAATGTGTGCTTTATTGACATGATAAAAGGGACAATAAGCTTATCACACAGGGGGTGAACACAAAATCATGACCACCTGTACGGTCTAATGCAATATAATGCAATATGCTGCAATAGCCCCTTTTTGGAAGCATCTGATGTTGATAGTCTGCCTCTATTACCCCGTTCACACTGGACAAAAAAACCACTAACATCTGGCTTTTGTCTTCAGTGGGAAAGGGTACAATCGGCATTCATTCCCAGGTCAAATGACTCTGCAGTAGTCACGAGTATTTGTCAGCTCCAGCTCCAGCTTATTGGCAGTGATGGGAACATGACACCTGGGTGGACATGATCAGTTTTGCCCCTTTTCTGTCGTGTTTTACATTATTTCTTGTTTTCTGCAGTCTGGGAATAACATGCAACAGTGACATTATTCAGTCGGTGTTGAGTTTAAAAGATAAACTGAGGTTAAAAGATATAAAAAAGTAACCATAACAGCCATAACATTTTCACTGTTTTCTACTGTCGCCTGAACGTTGAATGTGACACACCAGGAAAAAAAAAAAGGCAAATTGGTCTACTGGGTATGGGAAATGAGTCAATGGCCTATTTTTAATGGGTTTGCCCTTGTGTAAAAAAAACCACGCTGATGTTAAAATGGTTACTTTTGAGGTCAAAGTCTGCTTTTGTATAGGGTTCATTATATATGTGCGCTGTTACCCCATCAAACTATAAAGTTTCCCAACATTTTGCTAAAATCTTTAAGTTGGTAAAGTGAAGACAGTTTGTTAGACACAAGTAATCTTAAGTGTATCTTTGCAGAATGCACTTACTCTAACGTAAGACAAGTATATTTTAGAACAGCCACGCTACATACCCCAACACCACAATGGACACACACACATACATAGACTTCAAAGGAAGAAGAAATTATAGCCTGCATACTAACTGGGGCCTGGCACACTCTCCTTGGCTCTCTCCTTGGCTCTCCTTCATCTGAAATAAATACAGCCGCAAATACAAAACAGGCAAATACAAAACCAATGAAACACATGTTTTCATCGCTGTCCAAAGCCATTGTTTTTATTTTCATTTCTGAGGCAGAGGGTAGTATTTTTTAAAACGAATCAGGTGAATTATTATGTGATTGTAGCACACATAACCCCTTTTCTAATGAGAATGCCATCCTCACAAATACACACTCATTCTTTGCAAAAACACTCATGCACATGCACATATGTTGTTCATATACAGTACATTGATGTTGTGCTTGGATAAATGTGATATGTGCAGATGTTCCATTAAAGTGATCCTGACACCTCAGTGCCAGCATGTTGGAGACCTGATAACAGCCTGTGAGGGTTCAAAATCTTAACAACTACACCCTCAGAGTCTCTGGCCCCTTCACTCTGCTACAAACCATCACTATCTCGTTTCGGTTCTTAAAATTTGATGGAGTGATTGTTCCACTTTGGGTCTTGTCAGATAGGAGGCGAATATGGGCATCATGTTTCCAAGGAACGTCACAATATATTTCTCCCTGGAGGCAAAGTCAAACAAAACCATTCCAGGGATTCCTTGGCTCTGAGCATTATCTCCTGTTTGGACCACCGTCCATGAGAGCAAAAAGGAGGCAACCTGCAAACTTTAAACGATGGGTTCTGAACATTTAAGAATTTGGAGTTGCACAAAATGTTTTTGACATGTCAGGCAAAAAGCCTTTAACAACTGAGAAGACGGTATATTTTTTAGTGCAGTGGGTTTATAAAGTACATCTGCTTTATTTGTTTAGAGAGAAATGTTCTCTCTCATCTTTTTCTTCCGCTATAAATCAGAGACCACAATGGCACTGAGAATAAAAGTCAGGGACGGCAAAGCTCTGTTGTACATCTCAACAGCAAAAGCAAAGTCTGTGTTTATGCTTTCATACATTTGTTTGTTCTGACTCCTTGTCTATCTGTCTGTCTGTCTGTCAGTCTCGACTATCCATCATTTAAAATGTCTTCATGTTCAAAACACTTGGTTGTTTCAGGAAGTACACACTGAGGAGGGATGAAGGGAAATAGCATGTCCTTGTTAGTATAAATGATTAAATTCATCCTCCTTGTTAAATAAATGTTTTAGAGAAATTGCGGTGGATATCATCAATTTACCCTTCGTCATTCTTCCTCTCTGACTTTGAACAGTTTGCCCACTGCCTGATTGGTATTAAAACTGTGGAAAGATTGGGTAAGCTATTATTTAGCTAGTTTCTCTCTTCCCCGCTCTCTCACACACGATGCTGGGTTCAGTCTAGTTTCTCTTACAACTATTTTCAATAACCAAGTCTGTTCCAAATACACACACACACACACACAAAGAGCCAGCTGGATGAGGCCCACCCCGCAGCCTGATCTTGTTAGCGGTGCGGTGGAGAGCGCAGCCACACCTCCGAAGAAATGAAAGAAAAGATGGGACAGACCCGGGTTCGACCCCTCGTCTCTCTCACGTTATCCTGAGGCGTGGGCCGGGGCTCCGGGGTTGTTTTGCCCTGCCTGATGCCCGGCCGCGGCGCTCTGAGGATGCCCCTGTGATCGGAGTCACGACAGTCGCTCATGCCGCCACATGCGTGGGCACAAACAGATGCACACTTGGATGCATCAACACTGAGTTGCTGTCTGATGCAATGATGTCTTAATCAGCCAACATTATAACAGCCAACGTCTTGTGAGGCAGTGACACTTGTGTATGTATGTTTACTGTGAAACAGGCCATCCGCAGAAAGCACGAAACAAGCCATCATACCCAAATTACTTAATAAGTTGTTTGTCATTGATTTCCAAAGCAATGCAAATGAGTATTTTCTGATCTGGCGCCCCTATCAGCAGGGATGAATTTGCAAGTCCTCTCAAAACACTTTTCGTGACTGGTACAAAAACATTTCATGTGAGCATTTTCTCATCTGCCACTCCAATGATTAAGGTTTGATTAGCTTTAGGCAACTAGAACTACTTGGTTGAGTTTAGGGAAATATTGCGGTCATGATTAAAAGAAACCAAAACTGCCTGCCGGAAAGAGACAGGACACAAATCATGGTTGTCCAGGTCCAACATATTATATCATAAACATAACACACACGGCTGGCGTATGACACATGTCAAAACACCATGCCTTTTATGTGAGCCCACACACCGACAGCGACTTTATGTCCGGGGTCATAGCGTCAGCAAACATCGACGCTCCTGAAAGAAGCGATTCTATCAGATTTGCTCTCCTACATCACATCTACAGTATCTGACTGCTTCTGTCTGTGCATCAGGTGTCCAATGTCAACTTCTATTGATGCTGTGAACAACATTGCTAAAAACACGCCGAACAGGTTAACATGCGTGAGATGGTCATACTGGTTGCAAACAAGACAACAACTCTGCCTGATTAGCTACAACTTTATGTGAAAGCGTGAACAACTGTAGTATTTGATAATATGTTTTACCTTCATGAAAACTGGAAACTGTGATTTTACAACTTTATTTGTGCATCCACAAGAGGGCGCTGGTCAGGAAAACGCAAACATAGCGTTTGAACAAATCAGCCAATGCTGTCTTTTTTTTTCTCAAGCCTGAGTCTCAAGGCACATGTGTAACTGCAATTTACAGAAATCTGATTTAGATTAGGCTCCACTAATGCATGCAGGTTACAGTGGAACGGAGTGGAGCAACATATTGCCTGGGAGGGGGGTAGAGAGTGATGGAGGTAGAGTGTGTTAATGTGTGTGTGTGTGTGTGTGTGTGTGTGTGTGTGTGTGCATGTGTGTAGAGGTGGGGGTGGGGGGCTGGGGCTGAGCTCACAGCTGGGAGAATGGTGTGCTAACCCTGCCAAAGCCTCAGCACATGACTCCCACCACTTGTCAAAATCACCATGTGTGCAATAATGTGATTACAGTCTGGTTACTATTATGATTTAAAACAACAGCTTGTGCGGAATGGAAGAAACGCACTGCCCCACAGAATGTGTGTGTGTGTGTGTGTGTGTGTGTGTTAAGGGTAAGAGAGGGGCTGAAAGGGGCAATATGGGTAACAGGAGTAGGGAGGGAGTGTGTTGGATTTGTGCCCCGGCACCCTCCCTTCGTTCTCCCATCGATACCCTGCGGGGGGACACTGGGTGGGGGTTTCAGGGTGACTGTCTGGGTCTTGTCATGGATTTACAAGTGGGGGAACGCTTTATGTCATTTTCTCCCCCTTTGTAGCCCCTTACACCATCCGCAGCCTCCCCCTCCTTTCATTCCAGGTTACACAATCACTGCACTGCACACAAGGGGTTGTCATCACAGGTGCAGCCGAGATTGGCCAGGATAAAGGAACGCTTCCAGCTCAAGATGTTTTTCCCCTCTCTCTTTTTTTTTTTCCTCGACCAGCTCCTTCCCTCTCCTTTCTTGTTTTCCCTTTTCTTCTCATGTCCTCTAATTCTTTCTTCTACTCATATTTGTTGCACACTTTTCACTTGTGCTTCCTCCGCGCTGGCCCATTTCCTTCTCCATATATCTTGTTCTCTGTCAAAACAGGGCTGTTTTAAAATGGAAAACAAGTGACTATTACCACCACACACTGTTTGTCCTTTGCCTTGATTGAAACAGGATTCTGTCCCCTCCAACTACCCCCGTCCCGCCAGGAACCCAGCCCAAACTCTCACTCACATACGCCTCTTGACGGTGCCTGCCCCTTGGCTCACTCCTGAGTAACAGTCAGGCAGCCAGCGGAGCAAAGGTGTGAGATCACCAATTTGCCAAAATCGTGAATATGTGTCTGTTTGTAATTACGCAGAAAGGTCTTTCAGCCTCTCAGCCACAGAGAATGGTGAGCCTCCTTTTTGGTGGTACAGCCTTGGCCGCAGGGCCAGATGGAAAAGGGAGAGGGAGGGATGGAGGAAGGGAGGGAGCGAGGGAGGAATGTAAACTGTAACCAGGCAGCCCAGCATGTTAGAAGCTGGACCCGATCCACACGATGCCAGCCGGGCATGAAGGCAGCTCTAACGATTCCCTCCTGGGCATCTGGAAGTGGGAGAGACAGAATGAGTGAGGCCCAGGCCCACAATGCCACCCATCTCGGAGCTCAGCTAAGGAAAACAAACGCCAGCGGTCACAGAGAGGGGATTTCCGGTTAGAGTCACCTAATACCTCCCTGGAATCTCAGAGGTTTGGAATCCAGAGTTGTGGAAGAGCCCGGCCTGCTATAAGCCACACAGCAGCGATGTAATTCCACTTTTAAGTTTCACCTCTTCGTATTAAACTCTGTCAGCTTAGCATCGGGCCGCATATCCCTCTCTCTGCTGGCTTAGCTCAGATGAAGGAAATAACAGTGGATTTCACTGACAAGAATAGAAAGATCAAGTCAGTTATCCAGTTTTACAAATCAGCAAAATCCCTAAGCATATGACCCCAGTCCTCATTGTAAGTCATATTTTTCCCATGATTGATCCTCATTTGTAACAAGCCTTTTTGTAAACCCCAGGCCAGATACAGGAATTTAAAGCAGGCACTTGGCACAACCTGCCCCACTGACGCTGGGACATGGTGTAAAGGGGGTCAGGTGCAGGATCTGCGCCCTCAGCCCAGGTGACAGGGTGTGTTTGATGTGTGTGAGACCTGGGGTGGTGGAGTCGCTGCTCATATGAATTGCTCAGTAACGCTGGTAGCGGGGCCTCTTATCCGGGGCCTTGCCTTAATTCTTTCACCAACTCCTTTCTCACAACAGATGTTGTTAGACAGACAAAACCCAGACTCCTAATAGAAATAGTTTCAATAACTCCCTGTTGGCTTTTTAGGGAGAGAACCGATTGCGAGGCATGTGTAAGGTCGTGTGTGCTATGGGTTTTGGTCCAACTGGTTTTATGGCCTCTTTTGTGTCTTGTGATGAAACATCTGTGCGCATTTGCGGACAGACTACAGTTGAGAGCACTGGGTCCATACGTGTCTCATGTGTACTAGGTGCGGCCCAAGCTGTTTACATCTTGGACGGAGCCTGTGCTGTGTTTTCACCAGAGTGGTACATGTCCTGTGAGCACTCCAACCTCTCGAGTTTCTCCAAGCACTTTAGTCAGGGCTTTCTGAGCTCCGGGGACCCTGTGATGAGACAGCTGTGCAAGAAGAGCGTGTGTGTGTGCACATACAAAAAAGTGCATTTGTGCGCGAGCGGGCTGCCTTGGTGCTGCTCGTAGCCCATGTGACCCTTCGCCCGACACTGCTGGACGGTGTGAATGAGCGAGGTCGCCATGCGCTGCGGCCTGATGGGAGTTGAGGCATCTGTCTCGGCCGTGATGAATAGCAAGCACCTGCGCTACTCACGGAAAGCAGTAAGACTGAGAGATGGAGAGGAGGGGAGGAAAGAGAGTGAGTGTCCAGCTCCGAAATTGGCAACAAGAGACCTCACCTGCTACAAAACATGGAGCAATAAAAAATGTCTCTCTGCAAACCTCCCATCCCGCCTCCCTGTGAGCTCCAGCACCCCCTTACTACCACGACCATACACACAGATACATGCAAACCCTCACACACACACACACACTAGCTCAACCTGCTTTATTTGAGATGTTTGTCTTGCTAATGTGCTGTACCTCAGGGAGAATCAGACTTAATGCAGGGAGACCGCAAACCCTGCGATCTGTGGTCTTAATAAGGACTAACCACTCGCCAAGCTCGGTTGGAACTGGACTGGGAGTCAGAAGGGAGAGAACCAGAGAGAGAGAGAGAGAGAGAGAGAGAGTGAGGATGAGTGATGATGAGGACAGAGAGAGAGAGAGAGAGAGTGGAGGATGGAGGAAGAGAGAGTGTGAGATGGCAGGAGAGAGAGAGGTTAGGGATTGTTTTACAAACAGAATTCCTTTAATTAATCACCCTGTTTGAACAGCTGGCCTACTCAAGACAGGTCGTAACGGGATCCCTACGTGGAAGTGCGGATTACAGACGTGGATTCGGCAGAAAAATATTAGCTGTCAAACGCTGCAGCCGAGAGGTGCAGGAGAAGGCCCCTGTTTCCTGGTGGTGAGAGAGCCGCAGACAGGGGGGGTTGCTTAACATGGCTCCCCGAGGACTGAGGCTGCACAAGGCAACACAGGGGCCTGCGTACAGGGGGGGGGCAGACCCCGGGCCAGGGGGCAGGCCCCCGTGGCCAGGAGTCGTCCCTCAGGGCCGAGCCCGGTGCGGCAGTCTGGGAAGGGGGTTCAGATTTAGGGTCAGGCTCTGATATGGGACTGGAAACTTGGAGACCCCCATGTTTAGCATTTACGTCCAGGCCACACATAAACAACCAAGAGCAGCTGTCAGGAGAGGATGCAGCGTCCTAGTGGTACATGTTTATTATCGATGTCCCTGCGGAGGGATTGACATCATGGTTAAGAATGTGGCTGTGAAATAGTTGGCTACCTACTTTTTGTAAATAAATACATTCTGTATGTAGGTCAGTTTGTGGAAAGGTCACTGGCATTCTGAAGGGAGGCTTGGAATTACATTTAATTACAAATATTCATTACTCCAGCTTTTGCATGATGTGAGGTTTCTGTGGGATCCTGCCTTTGCTCTTTTGCCGAAGCGCTCAGTTACCCAAGCATTTATGACATCAATATTTCAGAGGAAATCTGTTTATTATAATGGTCAGTGGACTCTCTCATAGGGGAAATACATTTGCATGGTGCTTTTGCATAAAGTTAAACACTGGTGACTTGCAGATTTTGCATTGTAGTTATAACGTTGCTAAGCACAAAAGAAACTTTGCTATGCCAGAGTCTGAAACAAACACTGTGTAGAAACAGTGCCATCTGTTTGAATCTGGTTTGTTTAACTGGATATTATTTAAGTGTTAAAGGTGCAAGGCTGAATCACTGTTCCCCAGACAGGTGCGATCTGATAAATCCAACAACAGAGAATTGAACTGCATGTCTTTATGTCACTCATTGATCCACTGCACTGATGGAGCTAATGTAATACAACTGTTATTCAATCTTACATTTTACTCATCTGCTTTTTTCCACTGCCACACTCTAACTCTCCTGTCATTTTAGATCCTGCTGTTCCCACCTGCCCCTGTGTTCCTACCAATCCCCATCACCTGACCTCCCCCCGCCCACCTGCACACCTGTTCCCATTTCCCCATCAGCCCTGTTCCATATATACTGACCCACTTTCATTCAACCCTTTCAACCTTGAGTAAGCTTGAAGTTCTTATTTCACTGTCCTGGTCCCAGAGTCGTGCTTCTGGGTTCAAATCTGTTTTTACTGAGCCTTTACAGTGACATGACTGAAAGATCCAGAACAGCTACTAATGGACCTTGTGGTGAGATTGTTTTGCCAAGATCAAGGTCCTTCAAAGTTTGAACATGTTCTTTTCCATTACAGCTGCACAAACTCCATCTGCAGAGGAAGATCTCAAAACAACATTTGCAAGTTTAGGATCAATATAAGGACTTAATAGAATAAATTCTCAGGTCCTTTGTCATGATTTTCATTAGTGATACAGAAATTACCAAAGCATCTACATAGAAAGAGTAACGTAAAATCATTTTAAAAGGTAGTCATATATCTTACATTGAATCAAACTACTAGTGCCTGTCAATAAATAAACAGCATGAGAAATCCAGAGGTTAAGAAAAAAAAAGAATAAAAAAATAAAAATAGTAAAAATAAGGAAGAACATAAACATATTCTACGTCACCTACCAAGGAGAATTTGAAAGAGCGCTTTCCCTGGAAGATTTTCTCCTCTTAGTCATTTTATAAGAAAATGGACTACTGTCTTCACTTCCTCTGTTTCTGTTTTGACTTTCTTTTTTTCCCCTCTTTCTCTCACTCCCTTTGTCTTTGTCTTAATGTCTCATTCTGTCCAGTCAGTGCAGGAGGAGAAAAGGGAGTAATGTTGGCTCAGGTGCTTGATTGTCAGAACACTCACTTACACTGTATTTACATGTAGGGTAGGGAGGAAACAAATGTTCACCGACCACACACACACACACACACACACACACACCACAGTATACACACATAACCAAGATGTATCACTCTAATTGTGTAAACAGCAATATTACTCTCAGACCTTCCACCCCGCCTCCACTCCCCTTTCTCTCATGGCCATGATGTAATTACCAAGGCACTTAATAAGTCATTGAGAGACTTGGAGCGGACACAGCTACAAAGTGAGATTTAACACTTCATGAGGCTAGACCAGAATCTTATCTGCTCTTTTTATTGAACAAGTCACAACCACGATAATTTTAGGAAGCCAAATCCAAGGCTGTTTTAGTAACACAATATTTGACTGTAAGGTCTCGCGTTGAGATACACACCAAAGAAACGAGAGACCTGCCCGGACAATGGCGTAAAAGCGTTTTTGAACATCTGTTGGGCTTTCCTTTGAGAGCCCTATAAAGTTTCACCACAGAGTTTTTTTTTTTGTGGTGATTTTCTGGGTTTCTCTATGTATCCCAATAGGGAGGCAGCAGCTTGTTCAGTGAACCGTGTTCAGTTCAAAGCACAGAGAGGAGTTGGAGGAGTGTAGAGGACGATGATGTATAGCAGACCGGACCACCAGGGTCATGGCTTTAGTGTACCCCTTTTGTGTGTGTGTGTGTGTGTGTGTGTGAAAAGACACCTCCTCCTAGAACACACACACACACACAGACACAAAACAATAATTAATAGTATTGCGTAGTGAATGAATTTACTTTTGTAACAACCCGGTCATTACTTCAATACTGTTATTATGATTTAATGCTGCTAAAACTAATACACACATGTACATAATCTTACCAGCATTATTAGATAGCAAACAAAGATTAGAGGCAACACATTTTGCCACATTATTAATGACATCCAGAATGACATCATGTTATTCCAAGTTAACGCTGAACAGGACCTGGAGCATGTTTCCCAAAGCAGGTTTACCAGTGTTGCTAAAGCAGGTTTTTCTTCACTGTGTGCAACTTGTGCTGGAGATATTTTAAGTGATGGGAGGATAATTAAAGGGGCACTCCAACCATTTAGTATTGCACTTTCATTGTCACAAGTTTGGGAAGAGACACAAGTGATTAAAATGGTCAAAATGGCCAAAAATATCCTGACTGACTCAAGCTCGGATCCTACTTTTCTCATTATGCATTTGGAGAATCTTTTACCTGCCTCCTAAAGGCGTCATTGGTCTCCAATTCAAGTGATTGTTGGATGGTCAAATACTGTCTGAAACCAACCCCCCCACTCACATTTCCATCATCCAGCATCCAACAATTTCTATAACTTTTCAAAACCAACAATTCGACAATCGACAAGGTGCATGGAGGTGAGAAAGTAAGCTGGTTTGAACGTGTCTCTCAAGTTCTTTTTATGCATTATTTACAAGCATGTTATCATTTCTGTTGTTGTGTTTATCACCAAATGCAACAATATTAATCAAATTGTCCCCATATTTAAACCATTACTGCACTTCCCACTCCATCCGTGACTTTTAAGCATTTTACCTGAGTGTGTTTGTTTGGAACAGGTATGAACGCAGTTGCCTTCTCGTGTTGTCGGACGACACATCATGCAAACTAGTTCACTTCCAGCACGGCATTGCTTCTTTCAAACCCTACGCCCCCAGCTTGCAACCCTGGCTTTCTGTTAAAAAAATCGAAATCTCAAGCCCAAGCGGACATATCATGGTTATTTCTTCAGACCATGGAAAGCCCCGTTCATGGCCACATAAGATATTATACACCTTTTTTCACTGAGTATTTCTGTGTATGACTAGTAAACTGTATATCATGTGTATAATTGTTGGAGAGTCCCTTTCAGGAGGCTGCACTTCAACTTGACCGAGACAGAAACTTGGTGTCATGCGAAACTTTGTGTGTACTCACTGTGGCTTTGTTTCGTTCATTTATTTACACCATACACCAAAAGATTAAAGAGGTTACAGTAATGTAGTGGAAATAACTCGGAGCGGAACAACAACAGTGAGTGAGAAAAGATCAGATTCAGGATGTGAGGTCTGTCGACTGAAATCAAAGCAGGATATACAGTAAGGCCGAGGATACATCACAAGGTGTTTGTTCAGAGATGGAAGCAATGGAGCGGAAAAAGGGAAGGAGGGCTTCATGTTTTTCTCCAAATGTGTTCAGAAACTAATTTTAGGGAACCTTGAGGTAAGCACTCAATGCAACATCACACCCAGTTCCCAGGATGCTTTCATGAGACGTGATACTTTTGTCGTCTCCTCCTCGGTGTGCACAGTCTTGTGTCTGCATGCTCTTGTGTTTTGTGACCATGCATGTTATTAACCTATTTGCATACTGTTGCAGCGGGATCTATTTTCCCATAAGGGAAAGAGGCAGCTCCCGTGTCCACATCTGTGGGCGTCCAGTATGTGCTCATCACGGAGGCACTTGGATGTTACTGTATGTTTTTGTGTTCATGTTTGCATTACGTTAGCCGGATTAGTGCAGTTTCGTGGGCGGGTTTGCATCCATCACTCGTATGTGTGCGTCGAACGCATTTGTGTGTCTGTGAATTCCCCACCCTTTTTCTTCCTTTCTTTCTCTCTCTGAGGTTGTTTGTGTGCGTCTGCTCTTAATGAACACAGCCACAGGATAAACAGCCGCATGATAAAACAATTACAATTAAGCACATATGTGAAGCATAGGGCAGAGAGAGCGAGAGATGGAGGGAGAACAGAGAGTCAGGCTGAGAGGATGCAAAAAAAGAGGAGACGATTAAAAAAAAAAGGACTAAAAGGTGTGAGAAAAAGAGGAGAATGTGAAGGAGATGCATATCACTTCAGTGGCACGTCTGGGAGACTCGAGGCGCTCCCACGTCCCTCTCCTCTCTCCCTTGGACGACCCTGCTCCCCTCTGTCTGCATTGGGAGAAAGGAAACGGACGAAGGATTTACTGTTGGGTCCTGACTTGTACACATTCCTGGTGTTGTTTTTCTCCCCTCAGCCCCTCGGCCATACCAAAGGCCTCTAAAACAACAGGCTGTCAGGTTGTGACAGCTGGCTTCAAACAGCTCCTACAGCAGCCCTGCACCCAGGTTCCCAGCCTCGCCATCGAGCTGTGTGTGTTTGTATCTGCGTGTGCACGGTTGGATGTGTGTGTCTGTGTGTGTGTGTGTGTGTGTGTGTATGGGTGGGTGGCTAAGTGTTTGTTTGGTCTGTACATGTGGATGTATAGCAGCTTGTGTCGGTATCTGTGTGTATCTATCACTTTGAGATAAGTAGGACTTCTGTCGCTGAGACTTAACATTTAAACCCCTTTGGTGTGTGTGTCCTCACCTACACACACACACACACACACACACACACACACACCCCTCCTTATTCCCAACGATGAGCCCAGGTGGCAGGGTGGCTTTGAAGCCCTGCGAGCCCTCTTATGATTCCCCTGGCCATCCAGGTGTGTGTGGGCTGGCCCGTCTGTCTCAGCCAGAGAAGGCCCTTTTTGTCTGAGCTTTGTCAACCAGGAGAACACCATTGATCCCCGTGACTCCCCCACCTCCTCCCCTTCAGAGTGCTACCACACCTCCAAGATACTCCCCAGCTTCAGATGTGGGAGCTGGGAGAAACCAAAGCTGTCTGGAGGATGGAGGGGTTGTCGGGGGGGCGATGCAGCGGTGCAGGAGGCGTGGGCGGGGATAAGGGCTCCTCTAGGTGAGCAGGAGCGGCCCCCTCTTAGCACTAATGGGATAATTGTTTGCACTTCACAGGTGCTCACCGTCCAAATGAGGTCACAGCTCAAGTGTGGCTCTTCAGAAGTGGAGGAAAGTTGGAATGTTTTGAGAACTGATGGATGGGAAACACACACACACACACAGTAATGGACAGATTGTAATGCACAACTTAATTTAGACTTGGAAAAAGTGTGCATGTAGCATATCTAATAGACACACTGAGATATAGTGGAAATCTTTATTGCACTTTATTGCACCAGCCACTCTTAACTTTCGTTCTTGGTCGTTCTGCACTGGGCCCATAATATGTCAGCTTGTATTAGTTTGACTTCTTGCAAGAAACCTCATCAGCTCTCTCCAGGAACCTGAGTTCTTAAGTGTTATGTGAACAGGGAACATGGTTTTCTTAATTGGAGTAAGGGATTAAGAGATATCTATACAGCTGTATTTCTAAGAGAAGCAAAATGGACTTCTAAAGGAGATTTTACATGTGAACATGAAAAAAAACAAGGAAAATATCACTGTAGGATTAAAGGAAGGATCCTTAATCCTAGCTGGATGTTCTTGTATCCAAAATAATTAAAGACGAAATCTGACAACAAATGAAAGTAAAACAAATAAATCTAAAGAAATCCGTTTAATTCCCCAACAGTGGGTTATTTGTACAATTCTGACATTTGCACAAAGAAACAACAAACTTGTTTGTTGTGCTTTTACAACAAGCTTATATTCCTGCATGCAACGACTCTCTCTGCGTGGTCTCATCAGGTTTCTGTAGCATATACATTTAAAAAGCCTTTGAATGTCTTTACTTAATTCAATTTAGGATTTAGGGATGATGCATAACTATGTATTGGCAATGGCAACACACACACACACACACACACACACACACTGGAATATACAGTGAGCCCCTTCCACTTGTGTCATTGTTCCGTGCTTTTGATGGTCTCATGCAGGTATTTTCATGATGACATTTCCTGTGCTTTTGAATCGGTCATTGTGTCCGTTCTCCACTGAGTCTTTAGGAAAGCCCCTTCATATCTTTCTTTTTCTTATCCACAAGTTCACAGTCACATCTTGTGAAGCTACAAAGAAACAAAGGTAAAAAAAAACAACACACAGACCAACAGTTATTCTCAGAAAAGAGTGTTGTTGTTCTGAAGAATCTGGATTTGTCTGACTCTGTTTTTCCTAAAGGGTCATTTGGCCCAAATCACAAAGAAACTTATTCAGGGACAATCTCTTCAGTCAACAGTAATTCCAATGAGAACTACTGAGTCACAGTGAGTCAGTGGCATATGTAGAGTAAGGGGAATATTCGTTTTGGAACAATTGGAAAAAAATTTAAATGTAATTTTTCTATTTTGAAATGAAATGAAACCTGCATTGCATTGAGGTCCTGCAGAACTCTGATGCCAGGGTCAGACTGCACTGGGCCCATAATATGCACGATATCTGGCCCGATTATAGCCTGAACTGACAGATGTAGGCCGTCGGAACTGAAATGGGCATCAAGCCCGACAATGGATGCTTCATGTAATTTTAGTGCACCAACCCTTTAATCACTCAGCTGCAGCCTGGCAGCTTATGTGTGTGAGGAACCACATATGTCCTTTTTGTGACATTGTCAGAAATGTGTAGATTCAGTAAAGTTTGCTACTGAGTCATAGTTAAAGGTGTTTTACTGACCTACATTATGTACTCTATTTTCTTTTTTTGCTTTTTTATTACTCTAGTTTACATAGATATTAGAAATGCCACTGAATATAATGCAGTACAGTACAACATAGCTACTAATATTACCTCAGTGCTAAAACATGCAATTGAATTAATTCCTTAATGACAGTGTCAACAAAAACTGAACATAGAGGCATCATAAAAGTGGACTTTATGGCAGAACTGTGCCACAAGTTTTGGAGAGGAACCTACTAAATAGTCTGCTAGATAAATGAAAAAGAAATCAACTGTGTTGGGAGGAAAATCCAGAAATGACATTACAGTTATTAACAGACAATGCAATCAGACAGAAAGACTCCACTTTCTTTTGACTGAAGCTTTCAACAGTATCACATGGTCTTAATTGACTGATGAAGTTTGCGCAGTTGTCGTGGAATCATTGCAGTATTCAATGGTCCAGAAAGAATTATTGATTTATTGAATTAATTGTTCCAAGGTCAAGAATGAATGAGAATGAGGTTAACAAGAGTCATGTTGATGAAGACCATGTGATACAGCTGAAAGTGCCATCAAGGTCACTGTATTCTTTTATGTCAATGGATTTTTATTCTACATATGTAACCTGTATTAGGGTCTTTTAACCATTTTTAAGATGAAGTGCACACTTTTACTCTGTCTCACTGGAGATGAACCCTCCTGCCACTGGGGCAGTTTATGTGCATGCAGGTTTGTCTCTTATTGGCCATTAAGCCGTGAGAGATTTTATGGCTGTTTTGCTGTACTTTGCTGTCTATGTTTTCACAAAGGCAAATCATATATTAGCTTGCTGCCCTCTCCATAGGGAAGCCAGAGTCCCAGGTCAGCTATGATCTTGCTCTTGCTCATCGACACTTTAGCAGGGCATTTAAAGGTCAGACAGAAAAAATACTAGTCCTAAGTGTTTTCTACAGTGATTGTACATTAAAATGTGTTTAGAGCACTGGAGTGCACTTTGGAAACTATAATGTGGAATTTAAAAACAATCCTTCAGGCCCGTCTCTCGTCTGAACGGTGCTTTAGGCCCGATGCCACAGTGCAGACTGAAGTCACAATGGGAGACATCGCAGAGTCACGGCCTGTAAATGTTAGCTTTAGTTTCTTTTACATCAACAGTTTACCCATCTCTAATTGGAACATGGCCCCCCCATCCCTCCTCTTTCTATCTAAACACATAGACATGCACGCGCGCGCACATACGCTTCCACATTCGGATATGCTCACACAGTCAGGCATGCACGTCCACATCCACAGGAATTATGGGAACATCTGGAGGAGCTCATCCAATGCACAGACAAACGTTTCCTGGAGAGCACCAAAAGAACCATCAGAGAGGCTTCAAACAGCCCGCCACTGCTAACACAAACACACACACACACACCTCTTGGCTGCAGAGGTAAAGGCCAGATCAGATGAGCGGAGGGAACAAAGAGCGTCTCTTTGCGTTCGAAGGTACCGCAGCACTTAAGGTTAACTCTCTGAGCACAAGGGCCGGCTTTCTTCTCAGCCGCTGTCTCATCTGCACATCCTCATATATGTGCTGCCCACCAGGACACAGGGAAAGCCAGTGGGGCATAGGGAGCTTCTACAACACCCAGAGTGATGCAGCGAAGATCAATACGCTGCAAGTGTAAACAGTGTTATAGACAACATGAGATGGTAGAGTATTGGGCAAATGTCCATTGGATTGGAAGTAAAGACACACCATTGGACAAACTGTCTGAGAACAAATAGAGTTAAAATAAAGGGGAAAAACACAGATGGATGAAATGGCAGCTTCACTATTGCACATACATTTGAAAAAGCACTTTCATTCAAACAAGGAAAACAATTTTTTTGACCAGCAAAAAGGCATTTTTTCAAAAGCATCGTCCCTCGATGAAGGGATTGGAAACTGTTATATTGACAGGACAAAACAAGCCTTTTGAAATTATTAACTTATGATGTTCATGCGATAGATTTTCCATAAATATCATCTACATATTTCTGCTTCCTAAAAATGTTTCATTGCTCCTTGTCTCACAATACAGGTGTTCTCTGACATTACCTACATATTCACATATTTGTAAAAATAAAAACCGAAAGTAATGACCCCTGGTAGTCAGAGACGACAGAAAGGTTTACCCTGAAAATCAAGCAAACTGCATCGCCAGTCTTTATTTCCAAAATCATAAATTTGTCAGTTTTATTTATAAGAACCCAAATTGTTCAAATTTGCCATCCGTTCAGAAATTTAAATTGTATTCACTCTTGATCAGCTGATTACTGAAAATATTTCACTAAAAGAACATGATTTTTTCAGGTAAGTGTTTGAACAAATTCTAGAACAACACTAGAAAATGTTGCTTTCTTCATAATAAAGTCACTTTAAGCCGTTTAGAAGTCTCAATCCTGCCTTTTTAATTTTTCCCCATCTCTCTATTTCTCTGTGAGACATGACAGAAAAACACAGTTTATCATTATCACCCCCTCTCACCTGAGACCTCACCTCTTGCCTCCCCTCTTGCTCCACTTCCTGACACCCCCTCCCTCCAGCCGCTCGGCCCTTTCACCCTTCCTCTCCCCTGCCACTACCCATCCCTTCACACATGCTCTCCTCCCCTCCCTCCCCCTCCTCACCTCCTTACCACCTAGTGAGCACATTTCCTTACTCCCTCCCTGCCAACAAAGGGGAAAAAAAAGCTTTTACTCATTAGCGGATGACCCTTGCCCCTAGGCCACATTTTAAGAGGCTCTACTTGACTCCTGACATGGCCGTCAGCAATCAAAACATGTGCGTTCAGTGCATATAGGCATGGAAATCAGGGGGGGGAAAGGCCAGTGTGTATTGATGCTTGGCTCAATGTGTGTGTGACAGCAGTCTGACAGGAGACAGACAGGTTCACTAACTACTGCACAACCTCCGCGGTGGTTCGTCTGTCCCTCGGCCGGATGCTGGCGATGGCTACCCACGACGGAGATGGATCACTGTCTCTCTCTCCTCACGTGGCTCGAGCTCCATCAGCTTCATCGCCAATGCGTGTGTTTGCTCATTGCGAAAGGTGAAGGGTTTCGGCATAGCATGTCAGAGTCGGTGCGTAATGGTGTCGATGCTTTTCTAATTGCTCGCAGAAGTTGGATGTGGTGAGCTTGTTTAAGATCTGATGTGTTTGTGTTTCTAATTTCACAGACAGGATGCAAACACACATGCGCTGTTTACCTCACCCTCGGCCTCTCTCCCTCTGCCACACACACACATAGACATATGCTTGATATCAAAAATTCGAAAAATAAAAACGCTCTCATCATTGTATCAATTAGATTTTTGGAGAATAAACAAAAAAACCTGCAAAAGAATCCAGCTAAAAATGTGAGCTGACTCGAGGCTCTCTCTTGCCCAGGTCAGTCTTTTAATGAGGAAGCTGACAGCATATTCCCTAAGGCAGGGTGCTGCTACTGTAGTAATAGCCCTTCATTGCTGACAGATTCATGCACACTCCTCGTTTGATGTGGCTCTCTCCTTCTGCTTCGACCTCGGTTCGTCTGCTTTTGGAAAGTTTTCTTCCAAGGAAAACAGAGCTTTTCAAAGGACAGCAACCAAGCAATTAAGGTCCTCTTTAACCTGTTTTACTGTGTGGTAATGTGACATACCTCTGGGTGTCTCTGACGCTAATATAGACATGTCTGCTCCCAATATGGCAACAGGGGGATCTGAGCTGCTGAACGGAAAATAATCCAAATACAGTGTAATCAATTGTCATGTTTCAAACCACTTTGAAGGAAATCTTTTATATTTGAAACAGAAGCAAAACAAGAAAATAACAATTCACGCTGCCTTAGGGGCCGTGCAAAAATTATTTGAAGAGGGGTCAGAAAAGGGGGAGGGTTATGTGTTTTTTTCTTTTTGCCGAAGGGTAGGGAGTCTGAATTTTTTTTGAAAGAGCAAGGGACAGTCTTTTAACTTCTGGGATGTCTTTTCCCTTGTGAGATTTATTGTAAATAATATACACCACAAAAATGGCTTTTGTTTCAATATTTAACGCAGTGCTGTTATATAGACTGTCTGGAAAAACACTTCCACCATCGTGACTCAACCATCATGTAACTATTTTGAATCTGATCTCATAAATATCAGGCTATAGCATTATCCAATCTAATCCAATATTTTTTGTACAGTCCTTTAGCTGGTTGGAGTTTGAAGCTTGAGTCAGGGCTGAAGGTCAGGGTCAGCCTTGCGGGGACCAAAGCTGGATGGATAAGGAAGAAGAGGTTGTTGGTGAAAGTCTCATCTCGGGCCTGTCCTCACCAGTCCACCACCCAGACTCTATTTGGACGGGGTTTATTTTCAGCCTCCGCATCGATGTTTAGCACAAAAGCCTGCAATATCCAAGCACTGAGCAGCAACGGTGACATGTGGCCACCAGACTCCTCCAGAGCTTTTTTTCTCCTCCCTCCTCCTTCCTTCCACCCGCCGCCCCCTCCGCTGCTCCCGCTGTTCCTCTGAAAACATCGTGTCCCATGGCATGAGCAAACATGCTTGGCCATCTTTCCTGTGAACCTGTAGAATGGCAGGACCCCCCTCTTCGCAAGGCCCATAAGACATCCCGACCGCCTCTCTCAGTGTAACTCAGAACTGGTGAGACAACAAACCTTGAAGTCGGCTTTCTGTGACCTTTTAAAGGTATTTTAATGGCCCTATCTCCCCACTATTGGAATATTTGGTGGGGCAGGGTAATTTTATCTCTGTGAAGTGGAAAACAGCTAATCCAGCTTGAATAGGCTACCCTCTAGTGTTTAAAGTCATTATGGCTCACAACAAGGCTTTGAAAGTGTCCTTTCACACTAACTGGGATTAATCGCAGCTCAATTAGTGCCATGTTTTCACACCAAACCTGCGTCACGAAAATGACTCATTACAACCTGCTGCCGGCTGAAGGAAACCGCAAATGATTAAAAGAATCTAAATAATTTAGTTTCACAATGGTTATTCCTACATGCAGTAACAATAATCTTACAGCTATTAATTATCCTTACATTTACAGAAGGCATGTTTTTTTTATTTTTTTTTTTAATTCTCTGAGTTTGGAGTCACACGTTTGCCTGAGCCCTGCCTCGCTTTCATCATCCAACTACATGTAGATGTGTTTGCCAGATGATTGCTTTCCAAACATGGCTATTTATATCCAAAATATACAACTTACAGAGACTGAGACGCTATTGTGAAAATGTTTTTTAATGAGACAGCCTCTTTCTCCTCTGCCCCAGTGTCAGTACAGACCCGACAGAGGCGTCTGTATGATGTTGTCAATAAATCGTGAGAGTAAAGGTCACATGTACATCATAGACTCTATTGCACTAATGTTGAGTTCAGACTTACGGTATCAGCCAGATTATAGCCCGATCCAGCGGACATAGGGCATTGTGGATCAGTCGCAACAGCCAGTATCACACACACCAGCACTGTTTGTTGATGTTGTTCCCGGAAGTTGCTCCTTAACATCTCCTTTCTGGTGAAATCACACATGTCGTGAAAGATGGCAAGCAATGATTGATCGGGGGGGCAACGTATAGTCTGTCATGTCTCTCGACCAAGACATGGCAAGAATTTATGGCCCGCCTGATCTGACACAGTGACAGAGAAAGATGACATCTTTCATTCTGTTTTTTCCCCAAATTTTGAGTTGATAAGGTTAAACAATAGGTGTTTGTTTGGTATTTGTATTAACAGTTGAATTAAACAATGTGTGTGATGTGAAAGGTGTCACTTGTTTTTTAGGCAGAGAGTTTTTTAGCCTCTTTTAGTTCTTTGTTTTGGTTTTCCCTTCCACAAACTCTGCCCTCGTCAGCCATGTTTTCTTGTTCACAGGCCCTGATGAACCCACTGTGTGCTACCTGCCCTGCAGCAAACAGTGCAACATCAAGGAGCCAAAGAACATGATATATTTCTCAGGAGATGGTAGAAAATAGAGTGAATTACATTTGTCAGGTGGCCAGAAACATGACTTCAGATCAATTGTAACATATTACAACTGTATCACCATAAAACTTTATGTCAAATGTTTCAGTTTTTCCACTGCGACCAAAAAGAGTCAGTGCAATGCTTCTAAATGTAATTTATAAGAGAACTATGTGTTAATTTTTGTAATTTGTGTGTCATGTCTCCCTCTTGCCGAAACGCTTTATTTTGAATGGCTCCTGTCCTGTCATGTAATATGTGTGCTGGGATCACAAGAGTTCAGATGTATTTCGTCTAAGTTATACGTAAGAAATATCTGAGCGAAAACTTCACGGCTTTGTGTTTGCTTTGGTCAGTCTCCCATGGATGCTGGACAGTTGTATCACACCATCGAGCCTCAACTCTCAAACCAGGTGATGACAGCATTATTGTAGTTAGGTCCCCGAAGGGTTATGGTCAGTGCGTTAAAACATTATATAGGCCCTGACGGCCGAGACGCGAGTAACAGCTCTTTTCACCTGCTCTGCTCGCCACAGTCTCTGCACTCGGCAGACTCCCATGGTTGTGTGAGGTCCTTGTCAAGCTCTTCATTTGTCTCCCTCACCACTGATAGTGGAATACAGTAAATATTTGAAGGAGTTATTGCCGGGATTGAATTAATTACATGCAGTCTTGAGTTTCTGCAATGCATCCTTTGTTCCTGGAGAAGTCACACAACATTAACAAGCTGTCAAGCTGTGAACTGACATGGTTTGTCTCAGTGACTTGTTGTTGGTTTGCCTAACATTCCCTGTGTGTGTGAAGAAGAGTGTGTTTCTGTGTAAGACATTTAAGACTATACACACTTATAATTTGTGAATTTTCATGTCCAGGAAGTTGAACTGTGTGTGTGTGTGTATGTGTGTAAGACAGCTAGATAATAAGAGAGGGAGACAGTGACAGTGAAACAGCATCAGAGTAAGAACGCGGGGGGGTAATGGAGCTTGACTAAACCGAGCGCTTGTACATAAATTGACATGTGCAATTAGGGAGATGTACACAGTCCCCCTGGTCTGTTTAAGATCTGGAATAGTTTCCTAACAGCTTCAAGATGCCCTGTTTTGGCTTTGGTTTCAAATCTAAATCGGGTTTGACCTTGTTGAATAATGGTGCTGGTGAAGTTCCCTCTGTTCTCTTTGGCTCGAGTCCAGCTCCACGCCATACATGACGGCAAACACAGAACAAGGTTTGGCTTCACTGGAATCTGAATGGTGGATGAAATTCTGACCTGAACTCGAATTCCTAACATTGGATTTTGCAAGGTGGTCATAAACACTTTTGGTTTTGGTTTCCTGTTTATACGGTGTATAAAGATGGAGGGGGCATTTAAACTGGAGGAGCTGAGGGGTTAGCAAGCGTACTTGGCCTGGAACGTCTCAAAATGAAATGCTTTGGGCAGCTCTTGCAGCTCTCTGTTCTTTCTTTTTTGCCCAGCCTTTTCTTTCTGCCTTCGTCTCTGCCTTTTCTTCAACACGTGACCTCTTCTTTCGTTAAGCCAATTCAAGGACTTGCACCAAATTTGAACAACAATCCAACCATTATCAGCTTCTTGTAGAACTTTGCACACTCCAGAGTGGCAGACTGGAACTTCAGAGTGGCATCTCATGGGTTAAAGACAGCTGCCAACATCTGTAGCTGTGGTTAGCTTTTAATTGTGAGGCCCAGCAAGTGAGCGAGCAGCATGGTGGAGAGGGGGCTGGCAGGCCGCATATTTCAGCCGAGTGTTCACAGAGCAGCTTTCCGGCCGGCCATGTGGACTCAATGATGGCGTCCAGGGGTGCGCTGTGCTCCTATGAAATATTAAATCTGCTCAGCCCCCAAGTGTGGACAGACCACCTGCAAGCGAGCGTGGCGTGCGGCGAGCCCAGAGATCAGATGTTCCTCAGCAATACACATGCACAAACACACGCATGTATGCATGAAAATGTACTCTCCAATGTCCCCACACAGGATAAACCTGTGGGCCTGCACATGCTTACACTAATGGACATAAACACATACAAAAAAAAAAAAAAAAAAAAACCCAGAGAACATGGAAACACTCAAACTGATGTGGGAGGAGAGATCTCTACAAAAATGTATTTCCTGCACATGATATAGAGCATTTCTGCAGATTGCAAAGAGCTAGAACTATTTTCATCAGGAAGTTTCATGCATGAGACTTTTCTGGTTTCTGTTTAAAGTGCAAAAGTTAAATTCACATATGTAGCATCAGTGCACAAAGCATACTTCTTATTCTCTCTCTTTAAACAATCATCAAAAGCAGTGACCGATAACGAAGAACAAGAGCAAGAAAAAAAGAAACTTGGAACTTTCAGAGTCCAAAAAAGAAATTTAAGCCTGCCTCGAAAAAGCAGCCAAGAGGACAACGGGTGCTTGTCGACTGCCGACCCCTTCAGGGCCTCGTTCATTTACACGTCGTGCAGTCGGTCCTCAGCCTCCCCTCTGCTCCCCTGAGGCATCTCTGCCTGCCCAGATGTGCAGCTGTTTATGTGGAGCAGCGATAAAAGCAGCTGGCCTGGCCCTCCACATCCTCAAGATGAACAGAGGGGGTCGCCATTCTCCAAACACACTGCTGACAGAAGGAGCTGCTCACATAATCTGATTTCATTCCCAACAGGTTCAGGAACAGTTTATTTTCTTAATCCTTCCCTGTTCAACCATTCAAGCAGCCAAAGCAAAGCAGTGAGCACAAATTTACAAATATCATACGTTCAGCACCATTTCTGTGGATGTTTCAGAGAGTTTGAGTAAAGAAGTAAACGTATATCTTAGATTATTTTATCATATTCCACTTATTCCTGCAGTGCATAACTTTTGTCTCTGACTTCTGTCAGTGAGAGTAATTACACAAACACTGTCAGTGCTCCAGCATCCTCCTAGGCTGCATTCCAAATTGCATACTTTTTCTTTCTACATTTAGTCCGCAGCACTGCACTCACCTTTATAAAGTATGTACTGTTTCTGGGACATACTACTTCATCATAACATCTCATCATGCACCTTGAACTTTGACTTTCTTGTTCATACATCCTTTGCGGTCCAGAGCGAAAATTTGAAGTAAAAAGGAAAAGTATGCCTTACACTTGAACGCGCTGTCATCTGTCACCGCAGCTTCTTTTATCTGTCGATGAGCCGTCATCTGTCTGCCCTCTCAGAGGTTTGTGGGTCAGAAAAGCTGGCTTACATACAGCAAAACACGACCGGCTGCAGTAAGATGTGTTGGTATTTCTGGCATACTGCATTTGTCATACTATGTGTTGGGACATACTAAATCTTTTCTAGCGTACTAAATATTATGGTAGTTTGGGTGTTGGAATCCAGCCCGAGTAAGATGCATTGCGACCAGTGTGCAAGCACGGGAAAGTCACCACAGACTTAAGGTTTTAAAACTTTGGTACACTGTGAAATAGAAGTGTCAACTCATTTGGCAAGACTTGAATCTAATGGACAGTCATTTATATGTTACTGCATGTTTAAATACATTAACAAAATGATCAAAATATAAAGAATAATAAGTCAAATATAATTTATGAACTGTAAAAAGTGCTTTATATTTTTTGAATGTAACAACCTAAAACTATTGAGATTATGATTTTAAGACACAATTATTATTATATTATCACAATTACAGCTACATTTTTTTAATTTTATTGAGTAGTCGTAGTACTAATTTACTAGTTTAAATTAGTTTAGTAAATGTAAATGATAATCTAACCCTCATAATAGCGGCTCATCCTTGATATTCCGTAGACACTAGTGACATCTTGTGGTCAGTTTGTGTCACTGAATCTTTAAAAATGACTGATGTTTGTTATTTGTCCACTCCTTGTTAGGGGGTGACAAACTCTCACACAGCTGCACAGGGACCCAGAGGAGACAGTGGAAGGTTACAGTAAAAATGTTATATAAAGAGTATAATATAGTATACATTATAATATATAATATAGAATAAAGGTTCACAGGGGCCTTAGGTTTTTATTTTCTTCATGGGTTTGTATAACATATGTTGCAGCAGAATGTGATGCTGTGTGGACAAATTTGACCAAAACAGCAGCTGCTCATTATATCGTCACGTCATAATGTGATGTTTGTAGCTGAGTCACATCTAAGGCTGGTGCTAACAATCTGCAGAGACATAAAATAAACATAAATAATATCAGTGCACCAACTTATACACAACATGCTGCATTGACACCATTGCCAAATACTGCTCATTTCAGTTCCATGGTGTCAGCATCACCAACAAGGAATCATCTCTTGTCAAGTGCAAAGAATGACTTTTACATTTCATGTAATAATAAATCCAACATCAGCATCAAAGAAGCGGTAAAAGAAGCTGATATTTCACATTAAAATTGGTTGAGAAATTTGTCATGCGTAAGTCAAACTGCAAGTACAGGTGACAAAAAAACAAATAGTTTATCATCTCTTTATAATCTAACTGTCTGACAGTTATAATCCGTATCAGCTTGTTCTAAATCTTCTTTGAAGCTACATCATGTTTACTGAGCGAGGCATTCAAACCCAAAACTCCAACTCCTCCAACTCCTTTGAACAAGAATTACATGAGTATTGTACAGATGTGTATGAACATGAGTTTTAATGAAGGGGTTAAAGAAAACTCATTGTGGAGCATTTTAAAATGAGATTCACAAAGTGCTTATTTCTGCAGGGCATGTGTGCCATCTGCTGTCACCCAAGAGATTTTAATAAAGGGCATTTGCAAACTGCCAGATTCACCGATGCTGTGAGCTGCATTATAATGTAGTATTTATGTAACCACAAACACAATGAGGTAATGTTTCACTATGAACTCTTATTAAACCATCTTATATCCACTTTACAATATGTTTATTCTTATGAATGAACCAACTAAAGGATCACCCTCAAGTGGTCACAAGGTGGCAGTAGAGGCCTGCTGGCATTTAACCATGCACCCCTACAACTGGAGAGCAACTGTGCACCTGCTGTGTGTGAGCCAAATGTGCAGCACACAGGGAAAAAGACAACTGGGCATTTTACAAGGTGTGAAGGTCAACTGTCTCCTAGAGGTCCTGACCTTAACATGAACAGGGTCAGGTCGTGGAAAATCAGACTTATCCTATTTTGAGGACATATATTTGAAATGCATGAAACAAAAGTGAGTGGACATGTGTGCTCATGCACGATTTGTGCATTTATTAAGAGGCCAAAATCCTGCAGGAGGAGCAGCAAATGAAATATGCAGACATTGACTTGCCCTTGGAATATATTTGTGAATGAGCCCAGCAGATCTCTCCCCCCTCCCCCCCCTCTCTCTCTCTCTCTCTCTCTCTCTCTCCTCATCTGGATAAATGTCACGGATTGCCAAACAGACGAATCAGTGTGTTTTTGTCATTCAAGAGGAGGTAACACTGTCATTTTGTTGCCTCGGAGACTACAAATCAATCCCATCATGCAGCATCCTCTTGTCCATATTTCCAATGAAAGGGTCCAGTCACTGCTGTCGTCATCAGGCAGGGAGAGAGAGAAAGGGGGGTTGGACTCACCTGTGCTCTGATTGGCTCCTGCCGGTAATGAGCTGCCATTGATGTTTTTGTGGCCCTTGCAGAGAGGAGGTGTGTCTCCAGCTGGAAGAAGCACACGCCTCCTGTATAAATACCCAACTCAAACTGTGGCGATGATCAGACGCACCAATTTAAAGAGCTGCCTTCCTCGTCCTCTGGCTCTCACTTACTTTCGGTTTGCATGAGCTGTGCTGCTTTGGAGGAAGATAAAAAAAAAAGAGAGTAGAAAGTATTGAGAAGTGTTTCTATTCCCCTGGTCATCAGAATTGACAGCAGGTGTGAATTCATGTCTGTATTTTCCCCGCAGATTTACTGGTGAGTACTTCATCTTTTTCACCTGTTTCACCTGTGCTTTGCTTTCGTTTCAGCTGCTTGATAGAAATGTCTAAATCAAGTATCAAACACTAGATTTGTTGGCTTTGCACCTGACAGGTAAGAACAATGAAGTGTGTATAGATGTGGTTAATTTTGCTTGGTGATTTCCCTCAGAACCTTTTGTTGCTGCACCCACTCCTGTTTCCTTTTGAGATTGACTCTGGGGTATTGCCCCTGAATTTAGAAATGTCAGGGCACACAGATTGGAAAAAAAGCAAATTCTAGTCTCACTTTCTTTTTGTAAGCAAATGATTGTCACCACCAGTTTTTCTAAACCTTGCTGCATGTGCCAATTCAGAAAGGTCATCGTGGTCACACAGTTTTTCAGCTATTTCTATTTAGGGATAAGAAAAAAAGCACTTTAATCCCCTTTTCAAGACCTTTTTCTGAACCAGGAAACTCGCAGGCTTACATTGCTATATCCTCCAACATTTGAATAGACTAAGATACTGCTGTCATCCCTCGCTCTTTAGTGCTGCAGGTGCACTGCAATTGGAGAAGGATGGATGCACTCTGCTCCTATCTATTACCGTCAATATCAGTGTCGTTTTTCTTTCACAATTTCTTCTGACAGCCAGCACCCCAACTCCTCGAGTTACTTCTCGACACGGGCACAGTGCATCTTTGTTTATCCGAGCCTCTCTGTTCTCTTATCTGTCGAGTGTTTTCCTGTCTGTAGAGAGGATATGCAAGTCGCTTTGAAACATTGTTTTGCGAGCACTGTTCAAACCTCAGCAGGCTTCTGGCTGTCTCTACCAGGAAGTTCACAATCAGCCTCTTTACTGTAACCACACGTTGCCTACCTCCAGTATAGCAATGCTTCTGTTCTGTAATGTTGCTTCTATGAGCAAATCTGAAAACAGGGCTTCACTTTTTCTGCAGGGTTAGTTTTATTTCAAAGGTATGACAAGAAACTTTTGAGCATTATTTGATCCGTATCTCAGCTGCCAGTTCCACTAAAACCTTTCAGTGTCTGCGCTGTGGCTTTCTATCTGTGAGAACAGGAAGACGTGTTTCTCACAATAGCAGCTGAACATATACACGCAGAAGCTTATAAAGAAAACTTGGTGCAAGTTTCTAGGCATATAAGGTCAGTAGGATTTTCACTCCCACGCTCGTCACTGAGATTGCCATAAGGCACTGGAGTGGTAACTGATCCATGATGTTTTCAGTGGCAGACTCAACCCACAGGAATCTGGATACAACCCATTCATTCCAGCGCACTCCCGGGGGTCTTACTCAGTCCCCCCACCACCACCACCCACATACCTGCAGAGCTATGTGACTCGGCTGGTGGAAAGCACAGCGTTGGCATGGAACGTCGGCAGCTTTGCCCTGTCGCCACACAGGTCGAGATTTATGATAGTAGTAGTAAGAACCGTGGGGTGGCAGAGGGGAAACGATGTTGATAATGCAAGATGTAAATTCCCCTCCTGTACAGTGAGATTGTTATTGAGACCTCTCGGGGCTCCTGTCAGTGCCACTACAGTACAGACGCACATGGAGCCAGCATGGCCTTGGCCTTGTATAGTCCTGAGACAGGTGGATGAATGTGGCATCATGCTTATGTAAGACTATCAGGAGACGTTGCCACTGTATAATGAGGTTATGTAGATGTTTTACAAAGCAGATTTGTTAAACACAGTATGTCTGCTCCTCCACTGGTCACTGGGTCAGTGCATTTGTCTGCACCTGCACTGGTTGTAATCCTGAGTTAAAAATCAGAAACTAGTTGAAGTAAGTGGTATCACCGTTAACTTGGTCATCATTGGAAGGACCTTTTAGGTTTTAAAGAAATTGAGTCAGCTCGAGTAGGGCTGCGATTGTTTTCGTTATTAATTAATGTGCTGATTACTCATTCATAGTCTGAGATGCCGTTTCCAAATTGCTTGTTTTGGCTGATCAACATTTTAAAACCCAAATATATTAAATGAGCTATCAAAGAAAATATTCACACTTGATAAGCTGGAAATTTTTGGCCCTTTTTCTTAAATTACTTGACTGATTATTGACTTTAAAAACTGTTGCTGATAAATGTTTTGTCTATCAACTAATCGGCAAATAGTTTCAGCCCTAAACTCTTCATCCTTCCGATGTGTTTTTTTTTTTTTTAACACATGGTACATGACATCCATCTGTGCCCTGACTGGATGTGGCATTAGACAGCTGGCAGGCCCAGGTATGCTTTATCTTGACCGGGTCAGGAGGTAAAGAGCCATCTGCCACACCGGCCTCACACATTAATCAATGAAGGGCATTTGTCTTAAAATGTGGGCCTTGGCACTTGTGGTGCAGTTGCAGCGTCATCACATTCAGACGTGACTTGGAAGCATGTGCTCTTGGACGTAGACTCCAGTTAATCAGCTGCTGATCTCATGTCATACATGTATAGTTTGGTTACTTATAGATCACTTAACGACTCCTCTCGAGGAAGTGTTGGACTCTGTGAGAGGGACGCACTGTTCGCCGCTTGACACTTGAAGCAGTAATAGATGTGACTGTATGTTTGTTTCCTCCCAGGTTGACATGTTACTCGCGCACCCCCACTTCCTCCTCATTGTGCCCCTTTATGTTTTATTAGGCCGATGTTCTGTTATTCTTAGCCGAGCAGGATGTTTATACGATCCCCGAACAGAAATATGACTGGCAAGGCCTGAGTGTTTATCTTTCTCTCCCTTCCCTCGCTCTCTTCCCCTCTTCTCCTCTGCTCAGGTCTTCACTGTCACTGTTCATCCCTCCGTCCCCTCCTCCGCTACTTTTTTGCATGCCTGCCTCACCCTCCCCGCACCCCACTCAAGGATGAAATAAGATCAAGAGCAGCCCCAGCTGACATTATTTTCCATGTTAAACCTTGCATATCCTTCAAGCCTCCTTCTCTTTTATTTTTGGATATCCGGCTATTGTTTAGGCCAACTATGCCGTGCCGTCTGACTGGTGCAGTAAAGGTTACTTAATAGTAGAATTTTTTTAAAATTTTCTCACCTTTAGAGCCACCCTGCTGTCATGTCAGTGTTTCCTCGTTGAGGAGACAAGGGTCATGTGTAAATGTAGGAATGGAAAAACTGATGAATGCCGTTGCTTCAAATGTCACTGGGGTTAATGATCTCCTGACTCGTGTCATGCAGTTATCTCCTCCTGAGGATGAGTTCTGTTAATTGTACTTATTTTATTGAGTCCACATGAAGACTGCAGTCTATGTGGTGTGTGTGTGTGAACAGAAATATACTCAACTCAAAACACTAACAACATGATTGACAGTACTTTAAAATGTAGATGCACAAAGTGGAAGCCTAGAAATCCTGGGGGCTTTATTAGAAATTAATGAATGAGTCCTAATCTTCACAGGTTGGACTCATTTTATTCTTGTCGTTGTCGTTGTCGTTACAGTCATTTAAAGTGACTAACTTTTGCTGCATAATAACTTGTGGCCACATGAGTATAATGTTAAATGATAAAATGTAGTGCAGCACAAGTAAGAGAAGCACCTGGAAGTCAGCACACTGTCAAATACACAGCAATGTCTATCCAAAGGTCACGACTGTAGCGCCATTGAACTGAGCAAGAGGTTATCACAAGTTTTCATGTCTAAGAAGAAGTGTCTGATTTCTTATTTCAAAGGTTGCAAGACAAAATTTTAAGTCTAAATCATGCAGGTTTCATTTGTCCAGCACAGTTTGTCAGAATATAAACTGTGTTTCCATGAACAGTGTGACAACAACAAACCCTTTTTTGTAATTTAAGCTCATGCATGTGCCAGTAAATGTGGATATGTATAGATATGTTCATTAGTATTCAAGAGTATTCACAGTATGATGAGTTTTGAGTCATAAGTGGAGACAAAAACATGCTACTGTACTTTACTTAGAAATTCCAGAGAATGATGTTGTAATTGCTGATGAAGTTAAAACTATTGTAGGTTGTGACACTGTTTCTTTTTAAAGGGGACTTCTGTTTGTGTAACTGATCAAACACTGAGATGATTCAGTGCTTTCATTTTTTTTTTCAGGGTTATCTAATAGCCTTTGAAGCACTGGTGTTTTTTGATAGATGAATAAGACTGTGATGAATGGTAAAATTAATTCCATGGAACGCGTTTACATAATCACTCCTCATTTTAAAACCATTTTTTAATCGCAGAGTAATTTTTCGCCATTCTGCTACATCTAAATATAAACATTTTTATTTAAGATTCAAAGTAGGTCAAGCAAAGACACGCATCTCTTCCAAAAAAAATAAAAGTCCATTGAATCAGATAATGTGAGGTTGTGAGTGAGCCTTTGTCGTGTTCTATTTTCTTTGTACTATATAGCCGGTGACCACACAAACCACAAGCCTGTGGCCACTGACCACGAGGCACCAGGCTTTAAATAGAGAGCGTGAGAAGGCCCTTCAGCATCTCGTCTCAAGACAGCATCTATGTCGGTCCTGGGACCTGCTTCAAGTCATTTGTTTAAAGCCTTACTACGACAAAGCTGGACAAGGAACGCACCAAATGTGGATAAACAAACTCGTGTTACTTTCATCTGAAATGGAAAGTTTGGCCAGGCTTTGATGGAACTGAGTGCATTGAGTTCCACCCCAGTCAAATACCACAGCACGCCCCCAGCACACTCTCACAATGACTGTGTTCTCTTGATGCAAGCGCAAGAGCACATCGCTCTGTATTTAGAAATGGCCACCTTGTGCAAGCCACAGCACGAGCTGCACAGCTTTGCAGTGCGTTAGCACAGCACAGCACGGCATGGATTGGATGCTTGGTGTGTTGTGGTCAAGATGTGCAGAGTATAAACAAAACTGTTGAACATGTGCAGGTAAAACGACCATGACTTTCAGACTGTGGCTGTGTATATACATATGGATGGTTTGATGGATTTGGTGTTTGTTGGTTTACTCTTTTGGTTAGATGCAGTTTTAAATCACCATGACTTTTAGCATCCGTTTGTCCTCACTGCATCCACCCTGACTGTCCCCTGGTATATTTAGCACAAAACAAATGGGGACCACATTTAATTTTGTTCCTCCCCATATGGATCACTACTGCACAGTATCTGATCACATAACTTCTTTTCTTCTCTCAACCCTGCAGCCCAGTGTTTGTGCCCGGCCGAGATATGACTGAGGTGATGATCAACAGCACCCCCATGGAGGACATGAGGCTCAGCCCCAGCAAGGACAGACTCTCCTTCCAGGTATGACACTGAAAATGTTTGATCATGTTTATCATACTGAGGCGAACAATTATATTGTCATTGAAGTGTAATGGCATAAAGATGATTTATAGAGCTGTCTGATCAGTAATGAGTAGTTAGGTGTGAACACTAACTTACTAACCAGCTAGATAATGAAATTGCAATGTTAATAAAACATTACAGCGAAGTTCTACATCCCTCATTTTTCATCCTCTAACATGTCTGGTAAAAGGACATTTGAGGTCACAACTCAAAACACACAAAGGAAATGTACGTCTGGGGAAATGGTGTGTAATTTACTGTCACTGCCTGTCACAAAAATAAACCCTGCAGATTCAGAGAGAAACAGCCATCAGGTGGTCTTGACAAGGTGTTGCTGGCGGCTTTGTTTTACTGTCAGCTCAACAGGGCCATCTTGGAAACTAAACTACTTAAACACACAGCTGCTTGCTTATTTTAGTGTCACATTTATACCCAAGGTGAAAAGAGGATTATTTTAAGACTGAAACCATTTAAGACATGATGACCTTAATTAAGCCGAGACATTTTATGATTTTGGACAGAAAGATGTCGTGAGGTCATGGGCCCCCAAATATTCTTGAGCAAGTTCAACCTGCAGAGGCTTGATTACCATTTCATACAAGACTGATTTATAATTTAGTTATTTTAATGAAACATTCACATTCATAAACCTTATACAATAGCAGGCCAATGCCATGCTGTATGTAGACGCTGACTCTGAGAGGATGTAGACTAACCCAGAGGAAAAGGCTGGCTTCCTCTCCCCCCCGTTCACACCCCAGCTGTGAGTCTGTCTGAGAGGATGAGGAGCGGATGAGGGGCAGGAGGGGGGGAGCAGGAGAGGCTGCCACTTCTCCACTTTTTCCATCCCCATTCTGTATTTCCTCACCTCGGGCCATTTGCCCAAGGCCCCAGCCACTCCTTTAGAGAAGCACTGTATGAAGCAGCAATGTTGCCACCAGTCACTTCCTCCGTTATGGGCGCCGAGGGCTTTGACACAAATCGTGTGACCATTAAATTCCAGCTGCACCTATAAAAGGTATTGAAATGAATGTAACCTACTAGTGGGGAAGGATGAGCAAATAGTTCCTGATTTACTGAAAGATCATCACAGAAGGCAATGTCATCATTCAGGCATATTATAGTGTGCACCCCCTCCCGACCCCACCACACACCCCAGAATATCCTAAAATAGCCAACATTGTGCCTGGCTGGTGATGTGTCGTCGCTTCCCGCCACTGTAAGTGAAACAAGTTATGACATGTGTTAGCTAGTGGTCTAAAGGCAAGGTCACTCGCTGCCTAACTCCCCTTGGTGCTGACGCACAGTGAGGATTGGCGACGTGGGCCAGGAAACGCAGATACACGCAGGCATTAGACATGAACACACACATGCTCACACATACTGTACACACGCACGTAATCACACCCCTCGGTTCTATACGCAGCTGTTTTTAGAGATGTAAAAGCCTCCAATAGGCGCATACATGCTTTCATAACCTGACAAATTCTCACATTCACAAGGCATATTTATAGCTTTTTGTTCTTTTTCCTCCCTCCTCATCTGTCTCCTATGGAATTCATGGAGACTTGGACACAGCTGGATCCCCTCTATCTCTTCCCCTCTCTTCTCGTCTCAGTCTCTCTCCTGCCTCATCTAATGCTTTCTTTCCACTCGGCTCTTTGCCCAGACAGCGACATCGCAGCCCCCCCTCTCCTTCCAATGTCTTGGAGTGAAATGTGCAGGTCTAAAAATATTCATCCACTTTATCCAAACAACAGCAAAAAATGCTGTTCTTGGACCAGGAGTGGCAGGCTTTTTTTCCCCTGGGCCATTTCTCTGGTTCCTGAGAACAGAGAAAGTCTGAGGTTGACGTCCAATCTCACCAGGACAGCGAATGCATGTAATCTCTCTTGTCAGAATGTCTCTCATGCCCTTCACTTTGGATCCAAACATTTGAGTGTGGCACGCTGCGTTTATAAGCAGACGTATCAGTCTGGATTTGCAGATAACTCGGTCGATTTCGTGTTCTTTCCAAAACCTTTTTTCCAACTCCATCTCCACAGGAATATAAAGTATTCAAAACTAAATGCTCACTGTTATAGGGGTGGATGTTCTATTTATGCACAAATCATGTCCCGGTAAAGCTTCACCTCTTTGTGTTTTCAACTTACCGCTGATTTGAAATGACATGATTATGCTCTTGTATAATCTTCTGAGTAGTGGGTAGCGTGGTACTGGAGTTTGTAAGCAGCTACGAGCTGCTTGGCACAATGCCTTCCAAAGCATTTAGATTAAACATGATGCAGCATTTGCCGTAAGTCTCACTAGACATGCCTCATTTACCCATACACAGCCACTGATGTAACGCTCCCCTTGTGCGGTTCATTTCTGGGTGAGCACCTATGTGGAAAGCCAGCTCAGGCTGTTCGAGGATTGTGGGCCGGACAGGGCCAGGTATGCCACTGGGATTTTAAGCAACCACTTCCCGTCAGAGATGTTTAGTCTTCACATCACTTCCTTCACTGTTGTTTAGCCTTGTCGTGGTGCCTGCAACACTTCTACAAGGCTCATGACTAAGTTCTGGTATCCCAGAGCATACCACGCACTTAGCGCTGATCAGAAATATGCTCATAAATAACTTCTGGCTTTAGAGAAGACGGCCGACTCTCTTGGCTCCAAACAGCCTGGTCTGCAGTTTAGAAAATTACTTTTATGAACTCATGAGGTTAATGAAAGATTAATAACCAGTATTTAACTTGTCTTCCCTCTTCAGATATTCCCCGACCCTTCAGACTTTGACCGCTGCTGTAAGCTGAAAGATCGCCTGCCGTCCATCGTGGTCGAGCCGACGGAGGGAGAGGTCGAGAGCGGGGAGCTTCGCTGGCCTCCAGAGGAGTTTCTGGTCAGTGAAGAAGAAGAAGAGGAGGAGGAGGAGGAAGAGGAAGAGGAGCAGAATGGCGGCAGTATCCCAAACGGACAGCCGACACAGAATTCTCAGCACTAGAGGCTGTGTTGTAGCACCCACACTCTCTTGTCCCCTCCCCTTACTTGTGATAGACTCTCCCTTTCCCACACTGGTTCCACCGCACCTCAGCACCTCCGACAGACTCAACTGGCAGACGCACATTCAGTGTCACGTGACGCCATCTTGTTCTCCTCGACACCAAAGCATCACTCCCGCAAGAGAAGCAATACACACAGGCGACACACTTTCACACACAATGATTTAGCCTCCTGGACTCCATCAGAACAGACACCTTTAACCTACACTTTCCTACCATGCCTACCACCGTGTGTGTCTCGGCCCAGAACGGATGTCCTGTCGGACGGCGGCAGCTCAGTGCTCCATGGACAGATGTTACACTGCAGGGGGCTGCGACTGCTTTGTACTTTACTCCAAAATGGCTGGCGTCATGACCCCAGAGACTTCATACTCACATAACGAACTATTGTGGTGCCCGTGGGGATTATCATCTACAGTACACTGTCCATACCTGTGTTCAGTTTCTGGATTGATATGTTAATTATTGTGATTGCCACTGCTGTCCATAGATTTGTCGGTTTCTGGGAAGTGAATGTTTTGTGATTTTTGTCTGTTTTTTGAGAAGTGGGTGTTTTTGTGTAAAATGTTACTGGGGTTCCCCACCAACAAAAATTGTCGATTTCTTTTTTTTTTTTTTTTTTTAACCTTAAATTCACAGTAAAAAGGCAACACACTTTAGAGAAGTGAGCAGAAAGCGAGAGGAAACAAACCAGCATGCCCTGCTTACGCTTCTGTGATAAATTCATCGTACAAAGGCTTGTTATGCAGCGCAGGCACGGTCATGCTATGATCCCCCTCATCACATTAGCCTCCTGTAAGCCTTATTACAAACAGCACTTGGATGACAAAGCGAAATAGTGCAGCACTGAGAACTAAATGTGACAAGCAGGTTATTGTTTGAAAGGGCAAAGCTGAGTAAGGACTGACAATTGTAATTTTTAGACAAAGCAGTTGATAAAGCAATGTACAGACCCAATGAAGGACGTGTAAATACTTGTTCCCAATGAGCCAACCCCTGAGGCCTTGTTAGCGTGCTGATCCTCTTTGTACTTTTTGGTTTTGGTTTTATTTTTAGAAAGACAAAGACTGAGAATCGCTCTGAGCTGTACACACCTGAACTGAAAGTCTGTCCCGGTCTTCCTGTTATTTTTAAAAGCAGCCATACTTTTTTTGATGCCGTGAAGTTCAGGTCGCAGCGACTTCACACTGCAGGAGAGAGTTCACAAATAAGTTAGGCAATATCTGAAAGCGTATTAAACTCTTTACTCACGATACAATTAGTCCTGATGTTTGCCAAATGCTGTTTATGGGAAATCGTATTCGTTCTCTGGTAGTAACGTCCGTCATTTTATTTGTTCGTATTGCAGTTTCAGAAGTCGGTGTTTGTTTGTTCACTCTTTAAATCACCGCTTATTGTTTGTGGAACAAATCTTGTCAGTCGGTTTTGTGGAAAAGCTTTCACTTTTGTGTACACAGTATGAAATGCTGTTAGCTGTTGTACAAGCATGATTGAGATATGTCTGTTCTTCTTTGTAATTTCTCATTTGAGTGGCATTAGGGCTGTGTACAGAACATCTCTCTCTTTCTCCTGTCTGTCACCTACAGGTCCCACATTGTTTTTGTAAAGCTCAGGGAGATTAGCCGCCATCTTTCTCTCTTTTTTTTTTTTTTTTTTCCTTTTTGTATTTAGACCACTTTTCTCTGTGACAATTACAGAGGCTGTAAATAAACATTTGAATTTGCTATCCAACTGTGTGACTCTGCTGTGAGAATAATTAACCGTGAAGAATTACGGCCTTTTTTATGGTACGAGATGAAGTAAATGAGGCTTTTACAGGGGTAATCCTCCAGCACATTTAAAACAAAGTTTCCAAGAGACATTGTGTTTGCTTTAATTTTCCTTTATGTGAAACCCCCCCCTTTCCTTTCCCCACTCACTTCACCTGCAGTGGTTAGAGGAAAGCAGTAGTACTTCCTGCTTAACATCACTATCTACGAATACAGATGCATGTATCAAATGCGTATATGTAGAAGCGAAAACAGGCCACATGCTACTTCCTGTCGACTTGCACACGAACATACACACACACAATCTGACTCTTAGTTACAACAAAATCTAATTCCAGAGCTCCGAATAGCTTTTATTTCTAAGCTCTTAAAAATTGCATGTTTAAAAAAACAAAATGATGGCAGCGTTATGGGGAACATTGGTTTGACCTGCAGACCTTTGGAGGCTTTTTACAATTGCAGAAATATTGAGGATAGTACGGAGTATAAAAGCCTGTGGAAGCAACTCCTCACGCTCTGCCCATAAACACTCACCACAATGATACAAGACTAATAAAATGTGGTTGAGTGGAAAAGTTCTAATGGGGAACTGGGGGATTTACAGGAATAAACAGAAAGCTTTCTGATCACTGTTACAATGGAAACTTCTCAGGTGATTTGCTGCTATGTACTGTATTAGTGACCCGCTAGGTCAAGTTTGATTGCTTAGTACCGGGAATAGTCCATCAGAGTTGCTGCAGTAAGGCCTTTAGGGGCCAAGGGCCTGATAGATTGGCCAAGGTGGTACTCTCAGGGCCTTACAGTCACTTCCTGGAAGGGGAACAATGAACTGACATTCTATCCTGCTTCCTTCTTCCTGGAAAAAATGGAGCATAAAGAGTTATTAATACCCCCCAGCTGATAATGGTGGTCAGCGGCAGAGTGTGTGTCTGGCTCGGGGAGCCGGTGGCCAGTTCTGAATAAGCTAGAAAAAGAATGTCCTTTTCCCTTTCTTAACAACTGCTCCTTGATCTCAGCGGAAAATGTCATGAGATCATGGAAAGAAGAAGTTAGAAAAGGACAATCACAGTCCTTAGAGAGACTGAGTGAACTTACATCTAGCTACGCAATCATGTGACGTCAGCCAGAAACCTCTGAACTCTGCGTCGTCCTTCAAATATTACTGGAGAAAGGAATAGTGAGAAAGCAATATACTTCAGTTTTAATAAAGAAGGGTCCTGTATTTGTGGGGCTTAAGAAGACAGGAGAGGAAGCCCCCGAAGCATCTTTCCATAGCATTTTGACATTTTGAGCGGCTCTTATCTTCAACTCTCCTACTTCAGCCACTTCTGAGCTGATTAACTCGCTGAGGAACCTTCGCAATTAAAGACTTCTTAATGCAACCGGTAATTAAAATTTGTGATGCGATCTTGTTGCCCTTGACACCAAAGCATCAGTCCCACAAGAGAAGCCATACACACAGCCAACACACTGTAATCATTTTAGAGAAATGAGCAGAAAGTGTCTGAAAATAAACCAGCATGCCCTGCTTCTACTTATGTGATAAATGCATTGCACAAAGGCTTGTTATGCAGGCATGTTATGATCTTCTCGTCATATTGGCCTCCTGTAAGCCTTATTACAAACAGCACTTGGATGACAAAGCAAAGTAGTGCAACATTGAGAACTAAATGTGACGCAAGCAGCTTATTCACTCAGAAGGGCAAAGCTGAGTAAGGACTGACAATTATAGTTTTTGAAAAAGCAGTAGATAACACAATGTACAGACTCAGCGATGGATGTGTAAATACTTGTTCCCAATGAGTCAACCTCGGAGGCCTTATGGTGCTCGGATCTTGTTTGTACTACGGATTTGGTTTACTTTTAAGAATCACTCTGAGCTGAAAAGTTGAAACTGTTTTTCCTAGTCTCTCCTGTTCCTGAAAACAACCATAGGCTACTTTTGACAGGTATGACCTGACTGGACCACTAAAAACTGAGGCTGGGAGCTAAAAGGAAAAGTTAACAGGAGTTCAACGTTCATAAAGACAATTATGCTTCAGGCTGTGTTTCCATTACCTGGACAGTTCAAAGTTTAACTGTCGGTCACAAATGGAAAAATAGTCCCCACACTAGATAACACAAGGAAACATCACATGGTGGTATAGGAATACATTATCTAGTGTGTGGACTCACACACATACATTTGTCCAGCCTCTAGTATTTATCTTAGACTCTGAAAATCTATTTTCATAAATGAGCTTCTTACTACGAATGATGGAGACATACGTAAACACATTTCCTGCCGAAGTTGGAAAAGTTTTGGTTCTGTTATTGCCAAGCCACTGTCCATTCAGTCTGATCAAACCACAACCACACGGTCCAGATAAAGCAGATTAGTCCAGTTCTGAGTGTTAAACAAAGAGCTTGATATTTTGGGAAATATGTGTATTTTCTGTCTTGCCAATAGTTAATTGAGAAGAATGATACCATTCTTATTTCTGTTCTGTAAATACGTAAGTGGAGCCAGTGGCCACTTAGCTTATCTTAGCACAAAAACTGGAAACGGGGGAAACAGCTACCCTGGTTCTGTCCAATGATAATGAAACCTGAAAGCAAGACGGCGAATAAGTATTTCCCCAAATGTCCAACTATTCTGTTACAGTCTTAATAAATAACTGCTAACTTTATGTGCTATAAAAAAAAATGGGCCCTTGTGTTTTAGTTAACTCCACTGCAGATTTTTAAGCACTATGCATCTCTTGTGTGACAGAAATGTTTTTCCTCGCCACTCTGCTGGTGGTCAGAGGTGACAGCATTCATTTTACATACGGTAAGATGAGCGCTCAGTGAGAGTGAGAGTCGCTGAGTACTTGGTGACATCGGGGAACAGAGTGTGTCTCGCACACCATTGTTGGCAGTATCTTTAAATGTGTGTGTGTGAGAGTGTGTGCGCCTGGCTGTGTATTAAAACTGTTGTCAGAGCCCTCTGAGTGAAGTCACTGATAGCTCTTCTAGCTCATTCTTGGAATTCTTTCCAATGGAAACAATCCCATCGCTGATCCCAGTGTGTCAGCAGAGTCTGACCTGCCAACCCCTGAATTCTCCCCGACTCCCAACTATAGTCCACATTAACGCTGTTTCACTGTCACTCCTCTGCACATAAACTCACACCAACCTCTTCATGCACCCATAACACACCCCCTCCCTCTCAATCTGGTATGTCACGAGGAGAGAAATAATGCTTATCCGATGAACTCTTTTTCCACTCCCTCTCCTCATTTTACGTCTCCAGCGTGGTTGTTTTCTTGTTCTTTCTATTTTTCACTCTCCCAGACTTTTATTCCATTCTGTTGTTTCAGCAAGTTTCCCATACTTACATGACAGTAGAAATGTACTCTGCATTCCCACAGTGCAGGTTATGTAACGTGAGTTAACATTTCATTATAAACAGTGCCCTTGTTCTTATAACCTTGCTATTTTAGTGCTGCAACCTTACTGTATAAGCCACCAAGGTTTATTCTGTGTGTGCATGCATAACTGTGTCTGTGTGTTTGTGCAGAGCTTGCAAAGGGGCACATGTGCTCAGAGGTTTTATGTATAACCGTGTCTGTTATTATGAGTACCATGTGCGTAAGGGAAAGATTCTTTTCCCATGGTTCCTCAAGTGTGAGAAGAAAGTACAGCTCTCAGGACATGAAGCAAAAAACTCTGATAGTTATTTATAACCTGTCTGGAGACGGCCCACCAAGCGCAGACACATATCTGGCACTGTCAACAAGGGAAGAGCTAGAGTATGATACGCTAAGAGGCATACAACAAGTAGGGAGGATTAAAAGGGGAAGGGGTCAGGAAAGGAAAACGGAGGATGTTGAGGAGGTAGAGTATAAAGGACTCCTGCACTGTTACTTGGATAAATCACAAGTGAGAGACTTGTTGTCTCTCCTGGTGGCCAGTTTAGATCAGACTTGCTGAGATAAAGCAAAATGCAATCATAGCAAAAATGACACTTGGGATGTTGCTTCGTGATACTGCGCCCTTATAATATTTAACTCGTGCACTTTCCAAATGACACAACAAACAGCGCGGATGGAAAAAATGCAAGAGACCTCGACCTCAGTGACGTAACTCATTTTGTTGTAATCTGTCCTTTCCCTGAATATATTTGACATTTGAAAACCCCACAGCGCCATGTGATACGCCAGCCGAGAACAAGGGACCACAAAGCAGTGATTGCCATTCAAAACAAAGCCTCTACAGCATCACTATTAATCAGAGTCAAGCATACTCAATACTCCGCCAAACTGCTCTCTGTACCTGCACGTCAACAGACCGGCCTTTGAAGACATAATGCAACTGCTGGACTCTCAACCGCAGCACATATTTGGACAGATGAGTCTAAGCACCCTGGGACGCATTCTCTATTTAACAGGATGATGTAAGGTACGGCTCCATCTCATCCTCAAGCTTTTAAAGCTTTGATCAACACATGTCTGCTGGCATTCGTTTTATACCGTAGTTTTGTGTGTTAATGTGCTAAGCTACAGCCTGCTGTTCTTCCATAGGCTGTCACTGATATAAATAGACTGCTTATGACCCCGCCACTCTAATCCTTATTGCCTGGAGACCATGGTGGAAAAAGAGAGGAAAGAGAGAGGGGATGGGACCAGGACATAGATGGAGGCAAACACACAGATATCAAGATGCAAAACTGGAGTGACAGCAATGTGCATGTGCTGTTTCAGGTGTGAGGCCGAGACAATGTGAAGAGGAAGTGGAGTGAAAGACAAGAAGACTCAAGTGCAATCATCCGTGTTCCCTCTCTTTGAACGACCAAAAAAGCACAAGAGGTCACTGGAGGCAAGAATGTTTAAAAAAACAAACTAGATGAGGGTTGTTTTTTTTTTTTTCAATAAAGCCTCGTTAAAGTGCTATCAATAGATTCCATTGTAAATAAACCAAAACACAGTGTACAATGCCCGAAAAGGTCTCTCTCCCACATGGACTTATGTAAGTCAAGTGGTATGTCTAGCATGAGTTAATGTTTTTGGTCCTGACATTTATCTGCTAATGTGATCCCAACTTTCACTGTAAGAAAAGTTGCATTTAACTTGGCTCACCTCGGATATCTTTCTTATCAGCACACAGAACTGAACTGTACATGTTTTATACTCTTTAAGGATTCAAATGACTGTGTTTCCAACCCAAGGACTTAGATATTTGGAATTCTCAAAGGGGATATGATTAGGAGCACCTGATCAAATTGCGTTTGCTAAATTATCCTAGACAAACGTCATTAATCATGCGGATGTGCTTGTCTTTTGAAGGTGAGTTGGCACTGAACTGAAAAAAATGAGAGCTTGTTTCAAAGCAAAGTTTTTCCGTTCCCCTCTGAAGTGATGCGCTGACCCTTGAGAAGTTTATACTGACAAAGCTATACAGTTCACTCAGTCTCTCAGATAGAGTGCATGCCATAGGGAGCAGGTCATGGAAAAGTCTTGAGTTTGACTAAGTGCACTCTGTCTTTTACCCTGTCTGTCAGTCCGCCTCTACCTCACTCAACACACACACAGCAGCATGCATGCACACAAGAGAGTACGTGAGCACGCTCGGATACACTCAGACACATTGACAAATCTGCACACACACACATCACTGAATGCTGAGGTAATTTGTAACAGTAGAACAGCTCATAACTGTGGGTAAAAGAAACAAATGACACATGCTAGGATTTACACTACTTTAAAAGGGTATGTTGGGGGAACTCGGACATGAAGTATATCATCAATACCCTGTTCGAGATTTGAATGGGTTCTGACATATTATTAACAGGGGGATCAGGAGGAAGAGCACTGCAACATGAGCAAAACCTCTCCAGCTCTGAAAAGAGGATTAGTGAGCAAACAAAGTAGATAGAGAAATGGGCATACCTATCCAGTGGTGGTTCACTTCAGTGATTTCAGGCATGATTTAAAGACACGTATGTCGTTGGAAAAGTTAATCTTCCAGACATGAAGTAGGCTATTAGGTCGAGTCTGTTGAAACAGTGTGAAGCCTACTGGATATTTACTCTTGAGACACTTCAACTAAGGGGCAGGCTGTCTTGTTCATTGTTAACCAGTATTAATGATTAAAAGGATCATATTTTGATTAGTTAATTGGATAAGTGACTTTTTTTATTCTCACTTGATTACACATATTAATTTAAATGATGATACTGCAATAGATTATTTGTACTAATTAACTTTTTTTCCTCGCCTATTTGGGGATTGTACACTTATTTTGCCCTGAGGTTGAAAGACTGAGCTGATAAAGATAAATTTTATGCCACTTTATTCTTATATTGCACCTTTTACTTCACAGCTACAGTTACAAGTTATTTTTCAGATGACTTATGATGTGTTTTTAAAATATGATGCATTGGTACATATTATTATCCAACAGTATAAAATAGTTAAAAGCTAGTTCCACCTCCACCAGCTACAACATTAAAATGCTACCCAGACATAAACAATAAACAACAATAAAATAATGTGACATACAATAACACAGCACTCACAGGGGACATATTCCTACATAATGCCCTTTATAATAATTTGCATATTGTAGCATTAGTAATTATTAAAATGTGAATACTTGTCCCACTGGTACTTGTATTAGCAGTGAATGTATTGAGTCTTTTCCCCTTTGCACCTGCTACAAACACTTTATGAATGCATGTAATTTGACTTATGCCTAACACAAACCAACACGTCAAATATGCATTGCATTCAGTATTTTGCTCCACATCTGCGGTTTACTGTCGCCTCCTCGACGAATGTAGCTTGCACAAACAGCACCCCCTGTTGATGTCTGCTTGTAAGGACAGGTGAGAGGTAACAAGTTGAGAGGTCGTATTAGCAAAGCGCTTAAAGGCGGCTACACTTTTTGTTGCAGCCATAGTAAGTAAAGACACTCGAAGAAACGCGAATTTGTCGTGGGTTCGTGGTTGATTCGGCTCATATCTCGGGAAAATCAAATCGGTTGCGAAACAGCATCAACAGGCTTTGAGAACGAGTAACGCAGCTGTTGATAAGCTGAGCTAGTTAGCTAACGTTAGCAAGCTACTAGCTAAGCTGCTATGTCGCAGCCAAGTGCTCGGACTTATTGGAGCTAACAGAACTAGCTCAGCCAAGACAAACTTTTAATTCTGGAGGAAAACACGAAAGGTGGGTATGTTGTCATCCGACAGTATGAAGTGAACTATTCGACATAAGTTCCTGCATTAGCCAGCCTTGTTAAAAGTGTGCAGGATAACGTCGGTTAAGATGAGCTAGCTTTGGTTTTATGTAGATTTGGCTAGCTAAGTTAGCATACACGTTGTTGTTCGTATTAGTCTGGTTGTGAGGCTCAAAGATTGCACTGACAGCAGATAACAAGTTAGCCTTGTCATCTCATGTGGACATTACAGTATATAGACAACAGGCTTTCTTATTTTTAATGTTGAATTAGTTGTTGATAACATGCTAAAAGTGCACATAACATTAGCTTTCCTGTTAGCAAACCCTTCTTGCATCTCACCAGTGTTTATCTGCAGGGTTGTCACTTATTTGCATGTAAGACTAGAGTTAAGTAATAATTCACGAAGCAACTTGTTAACTCAAGGTATGATTGTTTACAGACTGAGCATGGAAAATGTAGTTCATGGTCTGTTTGTGTAACCACTTAAAATTTAAACCCTGGCTAACCCTTCTTGTCTGTCTGGTTAAAGTCCTTGTTCCTTGTTTGCTCCTCCGAAGAGTTATGAAAACGTGTACACGATAAATAATGGTACATCAGCCAACATTACTCAGTAATCTCTATTATATTGCATCAACAAGGCGTGGTTTAGTCTGTTTCCTAATGTTTCATTTAATCACATAAAATATTCATATATGTGTTATTGCATTAATCGATATGTAAGCAGCCACTGATATGCACCTTGCACCCAAATACATTACTCATCTACAGGTTCATTGTGCAGCTGCAACTGTTAACAAACTCCGACCAGTTCAGACACATATACTCAGAGTGAAAAGTATATCTCAAGTGATCAAAATGTCTTTGTGATCCAATGCGAAGTCTTGTTTACAGTGGGATCATTGTCAGAGTTGATAGTGGCACAAGCAATATTGCATTTCCAGGCATTCAGGTTCAAAAGGATGTGTCCCATACTATGTTACTGTTTTTCATTCCTCCTCCCAGTACTGTTTCCTTTTCCACCCATACAGTGAAAGAGGTTGCTGTTGGCATCGCTGATGGTTGCAGATTATGTGAGGTTGTTAAGCCATTTTCATCATGCCTCTAATGTTTAATTTTTTGGCTGTTTTGTCAAAGGATGTCCAAAAGTTATGTAAGAAGTTCTGTAACACTTAGTAATGAGACTCGACCGATTGTGGATTTGTAAAAGCCAGTAGATTTATAATAGTTTGGAGCAGGAAAAAGCAGATAACAGATTAATTGGCCACGCCAATTGATAGATCGACCTCAACTTGGTAAATATTGACAGTATCTAAGTTTGCAAGGCCAAGAATTAAAGCAGTTGTTCAGTTCTGGAGGAGGTTTGTTCTCGTCAAGTGCCCTTAAGGTTGTAAAATAGATCTGCACTTAAATCTATTTGCAATTAATTTTACAGCATTATGTATTTCTTTCTTCCTCCCTCTGTCTTCCCCTCTCTGTCTGTGTCTTACACACACACACACACACCACTTAAGCACATTGTTTAGCCTAGACATGCTTGACCTCTTCACTCTGCTTTGCTCTGTTGGGATGTCTGGTCTTGGCTTAAAGTAAGGAATGCAAAATGATTGCCAGAGAATTCAGACTTGGACTATGAGGAGTATGCTGTGCATTGCATGTGGTGGTGTGTTTGTGGAAGTGCTCTCAGAGTCATTACTATGGTGATTAAATAAATGTTAAACCAACCCAAATGGATGGGACTAAATCAAACTCACAAGTGGTACTTGCTTTGGAGTATGGAAACAAAACAGTTTCCGTGGATGCCTTATATAAATAGTGTTATGTCCCAGGTGTGCACGCCAAGCGGAAGAAAAACATGTTTATTTAACACTTTAATGTCCATAATTCCATTCACTTTTCACATCTCTGGCTCAGGCGTGTCGTGCCATATACAGCTAGCATGTGTGAATAGGCTCGTCTGATTGTTCCAGCAGCCACCCAAGGGTGTGCTTTTTGTTTTTGTGGGGACACAGCCTAATTGTGGCAACTGTGCTGAGCAAGCCTGTTTTTCCTCACCTTTCTCATGCCTCACATTTTCCGTTGTTATAACCAGTAACCCTCAAACCCTTATTGCCTGCATAATCATGCACATGAACACACTTGCATCTTTTTAATGCACCTTCAGCCAGTTTGGTTGCTGCTGTGAGACTTGCTGCGTCATGGTGCCGCAGAGGGTGTCAACGAGGGGAGGATGATGGGAGCGCTGGGGGCAGGTAGTGTGAACCGAAGGCTTGTGCAATCACAACAGTAATTGAGGTGGAAAGGTGAGAGCCGCAGTTCATATAAGAGAAGAAAACACCTGCTGGATGAAATCCTCCCTGTAGCATCAGCTCAGACTCCCTGCATCAGCAAGGTCGGGGCCTAATCAAATAAAGACTCGCTGTATTTCCCCTTTTAACCTTTATCTCACAGGAATTGCTCATAATTGACTTTCTCCACTGCTAAGCTTAAGATTAATGAATCTTATTATTTGTTTAGGTTGTATTAAAAAACTTGCATTTTTGGGTTTTTCAGAACATGCATGCTGTTTGTCAGCAATGTTTCTTTCTTATTTGTGTATATAGTCACACAAATTAGATGAAGATGCAACTTACACTAATAGACCCTTTTACTGTTTTTCAGTTGACATTTAAGTGACTTGCTTAAAGGCAGTTTGTCTTGGTTGCTATCACAGAGTGTTATTCATCCACTTGCTGGAGTTTTTAAAGTTATGGTTGACTAGGACAAGGCCTGAGACTTCTTTTCAGGTTTGGTGGAGCCACACTAGGAATTGCACAAGGTCATCAAAGTCCGTGTACTACAAACAAAACAGGTGCAACAAAATGACAAGGAGAGAGATGGAGAATCCAGTCAAGCTCACAGTCCTGAGACGAGGTCTAATCAGGCAACAGAAGTGAAAACACCTGTGTGGATGCACCATATGTCATGATTTTTAAGAGGACATGTTCCGCAAGTGTAACATTACCATTGGAAGCTTAAGTGGTCACCACTGATGTCATTGAACTGACAAGGGATCCCCATTGGCATGTCCAAATGAGACCGTATAAACTTATCAGATATGTCATGGACAATTGAAGGTCCCAGTACTTGGTTTAGAATTTCAGAAGGATTACAGACTCAGTTCACTTCCCTTACAGATCTAATGACCACGTGGTATTTCTGCTATGCTGCAGCTACTCTTAGGAACATGCTTAACCAGTCTACGTAAATGGTTTCCATTTATGTTCAACCAGAGCATTGGGGTCTATGCATATTGTATGTATGAGTTTTTATTTCAAGCCCGTTACATCATCAGCTGTTTTCAAAATTGCCCAGTAATGCTGACACCACTGTGAATGAAAATTGGTGCACAGGCTTGTAGTGAATCATAAGCCTAGGAGTAGTTATCAAACCTAGGAGACACGATTTCTTTCTGAAGGTATTTTTTATTATTATTTAAATGACCTCAACTAATTAAAACAGCTAGTTGGATTTAAAAAATCCATTGCAAGTAAGAGTGTGACCCTTGGTATATTTTGCTTTCAACATCCTGTCTGGATTGCTTCATGTAGTGTTGAGCAATATGGATGAAATCCTCTGTCCCAGCGTATGTACTTTTATATCCTTTATCAAAGTTTTGTTTTGTTGTACTGGTATGTTTTGATGTACTGTCCACAATATGGCCGAATATCCATATAGCTGTACATGTGTCCTGAAATACTACATCACAGTACAATATGACAGTATGGCACAATCTTTGATTTACTTAATATTAATATTGTCTTGTGATATGTATCATCATATTGCCTATGCCTAATTATTTACAATATTTTAGTGCTTTGGATATGGCTGATATGGCTTATTTATTTTAAGAACATCAGAAAATGTTTATGCCATTGCACAGACTGTACATTCAGTGAATAATTTTGATGTCACAGCCACACTTGATTTAGTGACCATGCACCCATAATTTGTTAGCCAAAGTCAGAACGGTTCCCCTATTTACATTCCACACAAGGAATGTCTGCCATGGATTTTCCACTGTTTGTGGGAAAATATGTCAGAGGAACAGAACAGCAGTCTTTGCTATTGATGAGACTGTCGATAATCCTATTTGTTTCATGTTACAGGGTTACTTCACCTCAGCTACTTTCCATAGTGGAAATCCAAGTCAGGAATAAATTCCATAAATGTCATCATGTTTTGCCCCCTTTCTCAATACAAGTACAGCTCAGACTTAGACTGCTCAAGACCTTTTTATTTTTTATCTTTGATTTCCATTCCAGCGAGTCTAATCTGTCTTGTTCATCTCTCCACAGATGGCTGTGTCCGTGCGGGGCCTATACTTTGTGGTGACCCTGTTTTTGGGTAGTTTCTTTGGAAGTGTCTTCATGCTGGGTCCAGTTTTGCCTCTCATGCTGCTCTCTCCTGCTTGGTACCGCTGGATCACCGATCGCATCGTCGCTACCTGGCTCACCCTGCCTGTGGTGTGTACAACAGCTTAGCCTCGACTTAGCCTACTTCTGTGTGTGCCATATGGTCTTTAGTTACCTGTGTTGGACACTGTGACGATAACTTACGTCATCTCAGCCTTATTTATGCTTAATAAGATTTTAGTGCTGTCAGAAGTAAACTTAATTTATTCAGATTGCCCTTGAGAACAATTATGCAAATCTTATTTACAGTGACCACATGACTTGACAGCATTATTAATTTATTTTCCTGTCACTCTTGTCTCTCTTCTAAATGTATCTTTCCACCTTTTCTCTTCCCAGTCCCTCCTCTCTCCCTCTACATCCTTTTTAAATTATCATTCTTGTCTTCCCTTGATCATCTGCCTCTCCATTTTGCTCCCTCTTTCTTGCACTGCCCCTTTCCATTCTTCTTATTCACTTCTCCATCCTCCCTCCATTTTGGCATCTCTCTCCTCTCTAGTCCTTACTGGAGCTGGTATTTGGCGTGAAGGTGGTGATAACAGGCGATGGCTTCATTCCGGGGGAGCGAAGTGTGATCATCATGAACCACCGAACCCGTTTGGACTGGATGTTCCTTTGGTGTTGTCTGCTCAGGTACAGCTACCTTCGTCTGGAGAAGATCTGCCTCAAGGCTGCCCTGAAGGCAGTGCCTGGCTTTGGTGCGTATACAGTGGCTCCCTTGCCCTTTCCTGTACCCACACACACAGACTTGCACACATCTGCATATCATAATGCAATATATGCTTTACAAAGCATTAAGATAAGATATACCTTTATTTGTCCCACAGTGGGGAAATTCACATTGCACAGCAGCAAAGGTGATAGTGCAGTTAAACAGTAAGAAAGAACAATTTAAACAGACTAAAAAAGATATTAAAAAAATTTACATGAGATTATTTACAATTTGCAAATGTGAATGAAATATGTAACCAGTATATACACTAGGTAAAATTAAAACAGCTGAGTCTAAATGTAAAAGAGGAACACAAATTCAGAGCAGTAAATGCAGACTAATACAACAGTCCTGCAATAAATCCTACTTCATGAGGATTATAATGTTCAGTTTTTATGGAAACTGTTTGAGAGAAGTCGATTCAACTGTATGATCATTTTAGAGGCATTTTGAATGTCTCTAAAACAGTTTAAACAAAAACTGAACATTATGACCTTCATGGATAAGGATTTATTTCAAGACTGTTGTATTAGGCTCTATTACTTTTAGCTAAGTGCACCCAATAAATTGGCAACTGAGTGTAGTGTAACATAGCAAAAGAAAATAAGTCAAACCAGAAAGACACAGGTTGACAAAGCTGAGAGCAAGTGTACTCTGATGACAAAGGCCCAATGTCAAATGTTTTTCTTGGGAATGTGGCTCTTGCCTGCTTTGAAAAGTTGAGCATGAGAAATAATCAATTCTGCATGTAAAGACATTGTTTGTATTGTACAGGCTGGGCAATGCAGGTGGCCTGCTTCATCTTCATTCAGCGTCGTTGGGAGGAGGACAGGAATCACATGGAGAACATGCTGGACTACTTCTGTGACATCAGAGAGCCCCTGCAGCTGCTTCTGTTCCCAGAGGGCACAGACCTCACTGGTGAGACATCAACAATGCAACATCTCCGTCCATTCATGGGTCACATTACCCACATTTCAGTTGTTGTTATCAGAATGTGTTACCCACCGACTGGTTTCCAGAGCTCACTGTGGCATGTGTCTTACACTTTTGCACCGACACTGTTATGCAAACACAATTTGCAAAGTGATAAGGCATAGCCAAATCCCTTGACTCACACCCCACACAGTCATTTCTGCAAGAATGCTCTGATCTATCAATCCAAGCAACAGCGACACCGATGTCTAAAGCCCTTTCAGATCACCATTAAGCCAATCAAAGCCCCGAGTAGCTTTACCAGGGGAAGCTTAACTTCTCTTTACATACCATGATGCCATGAGGGGTCCAGTGAAGTTGCATCATAATTGGTTAGCAGATTTAGGGCTTTAAAGATTGTTTCACTTTTGGTGTTTTGGTTGTGCCTCTATATGTGCACATACGTCTGCATTTAAGCCTCTTAAACTACAAGGCTCAATTTGACGCAAGTAACAAGAGGATGTACACAGTATGTTTTGATGTCTTATGCCTTATGCAGAAGTTGTCCCGTTCTTTACTCTCCTAATACTTATTCCGGAGACATACATACAGACTTCCATCAACAGGATCAGGTCCAGGGTGCGCTTAAGCCCCTCTAAAATTTTCCATGACCCATTTTGAAGCTTGTAGAGCCTGTGTGAATTGAATGAAAGATTGTATAAGAATGACGAGTCACAGCAGGGGACTGGTCAACAAAGGTCTGTCCATGGTCCTTTTGTCCTACAAGTCGGCCTCAGTTACTTGTTACATAATATAACTAATGAATCATGATATAGTTTACATGGTCCTGCAACAAGTTCCTGGGGAATGTTGACTTAATGAACAGTCATCTTTCCTGTGTTTATGTCCACTGTAGTTTTTGCAAACATGTAAGTGTTTGTCACTAGTGGATGTATTTCGTTACTGTAGTCATATCCTGTAACCAATATTATTAATGTTTAACTGCTGTTTTTATTATAGCACACTGATATTTTTGCCATTCTATTTCTTGTCAACCAAGATTTACTTGCTGATTGCAGTTGCCAGAGGTTTATTGTGTGTCTGTGTCTCTTGCAGAAAATACAAGAGCAAAGAGTGATGCGTTTGCTGCTCAGCAGAGTCTGCCGAAATTCGAGTATGTCCTGCATCCCCGCACCACAGGATTCACCTTCATTGTGGACAGACTACGAAAAGGTCAGGTGTGATCCACATCAATTGTTCTGCAAACATGGAACGTCTACATTAAACAAGACGTTGATCCACCCATAATAAAAATGTTATTTGGCAGTCAAACAGCAGACGTGTGCTGTGTGTGCTTATTTGGCCTCCAAGAAAATAAGTAGGACTCAAAGTCTGCCATCACAATGAAAATATTTTATCTGCAAAACCATGGGAAAATGACCTGTTATCATGATGATTGTAGTTAATCTGCTGATGCTGTTTGTAAAAGAAGGGATCGTACCTGTTATTTTAAGTCTCAGACCTATGCTTCATCCCACTGCCAGCCATTACAACACCCCTGAGATTCTCATGTTTCTCTATGAGCTAATTCTGGCAGTCCTCCAGAGTTCTTAAATACCACCTCTGGCCCTGCCATTGCATCCCCCACCCACCCTGGATGCTGAGCATGGCACTAACTCTCCGAGCAGGTGTTGTGAATCAGTGTGATGTCATCAGACTTAGCTAATTCTCCTCTCTCCCTGTCTGCACCGCTGACTGACATGCTGTGCATGTTGTTCTTTGTCCAAGTCCACTGTGCCCCTCTCAGCTCTATTTTTATCATGGTAGAGCTGAGCTGTACAGGAGCAGGCGCTGGCAGGTGTCATCCTGTACACTTGATATTTAATTCAGCCCTATCTGTGTGCTGTAAAGACACTGCAGATCAGCGATGTTGGTATAGAGCTCATGGTAGTTTTGAAGGCAGAGAAGGGATGAAGCTCTAAGTCCCTGGATAATTAGAGGCACATGTGTAATGAAGCTAAGAGCTGGGATTTTAAAGGGTGTATAACACAGTTTCAATAACCAGTGTGGATGTGGAAAAGGGATCATATTAAATCTCCCTGCAGTGTCATGTCGTCATGTCTGAAACTCTGTAATTTACAGTAAGTAACGAGTCCAGACCAACGTCTTGTTTTGATTATATTACACTATTATTTCAGCAACTGTTCATCATTTAAAATTGCATTTCTTTTTCCCAGGAGACAACCTGGATGCTGTCCATGACATTACAGTGGCATACCCCAAGAACATCCCTCAGACAGAGCGTCACCTCATCCTGGGGCTTTTCCCTCGTGAGATTCACTTCCACGTCCGCCGCTACCCAGTGGCTTGCCTGCCCACTTCTTCCTCTGACCTGGAGTCTTGGTGTCGAGAGCGCTGGGCTGAGAAGGAGGTTCGTCTGCGGGACTTTTATTCAGGCCAGCCCCGGGCCTTCGATAGAGATGGTGTTGCACGTGTGCCACCTTGTAAGACGGAGCTGCGAGTGGCTCTGATCAAAGCCGCCTCACTGCTGTACTGGACCAGCTTCATTGCCCTGTGCTTCACTGGCCTGTGGCTGTGGGCTCCATTCAGGCTCTACTTCCTGGTCATGGTTGGAGTGTATATGGCCCAGCAGAAGCTGATTGGAGGGCTGGAGCTGCTGGAGTTGTCCTGCCATCGATACTGGAAGTCCATGGCTGCTGGCGTGGGTGAGAAGAGCAAGGTGCTGGATGGGAAGATGCAGTGATGATAGAAGACAGGGTTGACTGGACGATGACATGTTTCCACCTGTGCTCAGCAAGGACACTGAAGACTCAGTTGTCTCGGCCTGTTCAGTCTGGCGGGTTAGAGGATCCCTTTGAGGGATGTATCATGCCTTAGAAAGGGAGTAATGAGTTCACCTCCTGACAGTATGCATGGCTTCAGTGGAGAGAGCTTACCTTTCTGTTGAAGAAGAAAAAGAAGAATGTTATGTACATTTATCTGTGTTGGATTCAAGGAATTCATCACACATAATGTGTCACTTGCCCTTTGTATGTGTCTCCTTGTATAATCACTGTTATTTAGCTTGCTGTCGGTGCATTTTATGAGTTTATGTTGTTAGTGTTTATTATGGATGTTTGTTCAGAACCTCACTGTGGACATATGTCATGAAACAATGCTGTTTAGTACTGTTGCCATGTCTTTGAAATTGGTTTTAATGTACAGTATGTGTTGCCCTTGGTTTTATATCGGTGTCATAAGTTATGGAGCAGAGCCATAGTACAGCCCACCTGTACATATGATGACTTGACTCTAACAAATATTCAAATCAGCACTGTAGTTGGCTGGATTGGACTGATGGGACTAGTTAAATGAATCGGTTTCCATAAGAGGTCTCTAGTCTAGCAAGGAAAGAAAAGGACTGATGTAATTCAGAGAATCATTAAGGAATATACAGGTATATATGTTTACCATTGTTTACCTTTATTGGGTATAATTAACTTTTTATACAGACTGGGGAATGAAACTTTCGCAGTTAGTCCTTAGAGATAACTTCTGTGATGATGTTTATTGCTGTATAGGACTTGAAACATAAAATATGTTGTTCTGCTTGTTTCTGCAAGTAGCTTTTGCACATAAAAGCCAAAGGTGCGAAAAGCAGACGCAATTTTAAAAAGTAACCAAACAGAATGTAGTTTGTCTTGTCAGGAAAGGGTAGCATCACCCACCACTGGCAAAGTTGACCACAGCTTGGCTGAGGTAACACTCTGCGGTCAACTCATCAAGATCAAGGATCTGACTGAGATCTTATGTGTGGATAAGTGTAGAAGCAGATGAGCTTTGTGCCCTTTCTGGGAATGAAGGGGATGCCTTGTAGAGGCAGGATGTGGGTGGTGCTGGGGTGGAAGAATGTCCTGTTGGGACAACATTACCCCTCGATGTGCAGGGTGGCACAGAGGACCAGACTTGGAGTGGAAAACTGGCCCTGAACTCAACCTAATCCAAAAAAGCCCTGTGATGCCCACCTCTGCCTGTGTCCCTCTCTAGAGGACTGGCATTGATGCGCCTGCTAAACTCAATTAGCAAATGACAGCTGAGAAAGCTTCTCCAATTGTGCCAAAAAAGGACAGAAATTGAAACAAGATTGGAGTGGCGCTTCAGCCACACTTTTAGCCACTGACTCTCTCGATGCCACTCAATACCATTTCCAACCATGTTAATTCTGGGAGTCCGGAAACATTTGTGTCTTGGACAGTCTATAGCAGTTTCTGTAACACTGTGCAATGTGTGATCTAGCAGACCACTTCAACCTTATTCTTTCCCGGTCAAACACACAATAGATAGTTGCCTGAGGCGTCTTTTTTTTTTGTTTGTTTGTTTATATCAGTCTGTAGCTCCTGTAGTTAAAAGTGTAAAGGGGCTGTTTCCAGTCACTGTGATCTAGCTGTGTTAACAATTTTATCATCAGCATGTAGTAGTTTACCAAACATGATGCTGTATCAGTTTCCTCAACTCTGAACCAGCTAGAATCTCCACATATTACTTTTTCTCTTGTGCTGTTTTCTGTTGCTCATTTCACAATCACTTTTTGATGCTGGACCTCTTTAAAGTCGCTGTCCTCAGGTAAACACAACGGACACTGTTCAAGTCAGGCTCTTAAAGGAGTAAATATATATATCTAAATAAATATACTATATCAACTCATTCATGGTTCCAGTCATTCTTTCGAGTTTGATGTATGTTCATGTAGTAATATCTTTTATATAATCATATGTTTGAGAAAGTGTAGAACCTCTCTCCATCCTTGCTTGTGAACGACTGAGTCTTTCCAGGATGAACCTTTCATACCCAATCATGATACTATCACCTGTTACCAATGAACCTGTTTAACTGTGGAATGATCCAAACAGCTGTTTTTGGATCAGTCCACAACTTTCACAGTCTTTTGTTGCTCCTGTCCCAACTTGTTTGAATCATGGCGTCAAATTCAGAATAAGCAGATATTTACAACAATCAATGAAATTGATGAGGTCAAACATTAAATATATTGTCTTTGTACTGTTTTAACTGAGTTCATGTCAAACAGGATTAGCAAATGATCACATTATGTTTTATTTATGTTTTATACAGTGTCCCAACTTTTTTTGGAAGCAGGATTGTAATATCCCATGTCATTAGATTAATGGTAACATCAGTTTAAAATGTTAAACATTGCTGACATAGTGTGACAGTATTAACAATATGTAGGAGTTGTGACATTTGGTTTTCTTTCATTTATTCATCATCCTGCTCATGTGGAACAACAGTTCTTTCACACTCTTCTCAGGTTTTTACTCATTTTCAGTTGCTGCAGAGCAACTGTCTCTGCAGTCCTGCTCCAGAATTTACTATAACCATCACTACACTGCAGTGAATGAGTCAACTAGACCTTGAATGCGCATGTTACACAACAGCAGGGCCACAGTTTGCCTTGTCTGTTTTGCACACACACACATACGCGCACGTACACACGCACTGTGGTCTACCATCGACAACCGAAAAGGTCAGGAGCTTTGAAGGTGAAGTGCAGTCGCCATAGTAACTAATGTTGACTCCCCTGTCTCCTAGCAACGGGATGTGGAGTGATGTCAATGGAAAGCATGCTATTTTCTCCTGCTGACAGAATGATGTCACTCCTTTGTGTGTGTGTGTGTGAAGAGAGACGTTTATTTCTATATCCTATATCTCTGCTCTCCTGAGGGGACAGAGAGGGGGTGTGATGCTGACATCCCGTAGAATCAAAGGCAGACAAAAGGCGAGGATAAACTGAAATAGCTGTCTGGGGACGATGAATCATGGGCCAATTAAGGGTGCAATTATGCTCCTGGTTCTTTTCTGGGCCTGTCCCTCCCCCTCTCCCAAATCATCCCCTGCATCTGAATATAACTTCAAATTTGCTCTGATAGGTTTGACAGTGGGTGGAAGGGAGATGGATGATGTACATGAGAGCATCTCTTCACTGGTTTTTTTCCCCGTTATCAGATTTGGCCCTAAAAGACTAGGATAGTTTAATACAGGATCCTTTAAACACTCATGAGAACTTGAGGTTAAAGTCTTTAGAGAATCTCAATGTCCTGCCCCAGAGCACCGTGGAAGTGAAGGGTAGTGGAAAAATAGCTCTCTCACACGTAAAGACTATGTCAGATGTAGATTTGTGCCGTGTCTATCCAATTGAACGCAGACTAATAGGATCAACAAGGCAATGTAATTATCCTTATCTGGCCTGATGGCTTTTTCAATAAAGACAGCCTATAATCCTGAGGTTACACAGGGACAAAGTCAGACTACTATGAATTATAAAGCAGTCCAGTGAGCTCTGAGGAGATGGAGCCTCCTTTTTGCCTCTGGTCATGTCCGGCATTTAAATGGCTCTAGATATGGTCATAAAAACATCAGTCTTCTCCATCCATTAATGCTCTAGACCCTTTAAAAAAAAAAAAAGAACAAGCAACTGCGGTGGATACAAAAATAGCTGTAACCAGAACAGTTTGTCGTGCTCAACAACCCCTAATTAATATTTGCGTGAGCTAAGTTTAGTGTTGCGTGCTCGGTCTAGGTCGCCTCCAGGAGTGACTGCAGAGAAGCAGATCTGTTGTTGATTCCACCACTGTGACACAGACACACTAACAAAGAAGCCTTCCAACAGGATCAGGGCTATAAATAACTCTACGGCAGCACTGCAATATTAGTGGGTGGATTAGGAGTCAGTCGTCACCGCCTATTTATAAACCCAATGCAGTCAAAACCTCTTCATCGTGGGTGATTCACAGTGAGTGCTGAATAAGTAGGATTAAAATGGAATTTATAGTTTGGATGGAGTAGGCCACATATTTGTCATATGTTTTTCTTTTTCCCTAACAACTCATTCAATACGTGTCTGTGTTGGACATTTAACTGCACATAATCCCATTGACTTAATTCATGTTTCTGTTCCTGACTGAGATGTATTTCCACACTGCAGTGACGCTCTACAGACCATGCCAAGCAGGCGTACGTCAGAGGCAGGCGAGGGACTCAGCATCACCCATCCGAGGGAAAACATCTTTAGAGATCATCCCATCTCTCAGTATCCTGCTGCCACCTACAGGTGAAGGATCCCTCACGTCCCTTTATGGTTATGAACAGAACAGTATCCAAGCACTAAGTCTGTAAATCCATGTGTGCTTATTTATAAATCTGTCTTGAGCACCAGGTTTAAATACACACATCTTGCGGAAGAAAAATATAATTTGGCAAGCAGATAAATCATTACAGCCACTAACATGAATGATCCCTCTCCTAGAGATTTCAAATAAACACATGCAATTAAAATTCTGCGATTAAAATTCTCTGACTCGATTGCTCACAAAAAATATGATAAGATGCAAAAGAGACCACAAACAAAAGAATTTAACCCAGCGAGACTACGTTTATTTAGAAATCACATCAGAGAAAACTTTGCTATAGCCATACAAGAAAACATTTTTTTCCAAACCTCCAATTGAAAAAATATACAATAAGATAAATGTATCAGTCAATAAAATAGCAATCATATAGAGTAAAGCAAATAAAAGCAATGGCCTATCAATAAAATGGTAAAAGTGAACAACAAAATGATATCAATATTCTGTCACGGCCATTGACAGTAACGCTGCACTAACTTGGGGATGTGGATGGTGTCAGTGTCATGTAGAAGCCATTTATATTTAATTTAGCTTTTTTTTTTTTGTTGAAATGACAACTTGCACTTTCTTGCATGACCTTGTAAAGGCAAGCAAAAACATGAGCAGTGTCTCTACTGAGGACTGGACCAGTACGGTAATGCCTGCAGGCATGCACACTCTTAAATGGCACAATGTTACACCAGGGCCATGATGCTGTGCTCCGACTCCAAAAATAACCTCAAATGTCACGGAGATGGAGATTTTTTTGTTTTTTTTTTAAGATTTGACATTTTGGTTGAAATCTTCACAAGACACTGACAATATAAAATGGAGGCTCTGGCATAGTCAGAGGACAAAGACTCAACTTTAAAGACGAATACTCCATTAAAGCTTGTTTGGCTTTGTGTTGTAAGAAATAAGTCATCTTATGACTAAATATGCCCAAAGCCTTGGATTATAGAGGATGGGTCACTATCCTGAAAGTAGGAGACGGCATCTGCAGTCAACCGTGTTTAAATAAATGGACTACAGTTCAACTCAGGCTTGTTTTAAACATATTTCAGAGTGTTGCTTCCAACATTGTAATATATTAACTGGTAAGAGAATGTCTGCTGTTGGTGTCTGTAAGTTTGTCTCCCATTACTGGCTACTTTCAAACGCTTGCATGACCCATCCTCTTATAATCCTGTCCTTAAGCCAGCAGGCAGCCAGAGAATGTCTCCATCACGTCTCAGACACATTCCTCCTCCGTCATACTGAAGACACATGGCTGGAAGGTACATGCTCCTCATAAGTCACCGAAGTGACAAGTTGCTCTTCACACGGCACCACATCACACAGGCACAGAATCCATGCTGAGAGTGGCAGAACTGAATTAAACTGTAAGATCGATCGTATGATTGTCTACTGTACAGAAGATCACTTCCATGCTATGAACTGCAAGAATGGGACACTTAAGTCACTTTGTGTACACTTCAAGAATGTTGTGTCAATCAAAATAAATGCACCACCATGATCTAAATAAAACGCCTATCATCGTCAAATACAACAACAAATATTTAAATATGACATCAATCTGTGCGGTACTTATGGTATCATTTGGATGAGAACATATATTTTTAAACGCTATTACAGTCATTACACTACCAGCTAATAAAAGGTAACTGATATAGAAATAACAACTCTCATGGTCTTAATTGCATTCAGAGCTCACCAGTGACAAATACACTGAGACAAAGTTGACAACACAGAAGCACAAGCCTCTTGAAAGCAATATACGGAGTGACACCTCCACTGGTTGATTTAATGGAGCTGTGTAGAGTGGGCTAGTTGCTTTACCCATGTCTGCATGATGAACATACTCAGCTCTACTGCCTCCAGTTATCTAAATAAACAAAACAACCAAGTGATGTTTTTTTAAGTGACTGACAATGTCTACTATCATGCATGTGTTCAATTACCATATGAAAAACTGTGGAGCATGCCTTGTGCAGAGATGGTGAAAATTCTGTGTGACCGTGCACGAACACTTAAACAAGTGAAGTTACAACTCCCTATCTGAGTCCCCAGCTGTTTTGGGGTGGTGCCATGTGACACATAAATCAGGAAGTATTTTGGGGAAGCCTATTCAGCAAGAATAGAGCCAGCAAACCAATCTTCTAATCAGCAGAGGTCTAAGGTCATAGGCCAGAGACAGGGAGGGGGTGTAAGGTGGGTGAAGCCAAAACTTCACCGACCACTAAGTCTGCAGGTGGTGGTGTGCAGCGCTGAGGTGAGGGGATAAAGGAGAGGGAGAGGAGTTATTCCAAGGTTAGGGGCTCATGAGTTATCTGAGGGGACATGCTCCTCAAAGCCCTCACTCTCTCTAACCAGCGCCCTCTCCAGGATGACACGTCCCTCCTTGTACCGCTGACTGTCCTCAGTAGCAAACTCATAGATCCAACCCAGCTTGCTGTTGCAGTTCTTGCAGCTGACATCTCTCACCATGTGTCTTCCAGTAAGCATCACTCTGTCCTGCACCTCGCTATACTGGAGGTTCACCACCTGCGGGGTTGAGACACAGGCATGCACACACAGATTTTGAAGCAGGGAACTCGATCCTGAACATGCATATCCTGTTTGATTAGGAGTAAATGTCATAGGTAGTTACATTATTCATGTCTCTGTACCTTGTTGAAGAGGAAAGCTCTGCCTGTGGCTCCCGTGAAACGTGTCGAGATAAGCTCAGACCTGTTGGTCAGGATGGTGTCACAGTTGGCGCAGGAGAACAGGCGTGTTCCACCAATGTGGTCCAAGAAGATGCGTCCCATCATGCAATCTCTGGGAGTGACTGAACTAAGGCTGAGAGAAAAAGAAGGGCCAACTATTTATTGTTGGAAAGTGACTCAGAAATAGGACTTGATTATAAACAGTATATAAACAGTAATGTAAACAGCAAGACAATATACATTTGAGAGGTCTAAGAGGTTGTGCTATACTGTTTCTAACCTGGTAGCTACTCCTTGAACACAGCTGGATGTGGGCCCCACAGTAACTCACCTGGTAAAGCACAAACCGTGTATTAAGGTTCATTCCTTACTGCAGCAGCCCAGGTTTGATTCCAGCCTTGCTTTTGCTGCATGTCATTCCCTGTCTCCCCCTGACTTTCCTATCTCTCTTCAGCTGTCACTGACTATAAAAAAATAATCTTATAAAAACATTTATAGCTGGGTTTGTGAGGCTATTATGGGCATTGTTGTAAAGCAATGAACAGAAGCGTTTTATTCTCACGCCTAGTTTTTATATCTGGGAAGATGTCTAGAAGTGCTTAGGCAAAAGCAACTTGGCTTTAAGTCAGCACAATGAAAAAAGGACAAAGTAAAGTTATTTTGGTTTCTGTTTGGTTGCTTTTATGTCTGAACTTGCCCTCAAGCTCTCTTTTCTCTCCTCTCTCGTTCTCTTTCACTTTCTTCATTTCTAACAGAGTGAGGCTTTTCTTTGTGCTGAGAACAGACCAACACAGTGCCCCTGACCCAAAATATGCATTTTTGTGAAAATCAAAACACAAACAGACTGCATCTTGTAATGTGCCACCCCCACATCTTAACTGCCTTTCCAGTGTGCATACTAATGGGGTGTGACAAAGGCATTTTCATTCAGCGGGTGCACTATAGATTCTTCCAAATCAACGTGTAATGAGCCCTAAACAACCCTGCAGAGGTGAAAGGAGACTCCAAACCAATTAGTCAGAAATGCAGAAGCATTTTAAATGAGAGGTGAAACAACTTCAAGAATCTAAAGCAAGTCCAGCTGCATTAACACTTGAATTAACACTTCTAGATACTGGATTTTTATGATTATTTGCAGAAATTTAAAGATTTGTCGACATTTTCAGTCACTGGATAAGCAAAAAACAGGAATTCTGGTAAATGAATTATTTTCAATTATTTTCTGGATGATTTTCAGAAAATTGTGATAAATATCTATATCACAATAAAAAATTAAATGCACTTTGATATAAAATTTTATCCAGATCACTCACCAAAAACAATTTGTTAAAACCAACTTAAAGAGGTAATAATATTTGTTAGAGTTGTAAATTCATAATATTTTGACAGACACTGTTAGAGGTGTAAATTCACCTCGACAGTCACTTTTGACATGATTCTTTTTAGTGTTAAGCAAATATCCTGTCTTTGGATTCACTTTGGAGCATCGTCCCTCTTTCGCAATTGACTTTTCCTGTGTGTAACATCTCCTCCTTTTGTAAATTTTTAACCGTGTTTGTGATCATTGCAGCATAAACACAGGCAGTGACCATCTTTATAGTGCTGCACTACACATGCGACGTGACTCCGCCGACTTTGTCTCCCTTAACAACCAATTTACAGGGAAACACAAAACAAGGATCAGAAACATAATAAGTTAAACCGACTGTCTCAACAGAAAAATAAATATTATGACTCAAATTAAAATGTACTGGCTGTCTTTTGAGGTGGTTTTATTACCTCTCCTTGCTGCAGTATTTCCCCTGTTGAACATTTGCCTGATTTCAACAAGTACTTCTTGTCCCTGGCAGACTCCTCATAAAGAGACTGTAGATGGCAGCTGAGCTTCAAATGGGGATGAAAATCAAAGCCAATCTGAAAAATAATAAAAGTAACCTCTCTCTAAAAGATAAATACTTTGGACTAACGGAGAAAGGGGGCACATTTGCTGCTTTCCACCGTGGTTTGTGGACGTTTTTGCTGAGTGTTGTCGGTCTGTTTGATCCAGTAAAAAGAAGCTAACGCTACATTAGCCGTGCAGCTAACAGCGATAACGACAACAAGCCAGAGACGAGCTGAACAACAAAGCGTCTATTTCTGCTTAGCTCAAAATAACCAAGTCTTACCTTTTCGAATTTGTTTCAGTGGCACAAAATGTCCCCAGCAGCGACGATGTCACGGATATTTTAGGCGTATTTTAGACGCACATCTGTTGTTTGTGCCGCCGTCGTCGTGGCTTTGTTGATCTTTTCTCCTCAGCTGTTCCTGTCTGAGCTGTGCGACTATCAACATCCGGTCCGGAGCGAGCAGCGCTCCTGTTCTCCGCTAGGTGGCAGCAGAGAAACCGATGACATCTATCAATCTATCTATCTATCGATCTATCTATCTATGAAAACACGACAAAGACAATATATTTATTGTTTGGCCTCCTCAACTTTGATTGTTGTAAATATCTGCTTATTCTGAATTTGATGCCATGTTTCAAACAAGTTGGGACAAGAGCAACAAAAGACTGTGAAAGTTGTGGACTGATCCAAAAACACCTGTTTGGATCATTCCATAGGTGAACAGGTTCATTGTTAACAGGTGATAGTATCATGATTGGGTATGAAAGGTTCATCCTGGAAAGACTCAGTCGTTCACAAGCGAGGATGGAGAGAGGTTCAACACTCTGTCAAACACATGATTGTATAAAGGAGATTACTACATGGACTCAGGGACACTTTGTCGCTTGGGTAGGGGTCTCCTGTGTTGTATTAATAACACCTGTACTTTTGCCAATATGACAAGTCATATTGTCTGCCGTGAAAAAGGCAGAGAGCAGTGACACTCAACTTAAGGGTGCAAGATGGCCTGCAGATAATTTTCTACTACACAATGAATGTACTGAGGGACAGATGTGCTATGTTGTGTCTATTGATCATTCCAACATTTGAGTGATTGCATGACGGAAGAGGTTCCAAGTATGTTTAATGCTGTATAAACTCTTTCAAATATAACCAAAACATTTACAACTTAAATGCGTTTGCAAAATGTCAGATATATCTGTGGTATAGGCCAAGTGTTAATCCTCGTGCCCAGTTAATCTAGTTAATAAGTCAGTTCATTTGAAAATAAAGAATTTCAAAAAAAGATGAGTTATGGACCTTTTAATGATTCTTAATTTTATCTGATAAATGTTATGTTTTTTTAATAAGCGTCAGAACTTTTAAACTCTGTCTTCTGGCAGGAACATGCAGATGAATGACAAAGGAAAAAACAACATTATGTAAAGTCTCTTGGGCAACTAGGACACTTTGATGAACACAGATGATACATACAGTATCATGACATTATAAACCACAAACATCGCTTTGTGGAAAACTGATAACCCCACAACATCAAGATAACTTGCTGTTTTACTCTCGCTGGACTCCAAGTTTCAGCCTATCTGCCAAGCCAATCTAAGGACAAACTCATAAAGTGTTTAGCAATCTAATCATATGTCATCACACCCCTAAAACCAAACTTAAATTACTGGCTGTTAAATATATGATTATATAACTGTGGTGGAATTTACATGTATCATCACAGTTTACAAAGTGTCTCACGAATGTGCTTTCAGTAAAGTAGGACGAGAGGTTAAAGATCAACATATTTAGTCTCCAAAGACCTGGCGTCCACCTGCGTGGACATCACATCACACACCTATTTTTTTTACATAGCCAATGCAAAATGCTTTGAATGTTTTATATTTTGTCACAGGCATATGACGTCTTTCCGCAACTGTTTGCAGCATTTCAAATGAGCCATATTGTTGGAAATAAAGAGTTTTGCACTCTGTTACACAAAGGTGACTTTATTGTGTTTTATTTAGTTTTTATACTTATCAGGTTCCAATAGGCCCAAATAGCAAAGAGAAATAAAAAATGCATATCAAACAAGAGCTCAGGTCTTAAGAGGTTAAAGTGAATATGAATGCTATATTATAGCATATTATATGATATATTAATATTATATGAATGCTTTATCCTCAGATTTGCTGTGATTATTAATTATGTATTTCAAAATAGGAAAACATCTCATTAAACCAGAAAACTAATATTTTATACTTTGATTTAGAGGCAGAAATTTTATGGTTGTTTGAACTTTTACGCCCAAACAAGTTTTATTGTTAGTCAGAAACATATTCATTCCCCTGGAAAAAATCACTCTGGTTACTATCACTGTGTCCACAAACCCTGCCCTGTTCCCTGAAATGATGGAGGAGCTCAGTCTTACCTTTTTAGGAGATTTTCCAAAAATACATGTGTCTAAACTTTCTGAAATAACAGTAATGAAGATTAAAAAAGCTTTTGCACAACCATAAAATAGACAAACTAAAATCTCATTTGGTGTATTATTTATATATAACGATACTTGATCATATTTTTATTTGGAATATTAGGATTAACTGTGTTACTTACCAGCTGTGAAAATATGACAGTTGTGCAGTTTATAAAGGAGTTTTTCTCCATTAAAAGTATGATATAAAGATTTCTTAGTGATTTATAAAGTATCATTATGAGAGCCTTAACATCTCATCCATATGTCCGTCCATGTGTCAGTTTAGTCTGTTGCAAAAAATGATATCGTTTAGAATTACAAGAAAATTTGCATGTGGCCCTGATACAACACTGTCAAACAAAATGCAGAGATAGAGATGAGGTGTTGTGACTCATGGTTGATCGTTATCCAGATAAACTGATAAGAGGAAGATATGGCTGGGAATAAAAGAGTTCCAGGGGAAAAAGGTGCAGGACTGAATAATTTTTCTGTTCACATGAGAAGTGAACTCTCTCGTCCTCTTCCTTTCAAAAACTTTGCCCTCTTGCAAACTTCCTCCTCCGCCTTCTTTGCAGGTACAGTGTCCTTTTACAGCGAAAGCTCACCGTCATTCTCTCTTTGAGGCTGAGGAGGAAAAGAGGAGGGCATTGCACAAACCCTTCAGTGTGGAAACCACTCAGTATCTCACCACATCATGGCTCGATCTGCGCTCCTGATTCTGGCAGTCCTTGTTGGATCCTGTGCTCAGTTTACAGGTAAACTACAGGACATTTGACAATTTTTGCACAGTGAATTATTTGTTGCAGTTACTGACCTTTAAGTGCAAGGTGACATGTGATGAGATCAGAATTAATTAGTTAACTGAATGTGCTCTAGTTATGGTCAAGTGCACGCTGTTGGTGGATGCATTGTGCATACATTTGCCTCAATGTGGATGAAGAAAGATCTTATCTACAAGCTACCTGTTGCTTTGTGTGTTACAAACCGTGAGCTCTCTCCAGGATTACATAATGTAAGAGATGTGTTTTTGGCTGATGATGCACACAGTATAAAGAAATGTTTACAGTATCTCTAGTTAGTTACATTTACAGTTAATGTCCACTGTGCACAAAGGACTAAAGGGCAAAAAGGTGGTTTAACAAATTTTTTTTACTGTGTTTAAATCAGATGTTTTAGGGGGAAATGAGTAAAATTAATGAAAAGTGTTTTTATTTTTACATGTGTTGTCATAAACTACATTTCACTTTCCTTTTTTCAAGTTAATTTCAGTCTCTTAGAAACATATTAAGTTATTTTTTTGTTTCTTGCGTCACATTCAGATGCTGTCAACGCTGACGTACAAAACAATGAACCGTCAGAGAAGGTACTGCATGTCTGTTATGTCACCTTAAATTTTATATACTGTTCTGGTTCTGTTCAATGACAGTCTGAAGAATAATTTTTTTCTGTATTACAGACAGAAAGTTACATGCCGAAACTCTGCTCACCAACACCTGGCACCTCATCCTCACCCTCTTCAGGTAGACTGCACTCAGCAATCGTCATCGATAATCATATAAATGTGTTTGCCAGTTCAAGTGATTAGTCTTTTCAATGATCTTATTTATATTATGACTTCTTCATTTCCTCTGTTTTCTCTCCATCAGTTCATGCTCTCAGACCTGTTGATATCTCAGGTGTTTATGCCCTGGGAATTCCACCATCACACAGGTAGACAGCCAACAATAAAATGTGTACTCCAAGTAATACAAGACAAATGCACCTACTTCCTGAGCTGCATCAAAGCAGTAGCTATTGAAACCTTTATCAACCCTCCTTCACTCTAACAATGTGTCTGTCTTTATCATTAGGCGTGAAGCATCCAGTGTGGTCAATAGAGTAGCTGGTAAGTCCATAAACTCTGACTCACTGCCTTTCTCTTGACTGTGAGTAGAGAGGAAGAAGTGTACAATCATCTAAAATACCTAGATTTCAGTGTTGATTTTGAACATAATCCCTTTCCTACATTTATTTTTTCTCACATTATCACTGTCAGCACTTTCAGTATGTTCCAATTAGATTTTATTTTTAGTTTTCTATGTATGTTCTCAGGCCTATTCCTGGTCTTTGATTTTGTTGTAGTTCAATAATCTTGCTCTGTCACTAATTCACTTTGAGTGGATTTAAGTTAAAAACAGACACTTTTCACACAATGAGGGGATTATGCGATCGTGTATTTACAATTTGCAGAGAGTTCAGCAGAAGGTCGTAGTCAAGACCATGCCAGAGTTTTGGCAGATATTTTTATCTGTAAGGATAAGAGAGTGGACTATAAACAAAGGTTGCTGACCTTGAGTTCACAACTGGCAACAGAAATAGGGTCTTTCGCCAACTTCCTTTTTCAATATGGCAATTACTACATAATTTACACAAACCTTCTGATTTTTTACAATAAATTACACATCCTGTATATTGAGTCTATATAATTATGTCTGTGTGTGTTGAATAGAGCTGCTGTCCATGTTTAACCCTGAAGTGATCACTCCACATGTGGATCAGACCTCATCACAGCCCAGGTACCAAACACATGCACCTGACACACACATGTGCAGTCACACACATGAATGTTATGTAAGGGTATTGTTGCAGGTGTGTTTTATGTGAGTGTGTGTGTGTGTTGCAGAACCTTGCTGGAGGAAGCTGAAGAGCTGTCTCTCTCGCTCTCACGTCAGGTACACATTAACCCTCTCACACAAACATTCATTTATTTTATGTGTTTTATTATTCAAATGAAAAGAATACTACTACTGTGAGTCACTATGAATATGATCTCCTCTAGGACATCTCTTTCATCAAAGTTAACAAGACTTCAATTGTCAAAGTGTACAACTTGTATTTCCATCCTTTTAAGAAACTTATGTCTGTTTATTTTTTGGCTGCAACAGCACTCAAGGAAATCACTGCACAGGGCCAAGAAATAGTCCCCCATAAAACCACAAGTTTGCACTTCAATTTTTATGTGAATTAAACGTTTAACTGTCCAAAGACATGCAGGTTAGGCGAGTTTAAAACTCACAATTTTCCATAGGTTTAAGGTCTATGATGATGAGCCTCATGATCATCAAACTGTAAATGAAACAAAAACTGATGCATGTCTTGCTGCCTTTTCAGAGCTTTTACTAACATGTCACAGAGTTTGCTCACTTTGCTCTTTCTTACATCTCTTCAGGCAACAGACTGGAAGCTCGTGCTGCTGTTTGTCCCGGCAGATTTCATGTGTGCCTCTTCACCAGATGTAAGGATCCATCCTGAAACAAAATCATGTTTGATGTCGCATACATTAGATTTAGTGAAGGATGTTCAGAGTGTGTGTGTGTTTCTTTGTGCTTCAGATTGCTGCAGATGTTAACACTGTTTTGGAGGAAGTGGAAGCAGCTCTGGAGTTGTTGCAGGAAAGGGTATTGTGCTTTTTGTTGAATGAAATTTATATATGAACAGATAGAATGAAAAATAAAAACTAAAATGTTGGTTGTATCTTTACAGTTGCAAAACACTTTAGTTCACGTTGCAGTCTGGAGCAAAACTCATTCACAGGACAAGTGAGTGTTTTGAATTATAGGTATTAAAAAGCTAGCAGAATAATATCAACTACATTTACTCATTTATTTTGACATGATAGAAACCTTGCTTTTTACATGCATGCAGTCTATAGTGTTGTGATCATGTTAATTGAAGAATAGATGCCAGAGTGATGTGCATGCTTTGTTATTTTATAGCAGGTGTGAGTGTACGAGAGATGATGGCATCAACCAGCGACTACATAAAGCAATTCTTCTGAAAACTCTCCAGGTAAAATACAAGTAAAGAAGTGACTTGCGGTTCACACTCATCTGAATCTAACTTTACTTGACAAAAATCTATTTGTCTTGTTTTCAGGACACTCTAAGTCATGTCGTGGAAAACCCAAAATGGCACAGCGAAAGGCCGGACTTCACTGCTGTGCTGCAGTCTGTCCCTGTTATCCTTGAAGAAATCTTTGACTCTGTAAATAAAGAAAAGCTATTTCTAGACAACAGTACCGCAACTAACAACTCTAAATTATCCAAACTGCCTACCAGTAACAATGCATGAAATGTCCTTGAAATGGCTAATGTGTAACTGGAATATATGGTGTGTTTCTTTGTAGGAGAACACATGGTTTGATCCAAACCAATTAGCTGTTCAGCTCTGGACAAACCTGGTAAGTTTTCATGAATAAAAGTTCTGAGTAAGTGTGTTGTATGTATCCCTCAGACTGTCTGAAAACTTTCAACATTGACCTCCCTGTCTGACTAACCTGACACTGAGTTGTAAAATGAGTAGTGAAGGGCCGACATAATCCCTCAAAGCAAAAGTGAGATGAGGAACAATGATTACTGATTACAGTGAACAATCATTACTCTGACAAGCGATTAGATAGGAGATGCACTTAAAGATGGACATGACAAATTATCCCCCATAATGGCTTTGATCATCTAAGATCAATATGTAGATACAGGGATTGTGTAACCAGTACTTTTTGAGATTGTGTGGTCATTGGTTGCGCATAATGGCCTCACATGATCCTGAAAATCTTAACCAATTGTCACTTTCCCCTTCCAGCTTCAGCTATCGACAGGAGGGGCAGAGGTCATGAAAAGCAGCGTCATAAATATTCCTTGCCCAACCCAGGTGAGGCAGCCCGTGATGCAGTCTATTCAAATGTGAACGAACCGTGACGTCTACAAGTCTTGATGCAAACATACAGAGAAATGCTGCACAAACTTTCAACTCGATTTTGATCTCTCTTCCCAGGAACGACCTTTCCTGCGAACACAGAATAATTCCCCCACTGAGAGACAAGTTAGCGCCTCTACACAGGCAGATACAGTAAGTCTTTGAATGCAACTTCAGAACTAAAGTATAAAAATCACAGCACATACAGTTAAACTTATTTGAAAATGTGTGTTTGCAGAACATGGGCACTGACATACATTGCACAGAACGAAGTCCATCTCCCGCTCCACCCACATCTGGTAAAATTGCTTTACCTCTTATTTTGCTCATATATTTTGGGATATGTGGTTCCGTCAAGCTCAACCACTTCATTCTGTCTTTGTGTAGTTCATGAAGTCAGACCTGCAGATATCAAGGTGGTGGCAGCAGTGGGCGACTCTCTGACAGTGAGTGTGTTTTTTTGCTATAGTCTAAAAACGTAATCATCCCAATACGCATGAATATGTATTAAGACCAGATGTACAGTATATATAAAGAACAGGACAACAGATGTAAAGAAATTGTGTTTGTACTGTATGTGTGGATGTGTGCCAAGAGATGAAGCCATGATAAGGTGGAAGTTAGGGTTGATTTACAGGTTTGGTAAAAATGGTGATCAGATATTTGCATGATGGTTTGCAACCCCTACAACTGCAGTACATGCTTCTTGTTCAATACATTTTCCCTCATGATCTTACTCTGTGATGTTTTCTGCAGGCAGCCAATGGCGTGGGCGCAAAGTATGACAGCCTCCTGTTAGTGATGAATGAGTACAGAGGACTATCCTGGAGGTAAGAGAAGCTAACATACACCTTTGTTGAAATACTGCTTGTGTGGGAAACAGCTCTTTTGGTAATTTTCTGAGCTGCATTTAAAACTTAACAAGCTGTTTCTTCCATTTTCAGCATCGGTGGTGATGAAAACATTACCACTGTGACCACCCTGCCAAGTATGTTCGACTCTCATCTACTCTCATCTCATTACTTAACAATGGAATAACGTGAAAATGCTTATTTAAGTTTTATCTCATCAAATCTAGGATATCCAGTTGTAACACTTCATAATCTATGATTATGGAGTCTTATCACAATTATTATAGGTCTCATCCAACTGATCTTTATCTCAGACAGTGACCTGAATCATCAACTGTAAATGTTTGACAGATGCCACATCTTCAATACGTGTGAAACATTTGAAATAAAATTCACACATTTATCAGAAGCTGTAAAGTGCTTGTTCAAATAATACTACAGAAATCCAACAAATCATAGAATGACACAACATGGAGAGATTTTTTTTTAAATAGGAGAATGATAAACTCTAGTGGTTTGACCAAAATTTTTAGAATAAACTTTCATGCTTAGTTCTACAGTTCTTGTTTTTTTGCTGTTTGTTAGAAATTAAAAAAAATACATGATTTAAAAGACTATATCACAACAAAATATGAGAATGTACACAAAATTTTTTTTTGACCTTCCCTGTCTTTGCGGTCTGCAGACATCCTGAGGGAGTTCAACCCCTCCCTGACCGGCTTCTCGGTGGGAATCAGTGATGAGAACGCTCCTAAGTCCTTCCTCAATCAGGCTGTGCCAGGAGCCAAGTGTGGGTCAGTCATCGTCTTTATCTTTTTAAATCTGAGTACATCAAACCTCAGCAGAACTCAGGGCAAAACAAAGAATTTTCCCCTCTTAAAATGTTACCATCAAATCTTCTTTTTGTTTTCAGAGATATGGAACAACAGGTGCGCGTCCTAGTGAACTTGATGAAAAATGATTCGGTAAGGCAGCAGAAACACACACAGATCATGTGACGCTCATGTGACCTTTGGCTCAGTTTTATGTTCATGATTACTAAATTCACGTAACATTGACCTTTTTTCCTCTTTAACAGCGCATTGATTTCCACAACGACTGGAAAGTGATCACCATGTTTATTGGTGGCAACGACCTATGTGACTTCTGCACAGACAGCGTGAGCACTTTACTCAAATCATCACTACAATCTCATATTTTGTACTTACTCTGGCATTATTCTTGCTTATTGAACTGTCTTAAATGATCTCAGACAACAAATGTAATAACAATAATAACAATCTAGATTTAGGATCTCTTTACAGATGTTGACATTTAAAAAAAAATATTGTTCACAATCTACTTTACATATTGAAAGCCATGAATTGAAATTTGTTTTATGGCTGCAACTAACAAATATGATCTTTATCAATTACATTAATCTGCAGGCTATTAAAGTAATTGTTCCAAAACCTTTATAAAAAATAAAAAGAGCCAACAAAAGCTGGAAGCTGGAACCAGCAAATATTTGGCATCTTTGCTGGAAAAAAATGACTCACTGACTCAAATGATGAATCAGTCATCAAAGTAATTGCTGAATAAACGTCTCTCCATTGACTAACTGACCAGTTGTTTGAACTTTAATTTGTTTCCGCAGATCTTTTATTCGCCCAGGAATGTGGTCCTTCGTATACAAAACGCTCTGGACATCCTCCATAAAGAAGTATGTCTCCTTGCACCAACATACAACCACACTTCATGTTAGTAGGTCACAGTCACAGACAGACAAACTTGTGTTTTTTTGTATCTTCCAGGTGCCTCGTGCCATTGTCAATCTGGTGGAGCTGTTTGACATTGTACCATTGCGTGGGCTGCACAATGATCAAAGTCTGGGTTGTCCCACCTGGTTTGTGAAGTCAGTAATTTTTGATTATATCGATACAAACAGTATGACCAAAAAAAATCTTAAAGTCACTATTTAACAGTATTAATGTTGATATTTCAGTATAGTCTGCCCCTGTGTGCTGAAGCCTAAAGAGGGATCCATTGAACTCCAGAAGCTGAAAGACTTCAATATGGCCTACCAGGTACAAGACTAAGGGGTGATCGAAGATGTTTTTTGTACATATTATTAAGTATTTTACAAATTTCTCTGCCTGCAACACATTTTTTTAAAGGCTGAGTCATCATTATCGTCATGGCATTGGTAACTCAAAACAGAGAACACAGAGAAGTTAAACTCTTGTTCATCCTTTGGTCTGGATCTTTTGCCTGTTTTTCTGTCCAGCGTAACATGAGAGACCTGATTGACTCTGGAGTCTATAACACAAGCGACGACTTCACTGTGGTGCTGCAGCCCTTCCCGAGGGAGATTTACCTTCCCATGACAGAGGTAAGAGCCGACACGCCTGATACCTTAATGGTGCTTTCATTCATTTATTTATTTTAGTATTTATTTTTTATTTCTTACCTCCTGTCCCCTCTTCTGAAAAGGATGGCCGGCCCGATCGCTCATACTTTTCACCCGACTGTTTTCACCTCAGCCAGAAAGCTCACACTCTCATGGCTATTGCTCTTTGGAACAATATGGTAGGACTTGCTTTATTAGGAGACATTTTGGCACATTTTCTTTTCTAATAATCCAAAATAAATCACTGACTTTCGCAATCTCTTAGTTAGAGCCAGTGGGCAACAAGACTTCTTCCCAAGACTTTGAGGCTGGCATTGATTTGAAGTGTCCTTCTCAGGTAACTTTATCAAAAACTACACATTATATGTTGTTGTTGTTACCATTTTTGTGTATTAATGTGTTGTTGATTATCTCTTTATCAGACCAGCCCATTTATTAGGACTGCTGTCAACAGTAACTACATCTTTCCAGGCCCTACCACCGATCCTGCTCCCCCCCCAGTAGGTCATAGTTTCTGTCTTTCATACACAACATTAGAATCACAAGTAATTATTCATACATGATGCCAAGTTGTGGATTAGAACCATAAATGCTTAAAATATGTCTCTGTCATTCTTTAGAATTGGGGCAGTGACTTTTCATGTGTTGACATAGCTCCATCCAACTCTGTGCCCACTTCAGGTAAGCATGCAAGGTGTTAACTTAAGTGTTACCTACAGTTAAATAGAAAAGTTAGGTGTAAAATACGCTCATGCTGATCTTTTGTTAGCTCACAGAGTTCGGCCTGCAGACATCCAAGTGGTGGCTGGTGTGGGAGACTCTCTAACGGTAATTTGTACACAAGAATGTGTCCAAGACCAAAAGGTTTTGATTTGTCCTTGTTTTCTCTTTGTTCTTCCTGCAAATGACTTTTCTGTCTTGAAAAGGCCCAAATAAATTATACTTGCTTTTGTTCTTGCTAATAGACTAAATGTTAGATGCCAGAAAATGTAATTATATCCCCTTATTACGTGACCTGATGCTTATTACTGCAGAAGTATTGTGACAAATGATGTAATAATAATATTCAAATAATAAGATTTCTTTGCAAGTCATAACTTAATTTCTACACATTATGTCTGCAAAATCCAGGTTGTCATATTTTGTACTTTTTGGATCTTCACTAGAATAAGGAATGAAGTTCTGTGGGCTTTATTAATTCTAAGTAACAAAACATAAGTTTGTAATGAGGAAGCCACTTGTGGATTGATTTTGCTACCTTTTATTTTTTTTTCTCTAAATACGTATTAATCAAGTTAATTTGCCAGCTGAGAGAGCAGTATTGATTTAAGAGGTCAGAGAGAGAAACAGAGGAAAGTGTGTCTGGAAACAATTGAATAATATAACCATCTTTCTGTGCATGTAGGCTGCCTTTGGTGCGAGGGCAAAGCATCTGCTGCAGCTTCCAATTGAGTATAGAGGGGTGTCATGGAGGTGAGAGACTGAACATAAACTATATACATAGCACATGTATGTATATTATACTGTTGTCTTTGTATTCATTGTGTGTTTGTCATTAACAAGCATCGGAGGAGACGAAACTCTTGAGAATGTCACAACATTACCCAGTAAGTCCCAAACCTTGTCTGCCCTGTGGCTTTCCTATGTAATTCACCACTAGCACCACTAGATGGCAGAGTTTGATAGTAACAAAACTAGTATTTTATCTCCTGTGCAATAATTTACCTGCTTTTCTCACATCAGATATCCTCAAGAAGTTCAATCCTGAACTCAAAGGAATGTCATTCGGACAAGGGAAAAACAAGACTGGCTTCAATGTAGCTGTGTCCGGAGCTAAAGTAGCGTGAGTTCTAACACTTCTTTCATCTATTGTCAGGTTTGAATGATTCATTTTCATGTATTTTGTACTATGTTTTTAAGCATTTTGTGCAGTCATGAAAATCTCTAATTTCATACAGAGGAATCCCGGGGCAGATCCGACGCCTTATTGACCTCATGAAGAATGACAGTGTGAGTTTAATATAATGGATACTACAGTGTACTGACGCATGCACAAATTATGATATTATAACATGCAAAAATGTTTGTTCATCTCTTTTGTTCTGATTCTTTCTCCATCCTTTCTCATGGAAATAGACGGTGGATTTCGAGAACGACTGGAAGCTGGTGACAATCTTCATTGGAGGCAATGACCTGTGTCAGTACTGCAATGACCGTGTGAGTTGCTGTAAGAAGACGTCACAGGAAATTCAGGATGATCCATCAGATGAAGGACATTTCCAAAGCACTCCCCCCTCAGTAAAGACAGTCTCCCACCATAGCACAGTGGCTAAACACGCCGTAGTGTTGTGTGATGCCCTGTGTATAGAGCCGTCTCATGATATCACTCTCCAAATGGGACTGCGCACTGGAGCAGAATAATCAAGCATTGTGAACAGCCCTCCCCTAATTGTTTTATTGTGTCAGAGTAAGATGAGAGCAGACATGGTTTCTTTTCAATGAGCACATTCTGTCACTTCGCCCCTCCAGCGCAAAACACCCCCCCACTCTCTCTCCTCTATCTCAGCCTCTGTCTGCATTAAACAAGCACATGAGGCACAGTGACAGGCCTTGTTCTCTAAGAGGCATAAACAACACAGAGGTCAACCCAGACTCTCTTCATCCTGTCTCTGTCTCTCTCCTTCTCCGTTCTCGTTTTTGCCTCCATTTCCCTTTTTCCTCTCTCCCTCTCTCCATTACGCTCCTCGTGCTCCACTGACAGGGTAGTCTCTCTTTTAATGTTTGTGCTTTGAAGCAGAATATCAAAGCGCAGCATCAATTTAAGATGAGCTCTGAGACTGTGGTAGTGACAGCTTAGGGTTAGTTGTTGCTCGTACTGCTCATGCATGTTGCATGGCGGCGGCTCTTTTTTGGTTGATATGTGCTTTTTGGCTACAGACTTGGCCACTATCCCTGAAATGTGCTTTAATTATTCTGGTCACAACAGAGAACAGCTGCTAATGAAAAACAAGGCACAAGCATACAAGTGTTCACTATGAATTAATAAAAAGACTGGTACATTTTTTTTGTAATCTCATTATTTTTTTCTGTCTCAAAACTACAGGCCGCTCTGTCACCTGAGAACTACGCCTATCATATGATGACAAGCTTGGATATGCTTCACAAAGAGGTAAAATGATGTTATCCGCTAAAATATAACAGTTAATTAATCCGAAAATCCTCCCGGATTAAATGGGTTCACATTTTCTTTCCTTCTCTCCCCTTAAATCATCATTGATAAAAAAGACTCAGTTCTGAATTTTACTCCTTGAAACTACATAAACATCATGTTTTCTTCCTTTCTGGTCCTAGGTTCCCAGGACAATTGTCAGCATCTTAGAGATCCTGGAAATTGAAGGCCTTCGCAGAATCAAAGGCCATAGTCTTGGGTGCACTGTGATACAACCGTATGTTCATCGATCCACTCGGGCCACATCAATCCAACATGAATCAGGACCACTGAGTCCAAGGCCCCTTTGAATCATCATCATGTCTCTTTATATTGATCTAATAGTCAATCCAGCAAAGAAGTATATGATAATTTAGTGTTTATTAAAGGATGCATCATCCCTGAATCAATGATTTTGTTCTATGAAAAAGGAAGCATTATGTATCAGTCAGTATTAATTATAAAAGCATTAAAAGATTTCCCCAGATGAGCTGTTTATTTCCACCTTTGGTCCTCAGGTTCGTCTGCCCGTGCTTCTTGACAGTGGGAGAGAATTCCCCAGAGCTGGCTGAAGTAAAACGGGTCAATCGGCAAATGCAGGTTAGCAGACATGAACAGTGAGGTCAAAACATGTGATCAACATCTAATTAAAGTGCCCCTCCATTAAAAAATGAGATTTGATTGTTGTCATTTCACGTGGATGTTAGAGCTTCACCATGCAGTATGATGTATGTGCCCAGTTTGACACACTTTGACAAGTCCATATGAGCGTGATTTTGCGATATATCACAACTACTTTGGAGCCAATCGTGGTCCAATTTGCAACTTGCATTAGTGTGATGTGGAAACCTCCAGTGTACATTTCAGTGTTTTAGGAGACATCTTGTGTTCAGTAATTAAACTTTGAAGTGAAAATATTTGCATATCCCTTGATTCTGGATTTTTCAATTTGTCTTTCTTTCAGGTTGAGACGGAAAAATTGGCGTACGGAGGCCGCTATGATGACAAAGAGGACTTTGCTGTGGTTGTGCAACCCTTTTTTAGGAACACTATTGTTCCTTTGGATGCTGTAAGCCCTCCACTGCACTCTCCATATACTGTACAAACTAATATTAGCTTTAGGACAACCATAAGCCCTTCCCCTCAAAGCACATAATTCCTATTGATTAATTCTTCTCCAGGATGGCAATCCAGACATCACCTACTTCTCTGAGGACTGTTTCCATTTCAGTGAACGGGGACATGCTGACATGGCTACAGCTATATGGAATAACATGGTGAGTCTAGCAAGGTGAACAGTCAAAGGCTAACTGTGTTTGACAGGGGAAGGCTTTGGGGTAAGTCTTATCTAAATTACCATACCTCATTGCAATTGAGTGAAGATGTCCTCTGTTTTATCTCTAGCTGGAGCCAGTGGGTAAAAAACAGATATACAACAATTTCACAAATAGCAGAAATAACATCAACTGCCCCACTGAGGTAAGAAAGCTGTCCCGCAAGCACTTCTCACATGCCATTGCTGACCCAGTTGTGATTTATTTGTGCAAATTTTGCATAATGGCATGGATGGTTCATAAAAGTGAACATGACTGAACAAGAGCCTTCGCTTGTGTGTGTTCCAGGAGCATCCTTACATCTTCACAAAGGTGAACAGCTTCCCCGCTTCGCCCACCACCACGCCACCAAAACCAGAAATCACCACCACCTTGCCCACCACCACACCAACAATAACAGAAATCACCACCACCTTGCCCAGCGCCACACCAACAATAACAGAAACCACCACCACTCCACCAAAGACAACAGACAATGTGCCAATATGGGTCCCTATAGTGGTGGCTATAGTGGGTCTTCTGGTTGGCTCTTTTGCCACCTGGCTCCTCCTTTCCTGCATTGCCAAGAGAAGCAAGAAACAGAAGATGTCTAAGATGAGGACCAGTGCATTTTAAAGTGCTACTTAATGTATTTTTACAATGGACTATTCATGGGAAAATTTAAGAACTACAACTACAAAAACAATGTTGTGATATGTGAAGTGATTGTAGAAAGCATATTGTTTGTGATAATATGGACATTTTTCATAAAAAGACATGATAAGATTGCCCTGTCGACTTTGACTAGAGAAATTAATTGTCCTTAAATCAGAAAATTTTAGATGCAGAGACGGAAAAGCTGCACCATTTTACAGACACTCCATTATACTCCTGCATTCAAACCTTTCTGAAGTGAAAGTGTGGACAAATGTAAGATGTGCTATTACACCTTTTTTTAAATTTTCATTGTTGCATTAATCCAAGCTGTATTTAAATGTTCTCACTGGTCCAACAACTGAGTTAATAAGGCAATGCAATCACAAGCCACTACAATTCAAACACAGCAGATTTCATGTGCGAATAAAGACTGAAATTACTGACTGCACATTAACTTATCGTTGCTGTTATATATTCAATTGTATTAAAATGAAAATATGTTTGAATTCAGTAGTTTTTAAATAAATATTGTGAAATAAAATACACATTACTTGCCTTGAAGTACTTGAATTAAATGTACTCAGTTACTCTTTCTGGATGTAACAACAGTACACTCGTGACCATTTTATACAATGATAAATGCTTTGAAAGATAATGTAACTGGGATTATTTTCCGTCTGTTTGAAATCTTATGCCTTTGATTGTAAGACAAAGATTTGGTTATTTGTATATATAGATCCTTTACACGTTTTCATCAGTAATAATAATTAAATAATATAATATTTAAATCGGTTCTTGCTGCTTTTACTTTTCATTCACTACATTTTGTTGTTAATACTTTTGTGCCTTTATTAAAGTAAAATAGGTTGTGAATACTTTTCCCAACAGTGCAAAAATATAAACACAAATTGTGCCTTTAAAGTGTAGAATAATACAATGTATGCTGAGTGGAATTAAGTAAGGATACGTATTATGCTTATCAGCCTATAACCACTTTAATCTTAATAAAAATAAGGTGGTCAAAGTGACTCTTCACTGATTCAAGGTATCTCTGGTTATTGTCCTCTTGACAGCAGCGCCCCCTGCCGGTGTCTGTAGGCAGCATCTAACCGGCCACAGTGAACCACATCAGTGTGAAGATGGCGGAAGGTGAATTGAACGTGGACAGCCTCATCTCTCGGCTCCTGGAAGGTGAACCATTTCAGTACACTCTCTAACGCTACGTAGTCGGCTGTTTGTGTTCACTAAAGTCTGATGCGAGGTTTATTCTGTAACCAAAACCGGCTGTCTCAGAAAACGCAGTTAGCTAGCAGGGGCTAACGTTAGCCTCTCGTAACGGCTAGCTGCGGCTAAAGCTAACGGCGCTGCTAGCCTGCCGTGTTTATAAACACAGTCCGCGGTGAACGCCTACATTTCTCCCTTTGAGCTACGTGACTCCGGTCAACTCGTTTTATTTTGTCGCGTCTTTAACTTTAGCTTGTAATTAAACTTTCTGATGGTTTTTTTGTTGTATTCTAGCTCAATTATTTGCTATGTCTGGAAGCAGGAGGAGCTCGTTTCTCATGTTCGTTATAAATGAAAACCAGAATTATGTTTCAAGACTCTAACGGTTTAACTGTTGTGTAGGTTCAGTTGATATAAGATATAAACACCGATTTACACAAAGCTCTGCCTTTCATATTAGTAGGTTTTCTCCATATAAACATTGATATAAGTTGTTATGATATATTGTTTAATTGCTGTTGATGAGCTGGTTCATGTTTTGTTATTCTGAAGTTGAATCTTGTGCCAAATGGATAAACTATAGAAATAAGTATAAAACACTAATATGTGGATGAGCTTTTTATCTGGTCCTCGAGTTTTGCTCCTTCAAGTAGTCATTATGATATATTGTTCAATTCCTGTTGGTGATCTGGTTAATGTTATACTATTGGGTAAGTTAACCATGTGACAAATGGATAAAACATAGAAATACCTCTGATACAGTAATATATAGATGAGCTTTTCATCTGGTACTGAATGTTCTCATCCTTAGATCCGAGACACATTTGAGTTTAAGTCATTTTAACTTTGCAGCTCTCTCTTCTCTATGTTCATAGATGTGTTTTAGTGGACAGGTTGCTGTGATTCAGTGCATTAATGCCATAGATATAAGTCTGAAATACTAATATATGAATGAGCTTTCATTTGGTATTTGAGTTTTGCTCCATATCCACACTGCTGTAAGTTGTGATATATTCAATTTCTAGTGATGATCTGGTTAATATTATGTTATTATGAAGGGGAATCGCGTGACAAATGGATAAGCTATAGAAATAAGCCTAAACCACTAATATATGGTCAACCTTTTCATCTGGTACTGAATGTTCTTATCGCTACATCCGAGACATATTTGAGTTGTGAGGTAGTTTGATTTTTGTGAAGCAATTTTAACTTTTGCAGCTCTCTCCTCTCTGGGTTTATAGATGTATTATAGTGGGCAGGCTGCTGTGATTCATTGCACTCATGCACATTGGGCCCACATTCCCTTTAAATGCCTGTACTCTTGATATTAGTGCAGGTGAATAGCAAAACCCCAAATTGAAGACATGGATAAATGGAAGAAATGCTGTGTTTCTCTGACCCCAAAATGTTCGTATCTCCAGTTTAAAGTATGCCATCGTGCTGTGCTCACTACCACATTATTGCTTTCATACTTGGTAAATAAAGAGAAGTGTTGTTGGTGTGTGGGACCAGCTTTTGTGTTTGGCAGAGAGAGGGATGTGCAAAAATCCTTTTGTGTTGGCTGTCCACCTGCTCAAGAGAAGGCTGGGAGTTTTCTGTTCCCCTGTGAGATATCCTTTGAGTCAGACCAGACCACTAAGGCAAATTCAGCTGTCCTTGGCATACTTTCCACCAGTATCTGTGACTGTTGGAGAGATGAGACAAGCCAGCTCTGAAATGCGAAGATTTGTTATTTATAGTTATTGCTGGAAAAATCTTGCAGCAACTTCCTTGTCTTTCTTGCATTTATATTTTTATGTGCTACCAAATGGTGAAATTAATTGAAAATAAACAGAAAAAACAAGATATTAAATCCTTCATCAATATTGGTCCTTCACATACTGTGTTTCAGCTCAGACTGCAGTGACTTGTTGATTGTGTTGCTCATATTTTGAACAAAAGTTGGACTTGGCACTGGAATCTTTCCTAGGTGGTAGTTGTGATTATGTTTGTCCAAGATGGTGATTGTGTCTTTTCTCTGTTTTCGTGCTAATGAAACAAGTGACAACACATGACTAATTGATTTGGATGTTATTGTTTCATCAGCTTCTTACGTAATTGTTCAGCTTTGTAGTGAGTGGTGTGAACTTACTCATGGGTTAGAATCAAGTACATGTGCAAGTAGTTTAGGAATGGGATAATTATATATGTGTATCTTTTTTGATTGTAGGCAAGAAATTTCTGCTAGTGAAATGCCACCACCATTGTGAAACTCTTTGCTTCTTGGTGCCCATGACAGGGGTGGACATTTTGTTGATTAAATGAGTCTGAATCAGTCTAGGTCTCGGACACAAGACCTTAAATAAACCCTTAATCTAAAGGGTTTAGTGAATGAATTCAGGTGTTTATTTTCCCAGTGTCCAGCTCTAGGTTTGTGTGTCTGTTTTGATAAAGGCAGGACATGACTGCCTCCAAAACTCTGTCTGTTTTTTGTGGATATATTTGTAGATGTAACAAAGCCAGTTTTGGTCTTAAACACATGCACAGATTTTTGCTGATATCTTCTGATGTTCAACACAGAGGTACCACATCAAGAATCTATAAATGCTGTGGTGCTAATTTGCTAAACCAGATCATTTTAAAGGCATTGAAGCTGTATTTTGCACCCAAACATTACATAAAGGCCGACTGTATGTTTTGCTGTGTGAGAAAATTTGGTCTTGAGGAAAAGCCAAGTGTCAGTGAGAGTGCTTGTTCATTGGAATTAAAAACTTATGGAACACTATGTCACTTTGTCCAGACACGTGTACAGTCACACAATCACACACACACACATACACACAAACAGCAATTTGGTCTCTGATGGTTGCAAATCCTTGTCATTGCTTCATTTTAGCCTTTGCCCCTCAATGTTCTTAAGAACGTAATCTCTTTAAAAGTGCCAGCCTGCAGAAGTGCGAACAGTGAAAGGTTCAGTGTTAATGCCGAGCAGGCTAAGCATCCGAGCTTAACTCACTCAGCTCTGATGAGGCCTGGCCGTTGAGTGAAGAGCCCTGCTTCTGCAATTTCATGCTTCACACCATGGGTATGAGGCAGTGCAGATACAGTAGATGGATGATAAAGAAAATTGATGGTGTGAAATTGATGGTGTAAAGCAACACTTCATTAAGGTTGGTGCAGCCCTAGAATAGTTTTTGGCAGTCATATTTGCCATCTGTGAGGATCCATATTCCTCTGGTTCAGTTGCTTCTCTCAGATTTGGTTGGATTACATGACTAATGAGACAGTGACAGTGAGGGGGTATGAGTACAGTGTGAAAGTGGCATGTATATGCAACTGTGTGTTTATGTTTGCATAAAAATGCTTGAACTAATCTTTAGGATTTTCTCACCAATACACCAGTTAGTGCATTTTGAACTGCTTCCTTTTGGTCATTTTGTGATTTGTCACCCTTTAAGGAAACAAAAGGCCATTTAGGAAAAGTGTTTAACTTCCCCTCTGACTAACATGCATGCGTTTCACTGGACTCAGCTGTTCTTTATTGGAATCTTTAGTGGGCGCCTAGTTTTAAGGAAATACCAAAATAGTAAGTTATTACATAATGCCAAAGTCATGGATTTGCTCATCACTTTTGTTTCCATTGTCTGTGGTTCATCTTTACGCAGTGTTTTGATTTGCCGTTTGTGACGTCAAACTCAGACTTAAATGAAAATCAATATATAAGCAGCATCCAATTACCATTAACTGTACATGTACTAGTAGAGTGACAATTCACAATTGGTCACTGTTATATCACCACTAAATATCTTCAGCCTATTATTTATTTATTTGGATTTCCACCTGATTGTGTGCTCTTTTTTGACAGGAAGCCATTTTTCAGAGATATCAACTTCACTTCAGTCTTATATACAGAGCTATCCACAAGGATATGGAGTAGCCAGCTCTGTTGCTTTAGCAGTGTAAATAAATAAATTAATTCGTTTATTCATTAAGCCCATAAATGTCTGTGTGATTTATATGAATCTCTGCTCTCTACTTGACAGGACATAACCTCTCAGTTGAGCACACACACACACACACACACACACACACACACACACACACACACACACACACACACACACACAGGGACAGGACTGATGCAGACAGACAGACACGTTTCTCTGTCATCATGGCAGCATTGTTTTGAAGTGGAGGCTAGTGGTCATAAAATGTGCTCAGCTAGAGAATTGTAGCTTGTTAATCAAAACTATTTTATTACAATCAAATGTTAATATAATAAAGTTACCGGATGGACTTAAATTAGTAGTCAGCTGTTTGGCCAAGCCAAGCCACAAGATACCATAGCAAGGAAGAAGCTTTTCTGTATAATCTCACTTTTCATATCTTTGACTATTTCAACTGCTAAGTGTAGCCAACATTTGCAATTCTCACCCCTCTTGTCATTGTTATGAGAAAAATCTGCACACAGAGCTGTGGCAGGATGCCAGAAAGTAGGCTTAAGCTAACAGTGCAACTCCACAGCCAATAAACCCACACCATTGCTGAAGATGCAAGCTGCTCTCATAGTCTCAGCAGTGGGTTTCCTAAGTATGGCAGAGACTAAGCAGCTATAAGCCACAGAACCATTACGCCCACAGTTCATCAGATTTTAAGATTGCCTTGTGATTCTGCTGTATGTGGGGTTTTTTTTTTTCCCTTAGGTGAAAAATTATTGTATCACGGTCTCATGCTGATGAAATTCATGCTGCTGGGGGTTACCGGGGCTGCTGTGTTACTGCTGACAATGATGATAACAGTTGTTGATAGAACTGACAGTGTCTTTTCTCTCCTCTCTCTCCAGTACGGGGATGTCGCCCGGGGAAGATCGTCCAGATGACAGAGGCAGAGGTGCGGGGCCTCTGCATCAAATCCAGGGAGATCTTCCTCAGCCAGCCCATCCTGCTGGAGCTGGAGGCACCTCTGAAGATCTGTGGTCAGTGTTGTACATTCCTGCCCTTGTTTTAGGCCATGTTCTCACCACATCATGTTTATTTTTGCTTTTTAATTTAGAGAGCATAACTACAGTTCTATGGCATTTCCTTTAAACTATGTCTGAAAAGTTTACTTTTGTAAATGCACACATATACACAGATTGTGGATCACTGTCTCACACGCACAACGTGGACAGACCCAAGTGGAGCAAAGGAGTGCACATTTGCAAGTGTACTGCTACTGTCACTATCTCTTGCAGGCTCCTGCACATCTCTGCACACTCCCACATGCTTTATCTCTTCCCTTCAGCGTAGTGCTGCAACTGCAAACAACTCTGAGCTGTTTAATGTGTGCCAGTCCTTGAAAACACAGTGCACAAGCTCACATATAGGCTCAGGCCTACACACAGTTCATTTGTGGCTGTCCTCATACCAGTTTCCTCCCACACACATCTACTTACCTAATACTGACCTAATACTTAGTCAACCTCGGATGGCAGCATTTGTATTTTGAGCGATAAATGCGATAATGGGAATCAGGAATTTGATCAAGTCCAAATGATGTTGTTTCCTGTCAAACTGGATGTTGACAGAATGACATTGTCCATATGTCTGACTTTTTAAAGGCCCCCTATGCCCTCTCCATATATACCTAACCCTGGCACATTACTCTAAAATATGCATGAGTTTGAGGTGGTGTTATTTGTCACTGTGTGAGGTTTCTTTGTCCCTCTTTTACTTTCTTTGTTTTGTTGCTGAACTTCTATACCCAGACTGATTACTTAACCCACGGCTGTGACGGCAGTCTTTCAGATCACCAGCATTGACTATAAAGACCAAATAGCCAATGCCTTTAATTATTTACGAAGGCCACACAGATCAGGTTCTGTGCTTTCTTTCTCTCATACATGCTAATCTTAATGCCACGGGTATAATTTTGCCCAAGCCAGCAGTTTTGACACTATTTGGCTTTATCATTTATTTCAACAGAATAGTATAATATTAGCTTTTTAAATACAGTGTTGTTGACACTAATGGTAATCAAACCCTCATTGTGAGGATGTGTTAGATAGTAATTTAGTTACTAAAATAATGCAGACAGATGATAATGATTAACAGCACCCTGCAATCACCATCCTCTGCTAAATTACTAAGGGCTTGCATGTTAACAATAATAGGACCTTACTGATTCATAGCAAATTGTTTTTGATTTGTTAGCCTTTTGAATTAGCTGAAGAAAGACCACAAGCATGCACACTGTGTTTATATTGTGCATGTTTGCTTTCTGTGGTAGCGTTTATCATGCTTTTTTGCACTCTGGGCACTGAGCCGAATAGACTGCCTTTAATTATTGTCTGACTACAAGTACTGACTGTAAAGCAGCACAGACAGCTCACAGACTAAAGAGAACGAGATGAAAACCTTTTGGAAGTCTCTCATTTCATAGTTGATATAACGAATACATGTAACTGCTTTAGCCATATTTATGTAGCCATATATTGTATGTAACCATATATCCTGCATTTAATTTCTCACCCTGAAGGAATTTGTGTTATTTGTTTACATTCCACGTTGTTATATCGGCATATTTGCATACATACATGTTTATTTCTATTATTTTTCTTTTTTCTTTCAGTTTGTTGTGTGAATCATGAGCTGCTACAGTATATGTATCCCTAAGGTGATATTCTCACATCTTGCTATAAATTATGCTGTTTTTAAGTTTCAAGTAACACTTGTTTTTTCATATAGTATTTAGTTTCTGCGCAGTGCACACACTGCCTGTTTCAGATCCTTTGTTATTTGAAAATTATCTTGTATCATGTCATATAGAACAGCATATATCACAGTTTTGGACAATCCACCTGTTTGCTGAGTGTTTATTTGGTGCTATTTTCAAATACGCTCTGAGCAGTGTTGCTCACTATTCTTCATACCTGTGTTCTGTTCTCATGTGGCTGCTTTTAAACCACTTGATTATCCGGCTACAGTCATGCAACAGCAAACTTGATTACAGCTTTATTACTTAAGTACCAGTGCTCTGAAGCCAGGGCAATGATATGATGGCCATAACAATCTGCAGGCATCTGCTGTGTCATTTTATTACTGGAGCATTCTGTTATCACAATTGCTTTTATATTGTGTTGTCTTCTTGCTCATTTATAACACTGATCTCAGGTTCGACACTCCTTTATTTTGAACTTTCAGCCTTTGCTCCTCTTTTTATAACTCTGTGCTGCTATTCTTGGACTGTTTTGACACTGCAGAGGCACTGCTGAGTAAATAATTCACTGTCATCCTACAATTCCTTGTGATAGGGCAGGCGGGGGGGTGGGGGCGCTGCCCCATAGAATGTCAGTGTAGATGAAGCTCACAAATTCACTTTCACTTTGGATTTTTAGTTGAGGACGTTTAGTGTAAAACTAACCTCTATAGGCAGAGATTTTCAGACACCCAATCCAATAATGGTGGCTGCTAAATTATTCCTTTGATATTATTTTAAACATGCTCACTTTTTACATCTGAAACCAAGACAGTCACAGGTGGGTGAAAGGAAAAAAACAAAAAATAAAACAGTGAAAACATTGATGCTGAGAAGTGGTGTGGTGAAAGAGTATTATTTCATAATCTGGTTAATCCCGGTTTTAGTACTGAGCTAAACTGAAGTTAGCCCTGCTCTTACAAAGTTCACTCACCCCCGACTGTCTCTGCAGAGATTACAGTTTATGTTGCCATGTCTCTGTGTCTACCATTTTATCCAAATGTGGGTTTTCATGTTCATTTCCTTTTCTGTGTGAACTGCACCATAAATGAGCAAGGCTAATTGCTTATGGCTCATGCTCCTTTCTGTTTTAGTGCTGGCCCGAGCAAGAATTATTGTTCTCTGCATGTTGTCCTCTGTACTTACCTAGTCCTCTGTATTTACTCTGTTATCCAGTATGTGGGGCTGTCAGACTGCCAAGACTAAAAAAAAGATATGTTTGTTAAAATGACTATTTGCATGTTTTTTATGCAGTGTTTGTTGCTTACAGCAGACCTCAGGTCTGTTCACAGCTTTAACAAGATTAGAACGGTGCAGACTTAAACTGTTGTGTATGCCCATAGACAAAATCTTAAAGATATGACTATGATTTTTGCTTTTGTGGCAGACTAACATTGACATAATTTTAATTTAAACACAAAAAGAATCTATTCTATCTATTGCTGTACAACTGAAATTATAATAAAACTAAAAGAATGATCACAAACCTTGTTTTGGTCAAATATTCACCACACAAGGATCCCTACTTTCCACCTACCATCTCATTTTCACTGTCCCATTAGAAGTCAAAACTCAAAGTGGGATTTGAAAACAGCAACTAAAGTAATAGTTTGGAAATGTAACAGCTTTCCTGATGTCACAATGACAGCTTGTGACCTGGACTATGTTGTTGGAGCACTGCATTAATACTTTAAGTTTCGTTTCATTGAAGTTTTGACATTATATTATTAATGTACAGGACTGTGAAATTGTTACCATTACCAGTACTTGTATCAGAACTCTAGATGGCAAGCTGGGGCCGTGTGTCCAGGGCAAAGAAAATGATTAATGGTGAAACACAACTGGCTCAGCACAACACGAGCGCTGAATATAAGCCGGAGCCAGACTTCAGACATTCTGAACTGTTCCTTTAATTATTCATTTGCACGGCAAAAAGTGTGCTTTTGCATGCCATCTTAAGACACAGGCAAGAATAAGTACAGGCCTGTAGCCTTATAGGTTTGGTGCCATTGTGGTTTGGTGTTGGTGCTTAGATCACTCACGGGCTTGAGGACACAGAAAAAAATCATGCCAGCCACTCTCATCATATAAAGTTGCAATTTCTGTTGGTCATTTTTATCTCGGGGCCAGACAGCTGCACTGCTTTTATTTTAATTTGTATTTGGTGCCATCTTGTAATGAAGCAGTGCCTTAAAAAGAGTGTGGCGCATGAATTTGCTTTCCATTTTGGTCACAATGAAGCCTGTTATTATTGTCCTAGCCTTTCTGGTGAGGCTCTCTGCAGTCATCTGTGTCTGGAGCACTTAGCCCAAATTAGAGCAGCTCTTAGGTTGGTGCAAGAGGATATAAAAGGAAGCAGGTCTTGGCTAGGTGATGGAGTGAGGCTCCCCTGCCGAGATCCTGTGCTTTGGTGAGAGTGTCTCCGGCATGACGCTGCCTGACTCCTGTGACAGAGAGACCAGGTTGACCCTGAATCCTGGGAGAGCTGTTAAAATTAAAGTTCATTTGTGTGGATATGTGTATGTGTGTCCTTTATTTTTGTGATTAACCTGGATTGTCAGCATTCTCTCCCTCGGTAGCTCGTTTCCCAAGGGCCTCGGCATTGATCTGGTGGCAGCTGTAATGGCTCATTTTGTGTGTGTATCCTTGGGCTTGCTGCTGTAGTCCCAGTAACGCAGAGGCGCAGTCATATATCCTCACCAACCTACATGCCTGGCTGTGCTCTGAAAATCAAAATGGATTCAGAGAGATAGAAGTTGGTGTGTGTGTGTGCCTTTATGTTAAGTCCTGCACTTTTTGATGATATTCCAGCATCACCACTGTTTTTAATCATTTTGTTCCCTTTCACTTAACTACCCTAAATTCTTCTAATTGTTTTTCTCCTTTCTGTAATAAATGTATGTTTAATGGGTGGGTTCATTCATTATTTTTTTGTTTTTTAAGGTTTATACATCATTCTGTAGCTTACCAGTAGTCTTCCTTATGTATTCAAATCCAAAGAATCGAATTTTGGTCGAAGCTATTTTCCCAAGCCCTTCTAAAAACGTTTTCCTGTGTGGCCTAATGATAGTTTCTGCCTGATGACATTGCCACATATAAACCCCCATGTTGAGTGAGAGCACTGTAACCTACGTCACCTCACATCATATTACTGTTGAGTTTGCATTTGAAAAACCTGAGAAAATACGCAGATGGAATCATCCATTAAACAGCTTGTTCTTGCTAACACATTTAGAGTAAATAGTCAGACTAACATCTTGTGTTCCCTTTTGCCTCTCACCCCCTGTTTTTAGGTGATATCCATGGGCAGTACACAGATCTACTGAGGCTGTTTGAGTATGGTGGCTTCCCTCCAGAGGCAAACTACCTTTTCTTGGGTGACTACGTGGACAGAGGGAAACAGTCCCTGGAAACCATCTGCCTTCTGTTGGCCTACAAGATCAAATACCCAGAGAACTTTTTCCTGCTCAGGGGCAACCATGAGTGTGCTTCCATCAACCGCATCTATGGATTCTACGATGAGTGTGAGTAAATAAACTCACCCTGCACACATCTACACTGAAACAGCCTTAAAGCACACACACACATACAATATAGAATTTGGTTCTAATAATGTATGTATGTGTTCAACCAGGCAAGCGCAGGTTCAACATCAAGTTGTGGAAGACCTTCACTGACTGCTTTAACTGCCTCCCCATTGCTGCTATCATTGATGAGAAGATCTTCTGCTGCCATGGAGGTGAGAGAACATGTATTTCCTCCCCTTGTCCCAAATGTCAACCAGGACTTTTTGATACTCTTGTTAGAAATATATTTGTAGCAACCCCAATCTAAAGTAACCTCTTTTATTATCTATTTTAGGGCTATCGCCTGATTTGCAGTCAATGGAGCAGATTCGCAGGATCATGAGGCCAACAGACGTGCCAGATACAGGTGCTCATACTGAATACTGAACATGTTCACTTCCTCTGGATTTCTTCCTGGAATTTCAAGTTTACCTTTAAATGACAACAGCCAGTCTCTCTGTCTTCCTGAATGAAAAACTATGACAGCAGTAGATGTCCTGTGTTGCATCAGCAAAGTCAGTTGGATTTTGACATTCCTCCAACCCAGTTGCCTGTCCATGCTCTCCCTTTGACTCTTTTCTGATTTCTGTGTTCTTTATCTCCATCTCTCCTCTGTGTTTGTGTCTCTCAGGCCTGCTGTGTGACTTGTTGTGGTCAGACCCAGATAAGGATGTACAAGGTTGGGGAGAGAACGACCGCGGGGTCTCCTTCACCTTCGGGGCAGATGTGGTCAGCAAGTTCCTAAACCGCCATGACCTGGACCTCATCTGCAGAGCCCATCAGGTAATTATGAAGGGAAGGAAGGCAGGGAGGCTGTATATGGAGTGTAAATACAGGAGGCACATGGCAAGAAAATTGATCTTGTGGGTTTGCTTTTTTTCTTAGAGACTTTAAATTAGTTGGCCATACACTTTCATGATAGCTGACTTCCATTAGTTTGTGTGTCTTTGGCACAAGTAATTACTGTGACTGACACAAAGACACAGACACTAGCTAAACATCATATTAATAGACCTTGTGCGGCAGTGTAGCCCCCAGTTTCCTGTTCCTATTTCATCTCTTTTTTTCCAAGCATAATTCATTATAATTTAATTTAACACTCAGTTATTATCAGTCTATTTTTTGTTTTGCTGAAATAAAATAGTACAAAACAGAGAATAAGAAGCTACCGTTTGCATTTGAGACACTGACCACAGGACACTGTTAATTGATTAAAGACTGGACGGCTAGAGCAAGAGCTGTTATCATTAAATTGACCGTGGCTATTTCGACTCACTGTTGAGCGTTTCATATTGATTCAGGTGTAGGTGGTTTTGTACACTCAACCTTAATAGCAATGTTGAATTCTGAAACCAGCTGAAGATCTGCTTCTTGGTATTGATCGCTGTAGGCGGTGGAATAATGTCACGTGTCTTTTAACAGGTTGTGGAGGATGGATATGAGTTCTTTGCCAAACGCCAACTGGTCACACTTTTTTCTGCTCCAAACTACTGCGGGGAGTTTGACAATGCAGGCGGGATGATGAGTGTTGACGAATCCCTCATGTGTTCCTTCCAGGTAGTGTAAAAACTAACACATGTACATAAATGCTAATTGCCTTTTCATGTTTGACTTAACACATTAGCTCAGAAAAGCTCACCCATGCATTTTCTCTCTCTCTGTTTGCGTCTCATTGTTTAAAGATCCTTAAGCCCTCAGAGAAGAAGGCCAAGTACCAGTATGGTGGTGTAAATTCTGGTCGGCCTGTCACCCCACCCCGCACCGCCCAAGCCCCCAAGAAGAGGTGAACGAGCAGCCTCGGCTCTCCCCCCTCCGTCTTGCCCTGTCCGTCCCTGGTCTGCCACCTTGGCAACCCCTGTAACTCCCCTGTATAGTGAAGATACAGGGCTTATCTAATTGCCCAAATCTTTCTTCCCTACTCACCTACCCCCTCCCCATCTCCACTGACAGCTCTTTTCTTAATGTGTATGTGTACAGAAATTTGCTGTGACCAATCTGTTTTATTTTTTTTGCCTGTTTGTTGGTATTTTTGATATTATTAACAGATAATCTTTTTTTGTGATTTTACTTCCAATGCCATTTGAGGTTTTCTGAGGTTCTGTGTTGTGAAAGGAAATGCCCTCTCTGTGTAGAGGGGTAAAGTGACTGAGTTAGATGAATTGTTTTTCAGTTAAACAAAAACACAGTAGAGAGTGAACATTGTTTTGCCTTGACCTCTCAAAAAGTGGAGAGAATCCTTCCAATGTATTTCAATGAGACTGAGGTTTCCGTGCAATGTAAAAATCCGTAGACGCAAATAACATTTCTCATATTCCAGTCTAACAGATGAAACACATTATAGCATGTGCGGTGAACCTGCGGTTGTTATGCACATTTTATATATTTAACCATTGAACAAACGCAACTCCCCATGAGTAGCAAAGAATGTGAAGAGACCAGCGTGAATGAAATATAGAGGCTAAATCAGAAGCTGCTGGCAGTGGACATGCTCTACGCGGACACAACGCCCTCTGGGCATCAATTCCTCCGCTCCGTTATGCCTCCCTGTGCCTCGACTCCACACCCACACAAAAACATGCCGCTTTTCACAGCGCTGGTATTGGCATTTTCCTGGGTCTGTTTATTATTTGATCTCAAGATAATTTCCCCCATATGATCCTCTTGATTTCTAGTGAAAGAAGCAAGAGAGTTTTTTTTTCTGCCCATAGAAAGTTAAGTCCATGCACACACACTTTAACTAGTATGAGTCACTTGAAGTTGTAATCTTTAAGATTTCAGTCCTGGTTGATTTGGTGACAACTTTGGTTACTGGTGGTAACAACAAATGCAGTTTAATGCTACAGGTCCTAGCAACACTAAACAAACTATTGTTTTAATGAAGACGTCAGGCAATAACTGGCCTTTTTCCATCATTCTGTGAGCAACCGTGATTTCATTTTATGCTGCGTGCAGCATGGGTTTTGCGAACAGCAGGGCACAGTGAAAGGTGTTGGTTACATGGTTGAGAAGTTGGAGGCGTGCAGCCTGTCGCCTGCAGTTCTTCATCTAACAGCTCGCTGTGGCTGCTCCTCCTTGTTCTTTTACTCCCTGCAATATTTCAAACTGATCCGCGGTCAAAAAATGCTGAAAATGACTGTTGTTTTACAGATGCATTTTTGATGGACAGTAGCTATCAGAGCCAATTTCACTGACAAACACATTGCATTTCCTGTGATAACGTCGTATTAAAATTTGTGTTTTGCCAGTTAAATGCCCTTAATGTGAAGCTACAGCAGTAGGAAATGTTCAGTTTGCATTAGCAGTAAGTTAAAGAGGTACTGCACATTTGTGTGTTTTTGGGACTGTAAATTAAATGATGTGACTGCACTGTCATGAAACACATCAATGCTGATGTCAGTACTGACATTTCCTACCAAATTTATGAAAATTGGCATTTCATGTGTTGAAAATGTCTCAGCACACTATCTACTGTTTGACATTATGTGAATGCATTTGAACCTTGTGAGGCGAATGCTTGGGACTAATTTACCATCGTGAAATTTGAAAGAACGTTAATGCCCTCTTATCACAGTAATCACAGTGCACACCCTCTCAGCCGAAGGACAAGTGAGAGCAGCTGCAGACTGCTCAGTAAGCTAACCCAGTAGCACAAAGCACACACCTACAGCAGTGACCATTAACTGCCGGGCCGAGTAACCTTTTCAGAGTGAAGAACTGAACGGTACATACATGACATCTGTTTTGCTTGCGTTTATATGATTGTGACATTTAAGTTGTTTATTTATTAGACTAAAGAAGCAAAGAGCTTCTGGATCACAGTAAACCTGCCGCTCTTGCACATCTCTCAGCTGGAACTACGTTCTTTAGTGGGTGGAGTTAGACTCAGACCTGGGAGTGAAGTTACACTTTAATACAGCATTTTTTCCAGGAATGTCGCCACTGACACCCCGTTCATGATACTGCAAGTGCAAGGGCTTTCATTAGTTCGCCACAGGCTCAGTCACCATTGTGTTACTTCATTAAGCGATAAGCTTAACAGACATTTATTCAAATGAAAATCTTGGATATTAATACTTTAAGGTCAGTATTGTACCTGCAGACATACTAGATTAATGGTGTATTAAAAGTGCATATGCAATTATCATTTCTTAGTCTTTGTATGAAGAAGCAGACAAGGATAGAAAATATCTAACAGCACCAGTTGCACCAGTTTTGCAAGTGTCTAACTTATCTAAGTGAGCCCATACAGTCTTAAATAATCCAAATAAATATAAAGCATCTTCACCAAATGCTCCACAATATTTGAATTGTTCAGCGCTGTGTTTACAGAGCACACAACAGACATAATGAAGAAAGTTGGCTCTCGGAAGCTTTTAAATGAAATGCCAGCTATCCTCCTTTCACATCACCCAATCTGTTCTGGTACAGAGTGAGAGCACAGGTGGAGTCATGAGTGGGTGACAGGACCAGGCCGTTTTGCTATGTGATAGTGATGCCACCTGGTGTATAAATACAGTAATACAGTACAAAGTAGTACAACTCAGATGTGAATTTCAAAGCAGACAGCTCAGGATGGGCTGTCATTACATCGCCAGTACAAAATGTGTCATTTACCACGAGGAGGTACTTAAGTTTGACTGTTTGACTGACCAGTGATTAGTGTGGTTGACAGTTAACTTCAGTCTCCTGCAAATGAGATGCAGTTGACCCTTTGTGGAAAACAGTTGCCTCGTTTCTTTTCTTTCTGTCTTTATCTTTTGCTCTTTGTGGTATTATTCTTTCTGTTGTATTTCTATGTTCTCTAATCACATTGTTTACTTTTTATTCACTTAATTTATTTCCTAATAATGATAATAAGAAAACAATGAGGTGTTACCAAAAGCTGTTTTGCAATTTGTACAAGTTTGTTTGAAAGTCTATAAATTCAATTAAAATGGATGGAAACCAAAGTTGTTGTCTCCTCTGTTTTTACTGATGTCTTTGCATTAACACATCTCTGTACTGTCAAGAAATTGCTAAAGTTACTATTTCCTCCACATTTCTTTGCCTCAACATACAACTAAGACTTTACACTCTTCAACCTGAAGAAAAAAAGGCCCACACAATATAATCAGGTTAAGTGATTGTGCAGATTTATACACAGTGAATAAATCATACTCAGGTAAACAGAGGTGTGTTACTGGTGGAACCTGTTGAAAAGCAAAGAAAATCTTGAATTCTTTCTCCAGAAGATCAGAGGCAGGAGAAAACATGGAGCTCCCGGATGGAGGTGAGACAAGATCCAAGCAAACATGATCCAAAGCCCCACTTTTAGAAAGAGAAGAGTGAAGTAGATGATGTGTGTGCTGACTGAGGATTTGGCCTGAGGAAAGATTTAAACTGATTATTTATGATTCTTGTAATAAAACAGTATGATTTCTGTTCATTCAGCAATAGTCTGTCTCACCAAACCTGTGCATCCATTGTATCAGCCATCATCACATCATCACCGTCATCAGACCTCAGGAAGAACGGGGTCTGAGAAGAGGTGGTGCTCCTTTTCTTTCTGTGCCCAGAAGACTTTCGTGGCTGTGGCTCTTCCATTGTGTGAATCTGCCTGAGTAATGTTGCACTTCAAACAACTATAGGATATTAGAAACAAAAATATTAAATGAGATCTATCAAATCAAATACTCTTATTGATGTGAATGTTGATGTTACATTATTACTGCCAAAGCTAAAATCCATATTAAATTTAACAGGAAAATATATATATTCATTACATTCATTTTTGTATTGTCTGCAGTCTGTTTCACTCACCGTGTTTTCAGTTTTTGATGTTGGCAACCACTCCAAAATAAACTTGAAACCATTTAGAATGTTCATTTTTTTGTTGTTGTTGTTTTTTTTCAAAACAGAAATTTAATAATGTCATGGAAACACATATACAATTAGATGAAATAACAAAGTAAATTTATTCAACTACTGAAATACAATTTTAAGTATTCCCATCTTATGCAATTTTTTACTTCTACTCCATTACATTTTAATAGCCATTATTGTGCTTTTTACTCTACTATATTTATTTGGCAACATTAATTTATAATTACCTTGTAGATTTAGAGATTTAGGTTATTAATACAAAATAAAAATCAAATCAATTATAATTATTATTATATATTAGATTGAACTGCAGTATATAAAATACTTTATTCCTGGTCCTCTTGGTCAGGATTGTTTGTGTAATACATCTTCCTGAACGAACGGGGTCGCGCATCTATCGCTCTGATCCAGTTCAACATCTTCTTTGCCTGTTGTTGGCTGAACAGGACGCAGCTTCCTATGTAACGTGGATGGGTCACAGTCATGCGCAGTCGTGGTGCAGATGGTTTACAGATCTGTGTCGATATCCGGGACGAGCTGCTGAACCAGAAGTGCAGCTCGTGACTCGTCTTTTGCATCTCATGCAACAAAAATTATTAATGAAGGGTCGTACGAGCTGTTAATACTACGAGACTATGTTTAATACTAGACATTGTGTTTTTGAGTTTTTTATACGGAAACGTGTAATTATTGACTGTTGCAAGCCAAAACTAATATTGTGTCATCCCTGTTGTTGTTGCCAGCTGCAGGTCTAAAGTTCATCAATGCAGGTAGAGTTGCACTTGCTAACGTTGCTAGCTTGTTAAATGCATCGTTAAACTACAGTAATTAGCTGCATGTGCTGAATCGTAGTGAGAATAATTGAACAGGTTGTAACTGAACGTCTGACAGGACTTCCGCATTGTGCCCTGTCATTTAAAATAACTTGTCTTTGTGCGACTCCTCCTCTCTGTGTTTGCAGCCGAAACTATAATCAATAATAGATGCATCGTTTCAGTCATTGTTCACAGAAAACTGCCAAACGTTTGATGAGAACAACCTCTTACATGTGAGAAATTGCTGCTTTTCTTTGCCTAGTTTTGTAGCAAATTGAACTACAACAATTAGTCGATTCATTAATCAGTCATTCGATTAATCGACTGAATTAATATGCAACCATTTTGATTCTTTTTTTCCTTTTGAAATGTGAATATTTGCTGCTGTTCCTTGTCTCATTATTATAGTGGTCAGACAAAGCAGGACATTTGAAGACATCACTTTGGATTTTACACTGTTTTAATGATAAATTGATTAATCGAGAAAAACAATTGCTAGTTTCAGCCCAAAACTGTACATCTTTTGGTTCGGACCACTGGTCATACAAACAAGGACTTTAAAAGAACTTTCACCTATGGAAATTTCTGATGGAAATGTTTTACTATTTAATGACCTTTTATAGACCAATTCATTTAGAAATAGTTGACTTAGCAAGAAAATAATTGTTAGTTGCAGTATTCTTTTGGAACACACTTATATCCCTTGTTTCCTCAAACCTCCAGGCTGAACAGAAACTCACTGAACGAGCTTCAATGGCATCCCGTCCAACGACAGTCCCTCACCGCCGTCTCAACAATGAACTGTGGATAGCCTCGAGCACTGACTGAAGAATGGCAAGGTTTAGGCGCAAGTCTTGCATCACATTAATTGCTTTGGTGTTGCTTGTGCTTGTAATAACAGTAGTCTTGAAGGCACTCACACCAGAGGACTCTTCATTCAGCGACCCTGTTGGTGTGGAGCTGTTCCCGGACAGAAAGAATGAGATGCAGGGAGAAAGCAACGATAAACCTGACCCGATCAAAATGAATGACTCTGCTCAGTCAGACAAAGATGCAGCAGTGGAAGCCACACTGAGAAGGTTTCCTCCTCCAAATTACTATCTCCATGCCTTCTACTACGTATGGTATGGGAACCCCAAGTTTGATGGGAAGTACATCCACTGGGACCACGTACAACTGCCACACTGGGACTTTAAGGTGGCTCAGGGGTATCCGCAAGGGAGACACATCCCACCTGATGACATCGGGTCCAACTTCTACCCCTCTTTAGGGGCTTACAGTTCCAGGGATCCCTCTATTATAGAGGCTCATATGCAGCAGCTCTATACAGCCGCCATTGGTAAGACATTAACTTAAACTTAGCTGTGATATTATGATAGTACCGGGTGAAATCGAGTGATGTCTAGGGCGTACTGACCTGATTTATTAATATTGAATAAAGTTTTCTCATCAACATCAACAAGAAAATAAACTAAATGAGCTATTTTTGATCATTTGAAGAATGTACAAAAATAGATTATAATCTGAGTGTTTATTCAGGTTCAGGGTTCACATTTGTAACTGTGTTTATTCTTAGGTGTCCTGGCTGTTTCCTGGTATCCTCCAAATCTGAAGGATGATAATGGTGCTCCAGTGGATGACATTGTGCCTTTGCTGCTGGAAGTGGCACAGAAATACCATATTAAGGTCTCAATGTTTGATGTACAGAGCTGATTGAAAACATCTGATATTCTCAAAATGTAGAAAAATAATCATGTTTATAAGAGTGTTTTGTTGAAAGTGTTTTTTATACTCCTGTCATCTATATGTTTACAGGTAGCGTTTCACATTGAACCATACAAGGGAAGAGATGAAGTCAACATGTTCACTAATGTCAAATACATCATTGAGAAGTGAGTAGTGCTGTGTTTTCTCAGTGTGGTCAGTTCAGTGTCAGCGCCATTATCTTACTCTCCCTCTGGCAATCATTAATCAATCAATAATTATCACGTTTGCATTGGCTTTTCTCTTCCTGTGACATTTTCCTTGTTTATCTTGTCACGTACCTCCTCTTCTCAGATACGGGGAGCACCCTGCTTTCTTCAAGTACCGGACCAACAATGGTAAGCTTCTCCCACTCTTCTATGTGTATGACTCATATCTCATGAACTCGGAGCAGTGGGCCAAACTGCTAAAACACACAGAGAGTAACAGCATCAGAAACACACCGTATGATGCCATCTTCATCGCCCTGCTTGTTGAGGACAAACATAAGAGGGATATCCTGACTGCCGGTTTTGATGGTGTCTACACCTACTTTGCTACTAATGGATTTTCCTACGGCTCCACTCAGCGCAACTGGGACTCTATTAAAGCTTTCTGCGAAGACAACAACCTGTTATTCATTCCAAGTGTGGGCCCCGGTTATATTGACACAAGCATTCGACCCTGGAACTTTCAAAACACTCGAAACCGCATCAATGGCAAATATTATGAAACCTCGCTGAGCGCTGCGTTACAAGCCAGGCCTGATTTTATATCTGTAACGTCTTTTAATGAATGGCACGAGGGGACTCAGATTGAAATGGCAATTCCCAAAACAAGCCAGACTGTGTATCTGGACTACCTGCCCAATAAACCCGCAATTTACCTGGAGATCACTCGCAAATGGGCTGCAATATTTGGCGGCGAGCGACGGAAATGGCAGGAGTGATCCGACTAAGAGCCATAGTGGACCTTTATTCCTGGTTGTATAAAATAATTCCATTAAATCTAAGTTAAGTCCTAGTTGCAGAATGCACAACAAAAATGCACATAAGGAACAACTGTACGAGAGTAGCTACATGATTTGCATAATTCCAGCTGCAGTGATGTATGTTTTTTTTTTTACACTTGGTGAATAATTGTTAATTTAACTGATGTCTTATTACTTCTTGTTTACACAGCCTTGTACATTTTTGAATTCATAACACAATCAGCATGTTTTCTCAACCGTCTCCAACTGAAACTGTGCATTGGCATGAATTGCTGTCCTATAATCTGTGACTATATTAAACCTCAATAGAAATTAATAAAGTGCACCCTGGAAAGGAAGACACAAATAAACAAAGCAGTCTGCCGGTGTAAAGCTGTCGCCTCGCTCTGCTTCTAACTCTGCCTCAGCCCAAAAACAATACAAGAAGACATAGATTTAAGGCATGTCAACCGAAAATCTGAGATGAATCACAGTGATGACAACAGTAGAGGACAGCAGTTCAGTCACTGAAGCAGGCAAAGAGCCCAGAGAGAGTGGAGGGCAAAAACAAGATTATTTTTATCTGTGGGTTAGTTTGCCTTCTTCTTAATGGTCTGACCCCAGCGCATATGCCTAGTGCATGTTGTCAAAGTGTGTGTATCTTTATGTGTCCTTCAAAGACACTTCAATACCAGACTGATTTTATTTTGGAACTTCCTTGATGCACAATTTGCATATTGATATTAAATGTTAATTTCAAGTCAGTATCATGAGATTAAGATGCAGAGTTAAATCAATACACTGTGAAGGGACAGTGCATCCAGTGATTCTATTGGCTGACTGAACATATTCCCAGTCCAAAGTTGAACAAAGGGGACTTGTTAGTTTTGGGAAAACAGGAAATGCATGCTTGAATTTGTCCGTCATTGGGGTTTCAAAAGAAGTTAATGGGAGACAATGAAATATTTGTAATGCAGAAAAATAAAGTGGACGGACTTTAAACCTGCTAATTTATAAGACTGGAAAACAGCAGACACAAGTTGTGAGCACAAAACAAATTGCTTTTTTGACACATGCAGCAGTTACAAAGAAGCATTATCATTCATTTTAGGTCATATTTCTGTGCAGTAGTCATTCTCTATTTTAGCTCTTTTTTGGCCTCTACCAAATCCTGAGGGAGGTAACTGTCTGGTAAGCTGCTAAATTCTCCATTCACTACAGATAAGTTATTATTACAAAAATTTTGATTGTAGCTGCCTGCCTTACAGACTGGGGTCATGGAATTTAACAAACATTAACCAGACTAATGAACAACACAACTGATTTGCATTATGGGAGTTGGAGGATTCAATGTCTTTGGAGCTTGAAACATAAAAGGAGCTAAAAGTCATGATTTCAGCTTCTGCACCTTCGATTTCGACCACTTTTTTTCATATGCCTCTCAGAAATCCATCAACTTTATACAATAATAAATTCCCCTTTTAATGATAAATTAATGAACTAATAGACACATGTGGTGCCACATTTTGAAGTGCCTCTTTGTCATTTGTAGAATAATGAACCCACCTTATGTACTGAGGCATCAATCTGTTCTTCACAGCAGCAAGTGAACATTTTTCATGAATTACTTCCTTAACTGATGTCAGATGTGTTAGAGGTTGTGGTGCATGATCACCACTGACATGCAGCCATGCACCACACAAACCTCCCATGACTCTGGGGGGCTTTTGCTTCCTCTCTGCAGAAGTGATTCACCTGTTTATTCCAAATGGGGAACCTGAAGCAGATGATTGAAGTGTGACATGCACTCACACTGAATCTCAGCATCACACACACACACACACACACACACACTGGAGCTCGGCCACAGCCTGCAGCTGCATTGACGGTAAACAGGGCAAGGTAGCGCATGGGCAGCCAGCAGGGAATTATTCCACATCGCAACACATCCCTGAGCATCCATGGCGTCCTCACACACCCAGACATGCATTTAATGTGCAGCCTGCCGAGGTAGCAGCCTTTTTTTTTTGGCTTTTTTTGTGTGGTTGGAGCCATCGTTCAATGCGTCTGTGTGCAGCAGCAGCAGCAGCAGCAGATTGAGCGCACATTGCACATACAGGAGGTACCATCATTTTGTGGATCGAGACGATGGATGCGGGCTCATCCGGATCCAATCCTGCAAACGCGGCGGACGATTTTTTCATCGCATCCGCATCTCGTTGCAAGGTGTGTTTGCAAAGCAGCTCGGACCTCTGGAGGAAATGAGAAGAAAGGTCTATTTTGACTCACGCCTGTCGAGATGGTGAGTGAAATGCATGGCTGTGTTTTTTTCCCCCTGCACCTCAGCGGCTAATTAGAAATGATCCACAGAATAAATGTCACAATAAATAAATTTTTGCATTGCATTTTTCAGCCAGTTTGCACTTTATTGCAATCTAAAGCTTTTCTCCTCCTGTGATTGCATTTCAAATCTTGCATTGCACATTTTTCCAGCATCACCCTTCACGCTATTATTTATATTCTGCGCGTCTTTGGTGCGCAAAAGGGGGGGCTTGTGTTTTTGCACATGAAACAAAATATTCCTCATCAACTTCGATGCATTGTCACCACAAGCCCCCCCAAAAAGACAACCATTTTAAAACAGTGTAGCAATCACGTTTTAAAATGACCTTCAGTGCTCGGTGGCTGGAAATTGATTCTCACCTGGGATGGTCCTTTTGCAATCAGTGCTGTGGCCTTCCTCACATGAAACACATTCATCAGAGTGCAAATAGGAAAAAGAAATCTTGCATTTTGCAGGACATGACTGTTTTCTTTTTGCACTTTACCCTACCTGTTACTAACACCCCATCAGGGATTTGGTGCATCTCTGTGACCGAGGCTACCAAAAATATGTGTTTGTGTTTTCCAGCCTCTCTCCAGTCATTTCAAACACAGCCCTGCTGCAGACTTCTCACCCATGCTTTGCTCTTTCTGTGTCCCAAATACATCACAATGCATTTGACCAAAAAAAAAAAACCTGTTATGTTATTTAAAAATCTGAATGCATGCTTGAGCTGCTCATTTCTTGGCACAGAGATGAGATACAGAGAGAGAGACCCATCTTCAGCGTGAGCCATATTATCCTCTCATGTTTAAGACTCAGTGGCATCTCTATGGAGACACTATAACTTTACCACACACTGCATATTTAATAGGCCTGATTCTGATCTCTGTGCCAATGTGCACTTTCTGAATCCATACTGTGTTTTTTTTTTCATATTTGACCCCCAACATGTGAAAGTATGCATGGGCTGCATCATGCTCTTGTAAAGCAAAGAGCTTATCGCTGCTTCTGACAGAAAACACGTTTCAGCTGTGTAAGAGGATTTGCCTACATGAAAATGTATTGATACCGTAAGCCTTTAAAAGGAGTTGCACTCATCTGGCCGTGGTTCATGTGGCCTTTGTGAGCAGATCTGTGTACCCAAGTCACAGATGGGGAGGATGAAGAGGTGCTGTCATACATAAGGCCAATATCATTCCCCATATGTCACACTGGACAGATTATGTGAGGAGAAGCAGTGATGGAGCTGGTTTTTATTGATTTAAATCTGCTTCGGCGATGTGTGGAATAAAGAAAACAAGTCGCCTCTCCAGGTCTGTTTCTCCACTGGGAGTCTCAATCTGCTTGTATGGCCTCTTTATGCAACATGCTGGTGTGTTGAACCCCAGAGAGCTGGAGAGTCAGGGGGCCTTTCTGCTCTGCTCTGCCTTAAGATGGCAGCATTCTCTTACAATACATAGCTGATGCCAAAAACTAATAACCACTGGAAGCTTACATCCATGCTTAACAAGCAAATTTGAAACAACATCCACGATTAACTGGCAATTTTTCCAATAACCTTTGTGTTTTCATTTTATTTTCCAGCTAATTTAAAGGAGTTGTTTGTGGAGATAAAGCTTCTCTCCGCATGTTGATTGACTTCCAGACATGATGCTGCATGCTGTTTCTGTGATGATGCTGAGTTTCTTTCCCCCCCCTTCTCCGGCCCTAATCGATTCTCTCCTGTTCTGTGTCTTTGCTCACGTAAAGGAGGCATCATTAAGAAGACCTGTACGTTCAAGATCAAACACACCTCATTAGATCATTACGGATCATTGTTATTCAGCGTAAGAGCAAAGAGGCATCGCTTAGCTGTGACCTGCGATTTTTTTTTCTTTCGCCTATGAGCACTGAATCACAAAGAGGATTGATCCCACCGTCGACCCGATGTAGGAACTGCTCCCTCCAATTCCCGCAACCTCTACTCTTGCTTGGATTTCAGCATTCAGTCAAATCCACCAGGTTTGTGCTATAATGTTCATGAGGAGCACCACATATTTCATTAGTATTGACTGAGTATTGATCCAAATTAGCAAAGGCCTTACGTAGTGCAGGGTGGATACTTATAGATTACAGCATGAATAGGAACACTGTGTTCACATGCACATGCTCACAAGCCAACTGTATTTAATTGAGGCACAAATGATGTTCAGAGTCACTGATGCAGTATAATAGACATTACAAACACATGTGCAACACATTTACACAATGAGTTGATTAGTCTGGATGTTGTATCCTGTTGATCATGACTGTTTTCTTTTTTCCTTTGGTCTGCCGCTTTCAGGACGGAGTATGCCATCTGCACCTTTTCACAGAATCCTACGACCCCTTCTGCTCGGCACTTTCATACTGGGATGCTTTGTGACTCTGTTTTTGATGTATTTTAAACCATCCACCAGCTGGTTATCAGGTCCTGTCGAGTCAACAGTATCCACAGACCGGGTCAAGAACCTCTTCTCCACCAAGAGCGATAAAAACGTGACCACCGTGCTGATCTGGCTCTGGCCCTTCGGACAAACCTACGACCTGAGCGTGTGCAGCTCTCTCTTCAACATCGACGGCTGTTTCATCACAGCGGACAGGAACCTCTACAACAAGTCGGATGGGGTCGTCATCCATCACCGTGACATCTGCACCGACTTGTCCAACCTGCCGCCGCTCCAGCGACCATCCTTCCAGAAGTGGATATGGATGAACCTGGAGTCGCCGTCCCACTCGTCCCAGCTGCCTGGGATCGAGAACTTGTTCAATCTGACTCTCAATTACCGTCAGGATGCTGACATTGAAGTGCCTTATGGGTCCATCGTAGCAGCAGAGGGCGAGGAGGACTTTGTCCCACCCAGCAAAAACAAGCTGATCTGCTGGATTGTGAGCAACTGGAACCAGGACCACGTGCGGGTGAAATACTACAATGAGCTGTACAAACACATTGAGGTTCACGCCGTATGGACAAGCCTTCGGGGAGTACATCTCTGACCAAGACTACTTCCCCACCATCGCCAGCTGTAAGTTCTACCTGGCTTTTGAGAACTCCATCCACAAGGACTACATTACTGAAAAACTGTACAACCCGCTCTCTGTGGGGACGGTGCCAGTGGTTCTCGGCCCGCCCAGGCAGAACTATGAGAACTTTATCCAGGGAGACGCCTTCATCCACGTGGACGACTTCACCTCGCCCAAGGAGCTGGCCGATTACCTGCTGCTCCTGGACAAGAACGAGGAAATGTACCTCAGGTACTTTGAGTGGCGGCGGCACTTTAAAGTAAAGAAGGCCTATTTCTGGGCAGAGCACACATGCCTGGCTTGTGACTACCTGCGCAGGCACAAGGAGTACAAGGCATTCAATAACCTTGACAAGTGGTACTGGGGCGGATAGTGCTCTGAAGGGCTATGCAGTGCTTGTTTTGTTGTTGAAGGCAGTGCTTTAAGATTTTTGTCCTTCGGTTAACATGAAGGTTCATTACTGTTCTGTCGAGAGCTCCCGAATGATGTTTTTTTTATCGGTTCAGTGGCACAGTGAGACATCCATCTTGTTTTATTATTTGCAAGCCAATTTTGCTAAGCCTTACTTTGCCTTTTGTGTTGTTCATTATTATTTATTTTTTTATGAATTACAAATGCACTACATTTTTTTTATTATTATTTCAAACCATGTTTTGCATAAGATGCCCACATTTGCTGCTATTTTTTTATGTTTTTGTTCCGTTATTAGCAAAACAGATGTTCCTCTATTACAGATAACATTCATGATGCAAGGTTGTTTTTTTTCTTTAAATATGACCTTTTCATGAAGTGGCACAGTGGACATCGGAAGAGTGTTGGCTGCAGAAGGAGACTGACATAAAAAGTGAAAATATTTATGTAATATTTATTCAAGTGAGGCATTATATGATAAAAACAATCTCATTTGTGCTAGTGATGCAGTCACCTATGCAGTGTTTACTGAACTCAAATGTGAAAGTAGTTCAATTGTGTCATGTACATATTGTGTATTTTTGGAATTATGTAGCTGTCATTTTTTGCATATTTTTGTAAGTTTGCATTTGCACTGCTAATCCAACAGTTACCTATCTTTACATATGTACAGTAAGACAGACGGTCATCTTATTACTCGGCTGTAGATGGCATATGGTGATCATTACCCCGGTAGTCTCTGACAGCAGATGCGACTCTGCTATGCGAGAGGGAGGCTACTATTTTAACCATGTTGTGAATTGTTCATTGTCACATGTGATGTGTCACAGTGCGGTTGGAGTCCTGTGTGGATGAAGACAGTACAGTACAGAGCCGTCATGCTGCAATATGAAACTCTGGCACACCTCATTCTGATTTGATCTACAAAAGTCTGTCATTTTTATCTGAAAACAGTGATGGGAAAGAGCACAAATAAACACATTACTGAATTTTTTTGAAGCGATTTTGCTGTGTGTACTGTACTGTCATCCCACAATGTGACCTAAAATATTTACACGGCTATTTTCAACAATTTCAAGCAGATGCTACCATATGGGTGAAGTAGGTGCAGGATGAAATCAGATCAGGTGAGATCTGCCCACATGTTTGGGACCTGCTGAGAACAACGTGAAAGATGTGAAATGTTCCAAGATTATTTCTGTCTTTGAATCATCACACTGCAGTGTTGTTTGGGGAGTTAGAGGTTGCATGTGAGAAATATTTTTTCTTGAATTTTTTTTTGTTTTGTTTACACCTGTTTACAGTTGTGTGGCTTGCCAGCCAATCTACACCACTCAAGATCACACTTCAAAAAGACAGCTCAAGCTCAGCATCTGTACATATCACATCACTTTTAAATGTCGTCAGAACAGCTAATCCATGAATAATGCATCTCAACAGCACTCAGCAGCTATTGACATGATGGTTGAGTTTTTACAGAATGTACTGTGCAAAACCATGTCAACATTTTATGCAAGATGAGCCGGCGTCTACTTAGTCAAAGTACTCGAACATGTTTCAGGTTCAGGTTTCATTTTGATATTTCGTCAGTGTCAAAGGGACCATTGATGTAAATTGGGATGAATTCAGTTATTTTTATTATTGAATATGGTTCCAAATGCCATAGTAAAACCTGTATATAAACCTTGTAGTGAACTGAATCATCAGTTAGATCCAGTCAGCCCACTAACACAGATCATTCCTGTATGTGCATCAGACTGAGGGTGCTCCAGCGGCGTTTGCATTCATGGGGAAAAGAAACAATGTGTTGTATATATTTTTAATGTTCAAATCTCTTTATAACATGCAAGTGTTGTCAGGCAGTGAATGCGATCTCACTGCACCTTCGTAAGTAGGGGTTGGTCCTGCAAGAGGTGGTGAATCAAGGCCAAGGGAGAGAGACACTTGAAAAGGACGATGTGGGAGACAATGGTTTTAGTGTTGGACATTTTCATTAAGAAATTTTACACTCAAGGTTTTTTTTTTTTTCATGTTTTGATTAGGCAGTAATCTTGTTGGCATGGCCTAATTGAAGAAGTCATGCCAAAATGCAGCAGAGATATAGCACTTTTATTCATGTGGAGTTGTGTGACTCACTGTGCTGGTGCCTGTCTTAGATGGAGCTATTGTGAGTTGAGAAAATGTCATCCAGGACCTGTCCCACAGATTAACTATGAAACTGCCACTCACGGTTTCATATTGTACAGTCCGATCTCATGTATGAAAACAAAAGGTTTCTCGTCCAATGTGGTTGGTGACTTTAAGGAACAAAAGATTTGGTTTGTCTGTGTTGTTTGTCTCTTTCATCCTCTCTCCCTTACTCTCTTTTTTGCACAAAAACATTACACGAGGAGCTGTGGCTTCTCTTGTCCCCTGTCTGAGTCTGTGAGTGTGTCACAGCACCAGAGAGTGAATCAGGACGTCTCTGGACACTGTCTGACACTGATTTTGCTGGAGTCCTTAAAAACACTGCATACTGAGTGAGACGAAATCTTTTTGTGTGTCTTTTGAACTTGAAGATTTCTCCAGAAATGCTCATTTTCTGCCAGTTCACTGAAGTAATCAGTGAGTCAATCAGTACAAGTTTTTTGCCAAATCATTGTATTTTGCCAAATGTTGTGTTTTAACTGTAGATGTCTGATAGTGTCAAAGAAAATAAAGATATGGACAAATGAGCAAACATGAGTGGAGCATACAGCACTTTTGTGAGACAGCTATTGATGTATTGGTTGGTCCAAGTATTCCTTTAAATGTGAGCACTTCCATCGTCTTACATGGATTTTGTACATATGTCAAAATTTGAGTTCTTCAGGTTGGACAAAGTAAGCTAGTCTTAACACGTCGTACATGATGCCGCCTGATATAGCGTTCTTACATCTATATCAAATATAATTTCCACAGATGTTGCCCACACTGTTCTCCAGTGCCATGTAATGCGGGCGGGGGTATAAATAGCTATCCAAAAGCCTTGATAAGTGATTGATGAGAACGAGGAGAGCGTGTTGTGGTGGTTACGCCTGAATCCTCCGGCTGTTGTTAGTTACCCCATATCCTCACTAGCACTCTGATATTTGCAGTCGCCTCCTCCACCACGCAGAGATGGCACATCCTTGTCAACTCCCTATGGTCAACTCTGCAGGCCAAAGTGTGTGATAAATGTGTGCGCTGCCAGGATCAGTGGCGCAAATAATCCATCGATGTCAATCAGGGATTAATGTGAAAGTTCAGGTGGTCGAGGGGGATTGTCCGTCCAGTTTTCACAACTCAAGACAGTGTCACAGAGGAGGACATTGTCCTCAGCAGTGGACCTCACTTTCACCTGTTTAAATACAATACAGAGCTCTATAGATTGCATCTATGGTAGAATGGATTAATATCAGTTTGACGGAGCCTTATAGTGTCTTTCAGTTCATTGTTTTGGTTTTTTGACTTACAACTTTACTGTTTGGGTTCAGACATATTGTCATTTTCAGTGTTAAAGTTCTAAAAACCCACTTCAGCTGCAACTACCTGGTAAACACTGGATTATTATCAGCTAAAGAGCCAGATATTCCCCTCAGGCATTGGCGGAGACCAAAACAGAGCTAAAAGGAGAGTCAATATTGGACTCATCAGGTGGCTGAAAAACAAATTAAAGCTAATTTTAAAATCTAGTGGATGTCAACTGTTTGCTAAAACAATCGCCATCAGCTTAAATAGTGATTATAATGTATGTCAGTGTTGTGTTCACAGCTTGTTTCTGCTGCCCCCAAGTGACCAAAATATCAGTTATTGCAGGTTTCATATATAACACTTTCTCATTTACCATCTCAGTTAATTAAATGCTGCGTTCTGAATCCTCGCAGATAAATTAGTTGAAGTTGTTAGATTCCTGCCACACTAATGACTGCTGGGCTTTTTCCAATAATCTGGATTGTTTATTTGTGCATGCTCATGTAACGGGCGTGTTACATCACAAGGAACTGAGGGTGACGTTATTATTCCTGGAAAGCTGGAGAATAAAGGAAGTCTTCTTTTTCTGCAACTTAAGTCCAAAGCTGACTAAAGACTGAGATTTTCCCTGGCGCAGGTATGTTAGACTTTCAGGTTTCTTCTTTCAAATGCTATTTTTGTTTTAAAGTCTGTGAATAGCTGAGCAAAATTCTAGGTTTAATTTTCTCATTTGAGTGATATATTGAGGTATGCTGTGTGCTCCGACTTGCTGCTGGCACCCAAAGGTAATCACCAGCTTCTTCTACATAGTTAATCCAAATACCACCAACTCTGTGGGCTGGGAGGAGGCGAGGGATCGAGGAGGAGAACATTTTAATGGGTTGTGCATTCCAAGGAGTAGACAACTTTCTCTCCTCTTTAGCGGTGGAGATCATATGTCTGGCTCTGCGACAGGTCTTGTCACCCACTCATACCATGACTCATTTTGGTGAGAACTGGGGAAGGGGGGTGCAGAATCAGTGGAGGCGCTCACAGGGCCTCCCTGAAGGGGTGTAAGGTTTTGTGAGATAGTAGACATAGTAGATTGTATCTCCTTGCCCCCCTGGCAACCCCCTATGTGGCTATCCTGTTCGGTCCAAAACGCTGCGTTGAAAGCGAACTCTCCGCGTCGCAGAAGAGAGCAGGGGCCCGCTCAAAGGGCCAGGTTTGTGTGAGTCCTCTCGTTAATTACCAGAGCCGCCCCTCATCTCGACCTAATGGATCCCACTTATGCTGTCACCATCATGCCAACCAGCTGTCAACTCCGGCGCGGCGAGGCCTTTGTGCTTCAGAGAGATGCAACTGTGTCGTGTTGATCTGTCTCAGTCTACAACAAGTCGCCACCTCAAAGGAGCCACCAAAGTAAATGCCTCTCTTCTTCTCTGAGATCATTTGATTTAGAGGGGGGGAACATCCACTGACACCTTATTGTAAAGACTGAATACATTAAGATAAGAGGACACCCGAGTCTAGGTCAAATAAAGGCCTATTTATTGAGGCTAGACAGGCCGCATACGAAATCTGTTGGCAGCTGCTCACTAGTTGACTTCAGAGGATTAAGCAGGCAAAAAGGAATACGCAAGATCAGCAAGCTTTTTGCTCTGCAGAGCTGGCACTGTCTGGTGTACAAGTTAATAATCCAAGAGACAAAGACCCGCACCTGTTATCTATCAGATACAAATCAGAGCGGTTAAAATAAAATTACAAACAGGCTTGCACGAACGCAGATCAACACTGACAATATAAACACGATATACAATAATCTCTGCTTTAATATCCAGCGAAATACGTTGACATGCAATTTATTTCACGTTACGTTAATACACTCAAAGAGATGAGAGTTTTATTTGCTGGTGAATATAGGTCACCTCCACCCTGCCTTGGTATGGTCACATGATGACAGACATACTGTGCAGCAGCCACCAATGCAACAAAGATTAGAAGCTTTTGAGAGGCAATGACTATATTTGTCCTACAGTTGGTTCTGGGTTTATTTAAGGTCTGCATGGCTTTGTGATTTGCAGCCGCTGATCTGGACACCAGCAGGGAGCAAGGATACAATACAGTGGTAATTTAATCCAAAGCAGCAGATGACTCTGTGTAATCTGGCAGATCCACCTACTTATAAATAAGTCGAAACCGAAAGATGGCACGACTTCAAATTTGAGATATTTCCTCCACCTGAATTCTTGACATGATACGGTTATTATGTGCTGAAAGCCTTACATAACACGCAGCTTGTAGGTCTTACATTATTCCTCGGAGGTTCGTAGATACCACCTACATACGGCACAGACACATGCTCCAACATCATCTGATCATCTGATCCAACAATGCATTACATCTTATTTATTCGCCAGAGTGTAATGCTAGATGAATGTCTTTACAAGGAGTGGTGCTCAAAAGACAACAGAGGGGAAGAGAGTTCATCGAGAGAGCGTTGCATTCCTCTCAGACTCATCCCTGTCACTGACCTTCCTCCGTGTATATATGAGGGATTAGGCCTGTGGGCCGAGCTGGTGGTCTCCTCAGGCTATTTTTATGAAGATGTCCGCCCCCTGATCCTTTTGGAAAATTGATATGAGCACATGTTCCAAGATTCAAATGTAATTAGTCGACTGTCGGTCAAAGATGTTGAAGAAGAAGAAGAGCTTTTTGTAACCAGCCGGAAAAGGAGACTCCTTTAATTTGTGCATTAACTCAGTATATGTGACTGAGATGAGATCATTTGAATTCTAGCTGTATTGTACTGTACTGGGTCAAAAGTGATCCAAGTTCAGTCAATGTAGCCCCAATGCAATACACCACACAAGACAAGGAATTGCTTTGACCCAGTGTGTTATTTTATATATTGCTACTCAAACTAAATATGGTATGGTTACAGTTATAATCCAGTCACACTATTTGCCACTGATTGTGTCATCCTGACCTGGGCTCCAAGCTACTTTCCTTTTCATTCCCTGTGTTTCTCCTGTTTACCTTCCCTTGTGTCTCCTGTGTCTTGGTCTCTCTCTCTCTCTCTCTCTCTCTCTCTCTGTGTGTTGTTGTCGTCTCTGGGTGTGGCGATCCTCTCCGGGCCTCACCTGATGCACTCAACACCTTCCTGATTGCATCAGCCAGCACACCTGCTCCTCATCAAACCTGCAGTATTTAAACCGGTTCTCAAGTCGCAGATTGTTCAGTCTACCGCATCATTCGACGTCCTGCCTGTTCTCCACGCCCCGGCCCGGCTCTGTTTTGCCATCAACTTTCTCTGTTACTCGACGCCTGCCTTCGCTCAGCTCCTCATTCTTGTCCTGCATATCAGCAATAAGTCAAGTTCACCTGATTCACCTGAATCTATGTTCTGCTTTTGGGTCAAACGTAGCATTAGTTATCACAGATTGTTAAGATGCCTATCATTTGCAGTTTTGGATGTCATATGCACATTGTTTTGCTAACACTAAATTTGTGAGTGAGAAAATGAGCTTGTGTCAAACCTTAATCAAAATCAACATTTTTGTTTTATTAGTTGTACTAGTTAAAGTGAACCTTGTTTGACCCAAACTGTGATGATTTTCTGTGTGTACTGCTAATTATCTTTAGTGCTTAAGTGCAACATACTATGTGTGATTAATGAGGTTACAAGAGTATCGCTATCAGCAAGATGGTCACCATCAAACTGTCATCCCAGCTCCTCCTCATTTATTTTGCCGTGGATGGACTGAACATCCACAGGCCCGCAGCTTCCCCCTTTCTGAAGTGCTGCCAAGGCGCTCTCAATAGCTACTGAGAGGTCCTGGCATTATAGTTCAGTACCTGGCAACCACAAAGCTGCTGGCGCCTACCTCCCATAAGCCATCTGCAACTGCTTGTGTGTGTAGCCCGGCACTGACAAAGGCCACAAGTGTGTCCAGACACGTCAAAGCATCCAAATAGCCAACAATCTCTGCTGTGTGCTAAAATCCAAAACTGATATTAGGGTGTGGAAAAGAAACATTTTAGCTCGTTAGGCTCAAATCCCATCTTTTACTCATGTGCATTTATGTGAAATTCACTAACCATTTGAGCACTGACATTAGTTGCCTAGCAGGCTGCCATGTTTCCCAACTATAATCAGTCTTCTAGTCCTAAAACTGCCTTTCTCTTCGCTTTTCGCATTACTGGAATAAAGCAACATTGATTAAATCGGTTCAAAGGCTCAGTGATCTCTGCGCCATCAGCTCCCTTAAAAGGTGCAGAATGATGTAGTGGAGCATGTTCTTTCTCCCCAGAGATTACCGCTAATAAGAGGGCCAGTATTTATAGAAGATCCCCTGCAGTGGATACCCCTAATCCTGCCTCACCCCTTTTCATCCCTGTGCCTGGACTGCTCACTCTCTGCAGCCCCCAGCTTCAGCCTCATCCTCGACACATATCAGCTGAGGTAGAGACTTCTTTAATACAACACTGGTCTTTCTTTTTCTTTTGAAAGGAGGGAAAAAAATTGCTTTGCCTCTTCACTCACTTGATGAGAGAGGGAAAAAGATTGCTTGGACTATTACAGGGCATTTTCCATCTTTCTCATTCTTCCTTGTCCATTTTTCTTACCCTCCTGCTCTTCTTTTACCTGCAGCTAAGAAGAGCAAATAACCATGTCCACCAGCGAGCGTTTCGACTGCCATTACTGCAAAGACTCCCTGCTGGGGAAGAAGTACATAATGAAAGAGGACACGCAGTACTGCACTAAGTGCTATGAGAACCTGTTTGCTAACTGCTGTGAGGGCTGCTCTTCACCAATTGGCTGTAACTGCAAGGTAAGAAAGCGCCAGTGTTGCCCTGAGAGTAATGGCTTTGATGTCAGTAATGTAAGATGATTCTGATGTATTTTGGTCCTAGTTTGACCTCATAAAACACGAACTCATTACCTCCTCTAGAGTTATTTTTGCATCTTTCTATCCATGCACATTCTAAAAAAAAAAAATTTCACATTACAAAATATCCACAAACACAGTAAATAACGTGTTTAACATCTGCAGGACTTGTCCTACAAGGATCGGCACTGGCACGAGCAGTGTTTCAAGTGCGCAAAGTGCAGCCGCTCTCTGGTGGAAAAGGCCTTTGCCGCCAAGGATGATTTGTTGCTCTGCACTGAGTGCTACGCCAACGATTACTCCTCCAAGTGCAGCACCTGCAAGAAAACCGTCATGCCAGGTACATGTTGGGATGATGATGATGATGATTATAGGGCTGTCACAGTCAAGAATTAACTTTCAATATCAACTTTGAAGCCAACATAGACCAGAATGTCGCAAAGTACTAAGAATAAATAAAATTTGAATGTTTGCAACTCCACAACAACTTGGCAAAACTCAAATCAAGTAATATAATTGAAAGCTACTAAATGACTGAACATAATTTTCTCACTTGTGTTGCTTCAATTCTAGTGTTCGTCTAATTTGCCCAATTAAAGAAATAGTTTCGCAGTTTGGGAAATATCCTTATTTGCTTTCATTATACGTTGTTTTTTTAATCTGGTGCAGACATACAGAGCAAGAAAGCTAATGGCCAGAAAGCTAATGGAATGAATTATCAATGGAGATTGAGATGATTAATTCATACATACAGATCTCATGGTCCATTTAATAGCTCTTGTGGGGCTTTCAATCATATCACACAGTCTTTCTCAACAGATGGAGTTTTAAGTGCCCAGAAAAACTATGGTCCATGTTGACCCACCAGCTGAGATTAAATGAACCTTCAATTTGAACACCTACAATTTCATGAAAACTGGGCAAACTCCATCTTATCGTGTTTTGTAATCCAAAGCTCCAGATCAGCTGGTAAATGGACCCAAGAAGTGGCTAAAGCGCTAAGATAATTTAAACTTGAACATCTGCAATTCAATGACAAAACCTCATCTGCTGAAGAAGATTGTGTGAAAATGATATAACAACAATGCCATATCTATTGTTATATATTAAAATATTAACATTTAAAACACTAGACACTAATGCAATTTCCCTACAGGAAAGGAAGATTATTTTGGGCCACAGTGTTTCTGTCATAGAGGTACCATATGCTGACGAAGCTGCTCTCTTCCCTGTGCCAGGTTCCCGCAAAATGGAATACAAGGGGAACAGCTGGCATGAGACCTGCTTCCTGTGCCACCGCTGCCAGCAGCCAATAGGAACCAAGTCCTTCATCCCAAAAGACAGCGGCTACTTCTGTGTGCCCTGCTTCGAGAAACAGTTTGCCTACCAGTGCTGCGCTTGTAAGAAGGTAGAGTTACAGCTGAGTGTTTTATATGTATTGACTGCTGCAGTACAGTAAATCCCCCTGACTCTGGTATTCTAATGTTACCAGCGCTGTGGTTGCAGAGGAAAAGGATGCACAGCAATAGAAATGTCACTGTGTGTTTTCTTTCGCTCCTGCCTTGTCCGGACCTGCAGGCCATCACAACAGGTGGAGTGACCTACCAAGACAAGCCCTGGCACCGCGAGTGCTTCCTATGTATCGGCTGCAGAAAGCAGCTGTCGGGTCAGCGCTTCACCTCCAGGGAAAACTACCCGTACTGCCTCGAATGCTTCAGCAACCTGTATGCAAAGAAGTGTGTGGGCTGCACCAAGTCCATCACCAGTGAGTCACTGCCGGTGCTCATGTTTTCATTCACTCTGACACCGATCATGCAAATTCCCCTGCTCATATTTCATTTGCATTTGTATAGGAACTGTCAGATAAACAAGGTGAAGATGCATTAACCTGCACATTATGTAAATACATGGATCTTTGTTCGGTGTGTGCAGGTCTGGCAGGGGCTAAGTACATCTCTTTTGAGGAGCGCCAGTGGCACAGCGAGTGTTTCACCTGCATGCAGTGCTCCGTGTCTCTGGTGGGACGCGGCTTCCTCACCCAGCGCGACAACATCTTGTGCACTGACTGTGGCAGGGAGAAGTGACCTTTGCACGAAGGCGTCACAGTTACAACCAGAGCTCATATCCTGATTCTGCAACCACGAAGATGTCTTCTTAGCATGCCTGGTACATAAACAAACTCTGAACGTCAGATGCTTATTTTGGTGTTTTAAATGACCATTAGTTAGCATTGTTCCATTATTGTTATATTCATTGTTGAAATGAATGAAAAAATCATGTTTTCCTCACATACTTTCACTTTGGTCAAGAAAGAAATGATGTTGCAAAAAAAGCTGACGGCGACTTGTGATTTGATAATTGATCATTTTGATCATCTATTTTTTCAGTGTATATATATATATATATATAATCAGCACTTTAATTAATGATGAAAATAATCATTAGTTGCAAAACATACAGTATTTCCCTTTAATACAGGTCTGACTTTCATTACACATATATTTCTACTGTATGCTGTGTGAATGTATGCTAAATACATTGGTTATGATTGCCTAGATAAAAAATAATATTCACACTGAGGAAACAAAATGCACGATTTATGCCTCTCTCATGTGAAATACTTTGCACACCAAAGGTTATTCCAATAAAGACCATACATCATACTGAACTGGACATGACTCTCGGCCTGCTGTTGCTCATCCTAATAGGTCTTACTCTGCTCTGACAATGCCATCCAGAGGAGGAGTCTGCATGTCAGCCTGACAAATATAGCTTTGATGGTAGGTTTGAAATCCAGATCTTTTTATGACTGCACTGTCCTCTCTCTCAGTCACCATTTAGACAATAATTGCTGTAAAACAAACCTCTGCTGTGTTTCTGAGGCGTCTCGACCTCGTCGTACCCGATGCACTCAAGTTGTAAACAAACAGAGTGACCATATATGGTCTGATCAGCAGATCACTTGCTCTCCTACTTGTCCATTATCCGCTGACCAAAGCCGCGACTTTGGTTCATGCACAAGCCAAAAATACAAGTGGACGTAACTGTGGGCGCCGCAAAATATCTGTCTTCTTCACCATACCTATTGTTTTGATACTTGTTAAAGTTTTCTTGGTGAGGACTGTTGGATGAGTTGCGTAAGTGTCCTCACATGGTGGCGTAAAATGCTGACATAGATTTCCTGTCAGGATGCAGTCACATGGAGGGGGGGTGAAACTACTTTACACTTCACAAACTTGTGGAGGAATTAAAGAGGAAGGGAGAGCAGCAGAGAGGTAGGGACGTCTTATTTTGCATATTTCACAGAAGATCTGTAGCTTTCACTTTTCACACTTTTGCATTTTACTCGACAAAATTCAATCCTCAAATTTCTGCAATGGCTTTTAGAGCATTTACACAGACACATGTATATGAAAAGCAAGCAGCCCCAAAAGAAAAGGACAAATCCAGCATCCAGTGCCTGGAGTGCTATGACCGAAATGTGTATATAGGGACCAAAGATGCAACAGTCCAGCATCTCATCCTTCCCAGTAGCACAAATGGAGACCTGAGTCCTGGCCAGAGCAAAACCAGAGAAGGTAGGGCAAGAAAACTAGGCTCAAGCAACCAAGTAACCCAACTGAGGGCAGTCCCACTTTTCAACCATCTGCTGGTCCTGTGGGACCGGAGCGTTACTGCCCTCAACATGTTCTCCTTAGAGCCCGTTCCAGCTCTGAAGAAGATCCAGCATGTGTCTTTGTTTGAGGTGTGGGACTCATCGCCTGCAGCCCAGGCAGCAAGTGTTGAGATGGTGACTTCCTCCAGCCGCAGGAAGGTGATCCGGATCCACGTGGTGGGAGTGGACAGGTGGGAGGTTGTAAAGGAAGTTGCTCTGCTCCAGGACCCCGTGGCCTTGGCGGTAGATGGCGCCAGTCTATGTGTAGCTACCAGCGACAGGTATCTGCTGTGTGACGTTCAGACTGGGAGCAGCGAGGAGCTTTTCCCTCACAATCACAGCAGGCAGTGTGTCATTGTCACCCCAGTGGGACGAGGGGAGTTCCTCCTGAACGGGCCTGAATCTTTAGGTAAGAGCTGCCAAACTGTTTATGGTACATGTTGTTTTACAGGCTGTCGAGCTCAAGCATCTCCATGTGTCACAAAGCCGCTATACAGTTAATCATCTCATATCACTCCCCCATATATCCATCTAGCCAGAGGATATTTGTTTTTCCAAGATATAATTTCTCCATCCTCATCCCTCAGGCATGTTTGTGATGAAGACAGGGATATGCCAGCGCCCTCCCCTGCAGTGGCCTCAGGAGGTGCTGGCAGCCACCGTATGTTTCCCTTACATCCTAACCCTGCAGCCCCGAGTGCTGTCTGTCTACAGTGTGATAGATCAGCAGCGCAAACAGACTGTGAGTCTCAGCGGAGCGAAGGGTCTGCTATCCACATCAGGTAAAGCAGGCAACATCAATTCATCACCCAATCCTGGCAGATTGCAGACCGAAAGGCTGTCAAATTGTGGTTTTTGTTTAGAGAGATGTAGCCGTGTCTGTCTCAGTTTGCACTGATTCAGTCAATCATTCTCGCACCTACTGTTCCTACACACTGAGTGTTTCTGAAAACCAAAAACAAATCTCCCTTCAGATGGCGTGTTAGTGTTCACAGAGAGAGACATTTTCAGCCTGCGTCTGGTGCCACTCGAGGAGCAGATCCAGGCACTCGTGAGGCACGACAGGGTCGAGGAGGCCTTCCTGCTGCTGGACGGAGTTCAAGGCCACCGTCCGCTCGACTCGCACAAGGTGAAATGCAATTCATAGACACACAGCAGGACATGAACTCTCTCTGATTTGAAATGGTTTCGAATACGTTTCTTCTTAAAGGTTACAAAACTAAATAAACAACACAGACACATTTATAGTATTTCTCCATTGTCCTTTTCTTCTACCATCCTTTTACCTTGATGGTGTAAGGAGAAAAAAAACAACCCGCCCAACTATTCTGCCTTAAAAGACAGAATGCAGTAACTACATATTTGGTCAAAGCTGAGCTAAAATCTGAATTTCTTTAATGCTGTTTTACCAGATTTTAGACCAGAATTACTATAGGAATAGAAATATAATTAAAAAAGGCTTGTAAATTTGAATCAACATTCAAGTTTCAAGATTTCTCTAAAGAAAAACTCACAGGATCACCAAAGTCACGAGAATAAATAGTCCAGGAACCATGTTATGTTTTTATCTATAAAAGAATATTTCATTCCATTTAGTAGGTGTTGAAATATTTCACAGGATAAACTAGACAAAAAGTCAGACGATTACCAAAGTCTATGGGATCCATCCTTTTCATGGCAGTCCATCCATTAATTGTTGAGATACTTAAGTCCAAGTGAGCGACTGACACTTAGCTTTTTCCAAACCTGTTTCTTGTGTTTGAAAAACAATGTTGATGCTTCAACATTAGTGTGCTCATTATACCTCATTAATAAGGCAGGAGCTAATTTATAATGGAGAATAAAGTGGCATAGATAATAGACAAGTCTTGCTAAAAGCTAATGAGCTTTTAGAGATTAGATTCCTTTTAGACTGTCTGGACATAGAGCACAGAGTTGACAAATATTTTTTTCCTTTTTGGGAATATTGATTCTTAAACATCCTAAAATTCAGGTTTTACAGCTTTCATAGTTGTCACACACTTCAAATGTCAATGCCTTTTTTCTCAGCTTCACTTTTTCTGTCTGTCTTTATAAGACAGCATTCAGCACTGCTTTCATAGTCACATACACACCACTGATGTGTAGATAATGTACATGCATTACAGGCCCAGCTGGCGTTGCATCTCAGTGTTAGCATTTAATATTTCATCACCGTAGAACAGATTGAACCAGGATGCAGAGGCACAGACTGACTGCATTGTTGTGAGCTGCTATCGTAGGTGTATTCCAGTTGGGTGAATGCAAGTGAGGACAGCAGATGGTGTCTGAGATTTAGTGTAATCTGTGCCATATCTCAGGTTACAGGTTAGAGGTGAGGATGTCAGAGTTAATGTTGATGAGCTGTGAGTCGTTCCTTATAATTTGCCCGTGTTTGTGCTATTTGAATATCTTAAAATGTAAGTCACAGTTTGAGAATAGTCACCCAGTCTTCGGCCTCAGTGGTTCCAGCTCAGCTTTAAATATGTCCATGCAATGTGTGCCTGGTTTTAAGCTGTTTTTTTTCTAACTGGCAGGAGCTGCAGAAGGCCATCACTTGCCTGGCTGGATTTGTTCATTTTTACCAGCAGGGTTTTTCCGAGGCCAGAGATCTATTCATGTGAGAGTAAAACCTTGTTCACGACACTCCGCATTCCAAACACACCGAATAAATCGCAGCAAACTGTGCAGTAATATGTGAATTTTGTGAACAGCGGGTTCTTTTCTGATGAATTCTACACTGAAGTCTAACACAAATCAATACTCATTACCCACTTGAACAGCAAAGGTGAGCTGGACCCCAGAGAAATCATCCTCCTCTACCCCGACATGCAGCCGTGTCTCAGCGACGACTTTCAATCCCAGCTTGATCAGGTGAACAAGGGCGGGGACCTCCAGGTGCTCTGGCAACAGGACAAAAACACATTTCATCATTACCTGGGCTTCCTGGGGGATTTTCTCAGGGCAGTCAGGGAGACGGAGCAAGGCCTGAAGTGCATTAAGGAGGTGGACTGCGCCCTCCTGAGGCTGTACGTAGAACTGGGAGACACTGAAAATCTGCAGCAGCTTGTGGCGTTTCCCAGAGAGAGCAGGCTGCTGGAACACTGTGTTCCTGTTTTAGAGCAACACAACAGGTGAAAATCAATCAGGTGATTTGTAATCATATCTGCTTAGAGCACAAATATGGTTCTGATTTTTTGTTGAGTGGTGAATGATTTTTGAGGCTTCATTTTGGCACAATTTCTGATTTTCTCTTTGATCTCTTTTTATTTTCAGATTTTTTGCATTAGGTTCCCTCTATCAAAGCCACGGAAATGAAATTGATGCAATTAAGGTATCATTTCCCAAAACTCCACACATTTTATACTTAAACCTTACATGTAGCCTACAAGGAGTGTGTTTTAGCCTGTATTGTCTTTTCAGACTTGGGTGAAAATTGCAGATGGCGTCCTCAAAGACCCCTCTTGCTCAGATGTATATGGACACATAGTGTGGACGCTGAGTCAACTCCAAGACAGAGATGCTGTGTTTAAATTTGCAGACTGGACTCTACAAAGAAACCAGGAGGTGCCTTTTTCAGTTTTCATGCTCTCAAACTGCAGAGGGCAGAGTTGCACAGTACAAGTGTGTGTTACACATATAAACGCACGGCAAAATGCTTTGCTTAAAAGACAATTATTTGTAATTAAATAGCCAATAACAGTTTCCCTTTATTTGTAAAAGGTAGGGGTGCAGATTTTCAGCCGGCGTCGACCAGACAATCGAATTGAGGCACAAGATGTCCTTGTTCTCTTGGAGAAGTACCCGCTGGCATTGCTTTTGTATCTTGAGTTCTTAATCCACGATTTGAACAGTGAGGTGGGTACAGCAGCAGCTACATAATCTAATAGCCTGACTCCTTTATTAAATGCACTGAGACATGATTTGTGTAATCTGCCCCCAGGAGGAGGGACATCACAACCGTCTGGCCCTGGCATATGTTACTCAGACGCTGCAAGAGGAAGAGGACACAGATTTGAGGGGGACCAGAGGGAAGTTGCAGCAGCAGCTATGGGAATCCAAATTCTATGACGTCTCCACTGTGTACGGTGTGTGGATGCATTATGAGAAAATGAATCCTTGAATGAATCCTGAATTATTACTAAATTATAAGTCTGGTTTTATTCCCGTTGCAGAGAGAGTCAAGTCAACAACCCTGCACATAGAGAAAGCCGTTCTCCTCAGCAGGGCCGGTGAACACTCCCAGGCGCTGCAGGTGCTTGTTCACCACGAGCGAGACCCCCAGGTTGCAGAGGCCTTCTGCCGCAGGGCTGCCCGGGGCCGAGACTCACAGTTCAGGCAGACCCTGATGCTCACCCTGCTCCAAATCTACCTGAGCTCTGAGGACCTGACCAGCGCCGCTGTGGATCTGCTCAACAACAACCCTCAGGCCTTTGCAGCAGACGAGGTCATCCGGGTCCTGCCTGATTCCTGGTCTGTTCAGCTGGTTTCCCAGTTCTTCGTTGGATCCCTCAGAGAGACTTTGCACCGGAGGCGTATGGCAAGGCTGCAAAAGGCATTGAGCCAGGTGGAGCTCATGCGGCACAAGGTCATTTGGGTGAGTTTAACAACATATTTCACATTTTTATTTCACTCCAGTGGACATTGTGCGTATTCTTGTTTCCTTTTTTTTTTCTCTGAACTCTGATGCCCTTTTACTCTCTCTCCTCTGCAGATGCAGGCCTCAAAAACAAAGTTCAGACTGGACAAGGGGCAGAAGTGTAAGGTTTGTCAGAGAGACCTCGCAGAGCCACAGTTTGCCTGTAATGTCCACGGTGAGCTGACGCATACAAGCTGCACTGGCTTCTCATCATCGTAAAGACACCAATCTGTTGTCTGTTTATGCAAATGCGTGCGTCTCTGCACTTTGACAATCACATTCATTTCGTGCCGGATGAGTGTCTCCTTCCTAACCGATAATTTCTCTAGATTAGACTGTGTCATCTAGGAAAACTCTGTACAAGGTTTCAATTCATAGACCTTGGGCCAGACACTTTCCTTAATTAGAAAAAAATCAAATACATTGTGTAAATGACTGGTTTCAAAATGCAAAAGAGCAAGCAGTGCATTTTTTGTCTGGGCAGTACTGTGTGTCTGAGCCATTTCCTAGAGACACTGCAGACAGCAATAGCTATAAAATGTAGAGGACACTCAGGGACATATATTCACTGATCAGACAGTGGTGTTTTACATGGAAACCACCTGTGGTCAACCTGATGACCAGAGGGAATTTGACCGTCCTCCAACGCTGTATATATGCATCCCCGCCATCATGGTTTCCGCTGACTGTGTATATTTGTCTGCATGGAGCTGGAAATAGAAAGTCAACAACTGAGGGGCTGCACGTGAGAGACTTTTTTATTCTGCACGTGCATTAATATACATTTATGACCCGGGGGGGGGGGGGATCACAATTACAGGTTTTAAAAATGAAAAGCAAACAGGACGAGGAAGTGCAAAGTTTTCTGATAATTTTACAAGCAGCCAAAAAGACATGTCTGTGCTGTGCATGGGACATGAAATCAGAGGATATTTTTTCCAACATCATCCCTGTATCATTAGGTGACATGACAGACTCCATATAATAACACAAAAAACTCCAGTGTCCACATGTACAGTATGGAAATAAATAAATGACCTTAAACACATATCATTAAGTTAAATGACACTCCAGATGTATTTGTCTATTTTTGTTGTAATTTAGTCATTAAGGCTAACCATAACTGAGAGTATTTCTTTATCCTAATGCCCTTTGGGACATGAGTTAAGGACACGCCTAAATGAGCTGGAGCAGTAAGTTTTTGGCCTGGGGTGAGTGACTAATTGCAATGTAGATAAATAGTAAATTAGGAGCATGTTGGAAAGGATTATGTCTTTGTGATGCTTTTGCCAAGATGTCTTCAGTTTTTCTCTCCTAATGAGGTTTCATGTGAGAGTTTGTCATTGTTCTCACCGAAGCGCTGAGGCTTGTCTTCATGTCATGTTTCATACTGTGGGTGTTAGGGAGCCTTTTCAGAGTGGAACTAGGATTAAGGGCTACAAGAATACACTTGACTTAAGCTTTGACATGAAGTTTCTCACTTTGAGTGTATAAATTTAGCCTCTGAGTCACATAAATAAACTGATTCATATCCCAGAAAACCCGAGAAAACCACAATCCTGGCTTTTCTCTTTTATGTAAATTGCCACGTCCACTCCTCCATATCTGCTCCTTGTAATTTTGATAATCTAAGCATTGCATTTTAATCTGCTGTTTGGTCACTGTAAGCACTCCTGGATAAACTACGAAAGGTATCAGTGCAGAGAAAATCACACAGCAGCACTTCTTCCTCTCTTGTTTTGAGATGTGAAGGAGCCTCTCACAGTTTATATGGACCTGGCTGCTGCTTTGTGACTGGTTGAGCTTTGGGCCGTGCCTGATGACCAGTGACCACAGGGTGGACCCAAGGACGGGATCATATCCCCTCCTTTTCCTTCTCACGGACATCCTCGGGGAGTATTTATGTTGTTTTGAACACCTGTGGTTATGCTCTGCCTCAAAAATGTTTTTCTCATCTTTGTTGTTGACCAACAGCCATAAGTAACCAAAAGGTGAAAATATACAGACAAGCACACCTTCTTCTACCTAGAATCAGAGTCCCCAAGGCCTGTTTGGAGCATCTAATGATTTTTTAAAAAAACTCATATCAAGTTGATATGAGTAGTTCCTGTTCATGTGGGTGTAATGCTCTTGCAGTCTGGAGTTCAGCACATGAGCAGGCGGGGGCTCTGGATTGCTGCAGGGGCTCGGCCAGATGAACATTTCACACATGACGGGAGGGGATTGGATGCAAAAAGGAACAGTTATGGAGGAAAGTATGGTGGGGTATCCAGACATTGGTCTCTCATTATAAATATCTGTGCTGCCACAGAGTCGGTGCGAGGAGGGAAAACAAGAACATTTTCTTCTTGGGCTTTTCTAAATTTAAGAAAAAATGTTGGCCGTCTCGACTGTACGTAATTGTTTACATGTTAACATAGTTTTTGTTTTGTATGTACTTGGAAGAAAGTAATTATGAGATACATAAGACTTTATTTTTTCTATAAGTTATAGAAAACAGAGCAGATGTTCTGTTTGTGGCCCCGAAGACACGAGGCACTATAACCACTTGAACATAAAAACACTGTTTCAGAGACCTCAGTTGAAAAACACGGTTGAATAATATATATTTTCATATGTTCTGTATCTGGTGCTGACAATATTTTTAAGGAGCACAAGCCTTCTCAAATCCCAATAAGTCTTTCTGGATTTCTTTTCCTGCTCTTTCTAATCATTTGTTTATAAGAGGTGTCAAAGTGAATTAGATCTCTCTGGACTCCAATCGATAAATAACATCACTTTGAAGAATAGCATACTGTACCTTTTAAATTCAGCCTGGAAATTACTTTTTGGCACACAGAAAAAATATATAGTTATACATCAATATCACTTATAGCATATAGAAAGTGAAGTAGTTTCTTATTTGGCGTAATAATTGTGCTTTATGTTCATTTCTGCACTTTCATTAAATGTGCAGGCTCAGTTTGGGGCAAAGTTAAAGTGTTACTTCAATACTTTTCTACATAATGGGTTTTGATAAAATTAGAAGGAAAGGAAAAACATATTTACAAGAAAAAATGCTTATATATAGGACATAGGAGTGGGGTCTGTGGGGTCCCTGAAGAGAAACTAATATCAACAAAATGCCAGAGTTAGAAAGTCTGGCTTTAATATTTCCCATCTTTAAGTCAATTACTTGTTGAATATCATAAAAATACATGAAAATATACCGTATATTCCACACTATAGCACCAAGTTCAAGAAAGACTGCGAAGAAAATGCTGCCTCAGGATTATGAAAATTGCATCAGGTACCTCACTAAATAAAGCCTATGGGAAACATGAATACACAATGCTTCTCTCTGCATCATATTTATAGTCAAAGCCACAAATTACTGTATCATGTCCCTTATGACGCATTTTTCAGTCCCTTAGTGGTTGCTGAGAGACAAGGAGAATCTTAATTTGCAACCCTTCTGGTAGCAATAATGGTAAGGTAGCAGAAAACCTAAACGATTGAACTTTAATTCCCACTTTCCCCAGCAAAACTAATGCTATAGCTATAACAGAACAAGTATGGGAATAAATAGATGAGGAGGATGATCAAAACACAGCTTTTTTTAACTCTTAAAGGCTCTCATTTTCATGACTTGCTACCTTGGGGTTTGGCGAAATGCCACTGGGAGAATTGCGTAGGGTGGCCCACTGGAGACACAGAGGGCAGAGACGGCGACCACAGACACCCACCCTGCCCTGCTGCACGGAGGCATGGGATATATACATCATACTGTATGATATAGCAACCCTGTAGAGCCAAACTGTCTGTACAGGGATCACACTGTTTTCTTGCATGGATATTTTGAGGAAGATGTATTTTAATTTTGTATCCTAGCCGTGAAAATATAATTTCCAGATAATTCGTTTCCCCAAGGAGTCAATTATATTATTACAAATATGGGTAACGTGCAGCGATTGGACGAAAATTATCAGGGTGGAGGGGAGGTCAGAAAAGTATTGTAATTTTTTATTTTTTCCTTAATGTAGCCTTTTTGGGAGAAGAGGGGTGGGTTTTATTTTCTTTCCCCATATTTATATTTGAATTCAGCCTTCCCTTGTGACATTATTAAATAAGAAGTGGTCAAAGCAGTTACATATAAATGACAGCTCACATGTTATATGATCAGTTGTGCATATCTTCAATCCATGGCCATATGTGACTTGATGCACTTTATACTTTCAATCAAACAGCAAACCGAGACATGGTCAGGTATTTGTCTAATTCGTACAAAAATAAAAGCATAAAAAACATCTTTATACAAATCGTACAGATCATCTCATCCATGTTCATCGTGCAAACTATCAGCATAATAGTGAATAAGCGTTTTTCCCTAAACGCCTTCTTTTAACAGGATCGTGATCATCATACCTCTGTGTTCTACTAGCGAGGAGGGAGAGCAACCTTAAGATCTAAGATAACCTCAGATAGGGTTAACAAAAAAAGTTAAACATTAGGTTCAGCCCACACACAGTATTTTCATACAGCCCCTAAGGTGATTGTCAAAGCTTCCATTATTGCAATAAATCTCCCAGCTTCAGATATGCACAGAAACTTCACTTCTTTCTCCGACCTGAACTCAGTCATGAATAGATATATTCCTATAAACAACTTAAGTGGCATTTGCTTGGGTTTCTGCACTGTGGACAACTAATGACTCAATTTTGGATGCAGAATGAGAGTTCATTTTTGGAAACCTTTTGGCAGCCTCGTGTGTTTACGCTGTTCTTTTCTAATGGGCGAGTTTCAGGTGGAGAGTTAAGTACTCGGCCCAAGGGGTCTAGCTGTGGTCGTCCACCTGGGTCTTTTCAATCTGGAGGCTTGTGTCTCATTTCCAGGTCTAGCACCTTTCATCTCTGGACCATTTGGGTTTCTGGGAACAGAAAGAAACAGACCTGCTGAGTAATCAAAACGTTGAGCAGGAAACTGCAATCTGGCAGTGCAATTGCTTTTTGTTCCACACCTACTTATACAGATAAACTTCATTATCCATATGGTGAAAAGTTTTTGACACCAGAAAACAAACAAGATCATATCACCTTTCATTAAGAGTTAATTTCACACAGCTCAGAGTAAACTTATAAGTCAATGAATCTTTATACAAGTAAACCTAATTTAGATTTCAGCTCTTGTACGTCTTAATTCAGAGCATCCAGTTGCTGACATTCAAAGTGGGCTGTTTAGCAAACTGCAGGTGAATAGAGTCCCACAAAAATGGCCTCATGGTCTGTACCGTGTGAAGCAAACAAAATTCATGATCTGACAACAGAATGGACGTGTGTTCTGCACCGCACGGTCCTCGACAGCTTCTGAGTTTTATCTGCGAGACTGTGCCTCATGTGGTGTTTGACATCCCTGATTACAGAGCACATGTCACATTAAGTTACTGTTACTGTACCCTCAGAAAACCGAGAACGTGGGATCACGCATAATTAGACATTTAGCGCCAACCCTCCCCGCAGATGAACACACCCTTCACCACAACAGATAGGCCGGGGAGTTAAAAGCGTCCCAGCGCCCCCGATATCAACCGCTGGAGTCAGAAAAACGCCTCCCTCCGCTATCTAGGACTGAACTTACTGTAACCCACACAATAAAGGCCCGAGGGGAGCGTGATGAAAGCCAATACAAATCCCAAAAGGCCTCATTCAATCTTCGAGCTGAAGCGAATGCAGCAGGAATCTCACGCAATCTGTATTTTAGAGCAGAAAAAGACCCATGAACTATCATAAACTTATATATAGCAATCAAATTAGAGGTATATTGTGTCTTAGCGTAGCATTACAATTCTATTTCCGCAGATCGAACATCTCTGGAAGCATCAGGCGAAGGACATTTCAAGGCTTTCATTAAGCCTTTCATGAGCCCTAACTACCAGCGAGCGGAGAAGAATAGGTCGATTCTCAGCTGGCGTGAAGCTGCGCGCCATCTCTGCACTTTGTGGTTTCATGCGCCAACACATACCCATACTTGAGGGTATTTCAGGAGTGCCTGAGCATCACTTTGCATTCAAAAAATATGCAATTTTCAAACAGTAGGCTACAAGATGTTCTCTGACCAGAATGTACACAAGAAACACTAATATTTGTTCCTAAATTGAACGAATTAGTGCTATATTTTGCTTAATTTCTACTCATTATAGCTGTAAACATGTTCCTAGTTGTGGACAGTAACAGAGTGCATTTACTAAAGTAATGAAAAGGGAAACGCCACAGATTTTACATATCACAGTCTACTTAGAGGTCTTGGGGAGAACTACTGCCTATGTAATCTTACCAGACCTTTGCTTGATGTCAGTGGCTCGAGACTACGTTTGTCACTTCTGGCCTTAGCTATAGTTTTAATAAAATAAACTGCTCCTCCATGTTTTATGTAGTTATATACTGAATTTCCCAAGAACTAATAAACCATTTATTCTCATTAAACATCACAATTTTGAATGGAGTTTGGCATGAAGTCCTGTTCAAATAGAGAGGATGTATGAGGAAGGTAGCTTCTCACCTTGACTCTGTTTGTGTCATAGATGAGAAGCGCTTGTTCTTCTGTAGAGGGACGAAAGAAACATCTCTTAGTATGATCTCAACAATGACTCCTGACAGTCAAACGTGACTTGCTTCTATGTTGAAAAACTCTGACATGGCGAACATCAGGATGTGTAAAACTGATATGACTCTGACACATGAAGCAATAAACACAACTTGTCATTAAAAAATAAGTTTGCCGTACAATTTATCCTGGTTCTGGTGATGTGTTACTTTCGTCTCACGCCACCTTTGTACCAGCTCTACCCTGCTTAACTTGAGTGTTTCCAGTTTGTTACTTCATACGTCTATTTTACATCTAAATTTATCTTACAGCTAAACTTACCAGTTACTTTTCAGTCTAAAAGTTTACCTGAAAAACATCTGAAAACAATATAAAACAATAAAACTGCTAAAAATTATACCATTGTTTCCCGATATTTCTGGCTTGTGAACCACTACAAAAACCTAGCATTTATTTCGGGGCCCTTTGTCTTGTTTCAGATTTCTGTGGGTTTGTTTCACCAAATTTCTAAACTTCTAAAATGGCTGAAAGTTTCTCAGTTTCCTCTTTTCTTTCATATTATCACATATCCATCCAGCTTTATAAAGGGTTCCCTAGGCTGGGAACCAATGGACTAAAGTACCTAATTGTACATAAAGGCTTTAGAAATAACACAGTGAAATGGCACTTAAACATTGATGCATCAGTATTAACAATCTAAATACATCATACACAACAATATATAGATTAAATCACAGGGGATTTTTTTGGATAACAAGTACTTTTACCTTTCATAATTTCAGTACATTTTGCAGTTAATACTTAGGTACTGCAGGAATTTTACCTATATTGCAGTATTTTTACAGCGTTGTACTGGTATTCTTACTTACACGCAGTCGCTAAATGATGCTGTTTGGTCCTGCCTGCCGCTGAGACACTGACCCTACCTATGACAGATTATTTGATGTGTTCAGTCAGCGCTCCACGTGCTCAAACCCTGTGGGTCCAGATACAGCAGTAAATCAAAGAGCAGTCATCATTGTGGTCGCAACACAGTGAATCACAGCATCCTAAATAAAGCTCTGCAGCTTTCCATTGTCTAAACACCAAAACCGACTCCGAGCTCTGTAACATAACATTGTGTACGCTTAACATGTTGCTTAATGAAGCAACAAAACCATGGCAACAGCCACTATTATATGTGTGACTAAACCAGAGTAAACGTGTTCTTCAAGCCCATAAAAACCAGGGGAAGTACATTTGTTCTCTGTGTTCCCATCCTGAGACAAAAGGTGCTTCAAATATTCTTTCAAATCTTTCTCTTCATGCATGATTGAAACTTCAATATAATAGTATCAACCACATTACAGAACAAGTACAAATGTCTTTATCTGTCTAAACTAAAATTCCCTACAATAGCAGGACGACTGTGTCTTTGTTATTTCATAGTGTGCAAAACTTTTTGGAAGGCCACAACTCGAAGAGTGTTTGGTTGGGGTTATGTGTAAGGCATGCAAGTGGATATTTTCAGCCAAACTATTTCTAAAATGAAATAACAATAAATAACTTTTTTTTCCCATTAAAATCATGAATAAAAAAAGAAATGGTTCACATTTAAATGAAAAGCTTCATGCGCACCATAAATAAACCGATGAATCGTCTGCGATGCTTGTGGTTTTGAAAAAGCTGGAAGATGCCTTTCAGCTGTCTGTTTTCAAAGCGTGTTCGACTAAGTGTGTGTGTCTGTGCACCCCTGGGTGACGGTACATACCAGTCTTTTTTTCTTATCCCCAGGTGATTACTGACATTTACAGTTTATTGCTGCATTTCATCACAGGGCAGGAGGCTTAAATCGTCTGGAGGAGCTCACCTCAGCTCTCGGGCCCTCTGTGCAGAGAAGGAGACTGATTTGCACAACGTGAAGCTTATGTTAAGCTCTCAGTCGGCTGCTGATGTCAAACCGGGGACAGGCCGACAGGCTGGAGAGACTGGGCAGCTTTTTTACTCCCCAAAAAACCTCCACTGCTCATAATGTCAGGTTTTGGCACATTTCCGACCTTTAATTTGGAAAGGGTGTTTCGCAGTCACGAAACCTTGGAGAGATAATAGCGGGTGAAAGTATAGCTTACAGTAGCTGCATGTGTACAGGCGTGGAATATAATTAGCTTAATTTCAATGAAGCAAACCGCTCGTCTGTGAGGTATAGATGGGATCAACCTCTGCAATCAACAGAGGGGCTGCACGCTGTGTGTATAAAGTGAAAGTGAAGTGGCTTTGAAATAAGTGCAAACATGAAACTAATCTCATTTGGGTTTTAAATCTCTTATTTCAGATCTGTTATAAAAACAGTAAACGTATGCAATTGACTTAACAACAGAGCGACAGGAGAGATTAACTCTCTGTCATTAGAAATGCAATACCTGATTACAACCATTTTCTATCTGTGTGAAATCCCTCATTTACCATTTGGTCAACTTGTTTAGCTTTTGTTCAAAATATTTTAATGATGGAATATGCTTAAAATAAAAGAAAACTACTAACTATTATAATATTTTCAGGTTTCCTCACTTTTTCAGGAATACTCCACCTTACTGTGGCGCCGGGCCTTCATCCTGCAACCCGCCATGTCTGTACCAGCATAACGAAAACCAAATGTGATATTCACTGGGAGGCACTAACAATACCGACTTGTTGCAATCTAAATGTTGAATGACAAATGTTTGTTAAGAATAGTTACAACTGATATGGTCAATATTTTTAGCAATTGCACTACAGCAATGTCACTCTGTCCAACACTTTGATCCAGATGAAATATCGACTTATGTGATGGAAGAAATTTGGTGTTGACATTCATGGTTTCCAGTCCTACTGACTTTGGTGATCCATTGACTTTTCCATGAGGTTGAGATTTATGGTTTTGAGTGAAAGGTCTCGACAGCTGTTGGAGGGTGTCATGATTTTGTTGTTTCCTGTTTTATGTTGAAAGAGACTTTCTTCAGGTGTCTTTGTTGTCTTTACTTCCTTTGTGTTTTCCCACCTGTGGGATTACTGATTAGTTTCACCTGTTGTCTTTGCCTCCTCGTCTGTTCAGTGTGTGTCCCTCTATCTCAGCCTGTTCGTTGTTATACCTAATGTCAAGTGGTGTTTACTGCCTGTAAGTCTTTTTATTTATTTATTTGTGACTAAAATTTCATTGAACTGCACCAGATCTTAGTGATGTACACAAGTGTCATGTGAAAGTGGGTCTCATTTCTGTGGTTCCACTCACACTTTAGCCTCTTCTAGCTCATTGTTTTGGTTTCACAGTATAGTTTCTTACTGTCACAGCTCTGTGAGAGAAACTCTGATAAACCCGCAGACTAAGTTAATGACTAGTTGGTGAACACAATGGAACAGCCAAACAGAGATACCTCCTTCGAGAGTTAGCTGAAAACAAAAACACAGCTAAAAGAGTGACCGCTGGACTTGCATTCATGATCATGACCAGGAACACAACTCTGGATGAATGCAAATGTACCACATATCTTGTTTGTGTGTAACTGCTCACACACTGTACATGTACCACATAAATTGAAGGTACGTTTGCAGCTTGTTGCAGAGCTCCCAAGAGGCAAAGTAACAATGAATGCAGGTTTAAAGCTACTACACTGTATATACAATTTGAAAATGTCATACTAACCTCCCCAACCCCATTTATCCGACCCAGGGATGCTGAGATGAATGAGCTGGAAGCAGCACATAGCCTGCTGAAGACCGCTCCAGTTTCCACAAGGTTTGTCTCATTTTTATTAAAAACAAGCTTATGCCACCAAAATAATTCGAAAGATGTTACTGCCAAATTAAAAAAAAAAAACTGCAAATAGTGGCTTAAAGTAAATAAAGGAATGGTTGCATTTTTATATTGTAAAACAAATCATTAGTGGTAATAGAAACAGGTGGCTTTGAATAAAAAATAATTTTTCATTCACTCCCACAACCAAAATGGTCACAGCCTCCTGGAAATGTCCGGTTTTTCTCGCTGAATGCGATGCACACACCGGCTCAGTCTGTTCGTGAGGCCCGTTTCCATCCTGGGAAACATGTTTGATCAAATGTTCTGTCCCTTTATTAGAAAGCCACTTGAGAAAAGCTGCTGCCGTTTAAATGCTGCTGCCGGAGTTTCCAGACACAGCCTGCGTCCACCTGTCTGTCTGGTGTAAGTTGGGATTCAAGCGGCGGCTACGACCGCAGCTTTATTCAACCACGAGCTGTTGCGATCTGACCAGAATGAGACGAGACCAGTGTAAACAGTGCAGCAGAAAAAGTGCACCAGTATTAGTACTGTAACTCTCTCTTCCTTCACCACAGGACCTCAGACTTCCACATTTGGAGATTTTGTTTGAAATACAGAACTGCAAATAGCTGAGAAAAATACCAAATGGAAGCTCTTCAAAGGCTCATATGTGCAGAATTAGTAGTTCACCTTGTGCCATCCAGACTCGACTGTCCAGCTCCGACTCTGTCACCAGAGAGAAAGACATATACTTACAGTCTTTAGCTGTGCCTTAAAAGCAAAGGCCATACCCTTGGAAAAATGGTATTTACAGTGGCTGCATTATCCAGGAAAAAGGAGATTTGGTACAGGAATTATAGAAGAGATTAACAGAGGCTCTTTGTTGGGAAAGAAGGTCAGGGACCCAAAATAGTCATCAGGCCTGTCCTAGAAAGATCTTCCAGTAAGCTGTCATTGCAGTTAAACCTATACATGCTGCAATTGAGGGAGAGAACTCTGGGAAGTGACATTATAATTATTATGTTAAGAGGAAGGGAAAGTTTTACATGTGGATCAGTCTGGTTAACAGGTCTACAGCCGTGGTCACTTAGGACAGCTGCAGTGTGCCGAAATTACAGAGCGCGATGACTTGCACTCTTTCTGTGTTTGAGACCACTTGGCTGCGCTCGGGACGGGACAGTTAAACAGGCTGTCCACAGAGACACTGTCGGCTCATCAAAATAACAAACTCTTTGTTCGGCTTTGCAGCGTCAGCCCTGCAGACCACCTGCAAGCATTTATTATTTTTGACATTACATCTTAATCAACTCTGAGAGAAATGTGAACCCTGACTTTTAGACGAAGGAGGAAACAGGTCTCGCAGTTATGAAGTCATATAACAAAATAATTCATCCGGACCCCCCAAGAAGCTAATCTGATTTTCATTTTTTAAAATTGCATTTCCACGGCTTTCATCTATGTAATGCAGCTAACTTGCATACATCATTTAACAACACCTGAACCTTTCCACACAAAAGCCTTTTGTTAACCATTGCATGTAAATGTTAGCTCGAGGATTACAAAGGTTTCTCGAACATCATCATGAAGTTACCTGCTAAAGAAAGAAAGGGTTTAACAGCTCATTTCATATAAATGCAGGTCTAATAGCTCCTTTAAAGATGTGCTCAACCATGAATTTAGTTTCTGAAAAGGGTTGAAATAACTTAACAGCATCTCGCAGAACAGAAACATTGTGTTTCTGAGTAAATGTCCACTAAACACGACACAGCCAAATTTAGCCTGTGAGATTTTTTTTACACTTTGACTTCAGATTTGTTTGGTCTAAATGTCAGGGACAGTCTCAGATGACCTGTGGTTAGGCATGTTTAATGGGTGTTTAAAAACTACGCTGAAGGCAAGAAATACCCGGGTTCCATGCTGTGTCAGACAGCTTTTCATTTCCACAATCATAGGCCGTGTGATGCTCTGGACAAACGCACAACGTCAACAAAACTCACAACACCAGTGTTTTTGCATTCCAGGATCCACCTTTGGCGTGTCTCTTCAAAATATCCTGCAAACATGAAGTCTGGTCTCCTAAACCCTTTAAACAAACACAACAAGAAGCCAGCTACCAACATACAAACTATTTTGAATGAAACTTCTTTTTGTGTGTTCTCTTCCAGATTTATTCTGGGATGTCCCTGTGTCTGTGGATTACCAATAACCAATAACTCTGGAACATCTGCAGCGAGCCACTCGTCTCAATGATTGTGGCGATTTTTTCCCCTAATTTTCTTTCAGATTGAAGAGCCAATTAAATACTTCGGTTTTTGGCAAAACATTTGTTGACAAAGTTACATTCTTGGTCACATCTGAGTTCAACTAACAAACCAATTGCATATTTTCCATTTTCATAATACTTTGATTTTGTAAAGAGAGAGAGAAAGTTTGACCAAGAGTCCAAGCACTCGATGCAACTCTGAATCAAAGGCAAACTGACTCGGGTCAACTGGAGGGACGAGACCAAAACTGCACAGGGCTTTAACAGGTGGTTTTAATGAGCGTTTGTTTGTATGCTTGGGGATACTGCTGCAGTCTTGGACCACAGGGGTCATGAATTCAATCATTATGCACCTCATTCACAAGGGTGGTTAAGATGCTGTTCTGCAACAAACTTTTACATAAATATGAAAGTATTATCAGTATAATGTAAAAAGAACTTAAAGCATCAAAAGTAAAAGTACTAAGTATAAACAGTATTTTAATGTTGCAGCTGGTCATAAAAGAAACTCTTTATGCATTCTTACTTTTACTATGTTGTTAGCAGGCGAGAGGGTGGACAGGATGATAATGTTTGTGTATATTATATAATGTGGAACGATTCCCGTTTAGACTCAGTGAGGGCCACTGTTTCTGGCTCCGGTCAGAATATCAGCCCACACAGCGTCCATCAGCCAGCAAAACAAACCTCCAAACCACACCGGATGGAGACTTTGACCCGAGCATTGTTATGGACGTACTGTACGTTAAACTCTGGCGAACTTCCTGTGGTCGCGTCTCTATATACAAACAATATGAGCAAAGATATATGAATTGTGTGGGCACTAACTAACAGTTTAGCTCCGACACTTATTTCGAGACAGGCTTGGCTGGCAACAAATATAGTGTACAGAAACAACACTTGTCTTGTCTGTCCGCAAGTCATTATGGTGCAGTGCTAACTATGTGCTCCAGAAAGCGAGGTGACATTGTGTTGTATAAACATTGTTTCTTGGATGTTGCTCTGGATTTCAGCACAGAAAGTGTCATCCCCCCCCCACCACCACCACACATTCCTGCAGTGTGTGTGCTTAAGTCAAATGTAATTACGAAGTGAGAAGTCAAATATAAATCCACCTCTGCTCTGAAGCTGGGCGTCTTCACCCTCCTGTCTTTCACAAAGACTTCTTTTTTTTTTTGGCATTTTGTTGTGAAATGGCTGACGCTGCCTGATACAGACAGTGAAACCTGAAATTTTCACAGGCTTGATGTCACAGATTAGTCATTATCCTTAAATACAGGACTCCGCCACCTACACTTATGCGCTGAAAATCCCATTAAGGTGGTTTTATTTAACTTTGATATCTTTAAATGATCCCACAATAAGCAGATGCTTCTCGCAGTCTGTCTTCTGTTCGACTGGGAATTTTTTTGACTTTGAAGACATGGCGAGATGATCCAGAGAACAGTGGAACGCTAGAATGTAATGAATAACAAGCAAGGATTGTTAACTTGCTCGAGTACAAAACGAGAATGAAAACAATATCTATATATGCTGGTCTGAACTTTTTACCTTTGAAGTAAATTGTGTGCACAAGTGCTCTTTTGCAGCACCCCATAAACTGTCTGGCTGACTACTTCTAGTTAAATTAGTTTTTGGCTGCTGCAACTCTGAAATCCTGAAACTCCTCGAAACGGCAGCTGAGTCAGACCCTTCCAGAAATAAACTTGCAGCAAATTGTGCTGTGGAAACAATCACATCTCACAGTCGAGATAAAGCAGCACTTGGTTGACTGGCAATAAGCAAGTTCTCGCTTTCAAAAGTGTGTGTGACTGCGGCCACATCCAGCAGACTGGTGATAACATCGCAAGCATTTCCAACTCAATTACATAGAAAATTTCATGCGTTTACACAATTGAACACCTAAGTTGTGTCTGGCTGTTTGCTGAACCTCAGGAAAACTTAGATGGAAACACACCGCTTCATGTTCATACAGCTACATGCATTCACACTGGGGAGCTGTTGAAGGACATCCAGCGGTTGCTTTCTCATCCATCCCCCCCCGAAGTTTTCCTGCCATTGTGGTGTTTCAAAGTGGTGACCTCCGAGATATTAGCCCTCATTTCTAAGACTACCACCACCGCCGCCGCCATTTTTACTTTACTTTTACACTTCCGGCTCCATTTGGGTCCATGTTTGTTTTTGGGACCCTGTAATTTCCCCACCGATCGCTCGCGAGGGCCCCCGTCGAGTCTGCCATTCATAAAGTTTAAAGTAGCTCTTAGTGGTCCGTGGAGTTTATTGAAACATTAAATTTGTATCCCAGCCGTGATGGTGTATCTTTAGCCGTTGCTTAACTCACGTGCTCGGTTGGGTCCCCTTACATCAACCACCAATTATGTTCTCCACTTGGGTGTGGGTTGAGCCTTGGTCAGCATGGCAAAGAAACCAGAAACATCAATTCCTGGGCAGCGGAGCGAACAAAAACAGACAAAATGCGAAAACCTTTCTTCCAAACGCTGCCATCATTGTAGAGTACAAGCACAAACAGACATTGCCAGTAACACTGTGCAGCAGTGCTCTCTGGGGAATTTAGCGAAATCTACAGGCTGTTGTTGGACATGGATGAAGGCCTGAATGACAAGCCGGACCTCAGAATGCTAACTAATGTCCTCTGCAGAGGGGTCAGACAAAGAAAAACTGCCTCGTCACAGCTTCCCATGCTTGGTTTTTATCTTACTTTTCAATCTATTTCTGTAGAGGGTCATAAAAATACTGAGTTATGCTTCTAAGCAGGCGCCAGTGGTAGAAGAAGTGCTCAGATCTTCTGCTTAATACAGTAGCAATACTACAGTTTAGAAATACTGTGTTAAAAGTGAAAGTCCATTATTCAAACATGTACAGAGTGACCAATCTCAGAATAATATATATTCTGTTATTTGGTCATTATTTTATTATACTGATGAGTGTTAATGATGTGTGTTTGCATCACTTTGATGTATGTAATGTTTTAATGTTAATGTTACTTTAGATACTTTTTATTAGCTTAATCTATCATGTATTAGTCGATTATATTTTGTATTTGCCATCTAAATCTGTAAACACACTTGTAACTAAAGCTGCCAAAAATGTAGTGGAGTGAAAAGTACAACATTTCCCTCTGAAATGTTGTGGAGAAGTATAAAGAAGCATAAAATAGAAACACTCAAGTAAAGTACTTCAAATTGTATTTTGAAGTACAGTATTTGAGACAGGAGCTATTGCACAAAATGCATATAAAACTGAGCTCAATCACTCAAATCTGAACTCATTGTGATCCTGAAATGAGAGACTGTGAAGCTTTCGTGTGCCCTCAATGACTTTGGCTTTGTCATGTTCATAATTAGCTATTTTTTTATTCTTGTAAATTCAGTAAAAGCATTTCATGTCATATATCAAGTATATGAAGTGAAAAGAAACTAAAAGCATGTGCGTATTTTACAGTGAGGGTCTCTCCACAATATAAGATCAAAGCGACGTCACCACCTTCAGTTCGAAGGCTGTTAACCTAATTCCTAATGGTTATTACGATGAGGCCTACCAACCACATCAAGCTGCTGCGGTGCTGTAATAAGCTGAGCAGAGAGAGCTCTGCCGTCCACTTTCACAGCCTTCAATTCTGCCACTATAAGCACAAGGACACAGAGTCCTTCGCAAACGAGTGCAGTGGCGTGTTTAGAAAACAGAAAATATGCTGCGAGGTTATAAACAACATCCAAATTACACTGTTAATTCAAGTCTTCCTCGAGCCAAAGTACACTCTGGTTCCAAGGCTCAGAGTGAATGTGTCTGTGCCTTCACTGGCTCACATGCAGATGCAGGTTGTTGTTACTTTTTGATGCATAAAGAGATGAATCATTGTTCTCAGAACATGGGCCTAAAAATGGAGAACCTCGTTTGCAGCGGTTTAGCTGCAGAATGTTTGAAAAACATAAACAAACTGAAATCATCTGAACCTATAAACATATAAAATCCTAACTCCACCCTCTCTTGCTCTGTCATTTCATCTAAATTGGACTAAATCTGGTCATAGCTGGGCCTCCTTTTGGGGCACAAGCATAAAGAGATTTTAAAATAATACAGTATGACTATAAAATATAAAAACTGGTGGCACGGGAAACACATAGTGTGCCGTCACATAGTGGAACACACTGTGTGCCAGTCAACAGTTATTCAATCAAACAATATATAGCTGCTGAATCCTTGCAGGACAGACATGATTTTGCTCAACGAGACCAAACATGTGCAACAAAAATGAAAAATATCATTTGCACTGGAACAAAAGTGATCCATCTTTTGCCATCTGTTGCACGTGCGCGCGTAATGTGACACTTCTCTATCATCCCACCGCCTCAGGTAGTCAGCCTTTGCTGTCAGCCGTCCCTCCTGTCTTGGTCGTGAGCAGAATTTCAAACGTTTGGAAATGAAGATCACAAATTACATTATGTTTTATTTGACAGGAAGAACAAACTTAAACAATGCTTGCCAAAACATGATTAAGTGCTATAAGTCAGGCAGGGTAGCACTTTGGAAAATTGAAGATAATTTGGTCTAATTTACAAAAAAAAAAGGGTTCAAACGAGCTCCATGTTGTAGAATCTTTAATTATACCCCTGATGAAAAACGCCTGTCACACTCACGTGTCGTATAGACGGCTCATATAGAATCGCGGCGAAGCACTAAATCAGGCGACTTGTCATCATCTTTTCTGCAAATACACACATGTTGTCAGCCCTATGTATATACATTATAAGAACACAGGAACCATAAGTGGTCGTATGTTGAGGAAGATTCTGGGATGGTACCCTACACAACGTTTATGGCTACTTGTGTGTTTGAGAACATGTGATTATTTGGGTGTGCATTTCCTATGTGGCTGGGCTGAAATTGAGAAATTACAGTTGGAGGAACTTAAAGTAAGCAAGGCCTAAGGTGGAGGGTGAGGGTGAGGGAGGATAATACAGGAGGATAGAGCTGATTGAGGAAATACAACATCACGACAGAAAGTAGCTGTAATTGCAGGAATGGGCCTGAAACCTCTGATGATGTATATGCGCCAAGGGAACCAAAAATAACAAGTGACCGCAGGGGCATGGCCCCTTCTCCACAGGCAGCATCACCTCGCTCCATGCAGAGGTGCTGTGCAACAGTAAAACCTGCCCTCTGGTGTCCGAACATCAGCACTGCATGTGAGTGCTGTTGCACACCGGGCTGCATTCACAAGGCTGCACAGAAACAAGCCCAAATGTCTTTTCCAGTGGCTCCTTATATAGTTTTATTAGCTGTTTTGAGGGTGAAACACTTAAAATATATACAAAAATACACAGCTTAAGAAAAAGTGTTCCTGAAATAGAGACTGAAATCAAGGCCACTTTGTCCTCAATAAGCCAGAATGACAAGCTGACCAAATAATACCCCGGAGATGGACAACACTAACTTTATGAAAATATGTGTTTCTCTTAAATGATGGGATCACATCAGGAATAAACATAATTAGTTCCTTTAAGTCTAAGGCAGCTAAAATCGGTACTTTCATCCATGACACTCTGGACAACCTTTCCCCACCATTTCTCTTGTTTACCTTATCATGGCAGGGGTGGAGGTGCCCAGACATTCAGGAAAGGTAAGGGCGAGTCTCCGCCAACCGGCTGGACAAGATGTAAATTTGCAGATGAGGCTGGTACTGTACATCCTCAATGCAAGCTTTGTGAAGCTACACAGGTGCCACTCCAAATCCAGTGTTGTTTTTTCTAGATGTGTTTTGACTATTTTCAGACGTTGTCATATTTAAACAGGGGGTCTTATAAACATACATAAATATAAACATATCCTGAGCATAGAAAAATCAAAAGTTGCTGAAAAACTGTAAGTGTGTAAGTGTATAAGTGTAAAAAGGCTGAAAATGTAAAAGTGTTATTGGATTAACTTTATTCCTCACGCAGAGCTTGTTTGTGTTCTTTGCTTGTGTCTTCATTTATTTATTTTTTCACATTGAACATGATTATTTTGTAGTTCAGAAGAAGACTGAAATAAGTGATAATCATGTGTCTGGATACTCAAGACATGGAGGCACCCTGATGTGACATGCCCGCTTTGGGCAGATCTGTCTGCTAATTACAGCCTAGCTCTGAGGAGGGAGGTACTTGCATGGTGGGGGCTTTTTTTTTTTTTTAATGATGCGAGGGGTAGATATGGTATAAATACCCACATCATTGTACTGGAAGGCAGCATATCCTCAGTTGTGCTCCTACCCTAAGGATATACAGCAGCACCAGGCGATCACTGGTGCTGAAGAGACTGACTTTCCACCCTTTGGATGCCGGTATGTGTGTTTTCTCTTTCCATCTAAACAGCTCTGTCTCTGGAGGAGTGTAGTCAGCATCTCGGCTCTGTCCCGGCCTTGAGATGGTCCTGTGGCAGGCTGGAGAAGGGAAGCAGACTTTGGCTTGCTCAGGGCTTCCTGGATGATAGTCAGAGAGTCCTGAAGGATCCAGGATGCTCTGAGGAAGTCAAAAATTCAACTTTATTCTCTGCTACTCAAACCTATCCTATATTATTTGCTGTCCATTGAGTTTCAGTGATGTGCAGTTTTTAAGTTGCGCAATAACTCAAAACTAGAGAAAAACCTTGCTGACACTTTGTACCTTGAACATGGTTGTGCTGACTGTCTCCTTGTTCTCCCCTGCAGGTTGGTCATTGTAAGATGGACATACGAGTAGCAAGCATCCTCCTCCTCATGGCGGCCCTCACTGCCGCCCATGGGAAGGGGTATGTGGTGAAGAAGATGGTGAAGGCCGCCCCTCAGTACCAGCCCTACTCTGTGAAGAGCCACGGTAAGAAAACACAACCTCCTGCTCTCTATATGAGCTTTTTGACATTGGAGCATGTTAGCATCTCTCCTGTTTTTCTCTATTTCGTCCTCACAAACGTCGCCTCTAAAGTCAGATTTTCTTCTGCAAAGGCAACCATAACATTTTGTGGCAGACCTGCCTTACCTTTAAATCTTCAGCTAGCAAATGAGCATCTTTGTTGTGGCAATAGGAGCAGCATAAGCAGTCAGACAGATGTCGACCACAGCAGCTGCACTTTACTTTGAAAACTGAACTCCACCTTATTGTGGAGCTGCGTTCTGCTCTGATTGGCTGCAACAGAGTCCACGCTTCTCCAATCACATCCAGTCCGTTTAGTTCTAGGATTTCAACAGCAATGCTCATTTAGTCTGTGCTGAGCTTTGCTTTCACAGTTTTGTCGTTTTGAGTGAGGCCTTTATTTCTTCTTTTCAGCAACAATGTTTTGGAATGAAATGATTTAGGCACTTTCACATTTGCTCCAAAATGCATGATCAGAAATTCTGAGGAATCATTCATGCTTTTTATTTTTTGTAGTGTTCATTATTTAAACGTCTAACATTTTGAGGAGCATAATGTTACAAGACTACTATTTATTTGACATTTATGTTTCTCATTTTTAGTCATTTTAGCTGTAAATGTTGCCTGTTTATTTGCTTTCAGAGACTCATGCTAGTCCCTCTGCAAAACAAAACAGAATAGAATAAGTATTTCTCATATATTCAGAGTCACACAAAAACATATTTTACTACACTTGTAGTAAATGTTAATAAAAATGTTAAATAAAAAGTTGATTTTGAATCAACATGCTGCTATTTTTATGTAAAAAAGTAGCTGTTGGGAAATTATTTTTAGTTGGGCACTGACAATTACAGTCCAGTCACCCAGCAGTGTGGTTTGTTTGGGTGTGCCTGCTTCACACAGAAGTAGAAACATCTGTTTGGCTTCATCCAAAACGGGGCTGCAGTTAGCCAACGGCCTTTTACACTCAAACACATGTGACCACATTAAGGCAGCAAATAAAAAACGACTCCTTTTCATTTAGACTTGCTGTGTCACAAACACAAGATATCTTTCAGTACAGTGTAAAAATAGCAGTTATATTATTCAAAACAAATTATAAAAGATGTGCATTTTATGTATACAATTTCTACACAGCAATTAAATGAATGCCTAAATATAAAAATAGATCTATAATGTGAATATGTATTTTAAAAACAAAGAGAGAGAGATTTAAATTTCTACATTTATTTTGAAGGATTTGCAAGTTTAGGATTTTGGTTTTACAAAATTGCACCAGTGAATCAGCACCATGTGGTCAAACCTCAAAACTACAAGATTGGTTCCTTGAAATAAAACTGCCACACCTCCAGGAATCAAATATCGTTGAATTAAGGCCGAATAAAATTTTTCAGTGCATCTATCATTTTAACTCGAGAGCAGTGCATTAGAGCATTCATTAGAGCATTTTCTTGAATTTTGCCATATATCTCACTTAAATGGAATATAATTAGATGTTCTAGAGATGCCAGACCCTTTATTCTAAGATACCATTGTATGAATATGATACACAGACTATAGGTTTACATTTCCATTGCAGTGTAATGAAAATCAAACAATAGGTTTTTAAATGTACACTTAATATATTTGGTCCAAAATCCAAGTAGTTATTTTAATTTTAGTCCCACATCATACACTTCAAGTGGAACTTTTATTATCATATTATCACCTGTTTTTGAGGTTTCTGTTATTTGATTGTTTGTTTTTGGTGGTACTGATGATGGTCACTGTTGTAACTCTTCACAGTTGTGTCAGTGGCAGGTGAGCCTGGTGCTCCAGGTGAGCCCGGCCCTGAGGGACCTGCTGGCCCTCCTGGCCCCCCAGGTGAGAGTGCCGAAGGTCTGCCTGGACCCGAAGGACCTCCTGGACCCCCTGGAGCTCCTGGTCGCTCCATCGCTGGCAAACCCGGATCCCCAGGTGGACCTGGCAAACCTGGCAGCCATGGAGCACCCGGTGAGAAGGGAGACACTGGAGCCACTGGCCCTCAGGGACCAAGGGGAGTCCCTGGATCTCCTGGAAGCCCTGGACCCGCTGGCCTCTCTGCTACTGGCAAGCCTGGACCCTCAGGTCTCCCTGGAGCAATGGGACCTAGAGGAGAGCCTGGTATGAAAGGACATCCAGGTATACCTGGACTCCCAGGTTCTAAGGGTGATAGAGGGGTGGGAGCTACTGGACCTCAGGGTGAGACAGGACCTGAAGGGCCCATGGGCCCACCTGGAGAGCCAGGTGCAGCTGGAGTTGGAAAGCCAGGAAAATCAGGTATGCCCGGTGAGCCAGGAAAATCAGGTAGCCCAGGTAGGGATGGTGCCACCGGTCCTATGGGACCAATGGGACCTAAGGGACACACTGGTGCCCCAGGTGTCGGTCTTCCAGGTAAATCAGGTGAGAACGGTGCCCCAGGTCTGCCTGGCCCAGTTGGCCCTAAAGGCCACCAGGGACCTGCTGGAGCCACTGGTGCCCCTGGAGTCCCCGGATATGGAAAGCCAGGTGCCAATGGAGAGAAGGGAGACAGGGGAGCCACAGGTAGCCCAGGTGCCACAGGTCCAAAGGGTGAGCAAGGTCCAACAGGTTATACTGGTGCCACTGGTGCAACTGGCCCCACTGGTCCTGCTGGACCTCAGGGTGTAAGAGGTTTCCCAGGTGAATCTGGTGCCGCTGGCCCTAAAGGTGACACAGGTGCAACTGGAGCTCAGGGACCTAAGGGAAACAAGGGAGATCAGGGACCACAGGGATTCGCAGGCAAGCAGGGTTATCCAGGTGCAGCTGGTCCTCCTGGACCCAGAGGAGCCACTGGACCCACAGGTGAAAAAGGTCATGGAGGTGCTCCAGGTACCCCAGGTGCCCCAGGTATTCCAGGCCCTGCTGGACCCAAAGGTCATCCCGGCCGTGCAGGTGAGCCAGGTGCCTCTGGTGCTGATGGTGCTCCAGGTTCCCGAGGACCCTCTGGACCTCAAGGTCCCGCTGGTGCTCCTGGCCTTAAGGGACACCCAGGTCTCCCTGGTGCTCCCGGCCCTGCTGGTTTGGCTGCTAAGGGTATCCCCGGACCTCAGGGTCCTCCTGGTCAGCCTGGTGAGCCCGGCTCCGATGGAGAAGCAGGCCCAGCTGGCCCTCCTGGTCCCCCTGGTCCTCCTGGTGAGGTTGTGTTTGAGAAGGGCATGGGAGTGGGTGAGGTTATGGTTAAGTCCCCTATGTCTGCTTTCACTGCATCTCTGGCCACCCCCTACCCCGCTGCTGGCAGCCCCATTAAGTTTGACCAGATTGTGTACAATGCTGAGAATCACTATGACCCTGAGAGTGGCATTTTCACTTGCCAGATTCCTGGAGTTTACTATTTCGCCTACAGCATCCATGTTAATGGTGCTCATGCCCTGGTGGCTCTGTACAAGAATGGCCAGCCTGTTATGTTCACCTATGATGAGTACAACAAGGGCTTCCTGGACCAGATGTCCGGTAGTGCTGTCCTCTTGCTCGATGAGCAGGACACAGTCTACGTCCAGATCCCCGATGATGAGGCCAATGGCGTCTTTGCCGCCGAGAATGTCCACTGCTCTTTCTCTGGGTTCCTCATTGCTTCAACGTGATACGTTGATACAGTAGTTCCCAAAAGCCAACCAACTAAATTTGCAATCTATTTCTCAAACTAAAGTAAACTCCCTGTTAACTTTTCCTCAACCAAACAGACAGGCAGTTCACCCTCCTTTGAGGAATAGTAGCATCTCGACTTGAAAACTACAAGAAATAGGTGCTTAGAAGAAGGAAAACTAATTTATGAAAACAGGTGATCAGGGATGGGGGAAGCAATCCACAAAGTTACCAGTGAGCTTTTGTAATGGAGACAGCATGTGAAATTGAGGTGTTATAACTGTGTTGTGTCCTGACTTTTTCTTTTCCACTCTGTTCCTTTTATACTGACTTCAACTGGTGATTCTTAATTTAGTGTTTGTCTGTTTTTTTTGTTTGTTTTTGTACCTGCTTGTTTTTGTTTGAGTGACCAATAATCTTATTAAAAGTAGACAAATACTTTCTGTGCAACATGTCGTAACTGTTATCCTTGTATGTGACTTGAATATTGTGAAATGGTAATGGTCAAATTGATCATTATAATGAGTCACCAGAATACTGTCATACAAACACAAACTACCAGCAACATTGTTATATCCCTGAACATGCATTATGTCATGTAAAGCATAATGACCCAAATAAAAGATGTCGAAACAAATATTTTGTCTCAGAATCATTTTTCAAAATCATTACAGATTAATTAGAGGTCCAAATGTGTAATGTATTGTCTTTATTTTATCACATGCACTTACAATTCAGTTAAAAAAATCAACTGGTTTGGTTGTGGATTTTATTTAAGTATTGCACACGAAACCTGATTAATCCCCTGTAAAGAAAATTTCATCTGCCCACTAATGTATTGAGGCCAGTGGTCAGCTATACAGTAAGGCCCCTTTGCGCTTTAGCAGGGGTGAATAATTTCCAGTTTGGGATCCTGAAAATGAGTCCAGTTTAAGTATTGTTGTGCGCTTACTTTTCCATTGGGCTGTCAGCTGCGTTTGTAATATGGTACAAACTAAGATTAAACCCTTTCTACAAGCCTTTCAAAACAGCAATGAATTAAAAACCACACTAAGGCTCCAGGAAATTACCTGATTTCTAAACTAATTTGGTACAAGTCCTGCAAAAAAAGATCCATTTCAAAACGTGAAAAGTAAAACAGTGGAAAAAGATGAATAATAATAGATGTTTATAAGCAGATCTAAGACTTTATTAATGTACTTGTCAAAAACTACAACTATAAAAACTATTTTTGAGGAACACATAAATGGAGGCTTGTGGGTAAGTTCATAAAAGTAATGCTGATATAGTAAAATGCAGTTGTAATAATACAAAATATGTATTCATAAGCAACTTTGTAAAAGTAGTACGTTTATACACACAATATTTCCTCATATCTGCTTATAGCCACATCATAGTGTTTTGTAAATGATTTATTAAATTGCTAAATAGGGAGACGCTAATTAAAATTAACAAATATTTCATTACAGGTAAAATTCTTGCAATCAAAAATGTACTTAAAAAATACTTTGTGGGATTTGCAGATTGCAGCCAACTCACCTTTTAATTGAACCTAAAAACGCGACAAATGCCGAAGGCCCTTTGTAAATCCAGCGTTTCGTTTGTCCCTTCCTGGCCACTGTAGGAACATGGCGGCGCAACATGGCGGACTTCGTGAAAGCGGACCTGCTCCCTCTGTTGATATAAAGGGCTCATTTTAAGGTAATGGAAGCACAATGATTGTTATTTTCGGGGGATTATAAACAAATGAAAACATAATTATGAATATTATGTTATATTTCTGCTAAAATGTCACTTTAAATCCTAAACACTGGACCTAAAATATCATAATATAAGAATCTAATTATTGGAAGTTTTCAAAATAAAATCTACTCTAAAGTTAAAGTACTCATGATACGGATTCCTCCTTTACTATTACAGCAATATAATATCGTATTCTGTTTGAAATTTTAATCTGTAAAAACAAGCAAATGTAGAAAGGTTTGTATTCTTGAATCCACACTTTTCAAAAAATAAATAGTCTCATGTCATGGACGAATTTTAAAACTGTAACAAAGAATCATATTTTACAATCTGATCCATGTATGTAGAATTTTAATCTACATAGCAACCAGTTACTTTATCAGTTAAATCAATGTAATGGAGTAAAAAGTACAATATTTGAAATGTATTAGAGTAGAAGTGCAAAGCAACGTAAAAAAAAAAAAAAAAAACAATTTAAGTTAACTTAACTTAATACTTGAGTAAATGTACTTTGTTACTTCACACCACTGACCCATGCATAGAAGCCGAGAGGGATCATAAAATATAAATTTCTCCTCACATCATGGTCACTAGTTGCCTGCTAGGCAGCCAAAGTTTACAAAATCCACTCTGCCATGCTGAATATAGGTGTGCTGAAAATAGCATGTGGGATGAGGGATAGGGATGGTCCTCTGGCAGGGCAGCAGCTGTTTGATCTTCCCTGGGAGCGATGGCGAGACGGTGGTTAGGTGAGGGGCCAGAGGGACAGAAGAGAGAGGAAGCTGGTTGAAAGAAACCGCTGGGGATTGCCATGTGAGGGGGACTGCCATTCAGGGACGGTCTGCGGTCGGTGCATGAGGTGGGACCAGCAGGGACACAGACGAGAGCTGCCTCTGGTCCACTCCAAAAGCCACAGTCCAAAATTATCTGTTGTTCTTGAAGGAATATTTTTCAGTGTGACATATTTTTGTTTTTCAGCACAGCTCACGTGTCTGTATTTGTTTTTCTGCATGTATCTCGTGTGTCCATTTGTGTTGTAAGAATCTCAAGAACATGTAGGCACCGTGATGACGATGGAGAGTGGTGTGTGGCATGATGGGATAATTCATGGTTGTGAGCTGCATGTGAGGCACGCTAAGGGCTGAAATGGGTAGCAAATCCCTCAACAACCTGACAAAGATAGACACACAGACCAGGAAGCAAAAATGGAAATATTATGTGTAAAACACACCCTTCTTGCGGTGGTCGAAGGCTGCAGTACACAGGGTTAAACTGGGTGCAAAGGAAATAGATGGTTTGAAATGAGCATGGGTACAGCTGTGAGTGGCTAAAAACACCCTGGAGGAGTTTGCAGTTTGCAAACTCTTCTAGATTCTGCTGGTTTTATGGGGCTTGGGGTTTTGTAGAAAGAAATCCCAGCATGTCCATGGCGAGCACAGGCATCAGTTAGGTCTGTGCCGCGGTTGTTTGCTGTAGATAATAAATCTCCAGACACCATAAAAATGTTTGTTTCAAACACTGTCATTTAGGGTGCAAAACCAGGAGCTCCGTGATTCAATCAAACACAACTTACCTCGAATTGCATCACATAATTATGTTGCGGCTGCGAGTAAGTCAGCTATTTCCTAAAAATACTGTAGTGCAGCACGTCTTACCATGTCTCTTTGTAAATGAGGCTGGTTTAGAGAAATAAGGATAATTGTGATAACCACACATTTTAGGTTGTGCTGACTGGGGCCTCAAAGGTGTAGTTCAACAGCTATTTTGTCACTTTTGCACCAGTCACTGAATTTGATAACTGATTTATGTGAAAATGTATTTACTCCAGAAAAAAAGAAAAGTTGTATCTTTCCTTTTCAGAGGCTGTGCAGTATTTCATCCTCTTGCTAATGTAATTCATTGTTTTTAGGAATTTTATTTTGTTCCAACTGATTTCATTTTCTCCAAATGTGACATGTTATGCCATCTTAATCATAAATATTGAGATTCCAAATCCTGCCCATTTTTTTTAAATGGACACATGGACTGATGGATATTCAGGTTATTCTCCAATACACCACAAGAGGGCGCTGTAGAGCAAAGAGTCATTGTGAATTAATTCCTTCAGGAGCTGATCTCACAAAGATTACTAAAATCTCACTTAGTTAACCAAGACAGATTTGATGTCTGCTAAACTTTATGAATAAATGAGCCACTTCACACTTCATTCCTTTATTCTTCAGTGCTCACAGAAAATAAACTGAACACCTATAAACTGGTTTGTAAGCAGTTACATTCCATATTGAAAAGGTGAGGCCTCATTATATACAAAAAAAAAAATGCTGTTCAAAGATTGCAGATGTGTGTGCTCGAGTGTAGTTTTTAAGTGGTGTTGTAGTCATCACAGCTTGATGCAAAATTTGCTTAAAACATCTCCCAATTTTATTCAATCTTACAAATGGTGAAAAACAAGAAAACTTCATTTACAATGGGTAATCTGTTAAAAACTTCAGTCATTTAGGTACATCTCAGTCATAAAACCAGTAATATCAAAGTCTATACAACGTGCATTACTACAGAGTTTTGAAATGGTGGAATCTAAATGGAAAGTGATGAGCACCTATTATTTTGACAGTTATCTAAATCTAGTTCATACAGGAATGATCGTGTCCACAGGAGCGTTGAGTTTAAGAGTTGTAAACAACTGTGCACTGCAAAGACAACATTTAAGACTTGTTTAGGACTTTCCCTTTAAATATCACAATGTGTCAAATCTTGCAGACACAGCTTTAGCTGCTACATCCAATTGCCCAGCACCAAATACTTCGATAAAATATGTCAAATTCAGCAACGTGTCAACACAGTCATGGTTTCATGTAGAAAAACATTCACACTCACATTCGCACCTTCACACTCACCCACGTCACAAATGCAAGCACCAATGAGCAGTGAGGAAGCAGCACACTCTCCAGTACACCTCCTGTCCATCACTGCCAAGGACGTTGCAGTCATTATGGATGAGATGGTTGCAGAATAGTAAACAAACACCAACAAAAAAAATGAACAAAAAAATCCCTGGTTTTAGACAAGTCCTCGCATTCCTTCACACGGGCTCCATCGCCTCCTTCATTCCGGTGTCTCGTTCAGCAGGATTACTCGGCGGCGGCTGTGGCCTCTGGACTGGCTGCCGTCTCTGGTTCAGTAGGTGAAGCTTCAGCTGGTTTCTCCTCTCCTCCCTCTGGTGCTGCTGCTGCTTCGGCTTCTTCTGCCTTCACCTCCTCCTCGGCTTTTGGCTCCTCAGCTGCAGCCTCCTTGGCTCCTTCCTCACCGGCCTCAGCTGGTTTGGCCTCCTCAGCAGGTGCCTCCTCTGATTCAGGTGCCTTCTCTCCTTCAGCTGGTTCTCCTGCCGCCGCTCCCTCCTCAGACTCCTTCTTGGTCTTCTTAAAAGAGAAGCCGCTGAGCTTGAAGGAGGGTTTCTTGAAAGAGAAACGCTTCTTCTTCTGCTTGCCATCTTCGCTGGTGGACGGAGTGCCTTCCTCCGGCTTGGCAGAAGCCTCTCCATTTGTGGCGGCAGGCTCCTTCTCGCCGTTGGCCTCGGCACCCTCTACTTTCTCGCCTTCTTCTTTAGGCGCCTCCTCAGTGGGAGTGCTGCCGTTGGCCTGGACCTCAGCTTTGTTGGCCTCTTCTGCAGCTGGAGAGGCGTCCCCATTGGTCTTGGCATGACCGTTCTCCTGGACAAAAAAGAATAAAAATGTCATTCTTGAACATGCACATCATGCCATTTAGATAAAAAATGCTTTAGTCTTTGATTCCCTGGAATCATGCATTTCCTCTACCAAAACTATCTTACATTTTAACATGCAAGACTACCCTCTGCAAAACCTGGCGTGCAGGGATATTTAATCAAATTCAACCACCAGTGGTAACCAATAGGAAAATAGACCCAAAACTGCAGCAACATCTGTTACTAGGAGAGTGACGACAGATCTGTGGCTTTCAGCAGTAGGCCAGTCTTGTAGACTGCAGTACCACCGGGACCCGCAGGGTGGCGTCCAATGTGCAGCCGGTGGATACAACATAGGAATTTGGGGATTTTTTTCCCATTTTCTTTTAATAACCAATTTACGAAACCAATGTGTTTTATTTTAATCTTTATACGCTGCTCTCATCCCATTTTCAGTGCTGGCTATAATTTGTTGATTTTGTGGCTTGTGTGCGCATAAAAAAACGTGGCTTCTTTTCTTGAACCTGGCAACAAAGGCGTGGTAGCCTTTTTAAAATGGCCATATGCCTCCAGTGAGAGCGGCCACAAACCTCCACACATTTCAACCAAATGAATGTGAAATGAGCCACATTGTTGAGCAAACTGCAGCCTCGGAGTCACTGAGCAATGTTCATAAATAATCGAAAATGTCATTTGATGAATTAAACATTCATCAGATTAGTTATGCAGCCTGATCTTCATAGTCAAAAGATGAATTAAAAAATATGCAGGTATCAGTTTAGAGCTTTTTAAAAAAAAAATGTGTGTGTGAAACAATATTGTGCTGCAAAATGCATGAAATTGTAACAATGCATTCAGTTCAAATGGAGACATGTGGCCACTTTCCCTGGAAGCCGGTGAACGTGTGGATGCACTACAGGGAACATGGAGCTCGCCATTGACGCAACACATTGCAAAAACGAGGCAAAATTCCTGCTCGTGCAATTAAGATGTGAATAATTAAAAATGTAACTCACCTGCCCGTTTGTCTTCGCTGCAACAGCTGCACCTTCTGCGGGCTTTTCCACCGCAGCCTCCTCTTTTCCAGCGGTTTTGGAGATTTGTGCTCCCATGCTTTTGGTGCAACAAAGGAACCCAACCGATCAAATGACTGAACAAAGACCGCAAGCTTCCTCCCCCCAAAAAAATCCAAGTCAAAGCGCCGACGCCTCCTTTTCTGCAAAGCGAAGCCGAGGAAATCAGCCCGAAGCCGAATTGACCGCAAAGGGACGTGTGAGAACTTGCACGAAAAAAAATGTGGCAAAGATGCAAAAAGCAAACGCGAATTCTTTCAATTTTTTCCCGAGCGGAGTTTGTAAATGGAGAAATTGGCCCCGCCGCAAATGAGATGCGGAGTACAACGCCCAAGTCCGCTGATGAATGGGCGCCGGGGCTATGACGACACAGCCGCCCAGTCTCCACCAATCACAAGTCCCAGATCCAACGAGTAGGGGGGCTTGGGGGGGTCCATGAAGCGGGGGGGCTGTGGACAATAGGAGAGACACAACAACATGGCCAACAACTCTGTGCTAACTACTTGTTTTTATGTCCACTTATGAGAGCGAATTTTTATTTTCTGACTAAAATCACGACTGAGATTTCAAGGATTTATCCCAGAAATCCACAATAGTCCCATAGTAAACAATGTGTTTAAAGATATGCTTACAAAAACCTAAAACCGGTTTGTTTTTACATGATTTTATATTGTTTTACTATTTAGAAATATTTATTCTTTCTACAAAATGTTCTGGCCAAAGAGCAAGACAAGAGCAATAAAAATGTCTTTTTTTGTAGTCTTATATACTCACAATAATGTACAATATAATATGTCATACTAGCCTACATCATTATTGCATGTATACACAATATTTTGCAATGCAATATCCACTAGTATGGCCTTCATCATTATTGCTTTTAGATACAATAATATGCAGTATAATATCCATGAATATGCCCATTATCATTATTGCATGTATACACAATATCTAACAATATGATAAACATGAATATAACCTTCATCATTATTGCATGTATATACAATAATATATAATTTGATATCCACTATTACAGTCTTCATCATTACTGCTTGTATATACAGTTATAAACACTGCAATATGCAAAGATATAGCCTACAACATTCTATTATTTATTGTTTTGTAGATTGTAAAACATAGGTCATATTTTTTAGCCTACTTTAGGGTTAAATATATTAATTGATACATAAATCTGCAATAAATAGGGCCAAAGAAGTTGTTTATCACAACTTTAAATGGACATGCAAGTGTCAAAACAACAGCATGTTTTGGACAGCTGAGCTGAGAAAGCACCTCTCAGCTGGTCTCATATCATCACGCACCCTCCTGACTTGTGCCTCACTCAGTAAACAGATGTCCCCTGTAACTATAAGCCCCTGTGCCCACAACTTCCCTCATCCCTCTTCTTGCATAATAGCGTCTTGTCTGCACGTTGCAGCTGGAGCATCCCAGTGACCCAGATATAATGAGAGTTTATGGCCCTGTGCTCCAGCAGCCTGCAGTGCTCCGACTCCACCACCAGCCACAAGTCTCCTCTCACTGCCATCGCTGTGTGACCCACATCTCCACGGTTAGCAGTCCAAAATGGCTCCAAGGAGGCGACTGCACGTCCAGCTCTTTAGCCTCCCGGTTATGGAGAATTAGGGTGAGAGTGAGTTCAAAAAATGAAGCTGTGCAGACAACAGTTTGAGGATTAGGGTGACTTCTTTCACCCACCCTCCCTTCATCAGGCTAACTAGGCCATGCTCATTGTTGTGATATTCTGATTACATGCAAAGCTGTAATTATTATGGTGAGCTTCCATGAATATGTAAACCGGGGGACAAAGCCAGCAGGGCATGAAGTGTTTTCAACAGCACAGCGCAACCCAGACGTTCAGGCTTTAAAGGCTTCACCTGTCAGGACGACACTGTATCACGTCAGTATCCCAGGTGGAGTGTGTGTGTGTGTGTGAAAGAGAGAGCAAGATACATTTGCAAAGACAAATTTCTCACTTTGAAAAATCATGAAAAAAATTAAACACTAGCCCATCCAGAAAAAATGGAAATATTTATTATTGTTATTGTTTTTTCAATTGACCACAGGTTTTTTTTTTATTGAGCTTTTAATTTTTTATTGAACATGTCTTTTTATGAACAAGAGCGGTCTAAAACTCATGATTAAAGCATTGACATTAAATAAATATGAAGCATCTAAAGATAATTTACAGTGATATTTTCCTAAAAAAATTAATTTGAAACTGCCTGGATTGTGATGCATTTACTAAAATAAAAGTATTGATCTGACTGTCGAATGTGGTTGTATAATTGAATATCTTTGGGTTTTGGACTGTTGGTCGGACAAAACAAAACATTTAAAGACATCACCTTCTCACTGAGAAAGGACATTTTTCACTATTTTCTAATGAATTGAGTCAATGAATTGATTCCTCAATAATCTATTTGCTAATTGTTAACTTAGAGTCTGGTCTGTTGAATGCAGAGTGGGATGACCGTTAATTGAAGGATTGGTAGTTTGATTCCTGATTCTTCTTATCCACTTGTCAGAGCACTCAACTCCAAATTCCCTGTAGTGTGTATATGGGGAAAGAGTAATTCATTTTAGACATAATACCAAAGGAGTGGGCCCAGATAACACTGTTTAAGGTTTCTTTGCTGTTAAGTAGCGCATTCAGTCAGCCAAATGAACCTGGGGCACATGTTTGGTGTTCTAACAGCTGCAAAACTGAAGGAAAGTTAAGTGAATGGAGGTCAGAGGTCAGCATTGTGATCCACGATTACATTCCTGAGCAGGTTTAAATCGCTGTAAATCCTTGCAAAGTATCAAAAGGTAGCCTGTTCTAATCTGGATGAGGGTTGTTTACCCTAGTTGTTGAAATACATGTTGTGTTTTGTGGTTAAACGTTGCTGACATTTTCATTCACTCAGATGGAGACAGTTTTCCACTTTCAGTTTCTTGGAAAGACTCCAGTGAGAGCAGTTTATCACCTGAATATTACCTGAAATCAGAAACTCAGAAGAATGGAAGAGGGGACGGACTTTATTATTATTCATTTGTCATTCATGGAGGATCAATTGTCTATGCAGTTTTAATTCCAACAAAAAATGATTTGATTTGGAACAAAACTAATCCACTTAGACCACCAGGACAAATTGTTGCACACAATAGGATGATCAAAAATTAGACTAAAAGATTGAAGAATTTCTTCTGGCTCTGATTTAAATGTCAAACCTAATCAATGTGTCTTTCTCTGCATGTGACTCTGTGTTTCTTTCACATTTAAAGACTTAAAATGAGAGATAAAAGAAAAAAACAAAAACAGACCATTTGCCATCCTTTGCCCTGTTTTTCAGTCGTTGCACAGACGAGGAGGTGTCCTACTATAAATTGTAATCTGTCATTGGAGGAAAGCGCTGTCAATCACAGCTCGTGGTCCTTGTGGATCCGCATCAGCAGCGTCAGATGCGTCAAGAAGCGTGCGGGCAAATCGGAACACAGAACAGCGTATGCGCATCAAAATAAAAGCACGAAAGCTAGTAATTTAAAAATCGTGCGCTCTTAATACAAAATAAGTGAAGCTACCATCTTTGGCACTGTTAAATAATACTAGATTATTTCTCTTTATTCTTATTTCCACCTTTAAATGACATGTGGTAAAGACGTAGCTTTATTCTGACAGGACCGACCAGAAGCTGCCCGCGTTGTTGCCGTGAACTTGACTCCGGTCGCCATCGTCATCATCTGGACGCACGGCGGCGACAGGAGCTCCTGAATCGGCAGGGACGAGTCTCCCCCCACCGCTGTTCTCCCCCAATGCGAGGAGGAAAAACCACTCACAGAGAGGAGAAAAACACCGACACCAAAGCCCCTCTGCAAACCCCGATGGATTAATCTTGATTTTTCTGCGGTAAGCTGTTTTTTTTTTTGCCCCTGTGTTGAGTTGAATTGGTGCACCCGCCTTGTCCCCTATTTTGCGCTGTGGAGATGGATCCATCTCAGGAGACAGACAGAGCAGATAAATAACACATAGTGGGCTCTTTGCATCCACTCCAGTCGTTGTGCAGATGTTGGTGCATGTGTCGGATGCATCGCTGTGTCCTCAGATTGGGGGGGGGATCCAGCTGAGAGAGAGAGAGAGAGAGGTGGTGGTGGTGATGGTCTCGTTTATTGTGGATGATGTTTTGCAGGGATTGTGTTGCAGCAGCAGGGATGGATGCGCTGCAGAGCTGAGCTGACCACTCAGGCCATGCACACACATGATGAACGCCACAATGGCCTGCAGACAGCCTCCTATTGATTCACCCCCAAAATAATTGTCATATGCTTTGAGCTAATTGCATTGCCACGCTGTTAAATATCCAATTAAAGCTGCCCTAATCGGGTTATCTGATGTGTCTGGAGGTGCAACCATCCATCTTGTAGGCAAAGAGTGTGTGGCTTGGAGCTACAGTTTTATCCATGTGCAATAAGTTGAGCAGTAGTTGTGTCGGTTTGTAAATATGCACTCAGCTGCCTGTCAGTGCTTCATGAATGGCTTCACAATGGGGTGCGTGATATGGATCAAATGAGAATGAAAGGAGTCACATATTCTGGTTCATGGACCTTGTATATGTCCCCTCAGGCCCTCTCTGACTATAGTGTTGAGCCTACACTTACCAGACATACTGGCACGTAAGCTGCTACTTGTGACTTCAGATGTTTAGGTTCACATGAAGTGTGTCATCACAAAGGTGACATTTTTAGGCCAATGAGGTTATGAATATGTTCATTTGCAGGATATCTAGTAGTTGTTTTTGTGTCACAGCTAAGGCTGCAGCTAATGATTATCTTGATTTAGGGCAATTAGTTGAGTTGATCAACAGAAAATGAAACTATTTGATATTTGATTAATCTGTTTTGAGGCAAAAATGCCACATTTGATGGTTTCAGCTTCTCAGATGTGATGATTTGCTGCTTTTCTTTTTCTTAACATTCTTGTAAACTGTCTTTGCTTTCTGATGTTTTGCAGACTGATCAATATTGAAAATAAATGTTAGTGGCAGCACTGTTTCGTAATATTTACTTGGTTGATCAAATAATCGCTTGGCTCATAAAATGTCCATCCTGTAATCTCAGAGCCCTTGTTGACGTCTTCAGGTGTCTTGTTTTGTCTGAGCAACAGTCTAAAACCCTAAGATATTCAGTTTATAATAATTATAAAACAGAGAAAAGCAGCAAATTTTCACACTGGAGAAACAGAAACTAGAGATCTTTTGTCATTTTTGTTTAAAACATCTCTCAAAATCATCTATTTGACAATCTACTAATTGAATCATCGTCTAATTGTTGCAGCTCTACATGCAGCACTCATACAACATGTGGCTCAAGCCTCAGTTTGCACTTTCTATCAACCCAAGTATCATTCAGCTCCACCAGAAAACTCCCAACCTCTGTCTCTGTGGACCCACCACATCAATATTTCCAGTGGATTCTTACATTGAACATTGCCCTCCACTGGCACAAGAGCTGGAAAGAACCATTTAAAGCCCTCAGTTCAGGCTGACAGGCAGCGAGGATCTGCTCCTGTTTGTGGAAAAAAAAAGAAAGAAAAAAAAAAGTTAATGTTTTTCTAATTTGCCCTTTTCTCCCATTTGGAAAATATTCATCTACTAGGCACAAATCTCCCTGACTGAATAGACATTTACAATGGGCTCAGTGATTTAACAACATGACTCAACATACTCAACTGTGAACATTGTGACACCAAATCACAGTTAGGCTTAAACCCACACGTACATACTGTATGAAGCTCAGCTGTGGGTTTTATAACTAGTTCATTCAGTACGTGGAGAATGCTTTGAACGCCTTCACAGTGCATTTCATTGTGCTGATAATCTTGTAGCAGAGTGAAATGTGGCCATTGTCTTGTTGTTGATACGCTGAATGAACTCAGTTGTCCGACACAAGCAAATATTGTAACTATTCAGAGAATGGCAGCCATAAGGAGGAGATTGTCAGAGTTGTACCAAATCCAGTAAACACAGCAGTGAGTTTCATAGTCATTCAAATGGCGCACAAGTAAAAAAAAAAAAAAAAGATCCTCTTTTAGGTCATTTCTTTGGTGAATGAAGAGAAAGTTTTTTGGAGTTGAATAAGGTCGGTGCGAGCGCGACTTCAGTAGGAGGGGTGTGGGAGGTTTGACCTTATTTTCTGCCATGTCAATGATCTGAGCGTAAAGGGAGCCCACACTTCAAATTAAACAGGGCTGTCTTGTTAAGGTCGGTGTTGAATTGCAAGATGATTGTATTCTAGAGAGATTTGTAGGTTCAGTAGGGTTAAATAATGAAGAAATTCGTAGATGTAATGACCAGCTGAGCACAGTTTGTAAGGCAAATGTCAGATGTTTCAACCGCTTACTTTTATGATAGCTAATATAGAAAAGATGTAACATCGCATCAGCTTGGTACCAATTAAATAGTGTGTTCCCATTGGAGTTGAAAGCCTATTGTTTTGAATCTTTTCAGTCATTTTTCAAAGCAAAATTGACAAAAAATCCCCGTTATGTGTAGAGATTTGCAGGATTGATTGATTATTTTCATTATCAGTTAATCAGCTGGTTGTGTTTTTGGTTAACAGATTAATTGTTCAGTCTATGAAATTTCAGACAATCATAAAAAAAAATGCCCAGAGACCAAAAGTCTTGTTTTGTAACCAAAGATATTTAAAGTACATTGATATAAAACAGAAAAAAGCAGCATTTGAGAAGCTGTTTGGTATTTTTGGTTAATAGATCATTTCAACGATGAATCAATTATAAAAACCGTCATTGATTAATTTCAAATCTTATGATGGCCTAATCAGTTAATCAAATAAATATTTCAGCTCTGTAGTCTCTTGATTATTTCAGTCCACTCATGTCATTTTTTCAGATTGCACATATACGTCTGTTTCTCAGGCCTGTCTCCTGTTTAATCCATCAGTTACGCCGTGTGACCCTGACATGTCTGTCCTTTTTAATTTAGTATATTGATCTGGCAGCTTTACTATAAATGGCCGAGTAGCTCATTATGGCTCCCAGGCCTCTGTGTTACTGCAGATGATTAACACTTGTGCCCGTGCTGCATCAAAATAAAAGCCATCATTTCAGGAAATTAATTTCCAGTTGATCCCGGCGGCTTTGAGTGATGTAGTAGCACTAACCCCAGCCTGTTACTCTGTGTTCAGATAATATTGGCGTCTATAATTCTCTTCACTTCCTGATTTGAAGGAATTTTGCAGCAAATACCGTCCAACAGATTTGGCCAGACATCCGAGTCAGACTTCACACTGAACCCTGATCCAATCAAGATGAAGAGAATTAACGTGATACCCTTGTCTGTCTGTGTTTCTGCATGAAAGTCAAGTCCTTTCTCTTTCCTCGTGTCTGCCTTTTGATATTAACTGTTATCACGCACCACGTAGCTACAATCCTGTCCCCCTCGGACCTTCCATATCACGCCACCGTGGTCCTCTCTGAGGCAAGCTGTTCATTTGGGCCTGAAAATAGCGTGATGAGTGTGTTCGCAGGCTGAGGTGGTCATGCGATACCCAGGCAGAACCACGGAAAGGAACAAGCCCCGCGGCTGCCATGCCATCATCTGCTTTTTGAGGGAGGGAGAAAGTTGTGCCGCAGGTCGGGCATGGAGCAGTCTAGTATGTGACTGTCTCACCTAAAATCATTTTGTTGCTGGCCTTTGTCTTGACATTTTGATATGATCCATAGTGCTGATTCATGCATGTAATTCAATAACAGAGAATAGTCATCCCTTGGATCTAAAAGCCGGCGAGGAATGAAGAAACTCCTAGCATTGTGAAAATGTGGTAAATTTGCCTGTTGCTGTCAAATACACTTGAGCTAAGTTTATAAATTTTAGATTGTTTATCTCCTTTGAAGAAAAGTGTGTCTTAGGTCCAGAGATGGTTGATTTTTATCGCGCTCGTTCAGCAACTTCAACAACATGATTCACATGCAAATGTTTACCAAGCAAATGCCGGGCCAAAAAAACAATACGAGGAAGGGAACATATGTATATAAACAATACAAGATGGCCTAGTTTCTGTGCAGCAGAGTGGTTACTGATATGTTGAAGCTGTGGTAGTCCCTGGCCTTTTTACTTCAAGAGCAGGAAGATTTTCATAATCCCCACAGGCAGCACGACGACGTGAGATCTCCCCTCATTTACTCTGATCCCTCCAGGAGGGGATGCAGTGCTATTTCAATCACTGCAGTTAAAGAGAAAATGCACCAGAAAACAGACTTTACCTGTGTTGTCCCAGTCTGTGAAATTATATTTCCTTGCCTGTGAAAATAGTTGTCAAAGATTTTAATATATTACTAACCCGGTTTTCAACAAGCAAGAGGCTGGATTGTTTTAACTTGTACATGTATATTGGTTTTGTTTTAGACTGATGCTACTAGTTTTTGAAGTATCCCCATAACTCTGGTCAGTTATTTCAGATTCTGCTTTTTTTGAGTAATTAATTCATTGCTTAGTCCATAAATTGTCTATGAAATGTCAGAAAATAGTGTAAATGCCGTAATAATTGTTTTTATTTGTCCAAACAACTGGGAAACAGCATTATTTTATGAATTGGAAGCTGGAAACATTTTTGCTTCTATAATATATATATATAATATATATAATATCTTTGACAAACAGACTTCACTTTCTCATGTCTACTGTTATGAAGAGGCTTCCCCTTAAATGGAAATGCTTGGATTCGATTTTTACTTACCTGCTGTCCTATAGAAAAAGCTGCTGTAAATACCAGAAGATAGATAAAGAAATGTAGATATTAATGTCAAGGAAGGACTAGCAGAGAATCAGCAGTCCTCATCCTCCTCCTTATATTTCAGCCTCAGCTTGGTTTGTTCTCATACTGTAATGCTACTGCTGGGCTTGTTTTTTTTCTGGGTATTTAATGGACTTTTATTGGCAGTAATGAATCACAATGATCTCCTTCTATCTGCAGTGGCTCAGTTTTTCTGTTTGGTTAAACGGTGCGGAGCAAATATAGGATTGAAGAAAGTGAAACTGCTGTGCACAGGAGGTGAATTCTGTATTTGGTAGATATGCGTTTTGTACTTTCATGCATCTGTGGGCTGCAGGTAACGCAGTAGTGTTATGTACTTGTCTGCATCACAAAGTAGTTATTTCTTATTAATGCAGCCTTTTTAGCACGGAAGACAAATGTGAACATACAACAGCGTAGTTAAGAAATAGATTGCTGTTTTTTTGATAAGTGGTATTTGGACTATGTCTTGTTTTTCTTTTATCAGAGTCTGTCATAATTTAGAGTAAATGTAATTTCCAACTCAAGCATTAAGTCTGCAAATAAATCCACAATAAAAAAGAATTGTGGATTTTTTTTTTTGATTAATGCCGGTGTCAAATAACAAATGTGACGCTATTAATCCCAGCCAGAGCGCTCCCTTTCTTATTTTCCATTTGTCTCAAATATTAGGTGCTTTGAAAAACGTTAAATACCGATGATTTTTGTCCTCAAAGCCTGGACCCTGTTGCAGTCCGCACAAAGTGACACATCTGTTTCCACATTCTTCTCATGTAGGCATTTGAGTTTCTTGCTAGTAAATGTAAAACAGGCCTGAAGTTTGCCTTGTAACCATTACGCTCCAGTGTCCTTCAGGACGTGCCTCTGATTCCAGCTCATTTTAGGCTGCAAACTAGTTCGTCACAAGGACTCAGAGTCTGTGGTGACATCTTGAAATGTCTTGTTTTGTCCGACCTGTAGTCAAAAGCAGAAAAATATTTAGTTTACTATCATAAGAAAACCAGAAAATAATTGCACTTCAGAAGCTGGTAACTTTTTTGCCATTTCTGCTTAAAAATTACTTAAACAATGATTGATTGATTAAATTCTTTGATTGAAATGACTAATTGTTTCAGATCTAAACTGTTACCTCCAGATATGTGAGGCTGCTGGTTACTACTTCTATCATAGATTTATTATTTTCACTTATCCTGGCCTCATGTTTTGTCTATTTCATTGGCAGGAACATTTTTCATTAGATGCAACTGTAATGTGTGGATCTGAATCTTTAGCCGAGGTCAAGAGTGGCTCGGTAGTTTCCTTCTTCCTCCGTCTGCTGCGGCACTAGCACCACCTCTCTCCATCCACAGCGGCTGTAAACAAGTGTGTTTCCAATTAGCCGTCTCCGAAGTCAGCTGGCCGCTAGCGCTGATGAAAGACAACAGTGCTGTCAGCGGTCTCCTCCTAGCCCTCTTGTATGGGCTTCATGAGCTTCCAGGGCTTAAAGGGGGCCACGATGAGCCGAAACGTGCATGGGTTTAACTGGGTCTTTAAAGACGGTAAGGCTCTTTTTAATTGGCAAAGGAGATTGCCTCACTCATTACAGAAACTGGTTTAGCTTTGCTTTAGTGAGGCCAAATGCTCCATCAGTCCCCCTCATGAGACTCAGTGCAGAGCCAGGGAGTGGTTTGCTGTTAAGGGTCTCTCTGTGCATTTAACTCTGCGCTGTGAATCTATAGATGGGTGTGTGGCTCCTTGTAAAGAAAACAAAAATAAAGTGCATGCCAACTTGTAAATGCAACAGCCGGGTGTAAATTCTTCTCACAAGTGTGGTCATGCAATAAGATGGAAAAGTAAACCGTAATAAATAGTACTCTTAAAGTCTTTCGTGCCAAGTTAAGCTGGTTATTCTCAGCTTAAAATCTTACATTAACATCAACTTGCACACGTATTTACAACGGTTCTGTCACATTATGTTCCTCTGTCTAATTAGTAATGGCGTGTAAAGCATCGTGTTTAATTTCAGCCTAATTCTTCACAAGGCTCTGTGTAAGTCTCAGAGGAAGCTCTGAAATAATGGAATATTGAATCATAATTGCCCCAATGGAGACGGCTTTTGAGCTATTATTTCACCTACCTTCTAATTTCATCTCTGTCTCTTTCTCCCTCCACCCACAGAAAGGAGAGAATGGGCTGTGTCCAATGTAAGGATAAAGAAGCAGCAAAACTCACTGATGACCGGGAGACCAGTCTCTCACACAACTCGGGGTACCGCTATGGGTCCGATCCCACGCCGCAGCACTACCCCAGCTTCGGGGTCACCACCATCCCCAACTACAACAACTTCCACAGCGGCGCCACCCAGGGGGTGACCGTGTTCGGAGGCGTCCACACGTCCTCGCAGTCTGGGACGCTTCGATCTCGGGGCGGAACAGGTGAGGTTGAAGATGCACCTTTAAATAAGTCCTGCTTTTAAGAAAATTCAAATGTGAGCCAGCTGTTTGAGAGTGGTATCAATATTCTCATCTAACTCTCTGCAAGAACGCAAACAAGTGTCTTTCCCAAAGGAAGACAAACTGTTCCTTGAGGACAGGGTGACATTGTAAGTGGAAAACTCTGAAATATGTTGCTGTCACTAAATGGGGTCAAATTACAAACCGGGCAATTAAAAGAGAAATAAAATGTCAGTCAGGTTGTAAAGCTGTAAACTTCTCTGAGGACTACTCACTGTCTGGCCCTCATCCAGTATTCAATAAAAAGGCTAATGTCAGCTGAATATGTTGACTGACCAGTATACAGCATAGTATTTATAGTATGATATACAGTATTTGTCAAGTAGCTAGTTTTCACTTTAGACACATTAGATGATTTAAATTAAGTCTCATCAAATTTGGAATTTAAGATGTCAGATTCTCTTTTCGTGTATTCCAAGAAAACATGTTTCTTCTCTTGTGTGTGCTGGTTTTGTGGCATTGCGATAAATTCACAAGATGAACGTCCACTCGCTGAAAGATAATGGAAAATACAGTGACCTAAATTATCTCCAGTGCCCTGTGAGGCACATCTGACGACCATAAAGATCAGACATTGTGCTGAATGGTGCAAATGTGTTTGTGTGCTGGAGAAATGGGCTTTGCAGTCCCTCACTTAAGGTTTTTAAAGATATGATGTATGATGCATAAAGTAGCAGCATCTTCTTTGCTTTGATGTCAACTACTTACTTACTTTTTTTCAGCCAGCGCAGATAAACACTCTGTGGAGTCAGCACCACCGGCTTGTATGAATAAGAAATTACTCCAGGAGGGCAGCACAAAGCAACATCCATATCTGAGACTTTGAAGGGAACAACAGTCAACAAGGACAGAGTAGAGCCAAAAACCTCATTTGACCCCCGCTTTGAAGACGTGAACATGTTTCGCCTCTGAGAGCAGTTGTGGTCATTGAAAGCTGTGTTGCAGAGGTCGGGGGAAATGTGCCGGGCTTTATTGCAGCATTGCAGTTCTGACCGTCCAGGGATGGTTGAGATCAAATCAGAAAATGAAATCACTTTACAGTTTGAGGCTTATTAAGAGATACAGGGACTCTGAGGTCGTTCCAAAGCACGTCAGATAAATTTGATTGGCCTCACCATTCCTAGAGGATGCTCTGTCTGATGAGTCAGATTTGTTTTTTGTATGCAAAACAAAAAAGTTTGATGCGTGCGTTTTTTTGGCCACTTGAGGACAATGCAACAGGCTGTGAACACAATATTGACATGTTATTAGTTTAGAAAACTGGTGAACGTCTTAGCAAATGGTTGCTAATTTACACAGCCAGCAGATACAGGCCACCTGATAAATTCAAGTCCAGTATTGACTCTGCTTTTAACTCCGCCAACTCCTGAGGGAAATATCTGGCTCTTGAGCTGCTGAATCCTCCAATAAGTTAACAGCTAGTGTGTAACTTTGTCTGCTCACCTCGTACAGTGAGTTTTTCTCTGCAGCCGAAAACAGCACTCGCAAGAGAGATTCAAAGTTGCAGGCTGTAAACCTAAAACAGTGTTGCTGAAAGATGCTAAAATGCTTCATACAGCTGAGGGGAACAAGAATTAGGTGATGAATTTCTGTGAGTTTGCGACTCTTCACAAACCCAATTTAGAACTGTTGATGAGTGCAGCTTTAAAATCAACAATAACAATATACAAATAAAATAAACAAAACACAAAAAATGAGCCATTATTATATTTTAGGCATATTTTGTAGGTCTTTAAGTTAGTGATCATTTTCTTATTTCCTATATGAGGATCTCTGCTAGTGAGATGTTTGTTTGTGGATGACATCTGGTTGAGTGAATCTGTGAATTAGTTTGAAAACAAGATTGTGTGTTATATATAAAAGTGCATATATGTATGGAAAACATTAACTATCTGTGAGAACAGGAAGTATCTTAAATAAAGCAGCAGAGGAAATAGAAGAGGGCAGTAATTCTTATTGCCACTGCATGACCAGCAGTTCATGTGTTAGACAGATGAGCAACCCCATCAATAAAACCACAGTGAAAATCCCAACATATTTCATCCCGATAATTCACATCTACTAACTCTCTAACCGCCACATGTCACTTTTTGTTTTCCTGCAGGGGTGACTCTGTTTGTGGCTCTTTACGACTATGAAGCCAGGACGGAGGATGACCTCAGCTTCAGAAAGGGGGAGAGGTTCCAGATCCTCAACAGCACGTAAGTGTGAAAACATCTACATGACAGCATTTAGGGTGGCGGTCGTGTTTTCCCTCTCTGGTTTTCGTCTGAGTGCTGCATTTGGAAATGCTGTTTCTGTCTCTTTGTTAGAGATCTGATCTGGTTTATGAGGGTTTTGTTACATGCTAAGTCTGAGAGATTTGTCATGTTTTAATGATAGCTTTCTGACACTTTGCATCCTAGAAATAAAGTGTGTCTTCTAAATGTGTTAGAATTGTGATGTAGAAATAGTGACTGGATTGCTCTGCTTTTGCACAATGCATCTGTGTTGTGTTATGAATGAATAGCATGTTTTTAAAGTTATTCTTTACTAGACAGAAATTTCAAAAAGTAACCAGCCTAACATTGTCACTGGCTTCCATCCAACACATACTGTTCCCTGTTTTCCAGTGAATTTGTGATACGTGACACACCAGGAAAAAAAAAGAAATACAAACTTGTCTACTAATGGGAAAGGAGTCGATTATCCATTGCATGCCAACTTGTAAATGCAATGTAAATGTACCTGCAAATGTAACTCTGACATCCTGCCAGCTGCTGTCAATCAAACAAGGACACACCCATTCGGCCAGCTGAGACGAAAGGAGCATTTGTGATACTTCCTTAAACACCTTCTTTCTTCATTTTAATAATAAAAAACTATTAACGATATATTTAAAAAACACAGTGACATTATTCTTGACACCAAGCAGGGATGACTAACTGATTTCAGTTGGACTTTAGAGAGATGATTCACTGTAGGAGCCCACGCACGAGAAAACAACTGCTTTAAATGTTTGTTTTTATGTGCTCTCTACTCAGCTCTCAGCGACAAGACAGCCAATATAATAATCAATATATCTGATCACCCACTGCTGATTGCTTATTTGTGCCTGTCTGCATAATGTGTAAACGTTGATCTGTTTATTCCAACCTGCCTCCATCCTCCATCCTCCATCTCTCTCCATCCTTCTCTCCCCAGTGAGGGAGACTGGTGGGAGGCTCGCTCTCTCACTACAGGCGGAACTGGTTACATTCCCAGCAATTATGTTGCTCCAGTGGACTCGATCCAAGCTGAGGAGTGAGTAAAACTTTTTTTATTTGAGCTCACGCACTCACACACAGCCTCTGAGGCACTACAGCTTCATCAGCAGAGGCCGTATCATGAATATTTGAGAGCTCATCTCCCAGCTTTTTGTTAAAGGTGATATAGTGGCACATACAGTTAGAAAAAGATAGAACATTTGAAAAACATTTAAACTGAATATTACACTCCGCAATTTGATTCCTTCTGTTTTTCCCTGCAGCTGGTATTTTGGTAAATTAGGCCGAAAGGACGCAGAGAGGCAACTGCTCTCCAACGGCAATGCCAGAGGCACTTTCCTCATCCGTGAGAGTGAAACAACCAAAGGTACTCTGACCGAGCGGTGTCTCACATGCTGACATGCTGGATGCTTTTAAAGTTTTGGAAACGCACAGAAGTGTTTGTGAATAAATAAATATTTATGAACGAACAATTTTGCAAATTAAAATTCTGTTTAATATCACGTTGTTAACTATGTAGTTGTTCCATATTCATTGCCCTAAATCTTTTACACAATGTCCTTTATAGACGCTCATTATAAAACTGTCACACACTCCGACACTTTCTGCAATATCGTTATCATTGTGTGTCTGTTCCAGGGGCCTACTCTCTCTCCATCCAGGACTGGGATGACATCAAGGGAGACCATGTCAAACACTACAAGATTCGCAAGCTGGACAGTGGAGGCTACTACATCACCACCAGGGCCCAGTTTGAGACTCTCCAGCAGCTAGTACAGCACTACTCTGGTGAGACTGTAAATAAACGTCCTGACATGATAGACCTTCTTTTCCTCTCCTAAAATTGTTTTCTGGTATTTTAACATAATTTCAAACTCAAACGGCATTTTTGATCCAGCCAGGGCTGCAGGGCTGTGCTGCAGACTGATCGTGCCGTGCCACAAAGGCATGCCTCGTCTCACTGACCTGTCTGTCAAAACCAAAGACGTGTGGGAGATCCCGCGAGAGTCTCTGCAGCTCATCAAACGTTTCGGCAACGGCCAGTTTGGAGAGGTCTGGATGGGTGCGTATCTTTTTGACGTCGTCTTTTTGGCACAAAGGAAGAATCGGACAGCTGTGAGCAGCGTTGCGAAACATGCTGTATGTGTTGGATCATTCGAAACTAACACCCATCTAATGTTACCCACAGAGAGGCGTCAGTGATTTCAGTTGGAAGTTTAGATGCTGGATACATACTTTTGGCTGGAATAGGCTTTGGGAAATTTCCATGATTTGTGATTGTCTACTTAAGTTTCTCCAACATGGCTTATCCAAACTTAGCTCAGACAGATGCTGTTTTAGTTCAGTTGAGTTCAATAAAACTTAATTTGTCCCACATTGGCTAGTGAAATGCTCCATGTGTGTCTAATTTGCTGAGATGTGAACATGTTGTTGGTACCACAAACATGTATTTAGTCAAATCCTAAAATAGATTCTTTTTAATAAATGTTTCAACTGGAAGGAGATATTAGTTATTTAAAAATAAGTAGATTTTAATTATATTATTATCATATTGTCACATTATATTATAGACAATTTGCTTGACTTCCTCAAAGAATTCTTTTCTCCCTTTCAAAATAAAATCCTGTTGAATTACCCTTGGAACAACCACTTTTTTGGTTTCGTTTTTCTTTGTCAGGCACTTGGAACGGCACCACCAAAGTGGCGGTCAAGACTCTGAAGCCCGGCACCATGTCGCCTGAGTCCTTCCTGGAGGAGGCTCAGATCATGAAGAAGCTCCGACACGACAAGCTGGTGCAGCTGTACGCCGTGGTGTCCGAAGAACCCATCTATATCGTCACTGAGTACATGAGCAAAGGTAGATGCTGTTTTAAACGGACACTAAAAAAAGACACTATGAATATTACATACATGCATTTGTGCACACACCTACACGGCGTGTACATAATTTATGCAATTGCATGGACAGTACAGTATGTTCTCTACCTCATAGCATGGCACATGTCGTGGAGATCCTTGGATACCACAGCGATAACTAACAAATAAAAAAACATATTACGATTATTTTTGACAGATATCGCGACTGTCATATGAGTCACGATTTCAGTGGGAATGGTAATTTTTTCATTTCATTTTCATTGAAAAACTGTGTACTGTGCAACCCTAGCAATAACTAACAAATAAAAATCTGAGCCGAATGTTATGTTTGGCAGGAATCTCAGAATTGATGTTACATTAGCCGCAATGTTTTGCTTCAGTTTTGAGCCAAATCTGGGTTAAGATCTGGCAGCTGAAGACAATACAAGACAACAGATCCTAACTCATTTTTCATGTTTGTTTTTTTTAGGGAGTTTGCTTGACTTCCTCAAAGACGGGGAAGGACGAGGCCTCAAACTGCCAAATCTAGTGGACATGGCAGCTCAGGTACACTGCTGAAAATAATAATAATAATCTTGATGCTGTGCCTTTGTTGACGGAGCACTTTTAAAAGAGATTTACTTTTCCACGAGCTCAGTTGACTTTAATCGTCTCCAGCTGTTACCACTTTATTTTTTTAAGCTCTGTGTTGCATTTTAACAGCCATTTCCATCTTGATGTTATGTCAGTGTTTACAGTGTCAGGAGGCAAAATGGTAGCATTTGAAAAGTTTGAACTCTGAACACTGACCAAGTGGATAACAGAGTATCTAAGTTTTAGTGAGTTAGCATTACGGTTGGAGCACTCATTCACTGCCATTTGTATTCTATTCTGAAGGTGCAATTCATCACTTCCTGTGGGTCAATAAGTAATCATACCTGACACTTAATTTTATTTTAAAAAATTATTGCAAATTTATGGGTTTTCAATTAAGAGATCCTTCTCTTCATTGCAGCTCACCTTTCTTAGGCTTAAAATGGCTGTAAATCTACATACAAATCTTTCTTAGCACAAATGTAATCACCTTGAAACTGTTCACTGATATGAGGTTCACAGGAAAAAATAATTCCATTTCCCAGGTTGCAGCAGGCATGGCATATATTGAGAGGATGAACTACATCCACAGAGACCTGCGCTCTGCCAACATCCTAGTCGGAGAAAGTCTGGTGTGTAAGATCGCTGACTTTGGTCTGGCCCGGCTCATCGAGGACAATGAATACACAGCAAGACAAGGTAGGCCTCCAGGTTTGGGTTGTACCAGTTTGACTTTGGTTTATGTGTCTCAGGGTTAGCAGTATTCACTCAGTAGAGGTAGTGGCACACAGCTCATGGAGGCAATTAAGGTACTTTAATACCCAGAGCACCCAGTTGCCACAGTTTGCATCAAAATCTTACTCCTTCTCAGAGTCTTAACTCACTCAAACCAACAGAGACGTAACACACATATTCTTAGATTCAGTGTGACTTCCCGAGGATACCATTATCTCAGATTATCCATTTTGAATAAACGCCCATGAATCATTTTAGAAGTCATGGGAAAAAAGAGACTTTTATTCCAGAACATAAGCCTGAGAAAAAGTTTTGTTCAGTATCAAAGTAATCCAGCGATAGTGGTCAGTACATCCAGGGTTACATCGCAAGCAAGAACTACTAATAATTAATTCATCCAACTTTTAAGGGTATAATGTAAAATTTGGCTGTTTACGTCAGTCACACTTTGAAAACCGCTGTTTACTGAGTGGAAAAGCTGATCACACTAATTCTAACATAACACACATAAGTCACATTGTTTGGCTATTTGGTCTGATGGTATTAAACAGGATTCCAGCAAAGTGTCAATTGACCACATATGACCTCTTTTACTCATCTATCAGCCCGCAAATAGCTAAGATTAGTTTTGTCAGTTGGTTAATGTAGCAGCTGGTGTAATATTAAATATGTAGTAACGACTAATGTCTCCTTAAGAACTACTTGTGTATCGTCTTCAGTGATGCGAGGTGTAAATTTCCACTTGGCCTAGTTATAACATAAGTACTAAGTTTGAACCTACAAACAGCTACACTCACACTGTAAAGAGAACACTTTTAATTTATTGCTTCCAGTCTGGAAATGTATTTTTTAAAGGACTTTGTCGGAATAGAGATTAACTTGCGACCCGTGTGCGTATCTGTTGTCTGACTTTAATGTTGCTGTAGTATTCTCTCTAGTCTCCAACCACAGCATCTTCTGAAAACCTCATGGTCAGAGGAAAAAGTTGGCGGACTGGCAGAGGACTTGTTCCATTTAGTCAAGGCCAAGACACACTTTACACACAGCCACATACGCATCTGCATACTCGCTACTTTTCAGGATAAGTATAGTAAATGAGCAGGAATTTGTCTTGGGGACACCAGTGGAAAACTGAAGCACATGTGGTTACAACATGGCGCAAAGACAACAGAACCTCACATTTATATAAGGGCACAGTGCAGGATTGAAGCACAGCACATGTTATGCACAAAAATCCATCTGTCGCCGTGTATGTCATTGGAAGGATGAGAAATAAGAGGCCCTACCCTGAAAATAACATTGTTCTCCCCTGACTGCGTTGGCAGACGTGAACTACACCAGCAGGACTTCCAGACTCCATTAGTCACTCTATCAACATGTTCAGTCACTCATTTGTTAGTGATTTAAATGTTTACTTGTTCAACTTGGGCCAAGTGCAAACTGAGACGGAGATAATGGAATTGTTCCGTTTGTTTCCCTGGTGGGATGTTATCATGTCCTCATGTCTCCGCACTAATGAAATCACAGATGAAGGAAAAAAATACATCCAGAAGACACTGACCTACTTACTCTGCTTGAACTGCAACAGTGAAATAGCAAAAAAAAAAAAAAGGTTGCAGCAGATTGAGAAAGTTTTGAAAACACATAATCATGCATCTGAATTTCTATTAGGTGCAAAGTTTCCAATAAAGTGGACCGCTCCTGAGGCTGCTCTCTACGGGAAATTCACCATCAAGTCAGACGTGTGGTCGTTCGGTATCCTGCTGACGGAGCTGGTGACCAAGGGCCGAGTGCCCTATCCAGGTGAGAGTGTTCAGCTCTGGATTATGTAATCACTTCTCAATCCGGATGATTGCTTGTGTTTGATTAATGCAGAGTGTGTGAGAGCGTTTGACACCAGCCGTGATTCTCTCGGCTAAAAAAAGAGCAGCATGTTACATAATGTACATTAAATTGTGCATTATGCAGAGCGATGTTCCCACATGACTGCATGAACATGTGCGATGCTGTTTCCTGTGTATCTGTTACACACATTTTAACAGTATATTTTAGATGTTTAAATTATTGTAAACCAAATAACATGAATGGGAAATAACTATAAAAGCTCTTATTGCTGTGTATGAGTATTTATTTCGCATACTATTACTGAGGGAAAATCAGTGATCTGTAGTTAGGCAGAAGTTTGGCGGAGCTATGATGTGAAATATGTGATTTCACAAACTCTATGTACTAAAAAGAATCATATCAAAGTAAGTTCTGCCCTCATAGATGAAAGAAAACAAACAGGTGAGTCACTGAGATGTCACTCAACAGAACGATATGCAAACACCTACACAGTCCGGAGAAGAGCTTTAATCAGGCAACATCAGTGAAAACACTTGACTATGGCTGTGTAGGGGCTTTAAGTAGGATTTTGAAATAATCATTGTACTGACGTAGGGCTGCATCTATCCGCTATATTCCTATTGATTTTATTTTTTTGAGATTTATCATTTTGGCATTAATATATCAGAACATAATGAAAAATACCTTTTGTTATATCCCATAACTGATGTCTTCAAATGTCTTGTTTTGTTCAACCAACAATCCAGAACCCAAAAATATTCTGTTTACTATCTGTTACTATGAACAAAAAAAGAGCAAATCTTCACATTCAAGAAACTGAAGAAAAGCAAATGTCAAGGCATTTTGCTCAAAAAGACTCTTCAATTATCCAAAAACTTCCAGATCAGTTGTCCTTCAATTAATTGATTAATTGACTGGACATTTTGACAAGTCACATAAGAAACGCCACAGGTGCATATAATAAAATGAATGATGGCTGAATTCTATGTAGCTGCTCCAGAGCCTTGAGATTGTGCGTGCCAGCTCACAGTCACACTGCCATGGTTTATTGGGACAGAGAACAGATCTGGCATTAACAGTACGCTCCTCCTGCTATGACAAGTCAGGATGACTGCTGTGAAAAAGGCCTATCAGAGAATCAGCCACAGTAAAAGCCTGCGAGCTAATTCAGGCAGACAAGTCCGGTCTGCTGTACTTAAACTGTCAGCGCTCACTATTTTGCTGTCACGCCTGCTGCCACAGCGCTCACCTTAAAGCTATGCCGTAACCGACAGCAATCACCTCCTGCTACTGTTGCCCCCTCGGCTGTCAGTCACGTAGCATTTCCTGAGCTCCGCCGCCCGTCTGCAGGCGCCGAGTCTGCCTCCGTCGTGGGAGAAAGTTCCTTGTACGGAGAGAAATGTTGTTTTGTATTTTTGATGCATGAATTTGTTGTTGAGTCACATTTAGGGGTCTGTCTAGAGGCAGACAATGCAAATTAACTTATAAATGCTGTAGTGTTGGTTCATGTACTTGAGTTGGCTGAATGAAATGCAGTTGTTGGCCAGTTAGGAGGATGTTTTATATTAGTTCATTTTAAACATCTTCTTCTTTCATAAGACAACAGAAATGGCTGCGGAGAGCATCACTGAGCCAGAGAGGGATTAGTTAGTAGACTGTATTTGTATTGAAAAGGTTACTGTCAGGGTGATACATTAGCTCTTTTACAGCCACTACAAGTATCTGTAGTTTTCAAAAGAGCTATTTTTACTTGCATCATACAAGCCTTTAGTGGCTCCAACCAATTTTAGCGTGTTGCAGATGCACATATCAGGCTTCATATCAGCCAGTAATTAACAAGAAAGTGCAAATATGCCAAACATTTTGAGAAGAATTATAAACTCTGTCTTCATTGTAGAGTTTATTTTTCAACTTTGAAACGTCCTGCTCAATGCATATCTTTAAAAGTTCTATAAGTGATCCTTACAAATCCTCAAAAATGTTTCTGTTAAAAAAAATCATGTCAGCCAATATATTGTCATCAGGTTTTAAAACTTTATCATTGTCAGCCTCTCACTTCCACTAATAGTCATTTTTAAGTCCATTCTGTTATTAAGCGTGGAAGTTAATTGTTGGCCTTTGGGACAGTTTACGGTATAACATCAAAGGTCCACTTACTAGCTTTTATAGCTTTCAACACCATTTTTAGTCTTCAGCATTCACTCAAAATTTGAGTTACATGTTTGTAATGTCATTGTCACTGTCAATATAATGAAAAAAAGCTGCATGCGTTCATAAAGGAGACGGTTAAAGTGAGAGAGTGACGTGAGCCTATTATAGTAAAGATGAGTTTCGGCCACATTTGCCCTCATTTTCCCACGTTCCTCTCTCCAGGCATGAACAACCGCGAGGTGCTGGAGCAGGTGGAGCGAGGCTACCGGATGCCGTGCCCGCAGGACTGCCCCACATCCCTGCACGAGCTCATGGTGCAGTGTTGGAAGAAAGACCCGGAGGAGAGGCCCACCTTCGAGTACCTGCAGGCCTTTTTGGAGGACTACTTCACTGCCACTGAGCCTCAGTACCAGCCGGGGGATAATCTCTGAGCACCGCTGCCTTCATCTCATGTCATTTCACTGGCTTTCCACCAGGCGGAGCCAGACTCCACCTATTCTCTCTCTCATCCTGTGGCTGTGACGATCTTAAAAGCTCATCGACTGACTTCTTGACTTCCAATCTTCACACGAACAGAGACGGTGCAGCTCTGACAGCATACTGACCATCGAATCAGAGGATGTTTCTGGAGGAGGGAGGGGGCCGCTGAGATGACTGAAGAATTAAAAATGACTGCCATGGATGAACGAGATGAGTTGTGTTGTGTAACTTGTACTTAGTGTAAATATAAATTGCTTGTTTACTTATCTCTTTTTTGTTTCATTTTATATTACTTTTGATATTTTGGAAATGTGTGGATTTTTCTTTTAATCCAAGGTCAAAGTTTTTTCAGATTTTACGGCTTGTAGAAAAACGTGTGAGGCTCACAGTTGGTAACAAATCGTGACATAATAATTGTAGGAATGGTAATAGTTAGACATCGTGGACCGAAGTATCTCGGAAAGTTTTTCTGGAAGTCCACTGGCCTTTTTTACGAGGTTAATATAACAATACTGCTCTCCTCTTCTCAAGGAACTTAGATGTACTATAACACCTGTTCTTGCCTTTTCTTGTTTAGTAATATTCTTATAACGTAAGAGAATGCCTTCATGCTTTCTACACACTAACTTAGTGCATCATGGACTCTTCCACCCAAACGTGTATGCCATCTGCACTAATATTAAGTGCATTCATCGCATTTCAGCTACAGCCAATGATTTTTAGATCGGCTTAAAGTAACTTTTAGTTCCCGCTTCTTGTAGCTGAGGAGGAGGCCGACTTCCTCTCCAACTGCAACCATTGTTCGGCTGACTGCTAATTATACTGGCAATATTTTAAAATGTATGTTGCATTATTGTATGGCAGCAGGCTGTGTAAGAAATGCTGCACTGTCTCTCCGCTTCAGCAGCCAAACAAACAAACAAACAAACAAACAAACAAACTGCCACTCACATGACAGGAAATGAAGGATGCGTACCTGTGTTTGTCCCTCCATAATGTGTATCTGGAAATAACATGTTGTTTACGAGACCAAACATGTTTATTTCACCGTATTATTTTGCTCAACATTTCAGCCAGTCTCATATGTCGTTAGGATTAAATAATTGTGTTTTTTTTTCTCCAGGGAAATCTGCACCTCTGGGTGACATTTTATTATTTCTTTAAGTATCAAACTTCTCTCTGTGGGTGAGAAGGTGCATTCCAGGACAAAACACCGTTTCTGTGTGTGTTTAAGTTGCTTTACATGGGTGGAAAAGTGAGCAAAACTAGTTTTTGAATCACTTTTATCCTAATTCTGTAGATATACAGAAAATATTTTTGGTCTCTGCATTATTTATTGTCTCTGTCTGTTACTTGTACACAACTGGTTTTGAAATAAACAATCTTGCCATCATCGTCCTGTGGGCTTTACCACTTTGAAACGATTAACGCTGACGACTTGTCAGTAACTTCTGGGTTGAAAGCCTCACTGACTGCTAACTTCCTCCAATGAGCATCAAACATCACATGCCTCACCTTTTCCAGCACCAGGGAAAATTGCTAATCAATCATTATAGTATAAAGAGACACGGCTGAAATGACTGCGGTATTTGTGAGAGTGATTCTTTGTGGTTTTCCCTCAGGCAGAATTTCACACAAAGACAACATGACTGAACTCAGAATATATGCAAATCACTTGGTAGGTAAGTGGAGAGCAGCCAACTGTATACGGGATAGTGAAGCAATCTTTAATTTAATAGCTGTTTATCATATTACATCTTTTTAATTGTTGGGAAATTCTGTTCTGACTAAAACATTGAACTGTGGAATTTTGTTTGAATATAACTTCTTCTTAACTTCAGTGTATCATAGCTCCTGTTTCACTGTTCCTCCCTTCGTCAGTTGTTTCAACAAAACCTATTTGAACAGTAAATTCCAATAATTAGACTCCATGTTTAAGGGTTATCCTCCCCAGCTGAACTCTCCTGGCCGATCTGGCTGAGCAACACAGACGCTCCATTCTCGCCTCTGATTGGCGGTGAAGAATTTGCATATAGCAGGCTGCAACGCACACAAGCCTCTGCAGCCACATGAGTTTAAAGAATCCAGCGGAGAACAGGTAGGTCATTGTTACTCTTTCTTTTCACACTTGTCTGAATATGTACAACAGATGTTTTATGTGAGAATATGTTGTCAGGTGTATTTACTTTATTAATAACTGAGAACTTAGATCCTACATGGAAAATGTCTTAGTTCAACTATATTTTAATCATTCTGACAATTTGCAAATCTGTTTTTTCTTCTAATTAATGAGACTTTTTTTCTGCCTCTGTCTGACACTTGCAGGCTTATACTGAAGTAACCTGGTTAAGATGGAGAAATCTGAACAAGTGACAGAAATGAAAATGTTTTCCACCACAAATAAATCAGAAACCCCCCCTCAACTTTTCAGCCCCGAAGTCACAGTGAACCAAATATTTCATGCTAATCCACATCATGGTAGATTCATACCAAGCTGTTGCATGGATGCAGATTATTCCTGCCAGAAAAGCCCATGCAGAGTTGGACTAGTGAACCAAGGGTTTAGGAGTCAGCCTGCTTTTGCTGAGCAGCATAAAGAGGCAGAAGGTAGGGGAGCGACTCCGGCCAGGATGAATCTCTGCCATCGACCTCCTGATGGCTGTTGCCCAAGTTCTGCAGGAACCAGGGAGGGTGACATGAGAGGAGAGTGCTGTTATTGGGCCGGTGGACCAAACCAGTGTGGAACAACGGGGCCTGCGAACAGAGGCACAACTAGGTGAGGTTAGGAAACCAGAGGATGAGGTTAAACTCGCATGTGCTTCAAAATAATTTATCTATTTTTTTAATTTCAGGCAGGAGGATGAATACACCTCTCAGCTTCAGAGTGACGAGGAGGATCTCGAGCCTCCCTTGCCACTGAGATCTGACGATGAGTGGCAGCACTACATTCCCTTTGTGCCTCCGGTCCAATACATGCACAACTATGGTAAGGAAAATTCTACTAACTGTATTTTATTATTTTTTCAGTGAAAGGGGCAAAAATGGTAAATATGTCTGATAGATTTTTTTAAAAAAACAACAATCTGACTCCATCAGCAAATGTTAAAGAAGTATTCTGGTTCTTTACTGATGCAAAAGGAAAATACTTCATTACATGTAAAAGTCCTCAATTGAAAATCCATAAAGTAAAAGTACAAGCAAAATATGTACTTACAGTATTTAAAAAAAAAATGCATCAGAACAGCTCCTTTCAGAATTAAGTATTTACATATTATTGGCTCATTATTACTGATGCAAAAAAAGTATGCAATGGTCTGTAAATACTTACAATACTGTTGGGTATTTTAATCTATGACCATGCTTCATATCTTGTTAGAGGATCAAATATTTTGTATTGTATGTAAAATACTTTAATATAAATGTAGCAGAGTAAAAAGTGGAATGTTTCACTCTGAATTTTAGTGGAGCGGCAGAAAATGCGAGTACTCAAGTCAAACAGTACTTGAGTGAATGCTTGGCTACTTTCCACCACTGATATCAGCGGCAGTTGTCTCTCTATCCAGTGTTTTTTTTCAAGGCATTTTCTTACAGAACAGATCTCATAGAAATGTTTAAACTATAGGTCCAGACAGAGCCACAGACCTTCATCACACTACGGACGTCAGGTACTATCACTCTGCAGGAGAAGGGCTGTACAACTTCAACCCAGCCACCAGATACACACCTCAGCCGTGTCACCACTCTGCTCCCTGCCAGCACAGCAGACCCTGGGATGACCCCCACAACTGGTAACAACTAGTAACCTGACTCAGTAATGCATAAAGGTCCTCTAACCCTCACTGTTCATATGTTTGAGAAGTACAATGTGCCCGGTGCTGCACTGTACTTTGCATATTACACAGAGCCATCACATGTTAGCAAGATTCAACAGAGGAGCCTTTGTTTATCTCCTCTGTCTTGCTGCTTCAGGCTCAGGTGTCGTGATGACTTCATGAACGACGCCGTGGCCCATGGAGGCGTCTCTGTTAACGTGCCTCAGTTCTTCGCCCCCCCTGTGGAGGGCGTGTCACAGGTCAGCGTGATGAACCTGAGCTCGGCCGGAGCAGAGGCCTCCGTCTCACATCCACATGAGAAAAGGAGAACCATCAGTCTGCCTGATGTTTGCCGTGAGTCACTTTGTCATCTTGTTCGAAAGGAAGGTGCTAATGTAGGCAATTAGCCTGATTATCATGAAGTCACGGCAATGTCACAGTCACAGTCACAGTCCGTATAAACCTGACAAGCCTGTGTTGAGGCTTGATGGAAATACAATTTAAATAATGGATACACCCAATTGTTAGTTCTCTTGTGTTTGTATAAGGTGAGCAAAATAAGGAAACCCCTTCATATGCAGTACAACAATTCAGCACAAAATTATATCAAACAGGAATTTAACATTTTGAATTTACAGTTTCAGACATGTTGATTCAGTTGTATGTTTGTGAAGCTTTGTGTTTGTTGTACAGTAAATTTGTCTATGGACAAAAAATATATATATATATAAACATTTTTCACTGAAATCACAAAGAACAAATATCAGTATAACCTCAACAAAAACTTAATGTCTTAACTAAAATTCAGGTCAAGGAATTGCAGCATACAGGTGTTTATATTATTATACTATATTCTGGTCATTAAGTCTAATTTAAAAATGTAAATGGGACCAACTACAAAAGTATAAATTCTGAGATTCATTCTGATTTCATGATCTCTTCTCAGGAAACGTTTTCATAACTTATTCTTCAGACGCCTCTTCAGAGATCGTCCCCTTTGTAGACTTCCTCACAAAGCAAGGTTTTCGACCGGCTGTAAGCTACTTCCTTTTCAATCTTATGTCTTTTTTTTTTTTTTTAAAAAAGAAGAAAAAAAAATTCAGCAATTCACTTACAGCCCTGATGTTAATTTCACAGATTGACATATTTGACAGCCCCATCAGACGCATGGACATCAACAAGTGGAAGGACAGTTACCTGGAAGATGTAAGTGACAGTTAAAACCTGATTTATGTACATTTTTGTATTACTATATATTATGATAAAATCAGTGGTAGTACTAGATAATCAGCAAAGACATAGAAGATAGACTAAATGTGACTTTAAAAGCTTAATGAATATTCTGTATTTCATCTGAAAATGTTTGTATTACTGTTTTTTCAGGCAATGAATGTGTCTAAAATGTTTTTTTTTAACAGCCTTCAACCCTGATTATCATCGCCATCAGTCCAAAGTATAAAGCAGACATTGAGGGATCTGTAGTAGACAGTCATGGTCTGCACACAAAATATATTCACACCATGGTGAGAGTGTATTTTTATTTAAATGAGATGTAATTGTGAGAGGAGCTGCTATTTGGTGCTTAATTTTAAATTTTAATTTTGCCAGATGCAGAATGAATTCATCCAGCAGGGCAGCTTGAATTTCAGATTCATACCGGTTCTCTTCCTCAACGCATCCCAGGTCAGAAAGGATTTTTTAAATTAGCTAAAAGCATTTTTTTTTTTTACCAGAAGTTTTGCAACTACTCATTTTTCCCCACTCTTTTCTCGCTTACTACCATTTCTCTTCTACAACTTCTACAAAAAAAAACATGTTCATGCAGAAGCACGTCCCGATCTGGCTTCAGAACACGCGTGTTTACCGCTGGCCGCAGGACACTGAGGATTTACTGCTGCGTCTGCTCAGGGAGGAGAGGTACGTTCCTCCTCCTGTGCCTGTGGAGCTGACCCTCATCATCAGGCCTGTGGCCCCCAGCTCTGCAGCCACGCTGTAAACACACACCTGTATTCATGCATGTGTGTGTGTGTTGAACGCTCTGTATTTGATGTTTGATTATTGTGCTGCTTGTGCATTTCGAAATCTCAGAATTGATCCAGTCTAAATCAGTAATAGCTCATGTTCTAAGATTGTTGTATGTAATGTACAGATGCTTTTTTTTTTATAGGGTTCAATAAAGCTTTTCTCTTTGTACCTGTACACACCATATTCAAGTATTCCAGTATTTATTCTAGTGGTGAGGCTCTAGTGATGGCAATGACTGTCTGTCTGTCTGTCTGTCTGTCTGTCTGTCTGTCTGTATATCTGTCTGTCCGTCCACCACTTTGAACTAGTCTGAGTATCTCAACAAATATTGGATGAATTTGCTGTGAAGTTTTCAAACATTCCTGCTCCCCAGAGGATGAATCCCAGTGGCTTTGGTGACCATCTTGACCTTTGCTGTTTTAACTGATATGTCTCAACATCATGTGGATGGATTGTCGTGATGTTTGGTTGAGAAATTCATGTCCCCCTCAGGATGAATTGTAATAACTTTGGTGGCCCCTTTAACTTGTCATCTGTGACACCATCTTCTGGTCCAAAATTGAATTTGTCTAATACAGTACACACAGCATTAATACAGCACTTCAAGCTGTTGTAGGTTGCTAAAAGAATCATAAGATGCCGCTCATTTAATGCACATGCCAGCCCCTCTTTTTTGGTTCATTGGTGAGGTAGTTTGTAATTTTGGAAATGTGTTTATTTTGAAGCAGCCACATATAAGCAAATGTAAGACCATAAAAAGAAAGCAATGAGTAATGAAAACCCACTGAACAAAATAAACCACATAAGCACCAGAAGCAGTCGGAGGAAGAAGAGGCCTCAAATGTTGTGAGCATAATGTCGGACAGTGAAACTTTTTAAGGACAGTTTCCACCTATGTTGTTGTCCGTTCCTCATCTTGGGCACCTGATTTGTTCTAGTTTAGTGGGCAGATTTCCCCACCAGTAGGGGTGCCCAGCCCGGCCAACTGATCCCACACACACACACACCCCTTCAAAAGCCAAAAAAGGCCTGCCAGAGCTGCTGGTGCGTGAAGCTCCGGCTAAGAATAACCCGGACCTTCTGGGGGATAAAGTTACCTTGAAGCCCCCCCTGCTCTGTGCTCTGACCTATACCCATGTGAGGCACCAATAACACAGGGTGGAATATTCTGTCTGTTCCCCCTCACCCTGCCCAGCCCTGTGCTCAGCTTGGCTCTTTCCTTCCCCTGCATCGCTTTGCTTTGCCCCACCGTCCCCAGACCCCCCTCTGCAATGCTGCCGCACTGGCAGCTCCAAATTCCCCAACACCTGTGAAATTTATCTTTGATTTTTCCATTTTCTTTTTTTTTTTTTTTTTTTTTTTTTGACCTTGGAGAAGTTCAACCTGTGGACTGCACGGTTCAGGAAACAAGGCTGCAAGTGGAAATGGAATAATTCAATAACTAAGACTTTTTTTTTTACTGACAAGTGGATGCTGATTGGATTCATACTGACGCTGTGATTTTCCATTCACTTCTGCATGAGGAGGCTTTGGCCCCAACTCAAAGGATAATACCTGAAATCGTCTCCATATCGCCATGGCTGAAGGTAAGACTGTTACACCTGCACCTAATAAACAATTCTTATGTTTGCTACAGCACAGAAAGCCTAAGAAATATAGGCTATGTCATAAATAAATGTCAATGTTATGATGGTGTGTGTCCTCTTTTGAAAATGTGTTGAAGGCTGGTTGCTATAAATACAGGATATCATGTAGCTGGAGTATTAGTATTGCTCTCCTGTGACGGACATGACTGCTGCTGGGGCTGACCTCTGGTTTTCCAACAAGTTAGCCATTTAAAAATAAGCCTACGTCTTATGTGATGTGCTCAGACAAGTAGTATTTAAAAGCCTAATCTTTCCTTTTATGTAGCTTAAATGAAATGAGCAGCAACAGGCAGCTTTCTTTCAGAATCAGTATGAATTTGTGGTGAAATACTGACACCGCCTGTCCATCCTGTATAATTCAGGATGTTGACTGAAGGGGCCGTTTTGAGTTTTCAGCATTTGTATATGAGGAAGTGAATCATGAGTCAGACATGTTCAGAGCTCATTCACAGTTAGAAGGTGTCTCTAACACTTTGGCACCAGGTCCGAGTTGGAAAGTGCAGCAGTGTTGCTACGCTCACACTTTATTACTCGATGATGGAGATATGGATATGATATGGTATTAAATGCCATCACAAGAATTTTCCACTGTCCTAAACAGATGGGAATGGTTTGGATAACCTGATGAAATGGGAATGACAGATGAGTCTTTTCTGATTTCCAACTGAAATCTCAGATAAGTGTGTTCATAAGAATAACAGTCAATTTCATCTAATTCACATAATCCTAAATCTTACATGTCGATGAACACACAGACAGAAGTTGCCATTTGACAGATGCAAAGGTTGACACACTGTCTCCTCTGTGTGATGTTTAAATCCTTTGACGACAAAGGAAATATTCTTCACCTGTCACCTGGTTTAGCTGCATGATGGAAACAGAGAAGGTCATTATTCTCCTAAACGAGTCACAGTAACTTCAGATTTTAGAGCTGGTGAATATTCTCAGTTTGTTTTTATCTTCACCTTCAATTAAAAGCCCTAAAACCTATTTTCTCCATCAACTTTTTACTATGATCAGTGTGGCCCGACATGAACACACAAGTTGAAACAGATTTGTTTTTTTCACACACACAGATTTCTGTATTTGTGCTTTTGTCCTGGTTTGGGCTCAGTTGGAAAAAGATGATGTCACTTATTCATGCGCATCAAAGATTAGACTCAAAACCTGATGACAGCTGTGTGGGTGTTCGCTGATGTTGTCAATCAAACGTGATCGAACCACATCCACACAGTCCCAATGATGCAATTTAGCGTTTTTGAGTGTTAAACTTTTGTGTTTTTCAGAACTTTGATGATGATATTTGCTTGTTCAGTCACAAATATTTAATGTATGGAAAAAAACAAAAAACTTTTTGACTGACCAATAATTTACTAATTTACTACCAAGTTATGACTTCAGTGTCTTCAGTTAAGAAATGCATCAGCGCCCTCTGGCAGACAAACTATGTAATTTTGATATATCTTTGGCTTTTCTGCATGAAGATACCAAATTATTTACAATGAGCTAATGTGGGCTGATATATTAGTCTAGCTCTAGTATTTTCAAGTATATGCTTTGAAGTTGCAGGGTAAAAAAGAACATTGAAGAAAGAGAAGAAAGTGCCTGCACACAACTCTTTATTGTATGAATGTAGCCTCTTTGATATTGTCATCAATGTTAATCTGCACGCCACTGTACAATTGATTGATTTGGTTAATTATATGAATCATTTTACATTCCTGACTGTAAAAGGGCAAACTAAATTCCAGTGTAGCACAAGCGATAGTTAGACCCAGCAGCCAAAGTTTGGAACAGGAAGGCCTTGATGAGTGATTTCAGTATCGTTCCTCTTCCTCCTCAGCCGTTGGGTCCAGTGGAGCGGCGGCCCCACAGACGAGCCTCCTCAGGTCCGTCCTCGGGAAGCTGAAAATGTCCGCCGAGCTGCTCATCGCCCTGGCTGCCCTCCTATCTTGGGTGGTGGTGGGAGTGGTGATGTTTGACTTTGTGGAGTACAAGGCCGTCCCTGGTAGGTCACAGATACCTACAAATGTATGAACGTCAGTCATCAGACGTACAGAATTATCAATTCATCTGTTATTATTTTCAGACATCCAGCAAATCATGACAGACCCCGTTCAAGCTGTGAACGACGCCGTTGATGAAGTATCCAGTCTGCTCAATAAGTTTCAAGGTACATTAGAGAGATATCATGTGTGTTTACAGTAGTGTTGAAGCAAGTATTTTAATATCTGACTCTCATCTCCCTAGAATGTGCACCTGATTTAAGCGACCCCATGTCTGCCGCCACGTACGCTGCTGAGGAAATATCGGAAGCAAAAGATGGATTTGTTCGCTATTTTTCAGACGAGGAAGGTATGAAGATGAACTCAACTAGGAAAGAGAGTTCTAACATTCACATAATGTAACAATGACTCTAATAATCTTCCCCCCAAAACCACAGGAAACTTCTACCTGAGCTACGTTGACCCCGTGGTCATCGGCAGACGAGCTTTCCACTCAACTAATGACTTCATGTGTGGAGCTGTGGGCTCCTTCAGGGACACACTGTGTGCTGGTGTGGATATGATACTGGACATTATATTCAACATAAATAAAGGTGTGTATTCTGTGTTTTAATGCTTGTTCTGATTTAAGAATTTGCCCCCGTCCTTTTTCATTAACAAGCAAATAACATGATAATTACCTGTGTAAAGGAGACTAATTGTTTGATTCACTCAAGTAAACTGTACTTTCTTTTCTCGCCCAGTTTGAGTATTAATCAATTAAATCTTCCCTCTCAGGAAAAACTGACCTTAGCTACATCGACCCTGTGGTCATAGGCCGACGTGTCTTCAGTGTTACTAATGAGTTCGTGTGTGGAGTGGTGGGCTACATCCGGGATGTGCTCTGCGCCGTCCTGGACACTATTCTGGATGTAGTGAAAGGTATTGACTCATTAAACACATCTCTAATCTGCAACCTCTTAACATCTCAAACTGACAGTTCAACACAGCGTACAGTATTGATTTCACATATTTCTCCTTTGGACTTTTTTCCCCTCAGGAACCGTTGACATCAGCTTCATGGACCCTGTGGTGATCGGCAGAGATGTCTTCAGTGTCACTAATGACTCCGTGAGTGGGGTCGTGGGCTACATCCGGGACGTGCTCTGTGTCGTCTTAGACAAAATACTGGAGATAACAAAAGGTATCTGCTTCTTATCTTAACCTTTGCATTGCTTGTAATATTTACATTAAATATTATCATCACTGTATTTTGAGTTTGCTGTTAACTTTTTTCTCTAACTGACTTTTCAACTTTGTCTGTATGACATAAAATGAATTTGTTGCAGTGACTCACTTTGGTCTGAATGTGTGTTGTTCTTCTCAGGAACCACTGACATTAGCTTCATTGACCCCGTGGTTATTGGCAGAAATGCCTTCAGTGTTACTAATGACTTTGTGAGTGGAATAGCAGGATACATCCAGAATGTGCTCTGTGCAATTGTGGATGTGATACTGGACACGGTACAAGGTACAGTATCTGTTTTTAACATCTAAACCTAATCAATATATGAGTACCACTACTAATTTATGGAATGTAACTAGTATATTAATAAGTATAATACAGAAGTGTGTATTCAATGTACTTGTACTTTACTTGAGTACTTTCATCTTAGGGAACTTTATACATCTACTCTACTACATCACAGGGGGAAATATTGCATGTTTTACTCCACGACATTTGTCTGTGAAAACCATGTATCTCCAAATTTGGTGATTTGAATATGAATTTTTCTGATAAAATGAATGATTAAATGTTAAAAAGGAAAATTCTTCTATTAAGCTAAATAAACTATTTAAAAACCTATTTAAAGTAGTTAAAATGAGCTCAACCTTAAATACCTATAGCAGTAAAATGCAACATACGTCACAGACAGGGAGCATTTTACTGCAAAATGAGTACTTTTACTTTTGCTACTTTAAGTAGATTTTGCTGATAATACTTTTACTTCAGTAAGGTTTTGAATGCAGGACTGTTTGTTACCTAACTCTGCTAACTACGGTTTTCACTGACTTTCCCTTTGATCAGATATCCAGAACGCTGTGGGATTCAGCCCCATGTCGGCTCTGAAGAGAACAGCAGAAATCACCACAGAACAGATGAACATGCTTGTGGGCTACGTCTCAACGACGCTGATGGGCGAACAAGGTCTGTTTAATATATGACAAGATATAATTTACATATCATCTGTGTTACTGTTACTCATACTTCTTACTCTCTGAAGTTCTATTTTGTAGTATAATGAACAGCAGCTTTGACTGACTCTGGTGTGCTGATGTTTCAGGGATCATGCCTGAAGTGTCCATCGACCCCATGAAAGTTGTCGAAGACGCTGTGTTGGAGTTCACAGACAAGAAAGATTTGTTCTTGGCCTACATGTCGAGCATGCTTGTCGGTGAACAAGGTATTGTTGGCATTCGTTATATAATCAAGACAAAGCTACACATCTGTAAAAAATATACTGACGCTTTGATCCATATTTTATGTTCTTCTCTTGTTTCAGGTGAACCTGTTGCCACACCGGTCGTGAACGTAGTGACTGAAAAAGGTTACACTTTTTATTACAGTTTTAATGCACCTAAAATCATTGTAGTGGCCTGTGACTGCAAATTACAACATGTGTTTTTCTTTTTCTTGTTTAGATGAAGCTGTCGCCTCCCTGTCTGATATAAATTTGGTACAAAGGAAAGGTAAGTCATGACAATGTTTTTCTATGTTTCCATGCTGTAACACTAAAAATCATTTCTTAAAAATGATTGTCTGTCATAATCTTGTTTTAAATTATAGGTGAATTTCTGCCACCTCTTGAAAAAGGTAAGAAAACACCATCATATATTGTATTTGATAAATACACTGCAATGTTTATTTTGGACATGTGTGATGTGTGTTGCCAGCAAATAGTGGCCTTTCATGCATGTTCGCATTGACTTTTATTTTTCTTGCCACTTTGTATGAACTGGTCTCAAGTCTGCCTCATGTCATGTTCACAGCAAGCCTGAAGTACGATGAACCTGTATGTCAATCTTGTTTGAATAAACACTTATTGATTTATAGCATGAACAAATATGCATCATAACCACTTTAGACCTTCATTGTAACAAATGTCTCTATGATTTGGTGACTGCATCTCTCCATTTGTTCGTCACACTGTTTGTTGGATGTAACATTTCATTGAACTTTCACGTGTTTTTCCATTAAGTTGTTTTTGTTCCAGTCATCATGTTTTGTGTCACATGTTAAAAAAGATTTCTGTAACATTACGCATGAAACATTGTCTTTAATATGTGTCCTGGAGTTGCTGCTGTTACCTTCTCCTGCATTGTCCACGCAACTGACTTCCTGTATTTCAACAATTTAAACATCTGTGATATCCTGTATGTATGTTTGTATCTGGATTGTGATGTGTGTTTTCATATGGAATATTTAATTTTATCTTTGCATGGAATCACACAGTCTACACCACATGTTTCAAAAGTTAAGCCTAAATTATTGACTATAGTAATTTTGGGTGGTAATATTTTGGGGACGTGATCATGGGAAGGAAAAATGTGATTAAAGGATATGTTGGGTAATATTCTATATTTTTCACTTTGTCAACAAATCCCAGAGAAAGACTAAAACCAACAATGAATTGATCCAACTAAACTATATTATTTCTCTGTGCCATAGAAGAGGGATGCTGATTTTCATGTTTTTCACAGATCGAGTTGTCATGTAATGTAACTGATACCAGATGGAGTAATTGCACTGACAAGTTATGTATTGATCTGAATATTATAAGATGTAAAAGTAAAATATGAAATACTGATACTAAAGCGTATAATGTAAATCCAATGTTACTGTAGTATGTCTCTGAGTCAAATACTCTTGAAATGATTTTCTCTGACAGGTTTTGGCATTTTTCAGATTGAGCTCCTCGTCATCTGTTCAACAGGTGATTCTTGGCTGCTTGACAGATGATTTAGCGCCCAGCATGTTTCTGCGATCAATGTCGGAAGACATCTTCAGCACATTTTGATTTATAGTAATCTATTTCCTCTGGGGCACACCATCAGAAATTTAATACGCAGCTGAAAATAGTCCCCAGCTAATGCACCATTGGCTGCTCTTTTAAGTAAAGTTTGCCAAAGAATAAGTTCAAAAAGTTCACAATTTTTCTTAAAAGACTTGCTTCAGTTGAAATGAAATGGATGCATTGTTGGTTTTGGTCATTTCCTAAGATTTGCTGACAATAAGCTCATTTTAATAATATAAGGGGAAAGTGTAACTGCAGCATGTGGTGTGAACTGTATATTGTTATGAATGGTCATTGTTCCCATTTCACCACATCAAATTCCTTCTGTACATTAAAGCAAGTTTGGAGCAACATTTCCATGAATATGTGTAGATGTGATAAGACAGGTCACATGGGTTGATGATATAGTTGCAGAGATGATGCATGCTGCCAAAGATGAAGCTGCTGCTGAGTTAAGTGAAGGCCCAGACTCAAAGATGGAAGAGGAGGAGGAGGAGGAGGAGGAGGAAGAGGAAGAGGCTGAAATTCCCAGTGAAGCTGCTGAGGAGAAAGAGGCAGAGGAGGATGATGGTATTCACACGGTTTTTCTTTCATAGTCACATTCATTAGTCAGATACAAGATCAATTACAGGCATTAAATTTGTTGCTATCACATCACTAGTGAAACACGTCGACCTTGAAGAAACAGAGGAAATCCTTGATGATGACAACAAGGAGGAAGACAAAATGGAAGAGGTTGATACTGAGGAAGAGGAGGAGGAAGAGGAGACTGAAACAGAGGAATATATGGCAGACATTGAGGAGGAGGAGGAGGAAGAGGAGGATGATGTTGGCACAGAAGAGGAGGAGGAGCTTAAAACAGAGGATGATGAAGAAGAACAAGAAGAGGTGGATATTAAAACAGAAGAGGCTGAGGAAGGAGGAGAGGAGGAGGAAACAAAAGCTGAAGAAGATGCAGTAGATGATGACGAGGAGGAGGAGGAGGAGACAAAAACTGTAGAAGATGCAGAAGAAGATGACGAGGAGGAGGAGGATGAGGAGACAAAAACTGTAGAAGATACAGAAGAAGATGACAAGGAGGAGGAGGAGGAGACAAAAACTGTAGAACATGCAGAAGAAGATGACGAAGAGGAGGAGGAGGAAGAGGAGACAAAAACTGTAGAAGATAGAGAAGAACATGACGAGGAGGAGGAGGAGACAAAAACTGTAGAACATGCAGAAGAAGATGATGAAGAGGAGGAGGAGACAAAAACTGTAGAAGATGCAGAAGAAGATGACGAAGAGGAGGAGGAGGAGACAAAAACTGTAGAACATGCAGAAGAAGATGACGAGGAGGAGGAGGAGGAGGAGACAAAAACTGTAGAAGATGACGAAGAAGATGACGAGGAGGAGGAGGAGACAAAAACTGTAGAACATGCAGAAGAAGATGACGAGGAGGAGGAGGAGGAGGAGACAAAAACTGTAGAAGATGCAGAAGAAGATGACGAAGAGGAGGAGGAGGAGGAGGAGGAGACAAAACCTCTAGAACATGCAGAAGAAGATGATGAAGAGGAGGAGGAGGAGGAGACAAAAACTGTAGAAGATGCAGAAGAAGATGACGAGGAGGAGAAGGAGGAGTCAAAAACTGTAGAAGATGACGAAGAAGATGACGAGGAGGAGGAGGAGGAGACAAAAACTGTAGAACATGCAGAAGAAGATGACAAAGAGGAGGAGGAGGAGGAGACAAAAACTGTAGAAGATACAGAAGAAGATGACGAAGAGGAGGAGGAGGAGGAGGAGGAGACAAAAACTGTAGAACATGCAGAAGAAGATGACGAGGAGGAGGAGGAGGAGGAGGAGGAGACAAAAACTGTAGAACATGCAGAAGAAGATGACGAAGAGGAGGAGGAGGAGGAGGAGGAGGAGGAGGAGGAGGAGACAAAAACTGTAGAACATGCAGAAGAAGATGACGAAGAGGAGGAGGAGGAGGAGACAAAAACTGTAGAAGATACAGAAGAAGATGACGAGGAGGAGGAGGAGGAGGAGACAAAAACTGTAGAACATGCAGAAGAAGATGACGAGGAGGAGGAGGAGGAGGAGACAAAAACGGTAGAACATGCAGAAGAAGATGACGAGGAGGAGGAGGAGACAAAAACTGTAGATGATGATGATGATGATGAGGAGGAGGAGGAGGAGGAGATTAAAACAGAAGAAGAGGCTGATGAGGAGGAGATTGAAGACAAAGATCTTCATGACGATAGAGACAAAGAAACCACTGAAATAACTGACACTGATGTCAAAGATGAGCTTGATGAGGACGATGAAGCTTTGGACCTGGACGATGAGGAGGCTTTAGAGGAGGAGGAGGAGGATGAAGGAGAAAAACAAGAGGAAGTGGAGATTGATGTGGAGGTGGACGATGAAGATGAAGATGAAGAAGAAGAGCCCTCTGTCCAACAGCTTGATCTGAAAATCCTGTCAGCTGAAAAACTCAATAATGCCAGTGTAGTATCTGAATCTGATGAAGAGGAGGAAGAGGAATCACCTGATGAACACTCTGACATCATCGATGACCACGATGAAAACAACAACAACAGTGAAAGTGGCAAAACTGAACTCAAGCGAAAGAGGAAGGTTCATGCTCCCTTTGAGAGGCTCGGAAGAGTCGGATCCAGAGCTGAACACAAACATGAGAGAGGTACAACACTTTTACCATTATCATCACATACTTCATCATGTTTCTCATCATCAGGTAATGAAAATGTTTTGAATGGTGAGTGTGTTAATAATGCTAAGTGTAATGTGGTGTATCATCTTTACATTTTCTTGACATGTTTTCAAAGGAAACACTGGATGCTGACACGTGACTAAAGTTATTAAGGCCTAACAGATGCTCAACAATTGATCTATCATGTTTCATATTTTCATTTCATGCTTTCTGTTAACATTGTGTTTGTTAATGTGTTTTGTGACTGTGTTAATCATCAAAAGGACATTGAGTTTTTATACCAACAGAATGATTTTCATCACAAAGGATGTTTCATTACAGATTAGAAAGATCAGATTAACAGTTTACGAAAAACTCCTGTTTGCTGATTTACCCAGAATCAGAGGAGAAGGTTGATATCAGATGAATCTCTGTGTGTGTCCAGTACAGACAGGTCAATCATCAGAAATCATACACATATTTTTAGATTCAGTATGACTTGAATAAATGTCCATAAACCTGATTACAACTCGCCTGAGAATCATCATGTTATAACTTTTGTTCAGTATCCAAATAATTAAGTGATAGTTGTCTGTATCATTGGGCAAATTGCAAACAGGAGCATAGGAGAATATGGGGCCATTATTATAGCAAAAAATATTTACAAATGTCTAACATGAGTCCAAATCTCCAAATCTGTGTCGACTTGTAGCCCACAGCAAACTCACCTTCTCCATGGAAACATTTTACTTCCTGTTTGCATTGACCAAAAGCAAGAACATTATGATTATATAATAATGCTCCAAATTGAAATAACACAGAATTATAATGTAGAATCATCAATATATATATATATCTATATATATATATATATACACTTTGTATATATACACTTTCCTCTATCCATTCATATCAAGATTCATATCAAGCATTGACTGTAATATAGTGTTACCTCTAAAATTTATGTTGAATACAATCTGAAGACTTTGAAGTGATTGGACTTGGAATTAAGTGTGTGTGCCTAACTGATATCTGTACTGGACACACACTGATCTTCTCCTCTGACTACAGGAAAGATGAGAACACAAGTGTTGGTGTGATTCTCGAAGAGACAATTATAGTGACAGTTTTGATTGAGAAGCAAATAAAGATGGTCATAACAAGATCAAGCCAAGTTTTATTTAGATCATAAACTCATCCTGACTTTGGTGTGAGTAACTGCAGAGGAAAGAAGATCTTGGGATTAATGCAGCCATAAATACCATGTCCTTTAACTGTGCTTTTTTTATTTTTATTTTTGATGAGTCAGTAAAGACGAATCTATTTCCCAAAGGTGGTAATTGAGGACTTAAGTGTTCCTGCTTTAAACTGAACAGTCATTGGCTCAGACAGCGAGTGCCAAGGAGCAGCTAGATGGAGCTAATGGGCTGAGGAAAAACATTAATAGATTTCTGGATGATGACATGAAACATCATTATGATGTGTTGTATAATCTTTCCCATCTTTGCAGTAACTTATGTCATTGACAAATGATTACTAAAAAACATTTTATTACTTAACACTCAGGTCTGATTGTTTTAACAATATAACATCATCCAGGTTTTGATGTGTTTTTCATCATAGTGTTTTTAGCTGTAGTGCTTATAGTGCTTATGCAAGCATGATTATTTGTCATGATGACGATAATACAGGTCTGGTTACTGGTTAGAATTGCACTGTTATGTACTGTATGATTTTATTTATTTGTGTATAATATACTATAGTTCTCGAAGAGGCAAAGGAAAGACATGCAATAAAAGAAGTTAAAGAAACCATTATTGAAGGTAATATTCTTGTGCACCCTCTTCACTTTGTTTTACTGCCAACATCTGTTTTACATTTTGTAATGTTTGTCATGCATCAATTTGGTAGAATTTATGAAAAACTGTGCACAAGCACCTGATAATTTTTTGATGTTGTATATTATTGTTCACAGACCTTAAAGCCGCAGAAACTCTAAAGGAGGAGAAAAAAGAGAAGAAAGCCAAACTTGAGGAAACAAAACTAAAAGAAAAGCCAAAACGCCTTGAGAGGAAACCACTGAAGCCCAAAGGTAATTATACTTTATGATAAAACAACAAAATATTATACATGTACTTGTACGCATGCAAAAATAAAAACACAGATGATACACGAAACATGTATCATCTGTGCTGATGAAACATGTCCACAATGTGCTGCTCCATCATTTATTTGTACTGTGTATGGATATTTTATCACTTGTAGCACATATTGTTAATATTATTCAACATGAAAAAACTTGTACACAAAGAACACAAGATATTTTTTGATCTGTAAGACTGCACCACCTATACGTTGGTTACGGGCATCTTACGGTACATAAAAAACTGACACTCTGATGATTGATTTTAGAAGAAGAGCCCAAAAAGAAGGACGAACCAAAACCTAAAGAAGAAAGAGAAGTGAAGAAACCACCTAAAGAAAAGAAAGAAGTCAAGAAACCTCTCAAAGAAAAGAAAGAGGTCAGGAAACCATACAAAGAAGAGAAAGAAGTTAAGAAACCTCTCAAAGAAGAGAAAGAAGTCAAGAAACCACCCAAAGAAAAGAAAGAAGTTAAGAAACCTCTCAAAGAAAAGAAAGAAGTCAAGAAACTTCTCAAAGAAGAGAAAGAAGTCAAGAAACCACCCAAAGAAAAGAAAGAAGTTAAGAAACCTCTCAAAGAAGAGAAAGAAGTGAAGAAACCACCTAAAGAAGAGAGAGAAGTCAAGAAACCATCCAAAGAAGAGAGAGAAGTCAAGAAACCACTCAAGGAAAGGAAAGAGGTCAAGAAACCACCTAAAGAAGAGAGAGAAGTCAAGAAACCAGCTAAAGAAGAAAAAGAAGTGAAGAAACCCCCTAAAGAAGAAAAAGAAGTCAGGAAACTCTTCAAAGAAGATAAACAAGTGAAGAAACCTCTCAAAGAAGAGAAAGAAGTGAAGAAACCTCCCAAAGAAAAGAAAGAAGTCAAGAAACCACTTAAAGAGAAGGAAGAAAAGAAACCACTGAAAATAGAGCAAAAAGTCAAGAAACCCCTCAAAGAAAAGAAAGAAGCCAAGACACCACCCAAAGAAGGGAAAGAAGTGAAGAAGCTTCTCAAAGAAGATAAAGAAGCCAAGAAACCCCTCAAAGAAGAAAGGGAGGACAAGAAACCTCCCAAAGAAGAAAAGGAGGACAAGAAACCATCCAAAGAAGAGAGAGAAGTCAAGAAACCACCCAAAGAAGAGAAAGAAGTGAATAAACTTCTCAAAGAAAAGAGAGAAGCCAAGAAACCTCCCAAAGAAGAAAAGGAGGACAAGAAACCATCCAAAGAAGAGAAAGAAGTCAAGAAACCATCCAAAGTAGAAAAGGAGGACAAGAAACCATCCAAAGAAGAGAAAGAAGTCAAGAAACCATCCAAAGAAGAGAAAGAAGTCAAGAAACCATCCAAAGTAGAAAAGGAGGACAAGAAACCATCCAAAGAAGAGAAAGAAGTCAAGAAACCATCCAAAGAAGAGAAAGAAGTCAAGAAACCATCCAAAGAGGAAAAGGAGGACAAGAAACCATCCAAAGAAGAGAAAGAAGTCAAGAAACCTCCCAAAGAAGAAAAGGAGGACAAGAAGCCTCCCAAAGAAGTGAAAGAAGTGAAGAAACTTCTCAAAGAAGAAAAAGAAGTCAAGAAACCCCCGAAGGAAGAAAAGGAGGACAAGAAACCATCCAAAGAAGAGAAAGAAGTCAAGAAACCTCCCAAAGAAGAAAAAGAAGTGAGGAAACCTCTCAAAGAAGAGAAAGAAGTCAAGAAACCATCTAAAGAACAGAAAGAAGAAAAGAAACATCCCAAAGAAGCAAAAGAATTCGAGAAACCATATATAGACTTGAAACCATTGAAGGAGGAGAACAAAATTAAAAAGCCTCAAGAGGAGAAAGTAGAGAAAGAGATTAAGCCTAAAGACATGAAGGAAATAAAGAAGCCTTCTGAGGAAAAGAAAGAAGTGAAGAAACCTTTTAAAGAGGAGAGACAAGAAAGGGAGCCACCTAAGGAGGAGAAAGAAATTAGGAAACCTACAAAAGAAAAAGAGGAAAAAGAGGTTAAAAAGCCCTCTAAAGAGAAGAAAGAAGTGAAGCCTTCCAAGGAAGCAAAAGAAGAGAAGGCGCCTTCAGTGAAAGACAAAGAAGTGAAGAAGCCTTCTAAGGATGAGAAAGAAGAGAAAAGGCCTTCTGTGGAGGAAAAAGAAGTGAAGAAGCCTATAAAGAAGGAAAAAGACTTGAAAAAGCCTTCCATGAAGGAAAAACCCTCCAAAAAAGAGGAGGAGCCAAAGAGGCCCTCGAAAGAAGAGAAGGAACCAAAAATAACACCAAAAGAGGCCAAAGGAGTTAAAAAGCCTGCCAAAGAAGAACCAGAAAAGATCTCCAAAGAGAAAAAACAGCCAGCTAAAGAAGTTAAAGAGGAGGAAAAGCAAGAGAGGCCTTCCAAAGAAAAGGCAGTACCAAAGAAGCCCTCCAAAGAAAAACAAGAACCAGAGAAACCCTCGAGAGTAGAAAAGGTGAAGATCGAGGTCAAGAAGATTGCCAAAGAAGAAAAGGAACCAAAAAAGATCTCAAAGGAAGAAGTAGAGCCAACAAAGCCACCCAAAGAAGAGAAGGAAATCAAAAAGACTCCCAAAGACAAAGAACCTGTCAAGAAGAGAGATACTAAGACAGGTACACATAGGCCTGCAATGTTTTCAGGAATTACATCTTGTGATGAGTCTATAAGAGACTCAAGAGATAGATGTGTTTTCTCTGTTCATTGACAGGTATATTTTTGTTTCTTTCTATAATTTATGTTCAATCAGCTCTGTCTTCTTATTTCAGACACTAAACCAAAAAAGACTGCAAGGAGGATTAAAGTAGTCAAGAAGGAGGTCGCCTCCGTCGTGAAGAAGGAACATCTCAATGTTACAAAAGCAGGTGAGACAGTATAGTAAAAGAGCAGGTCACAGTGACATTTTATCTTTGTGGTTAGTGTTTGATACTCACCTGACAATGGCATTCACTTGTTCAAACATCTTAAATCAACCCATGTTTACATTTTAAGATATCACTTAGACTTTATTAACAATACTGTCCAATGTTGTGTAAAATCAACTCAAATGAAATAAAATGGAATCAAACAGCGTGACCCTGAAACTGTACCATAATATTTCTGCTGTTCATTTCAGCTGATGAACCCAGAAGCCAGTAAAGATGCTGAAAAAGCGGATTGTTCCTGTCTTGAAAAAGGAGCATGTTAATGTTACAAAAACAAGTAAGGAACTTAGGTTATAAATAACAAGCAATCGTTGAATCTTTAAAATATGATCAATCAAGAGGAATCATCCAGTATCCATTAATATAACATTTAACACATTGATCTGATCAGGCCATGTTTTAGTTTTGGATTGGGACTTGAATAATGTAGATGATGACATGTCAAGTGACAGATTGAATTCCACCATCTTTTAACCTGGTGTCAATCTACTAGAACTATAGTTTCATATGAATGATACCATTACATGTTATCTAATGGCAACAGTGATGCAGTTTTGCAAGTAGGTGGATTTAATGTGCAGCTAAGATGAGCTGATGAATTATATTTTTAAATATTTCCCAATAATAGAGGTTCCTGAAGCTCCTAAGGTGAAAGCCAAACCAGAACCTACAAAAAAAGGTATGAGCATAGTTTTATTTCTCTCGTGTCAATTATCAGTTCATTTGCAAAAGTAAAGATGTTGTTAGATGCACTATAACCTGATAGCTCATCAATCTTTAATCAGCCCTTTCAAGAATTAAACTTGACCATATTCTAGTCAGATATTCTGCATATTTTTCATTTGCTGACACTGACTTTCTATGTGCAACACACATAAAAAGTTCAATATTCAGTGTCACATGTCAAACAGTATCTTTATATATACCTAAGGCTTTTTGATGTCACAATTTTCCACCAGTGGCAGCTCTCAAGGAGCCCAAGAAGGAACCAAAGCAAAAAATCAAACCTAAACCTGTAAAACCAGGTAATGCAAAGACTCAACGATGCTGCAGTCTAACCCATTAGGGGACTGTCACTGTCATAGAAAAAAAAGAAACTGTAGCTGAAGCATTGGAAATCCTTACATCAATAACTTATAACTTAATATCAATGAATGTGTGTGCAAGGTATTATGCAATACCGTTTAACAACACCACAAACTGATCTTACAGTTGCATTTATTGCAGGACTGTTGTATTAGACTGCATTACTTTTAGCTTGGTGTACCTAATAAACTGGCAACTGAGAAATATTTAAAAATGTAAAATAAACTAATCAAAAGGCAAAGCTTCACTAACTTTGTACCTTATTTTGTGACACAGAAGTTCCAAAGGAAAAGGTCAAAGCAGCTCCTGCTAAGAAAGGTAACACACTTATTTTTAGTTTATACTGTTTTTATCACCACAAAGCAAAATAATGAAAGTGTCACAATGGAAATAAATCGTGTTGAAAGAAACGTTGTGCTTTTGACAAACAGAAGCTGTTGCTCCCAAAGAAAAGGTCAAACCAGTCACCTTGAAAAAAGGTAAGAGTCTTACATGTTATAACATACATTCAAATATCAAACTAACTACATCTTGAACTGTAATTAAAAACTGTATGTGTGTTTTATTTCCACATTTCTGTCGACAGAACAAGAGGTCACTCCCAGAAATGCCTCTCTGGTCAAAGAGAGAGTCAAAATAGTGCCCATGAAAAAAGGTCATTTTCTTTACTTTATGTGTCTTATTGATACCAGACTCTTCCATGTTTTAGTGAGTTGAGTCAATGATCCTAAGCACAAACCTGTTTTTTGTTCTTTTTCAGAAGTCAAGGTGCCAAAAGAAAAAGTCAAAGCAGTTTCTGCAAAGAAAGGTACGACACATTTTAAATAAGTCAAACATCGACTTGTTCAAAAGGCAAAGTTTCACTAACTTTACACTATGTTTTATGACAGAAGTTCCAAAGGAAAAGGCCAAAGCAGCTCCTGCTAAGAAAGGTAACACACACATGTATTTTTTAGTTTGTACTTTATAATGTTTTCATCACCAAAGAACAAAATGATTCATTGATACAATGGAAATAAAATTATCCTGCTGTGAGAAACATTTTGCTTTTGACAAACAGAAGCTGTTGCTCCTAAAGAAAAGGTCAAACCAGTCGCCTTGAAAAAAGGTAAGAGTCTTACATGTTATAATACACATCAAAAAATCAAACTAACTACATCTTGAACTGTAACAAACTGTAAAGTCAAAGCAGCATCTGCAAAGACACATATGGCACATTTTAAATATTTATGTTCAACATGACCAGATTATCAGTTTATATTACAAATGTTTTTGATGTAAACTATAAAATTAACTAATTTAAAGGCAAAGCTTCACTAACTTTGTGCCTTATGTTGTGACACAGAAGTTCCAAAGAAAAAAGCAAAAGCAGCTCCTGCTAAGAAAGGTACACACACACACACACACACACACACACACACTTTAGTTTATAGTGTTTACATGAACAAAGAACAGAATGATTAATTGTCACAATCGAAATAAAACTATCCTGCTGTATGAAACTTTAAAATTAACAAATCAAAAGGCAAAACTTCACTAACATTGTACATTATATTGTGACACAGAAGTTCCAAAGGAAAAGGCAAAAGCTGCTCCTGCTAAGAAAGGTACACACACACACACACACACTTTTTTTTTAGTTTATAATGTTTTCATCACCAAAGAGCAAAAAGATTAGGAAACGTTGTGCTTTTGACAAACAGAAGCTGTTGCTCCTAAAGAAAAGGTCAAACCAGTTGCCTTGAAAAAAGGTAAGAGTCTTACATGTTATAACATACATTAAAATATCAAATTAACTACATCTTCAACTGTAATTACAAACTGTATGTGTATTTTATTTCCACATTTCTGCCAACAGAACAAGAGGTCACTCCCAGAAATGCCACTCTGGTCAAAGAGAGAGTCAAAATAGTGCCCATGAAAAAAGGTCATTTTCTTTGCTTTATATCTTTTATTGCTATCAGATTCTTCCATGTTTTAGTGAATTGGGTCAATGATACTAAGCACAAACCTGTTTTTCGTTCTTTTCAGAAGTCAAGGTGCCAAAAGAAAAAGTCAAAGAGGTCTCTCCAAAGAAAGGTACGACACATTTTAAATATGTCAAACATCGACTTGTTCAAAAGGCAAAGTTTCACTAACTTTGTACCTTATGTTGTGACACAGAAGTTCCAAAGGAAAAGGCCAAAGCAGCTCCTGCTAAGAAAGGTAATATACACACATATATTTTAGTTTGTAGATTATAGTATTTACATCACCAAGGAGTAAAATGATTCATTGTCACAATGGAAATAAAACTGTCCTGTTGTAAGAAACATTTTGCTTTTGACAAACAGAAGCTGTTGCTCCCAAAGAAAAGGTCAAACCTGTCGCCTTGAAAAAAGGTAAGAGTCTTACATGTTATAATACACATCAAAAAATCAAACTAACTACATCTTGAACTGTAATTACATACTGTAAAGTCAAAGCGGCATCTGCAAACACAGGTACAGCACATTTTAAATATTTATGGTCAACATAACCAGATTATCAGTTTACAATAGAAATGCTTATGATGGAAAGTTTAAAAGCAACTAATCATAAGGCAAAACTTTACTAACTTTGTGCCTTATGTTGTGACACAGAAGTTCCAAAGGAAAAGGTCAAAGCAGCTCCTGCTAAGAAAGGTAACACACACACGCACGCACGCACGCACACACACGTTTTTAGTTTATGATGTTTCCATCACCAAAGAGCAAAATGTTTAAGAAACATTTTGCTTTTGACAAACAGAAGCTGTTGCTCCCAAAGAAAAGGTCAAACCAGTTGCCTTGAAAAAAGGTAAGAGTCTTACATGTTATAACATACATTCAAATATCAAACTAACTACATCCTGAACTGCGGTTGCATACTGTTAAGTCAAAGCAGCCTCTGCAAAGACACATATAGCACATTTTAAATATTCATGTTCAACATGACCAGATTATCAGTTTACAATGCGAATGTTTAGCAACTGATCAAGAGGCAAAGCTTCACTAACTTCATGCCCTGTTTTGTGACAGTTCCAAAGGAAAAGGCTAAAGCTGCTCCTGCTAAGAAAGGTAACACACACACACTTTAGTGTATAATGTTTTCATCACCAAATAACAAAATAATTAATCGTCACAATGGAAATAAAACTGTCCTGCTGTAAGAAACATTTTGCTTTTGACAAACAGAAGCTGTTGCTCCCAAAGAAAAGGTCAAACCAGTCGCCTTGAAAAAAGGTAAGAGTCTTACATGTTATAACATACATTCAAATATCAAATTAATTACATCATCAACTGTAATTACAAACTGTATGTGTATTTTATTTCCATATTTTTGCCGACAGAACAAGAGGTCACTCCCAGAAATGCCACTCTGGTCAAAGAGAGAGTCAAAATAGTGCCCATGAAAAAAGGTCATTTTCTTTACTTTATATCTTTTGTTGATATCAGATTCTTCCATGTTTTAGTGAGTTGAGTCAATGATCCTAAGCACAAACCTGTTTTTCGTTCTTTTTCAGAAGTCAAGGTGCCAAAAGAAAAAGTCAAAGAGGTCCTTCCAAAGAAAGGTACGACACATTTTAAATATGTCAAACATCGACTTGTTCAAAAGGCAAAGTTTCACTAACTTTGCACCATGTTTTATGACAGAAGTTCCAAAGGAAAAGGCCAAAGCAGCTCCTGCTAAGAAAGGTAACACACATATATTTTTTAGTTTGTACTTTATGTTTTCATCACCAAAGAACAAAATGGTTAATTGACACAATGGAAATAAAACTGTCCTGCTGTGAGAAACATTTTGCTTTTGACAAACAGAAGCTGTTGCTCCCAAAGAAAAGGTCAAACCAGTTGCCTTGAAAAAAGGTAAGAGGCTTACATGTTATAATACACATCAAAAAATCAAACTAACTACATCTTGAACTGTATTAACAAACCGTAAAGTCAAAGCAGTCTCTGCAAAGACACATATGGCACATTTTAGATATTTATGTTCAACATGATTATCAGTTTGTAATGCAAATGTTTTTCATCTAAACTACAAAAGCAACTAATCAATCATAAGGCAAAACTTTACTAACTTTGTACCTTATGTTGTGACACAGAAGCTCCAAAGGAAAAGGCCAAAGCAGCTCCTGCTAAGAAAGGTAACACACATATTTTCAGTTTATAATGTTTCCATCACCAAAGAGCAAAATGATGAAAGTGTCACAATGGAAATAAAACTGTCGTGCTGTAAGAAACGTTTTGCTTTTGACAAACAGAAGCTGTTGCTCCTAAAGAAAAAGTCAAACCAATCACCTTGAAAAAAGGTAAGAGTCTTACATGTTGAAATACACATCAAAATATCAAATTAGCTACGTCTTGAACTATAGTTTTATACTGTAAAGTCAAAGCAGCCTCTGCAAAGACACATATAGCACATTGTTGATTGATTGATTGAATTGATATTTATGTTCAACATGACCAGATTATCAATTTACAATGGAAATGTTTTTGATGGAAAGTTTAAAATTAACTAATCATGAGGCAAAGATTCACTAACTTTGTGCCTTATGTTGTGACACAGAAGTTCCAAAGGAAAAGGTCAAAGCTGCTCCTGCTAAGAAAGGTAACACACAAACACACATACACACACACACACTCATTTTTAATTAAAATATTTTCATCACCAAAGAGCAAAATGATGAAAGTGTCACAATGCACTTATAACACACAGAAGCTGTTGCTCCTAAAGAAAAGGTCAAACCAGTCACCTTGAAAAAAGGTAAGAGTCTTACATGTTATAACATACATTCAAATATCAAACGAACTACATCTTCAACTGTAATTATAAACTGTATGCAGATTTTATTTCCACATTCTTGCCGACAGAACAAGAGGTCACTCCCAGAAATGCCACTCTGGTCAAAGAGAGAGTCAAAATAGTGCCCATGAAAAAGGGTAATTTTTTGTTTATACGGTTTTATTTGGTTTATATCAGATTCTTCCATGTTTTAGTGAGTTGAGTCAATGATCCTAAGCACATCTGTTTTTTGTTCGTTTTCAGAAATCAAGGTGCCAAAAGAAAAAGTCAAACCAGTTTCTGCAAAGAAAGGTAAGGCACATTTATTAACACTGATACTAATTTAAATCAGCAATGAGACAACCAATGTAACAACATGACCAGATTACCAGTTTACATTAAAAATGTTTTTGATGGAAACTTTAAAATTAACTAATCTAAAGGCAAAGCTTCACTAACATTGTGCCATGTTTTGTGACACAGAAGTTCCAAAGGAAAAGGCCAAAGCAGCTCCTGCTAAGAAAGGTGACACACACACACACACACACACACACACACACACGCACATATTTCAGTTTGTAATGTTTTCATCACCAAAGAATAAAATGATGAAAAGTCACAATGGAAATAAAACTGTCTTGCTGTAAGAAACATTTTGCTTTTGACAAACAGAAGCTGTTGCTCCTAAAGAAAAGGTTAAACCAGTTGCCTTGAAAAAAGGTAAGAGTGATTCACACTGTAAGACACATGGAAATATCAAAGCAGTTGCATACTGTAAAGTCAAAGCAGTCTCTGCAAAGACACATACAGCATGTTTAACTTCATGCCTTATTTTGTGACACAGAAGTTCCAAAGGAAAAGGCCAAAGCAGCTCCTGCTAAGAAAGGTAATATACACACATATTTTAGTTTATAGATTATAGTATTTACATCGCCAAAGAACAAAATGATTCATTGTCACAATGGAAATAAAACTGTCCTGCTGTAAGAAACATTGTGCTTTTGACAAACAGAAGCTGTTGCTCCTAAAGAAAAGGTCAAACCAGTCACCTTGAAAAAAGGTAAGAGTCTTACATGTTATAATACACATTAAAATATCAAATTAACTATATCTTGAACTGTAATTACAAACTGTAAAGTCAAAGCAGCATCTGCAAAGACACAAACAGCACATTTTGAATATTTATGTTCAACATGACCAGATTATCAATTTACAATGGAAACGTTTATGATGGAAAGTTTAAAATTAACTAATCATGAGGCAAAACTTCACTAACTTTGTGCCTTATGTTGTGACACAGAAGTTCCAAAGGAAAAGGCCAAAGCAGCTCCTGCTAAGAAAGGTAACACACACACACACACACACACACATTTTTAGTTTATAATGTTTTCATCACCAAAGAGCAAAATAATTAAGAAACATTTTGCTTTTGACAAACAGAAGCTGTTGCTCCTAAAGAAAAGGTCAAACCAGTCGCCTTGAAAAAAGGTAAGAGTCTTACATGTTATAACATACATTCAAATATCAAACTAACTACATCCTGAACTGTAATTACAAACTGTAAGTGGATTTTATTTCCATATTTTTGCTGACAGAACAAGAGGTCACTCCCAGAAATGCCTCTCTGGTCAAAGAGAGAGTCAAAATAGTGCCCATGAAAAAAGGTCATTTTCTTTAGTTTATGTGTCTTATTGATATCAGATTCTCCCAGGTTTTAGTGAGTTGAGTCAATGATCCTAAGCACAAACCTGTTTTTTGTTCTTTTTCAGAAGTCAAGGTGCCAAAAGAAAAAGTCAAAGCAGTTTCTGCAAAGAAAGGTATGACGCATTTTAAATATTTCAAAGGCTTTGGTTTTGCAGAATGATCATGTAATAAATGTTTTCTTCAGCAGCTGAGGTTTCAAAACAGAAGCCTAAACCAGTTCTGACAAAGAGAGGTAAGACCTGACCTTGTATTTGGCTCCATATTGTTCCAATGTGTTGTCTTATTTTCTGTAACAATCAACCTAAAATCTCTTTACATAGAACCTGCTCTGCTCAAGACTAAACCAGCCCCAGTAGTCAAAGGTAAGAGGACACCAATCAACATTTATCCTCGTGTTTATATAATGAAGCAGTTGGTTTTCCTACTCATTCATTTTTTCTTACAGAGGCCGCAGTACCACAGAAAAATGTCTCACTAACAAAGGAGAAGGTCAAGTTCGTCCCACTGAAGAAAGGTAGGTCCAAACAAATCCGGTGTTTGCTGTTTCATTTTTTAATTCAAATTAAGTCATTTTGCTTTAATATGTTCTCTTTCATAGTGGCTGTAACTCCAAAAGAGAAAGTCAAACCAGCACCAACAAAAAAAGGTAACAGCAAGCAAATTAGTTTTACCAGTCAAATATCATCCATATTCATATCACACCTAATATATGATATGTTAATTGTTTTTTACTTTTCATTTAGACAGACTGATAACGTGGACACAAAGTGCTGAAAAATGGCCAACTTCCCTGATATCTTTTTTTTTTTTGTCGTAGAAGCTGAGGTTCTCAAGGAGAAGAAGGCCGAGCCAGTGACTCCCACAAAAGGTTTGTTTTCATTTATTTCACAGTGTATTTGTCTCTGTATTCTTAAATCACACTGTACTTCTGCAATGGTAGTTTCTTTGTGGTCACTCACTTTACTCTATATGTACATTAGAATTAATAGGACCATGTATTTTTATAGCACGTGTTGTCAAAGCAAAACTTCGAGCTCCTGAAAAGAAGAAAGGTACGAGGCAGAAGTGTGTTTCTGTAGTGCTTTAGTTCATCCACGCTTTACTGCCACATGACAATGACTCAGCTCAAAACAGCAAATATCACCATGAATGTTAAAAACATGTTGAGGAAATGTTTTTGTGATCTGACAAAACTGATTTTTTTTTGTCCTTTTCAGTTTGGTCATTTTCATGTTTAAACGTTCACATGCTTCAGTATAAGCTGACAAATTAGTTTAAGCTCTTGCGCTTAAGTTTTTTTTATCTGCTGGATAATATTAAAAATGACTTATCATCACCTAAAAATGATATATTCTGATGCATGTTGTTCACACAGCTCAGATGATGTGCTTTGTTTAAGCTGCATTGCTTTTTTCTGGGCTTTTCAAATAGTTGTGATATTTATATCAGTTGTACTTTCTGTCTCTCATATTCAATATAATTTCTGTGGATGGGTGATACATCTGCCAAGAGTCATCACACCACTTATCTTTTCTTCTTTACTTTCAGAACCTGAGGTCAAGCCGGTTCTTGCCAAAAAAGGTAAAGCAGATATGATTCATCATTATTTGGCAAAAAGCTAATTATCCTTAACACAACAAGTAAAATCATTTTCATCCCGTGTTACCCTCTGCAGCTGAGATCGCGAAGGAGAAGCCTAAAGCAGCGGCTGAAAAGAAAGGTAAGATTCAATTAAAACAAGACATAGTGTTTTATATTTGTTATTAAGCTGTGGAAATTCTCAAGTTAAAAAAATGTGTTTCATTTGAATTAGCTCCTTCTAAAGCAGAGGCTGAAACAAAGAAGGCAAAGGTCAAATCACTCCTAAAGAAGAAAGGTAGCCGGCCAAAGCCATCTGTCTGCAGATGACTTTCTGGGGTTGTAGCTTAGAAGAAATACTGTTGTCATCTACACTCAGTTTGCCACTTTATTAGGTACACCTGGCTAAAAGTAATGCTAAACTGCATGCAGAAATACTGTATTGAGTTATACAGTTATACTACATTACTTTTAACTCTGTGTACCTTAAACTGGCAGCTGAGAACTGTAACATTACTAAGGCAAATCTAACTTGTCACCACACTTGATAACAAAGCAATTTACTGCAATAAATGCTTATGTCTTATTCACCCAGAGCCCAAAGTACCAGAGGACAAGGTTAAGCCAGCTGTTATAAAAGGTACAAAAACATTTACATCCCACGTTGCCATGTTTGGTGTCAAATACATAAACCTTTTGATTTTTAACGCAAAAAAAAACTGTGTGTAACAGTGGGGCATTTTTATTCAGCCTGCTTTAATTATAAGGCAAGCATTGTCACAAATAAACATGCATTAATCACATTTTCTCCCTGATGGCCCAGCATTGTTGAGGAAAAAGGCCAAACCAGTCCATGTGAAGAAAGGTACATTAGTGGTGCTGCAGCAAAAGTCACAAAATGTAGGTCACTGTATTGTTTTGGATTGGATTCTTCATGAGGGAAACAAGTACTTTGTCAATGAGATGAACAGTAAATGACTGTCGAGCAGCAGCTCCATTGGCAAACAGCTGTTTCCATACAGTGATCCTCAGGAATACTGTATACCTGTTTAGACAGGTGTGGTTAGAGCTTCAGGCTTTTATTACTCACCTTTTGCCTCCTACAACATGGACAATAAAGAGCTGAGATTCCGAAGCAAAGGCAATCCAAGCCACCAAACATTAACAATGTGTTGTAAATGTGTGGCGCATCTAGACGCTTCAAGCCCTTTGCTCTGGAGTCGAGGATTCCTCCTAATACAGCCTCAAAATACCTCTCAGATATATGATCATTTATTTTATGCTTAATGAGGAAAGAGCATCAAATGTCCATTTTACATTTGAGGAGATGATGAAGTCATCACATGCATTATTTATTATTCTTACTGTGTAAAACTAAATGAAAGCACAGCAGCCGCTGACGGAAAAGGCACAAATCAATAGTGTTTTCCAGTTTTCTAACTCTAATTACAGCTTTCTAGTCACAGATTCTTCAGGCTGTACAAGCTGCTTCAAGCTTTTAGACTTTTTTTTTTTTTGTTTGGATGCTGAGGCTCAAGCTGCAATGTGCATTCTTGGACAATGAGCTAACTGTGGCTTCCGCCCTCAAGTCCCTGTGAGGACCGATTGCCCTCGTTTGACCTTAGTCTTTTTCCTCTCGCAGAACTGGAGGCTCCTAAAGAAAAGGACAAGCCTGCTGCAGTGAAGAAAGGTACAGTGTTTGGAACAATGGCTACTATTATTTTGCTTGTCACCATTATTTAGATTAATTTATCCTGCAACAAGAATCTCTGTGTGTCCATGTGATGGTACATTTGGCAACTCTATCACTAGAAATACTTTCACAAATAATATGATTTATCAATTGCATTTCCTTCCCGATCATGCAGCCATGTTTAGGGAAAAGACCAAAGCAGTCCGCGTGAAGAAAGGTACACTTGTGGTGCTTCAGTAGAGGCAGCACTTCATGTAACCAGCAGTGGTAATCTGCGACATGTAATCTGATTACAACATGAAGGCCACTGCAGTCTGTAAATGTAGTTTTTGGAGAATATTTTCCTGCTGAATGTCTGAATGTTAAAGAGTCTTTGAATCCTTTATCTAAAAGATTTAAAAATGAGATTTATAGACATTTTTTCAGCAAGTAAATATTCTCTTATAAATCTTAGATTTATAGACAATAATTTACAGAATCCTACAATTTAGATTTTTTTTTGTCTATAAATCTTAGGCTTATAGACAATAAGTGTTTAGTTAGTTTAGCAGTATTTTCTGTATCTTACTGAACATGCATGCCAGTAGTTTTAACACAGTCTCTTGGTGGTGATGTTTTCAGTTTTTGCTTTTGACCATAGGCTTGTTTGTTCATACCGACATATATATCATGTCATATCACGTCACTGTGAAACTACTGCAGTAAAACATGCAGATGCTACACAGGCTTAAACTAGCAAGAAGAACAAAAAACCCTTTTTACTTTCCCACAGGACTAAACAATGTTGTAATTGTTCTTGTCTTATTGTGTTTGTTTCATATTTGTGAAACAGAGCCTGAGGTTTTAAAAGAAAAGGTCAAACCCATCGCAGCAAAGAAAGGTACTGCACACAGTCAGCTTTGTGTATTAATAAATCTACAATATGTCACACATTTGTGGAAAATGCTTCTGAGAGTGCAAATGGAAAAAGTAGCTGCTGGATCATTTGGACTCATTTGGAGCCTGTAAAAAGAGTTATCTTGATTGTTAAGTATAACACCTACTACTGTACACTGTCAACCTGAGTTATTCATCAACTTTTTTATTCATTTTAGAAAAACCAGTTGAGAAGAAGGCAGCTAAAGAAGAGAAAGCAAAAGGTGCAATAAGCATTGAGCATTAATATCATCAAATACAAGTGAAATACATATAAAAATACTGTTGTAGTCTAGTATATTATCTATAGTTGTTAATCTTCTGTTGCTCTTTACAGAGGACAGAGTTCTTAAAGAAATCCAGGAACCTGCAAAGAAAGGTTTGTTAAGCAACTACATTTTAAATGTTTAACAGCTTCAGCTTTATTTTACTTCTGCACAAACATTTTTCTTTCAATTGTAGAGAAACCTGCTGAGAAGAAAGTTGCCAAGGAGGAGAAAGTAAAAGGTATAAAGGCAGCTGTAATTGAGGGTAATATAAATGTGTATTGTTTTATGGTTAACATCATGTTCTCTTTGTGATGGCAGAGCCTCCTGTATCTGACAGCTTTCTTATGGAAGGTGAGTCCAAATTCCATTCTCATAAGCGAAATATTACATAAGTGTGCAAATGCATGCTCAGTCTGCTCTGGGGATGCCGGAGAGAGGCGAGGAACATACTGTACTGTCCTGTGAATCCCCCACAGATGAGCTGCCCTACTTCCAGTGTTTCTTTGTGGACGAGGACGAGGCCCAGTTTCCGTTCTACGCCTTCTCGCCGCTGCAGATTTGAGGCTTCGGTCTGAATCCAGCCTGAGGTTTACAATTTAGTCAATTCACTGATAATGACAAGGTCACGTCACGGCCCCACACTGCTGAAACGCAGCCTGAGGTTCACTGTTGGTCTTCAGGAGATAAACCCTGGATGGCAGAGGATGATGGGTGATTTTATGTGACGGACCGATTTTATTTTTATTTCCAGATTTGGTTGAGCTCTCACACCAAATACATGCAATCAGTGTCATTCCTTTTCTTTCTTTTCTTTTTTTTTTTTTTTTTTTTTATTAATTCATTTATTTTTTTGATGGATATGATGAGAGTATTTAAATGGAACAATATAGTATATCAACCTTATCATTCATTTAGATCCTCACAGCAACACATGCAAATTAATATGGTGCATTTTTTTAAAGAAGGAATAAAGTGTAGAATATGCTTAACTGTGATGTAAACAGGGTACAAAAATGGCCACAATTGCTGATTCAAGGCAACAACACGTGACAATACATTTACTTGAAAAGTGGTTTGTACAGTAATCGTACTTGTATTTTTATCCTCAGTCATCTGTGTCATTTTAGCTTTTTCCTCATTGCATTGCATTAATGCTCAACTTATCCTGTTTTTAAAGCCCTTGAATCAACAATTGGGCATTTGTAGTGTTTGTGCATTTCAAGGAAACTTCTCACACATATTTCTTCCCTAAAGGAATCAAAGCCATAATGAAAGGAAAGGAAAGGGTTATTTTGTCTGTCTACCTGTTATGTGTCTAAAGGAATGACCATGCACTGTATCTGAGAGCTCCCAACACGACCTGAAACACTACCTTTCTTATTACCTTATTAAACTGTAACATGTAGACATGTGCACCAGCTCCTCATTTTGACATTAGTGCTGAAAACAAGCTTTGCATTGTCTGCACTGTCAGAATGAGGCTTGAGTTCATATTAACTTATTCTACCATCACGTATCAGATTCATTCTATAAATGGACGACACGTTGGAAACATGTTGTCTGATTTGAATGTGATGCCACTTGTTTTAGTCAATGCACTGATGTTTTACAAGCTGGAACATTAAAATTACGGCAGGGCACATGTGATTAATTTTCGTCAGTCAGAAAGGATGACTGCTGTAGATAACAGCAATTCTTTTATAGACCAAAAACACATTGTCACCAACCTTTGGTCAGTGGCTGTTTGTCTGTGTGCACAATGTAGAAACTCTATATATTTTGGCAACTTTTTGAACAAGCTCTTATGAACCAGATAAGGGTCAGAAAAAGTCTTTAAAAGTACCATCTTTTTTAATGTTTTTAACAAACATGATAATATATCTCATTAACTGTGCTAATGCAAAAGGTAACAGGATTCATGTCAGTTTATGAATATCCTGTGTGTGTGATGTACAGTGTGAGTTACGTGATTTCAGATTGATTTTAAATACTGTAATGGGTTAAAAATGAAATCCAAGTCACGTATTTAAAATCTCTGAAGAATGAAGAAAGCTGCAAGGATCAGCTCTGCGGGTTCATTTGCAACCTGAATGTCGTTAACGTGGTGATGTCGGGTTTAACATCGAGATGAAACATTTACATCTTTGATTACATCTGCGCATCGTGTGATTAGACTCGAAGTTGTTTGCAGATGATCTCAGATGTAGACTGGTACATTATTTCTCAGCTTGTACCAGCTGTTGTTTACATATGGCTCTTTATATTTTTGCTCCATATGCTACATAGAGGACAGTTATTACAGCTTGTGACACTAATCCCAAATCTATTCAAAATTTAATCCACTTGTCTTTTTTTATTGAAATAATCGAAGCACACTCTTTATTAGTCTATAGATGGTGCATTAGATCCTCTCCATAACTGTACTGTAACAGTTGGAATTTAATGGAGATGCTCCACTATCACTGATGAAGTTGTGGGTGTTTTGTTCCCAAAGTGATAAATATTTTTATGAGTTATTCGATTTTAGTAAAGAAGATGTTGTTGCTAGTATAACAAAAGAAATTTTGATTCACAGTGACAAGAGATAAATATTTGTTTCAATCATTTTACTGCATTATATTTAAGATTAAACATGTGCAATACAAACATTGTTGAATATTTAAGTGATCAAAGTATTGTATGTTTGTCTGAGAGGCCTTGGATGAAATGTGCATGATGTGTGTGTGTGTTTTGTTTTATGCTCTCAAATGTTTTGGGGATATTTTTTTCCCAACTTTGAGAAAGGCAACACTAAATACTTGAACTTATTTGACACCAATAACTCACATTTGTGTTGCTGACATGTACCTAACCATTCATATTTAAAATAGTCTCATTGTAAATAGTCAAATAAACGGAGACAGTTTCATCCCTGAACAATTACTAATGAAACTGCAGTTAAAATCACATTATGTATCATTTGTCAATTCAGTCTTCCTTATGTTTGTGAATAGTAGCAATTTGACATTAAAACATAGCAATGCAAGAGTTTCTTTTGTAAGTCTTGTCTTTCTCTAAAGGTGACATTGATAACATCCAAGTCAAGTTTTTTTTTTTTTTTTTTCAGATGATGGCAAAATTTTGTGGTCAATGCAACTAAGTTCATCAAGATTTTGCCAATTAACAAAACAAACAAAAAAATCCCCAATTTGATTGTGACAACGTTGTGTCCTCTTTACATGAAAAGTATGGTTTCAATTATATATAGTCACTGTTAACATATTTATTAATTTATTCATTTTCATTTCCATCAATTTTATACGTTTGCATGTGGGAGCAGGTTTCTTAGTACCAATATTTTGTTTATATGTATCATTATCTTTATCATTTATGATGAAAGTTGCCTAATTACTGGAGAAGGTTACCTGTCAATCTGCACTCTTTTTGTTGTTTTTGATTACAAATATTATATGTTTGCATGATTGTCAGGGCTAGAAACAGGATATAGAGAAACACTGTCCCCCAGCAGAACCCCACCCATGTAAGAAATTTATGGACTAGACATCAATTAAACTCTGTAATTTGTAATTATACTTGTTTCTAACTATTTCAAGATATCACAAAATTTCTGTAATTCAATTATATTATCTGTCAATTCTTACAATTCCTAAAAAAAAAATAAGAGAATCAGCCTTAAAACAGAAACGTGTAATAAAAATGTGTTATCACAGGATGTAAACTCCGCTTCAGGTCATCATGACATGACCTCAAGTTCCCTCACTCGTAGCTACAGTGTTGATAAGTGTTCCATGTGTGTGTGTTTGAATGGGAGACGGTGGTCAGGCCTTCACACTGTATTTCCCTAATGAGGCCGGAGAGAGGTTACTACAGGCCAGTTTAAACCACTGACACAGATTCCAGACAAAGTGGAAACTCCTGCTGCTCTCCTGGGAAGAAGACAGAAGAAGACACACTAACACTAAACCATTATCTCCCACTGTTTCTCCAACACAGAACGTGATAAGCTCCTCTTTCAGCGTGATAATACTGCTGTGAATATCGTGGCATCAACTCGCCTGAACTTGTCTGTTAGATGCTTTCACTCCGAATGCTTAGGCTGGTGATTCAGCCCGGATGTGTGAGAGTGGAGTTACTATAACTGGAGCATTAAGATAGAATTTTAATTGAAATTAATTCAGTGGGCAACGGCCAAATGAGTTCCACTCCAGTTACCACAGTTTCTTTGTGTGGCAGGCTATTCAGAAGTGTCCAGAAACTTGGCAGCCTGTGTGTTGAGATGAGAAGAATGGCCACTTGTAGTCACAGTGTTCAACAGGCTATTCACAGCTCACAGGGGAGGACAGGGAGGATTTAGCTTGGCTTCTTAAAATGTGGGAAAAGATGGGGGATAGAAGAAGCTTTAAAAAACAGTGTCCTTTTTTTATGTCAAACATGTAAAAACCTACAGGTGGAGATTGCAAAGACTTTATTTTCAGACTTGCGCTGCATCCTCTCTTATCATTGCCTGTCTGTCATCCGTCATGCCAGCAGCAGCATTCAATCACGGTTGGTCCACACACCATCGAATGATGCCTCTACGTAATGACACCACAAGCTAAAATCGGATTATCCCGGGGCAAGTGACATCACCACCCCCACCCCCCTCCGTTCCCCTCCGGCTCCTAGTCCTCTCTGACCATCTGGGGGTTACTATGGGACGTTCATTCCCATGAGTTCAATGGTCACAGTGGCTGCCGCTGCTGCACGGCCAGCTCCGGCCTGCACCGTCACCCTGCAGCTGTCACCTGGATCTGACCCATCACAGGGAGAGCACTGTTCCCACAAGTCACCGTGACATGTTTGAAAAGAATTTTAGGACTGCATTCAATGTTGCATGAAAAAAAAAAAAAAAAAAAAAAAGAGTGAGAACGAGAGCTCTGTTGAGATAAAGTGGCTGCTGATGGAGCATGACTTTTTAATACTCACTGAAAAAGTCTGAGACGTTAAGAAAGTTTAGTCAAGCACTTTATTTTTCCCCTCATACACAGAACGTTTTCGGGCTCTTCACAGTCGGAATTTCTTACAAAAGATCTTACAAAAAGATTTCCCAAAATATTTATCTCTTGTTACAATGACAAATCAAGTGCAAATCACTGCATACTGCAAAAACATATTTGTGTTAAAAAAACAAACAAAAAAAAAAAAACGGAGAGCACCTTGTGGCAGTGCAGGGATGATTTGCTCATTCAAGTGGACCGTAAAGTTAGGCTTTCTCGTATGTGCGCACTGCCTGCACGCCCTCAAAGGTCAAAGTCTGTGAGGCAGAGAAGAGAAAAAGCAGAAGACAGGAGAGCTTACATGATGGTAGGTAATATTAAGCTGTGATTTTAATGCAATGCAAGTTTTCTTCAGTCAAATTGGGTCATGTGATATCAGTTATTGCACCACTGCAAAAGCAAGATGAGGCAAGTATATTTGTATTGCGTGTTTCAAAGATAAGGCAATAAAAGTGCTTTGCATAAGAACTTTGAAACTTTTTTTTTTATGGAGCAAATGGCTCCATAAAAATGCAACCACAAGGAGAGGCACAAAAAGATTTCCCTTCACTTTATCAAGACATGTGTGTTATTTTATCTTACCATCACCATCTTCCCATCCTTGATTTCTCTGACAAATTTGGTCTCCTTGCCGTCCCACTTCTGCACCTGCACCAGTTTGCCTCCCTCCAGGGTCAAGGTAGACTGCAAGCACAGCACAAGCATAGTATTACTTAGAGCATCTCAGGTCAACCTCCGGCTCCAGCACATGTCACGGTGAAGATTACACCCTGACTCTTACTCAGCTTACTTTGACGTGTCGGTCGTCAGGCGTGGTCTCGTCAAACTCCTCTCCCAGCTTGGAGGAGATCTCGGTGTTCCTGAAGGTGCTCTGGGTTTTCACCACCACTTTGTCCCCATCCTGGCTGATCACTATTGTTGGTTTGGTGACATTTCCCACTTGTCTTGTGGCAAAACCAACACCTGTCAAAAAAGCAAACACGCATTAGTCAACTTATTTTACTTCTTTTCTGTACTTAAAGTGAACATATTTGAGCAAAACCACAATCCCAGAAACACAACTGTAGAATAAGTGCAGAATGCACAACATTGCTCACACTAAAAACAACTGACTGATTTCAAGGAGGAATCAAAGTTGCTCACCAAGCGCCTTCATGTAGTCATCAAAGTTCTGGCTCTCCACCAGTTTCCATGTTGCACAGAAAGCATCAACCATTTTTGCAAACGTTACTGGTCCAGTTCAGTATGAAACTGTCAGACAGGCTCAGTCCTCCCTGCAGTAAATCTGATGGTGTGTCTCTCTGCAAGCCTGCAAATTAATACTCTACCAGAGGGCGGGGATTCAGGCTGCAGCGTGGAAGATGATTGGATGATCCAGTGGGCTGTGATTTGTCTCTGCAAAATGTGCTGTTAATTTAACACATCACAATGAAAATAAAGTTAATTATAGTAATTATCTACTACAAATCCCAAAGCTGCTTTTTTTTCATACATCTTCATTTTACAAAAATATATCTAAAGGTTATACTTTTTTTAGAGTCATGCTGAGGCTGATGGAACTGTTATTACTGTTAATACTATTTTGTAGGTATTTACTATAAAACAAATTACTGTAAAAAATTAAAACTTTGACCTGATGATTGTGCAGGAGAAAAAGTAAAGGGATAACCAAAGCTTTTAGGGTTCCTATGTTAAAAAGTCAGATAGGATTTTCACTTTTTCCAGTAAACTTTTCTCTCTAATAAGAAACATGTTCTTGGTTCTCCTGGTTCGTTTAAAATTTTCAGTGCTATTGAAAATAATTTTTTCTATAAGATCTTACATATCAAAAGTCAATATATCAATAGTAGCCAAAACAACAAATCTCCTGGTGATGCCACAGGAAAAGTCAGGGGATCACCAAAGTCAATAGGATTCATGAATGTCTTTACCAAATTTTATAGCAATCAATTCTACAGTTGTTAAATGAAAGACCAATCAACCTACAGTGCCAAGAGTCATAACACAAGTATCAAAGCCACAGTTATTCAGCTTGAGCCTAATATAAATGAAATGACTAACAGTTACTACTGTACACCTTTATTGATAAAACACTTCCTGCAGATACAATCTGACACGGACACAAACAGACGTCCACTATTATAATACAGCAGATCAGCCCGTATCAATAATGACACAAAGATGTAATCAATAACACTCGTAAATGATACAAAATCAAATTTCACTTTTGCTGAGTATAAGGTCAAACATTGCTCCTGCATCTGTTTAAAAAAAAAAAAAAAAAAAAAAAAAAAAGATTATATATTTCTACTTGGCACTGATCAAGGCCAGATTAATACATGAAACAAAACCTGCAAGCAGTGTAGAAATCACAATTCATACAGTAGAAATATTATTTTGTCATTTTGTTTTTTTCAAATAAATTATCTACAAGAATAATTTTTACTTCCCTGAAGTTCACGTATAGTGCATGCAAATGAAACATTAAATGTTCCACGATGAAAACTCATGTAGCAACTCAGGGATATTTATTTTTACATAATCAAGGAGAATTGTGACAGAAAAGATTTGAATATACTGTTTTACAATATATTTCTGGAGCAGTAAATTAATCTGGTGTCATAGATGGTTACATAATACAGTGATATTTGGCTGCATAAAGTTATTCCTCTGAATGTGTAATGATAGACAGGTGAAAGTGAAGAGCATCTGGCTTTCATTTTTAGCTCTAAAGACAATTAAGTTACTTACAGAATATGACTAGAAATAGACAAAGGCAGATGTGTGCCAAATTTTCAAACTATGTGTAACTGCAATACTTTTAAACCGTAGGTGACTGTAATCGAACAGGAGTTTAAGGTTAGGAAATGACGGCAACAACACGGGGGAAAAACCGAGAGGGCAGCAGAGGTAGAGCGAGAGAGGTAGAGAGTGAGGTAGGGAGGACAGAGCAGCACTGAGGCTTCTCCACATTAAGGCCTATCTCTCCTCTCCTTTATCAACCTAAAGATAACACCAAGATAAACAATATTGTTCTTTGCGCACAGTGACAGGTTTATCATCAAAATGAGCGTTACTTACCAGTGACCTTATGAGCAACAGTGAAAGCTAATGATGGTTGATTTCCTACTATAGTGGCTTGTAGGACTGGACAAATGATTAAACATATCAGTTGAAGTTAAAGTTAAAAGCCACTGTCTTGTGGCTGCCAGTATATATTTTCACCCTGATTGCTACAACGTATACAGAAACAGTCTATGAGATAGAAAGTCCAGTTAGAATAAATGTCAGTATATAACTACCATCCTGTAAAAGCAAAAGAAACACTCCAAGTAGAAACTGTTTTCTCAGGGCTGATATCTGCAGTATTTAGTTTACAAATGAGCTACTGACTCGTGCAGCAAAACAGTTTTCCTGAACATCACACTTTCTTCAAATATTACTCAGAAAATAAAAAACAGCAATTTAATCAAATAAAGGGCATGTGTGGTGGTTGTAATTTAGATAGCCTGTAGAGAGAGGAAGGAAGATAATAAATCTAGCAATATTGCATAGCTGTAATGCAAATTACAGTCAACTGTTACTAAACAGCAAATCAAATGGCCAAAATAAAATCCCTATTCTTCCTGTCAACAAATCAGACATGAGAAGAAGGAATCTATTAACAGTTTCAAATAATTTTAGCCAGTTTGAAAGACTTATGGAGAAATATAGTAAAGAAATGGCACAAGACTGACGTCGAGTGGATTGTCCTGCAATGTGGCATCTGTGTGAGTATGTATGTGTGCGCATGTGGTTTTTATAGGTAGTTCTGATTTATCCATGTACCCATGGAAGCTATCTGAATACCCTGACATTGATTGACAGCGCCACCTCTGGTTTCCTGGATTTGGTTGGTCCAGTCTTCTTCTGTGGTCCATCAGAGCCTGCAGCCTGCCCTCTGAAAAGGCGCAGGGGTAAATCATTTTACTAAAAGGATCTTTGATAAGAAGTCACACATTCAGACCTAATTGGCACGGTGCTGTGGTATTACAGCTACAGTACTAAACCGTGGAGCCATAAAGATGATTGCCAAATAATAAATGCCATGAAAATGTTTGAAATCTCACCCTTTCCTGCGTTGCTCTGCTTGCTCTCTGAGCCTCTGCTGACCCTGCTCATCCTCCAGAGTGACAAAGTCCCTGTTGCTGTCAATCAAAAGATTCTGGGAAACATAGAAAAACAGATTCATTAATTCTTAAACATTTCAAAACCAAAACTGAGTCTGCTTGTTCTCGGAGCTCGGAGCACCAGGGAGAATTGGTGTTTACACCACAGACAACGGAACTGGGCTCAGCAGCCACCCAGTGGACACGGCCAGACCAGGGCTTAGCACAACCTCAGACAAACTGGATGTTATCAATACCTTGATGCCGATTATGTCACCATCTTTGAGGTGAAATGGTGCTCCCAGCAGTGATTCCGCCTTCTTCTTCTTTTTCTTTTTTGACACCTGCTGGCTCTGAAAGTAAAAAGGCATACGACACATTATTCACTGACAATGTGGCAATGAATTAACAAACATACAAGAAGTTTGAGATTTTGGGATTATTTCTTTTCTTGTGAAATAAAAAAACTGAATGATCAAGATTGACTCTCCTATTGTTAGTCAACCTTTGATACATTTCATGAAGTCAAAATTTCTTTCTAATGTTTTTCTCAAACTTTCTCAAATTATTTCTCCAACCAATACAAACAGGAAAACAAGAAATTTCTTTTCTGTTCGTACCCAGTTTGAGATTTCTTCCCAGGTGTGTTTGTCTGGTTGGTGTTTGGCCAACAGCAGAGAGTCGGGGGAGAGGCCATACATTGCAGCCAGAGAAGTGCGTAGAGAACGAGGAGAAGAGTCACGGGATGCATCCCAAACCAGCTCCTCTGGAGGGTAGTAACACCTCTCCCCTGGTATTCCCATCTTGACTTTCAGCAACACCTCTTTAGGGCTTAGGAACAGAAATAAATATCGAGAAAAAAAGAAGGGCTGTTACTCTCACCATGGAGGGATGCTGCATAACATTATGTGTAACTCAGAAAACTTTTGACATCCCAAACCTTACCCAAGATCTTCCTCTTTCAGCAGCTGTTGCACACAAAGTTCTGTACCACTGGTCAGCTTTAATTTCCTGATCAGGAGGAAACACGTAAACAATCAGTGACTCAAAACGTCTGCATTGATCAATAATAAACAGATTCTGGCGGCCATCAATTACACATGTAAAGAAATAAACCCTGAGAATGTTTTCATACCTGAGTGTGAGTTGTTGTCCTCTGAGGATTCGTGCCATCCTTTGTCCCTCAAACTGCCACACACGCATGAACGCAGTGGTTGGCACACACACATCCTGAAGGGCAGGCAGCGTCAGCACCTGATACAGTAGATAAGAAGCAGTTTCCAAGAGGACTCATTTGGGGAATTCCATAACAAACATGAACAACTATTAACTCCCACTTTTGATGAACACATGACCTTCATACCTGAGTCTTGAGATCCTCCAAGGTGGCCTCATCTGATATCTCCACTTGTCCCACACTTTTCAGCTCTGCCATGTTTCTGGCATTTAGAGGGGGTGAGTGACCGTGTGTTTCACCTGCACTCGCAACCTCCAGCATTTGCTCCTCATTGTGGCCGTTGTCAGTGTGATTGAAATCAGTTTTAATGGAGTCATTTCTGGGATCCAGATACAGCCACACAGACAGCTTGAGAAAACCCTGACAGAAAAAAAAAAGAGACAGCAAAGGCTAAAGAGAGAGGAAAAGTTATAGTATATAATGAATCTCTAGCCAAAATCAAAACATTTAAGTACCTTTGGAGGAAGCTGTCCTTCTGTGACGATCAGTGTCTCTCCATTGCTTATCTTCAGCTCTGACAGAGAAGAATCCTGAGAATAGAAGATTGTTGGCCGATGAATTTATTTCAAACACTACTCACAGTTTTGGTGTCAGGTACTAAATATCATTAAAAAAGAAACTGACACAGTACACCCAATAAAACAGATTTAAAAAGCTATCTGCAAACACTGTTTAATTTAGGTATGACATATTGTCAACCACTCACCTCATCCATAAGTGGCTCCCCAATCTCCTCACACCAATCGAGCCTCCTCAGGTGCCAACAGGTGCCTGCAAAGAGATGTTTAAATGACATTAGCAATGTACTACAGTAAAAAATCTGTTTTCTGATTACAGTCTTAGAAAAGCAATGAATATCTCTGTGATCAGCAACACTCAATATTCAGTTTACAGGACATGCAAGTTACATACAATACAATAGAAAGAACTGTAGTTTTACCCTCAAGTCCAACAGCATCCAGCATTGCCTTTAGACACTGCAAATAAAAATCAGAGCATAAATATTTTAAAAAAAGAATGTGTATAGGTTACATTATGAAGGTCTCACAAAATAAGTGCATGAACATTTTTTCCTCACCTCCTTGACAGTACAAGATTTCTCCACAATTATGTCCATCTCCATGCCAGCAGAGGGCGCTGTGCCCACAGAGAAGTGCAAGAAAAGCTGCAGCGCAAAGACATCAACATCAATCAAGCTCTTAAAACTCCTCATCTTGATTTGTTTTAAAATGTAGGATAGGAGAGGTTTACTGGCACTTAAAGCCTCTGTAATAGTCACCTGTGCAGCTGCAAGTACACAGGATTTATTGAAGATCTCAAATAAAAGACACACCTGTGATGCCTTGGGGGCCTTTCCCGGACAGAGCGTCAGTGTGGTCATGAGTCGCACCCCTGCATCGCGAACACTCAACTCCTCACACACTGTCAGGTAAAGCAGCGTAAGACAACATAAGTGCACTTAGTAAATATGCTCTAAAACTTCAAAGATGGATGATGAGAAGAAAACTCACAAGCAGGGGGAGTACCTTTTAAACATTTTATGAGAGGGCAGTGTAAAGGAATGCATATCTTAATATTTTGTGAAAATGAGGGGGATTTCCAGCTCTTAAGTTATCTGTGCCATTAAAATCACCCGCAGGTAACAAATGACACAGTACCTGGAGGAAGGAGTTTCCCTGTGCAGTCCACCTGCCTCAGACAGTACTGTGCACCTGGTCAGCAAGAATGAAAACAACAAATGATTTAGGAATGTATCCAGATACAAATACACATTTTGTTATTGCCTGAACCGTAGCAAAGATAAAATAAAAATATTACATTAAGAAACTTGGGGGGGGGGTCCCGAGACAGATTTCATGGTCAATCATAGTCACATTATAATTTATCAAATCTTCTATATTGACCCAGGTAAAATTCTGATTCTTTGATCCAGGAATGAAAAAAAAAAAAATAAAAGAATCACAAATAGACAATATCTAAAACCTAAAGCAGTGTGGGGTCAAGTTTCAAGTGCTCCAGTTTAATGACCTTTGATTTAATGTTTTTCAAGAGACATTTTGTTGCAGATATCTTTTTAACAAAAGGACATCTAATGCTAATAAAGCTCTTATTTATTGTTAATTCAAGGAAACTGACTTGCTGCTCTACAGATAGTAAATCATCCTGAGGCAATTTGTGATTTGACTAATAATGACCATGAAATCCCTTGCAGAAACAGTTATGTTTAAGATCAAGTGACTTGCCTGGGGGTTGCTCCTGTAGCTGCAGCTCCTCTATGGTCCTCTGTTTTACCTCACACAGCAGCTGTAGGAGAGATTACATGTCAAATTAAATATGACTAAACAATGTTTTTAGGAACAACGTGATGCTTAAATGGAGAGATGAAGAGGAAGAACAGACAACCAGACAGAGTAAACACAGCAGCATGAAAGTTACTGACCATATTTCCTGTAGCTGGAATCTTGATCTTCCTCCTCTCCTCTTCTGCCTCTCCCTCTCCTCCTCCTCCTTCTCCTCCTCCTCCATGTGGTTGAAACTCCACCTGCAGCCAGCGGCAGTCAGATGGTGTAGTCACAGTGACGACGTCTCCGTTTAGAGTGAACACGCTGAGCAAAGTCAAGAAGACAGTAGTAAAACACACACCTGAAGAAAACAACAGATAGACACGATGCAGAGGATTTTACCTGCTGTCGAACGACTGTGGCTCCAGCACCAACAGCGCGTCTCCATCTTTCAGCGACAGCTCCTTTAGTGTCCGCTGCATGTCAGCTGGGGGGAACAACCTCCATCCGCTTGCCCCTCCTCCCTCTCCTGCCCCATGCTCTCCTCTCTTTCCTCCCTTATGTTCCTGGCACAGCAGACTCTCCTTGGGCTCCCCCAGTGCCTCCCTTACCTCCCCAAGTGTCGACGCACCTGCAAAACCTCTCGCCTCCTTTTTAAGCCCCGGCCCCCCATTTTCAAAATCTCCTCTTCCCTCCTCACACTCCACCCCATCCTCCACTTCTGGATCCCCATCTTGCCCCAAAAAGGGACGCACTACAGTCAGCAGCACTGGCTCCCACTCGGCTCCGGTTAGGACAGTTGCACCACACACCTGAAGTGACAAAAACCAGTACGCAGGTCGGCTATTTTGGATCTTGTCACGTTTATGAGTTAATGAGAATGAAAGACATCAGGCCTCATGCAACAACCACTCGAATGAACAGATTCATTCATGCATTCACCTATTTTCAGGCTTTCTCTTACTCCCTTAATACAACTGCATCTGTCATGTTTTCGTCTGCTGATTTCCAACAGCGAGACCCGAAGCTCTGTGGTGTCAGATTTGCCTTCTTACTTGTCAGTGTGAGTGAATTTTTCTGTATCAAACCTGCTCATCAAATGGAGGGACAAGAGGCCTTATATATCAATTTGGGGGCACTGATTATGTTAATGATCACATCTCACAAACACGCAACCTACTATGACCAGGGGGCATTCATCAGGTTGAAACGAGCCATTTACGACAAGTTTGTGCAATTAGGATAGTTTAGTGAACACTCATACGAGGAAGCCTCACAGAAAAAAGTAGGATTTAGGATATGAAAAATGTTCTTGCATGAGGCCTAATGGGTCAGATTATGTGTTTTCCTCACCTCTTTGCCGTTCCACACAAACAGGTCAGAGTTTGTATGAATGCCTGCACTGTACAAGGAGACGCTGTCATCTGCAAAGAGTACATAATCAGAATATAGTTACAACATTTGTGAAACATCTATCCTCTTCTTTCTCCCTATTTTGCATTTAAGTGTCTGACCTGTAACAGTATTGTAGAGGTGTAGACCTGCAGGAAGACTCTTGGCCACAGTAAGAGCCATGTCTCCTTCCCACAGTTCCTGCATCTACATTAACAAAAAAAAGCTTATTTCTATCATTCTTTTCAGCAGTTTAAAACACAACAGCCAGTGTTTTTGAAAATGAAGTTACCTGATAAATAGCTAGTCGAAGATCTCCCACAGTCTTTCTACGGTCGAAGCTCAGAGTGGTGCTCCCGTTCTGCTCTTTGCTGATTGGCTGCAGGGCCCCATTTTTTAGCCTGTAATTGGGTGCCAGGTGGAGGCGCAGCTCCACAGTGTTATTAGTGGCTTCAAACGCCTCACTGTAACAGAAACATTATATTAAGTATATTTGTAACAAACCAATTTTCATACGTTTCTTCTTCTTTCTGGATGTTGATCGTCATTGATTTAGCAATTGTAGATATCACTAAAATTTCACACTCATCAGAAGTCAGAACTTGCCGAACAGCTAAACATGTCACATGATAAAAGTGGAATATGGGACTGTGTGTTTCTGTACCGCATTTGCTGCATTTTGATGTTCTCCTCCTGAGCCATCTGGATGAGATGAAGAGGAACTTTGTATTGGGGATTGTTCAGAGCTGCAAATGTAGAAGAAACACAAAACACATTTTAATGGATACTTTAGTTATCTAATTACTTCACCTTCTGTGTACTTGAGTATGAAACTATTAATGGATTATCAAAATTAAACCATAATTTGATTCATGTTTCCGTTGAATCTAATTACCCCAATTACCCCTCCTCTTCCTTCTTATTCACCTCTTCTCCATTTCTTTCTCTGATCCAACTCATCTTTTCCAGTACTAATGCACACATGGAGTCTATTACCTTCACTGGGCCTGTGCAGCTGTGTTTTTCTGTAGAACAGCATGTATGCGCTCTCTTTGCCCTGGAACTGCTTCTCTATGTCAGACTCCCTGATGGAGGTCACCGTGGAGTCATTCAGGTCAAACCAGTGGCTACCCTGCTGACAGGCAGGAAGAAACACCGTGAGAAACAGGCATCAAAGTAATCACAAGATGTCCACCAGGAACCTTGATGAAAAACAGAATGAAGTAGGTGCACTTTTTACAATTTCTTTTTAGACCTTGAATTCCTTCTGCTCTAATACCTCTTGTTCAGGCTCTGACTGTTGTTCAACAGCTCCGGGGTCTGAAAGTGTTGAAGGATCAGAGTTCGTGATCTGCTCTGCTGGGCCGGGGGACTCAGTCACAGGGCTTGGAGGGTTTGCCTTCAATGCCACTCGAGTACCATTGGACACCAACATGAAAACATCATTGTGGGACTGCAGGAACTACACCAGCAGAGAAAAAGTAAAGAAACAACCATTATTTGTGTAAGAAATAAAGTGGTATAAGACCCAAAGGACACCAGATTTTAACAAAAACATCATTAAGACAAAGAAACCAAGCATACTTTTCCTATAGGACCATGGTGTTTTCTGAACTTTTTGCTCCAGGAAGAACCAATTTTGTCCATGAGTTTCTGTCCCAACTGATCCAACAAGACACTCTTTGATGGCTCCTAGTGGACAGGAAATGAACACCACCTAATTCATTAACTACGAAATAAAAACACAGTGTATATGCACTAGACAAAATTCTGACTAAGAATGCTTTTAAGATTTGATGTTGCTATACCTGGGCAACAATAGCAGTGAGGACAGACAAAGGGTCATCTTCTTGTAGTTGTGGCTCACACACTTCCTTCTTGACCTCCTCCTGGACTCTCTTCTGGTTCTTAGGTTTGCATTCCTCCTCCTGACAACAAAACACAGAGGTGATGCTTCTCCTAACGCACAGATTCAAAAGCCTGTAGATTTTGATAAACTCCTCATTTTTAATTTTGTCTTCCCCTCCCGTTTGCTCTTTTCTTACCGGCGGCTCCCATTGGCCCAGCTGGTCAATGTCCCTGATATAAACATGGTAATGGCCGCCGTAGCAGCCGCCCTTGTGGATAATCACAGAGAACAGCTCATAGGAGTAATCAGAGTCCTCCCCATCAATCTGTAAGGAAGGAACACATAATAGATAACTTATCATAAGCGTAACTGTGGAAAGCAAGAAAAAGGGGAAGAAATGACAACAATCAAGAAAATTCACGTTAAATGTGCCACATCTAAAAAGAACTAAGGTCAAGTACCTGTTCACAAAATGGCTGTAGGTTTATGGTGAAGGGAAAACTGTAGCGTCCCGTCTCCTTATATCGCTCACATTTGGCAAAGTCAAAGCTGAATCTCAGCAAAGATATAGTCATGAATGGAGGAAGTTTCCTAAGCTTGGCAGACTGAGTAAGAGGAAAACAAAATAAAGGAAGGTGAGAAACAGCAAGAAAAAGATATTCTTTTTATGTTTATGTAAAAATGTTAGTACAAAGTAGCAGTTGTTTGCATGTCTAGTTTTAATCTTCTTTTCTGTTCAAAAAGGGAAAAAGGAGAATTTTGACATCTCTTAAGGTTCACTGTATTTTAACCTTTGTTATTGTGTTGACACAGTCTGAAAGCTGAAAGCACTGACCTTGGCAGCGGTGACCAGCCTGTCACACTGTGCACAGCGGTACAGGTTATTGCCCTCAAACAGCTCTTCCTCCACGAACATGTTCCACAAAGCGTCCTCCAGGCTGGACATGCCACAAACACACACCGTCAGGTCCAGGAAGTCCTCCTATAGAAGACACAAAATAACAGGATTGGGTTAATTAGTTATCTTTGTCTTAGCATGTAGCGGTGAAATTTATTCCGTGTGGATAAGAATATAATATATAATAATAATAATAGTATTTAATGGACAAAATAAATGGATCAGAGAGGCAGAAACAGCCTCCAAACATTAACACACCTGTCTCTGGCTGACGTTACCACACTCCTTGCAGACAATGCTGTTGACAATGGTCCCATGGTACAGCCGGTGGATAAGAGTGCTCCCAGCAGTGTCCACAAGAGAGTGCTCCAATGCACTGAACAGAATCCGGTTCAGCTCCTGTACATCATGCTGATTTGTTCCCTAAGAGAGGACAGTATATCAGTTTTCATAGTATATTACGTTTGCAGTTATTATAGAAGATATCAATGTACATCGCCATTTTATACAAGAGTTACACCAATGAACCTCAATCAAACTTCACTGAAATCAGCAAAACAATCCTCCACACATTTAACACTTAAATTTATGGCTTTTCTGATCTTCCCTGCGTTTTATCAACACCAACATGTTTTCTTTCCCAACGTTAGCAGTTTCCTCATTTCTTTTGAGCAATGCATTGTGGAACAATAGTGTCCACTTGACGGATCATTGACTTAGTTAAGTATATTTAATTCTGTTGCTTTATCATTAATAACAGACTATATATTTTCATAACCTCTGTAAAACTGGTATGTATTAAGGGATTGGGACACATTATGTCACTCTTTACTTTAAACCCATCAGTTACACACAGCAACTGCGCAACATTTTTATCTATTATGAGCAAAGTCACTCTCACCTCCCTCAGCAAGAGCTTAAGTTACACTTTCCATTTTGATGGCTTTGAGCTCTGGTTCAAGTTTAATCACATCACTGTACTGTATGTACATTCTTGACCTGGAAAAGGTGGTTATACATGTCCTGAGGCAAATTCTGTGAATGTTTCTGTCTGTTCTCCCTCCTCATGTATTTATTTTGCATGGCTGCAGCTGGGATGCCTCCAGACAAAATGGAATTCCAATCAGATTGCAGGTTGAAATCCAACTTTGTGAATTTGCGCATGCATTTCCTGATGTGACCGGAAGGTAAATCAATCAGTGAAATTCAAGGTGTAACCCGAGCCTCTGTTTCTCCCTCTCACTGACAGAGATAATGGACACAGACCTCGCTGCTGTTCCAGCCAAAGCTGTCGGTGAGGCTGGCGGTGGAGGCGCTCTGCTGGTCCACCAGGAGGAGACTGGCAAACAGTCTCTGCAGCTCCAGCGGGATCACTCTGACCTGTGGAGAGGAAACTCATTACACATCACAAAGACACACAGCATCATTACCACTAATCTATAGATACACTTAAAACACAGGCTCTTACTTTGGCCCCTGGTTTCTCTTTGTCCTCCAGGCATCCTAACTCATCTGGCCCCAAACTGAAGAGCTCCTCTGCAACAACACACACAAATCAAAGAATAAAAACACATAATAAAACAGCTTATCTATTGCACAACTGATCCCACTGTAGGGAAAAGCAGGCCTCACCTCTGAACTCTGGGGTGAAGAGGAGGGTCTGGAGCAGGGAGTTGAGGTAGCAGGTGCCCCCCTGGTTCTTGATGCCGCACAGATTGCTTCTTCCTCGGGGCGGAGGTGGCTCGTCTCCCCCCTTTGCCGCTCTCCCCCTGGAGGAAGCCGGGGCGAAACCTTCCTCCTCCTCTTCCTCGAAAAGATTCCCAAACATGCCGTGTGAGTTAGCGTCTTCTCTCAGTAACGATGGGGCTCGTAGTAAAGTCGTGTGCCCTCTTGCTATCTCATCTTGGTCTTGCCGAGTTCTCTGTTGACAATGGCCGGACTGACCCTGAAATAAGAAGACTTCACGGGGCTGAACATAGCGACTATTACCGGGTTTATACGCGTGTGTCTTCGCAGTGAGGTGTTTTAGCTAGTTTAGCAGGCTAACAAAGACGGTGTCCGACACTGATGAGCAGCTTGACAGCTCAGCGAAAATGAAAAATCAGGCTGTCGGCAACGGTCAGTTTCACAACGGTTTAAAAAATGGCGTCTTCTTACCGAAACTTTAACGGCTGGTTTAATAATTACACAATGTAATTATAGCTTCTGACACTGGCTCTGTCTTCCTCTGTGTGTCTTAAAAGAGATAACAAACGAAACGTAAATAAAAATACCGTCGGTGAACAGTAGGCAGCCATGTTGCTTCCTGGCAGAAAATCGAGTGGTGCATTGTGGTACTTGTAGTCTCGCGCACACAATCAAAATCAGTATAACTTAAGATATTTTTATTATCTAGCCGATACATATAAACATCTTACTTAGGCTTATTTGCGTTTCTGTAGCTGTAAAAAAACATATTTTATAGCCACATTTTGTCTTACAGCGACTATAATAGTAGCGATAAAAAAAACTACATTTCCGACAAGTCTAGTCCTGAACTCATGGGGCTTGTAGTCCGCCACAGCAAACATGTTTTACAGTTGTTGGTATGGATAGAGCATGGCAGGTAATGTGCCCAGGGCTATGTGTGCATGTTTGCATACCATCCAAAGATTTCAGCAGGGAGAATATTTCACAACCACCAAATGAGTTGGAATAAAAACTTGTGTACTATTATTTGATCCTGCAGGGGATGTTTGCCACGTGCACTCTAATTGAACATAGCTGAAGGTTATTCAATGCACAAACAACTGTGGCGTATTAACACAGTATGGCTGGTTTTATTGTAATGTCAATAATTTACTGTCAGTTTTTATATGTAATCCATGCAGTCAGAGGCAAAACAGTAACAATCAGTCCAATTTTCCATGAGATCACACATTCCAAACGACATGTTTAAATGTCATCAATATTAAATGATTTAACAGTAAGATAGAAATCTTATAGAGTTGTATTCATTTCTGTCTGAAAACGCAAACAAATAGACTTTTTCTTACTTAAAAAACAACAACAACTTGTGCTTGTAATTTTTGCATTATAAATTGAGGTACATCAGTTGTTAACCGAGCCCTGGTCATCAATGCTGCAAGGTGACTGGTCACTATACCAAATCCCCCTTTTTCCTCATTTTATTCACTCATTTAACTGTTGAATTAAAATTTCTGTAAATATTTATCTCCCTACATGATGGTCTAAACATCGGTTAAAAACCTTATGATAAATTAGGATTTCATTTGTGCGAAGAATTAAATCCTAAATCCTTTTATCACATGTCGATTGAATGTAATATTTCTCCTCTAAAGCTGTCAACTGTAAAGATATTTACTCTAAGAAATATCTAAATTATTCTTCAACACCCACCATATGCATTTGGAGAACGTAATTCCACCTCAGGTTGTTAAAACCCCAAAATTTCCGGGTCATTGCCATTATGGATGACCTGACTGTATGTAAAATGCAAATAGGCACAGCATTATAAAGGCACATTTACTTAAACACACTCACACGTTTCAAACATTACTGCAAACATGTTCTCACACAGAAACATACAGACACTTACAAAGAAGAACAGCATGTACACACAAATAAATACAGTACACAAAACCACACGTGCACTCTCATTTTTTCTGCCTAATAGGTTTTCAGCCTGAACACTTTGGAGAGAGGTGCTTTGGCACTGGAGTAGATCAGATATGATTCTCCTTTCGAGCTGAAAAACTCCCAGTCACTGCACCCAATGGTTGGGAGCCAATGAACAGGAACAAAGCCTTCATATCCCTGCCATCTAAAAACAAACAGAAAAAATGAATCAAAAAAATGGGTCTGTGCATTTGCTTAACAAAGGCTCTACACCTAAAATTAGCCGTCAGCCAGTTCCTTCTTCCTAGTGAATTCTCATATGTCAAAAGTGCTGATATGCCTTCACTAGTCTGGTTCACAGGAGGAAAATACATCTACATTAAAACAGTATGGATGTATGTCGAGGCACTAAATTAGAGGACAGTCAGAATGGATTCATTATTTCACACTGGGAGAGATGTTGTTGACTTGTACAGTACCTGTAGAGAATGCTGTTGAGAGAGTAGGATTCTCCATTAAAGGAGTTAGCGACAATCAGAAAATTTTCCTCCCCGAGGCTGAAGAACTCCCAGTCCACTGCACTGGAGAGACAGAAGAGACATGTGTGATGACGAAAGGTTGAAATTACACAGGAAGCATTCGCATAATCTCTCTGTGTGTACATGCACCCGGCATGCTCTAGTGTTTGCACATCTGTACCTATAGGTGACAATATCCTGGAAGCGGACAAACAGCTGTCCGTTCATGTCCAGTTCGTAGATAGTGGAGTTGATGGCATATCGAATTGGTCCATTACTATGGAGTCTATGTCCGTTGGCAACAACTAAGAAGACTCTGCTGCCAATCTGAAACATTTCCCAGTCTGTGGCGCAGAAGGTCTAGAATGACAGTGAGAGAGAAACCATCTTTAATAAGCCATGGTAGTGAAAATAGTCCTTAACTTGCTTGCATTGGTGGAACATGGTGTGGTGAAAGCATATTTACTTAAGTATTGTCCTTAAGTTCAATGTTGAGGTACTTTTTACACCACAGCATTATTTTGACAGCTGTTACTTTTCAGTCGCGGCCCCTTGTCATGGTTCAGATTTCAATGAGTTGTTATCAGTTTCACCAAAGAGATATTTACCCCCTAAACTTCTCAGATGGTTTTATTAAATGACTTTGAAACACATCCAGTGTTTCACAAAATAGTAAAGAATTCATCAAGGGGTTAAGGCAGCAACCGTGAACCACAGTGTCCCCGGTTCACTTCCAAAGGTTAGAGAAAAGCCCAAAAAATGAAAACATATTTGTGTAGCAGGACTCATTAATCATCTTGTGACCTCTTGGAGGGGGCGTGACCTCTTAGCTTGGGAACCACCAAATGACCTAACCATATTTAAAGTAGTTAATAGTCGCTCCACAATGACCAGCTACAACAGTAAAATGCTACTTACACATTGTTGCATCAGTACCAACAATCTGATGGCATTTATAATAATATATCATTTCAATTGTCAACTCCTCTTTGTAACAAGTATTTTTACTTAAGTATATTTCGCTGATAATAATCAGTAGGATTACTTCTTTTACTTATAATGCAGTATTTCTACATTGCTTCATTGCTACTTTACAGTAAAGTAAAAGATCTGAGTACTTCTTTGACCATTGCTTGCTTGAACATGGAGTCGTAAAAATTGAAAGACAAACATCTTAGAGAGTAATACATGTAAAAAATGATGTATTTCACTCATTTCTGGATTATATTACATGATTAATTTCCACCTGCCCCAAGCTGTTCTTAAGAATCCTCTCATCCAGCTGCGGAGTTCCCCTAAATCATCTCTGTATGGTTTCTCATGTGACTATCAATGTGTCAACACTCTCTCCTCAAATGTGGCTTGATTCAAATATATGATTCACTATCAGTTACATGTCAAAGCACTGCTATTGCTCAAGCGAATCATGGCAAACCAGACGTTCTATTTTTGGCCCTGTCTTAAATGTTCCTTGCTTCCCATCTCTCATTACCCTTTTATCTCTCCCTGTTTATATTCCCTTCCCTCTGTGTGTACAGACAAGATGGTTTTTCTTTCTCATCTCTCACAGATACAGATCTCATCAGAGGAAGTCAAAGCTCAGCTGGTGAGAAGATGAAAAATGCCACATTGAAGTGCAACGAAGCCTGATTCCCACCTACGTTCAAAACACCATCCAAATTTACCCTGTATTGTGGCACCAAACCAATGTTTTTTCAACATCAAGAAAGTGAGCATTAAGCAATTCTTCAAGGACAATTACACAGTTCTTTTGCTGTTTTATATTCACCACATACCTTAATTGTCTGGAACACCTGGAAGCTTCCATTGAACCAAACGTAGATGACAGAATCTACAGAAGTGGTCACTCCATCAAAGGCATTCGCCACCACCAGGAAATGGTACGGTCCGACTGTGAAGAACTCCCAGTCGTAGGCCCCTGAGGTCAGCAGCGTCTGGTGAACCTCAAAAGACTTTGTCAGCCTGTTCCATTTGTATATCACACTGTCTATAGTGTGATTATTATTACCTGCAAGACAAAACCACGAAGACAGAGAATGCAACAGAGAAGTTAAATATCTTGCAGAAGTCATGTCAGGACTTCTGGAAGTTGACTGTTAATTTGATGGATATTTAGTTTTTACCTTGTCTGTGATTGGCCACAGCGAGATAGGTTTGTTGATTGATGGTAAAGGCCTCCCAGTCCCGTGCACAGTGGGTCTGCAGAGTCTGGAACCGCACAAACCGTTTTCTTTTTTTGCTCCACTTGTAAATCACAGAGAAGTCCATCTCTGATTCTTTGTTAAGAGGCTTGTCTGACCCTCCACCAGAGTTAGACACTACCAGAAACATCTAGATTGAAGTAGCAAAACACAGGGAAGATCAGCTCTCCAAGCAATTTCGACTGGGTGGATATATGTATGTATACGTGTGCTCAATTCATGACCCATCTCCTGCTTTTTGTCATACCCTCTTGCCCATGCTGAAGTGTCTCCAGGCCAGAGCTCCATATGTGCTGATATTCTGGTAGAGCTGGAAACCTGTGTGGCTCCACAGATACACAGCAGAGCCAGAGGCCATTGACCGATGAGCCATAGCAGCCATCATACCAATGCCAGGTACCTGGAACACCTGAAGGTTGGATAAAAAAAGAAGATGAAAAAACTACTACTACAAGTGGGACTGCAACTGAGGAAAGTATCATCCACAGTTAGCTAAGACGGATCAGATTACATTTCAGGAAAGGACATCTTTATACCTACAGAAAGCATAAAATTGACAGCAGTGGTGTATATTTGTGATAGAGGCCAAAAGGGGTTGAACTCACGGAAAGTACAGAAAACACTGGAAAATAAACATAATTTTGTTCAGCTGAGCTTTATTTTTTCTTATTTTGTATTGTTATGTATTTTGTATCATCTCTTGACTCTGACCTGGGTCCTCTTAAAAAAAGCAAGACTTTGTTCTCCAGTAGCTTTAAAAGTACAGTGACAATCTTGCAATAGTACAAACACCACAGTAAATATTCATTTTGAAGGGATACCTCTACATCATGTGTCTCTGAGCTGGTGGTAAGGACCTGGTGTTCCAACACATAGTCCAATCGTTTATGATCTGAGCAAATGGAGAAATGGTGAAATATTTAGTCTAAGCTGAGTGAAAACATACTCTGGGTGGGTGTGAATAAGTGAATCCTCACCCTCTAGCACAGCGATCCACACTGTCCCATCGCAGAGGTAGAGGCCTTTCCGAAGAGGGTTGAACCACAGCTGACCTTGTATCAGCTCTGAGCACGAGCGCTCCAACCCCACTGACACTCGCTCCTCTGTTTCTGACAGAGATCATGTTTAAAACGCAAAGACAAGCAGACAATCAAAGAGGCAAGGAAGCACATATGTCATGTCTTACATCATACTGTCTGAATATCTTGTTATAAAAATGTCTGCAAGTTACCATGGGAGGTCACGTGGCCGTCGCCCTCCTTCCCTATGACAGGCAGGTCGGAGAGAATCGGTGGTACTGACAGAACTGCGAGCTGGGGTTCAGAAGAGGGGCAGATGTGATGGGTGGCATCCAAACCTGGCACCAAAACCAGCTGTCGCAACAGACCCTGTGCACGAGGCAGCAGATAAGAAGAGATTTGACTGTTTGAGAGAAAACAGCTTTTGCAGCTTATGAAATGTTGGTGATGAAGAAGTCTTACTGAGTACAAGTCTTTCCATCTCCCCCGACTCCCAATGTGGAATCTGGATCCCTGAATGTTGAGGTCTGAGGGGAAAGGCCTGGAGGGAATGCTGTTTGCCATAAAAAGACATAATTATTTCTAATAGCTGAGGTATGTTGTTTCTATAAATGAACTAAAAGTATCTGTAATTAAAGCAGTCTCTGTTCTGCTTCTGTTTTTAGGACTGAGGCAGGATTTGTATCATATAGGCTCTGCACGGGTGCTGATATTCCTCCCTTCTGTGCGCCAGAGGGAGTTTCCACTAAAAACCATCTATCACATACTGTCAGGCCACTATGATATGGCTGCAGGCTGCGAGCAGATTTGGAGCAGTGCCATTGTATTGTGGTGAAGGATCTACTATGCCTCAAGGGAATTCAGAGGGAACAGGAAGAGAGCACAGCAGGAGACAGGCGGTGAACAGAAGGACTTAAGAGGAGCCGAATAAAAGATGAACTTACATTTCCAGCGGTGAGCTACAGTCCACTGTGAGCCTGGCGTGATGACTGCCGATGGCTAAAACCAGAGTGTGCCACTGGTTATCAGCCAGCTTGGTCCCTCGAAACCCCCAGTGCTCCACGGCCCCTCCGTGACCTCGAAAAAGGAAGTGCAGACGTTTTCTCGAGAACCTAAGTCCCAGGATGATCCGTCCACTTTCCCCATTACTCTTCACCCGTCTCTCCTTCTCCCTCACTCCACGTTTATTCCTTTCCGAAACGATCCCTTTATCGTTCTCCTCTTCATTCACCCCCACCCCTCTTTTCTCTGCTTTTTTTGGCTCCAACAAGGCAAAGATGTATTTATTTTTCTGAAAGGCAAACAGGAAAAGCATTCAGACACACAATGTTTGGCAGGGGTAGAAAGCAACAAAGCACAATTACTCAAATACTGTCCTTAAGTACAAATTATTAATAATCTGCAGATGAATCAATGATGAAAACAATTGTTTGTTGCAACCCTACCTGTAAAATTAGGCGATCAATCGTATGGAAATCATTTCATTTCAATTTCATGTTACATTTGTACTTTTTACTTCACTACATTTATTTGACAGTTATAGTTTCTTGTTACGTTTCAGATTGAGAGTTCATAAAACTTTAATGAGTGCTTTGTTATATAGTATATAAAACTACACCAAAATATATAAAATTATTACCTCTACTGTCATTCTCATAGTACTTTTCTTCACTGTGGTATCTTTCACTTAAATAAGAATCTGAGAACTTCTTCCACCACCAACATTCAGTACCAGGGTTTCCGGGATGCTCACCTTTGCCGCGCTGTGAGAGACTTTCAGTGTCACAACAATGGAGAACTCTTTGGGGAAGAGGTCGCAGTTCACCAGCAGCTGGGAGGAGGGAAAGCTCATGGAGGTATGAGGGCTTGTGAAATGTACACCCCTCACCCCTCCAGCCTGCTTCATGTGCACCCCTGGTACAAGTTTGGAGGTGTCCCGCTCCAGGACAAAGGACAGAAGATCCAGAGGGAGGAAATCTGCAGACAATAAGCAAATAAGTATGGGAGAGGTCACAAATAAATGAGCGGTCATGAGATGATTAAGGGGATAGTAAAGAATCAAAAAAGATTTTTTCTACCCAAAATTCCGATTTCAGACTTTTCTGAAGATTATTCAAATTAAACAAATGGAAAAGGGAGAATCTCAGAGTCATTGAATGTGATTAGGTGCGTTTTACTTTATTGAAGTAAAATTTGGATGTACTTGGCTCCAAAGCTCTTTACTTTTACTCCACTACATTTATTTAACAACTTTAATTACTAGTTACTTTGCAAATTAAGATTTCTGCAGACAAAACATATGAAAAGGTCAATTAGTGAATAAACTAATAATTGGCAACTATTTTGATCATTTTTCACAGTTACAGCTTTTCGAATGTAACATTTAGATGATTTTTCCTTTAATTATCATAAAAAGGGGTTTGTGCTCCTGGTTGGACAAAATAAGCATCATGATGGTGTCACTTTGAACTCTGGATGAATGTGGCAGCATTTGTCACAGTTTTCTGAATTTTTACAACCCAAACAACCAGTTGATTGAGAAACAAAAAGCAGACTAATCCATATTGAAAATAATCATTAGTTGAAGCTTATATAAAATGTTTTAGTATAATAGTAGAACACTCACAGGGAACATTTTTCTGCATTGAATACTTTTACACTTTCATGATTATGCTTGTATACGTTTTACTTCAGTAACATTTTCAATGCAGTGCTTTTACTTGACTAAAGGATCTGAAAATCGCAGGTCAATAAACACCATATCAGACCAAGGGGTCACAAGTAGGCACAGCTTGGTTTTAAGGAGCCACATGTTAAAAAGGTTGGAAACAACAGCTATAAAGTAATAAATCAATGAATGTCAAAGAATGCATAAGTGCCTGACTCTCCTGGGGTGTGAGAAATAGCCCTGGGTGGAGGTGAAGCTATAGGGGGTTTGGGAGGGGTTGTTATGAAGAATTACTCCAAGATGGATGAGACAACATAAAAACATGCAGACCTTTCGTCCTCTTAATCTGATGTGTATAGAATTGTTGCGGAATCCGAAGCACATCCAATGTCTGTACTTGTTTGTGGATGTTAATTTGAGTTGATAGTGCTCCCGACACTGCACACACAAACACTCCTACTGTACTGTAAGCAGACACAGACAGTTGGAATTATCCAAAAGAATTTTAGCTGGAGGGGCTTCCCAGGTATTCAGATGAAGCCGTAAACCATTCAGTGAATAATCATTAACTCAAACATCAGATGTGTTGAAGTGAGCTGAGGTAATAGACGGTAAAGCTGCGGTTGAAATAGAATTAAATGGTACAATACCTGCACAGTGTCTCCATGTGTCTGTGGTGGTGTCAGTGACCCTTAACCCCAAGAGAAGGAACTGCACAAATACCAGCGTTGACATTACAAAAAGGTGTGTTTGGTTCAGTTGCCAGCTGGTACGAATGTCTCCATACTGAGTTTTTCTCTATGTCCTGCTCTCTTTGCCTCTATCTTAAGTGACAACACACACCGGACGACTGTCTATTCTTCATGCTGATACGAGCGAGCATTTTCAGGTCCGACTCCAAAGAAAAATGTCTTTGTCAAGAAGCAGAGTTGAAAATCATCAAAGCAATTCTGGTTAAGATTCACGTGGACTTAAATAGTAGAAGTAAGCAGAGTCTGAGTATCTGTGCCTGGAGAGAGATCCATTCATCTGTGTGGAGAATCCTGCACCTGCAGCTCCTTTTAAACACCACAGCCATGCAAATCACTAACCAGCCTGTCACTCATCCTTCCTCAACCGCCTCTGATGACACAGAGCTGCCAGAGGGTGTGTGTGTGTGTGTGTGTTGTGTGTGTGTGTGTGTGTGTGTGTGTACTTTTATTTACTACACGGTGAGGACTGGAAGTTTTTCACCAAATGAGTGAGGACATTTTTGGAAAGTGAGGAGATTTTGAGATTTTTCAGTCTCCACATCTTCAAGGTTTGAAGGTTAAGACTTGGTTTTATAGTTTAGGTTAAAATGAGATTTAGGTTAGGTAGGGTTCGGCATTTAGGTGCAACAGTTAAGGTGAGGACAAGAGGATAAGAGAGAGAATGCATTATGTCAATGAAGGTCCTTACAAGTATAAAAGTGTGTATGCGTATGTGTGTGCACGCTCACTTATGACACACAGACTGACTGACAGACAAGCAGATAGATATCTTAATGCAATGATATAGAAAATTTCCAGACATTCACTGTTTTTAATTAAAAGTCAATCTAAAAACAACAACAGAACATATGTGACCTTTGGTCCACTAATGGATAGATGGATATGAGCTGAGCTATTATCATATTAGTTGCTATCCTCTAGTTTATTACCTGAGAAACTGAGGTATGTGCATGAACCCAGCTGTGATATTAAAGTCTCAAACCAGGATTATTTCTTGTTGAAAGTGTAATGAAGTTTCAGGACAGTGAAACTCGGAAAACACAGCAATGGCAAAGTCCTAAGAGGAGCTGGTCGAATATTATTTTTGTTGCATTTATTTTAACCTGCTTGAAATGGGCACATCACAGGAATTTGACTTTCAAATGCTTTCCTGGCAGTCTCTAGGGAAGTTTTTTATGCATGGTCACCCAACAATTTAACACCACTTCAAATAACTTGATAAGATCATTTTCCAAAGTCTATTTAAGGCTGGTTTGTTGGTTACTAGGCAAATAATCAGACTGCATTTTGAGAGATGTCGGCATCTCGGCTCGTGTCAGATCTCTCTGAATCCTCTCATCCTCCGGCCGCCACATTTACAAGGCAAATGCACTTTGTCTCTCTTCTTCTCGCCCACATTAAGATCATAGACTGCACAAAGATCAGGATGCAAGATACCAACTGTGCCTTGCTCTTCTTTTCCTCTATCCATTCATTAATCTTTTTTTTTTTCCTTCCAGGCATGGCATGGACTGGCTGTTGCACCCTCCTGTGTGGTTTCAGAGAGATCTGTTTAGATGCAGAAGAGTTAGATTGTTCTCTCATGCGCATGCTTTTCCTTATTCCTGGTTTGACTCATCACCTCCTGCTATCAGCCTCATCACTATTCCAGGTGTGCTGAATGTAACCATTCAGTCGGTGAATCAGATGAGATCTGAGATTCTAAATCAGGCATCAGGCGAAAAAAGACACCATGGAAATCACGATTTGAAATATCAGATCAGATTTTGTTAAATATATCAATATATCTTTTTTTAAACCTGCTTCATTACATTTAGTAATTGTGTTTCAGGAACACTGAGGAAATAATTTTTTTTGGTGTTTTTATCCATTGCCATGCTTCAATTTAAGTCTTGTTTTTAATGCTTTTTATAGTTTCTTTTGTTGTGTTTTTTGGTGAATAATTGGTCAAGTGTGTGCTCTCACATACCTGTAATACTGACTGCACACTACTGTCCGTATTGAATGTCTGACCTATATACACCATTATAGCTCAAGCTGTTATTTCTATACATGTCTTACTATTAGCATTACTTGTACTTACACTTGCACTTGCCTACTGTAAGTACTGCCCATCTGTACATGTTCACACTGTATATATCTTTGTGTAATCATGTTACCACTATATATATTTGACTACATTACTCTGCACTTTACTGCTTTTTGCACGTCTGCTTAGATGCTAAACTGAATTCCTCAGAACTTGTACTAAATGACAGTAGTCAAGTTAAATCTAATCTAATATAGCATTATCTATAGTTGTGTTATGAGTACAGTGTTTTATGGCAGGAATAAACCAAACCAAGAGATGTGACATTATCATAGTTCACTGGCACCACCTAGCTGTCTGTGTGGTGTTTCCATGCATAGTACTTGTGCACACATTTTCAGCAGCCAGAGCCCCAGTGGGAAGCAAAACCCTGTCTTACATAATAAACCACACAACTATATATAATTCAGTGACAGCCATATTCTGACAAGTGACAACATGTACATGTAGCATGTCAGGCAACAGGGACATTAAATGGTTAAAGAGCCCTGGGTCACATGTGAAAATGCCAGAGGTTCAGCTGAGCCTTAATGCCTGGAATCTATCTGGAATATGTGTAAATACTTCTCAGTAATACAAAAACCTCACTTCAGCACATGAAGGCAGAGAGATTGGAACATAGTTTAGTCTATAAATTCAGTGGCATTGATTCGTTCTGTATACTTAAAAAACAGGCTAATTTTTTACCCCCTTCCACATTCAACAAATCCCAATCCCAAGATTATTGTAAAGCATTAAAAAAAATGATGCACATGACAACAAATCTGAGTACCAAACTATATTTATTGTATACAGTAGTAAAAGACCACAAATAATGTACAAATCAGTAGAGAAACAAATAACATGACAAGACCTGGGCCCCATTCTTCGTACATTACATAGTTTACCTCGTAGGTTAGCCAGCTCAAAAGCTTTGTCCAGCTAACTCAGTTCTTCAGGTGCAAGTGGAAGGCTGTCTTGATAACTGTGCTCTTATTTTGTGAGAATGGGAAGATGAAACCATGATGCAGATGCCTTAGAAGATTAAACCTGTCTCTGTACATTATTTTGCTAAAATGTTTGCAGTTTATGACCGTGGAAAGATGAGAGTCCCTAGATAAAATTACACCAAGTCCAGAGTGGGTGGTGAATATTTCAAACAGCAGGTGGCAGTATACTGAAGCATTTTCATACATTTATGTCAAATATGTATTTTGAAATGAAAATGTATTGATGTTTACTAATGATTTTATTAGAATGATACAAAAATACAGCTGGAAATATGATTTCAACTACAATTTAATTACTATTTAAAAATGACACAACTTTTGAGATGGTTGAGCAAAACTATATTAATGGCTATCGGAACAAAAGGCCAATTACAACTGCAGCCCATATTGCATCATTTTAAATACCGCATAATGCAAGAATTTAATCTGTCCTGCAAATGCCTTAATAATAATGGTTCATACTGAGACAAAGAAAATGATTTATTGTGCAAGTTGAACTGGTTTAATTTTAATGTACTTTTAAATATGTATGACCACTAAACTTAAAACCTGTTCAGTTGTGACAATACTGACCAACTGATGCCTGTAAAAGGTGTATCCTTATCTGAGAATAAATTAAAACTGGTAAACTTAAAAAGGTGGTCATGATCCAACTCGCTCTGAATAAGCTTGCACTTTTGCAGGTTTTGAGCATAAGGACTCCTTTCTTCAACAACAGATATATTTTAACCTGACTGACCTGAAAAATACAAGCTCATGTCAGGCCTTCAATCGAATCAAGCCAACTCAGTCATCAGCGTACGAAGAACGGGGCCCTGTGGGTACAGAACACTTGTCTCCCAAACTCCATTGGCTGATCTCCCTGCCCTCCCGATATGCAACAAACTGCATGCATCCTTCTCTGAAACTGTAAATAATTGGAGACACTCGTCACCACTTGGGATATCTTCACTGTTGGCAACACTGCAGACAGGTTTTAAACAAATGGCCTGTAACGTCCTCCTTTTCCACACAAGAGCTCGACAGCTGACATAGCAGTGAAAAGTGTCTTCAAAATGTGCTAACAAAAAGATACTGACTTTTGTTGGATATCCTTGCTCAAACTGGAAGCTGCTACTCCTCAAAACACATCTAGAATCAGGTGTCCTCTCAGCCTACATTCGCAAGGATGATACAGAGATGAGACAGCTGACCCCAAAACAGCAGTGAGGAACAACCTTCCAGTTATGCCCACCCCCAGCCCACCCCCTACTTTAACCCTTCCAAATGTAAAACCCACCAGCAGCCCCTTGTGAATACCACAGAGACTGGCCACTGGCCCGCTTCATCTGAAAATAGGGAAAGGAAACAAAAAGTTATGTATTCCATGTGAAGAGACTATCTTTACACAGCCAGACCCAACCAACTGATGCAAAGGATGAATTAAATTTCCCACCCCTGAAGGGGCATTTGTCAGAATGAGTGAATAATATTCTGTACCGGATACCCACAAAGAACCGTTCTCAATTAGTAGAAGAGCAAGAGGAAGCAAATAACATTAATGAAATACAAACTCCCTTAAAATGCGACAGTTTTGACCTTGCAGTTTGCTTTTAGAGTAATCCAAGTACATCAAATATGAAACAGAAGTTCAGTCTTTGGAGTATTGGTCCAAGCCCCACAACATTTATCTAACATCCACTCTGATACTTCTGTACAGGAAGAAAAAAAAAAAAAGAAAAAAAAAAAAAAAAAAAAAAAAAAAAAAAAAAAAAAAAAAAAATCAACAAGCCCCCTGGGTGTTAATTCTTAAAAGAAAAATCAAAAATACAAAAAACATTGCAGAACTCTTTAGCAAAAGCACCTAAAATGCAGAGAGAATTAAAATACCATTATGACAGAAGAGCAGGAGTCACTGTTCAGACAAAAAAAAAAAAAAAAAACACACACACACACACAAGAAAGCGAAATGAAATGGAAGGCGGGTGTGTATTAAGTTCAGATAGTGCTTCCACTTCAAAACATTTTCATGCCCACTGACTGTGACCCCTGGACAAAATCTTGCAGAGCCTCATGTTCGACCCCGATGGATGAAAACCGTGACAAACTACTGGATACTAAGCTTTCACTTGAGAGTGAATGAGAAGCACTGACAAACCAGGAACAGCTGTGACGCGCTGTTGGTCCAATCACAGCCTGCAGTGCCGAAAGGAAATGTTGTCCTGATTGGCCAGCAGAGAGACTGGTGACGCGCACAAAAGTTCAGTCCTGGCTGAGACAGTAAATAAACAGCTGAGGAGCTTCCCCCCCCCACCCACCCAACACCTGACGCAAAACCATGACAGACATCTTTAAACTGAAGAAATAATAATAATAATAATAATAATAATAATAATAAGCTGAGAGGAGCGATGGGAAGGGGAGGGACAGTGAAGGTGGCTGAGGGTGTGGTCTGAGAGTGGCCGTCAATGAGGTGGGGATGGCTTAGCAAAGCCCGCCTGTCTGCTGCTGGAATACATCTATGGTGTCTTCATCTTCCATCTCCAGCTGGGAGGAGCAGAGCAAAAGTTAGTGGATATAAACATTAACAGAACAGGTGAAATGATTTTAGACTCTTCAGAGACATTGAATGAATTGTGCAGTAGAAGAAGAACTCTCTCTAGTGACAGACGTCTTTAATGTTGTACCATCATGCAGCTAGATTGTTTCACTGAGGTTTAAAGATAATATAATGTTGAAAAGAGCATATTTTACCTGTGCAGGTGTATCCGTCTCATTGATAGGCTGGCCATCAAACCTGAACCTGATCTGCCTTATTGCGAGGCCCTGCAAGAGCAACACATTACATGAAGATGAATGAGGAGGCTGAATAAATCAAGCATTACCAAAATAGTTGTGTGTAGATGGAGAGGGGGACATTTGTGCTTTCAGCTCACCTGTCGTTCACAGTACGCCTTCATTAGTTTGCTGAGAGGTGTGTGTCTTTTGATTTTGAACTGGACCACCGACCCATCCTGCCCTGCAACCTTGAGGTTGATGTGATCGTTCTCAGTCTTTACTCCCTCCTGTAGAGACAAATGTGTTTCATCAAGTACAACAGACAGTTTGGGTTTGAAGCAACAGAAGACTAGACAACTACAAAATAAACAGCATTGCTATGAAGGAGCCAAGTTGACTGCAAGTCAAATAGAGCCTGCAACTTTAATAGAAATGTCACGATACAGATGTGCAACCCAGATTTATGGTAAATGAAGATGGTTACATTATTGTGCAGGTATATTAACCGAGACAAACTTTAGTCAGTCAGAATAATTCATGCAGGTTGCAATATGTTTCTGTTAACATATGCTAGCAACGTTAGCATGATTAGCTCCGGGCTAGCAGGTTGCCGATGTTGACTTTAGCTACCGGCTAACGCTGCTAGCAGTTTTTTTTGTTGTGCTGCGGCCAAATAAACACGAACACGCGAAAAACATCGAGAACAACACGGCCAAGTTAGTTTTAATACGACTGCGTCACCTTTCTGTTTGCGCTCTTTTGTCGCTGCGGCATTTGCGGCGTTGCGGACATAACGTGGTCCCGTTTCGACAAAGAAAAAAATCCGCAAATGACAATCATGGTGTAAATGTCATTTCTGCGCACAATCTTCGAGACTCTAGCTAACGGGACTGAATCTGCCATATTTCCAGCTACAGGGTGATTTATAAGCGCATTTAAATGTGAATATGCATGTGCGGGTGCTCATTCATTTGCGAAACAAACATTGCGCCGATTCGGAGAAACGTGCAAACCAGGCCATTTTAGACTGCACATCAGAGAGCGGCTGTGGCAGGAGTCGGACTCAGCCATCAGCAAACATCTTCGGCTCTTCGACATCTCCTGTCTTACCTTTGGCTTTTCCTCTGACATCCTGGCTATATTTCGTGGGAGGCTTTGCGGAAATCTTCGCTCTCGGTCGGTCTTTATTTGTCTTTCTGCCGCCTTCTGTCCTCTCGTCTCCTCCGCTGACGGGCGCGCGCTTTGGACCGCTCTTATAAATAAATGATTGGCTCTGACGGCACCACGTGACTCATCGACAGCGGGGTCGCGGACACGGGAGCGCGCAGCCTTGCAAAATACTCGACCACGCGAAGTGAAGAAGATATGAAGGTTAATAATTAGTCAAAAACCTCTGAGTACTTTAACAGTATCTGTGTATGTATTTGCACTTGTTGTCACACGCACATAAATATATAATGTTGAATTAAAATTAAAACTAATCTGTGACAGTATGTGAATATAAATATAAACGTATGTGAGTTGCTTGTATTTGTCACAAATGCAATCTAAACATTTCTTTATGGCTTTGAAAAATATAACATCAGCACTTAAAGAAGCAAAGAAAATGTAAACATGTATTCTTTTCTGCAGTATTTTCCTGGCACCATATTGGCTTGAAATCCTTTAATAACTGTACCTTTTTAACAGGTGTTTATATACATACAGGGTAAGAAGACTAAGCTATCTTTTTCTGGTTTACAATTTTAAAATAGAGATGTAAAGTATTTGTGAACTTAATATTGTGCATATAATATCTGATTTATTTTAGGATAAATCTTAATCACTGTGACATAAAACATCCCAAACACCTACAGTGGACAAAATATTTTTCTCTTCATCTCACACAGCAGATGTCAGCCTTTAGCCTCTAAATACCTTTGTTGAGGCTTTCTGAGTCTTTAAACTGCAGTTTCAATAAATTAATTTTCAGTTTTTAATTCTTCAGACAGAATTCTTAACAAAAGCGCAATACTGGCAAAACACAAGAAGTCCGGTGCCACTATAGGAATTCATCATCATCCAGTCTTTTATTAGGTTTATGCGTTATGTACAGGCAAATGAAGAAAAAGGCAGACTTCAATTCGACTATCACATGCAGGGTTCAAGTGCAAGGTTGAAGATTCTATTCTGCTTTATTCTGACTTCATAGTATGAACATCCAAACCTAAAAAAAACAGCAATAACACAATAAAAACTACCTCCAAGGACAATTCACAGGAATGAGTTAGGAAAGAGAAGAAAATCATACAAAGTAAAAAAATATGTTATAGCTTCTATATATCTCTAAATCAGCAGCAGCTCAGGAACAAAACAGATAAAATTAGAAAATTTGTAGATGCAACAGGTTTTCTTAAGCAAAAGGAAAAAATGGTTTAAACTGGATTCTTTCCATTCTGTACAATTAAACTTATGACTTAAGCTCATAAATAATATAAGGAGATTGATGAGCCACAGGATAGACAACTCTAGTCCTGAAGAACACTGCTGCTGCTGCTACATGCGTCTCTTCTAGCATTTGGTTACAGCCTCCTCGGTCATCACATTAAACACAACATTCCTATTCATTGGCTCCATCAAGCCAGAGACTGCCTGTACAAAACTACTGTCACTTTTCTCAGATTGTCTTAGTTATAGTTTACATCAATTCTCTGCTCAAGTCTACATTCACAACCACGGGACAGGCTGTCTGTCAGAGTTCAGGAGAAAACAGAAGGGTCATGATGTAGGTCTCAGTTCACAGATCCTCTCATGCAAATTTGGAGTATGGATTTGGTCCATTTAGACCTGGAGAAACATAAAACAACCAGTAAAGCCATTAAAGTAAAAGAATAAGAACACATTTTTCTTTAGAAGGAACAGAAAAACATATCTGCACTATGTAGTAAAGTTGTGTGGCAAATTAAAGGAAAAACCTGAATGAGTGGAGAGACAAAATAAATACAGATGCTTTCACACAGGTGCACTGCATGGTACAATTAAGCAATTAACATCAAATCATGCTTGATTGATGAGTTTGATTTTCTGATTTTGTATCAAGAGGGCAAGAAAAGATCTAAGTGACTTTGACTCATTGTTGGGGCACGGGCGGCAGCAGCTTCAGTCACAAAAACTGCTCAACTGATTGGTGGTTCAGTAGGAGCAGTGACTAAAGTGACATCTGCATTTAGATCTATGGGAAAGACATTAGTAAATAGGGTGGAGAGCACACATTTGATGACTATGATGCTCATGCATTAGTGCAATATGTAAGAAAAACAGAAGAGCAACTCCTCCTCAAGTCTGACTGTGTCAGCAAGAACAGTCGGTCTACAATTCCACAGAGAAGGATATCATAGTAGGAATGCAGTGCACAAACCCCTCATTACAAAGATGAATGCACATTTGACAGTTCAGTGGCACAAAAACCACCACCCAGCCACTGGTCTACAGAGACGTGGAAAAAGGTGACATGGTCAGATGAGTCATCCTTCACCATATTCTGAACAGGTGGGAAAGCTACACCAAGAGATCGGTACGGGCCTGAATGTGCTTCCATGGTTTGGACCCACTTGTCCCCTCTCTAGAGACTCAGAGCCAAGGAGCACTGAAGCTGTTCTGGCAGCAGTCGGTTGCCCAACGTCGACACTTTATGTTGGTTGTTCCTTTAATTTCTAATACGTGCACACATGCATGAAAAAGACAGACAGAAATAAGTAAAAATGTGTCTGCAAGTGAGAGAGCTCACCATATTTCTTCCTGATTTCCGCATGTCTCTGCTTCATTTCTGTTTTCCTGTAAGGACAAAACATTTTCTTCTGAGTCACACAATGACTGATAATATTTTTCACTCTCTCGAACACTCCCAAAAGTCACATGACCAAAAACCAGTTTGGGCTGGTAACAGTTTGACGTAAGCATTTTTCCCTCATCTGTGTTGCTTTTGTGTTCTGCTATGAAGGCTACTGATATGGATCATAACCAACAATGCAACAGGGGCAGCTGGTGTGTCAGGTGTCCTTTACATTGAGACTATTAGACACTGACACTATTTAGAGACTACCTGAATTAGGTAACGTGTATAAACCCCAAAAAGCCAACTATAGACTTCTATTTATAGTTAATCAGCTGTTGTAGTAAAGTGTCTTTACTGTATATATATTTATATGATATGTGCAAATTTGTACTTTAAGAGAAAATATAAACAAATATTATAAATCACTGCTGAATCAAGAGGTCGGCTGAACTTCACTTAATGTGCATAAAAAAGGCACGGCCACAACAGAGCAAGCTAACTTGCACATTGAAATATTGGACAAGCTCTCACAGACCATCTGTAGTCATTTAGTCGTTACAGCTGATAGCTTGGAGCGACAGTCTACAGTAACATGAGAAATAGGTACACACAGGTTGAAAGGGCTGTGTACGCAGAGACATTAATATGGGGCCAAATCAGTATATAGAGAACTTTGAATGTATAACAGGAAATACACCTCAGGGAAAAACAGCATTGATGTGGAAGTGTGAATTTTCTATTAATGAGGAAGAAACTGTTTGTTGACAAACCTGTAAATCTTCCATGACGGGAGAGCTGGCCAGTTTGGATGTGGCCTCATAATCAGATTGAATTGCTATTTTGTTTCAGCTCACTATTCAATACTAAATTTGCAGAAAAATTGAGACAGTGATTCAGAGATCTGCAACCAGGCTAGATTTAGACTCGAGTGCATTTGAGGTTGCTGTACTGGAGATGGATGCTGTCTCTTGATGCATCTTAGTGCACAGGAGAGCTACTGGTAAACACTCACAAAGAACAAACCAGGTCAGGCTTGAAACTGTGTTACACACTCAATGAGCATTACTTCTCACCTTTCTTCCTGCTTGGTTTTCGTCTTTTGCGCCTGTCTCTCCATCTTGGCCTCAAACCTTTTGGATCTGATGAAGAAACACAAGACCAAAGTCAGGTTGTGGTTCGATAAGTCATGTGAAAGTACACAGTGTGTGTTCCGCGTGCAGACACCTTAAGGTAAGCACGCCAAAGCTGACAGAAATGTACGGTATGTGGCCATATCTTCACATGATTAGATGACGTGATGACCTTGTAATGAATTTAGCTCCAGATAAATATGAAGAAAGTCACATGACAGAGTGACAAAGGTAGTCATCTTACAGTCCTAACCCTAACCCTAACCCTGGCTTTAACCACACCAAACCCATGCATGTATCAACGGACTATATAATCATAGTCATTCTTAGACTCATACCTAAACATAACTCTCTGCAACATAAAGCCTAAATGTAACCATTTCATAACACAGGTGAACGTGGAGACCTAAAACCAGGATCACAGATCTTATCATCAAACAAACTTCTTTCCAACTACAAACCACCCTGAAGGCACCATCGTCCACAGTACACTTGTACAGTACACTAGTAGCTGTATGCTGATTAGGTGATTTTCATCATATTTATTCTTGTAGTTTCTTCAATAACAACCTGCTGCACGCACACATGATGTTCTGTGCACGTGTGCACATTTTCAGAGAGGTACGATGGGAAACATAATGGGAAACATAAATGAAAGAGGAGTGGAGCGGGAGAGGTAAGAATCGGAGGGTTAATGTGCAAAACCCAGGAAGCAGATTAACCATAAAACCCTGAAAAGCATTTAAGTAGTGAAAACATTTACTGCAGATACACCTCATGAAATGTGTGATTATGGAATAATTCAAATTCAAATACACTTTCAAGAAAAGCCAGTATTTAAAAATGATAACCGTTTTTGTTATTCCATTGTTATTGTAAGTGTGTATATTATTATTTTGTTCGTGCCCCACATCTAATGAAAAGAAGCCAGAAAATTGCCGATAGTAAGAGACTGGTTACAGTAAATAGCCATTGAGAAACAAGACATAATAAGTAACGTCTGAGCTCTGTCCTATTCTTACATTTCATTATATAAATACTCTCAATACAACTTCACTGAAATGAAACAAAAGTAAAGCTTGAAGATGAGAGCGTTTCTTCAGTTTATATCCAGACATAGAACGACTTACCCGAAGTTCTCGCACTTGCAGCAGCAGAACAGACAGATGAGGAAGGCGATGATGATGACTCCACCTAACACCGCCAAGGTGATGATCAACGTCTGGAAGTTCACTACAGACAGACACAGAGAAACACGATGACGAAGTTATGCAGGAATCCACAGTCACAGATTTACCATCAAGATAGAAAAAAATATGCTCTTTCCTTAGCTCAGCACTCTGAACTGCTTGTATTGGTGCTTGAATGTTATTTTTATGATGTGGAATAAAAGTCAGTCTGGTATTTATTGTCAAGAATAAGTCCTGGATTCAGCATTTAAAGAAGCAAAAGGATATATTTGAAATGTCCATCAAAAGTTAAAGCACTCCTTGGAAATGTTTAATGTGTCAGCAATGTTGTGCTGCAGTCTGACCACGAGATGTTTGCTAAGTCTAATGTGTTTATGACCTTTGATAGTTTAATCTACAGCAAAGTAGTGGAGGGGTGCGAATATTATGACCATAACAGACAATTCATGAAGAGATTTCCACACCATGAATCTATCTTTGGTCACATTAGACACTTGTGAGTAATGTTGCAAATCAATGAGCAACGCTTGTGGTAATGTGATTTTTTTTTTTCATCACTGTGAAGAAATACTTTGACTTGCCAGGAATTTCATTTGCTGGATTTACCAACAGCCGTTACTGTTCACAGATTTCACAGAATGACCCATATCCGGGATATAAGTGTGGTTGCATGTGAATGTCTGAAGTGTGTGTGTGTGTGTGTGTGTGTGTGCTCTCTTACTCCAGCAGAGCCCCCAGCGTGCATCGTTCAACGGGCACAGTGCATGCGGTGGAAGGATGGTCCTCACTGGATATGTTACACACCTCTTATTTGTGCTGCACCACAGGCACTGGAAACATACCAAGACACTTAATGAGCTTTTTATTATATGAGCAAACATTGAATCTGGAATCATTCAGAGCAAATTAATACACTGTTGAACACACACACAAAAAGTAGAAAATGGAGGAGGAGGGTGGGGATGAGGCAGATCAGTTACTCCTCAAACCAGTCTAACAGGTGTGGAGGTGGAGGAGGAGCTGCTGCCTGTACTTCCTCCACCTGAGACGTTTCTTTTTCCATCAAGCACACACACACAAACACTGCAAACCCAGAATGAAATCAACCCAGCTAAGACAAAGTGTTTTGTCTCAGGACTCACCGTCACATTTTTCAGACATTCCTCGCAGCTCGTCCCATTCTTCGCCTCGCAAACTGTGGGGAAGAAAAGTCAGTGTTATATGGGAGTAAACTCAATCAACATGTCTTTCAGGTACAAACATTTTGCCCCACGAGAGAAACAACAAGTGACTCTAATATTAGAGAGATTAGCTGAAATCATTATAAGATTAAATGAGGCCTGTAGATTTTTCTCACTGTGGTTTTTGTAACTAGTCTTAATCCTGCTGGGACATTTTTTCCATGGAGACACAGCACAGTAAACACACAGACCTCAGACCGGTCATGTTATCATCAGAAGACACAGGACAACAGCTGGGTTTGTATCTGTAAAACTGAGGCGTAAAAAGGCTCTTCATTCTGGTGGGGTCAGTTTGTTGAAACAACTAAGGAGCTGATGGGGGGGGGGGGGTCGAGAACTGAGAGGAAGCTCATTGTTCCTGATGAAAGGTTTCACCAATACACAAAGATATGAACACATCACATTATATAAGACTGTCTGAATTCTTTTATCATGAATAAATCTCAAAACAGAAAATACAAACATTGCTCAATTTAAGTTTTTTGGCTGCTTTATGTCCATGTTCTCGTTAATATTTGTAATTATAAGACACAAGAGAGGCAAAATAGTTCTGTGCTAAATAAAGAAAATCCATTTTAATTAAGGATCAAAGAAAAGTCTCAATAAATCAGATGAGGGTTTTCTATAGTTTAAGATCTAACAACAACAACAAAAATGTAATGACGCAGGTAAATAGGGTTAAAGGTAAAGATTGTGTTGATTTCCACTCTTACCTTGACCAGGTGCGGAAGTTTGGGCGAAAACTGTCACCAAACCAACAAGCAGCAGCAGAGCAGGGAGCAAAATCCGACGATCCATCATCCAAACACTTGATTATTCCGTTTCTTTTTGCTCAGAGTTTTAGTGTGAAACCTGTGAGACAAAGAGGAAATGTTGTGCCTGCTCTGCTCGACAGCTGAAACTGGATGAGTGAACCAACCGAGCAGGAGCCAAAGCCTGGATCCTGATCCTGACGCACGCGCTTTACGCACAAAGGAGAGGAGGGCGTGTGTTTCCCTGCAAGTACCAGGATCCTCGAGTAAAAGTACCAGTACATGAAAGTCTGGCATTCCAAATTTTAAGTAGTAAAGTTTGCTTTATTTTGAAACTTTATATTTTTTTTTCTTATCTTTGCTCTTCGTTTCCAGTGACTGAAATTAAATCAAATTTTCAGACAGTAGTCAAAATTAAAAAGTCTTGCATTCAGAATTTAAAGAAGTAAAGTAAAGCAAAAGTAATAGTAATTTTGCAGACAAAACTTATACAGTATATTATTAGACATAAATACATTTTTTTTTTTTTTTTCTTTATTTTGCTATATTTCTTTGCTCTTTAAAATATTGGATAATCTGAGCCTCAGACAGTAACTGAAACGATATCATCTGATAAGTTTAGAGGAGAAACTATAGACAAAAAGGAAATGTTTGTTTACTGACAGAGGAGGAGAAGATCAATACCACTCTAATAGTTTTTCAGTATTTTTAAACCTGGACTCCATTTTTAAATATGGCTGCAACATCATCGTTGGGGGCAACTGCACCCAACAAAGTACAATCATGAGAAGTGCTGTTTTTGTCACTGACAGGAACAGATTGTTCTAAATGTGCATTATGAAAATGATCCCTACAGAGACGGACCTTTTTGTTAAAGAGTAAGATCCTTTTAGTTTAACCAGAAACAGCTATTATATCACTACCTTCAAAGTCAAGACTCCTTTGACAAAAGCAGTAATTTGTGTTTGTGTTCTACAAGGTAAAATTACTGTTTTTGACAAAGATGTCTGGTTTCCCGAAATCTCGAACTGTTCCTTTAATCTGTAAAAACTATAGCTGTGGAATAAATGCAGTAGAATGAAAAGTGGGTCGAGCTACAGAACTTGAAAAAAATGTCCTTAGTTTTTTGCACCACCGTTTGCAGGCCTCTGTGCGTCAAAAAAAGTCACAAAGACAAAGTAGAGGACAGTAATTCCAATAATTTATTAAAGCATAATTTTGTAAAGCCAGTTACAAATAAAAAAGAACAACACACATATCTCTCTCTTTCTCTTTTTTTTTTTAACAAGCACAATATGTTTTACTGTGGAATGATGATAATAAGCATAACAGAAGAAAAGAATGGGCCCCACTCTGGCCGCCTGCGGCTGATAACAGGACCCTTTGTGATGAAGTTGCCCTTAAAAACAGATCTGCGACCAGATACTGCAAAATCAAACTTGTTCTGTTCGCAAACACTGATCGCATTTCAGCAACTACGGGGCAACTTCTTCCTACTCAGTGTAATATCAGTGACAGACAGAACCATAGACATAGAACAACTAGAACAGACAGCTCCAGGTTCCTCGTTAATTATGGCTTATGGGTTACTTTTTCTGGTTCTCCTCTCGTTTTAGCCAAAACTAAATAACCAAAAGTTCAAACTGGAACCTGTGAGTGAGTTCTGCTTGTTCTAAGTCTATAGGCAGGATCCCAGCGGGCTGTGTGTATGCAGCAGGGCCGGAGCTACTACTGAGGACACTGAGGTCATGAGGTGTTTTTTCTAGGAATTTTGGACATTGTAGTGAAGGTAGTGAAGAGAAATGTCTACTCAGATACTTTAACAGGCCAAGTCCAATGTTTTTTAGCCTAATATACACATTTAAATGTTAATAGTTTTAGGCCAAATTAATAATCAATTTGCCATTTCTTGCTATAATTTCCTCCCTTGTAATGTGAGGGAAGCTTTGAAACAGCATGCTGGGAAATAAGACAACATAATTGAACAGAAATTAGAAGATTAAAATCCAAATTCTAGTCATATTTGTTGTCATTGACTTGTTTGGACTCATGGCCTCAGTATTTCTAAAATCCTGGCTTCGGCCCTGGAGGTGGCACTCCAGATAGACAACAGAAAATTTCATCTTAAATTCAACTTAAACTTAACTTAAATATCTGACCTGACAAGGAGCAAATTAACTGTTTCAGGACAAATATTAAAATTATTATTGACACAGAAACTGGTTCAGAAACCTTAGCTCAATCAAATTAATTGGACCATGTTTGAGATTAGAGACTATTTTTCCATCTTATCTAAGTTTCCCCAGGATATTTGATCTGAGGAAACAGTGTTTTTGTCCCCTAGAGGTGGTATACATGAGGGATGCTGAAGTCTACCTGTAGTGCCACAGTCAGGTGATATTGACAGAACAGTGACTTCACTTTCAGTCCATAATAACACACACACACAAAGTAGTGATGACAGTCAGCATTCCCAGTGAGTGCACAATTAAACCATCTCTGAGTCCATATCCTCACAGTGTCTTATCCGCTCCTCTTACACCGAAAAATCCCATTATATTTTTAATACATAATCCTCCCAAACACACCTTGCAATACATACAGTTCAAGAAGAAATAAATAACCCCAAACCCTCCCTTCAAATCCCATGCGTTTCCCTTTAACTCACAATCACGACACCGTTCTTTGCAAAAGTTAGTCATGTACATATGCATTATTTCCAAGTAACACACTCAGTAAAACCACTTGTCTTTTCTCATTTCCCTCTTCTTTTCCAACTTTTTGGATTACACCATAAATACACTCACACACACACACACACACACACAGCAGCATTCCAGACACAGCACTTCAGGGTGGTTAAGATAGCAGGGGGCATACAGTAATAATAGTAGTAATAAAAGTCACATCTTCATAAACAGGTTGGAAACACAGACAAACTGGAGCTCTTATGCGTTATTGTTCAAGTCGCTGATCTTAGTAAAGAAAAAAAAAAGTGAGCAGACGAGGATATACAACATTTTATGGCTCCAATTAACGCTGCAGATCGAGTCCCACAGATAACAACAAAGATAAATTCATCAAAACACTGTGAAAACATGACCGCCGCGGCAGCCAGTCTCATTATGGTCTGTGTTTTTACTATTAATTCTTATTTCTCTGTGAGTCACATTAATGGCACAGCCAGTGTTGGCATCATATTCAGACATACAGTGGTCATTATCAACACCATTCACTTGCATGTATTTTACACGAGAGGTGTCACATTGCATTTAGCGTGGCATCTACTGTAAATACTGTACAGTGCAGTGGCCACCGCAAATTCAATAATAACTCTTATAATGTGTGATATACAGTACAAAACAATACATGTTGGTTCAGTTTATGTGTATGTGAATATACAGTAGATAGTTTGTGTTATATGTAGACATAAATAGGGAAATGTTTTGTCTCATACTATTCTGGTTGATTATGTTCTCCTTGTAGAGGTCATGCACAGACTCTCCACGTCAAGCTAAACATGACCAGAGAGCCTCCAAAGCAAAACCTTTATTCTCAGCAATATCTTTTTGATAATGTTCAGAAATATTTAAAGCCACTTTCTTTGGCTGTTTTCTTCTTGTGGCCACACGGTGGCACTGACGAGCGAGCGAGTGAACACTGTGTCGGGGCCGGGGAGCTCATTTTCCCCCTTTAGTAGCCCTGAAGAAGAATCGTCATCGAGTCCTTTTTCTCAGTCACAAACAGATGCAATAACAGCTGATGTTACAGATAAAAGACAGAGAGAGAACAACAGAGAGAAAGCAAGCAAGAACAAGAATTCAGCGTTATAACTTAATACCAAACAAAGATGCAACAGGGTTGAGGACACATCAAGAGAAAGAGAGAGACTCTGAAATTGGAGGAGTGAGAAAGAAACAGATCTAACTGAGAACGTGTGGCTTTCTTCTGTCTGGCAGTGCACTGGGGGGGGGGAGGATGTCCGTCCCCGCCTGGGACAGACCGGGACTGGGCGGCTGAGTTGTGCTTGTTATTTCTGAGTTTTGTCCGGAAAGGAAAGCGGAGAGAGGTTTGGAGTGTGCTTGAACATCTACATGCAGGACTACAACTGGAGGGTTATGTATTTGATAGGACCGTCCCAAAATACAGGTTGTTTTTCTTTGTCATGCTCATTTTCTAAATAGATCCCAAGTGAAACCCAGGCCAGTAGAGTGTGCGTTTGGCTTCTGTGTCCACTTCTATCTCCCTTTTCGATCTCGATCATAGACGCTCGTCGGGCCACCCTTTGATTCAACCTTGAGGATTTGCTGTTTGCTGCGACTGCCTCCATCAAAACCAGATGCAGAGGGGGGGCTGAGGCATCTGCTGCCGCTGGATGAACCGAGGGCTCTGACTGGTTGGTGGCGATCACCTGACCCAGGAACTGGTGACGCTGGTCACTGACATGATGCTGCAGCGTTTCTTCACCATCATGTTAATGTAAGCCCTCATGATCTTGGTGATCTCCCCAACCTGAAGAGAGAGAAAAAAGCAATGAATTAATACGTGTCCTGATCTGGAAGTGAATTTGCATGTTGGCATTTTTGTGTCATTAAATGATTTGTTGGCAAAATTAAAGGGTCACATTTAAAATAGATTGATATATAGATAGGTTTGAGGAACCATTGAAATCATAGATTGCTTAAATATATGGATAACAGTTTCACACAGTCTCTCTTGGAAAGCATTAATGTTAAAGTTGCAGAAATTGTCCCCCCAAACACTTCCCACAATGCATCTGAACCACATCATCCCTGTTGGCATCAAAAGGATTATTTTCACAATTGAAGCAAAGAGTGAATCAATGATGAAAATAATGAATTATTTGCAGCCGTCAACTGAGTGAAACTAAAATGAAACAATGGGAAAAAATGCGCTCTCACCAGTGGCGTCTCAAAGAACATCTCCCTCTCATCCACAATGATCTTGTAGGTGCAGGGTTGTGAAGCCCCGAAGAAGGTGATGTGTTCATACTGGAAGGTCTCCAGCGGCTTCGGTTCGCCTCGTTTATACACTGACACGTTGTCGGCGCTCACACTCAGCCACAGATCATGAGGGAAACCACCCTCCTTACACTACAGATCGAGAGCAGGAAGAAGAAGAGGTTATTCATCACTTATCGGCATAAATCTAAGGAAAATCATTTCCTTTAATTATTTCCTCACCTCCACATCAAACAGAGTAGATCCATATCCAGGCCACTCCTTGATGATGCTCATATATTTAAGCATGGCCTGATGCTGAGGCATGCCCTGCAGCCGGGTCCACTTCTCCAGAACGCTGGTCCGCGTGGCCGACGTCTCCTCCTTCACCCACATCTCCAGCATCTGCTCCTCCTCCACCTGCAACAACACAGGTCAGGCAATCAAAAAGGAATACTCCATCAAGCTGTCGCTCAGTCAATCAGACAGAAATCCAGTGTGTTGGGAGGCTTGGCTGAGAAACAATATTTTGCATTCTTGTCAACAAAGAAACATTGGTGTGATGATTAAAAAAAACATTATGCAAGTGTTTTTTATATTAATGAGCTCACATAATTACATATTGTCATAATATGAATGCAATTAATTTAAATCACAAAATAAAACATTGACTTCCCCCACTGACCTTCTGCTTCTTCAGCGAACCAGTCTTGAAGCTTCTCCTCAGGGTGCCATCCAGGAAGCTGGGGGTCTTCCGTTTCTCTGCCCCGATCGGGACACCTCCCTGTCCTCCTATCGCGCCCTTCCCATCTCCTGGTCCTCCTCCTCCAGCTCCTCCAGCTCCACCCGCCGCCCCCACGCCGGGTTTGGTGGAGTGGAGGATGCGGTTGCGGAGGCGTCCGATGGGATAAACGCTTCCCAGGCTCCACCCGGCCCGACCTGCCCCGTCACCGTGAAGATACTGGAGACGTAAAGCTGCCAAGTGCTGCAAAGTCTCCTCTGAGGCCGGGAAGTGACCGCTTATCAGAGACTCATGGGCCTGAGAGAGAGAGAGAGAGAGAGAGAGAGAGAGAGAGAAGAAAGTGAAAATCTGTGGCAGGGGTAACACTTTAATACTCACAAAATACATCACAGTGTCTTGCTAAATAAAACATCACAGCAATCACATTTTACATTCTGAACTGGACCAAAAGTAGATTTATTTGTGCTATATAATATACTAATTCAACATGATATTCCCTGTGGATGATTGGGTGGCTGTGGGTCAGGAGGTAGAGCAGGTCGTCTACTGATCACAGATCGATCGAGAGCGTCGACACTGAACCTTTCTACGTAAGATATGTTGTAAATAGGAAAACACAGACTAGTGTTAAAAGGATGGTTTAAAGTTTAAAGCAAGTTTAAATAGTTAAAAATTGAATGTCATCAAGCAGAAAGGTCAGGTCATGTGGGGAAAAGTTTTAAAAAGAGGTTGGAAAAAAAGCATTTTGCTTCAACAAACACACTTTGACCAAAATTTGATTGTTCAGATTTGAATACAACTGAGATGCCACAGAAGAGGAGAGTGGGTAATTACTTTTGACAAAGAAAAAAATGAGTAATTTAATTTCAATTTTGAGAAAGTAATCAGTGATTAGTCATTTCTGATTAACAAATATCATGCACTTATATTTATTGCTGCCTAGAATAAGATTTAAAACCCTATTCCTTCCTTTACTTCCTGTACCCACACTGTTCAGTAAAGCTCACCTGCTCGAACATGAAAGCAAACTCCACTCCTTCCTTTGGCATGCTCTCCACATCCAAGAAGCAGTAGAGCTTGAAGTAGAGTTTCCACTCTCCTTCCTCCTCCTCTTCTTCACTGCCCGCCAGTCTGGAAAAATAGATAAAGCAGTTACCACACACAGATCAAAACAGCAACAACAAATCTAGACCATAAGCTATTGAAGACCATATAATTATTAGAAATTAGAAAACATTTATATCCTGAGCATAAAAACTGAGCTACCTTTCAAACTTGGCCAGAACATCCGCCACAATCACTCTGCTCTCCAAAGCTCGGTCTGTGAAGGCGTTGTGCTCGAACAGAGAAAACAGGTTCTTGCTTTCCTCCATGGCCAAACCTCGGATCAGCTTCTCCACCACCTACAGCAGCAACATAAAACCACTGACCGGTTTGTAACAGCACACTGATATTCAAACATTCGATCTTGTATTGGGTCTTAGAATCTGTTGTTTGACTGAGAGGATGATGTGTCCCGTACCTCTCCAGCTGTGGTGTGTGAGTTGATGGAGATCTTGCAGGAGCCTCCTCCGTGGCAGTAGACGGTGGTGCTCATCTCCTGTCTCACCAGCAGGGCGGCGATCTCCTCCTGGGAGGGAACAAACTCACGAGTCTTGGTCTTCTTCAGGGATTCCCCGATGAAACTGGCGTAGCGTTCGATATCCGTGCCGGGAAAGCGCTCACGTACCCTGAATCAGATCACATTACACATTTATTACACATTAATCCCACGAGTGAGACATCAAAGGGAAGCATAATCCATAATGCAGACACACACACTCACACACACCTCTTGAGGTGGAAGCGGAGGTATCTGAGGATGGCTCGACTGGGTAGGAAGGTGCAGCTCATGCAGGTGAGCAGATGCCAGTGTGCCCGATTGGCTGGGCTGTTAGGCTGAGGCACATGATTGGTCTGCTTGATCACCTGACAGTACACCTGAAAAACAGAAGTATGGAGGTGATATGAGAAATCTGAGGCTTTTTTTTTCACCTGATCACACCCCTGCGGAAACATTATGTTCTTATATTTTATGGTGGACAAAATTTCTTGATAAAATGATAATGAAATAAACACCTCATCCCTGAGAGGGCGCAGGTCCTGGCAGGTCTGCAGGATGCCCTGGATGATGGGCACCGTGTCCGCCAGAGTCTCCATCTCCTGCAGGGAGTTGAACACTCGCACCGCCTCATCCTGCAGACTGGCATAGCCCTGCTGCCTTTGTACTGCACACAGACGAAGACGAAAAGAAAAGAACAAAAGAGGGTGAACAAAGACAGAGAAATGTTGAGTAGAGAAGGGAAAACAATGTGTAGCTTATTCGTGATACTAAAGACGGCAGCAACAGCTATGAGTAATGTAAAAATAAAAATATACCAAGGCATCAAACATCATCATCAAACTGTAAGACTCTGATAAAAAGTCTGGTTTTCGACCTGTAGAGGGCAGTAACACTAATGATGGCTTTTCAATGCAAACAGTTTGTGAAAAAAGAAAGAATCCCAAACACTCCTGGTATTTGCAAGAAGTCAAGCGCCTACTCGTGTGACATATTTCTGGTTATTGCCACAGTGCAAAAAACTCACATATGTGGAAGTTTATCAAAGCTCATACAGTTAATAAGGACAAATACCGTACATGGATCAATCAAGCTCAGGACAGTAAATACTAATACAATAAATAAAGCAGTTATATCAAGTTATCTAGAAGCACAAGACCCAACATGAGATTTTCTTGGAAGTTTTCTCTCTGATTACAATGCAAGGAAGATATTTCTCAAAATCATTTAACAAAAGGATACGATATTTAATATTTATCAGATGTCAGATATGTGATGCTCTTTTTTTAGTCCAATTAAGAAGAACAGACTGTCAATAGCATGTGATAATCATTTGTGGAGGTTCTGCCATAATTCTGCAGTTTGGAGATGAATAATAATATGATGAATCCAACATGCTATGAACTTAAAACATGTAAAACTGTGTATTTGCAAATTCTAGATATTGGACGTCTGCTACTTTACAACGCGTGAATGTGCACTCAAGACCACAAGCTACTGGGGCTCAGACTTGTTTTTAGGGTGTAGCTTTCAGTTTTACTCACAGCTGGTGACCTCTCCGTAAGGGAGCGGCAGCAGAGGGGAGTGCAGAGGATGCTGGGTGTATCTGAGGATGGGGTTCCTCCTGTACATTTGTTCCACGATGTCTGGGTTCACGCTGTTCTCCTGAGAGAGAGAGATGATCAAATTCAATTCAGGAGTGAGTTGATGCATTTGAAGATTTACCTGGGAATGTCTCAGCGTGCCTTTGAGTGTTTTACCTTGATGTCTCTGATGAGCTGCAGAGTTGGAGTTTCTATGGGAGTCTTGCTGTCTATGACTCCCTGGATGGCGGCCGTCCACCTCATGGCCTCGTTCAGCATCTTGGTATAGAGGCGGTAGGAGTGCTTCCTCCCGTACACGATGATGTTCCAGTAACCTGAGATTTATTACAGTATCTATTAGCTAAAAAAATCATTACCCTTTGTTTAGTTTAATGAATTCCAGTTAACAGTACGTTTTGCCTGTATATGCATACCCTCTCTTTACATCTCATCCCTGACCTCCTGCATCTAATCCCTAATTAAATTCGCCCTTTCTGCCTTTTCCCTTCATTCGTCTTTCCTCACCCGTCTCCCTGTGCACTCGCTCGTCCGGCTGAATGATGGAGCAGAGGGAGTTGAGTACCAGAGTTCCCATCTTGGAGGAGTTCCGCTCGGAGCTCTTGTAGTAATCCAAGGAGTTGTGGGTCAAAACAAACCAGCGCTTCTTCAGCTTCAGGGAGGTGCTCTTAGCGTTCGTCTTCATCTCCTTTTGGAGCCAGCCTGAGAGATTAGGGGGCAGGAAGAGAGGACGGAGGGAAATGAAATGATATTATTACAGTAACACCTTTTTTTCTCACAAGGCCATAATTTTTCATTTTAATGTCTAAGTGATGATAAGCTTTGCCAAAATCTCTCCCAACATGAGATTTTAAATACTTGAGAACACACATTGTTTTTGAAAATTACAGACCTCTCTAAAATGTCTAATATTTTATTGCACATATATCACCAGTTTTTCACTTACATTTTAAATGATAAATAGGCTATATATTAAATAAACTACCTATTCTAATGTTCCAACTTTGTATATATCACCATGTATAACTGGCCCTACGTTATGGCTTATAATATTCCAAAATAGTAATGAAATGTTGTGGTTGTGCACGTAAAGGTTTCTACATAAAAATCCACTCTCACCTCTGACAAGGAACTCCTGTCCGTCTATCCTGGCGTCTCCTTTGGGTTTCTGCAGCAGGCTGATCCAGTGATGCATCTCCTCCGGCGTGTCACTGTTGCAGTGGATCACACGGTTGGCCGTAATGATGACAAAGGAGTTGGGCCTGCAGAGGTCAAACGATAGACTTTTAAATGAAGAAAATCCACTGACAGATACTTAAGGATACTTAAGGGCTGCACAAATAAGATGGATAGTGATGGCATACTGAGTTTTCAAGGTAAGAGAAGCAAAGAGACAAGAGGTCTGTTGCTCTGAATGTAGTTTATAAAAAGTTAAGCTATAGTCGCATTGCATTATGGTCTGACACTCAGTGTTGCAATTTCTACAACGGACTGGAATTTGGATACTGACGCCAAAATATTTTGCTGTAAAATTCAATCAATTTGAAAAACATGAACAAAGAACAAAATGGTTGTCAACTTGCAAACTGAAACAGCCTTTTCTATTTTTTCATGATTCAGCCAACTCACCGATCAGGGTTGTCTGAAGCACAAACAGAGTCAATCAGCCCCACGTCAAGAGTTCCCTGAAGGATGAAAGAGAGGAGGAGAGAAAATAGGAATTAATGGTTTATTCTACAGAGGAATAACTTCAACACATAAAAAGTTGTCTTGTGTTTAGAGACTGACCACAGCGTTCTTCGGGTTGGCCTGTTCGTGGGACATCTCCAGCAGCTGCTCAGGAGTGCACACACGCACCTTACTGAGCACATTAAACCACCCGCTGCACACAGAGACGGCAGAGTTAGGAAAATATATGAATCTTCTCAGATACAGTAACTTCTCATTTTCTGCCTAACACACCTTGCATCCTCTGGTGACTCAGCAAACACCTGATAGGTCCTCTCATCTGTCACAATGTTCAGAGCGTTCTCCTTTTCGTGATTATCCACGATCTCCCTGCAAAGACACAAACAGTGCAGATGCGTGAGAGATGCAGCTGCTGTCTGGAAAACAGAGAAACAGTGAAGAAGGATTGTCTGTGTGAGCTTCTTAGAAATCTCACTTGGCAGCTCGGATGTCGATGGTTCCCTTCAGCTTCTCCTCGCTGTCGTTGTCGTAGTACATCAGCTTGCTGTCCCTCAGTACAAACCAGCGCATCTTCCAGTTTCTGAGGCAGGAAGAGACACAATGAAAACAACGCCAAGACAATTCACTCCAGACTTTACAAGGTTTATGTGATTCTTTGAACAATACAAAGTGAATTTGCTGCTTTATATAGAATACCTCTGACATACTGTGCATAGATGTGTATAAGAGTGTATGTAACTGTACACAAAGTCTAGTGGAATTCAAAAGTTTTTTTATGGTACTTTAGGTTTCTGAATACTCATTTTGATTGTATCGTAATAGCTATCTATCTACTTTGCATTTCTAATTCATAAAGATCACACTTTCCTAAAGATAACTTCTCTAAGAAAATTAACTTTTAGTCTTTTTATTCTGAATCATGCTTCATATCACCTTGTTTGGATTGAATTTGTGTCTTTTGCTTTAATTTTCTTCTTTTTTCGTAATATATATTTTGAACAGTGTGTTTTGATTAGTTGTAAATTCATCAGCTTGAGAATGACGCTGACGTCTTCCAGCACTGCAGAGGGTTCAAAGCATTGAGTTAGACGAGCATGTGAACACCTCAACAGGACACAGGGGCTTATCATCCAAGACAGATGGTCCAAGACATCTAACAATCAAGCCACCATGCATCTACTGTTTAATTCATGCACCATGTCATTACAGGAAAACTGCCATTACATCAGTTTTTAAAGAGTTAAGAGGAAAGACAAGTGCATTTTGAACTAATTTTGAATGTTTGCAGGATCTTATTAAATTATGGACAACTGTAAAATAAAAAAAATAAACCTCCCTTTTTTCACATCAAAATTGTACTGGACTGGAGAACATCCAAACAGAGATCTGGCAGAGTTTCATTTAATTAGCATGCAGCTACACTCAGTAACAACTACAACAACCTCCGTGAGAGGGTGGAGAGGCCTCCTCCCTTCTTGTAGAGCCAGCCAGACTTGAGAGACTCCTGTTTGGAGCGGAACCACATGAAGGTTTCATCCTTCAACACACACCAACGCCTCCTCCACGGGATCATCAGACCAGCTGAAGGAGAAGAGAAGGAAATTATCGTCATGAAAATACACGACAAGTAGAATTCAAAAGATGGAGAAAAAAATATTAAAATGTATATACCCACCCTTCATGTAGAGGTAGCCATGGAAATATGGTGGCCCATTTCCATTAAGCAAGGTCACTCTGCCATTAGTCACTTCTTCATCAGTGTCCATCATGCCGTCATGTTCATCGTCACTGTCAGCATACTGCAGCATCATCCAATAAAACATCAATTATTATTTTTATATCATAATAAATGCACAGTAAGGTTTGTTAGATTGTCAGATTTTTCAATGAGAAACATTTTAGAAAGTGTTTCACTGTACTGCTGCTCATACATATCTGCGTGCACGCGTGTGAGGATGCGTGTAAGTGTGTGTCCTCACAGAGTCAGAGCTGCCTCTGTAGGACTCCATGCTGGCGTTGGTGCAGGTCGACTTCCTCGGGTGCTCCTCGTCCGCCACGGTGGCGCTCCCACGGTTGCTCCCCGACACGGAGCTGTCGTCTCCTGCAGTGACGGACCCCTCCTCCTCCTCCTGGTCGTAGTCTGACTCCGTGTCGGCCGGCATGCTGTAGATGGGCTCCTCTCCGTCCACCAGGCTCTCCACCATGCTCACCTTCCTCTCCGGCTCTGCCTTGCTTCCCTCTTTCTTCTCCCCCTCTCCTGGGGGAGGTGGAGGAGGTGGAGGGACAGCAGAGCCATCTTCAGGTGGAGGTAGAGGAGGAGGGGGAGGGATTCCAGCAGGCACACCGTCTGCTGGCAGAGGAGGTGCAGGAGGTGGTGCAGGAGGCACTGTCCCCTCTGCAAAAGCAGGCGGGGGAGGAGGGAGGTGAGCGAATATCTCCTGATCCAAAGGAGCGTCCGTCTCAGCAGGAGGAGGGAAGTCAGGGAGAGGGATGCACTCCTCCTCAGCATGAAACCCCTCGTCCACCTCCTCTTCTTTGGACGCATCCCTGTTGGCGCTGGCAGCTTTCGGAGCTTTCGCCTCCGCAGCAGGTTTCGCCGCGACCGCTCCCAGCGAAGGATCCACACCTCCGAAGTTCAGGAGGTCAATGAGCTCTGTGGCCTTGCGGGACGCCTCCTTCTTCATGCGTTTGAGCTCAGCGTCTCGGCGCAGCTGCAGCTCCTGTTTGGAGGACTCGCACAGCTGGGACACCTCGTCCTCTCTCTTCTTCTGCAAGCGCTCAATCTCTCGCTCCAACTGCAGGATCTCCTCCATCTGCCGGGCCTCATCCTAGAGGGGAAGAGAGGAGGGAAGGAACGTGTGAAGCATCAAATAAGCTAAAAATGTCATTTTGTTTATTCTGTTAATCAAAGGGAGCAGAATTATTTTAATTAACTGTATTTTAAAAAGAAACATACTGAAGAAGCAGCCTTTTCCTCTGACGCCTTTTTCTCAGCTCCTTCATTCACTTCCTCCTTCTCCCCTTTGCCCTGCGCCTTCTTCTCCTCCTCCTCTTTCTTCTTCTGCTCTTCCTCCTTCTTCTTCTTCTCCTCTCTGAGTTTTCGAACTCGAGTACGAGCCACCTGACCTCGCCTGTGTCTCTGCAGCACCAGCGCCGCCTTACGCTGCTTCACAAACCGCCTGCGCTGGATGTGCTTTCTGAAGTGTTTCTGCAGGGTGACGACGCTGGCTCGCACACGCTTGAAGTGTTTCCTGTGAACAAAATGGAAAAACACATAAAACACAGCGAATAAGAACGAGCACATATACCTTTTGTAGCCTTTACAGAGGTACAACCTTGTACACGAATGCCTAAAATTCAATCGCTTCCTCAGTTTCTTACTTGGCAGAGAAAGTGAGCAGGTGGGCTCGAATTATCATGGCAGCTTGGCGTCGCACTTCGTCCCTGTCTTTCTCTAAACGCTGCTCCAGAGACTCTTTCATGAACACCTGCAGAACAAAGGTGAAGGTATACCAGGAAGATGTCTCATGCAATGTATAGAAAACCTATTTAATGAGCAGTGGTGGAAGAGGTGCTCAGATGTCGCCGTCTTCTGAGAACCACGTATCTCTCAGCTTTGTGACGATGTATTTGTCTTAACCTATGATGAAATCCTTCAGTTTCTCAGAAAAATTCTAATCCAAATCACCAAATTTGGAGATACATGGTTTTCACTGGACAGGAAGGGTATAAAAAGTAACTAGAAAGTAAAGCTGTCAGACAAATGTAGTCGAGTAAAGAGTACAATATTTGTCTCTGAGGTGCAGTGGAGCAGAAATATTAAATGAAGATACTCATGTGAAATACAAATACCTCAACTTTGTACTGAAGCACAGTACTTGAGTAAATCTACTTAGTTACTTTCCACCATGTCCAAAAACTACAAACTCTTACCTTGGTCTTGCCAAACTGCCACTCTTTCTTGGTCTTGTCATATTTAATTAGAAGATCTGAACTTCTCTTCTTATCATCCGCTGCTGCTGCTGCTGCTGCTGCTACTTTCTCTTTCGCAATGATCTTATACCTGACAGGCAGAAAAGAAAGAGGACAAAGTGTGAGAGACGACAGAAGAGAGATCTCAGCAATGACATCTTAAAAGGGAAACAAATTCAGAAACACACAGAGATGCTTACCGAGAGAAGAAATCTTTGAAAGTTCTGCGGACGGGGAATCCAGCCCGACGGATCTTCACAGTCTCCAACATCCCAGAATATCTCAGCTGGTTGAGTACGACCTCTGGGTCAAACACATTTGGATTCTACAAGTGAAATAACAAAGATTATTTAACATTAAACCGATACTTCATTAGTGTCTTTGAGGCTCTGACCACAGTATTAATGTGAATTTGAGAACTGATGGAGGTTTGAGACAAAAACAGACCTTTTGCATGTTGGGTTTAATGCAGCGAATGAAAAAGGGGTTGGATACACTCAGAGTGGCCATGAGAGCGTGAAGGGAGTCCTGAGGAGACAGAGAAGGAAAACAACAACTCAGCAATTCCTTCAATGATCAATGACACTTGAAAAATAGTCTGTTAAAAGATTCATCTTTAGCTCTTATAGATATCTTATATAAAGTTATTTAAGACTGTTTCTTAAAAAGTGAGGATTTGCTGCTTTTCTCTGTTTTATATCACCATAAAGTAATATCCTTGAATTTTGAACTATGAGTCAGACAAAACACACATTTGAAGATGTCTCCTTGGGCTCTGGGAAAATATAAAACTAAGCACTTCCTTTCATCCATAACTATTCTCTCATCTGTCTGCAGCGCCGACCTTTACACCCTTCGTTATGAGTCGCTTGTTATTTAAGGCATCTAATAATATCAAATTGCTCGCCTCACTCACCCTGAACTGGGAGCTCACGGTAGGTTTGCGTCTGGCCGTTCCCATCTTCTCCTCGTTGTTCCTGCTGCCGACCTTCTCAAACAGGTCATAGATGAAGTCCAGTCTGAAAGGCAACAGAGACATAATGGATTAAACAAAATCGGGAACAGAAGACAACTAGGGCTAATTTTTGTACTTGAAGAATTTATATATGTGCTGTATATATATTTTCAGTTCCCCCACATTATATTGAAAGCAGGTTATAACTTTTCTTAATGAGACTTTTGATAAAGTTTGTCAGAAACACATTTTTATACCTTTTGACTTTTTGTATTTGGTTTATGGTTTTCACCCAACAATAAAAATTTGATGTCAAAGCAGAATTAATCGGCACCAAAGATTCATATCAGCACATAAAACTGGATGAAATTAAGATGGATTTATTTGTCAAAGCATTTTTTCTTTGAATGACTGAAATGAATCTGTTACTTAATACAATCTCATGACTTATTACAGCCCCAGTAATCTATTCATTTAGTGTATCTGGATGTCCTGCCTGCTGTCCTTGAGCATGTTCAGGATGTCGTCTCTGAAGGTGTCTCTGTTCTTCTCCAGGATCCCTCTAACATCATACAGCACCTGACCGAGACAGACATCATGAGTCCGCACAATAACATACACAGTATGCTGATATGAAGTGAATTAGCTGTGTGTGACTCACCTCGCCGGCATAATGCTTGATGCCGAACTGATGGTCAGCAAGTCTGGGTTTGACATAGTAAGGATTCGTCTGCAGAAAACAGACCCCAGAAATGAAACACAATGTGACATTTAATACCGACACAGCAGATTTTTTGAATAATGCATGCAGCTTGTGTAAATAACTCACAGAGTGTCTGCTGTGCAACTTCTCCAGCAGAGTGAAGTCGGTTCCTTTGGGGAATCGACTCTCTTCATTGACTAGAGCCAACAGGCCCAGTTTCTAAGAGAGAGGGGGGAAAAAACATGTTATCGCATTATGAAATCTGTACCACTTTTTAAAGACATGAGTCCAATATTATCAGATCAGTTTTCCAGAGAGCGTCTGAGGCCGGCGTCCAGCGCAGCTCTTAACAGACAGCAGCTTTTATTTTAACTCACTTCAACTCGACTCTTACTGAGAAAAGTGTGTAATATTTCAACGTCCTCGCCAGATGCACACAAGATGTTAAGATTTAAGATTTGGAAGCTTTTGCTGCACTAACTGGCATTACTACAACTCCAAACACTGTTTATGTTTCAAGCCATTTTCCTACCTTCTCTATAAGGTCAAGACACTCTGCATTGTCCATCCAGTCTATAGCGTCCCACTGAACACCTTCCCTGTAAACACAAACAACATCTATGGAAAAACTGGCGTACAGCATTTATATAACTTTATATAACAGCCTACTGTATTACACACTGAACAAAACACTGGTTAAAAAAGATGATAATACTTTTTTAGTATTGCTATCTCATTTCATAAACATGCACTAATCAACTCTTTTGAAATCACTTCATAAAACTCACTTTTATTGGATAACCATTCCTTAAATTTATGTTTTATCCTGTTTAGGTTTTATTTTTTTACACTTTTCACTGTAGTATTCTGTTTTATACTTTTCTTATATTCGTCTTGTGATGTAATTAGCATTTGACTATTTATTCTGTTGGTTTTACTGTTAAGCACTTCATAACTGTGTTAACAATAACTGCAAACATCTTTAGAAATAAAGTTATTATTATTATTGGAAGAGTTGTAAAATATTAGCTCTATCAGTAGAGACCTTTGAAAAAACAGGAAGTCAACAAGGTCCTTCAAGGGATTAAAGGCTAAAACATTCAGACAATTACAACATACATAACAGTAAGGTTGTGTAGTATAACCAATATATAAAAAGTGACTCAAATAGCAACGGGAACTAAAATAATAAATTACATTAAAACAGAACATCAATAGAACGTCAAATTGAAACAATTATGTTTTAAGATTTTTATGAAAAGTGTATCGATCGCCTTGAGATTGAGAGGGATGTATGTCTTAGATCATACAGGTTTGTTAAAATACAGGTTTGTTAAAATGCAGGTTTGTAGAAGTGCACCTGTTATAATCGAGCTGCTCCAGGGAGAAGATGTGCTTGTTGAAATACTCCTGAAGTTTCTCGTTGGCGTAGTTGATGTTAAACTGCTCAAACCGATTCACCTGGAAGAAAAAGACACATGTCTTACAAACAGATCTGTCTCTGGTCTGCCGGTACGTAGAAAACAGCTTCGGGCTAAACAGCTTCAAGTTCTGACCTCAAAGTTCTCGAAGCCAAAAATGTCAAGGATGCCGATGGATTTGAAGTTTTCCTTCCCTTTGATCTTCTGATTGATCTTGAGGATGATCCAGGAGAAACACTGGGAATATAACGCCATCGCAACGGAGTCTCGGGAATCCACGGCCTGTAACGATGAGGAGGGAACCCGACGGAGCGTTAGGGAGGCAGAGATCGATCAAGATGGGGAGAATAAATGTGTGTGTACATGTGTGTGCTGACCTGCTCTATAGTAAGTGGGGAGCAGATTTCCTCTCCTCTGAGGATTATGGAGCGCTGAGTCAGGACTTCAGACAGCTGGAAGGCGTCCAGGCCCAGCAGCTCACTGGCATTAGTGACCACTGCAAAATGGATAAAGATGCATTACACTCCTGCAACACATCTATCTAAGTTTTACTTTCCCTGACTCACGTTACATGCAAACTCACCTTGCTTGGTGGTGATCTGGGCTCCTCCTGCCGTCATGAACTCGATGTTTCCCAGCTGTAAGACTCCTGACAGCAGCTTAAACATGTCTCTGATCTCCTCCTCTGTGAACTCTAACACCTTCAGTGCCTCCTACACAGAGACAAGCGCAGGAAAAGAGATTAGGTGTTACCAACAGAAGAGGTGCGATTTTTAAAATTCTTTGCAGGCAAAGATTTAGTCATCACGGTCTGACTGGGAACGTAAAAGGAATATGGCATGGTTGCTGATTCGGCATCAATGCACTAACTCACAGAGGTTTGATAAATGGTGTTTTTAACGTACAAACATTTCTCTGAGCTGGAGCTCCAGGCAGAAATACATTTAACCTCTAGATGCACCTCATGGATTCTCTGTTGGTTTTTTTTTTTTACAAGAAACAACTACAAAGAAGAAACAGGGAGTGCCAATTATTAAACCTAGGGACAATTTGCAGGATCAAAAAGTGTATTTTTCCATTTGCAGGCTGCAAGTATCCCCTCTGGGTTTGAAATTTCGTCTCTATATCGCTTAGTTCAGGAGTTAAAAACACGACTAAATTCAGATTACGAGTCAGATATTAGTCTTTCAGTATGTCTTTGTGTTCATAAAGTTTATGGGAATCTGCTCATACCATGCTGACAAATAGACTAACCCTTGCAGAGGTAAAAACATAAAGGGCAATGTCAAAAAATTAAGTCAGCTATTATGTTGGATGATCAGCATCTAACTAGTCAACTAATAAGCATAGATAGCTAATGTCAAGTGTGGTTGGTGTAAACCTAACTCAGCTCAGACTACTACTGAACAAAGATAACTGACAGTGATATGAATGCATTTTAGTTTGATCATTTCTTCTTCCAGAAATAAAACTCCGACAAACAGACAAACAGAGCAAAGGTCATCACACCAACCATGACACTGTTGTACAGTTCTTTGTCATTCAGGCTCTTGTCCTTCAGACATCCTGATTGGCTGAGGTAGTGGAAAGATTCAGGAGGGTCTTCCAGGAAGTAGATGCCTGATAGAGGAAATATATAATGTCAGTGTGATACTGGCAGAGGCAGAGACCCTTCACTGCACCTTGTAGATGTTGTTTGGAAAAGTTGCAATGAAATTACACATGTAAGATTTTTCTTTTTCTTTTTCATCTTTTCCTCACTTTTATGCTCCTTGTTAGCTCCCGCCAGCAGAGCGTAGAAGATGTGGTAGTTTCGTTCTCCAGGGTTTTGTCGCACCACTCGATTCTACAGAAAAATCAATGCAACAAAGCCACAATTAACATTTCATTATGACTCACAAGGAAAAACTGACTAATGAATTTGAACTTGATGGGACCAGGCTGCAGATGTGGACTTGGTTACCTTCTCCAGTAAATCTGAAAGGTAAAGAGTCAAGGAAACAAACCTGAGTTCTTCACCATTACACTCCTTCAGCAGATCTTTTTGTTCAATAAAAGCACATGAAATAATATATTAATAAAAGCACATACCAATCGTGGTACATTTGATACAAATACAGTTATTTTGAATATAAGGATACAGTCAATGACGCAGCCTCCCTGGATGTTGCCGCCCTCAGAGAAGTGAAGTTGGATGAATTTCCCAAAGCGACTGGAGTTGTTGTTGTAAACAGTCTTAGCATTTCCAAACGCTTCCATGATCGGACTGCAAAGAGAGTAAAACTTTGCAGTTAGAAGTTAATGAAGTTTAGTTTGTCTGCATCTATCTGTGCATGCAGTGCCAGCCTCTAATATGTGAGCATTTGCTGCTTTTGTCTGTTTTATATTACTGTAAACTGAATATCTTTGGGGTTTGGGCATAACAAGCTCCTTTTACAGACCAAATAATCAATCGATCACAAGAGAAAATAATCAACAGGTTAATCAATAAAAAAAATACATTTAGACTTTTTCTCAAAGACTTGAGATCTGACTCAAACTTGTCCCAAAAGACATGAAAACAGTTCTGGCAGTAACAGTAAAGGAAGAGGAAACTGTTTCTTCTTCACTTTACTCATCTGTACCTGCTCTGTACGATGGCCTGCTCCACTCGTGTACTTTTCTCTGATGGAGGAGTCCCGGCCGAGTTCTGGCTCATCATCGACAGGAACTGAAGCAACAATTTAGTGCTCTCCGTCTTCCCTGCCCCCGATTCACCACTGCAGTCCACACACACACACACACACACACACACACACACACACACACACACACACACAACCTAATTTAATTAAATACACTGTGACCTTCTGTGACATTCCCATATCTCAAACTGGTCTGGTTGTTTAATTGATACCAAGGTTTGATAGCTTCAGAGATATTGCATCAGCTCCCAGTCTATCTCAATCAGGACACCAAGTGAGACGAAGCCTGAGAGTAATTGAGAGTATGATGAGACGTCTGACCCTCAAAACCGCATTGAGTCAGGTAGCAAAGCAAGCCAGGAGGCGGTTAACCAACTTCACCCAGTGGATTTATTTTATTTACTGGTGGAGGGACGCCATTCAGTCATATCAGTGGTCTGATATTCATGATGTAAGGGAGACAAAGAATATTTGTTTGCACTATGGATTAAGTTAGTCTAAACGGATTAGCATAAAAATACAATGATATTCCAGTTTCCAAAGATGTCACAATCATCATCATCATCATAAAATCACAATCGGGATATTTTTATTTCCTCTTGTACTTAGGTATCTGTAACAGTATATACACCTGCTTTGGTTGTTGGTTGTCAGCACATGTAAGCATAAATTGTGTGTCGAAAACATACAAAAACCAAAGTGTGAAAGTGATATTTTGTGCTCATACAGGCTTATGTGCAAGAATTGTTCTCAGCCTAGAAACTTCAACAAGACTCCATGTAGTTTTTGTACAGATTAAGCAAACCAAATTAAATCAGCCAAGTTAGTGCTTCCCCTTGTTTTCAGTCTTTATGCAAAAGAAGCTAACTGCCTCTGGGCTGCGGCTTCATATTTACAGCGATATCGATCTTCTCATCCAACTCTTGCCAAGAAAACGTATAAGAACGACTGCATTCAGGGAGATAAAAAATGCATGTGTTACTGTGGGTAAGTAGGACACGAGGAATTGTTTCTAAAAACGGAGCAACCCTCTCGCCTATTGCATGCTGGGATTGGCTGCGGTCCCCCTCTGGTACAGGATCTAAGAAATGGATGGATGGCTTGGAAGGCCAAATTAGAGGTAAACCAGTATATTTAATCAAAAAAGCCTCCTCCATGGCTGAAACTCACCTGATGAGGACACACTGACTGTCATGGCGTTTCCAGATGCAGCGGTAACATTCGTTGGCCACGGCAAAGATGTGCGGTGGGAGCTCCCCTAGATGGTGCTTGGAGTACAGGTCCACCCTGTCTGGGTCGTACAGACCAGGGATCTGCTTGTAGGGGTTGACGGCTGCCAGGATGCTGCCGATGTTAGTCTGCAAAGAGTCAAGGAGAGACATGAAGGTTCGGCCTCTGTGTCACTTCACTTTTCTTTTGTTGTTTTTTTTCCACTTGTATCCGAACAGATAAAAGCACAGACACACATATGCAAAATACATACAGCACATATATGTCAAATTTTAAGGCGGCCTTGTGTTGATATTAATCTGGATTGGAGGATGAGGGAACGCAGACAGATCACCAGATTTTTATTAGAAAGCTGAGGTCAAATCAGTGAGATGATGGAGGAGGGAGGCCTGATTTCCATTTTGAACTCTTTGTACTGAAACAGTCACCTTGCTTTCTGTCTTCCTGCATTCAAAACTCCAGGTCAGCCTGTCTTCCATCGTGTCATATTACCCTGTCTGTGCATTTTGTGTTCTCATATAAAACTGTGCTGAAGGACACATATGCACATAAATGCATGAGCACACAGTGACACAGAAAGCTGAGCCACACAGGGTAAATTCTTATGATCAGCTTAAGGGAAATCCGTGTATGGACAATATTTCATCATCTAGATTAGGTCACACCCAGAGAGGCTGTTATTGGTCTGTTGTCTGATAATCTCTCAGGTTGTCGAGCTTTCCAAACATCTGACTTTCAACTCACCATAATGTTCTGGGTTTTGGCCTTGATCATAATCAATTGATCTCAATGTCCACTTTCTAAGCACAAACAGAGATTATGGTCTTTTCAGTGGACATGGGTGAGATGAAACCCCCAAGGCAAGGTGGGTAATGGAGTTTTATGGACATCAGCTAATGCATCGTTTCATTACAGCAGATACACATAAACAAATTAGTACATTAGTACAATTCATTTCTCTGGTGAGTATTGAGTCAATTATGGAATCTGAGAAACAGCAGAGCATTTTGATGCAGTCGCAGATTTACTGTATATATAGAGAATATACATTCATGCCTGTAGAGACAAGAAGAAACATGCATGTTTTTGTCATTTTACTGTTTCAGCTTCTGTCTACACTGAAAATGTGTGCATTGAAAGTGTTTGTATTTGTCATCCAAAGAGTTTTCAAAATGGTCTCAAATGCATTATCAGATCAGGAAGCCAGCCAAGCCTATTCTGATCATGGTATATGTTGTGGCAAACGGTCAGCAGCAATGTAAAGTGTATATGATTAATGGGCTTAAACATCCACAGCTTATACAAAGCCACTGAAATCTTTTTTTCCTAAAGAATGAAAGCAAGAAAGAAAATTGAGTCTTGCCAATGCGGTCAGATAATTCAAGTTGATCCCAATGTTGCTGTATCAGTAGTTCTTGTATTGCAATGAGTCAATCTGTCCTGTACTAGTATTTAAAAAATTACACTTGAGCTGTTCGTCATTTCATTTGTTGGTGACTGAAATGATCACACTCCATTTACAATTTGACTTATCATAAATTAAGATTTTACAGTCTTAAAGTGACAATCCTGAAGATTTTCTTGAATGAAATCCCATTTTTTAAGCTATTAATCTCCAACTCCTCAGCATGAAATCAGATCACAGATGCAGTTAAAAACAGTGTCAGTTTGTTTGGCCGCACTCCAAACAGATCTGCCAGTTACTCCTCTGTAGTATTAAACCACAGGTGTTGCCAAATTAGACAGGATTAAAAACTTGAGGATTAAAACTTCATTTGTAGTTTTAACTGGTGATTTGATTTACTACACTCTTCTCGCTTCATAAGAGACTCCCCTCCCTCTCCATTTATTCCACTTAGAGCAGATGGGTCTCATAAGATGATTTGTGTTTCCCACTAAAAGCCTCATGCATGCAAAGATTACTGGAAAAGGAGAAGGGGGGCGCATCAAGGCACAAAGATAATGTGCACACACGCTTGGCCACATGCATGCATACACACTCTCACACATCTGAATGCACTCACATAGATGTTATCCTTCTGGTAGCGCTGGTACAGGTTATGCATGATGGCGGCCTCGTGCAGCTCGGCCAGCGCTGACATGTCCTCCACGCCGTCGATGCTGGACTGGTGCATGGCGTACACCCGCTCCCTCGTGACCTCAGCCTGCTGCAAGTACAACACCTGGAAGACAACAAGACAAGCTGTCACTCATCGTCCCTTTGAGTTTGTCGAATTACGCCCACAACATCTATTTCCACATCAGTCAGTGATTTCCTACATTTCCTGCCACGGCTGTCATGAATCCTGACAATACACCTGAATTTGATGTGGTCATACTGCAGGAAGCTCTAAATGGATTTGACAGTGAACCCAAAGCAGGTGTTCCCTGACGGCAGACAACCAATGTCCACAAGAAATACAATAAATACTCCCAAAAATCAGACACACTGCTGCATTAAAGTAATGATTTAAAAATTATTTGTGTATTGAGTAATTTATCATGTAGCTGTCAATGAATCTGTTGAGATTGTTTAAACTGTCTTGTTAGATGAGCATTAAAGTTCATTCTTGAACTTGGAAACAGTAGTTTGACAAAGAAAAAGTCTCATTAATGTTTAGAATCTGAAGCGAGTAATGAGTTGAACCTGGGATTAAAACAAGGCTACTGCGTATCACACATAACGTCCTCTGACTGAAACATTCAATACTCACAAATCTGTTAATAAAAAAATGAAACATATGTCATTTATTCTGAGGTAGATATGATATATGTCAAGCAGGTATTGCTGCCTCCTGGATAATAAAGGTATGTTGTTCAGACTAAGGAGGAAACTGGTGGCCTCTCCATTTTTAGCATGAACAGACTAATTGTGATGCAACAATGACGAAAATCCACATGATGCAAATACAGAGCTTCTTCTTCTACCCAGACCCCAATCTCATCTGTCATCCATCACCATGGAAACTGGAGAGCGGGGGGGAGATGGGTGGGAGACGGACTGTGGGAGGGGAAGAAGAAGAAGAAGAAGAAGAAGAAGGACGGAAGCAGAGACAACAGATCTGATATGGCAGGACCTGACAGGTGAAAGCAGCTCAGTGCGTATTCATGTCAGGCAAACACACACACTCTGCTGCGACGATCACGGTCTTTTGCTCTTGGATGCATCACACACACACACAACGGGACAGAAGATAATTGTCATTGTATTTCAACATAAAGGTCGTTCAATCATTCCAGCAGAAATCAACCTGTCTAAGAATAGAAACCACGGCCTTTACAATGCTGGGTTGTTAATATGTCAGCTCAGTCTCACAGCCAGCCTCCACCCCGTGTGTGTTTGTGTGTGTTGCCGTAACAGATGTGTCGGGCGTCTGTTGAGAGTAGCAGAGGGACGCGCTGTAGGCGTTCAGACATCCTGTTCTTAAATAAATCTATTTCACTCCAGTAACACTGTCTTTCCACTGCGCAGAGCTGTTGCATGCAGACAAACAATGAACGAACTCGCAGCGGTATCATGTCTGCAAGTAAAATGTTGCTTGTGGCCAAATGCAAGACGTGCAAAGATCTTGCGGATAGTCTGATGATGAGGGTCTAACCCAGCGAGTCACTAACCTTTCCCCACTCACTCAGCTGTGATGAAATGACCCAATTACCCTTCGTCCTCCATTAGAGAGAGCGTAATTCAAGCGGGCTAACAGCTCACCATCTCCACTATGACCCCGTCCACTTGACTCCCCGTCTTCACCTTTTTACAACCGTGGTACTCAATCAAGGCTCTGACATGTTGCCATCCAAGCACAATTGCACATGTACAGTACATGCATGAGGATTATAGCTAGATGTCAGTGGCCATCTGTCTCATATCCTCTAAATTCAAATTCATGATTTTAATTACTGGTCAGATACTTATTTTTACCAATATGTCATTTGCATTCAACTATCTAGGACAGACACTGGGTAAATGTTATGGTTCCCAGATGCACAAACTGTGATAGCATTGATGGACAAAGGATGATTTGATGCCACTGACTGGAAAAACCTCATCATGCATGGCCAATATCATTCCCACCCAAAATATCTACTATTTCCCCAACAATAAACCCTGGGTGGAGGAAATCCTCAACAAGAAAAAAAGAGTCTTCTTCACCAGCTCCAAGACTGAAAAAAGGAGCATAACAGAGAGGTCAAGCGTGATTAAAACTGCCAAACTGAAACATAAAGACAAAGTGGAGCAAACATTTACGCGAGGGAACCTCCGCTCCGCTTGGCAGGGTCTCAAGAATATGGCAGCTGTGAACTGCTTCCACCACCCAGGTTGCAGGAAGCAGCCCAGCATCACTCCCCGATGACCTCAATTCCTTCTACAGCAGATTTGAGTCGGACAACAGCACCTTGCCAGATGCAACCATCTCCACTGTCAAACCTCTGAACTCATCATAAACACAGAGGGTGTGTGAGACTAAAGTGAACACAGCACCCGGGCCAGACAACAACTGTGGCCGTACCCTGAGGCGCTGTGTTGAGCAGCTAGGTGGCGTGTTCCTGCTCCATGGCCGGCGGCACAGCTGTGGAAACACTCCACAGTTAAGAAGAAGGGTACTATCAAGGTCCTGAACGACCTCAGGCATGTGGCTCTCACCTCTCTTCTGATGAAGACTATGAAGATTAAAAACCACATCATCAAGGCAACAGACTCAGATGGATTTTATTATTATGTTGCGTTAGTTAGTGTGACTCCAAATAAATTGCTCCATATCTGCTGGGTGGAAATCTTCTCTAAAGCTTAAAAGTTGATATGTTTTATGATTCAATTGCACCCAAGTAGCTAAAAATCAATTAATGCAGGCTTAATTAATTTATCTTTCTTGGTGCTCTCAACTTCCGCATCACTGGCATCTTGACCTCTGTGTATGGTTGTACACTTTTCAATGTGTGTGATGTATACCGGAGACACGGAGTGATGAGATGCATTAACATGCCTGTTAGTCACAGCTTGAACAGCTGTACACATGCAGAGACACTTTCATGTTGACTGTATTACAAGACCGGGGTGTATTTCTGTATCTGTGAGAACGGAGAAACAGAAAGTCCCTCAACATATCCGGCTTTTCTCTCTCCCTTATTTCCTTCCTCCCTCATCCTATTAAACCTCTCTCTCTCACTATATCTCCCTGTCTGCATGCCCTCATGTCTCAAACATCACTTATCTGTCACTCTCATCTCTCTTTCCCTTTGTACGTCACTCCTCTTTTATCCCTTCCCCCTCTTCTCTGTCACTTGCCTCTCTTTTCTCTATCTCTTCTCTCCATCTTTCCTCCCTTACATCATCCCACCCTTCATTAATTTTCAGCTCTCTGCCCCACGCTGCATTTCCCACATTACACCCTCCTTTTTCTTCTTCCACCTTTTCCTCTTTAACTATCTCTCCTCTTTACTGCTGGTTCCTGTAACCTCCATGCTTCGACGTGTCCCCTCAGCGTGTTTTTCACTGCAAGTCTGTAGTGATCTACAGTATTTCTCTCTGTTCACAGATTCACTCACACAGACTCACTTAACGTCTAAATGGCTCAATCTGAGGCTCCTGTGTGCAATTGAAGGCTTACTGAGAGACATTTCAATCAGAGAGTCAAGCATGCCTTTGCAATCCAGGGTAAATTATAGTGAGAGAGAAGATAAGACACACACACAGACACACAAACACACATACACAGACACACACACACACACACAGACTACATCAGCACATGGGTTGAACAGATGAAGGACACTAGGATGACTGAAATGGCGGCCTTGGTTTCGTTTGTCAAAATTCACCTTCACTTGTCTCATTTTCTTTCATTTACTGTCAAACTTGTTATAACGCTTGGTGCCTGAAGAAAACCAGATAGTTTGTCACATAGGTTGCTTCACATAACTTTGCTCTTAATCGTAAAATCCTATATAAAACCATATCAGGTTCGGATCTCAATGTTGCATTTACAGCAACCAGTGATGGTTTTAATGTATAACTAGATGTAATGTTTTCATACGAATGTAAACGTCCTATTTACAACAACCTATTTATGATTGTTATTATTAATATTTAGATAAAACAGATATACTTTCAGGCAGGTTTACTATTTCCTAATATATAGATTTAGGGGATTTGCACTTTCATGAAGTTTGGAGACTTGCAAGAGACGATTTTTATAAAGGATGCTCAAAATCAACACAGCATGAACCATGAATGATATCCTACATTTCCCATAATTCAATGAAGAGCGTCTCTTTATTAGAACCATCCATTTCTGGTACATGTCTTTCAAACTCTTTGGTTTGCAACACAGGCTTTCTGCTATTAATGTATATTTATAACATCATCTGGGTTATTAGTAGAAAGCTCCCTCCAGAGACAGAGAAGACATTAAACAGCTCTTTTACTCATGACAAGTAAACTAAATTTGATGTATAAAATCTCTGGACAAAGATGTATCCCCAGTAGTGGTCTCTCAGGAAAAACCCTGACATAAGATTAAAGCAAATAAATGCCCTCGCTACAGTTCTGGATTTTTACAATTGCTCCTAATGCCAAAGCTGCTTTCAAATATAAAGGCCTTAAAAAAGCAGATAAAGCTGAGATGTTTAGGGAAAACCACTCGGGGACAACCCAGATGCAAATGATTCAGAGAGACTATGAAGTGAGAAAGTATGTCAGCGACTGAAATAAAAAGCAGCTGAAGTGGAAGAAAGAAAGGTTTTTGCAAGTGTCTCTGTCTTATTCTTCCATTGCCCTCTGGTGGGTTTTTAACACACATACAGACACAAACTCACAATAACTATGACGACACAGAGAGTCTAAAATGAGATACCTCATGTTCAATAATTCATTACTGGAGAGAGGAACTGAGCAAAGACGTAGAATTAGCGAGAGACTGACGGAGTGAAGTGGAGAGAGAGAGACAGAATGAGAGTAATGTAGAAGTAGAGCATGGTTAACCAAGTTTGATTTGTCTTCAGTAGTGGTCTAAATCTAACACTGGGACATGATGTGTGGGAGAGGAAGCTTCTTAAAGGACGAGGCTGATGTTTTTCTTATTGCCTGTAATTCAACGAAAAGATCAAAACCAAAAAAGTGTTGATCCATCTCTCAGTACTTTTTGACTTCTCTGTCTTGTCTGTGCCCATACATTGATGAAGATGTCAACATTTAGAAATGGGTCAAACAGGACTGAATACTGTATTTGCTAAGGACTATTTTCAGCTGTGGATTAATACACATTTGGTGCTCTAGCAAGTGTTACATAACAAGAAGACTGTGTATATGGGACTGACTGCAATAAATTACCCATGTTCATTATAAAGAAGATACTGGTTGGTCAAAATAAACAATTTAAGACATTCGTGGACCTGAGAAGATGAATCTTTTGTGATCCTTAAAACTTCCTCTGATACAAGTGAAATGTCTGGAAGTCTGGATGAAATTTGGAACAGACATTCATTGTGCCCGTCAGGATGGACTGTAATAATGATCCCTTAATTTTTCATCACCAGGTAAAACTTTCAATTAGTCCAGTTGGTTTAAGACTAAATAGATTTTAATTCTAACTAATTAATGTTGGCATGGCAACAGTCTAAACAGTCTCTTGTTGACAATATTTACTCCCTCTGTGTCTTCCCTTTCATCATTGCTTCTCCTTTTCCAGTTAAATTGCTGCATTCATAACCTGCTTCACTCGTGTGAACACACTTTCACACACACACACACACACACAGTGCATGGAGCGGCCTTCCTGCAAAGCACTCTGATGTCTGAAGCTGCTTTACATGATTCAGGAGGAGAGCCAGGGGAGACAAGCCTCTTCATCTGACTTCACATATTAGCAGCAGCCAGAGTGAGGAGAGGGGGCGAGAGAGATGAAGATCGTGGAGCGTGGAGAAAGAGAGAGAGAGAGAGAGAGAGAGAGAGCAAGAGCTGTGGGCACAGTGACCTATATATCCTGCAGTGCTCTGTTCAGTGCAAGATACAGTATCATGCAATACTGTACGCACCTGCAGCTCTCCTCACCGACCTTGGATCAGAACTGGCAGACTTTCACAGGTCAGATTAGGATTAGGGAACACTGAGGGGGTATTTTGTATGATCTGACCCTTCAGATCAGATTATATTAGAGGCAAAAGGAGCAGCTGCAGCCAGCGGTGCAGAGGAAGTCGCTTTATCTTCAAACCAAAGTGTTATAGTGAGCTCCTTTGGACTGGCTTCAAGAGCCTGATTTTTGATGTGCTCATGTGTGTCTACAGCAATAATGTAATAGAAAATACTGCAAAGTGTCCAACAAAGCACAAAGTTATGCAAAATCATTCACTTCAATTCTAGTAAGGGTTGAATCATCGGAAACTGGACTTGGTTGTAGATTCTTGAAGGCATCAGTTTACATTTGTCAATGTATTGATTTAAGACCAGCTCTGGCATGACTGACAAAAACTTTGGGATAATGAGTGAACACCAAAAATACCACCATAAGAAGGAGACAATGCTTAAGTGAAGCCGAACTGTAATTCAACATATATTGCTTGTGTAAAATTAACTCCAGATCTGTGATGTACATCTTTAATAGCGCCTCGTACCCCTTGAATTCTTGCTTCTTTAACCACAGATCTTGGTAAATTGGATTGAGAAAAGAAGGTTAACACCACGCTTTAACTCTGTTTCTGCTGTCTCTGCCCTACAGCACCCATTCAGCACCAGGGTGTATAACACGTCTCATATGTCATCATCCTTTAGGATTTGGCAACCCACACTCATCCCATCCCAAGGGGGGATCTCTGCTTCAGTATCCACAGATAAGGGACATGGCAGAGAGACCGGGAAGGTGAGAGACAGACAAAGCAAGAGACAAAAAAGGAGACGTGTGTGTTTGTGTATCAGTGTTTTCGTGCACCAGTCTGACAGAGTTAAGTTAATCTCATTATGTGATACTAAACAAGTGAGTAACTCCGGGGTCCTCAGAGGGATAGAAGGATAAATCTGTGAAGATGAATGTGGGTCAGGAGATCGCACAGCTGCTTGTTTCTGTGCGACAGACAAAACAAGTCATTTCTGCGCTTTTTATTAGATGCATTCGATGGTGTGTGTGTGTCATTTGTTCTGTGTGTCCAAGTCCGGAGTCATTTTGTGTGCACACAAGGAGTAAGGCATCCCTGCAGCATGTTCTGTGCTCGCGTGAGCTCTCGCCGCGGCTTTCACGCTAGCTTCTGAAATCCAGGTCACATAACACACATAACTCATCGCTAATGTAACCTGTGTGTGCATACGTGCATGTTTGCGTGTAGTGTTTAAATGTAGGGATACAGGTGTGTGTATCTGTGTGTGTGTTTTACACGTGTCGCCTTTTGTCTGTGTTGACATATTTTCCCATGTCCAATAATTCCTGTGTGGGTGTAAATGTGTCCAATGTGCTTAAACGTGTCTGTCTGGTTATAAATGCAAGGTTGGAAGTTTAGTTTCTTGATTAACCATTGAGTTAAAATGTCAGAAAAAATAACTGTGATAGTATCCAAGAACTCAAGGTGAAAGTATTGAAGTTGCAAGTTTTGTCCAACCAACAGTCAAAAACTAAAAAGATATTCAGTTAACTGTCATATGTGACAAGATAAAGCAGCAAATCTTCACATACAAGAAGCTGAAACCAGTGAAAATCTTGGCATATCTGTTTTTAAAATGACTGAAAGAGTTAATTATCAAAACAGTTGCTGATGAATTTTCTGTCAGTCAATTAATCGATTAATTGTTTCAGCTCTACATTCATCTAGGACAATTACTTTGACATTCTTCAAACATAGTTTCCTGTTTTAATCCAACATCAATGACATAATAGATCAGTAAAGTATCAATATCACAAAAACATCTTATAAGCCAGTATCATGACTATGGTCTGCCATAGTTTTTATGTTATCATCAGTATGTTCATTCATTATATTACCTTCACACCATCCATTTGTTCTATATTTATCTATATCCAGTTCTTTGCTGACCCAGTTTCACCACAAGTTCATTAAAGTTTCATCTAATCTAATCTAATGGTGTTCTCTAAGCAGTAAGCTATATGGATTTAAGGGAGAGGTAAAACCTTGGATCGTGGGATGAGATATTTGTGCATGATCAAAGATTTGAGATATCCTGTGGGATTGGTTTTAGCTCTTGTTTTACCAGTCATTTTACCTTCCAACCCTCATTTATTGCAATGAATGTTGAGAACAGAATGATGCAAATACAAGCAAATGAGATGAGTTTGCTGCTCAGGGTGTCTGTGCTCAGCGCGACAGGATGAGGAGCTCGGACTGAAAGGAGTAGAAATGCAGAGGCTGACATTATGCATCATTATTCATTATTCTATTTTTGCTTGATTTGCTTGCAATGTAGGAAAGGTGGTGAAATCTTCACATGTCAAAAGGGGAAAAAATGTGGGTGATTGTGTAACATGCAATAAATTAGATGACTGTAGATGGTAACTGTCTTCTGTGGTAACATCAATGTGGTAACAAAAATCCAAAGAACAGTCAGCATGCAGTCACAAATGACTGACATGAGATGGCAGAATAGAAGAAATAAAACCTATAACAGTACCCTTCCAGTCCAGCTGAACTTAAACGAAAGGTAAATGAACGAGCTAAAATATTTCCTGCTTCATGAGTGAAAAGACTATGAATGATGTAAAGGCTCGCCCGCAGACCCCTGGTAGTTGTGAGTTATGCTGATTTAACACGGCGGCTTGTAGTTTTGCAGCCACAGCATTTGTAACTCAGAATTGGTAATGTGGTGAACTGGGTCAGGACGTGTAGATTACAGAACCGGAGTGACATGGCAGCTGCGGAGAGAAGATGAAAAATAAAAGTAAAGCAAATGCTGTTAAATCTTGCATGTTTCCACCAGGGCACATATATCAGTGTAATTTTCATTTTGTTATCAAAATGCTTCTAGGGTTCACTCAGCTTTTTGGACACTGGAATCAGAAATGTATATATGACCAAGATCAGGAGACCCATGGGCAGAGCGACAGGGAGTGACGCGGAGCCTGGGACTGTTTGCACAGGTCGCATCCTGTCGTAGCCGGGTAAAGCCCCTCGTCCTGCTGATTCTCTATCAAATATTCACCGCCTCCTGCAGAGCTAACATTTAAACACCGACAGCCAGCAGAGAGGGAGGGGAGCGGGAGGCAAGGGGAGCTGGATGGGGGTTGGGGAGGTTAAGGACGTTCATAATCCAGAGCAAAGAGAATGCCTGCTCCTATAACCAATCCTCTATTTTGGGAAATGCCCGCTGTGTCCTCGAACATGAACGGCGAAGCAGCAACATGAAAAGACGATGCTTTTAGAGCAGCATTGGGCCATTCTGTGTCTTAGAGGCTCATTGTATGTGTGAGAAAGAGAAAGTAGATGTGGATGGTCTTTGGGGGGGATGAAGGGAGGAATGACGAGACTCTTGAATTCAGGCTAAAGAACCAAGTCTATTATTAGCTCCATCTAAACGCTGCCAACTGGAGCGCATGTGTGTGGTTGTGTGTCTGCCAAACACATCAGAAAAACATTAAATCCAAAGAGCAATGTGTGCATGTTCTCGCTCTGATACAGATTAGACGAGCACACGCATACTCATAATGAGATTTAAACATTCAATTCCATTATTTTGGCAGGGGGTGTGGTGTTAAAGGGTCGGGGCTCGGGCCGCCGCCTGGCTTTGCCATTTAGAACAGCCACAGGCAACGCTGTCCTGACATCTGACATCCTGAAATGAGCATGTGCGTTTGTGCTCCCATAATGCTCTTCATCTATTCTGGCTCTCCTCTGGAGGCTGAATGTGTGTCAGAGATGAGTTTTGCATATGTATGAGGAGGAAGAGGAGGAGGAAGGATGGGAGTGCGGCAGGAAAGTGGAGCATCATGACCAGGAGTTGCTATTGATCCACACAGGAGAGGATGAACCTGCACAGCTGCTTCACCTTCACCCTGACCTTTATAAGAAAACTAACACACAGTCCAGATGATTACAAGCAACAGCCTCTAATCTAATGCTGACAATGTTTACATGTCCTGTCTGGTTTAAACTAATTAAATATGTTTTCAGTCTCTACACTGTTTGCAATTTTCTTCCATTATACAGTTTACTAAATAAACAGTCTCCTTCACATCAAAAGTTTAACATTGTTTTTCCAGATCATCAGTTTTAATGAAAAATCAGTGTTGAGGCAACGTTGCGGCCTCGTGAACAGCAACGTCCCTGGTCCCCGAGTTGACTTGCATTTCTGCATCATTGTACACGGACCATTTTCAGACAAACAGTCTGAGAATGACTTCAAAACTGCGATGGAAACAGTCTACAGTCAACTCTATAATAAATGTATAAAATTCCTCCAACACATTTTTCAAAACTGCATAATTAAAGCAATATGTAAATTAAAAACCACCTTATCAAGACACATAGCACATCCCTGTGTGCTCCTGCAAACCTCAGATCAAAAATGTTCCAAAAATCTGAATAATTTTAAAAATGGCTTGTTGTCTTTCACAAACTGAAGCTACTCACCAATCTGTGTGTGTGTTTATCCAATATGAATGAACTTAAGTAATCTATCAAACATGATCAGAGAAGACAGACATGAGCAGTTTTGTGTGTATGTGTGTGTGTGTGTGTGTATGTGTGTGTACATTTCTTACCTCGCCATAGTCGGTTGTGATGATGAGGGTTCCATCTCCACAGGAGTTGACTGTGGCAGGAACCAGCTGCTCCTTCTCTCTGACCCAAACACGGGCCCCCTGGATCACAGACACACAAAGACTGAAGTTAACAAGTGCAACCAGTACAGGAGAAAAAGGTGTTATTAAGGCAGGATGCTTTCATTTTGAAAGATACGTGTATTTGGAGTAAACAGGAAGTAGTGTCGGCAGAGCTTGTTTACAGTGACTGTCTGTGGATTTACAGTGGTGCTCAGCGATAAAAGACGGTGAGAAGTCAGCTGTGTCACAGTGAATCGCTAACAACAGCCAACAATATCTGTGGACAACAGCCAAACACACACAACCTGGATGTCTTATCAGAGTTTAAATATAGATTATTATTTTAAATCTAAACTGACCATTTCACTACTGATGCAATATGTCATAATTATTCTGTATGATAATAACCATCCTCGTAGCCAGAAACCCATGAAATGAAATTTCAGAGCAGTGATTGTAGAGTAACTCGTATAATTAAAAATTGGTAGAATTAAAGGAGGATGCATCCGTGTGTGTGTGTGTGTGTGTGTGTGTGTGTGTGTGTGTGTGTGTCTCAGTGGCACAGGAAGTGTGCTCTTTCCCAACAGACAAAGCCCTCTTTCACACACTTGCTGACCTCTGACCTCCAACCTTAAAAAGGGGCACAGCACAACAGAGGAGAGGACACAAGAGAGGAAGAGGAGGAGGAGGAGGCGGTGGTCGACTACTGAAGTACTGTACAGACAGGAAATGGACCACATGCCCTCCCTTAAACGTGTCCAATTTAGTGTATTGCACCAATACCCAATGTACAACATGCATTTGAGAGGACATCAACAAATGGCGTAAATGAAAACATAATGGACTAAATGAACCCATTATTCAGAGCTGGAACTTAAATTAGATTCTTGAATAGATCCCATGTCTCATCTTCTAAAATGTAAGATTAGTTGCCTTTCTGTTTTATGGTTTTCATGGTAAATTGAATATGTTTGCAGGTGCCTGGCAAAACAAGACATTAGAAGACATTATCTTGGACTACAGAAAGATGTGACCGTTTTCTGACATTTTATAGTCCATTAATTAATTAATTAAATGATATTGAAAACAATTACAGCCTTACAAATTTATTCCATTACACTCTCTGTTACAGTGTTTTTAGTAAAGTCTGTTTGCAGTAAGTGTTGTCATGGTTTTGTTCTCTTGTGTTTTTACTAGCTTATTTTCAGTGTATGTTGAGTTTTATCCTCCAGTGTTTTTGGTTTAGGGTGTAGTCTTTGTTCAGGCTTTGCTTCAGTGGCTGGAGGTGTGGTCTTCAGGTGCTGGGGCCCCCTCTCCTTTCTCACACACGTTTCTCATCTCACCTAACGACTGGCAGCTTAAATACCCCTCTCCTTCACCTGCAAGCTGCCAGATCATTTAGTTTTTCTTGTAAGTCCTGGAGTTTCTTCTGTTAAATAAATCCCTTTTACCCAGTCACCCTCGTCTGTGTGTTGCTCCTGGGTCCAGTTTAACCAACCCCAAACGTCACAAGTGTCACTTTGTATCAATGTGTTTCTTGACTTTTTTAAACCCGAGACATAATTAATACTAAGTCTAAAGCTTGAGAGGGTGATTGAGCCCTGAAAAGACTCTGTGGGACACCAGATGTGTGCATCTGAATGAAGTGAGCAACAGAGGAGGGGTGGAAATGAATTGTTTTAGCAACAGATGGTCCCAAACCCCCGAGCACCCCCCAACAAATTCTATCTCTTTCATTTTCCTCTCCTTCTCGCTCTCTTTTAGTCTCTTTATCAATCTGACACACACACACACACTCTGATGATAATAGAAAACCAGTCATGCCCCAGGCGGTGCAGTTAACCAGGCAGAAATCATTCACACACACATTCAGTATACTATATATACACACACTGTTGGGTAGCTCAAGGTGAAGCTTAGGGGGAAGAACGTCTGAATGCTTTTGGATACACACTTTAACACCGCTGGCTTTGCTAAACATAAACTCTTGTAGTCCAACATGCATCAGTGGCAATGGCAGAATTTAAGGCATACACAAAATGCACATCAACCTTAACCTAATTTTGGGTCATTAACTATAACACTTAAACACCTAAACTAAATTATTATTAAACATTTATCTTTGGGTGACTTGACTGAGCATGAGTTAATCAGGACGATGTCTCCTAGTGAGGTTTCTTGTTCTCGCTTTTGTGACTAAACCATTGTTCTGATGGTGTTTCCAGAATCCTCAGACTCTTCTACCCATCTAGATAAAATAAATATTCTGTCCACTATGTGATAAAAAAGACCTTTAACCTGTTTCCCAAGCTGTGTCTCTTTTTCCAAGCAATGATAGGAACTGCTCAAATTGTACAATGTGAACTAGAAGATTTAATACTCGTTGTACTATATTGATGTTTCTGTTCAAAGAACACAAACACAAGATTTTGTTTGTGTTTTACAAAAAGAGCAAGAACAGATGTGTATAATTTCCAGCCATCTGTGATGGGAAATACAGTCACAACAAATCTGATGCTTAGCTCTGTGGGTGTCACGTCATTGTAAAACACGAGAGACACAAACTAATATGTGACATGCAGTAACACAAATAGAGAAGAGTCATAAAGTCAGACAAGAGGCTTAATAATGTCACTTACACAGCAATCAATTATCATTAACCACCAGGAGCTACTGGTCATACAAGATCAAGTAAGGCTGGAGTGGAAAAACCTCTGAGTGTGCAATTGAGAGAGATTTATGGCTTAAGAATTCAACTTTTCATTTGTGAGAGAACTGTTTCTGATCTCAAAAGATCAAAAGGTCTCACTTTAAAAATCTGAAAACAGACACAAAATGCAATCATTCACATAAAAACCATATGGTAAGTGGGATATAATTGGGTTTATTTGCAGTAACTCACCGCCACACCAGGATGGCAGCACTTTAGCCCAGACTGAATTATCTCAATAACTATCGGAGGGATTGCTGTGAAATTCTGTGCAGACCTTAATGGCCCCCAGATGATGAATTTGCATTTGAGAGTGAAATGTCTTGTCAGCATTTGGATGGATTGCCTTGAAATTTGGTTCAGACATTCATGTCCCCCTCAGGATGAATTGTAGTACCTTTGGTGATCCCTGACCGTCATTGGATCCAAGTTAAATTTTTTCCAAGACTTTGCTTTATGACCATCATAACTAATGTCAAACACATTAACAAATCCTTGTGTATCTATATTGTGATGGTATTGAATGTGAAAATCAAAGTCATTGCTTTGTTACATTTAATTCTAATTCACTTTTCATGAACAAGCCTCCTACATCTAGAATCACTCTGACTGAAAAATTCAGGAGCCTCCTCAGCTCTCTCTCTCTCTGTTGTTCTCTCCTCAGCAGCTCTCTATATATAGTCACCTCATCGCTCTTCTAGATCCTCTCTCTCTCTGCAGTCAGTCAGCCTGTCTCGGCCCTAACTCCGGCTCGTCTGCCTGTCAGATTCCAGCACACAGAGCCATTGTAATGATGTTGGTGCCGTGACTTGACCTGATGACCACCAGCCTGAGGCTCCGTGCTCACAGTTCACCAGCACTTCACTTCATCCTGTTTCAATGGATGAAATGACCTCTGACCCCACTCTAAACCTGAAGCACACTCATGGCACATCAACACTCTTCTTATTTCTCCTTATGCTCGAGTCGCCATAAACCAGACTATAATGCATATCTTCGCCCTGTGTCTCACACAATCTGTCTCCTCTTTAAGTAAATTGGTCTCCGGTCCCAGATCGATGTACTTTGCCTGAGCCACACGCTATCTCTGAGGCAAATGCAGCGTAGAGGAGACAGAGGGTTATAAATGACCTGCCAGCATTACAACCTACACCCACCAACTCCCTTGTTCTCCTCCTCCTACTCGTCTTTGTGTCCTCCTCCCCTCCCCCCGTCTATTACCGGTCCAGACAGACAGGAATGGCCATGCATGACAACAAACTCCAGGTCGTTCTGTGCACTGAAACCTGCACGTATGGTGAAAACGCTGGTTTATGTTCAGTGAAATTCGAGCTGAACCGCAGTCAAACTCTGGGCCTCCAGCTTCTTCCGTCACCTTTTCGTCAAGCTCCATTAAACCTCAACCAACTTCACTTGTCACTTTACCCTCAAACATGACCTCTGACCTCACATCTCACACCACGCTCTCTAAGCAACAGGAGTTGAAAGAGAACCAAAACACCATGTCAAACTGATGCTATTTGATTCTTTCGTCTGTGCAAGTTAAGAGGAAAAAGTAATTGGTGCTTCTGTAACAGTTGTTTTATTTCAAGCTCTTTTCCTTCACTCAGACATGTTTCTAGTCTGCACCTGATTGGATGAATGCACCACTTGTTCAACCTGGCAGCTATTCTGAAAATGTCAAACGCATTTGTTTCCTGATACACTCGAGGCAAGAAAGAAGCTACACAGTCCCAGAGTCATGCCTCATATCGGCCTCAACTACTTTTGAAATATCCGTTTATGGATTCTTAGTGGATGATCATCATACTAAAATCTCATGCTGACAGTTGAGCAAGTGAGATCTAGTTTGTCTGGTTTGCAGGATTGCATAACAACAAAATTTTAAATGGACAACAACAACCAAATTCACATTGTGCTTGCTTGACTTTTGCAAGGAAATAAAGGGAAGAGCATATTCAGTGTGAAGGGTTGTCTATCTAAAGTAATTATGGTCTCAGTAATTTGATTTTCATACTGGAAAAGCATTAATAGAACTCCCTGGAAGGTAGGAAATCTATAACCTTAGTCAAAAGTAATGTAAAGAATATATGATTTGTAATTGATGGCTGAAACCTACAAAACCTCTCCTGTAGTTTCTCATATTAAATAAAAATCCACAGGATCAAGTCATGTGGTTCAAAAATATATTTCCGTCTCCTCCATGCATTAAAGCCTCTGTGGGTTGATTATACCGAGAAGAAAATGGGAGAACTACTAAGAAAATCCTGACCATCTAATAATCTTTCATTAGTGAGCATACAAAGGAGAGCATCCCCACAGCATTTGGCCCAGACGCCTGAACAGCTGTATGTGTGTCTGATAAAGGCCTTGTTTCTGCTCGGGCGATCACATGGATTTGACTGTGCCATTTGACTGAGGCATCGCCTCTCTGATGAGAGACACTCGCGCCCCGACAAACACGACCGCCGACCCAAACATACGATTAATGTCTGCAGACATACGCACGTTTGAAACTCAAATGAGCGTCAGTGCATCTTGTTAGATTAAAAAAAAAAAAACACAAACAGCACATATAGGTGCAGACAGTCACCATAACAGTGGTTAATACACTTTCAAATATTTATATGTGTATGTGTATGTGTTTGAGTAAAGGAACAGAAGAGGAGAACATAATAAATTAAGAACAAGATTAAAGACCCATTTACACTTTGTGATTTTGGGCTGTCTGAGGCAAAAGTTGGCAATTGTGAGAGACATCTGATGCAAAATTCAGACTGTCAGAAAATTTCTGACCAAATTGTCAATGTGACCAAACAGACCAACCAAAGAGAATACAACATGAAATGACACAGAAAACACTGGTTGGTTTGTGAGACTTTAGTATCAGCATTATGACCAAAGCTTGTTGTTTTGCATAATTTAAAACATAAGCACAGTGCAGATGGATGGCATGAGCTTACGGCCTGCATCTGCAATAATATACTTTTTTCACTCAAGATTCACTGCATATTTATTGCATGATCTATGCTAATTGAGATAATACAGTCTGACATAGATTACAAGAGGAAAAGTCAGTAGGGTTCATTCTCTGGGGACCATGAATGGACAAATGGATGAATGCACAAAATTTCTTGTCCATCCATGAACCAAAGCGATGGACTGACATTTCAATCTCTAGATCACATGGCAAAACAGAAGTAAAAAAGTAAAGAAAAATTTTAGACGAGGTGAACACAAAGGAATGACTCACAGGAGCTGAACCATATCTGACAACCTGGCTGTCATCGACTGACAGGCGAACAGAAGAGAGGCGACAGACACGACAGAGAAACAGGGCAAGATACACAAAAACTAGAAAATGGGAGCAAAGGTTAAAGGCAGAGGAGGCTGAGGAACAACACGGAACGAGACGCAGATGAATAAGTGATGAGAGAAACAGCTGACCAGTCAGCAGCTAATGGAAGAAGAACTGAAGAGCAGTGTGGAGGTGGGAGGACACAGCGGGATCTCTGGAGACTAAAGGTCAGGGGGCCATTCACAGATGACTTTGAATGTGCATGTTTGTCTGCATCTCTGTCTCACTGCTCCAGCAAACTCATTAACTCTGGTTTCTTCTCCCACACTGTTAAAACCAGATACACAACCAAGACTCGCAAAAAACACAACCAGCCATCAATAATTCAGCATGATAATATCAGTTCAGTTCAGCTCCATTTCTAATGTTGATTCTCTCCTTTCCTCTCTGTGTTTTGGCAATTTTTAACACCTCGACTCTGGCAAAAAAAAAAAAAAAAAAAAAAAAACATGTGCATTGCTTTTAACATTTTAAGGCAAAATCAGCCATCAAGCTTCTCTGTAACAGACTCAGTTCTGCAGCTGCTGCTCTCCCCCCCATGATGGATGTCTTATAGGAAAGTGGATGTGGGTGTGGTTGCAAGTGCTTATGTGAGTTAATCGGGCGATGAGGGGAGGGTCCTCGGTCCAATATGGTTCTTGTCAGTCCTGGATGGAGGGCTAGTTTCTGTAATTGCTGTTATTTGGTGCCTTCGAGTGCTGTTGTGCTCACTGTGTTCACAAGCTTCACTGATGAGCTTCATGTTAAGGAGTTATACTGTAATGTTTTAGAATTATGAAATTAATTTTGATTGATTCGTTTTCTTCTTGTAATAAAGGTGATAAAAAAAAGATCACAATCATATATTTTTGAAAAGGGATAAGACAACATCCATCTTTCTGTCAGTCACATAGCAAGTGTTGTCATAAACCAGTTTAATGTTTCTTATTAGTTAGGATATATTTGAAGGCAGCATTATGGTGGTTTCAAGAGCAAACTGGGAAATATGGGGCAAAAGGAAGTGGAGCCTATGATCCTACAATTTAAATTTTACCAGGGCACATCTAAATGTAAATTATCACGATATTAATATTCTATTTGTTTCCTCATTCTCTCTAATATTTTGCTCAAGTGCCAGTAGGATTGGGGTAGTCAGAAAATGCAAGGAAATCTGAGATGCATAAACTTTTCCATCATTTTTCTCGAGTGAAATTGTTGAGTTCAGGATATTTGCAGTCAAAGATTGCAGAACCAAAGCACAATGTTGTACTTGCTTTCTTACTGAAAGCCCTGTTGGCTGTCATGGAGGCTCTATTGTATATGAAGCGGGTGAATTGGTGTGAGTGTTAAAGGGTCTCTCTGTTTTAGATTACAGTGATAAAGCTGTCTGATTCATCTCCTCTAGTGCAGCCCGGCCTGTGTCAGGGACCTAAACTGTGTCAGTAATATTCCATTAAAGGTGATAATACAATCAGGACAGCGAGGCTTTCAGCAGATTATGGCGGCTGGAAGGAGAACAACAACATGTGTTTTTGTGTGAGGGTGTGTGTGTGTGTGTGTGTGTGTGTGTGGCTGTCACCTGTCCTATATGAGTCACATCTGGCAGAGAAAGAGATTACAGCTGAAATTCAACACTGCAGGTATAAAAATCATCTGGAAACATTAACAAAGTCACAATATGAAAGGTTTCATTTATTATTTTTCCCTTTCTGGACAATATGCTGTTAGAAATTCTTAAGTCAATACATCAAAAATTGGGCTGTAACTAACGATCATTTTCATTTTTGATGAATAATTTAGTCTCTTAAATGTCTAAAAATTGTGAAAACCACCAAAATGTTCTCTTCTTTCTTCCGTTGTGAGAACATCGCAAACACACCTACACACACACATCTGGTCAAAGCTGTCTCACACGAATCTGCAGTAGATACAGAAATGAAACGACTTTTCACTGCTGCTTTAAATGAGTTTTCAGGGCTGTTTTAATGTTATTCTGGACGATCTGAAGCTTTAGACTGATAACCTTTAACCTGTCCTGAAATCCAAAACAAACATGAATGTTTCATCCAAAGTAAACCAGATCAGAGCATACTGCTAAATTACAAACAGGGATAACAGCGGCAGAGAGAAGCAGCTGTTAATGGTGTGTGTGTGTGTGTGTGTGCGTTTGTACAGTGTAAATCCTCTTTGAGAGGCCAGTTTTGAGCAGTCTGCTAATTATCACATTCTCTCTCATCTTGGATTAAACTACAGTCACAGACCTCCACCCCCATCCTGGCAACAAGACTCCACAGCAACAGTGTGGAAACAGGGCGCCATGGAAACAGCCTCTCTCCTCTAAGTACTGTTGGATGCTGGGAAATGGTGTTCAGGTGAAGAGGATTGTGGGGTATGATGTACTGTGTAATTTTTTTTTACTATTTTCATTTAATTGTATGTATTAATATATTGTGGCTTTTTCACTTCAGGTCAAATCTGCACATACATACACACATTTACTTGATTTCATTGTATAGGAGGAGATGTATGTTTTTAGACGTAGTTTGTAAAACTGATGCAATCTGGGGGAAAAAACCCATATATATTCCAGCATGGTGATGCAAATATGACATTATAGCTCTATGGTCAATGCAAGTTTACTTATATTGTGATTTTCAATATACAACTTGTCTGGATACGATATAATTAATCTAAGACTAGATCTGAAACAATCACTGTATTAATGGAGAAAATTAATCAAGAACTCTTTTGATAATCGAGATATTTATTTCTAACAAAGACACCAAAAATTAATTTCAGTTATCAGGATTTTCCGCTTTGGTGTTTTATATCATTTAACCTGAATATCTTTGTCTAACTAACATTTTACAGACCAAGCGATTAATCAAGAAAAAAATCAGCAGATTAATTAATAATAAAAGTAATAGGAACTAATAGGAACTAAAAGAAAAGACCACTAATTTATATAACTGTATTTAAACTGCGACTACTTGAAATACAATGTACTAAAAAAGAAATACTCATCATTATATTTGTGATGATACATAAAACCAATTGTGACAATAAGTCATTGTCCAGCTCCATCACAGCCTTTTAAGGGAAGCGTTGGATTCTGGGAGATGTTGTTTTATTCAGACACTGCTATAGTCTCACACCTACACAATGAGATCAAGCGGGAGAGTGAGACAGGGAATAAAAGGAGGAGAAGGCAAGGAAACGAAAGACCGAGCTGGAAAACTGCCAGAAGGAGGAGGGAGGCTGGTGGAGCCGCACCGAAAGTGGTTGGTTGACTGAGATGGAGAAGCACCAAGAGAGTGGCCGCAGGGAGCGAGCGAGCATCAGAGGGAAAGAAAAAAGGAGAGAGAGAGAGAGGGAGAAGCAAAGCTGATGCAGCTCCTGAGCAGAACAAATGCGTTTGGAGCTGCTGAATATAGGTCACACATCTCCAGTGACTGTTCCCTTCCCTCCACTGAACCAGCTTCCTGCAGCATGCACTTCATACGAAATCCTGCATAATTTGGACCACGATCTATGGACTTTACCTAAATTTAGCTTTTTATGCAATGCATTGCACGAATGAAAGGAGTGAAGTCTTGCTTTGAGATTTGTTAGTTTACATGAACGTTTCACAGTTTATATACAATCAACCATATAGAAAGCATCCAGGTGATTAATATTTTACTGCAGAGTTCTTTAGTGTTCTTTGCATGAACAATCAACCTCAGTGTGAGAAAGCTTTTATTGCCCTATAACTATTCTCGGTAGGATGTGTAGTGACCACTCAACATATTGCACAGTAGTAAGTGATTATTTACAACCTGGTCAGTTATATAGACAAGAAGAGAAAGACAGAAAAAGAGGAGAGGACTGTTGGGAAAGACAGGACAGAAAGTATAGACGGGCAAATATGATGCAGCGACAATGACAGCAGGCTGGAGATAATGTGTCAAAGCTGTTCTTTCCACATTCACACGTGTCTGTCTCCTGGTTATCAGTTCAAGGTGGCTGTGCACCTGTAATCCAGCCCAGACCAATCTCACACACACACACACACACACACACACAAAATGTCACCCTCGAGACCAAATGTCATCCATCTTGCTCAGACACACACAAACACACAGATTCAGGAGTTGAGAGCACAGGGTATAACTCAATGCACAACTCCTATATTTAATGAGACATCACACTGTACTGTTGTCATCCAAACAGAGAGTCAGAGAGGTTTGTACTTTCCAGGATAAAAGCAGCTTCTGGTGTAGTAAATGCACCACATGTTCAAAACAAACTCTGTTCTGTTCCTTCCAGTATATGTTTTTCTTCCTAATTTAAATACGTCTTAGTGAACGACAGACATTTCTCCACCCTGATGAACAATGAATTTCTATGCTGCTCTGTTCTATTAAGAAAACACCACATCTCATATACAGTGGTAACCGTTCTGGAGTTTTCAATCAGATCACATGATCTTCATCAGCGAATGGAATTTATGCAGTTGTCATGAAATTGTAGATTTTCAAACTTAGATTTTCTCTGAACAATTGAAGGACTTCTCACCTCTATTGTGTATTCTATCCTATTCTACTCTGAAGTACTTCTAAGTCATCATAATGCAACACTGAGTTTGAGTCTTAGATTTGATTCTAAATCAGCAAACACTGTGGGGAGGAAGGAACTGATGTTCTGAAGCTGAAGACACGTTCAAGTTCAACATTAGCTTAAGTTAGTTAGAATATAAGTGTTTGACTGGAGATCAGTGATGGAAGACAGCTGATGAAACGTTCGATAATGTAAACTTGGGAGGAAATACATTCCTCAAATTACAAAACTTCCTGCCAATAACATTTTGATATATGATCAATAACATCAGCTGGTTTAACATACTCAAATATTTCCTATGCCAAAGTGCATGAAACACATTTTTCTCCATCTACATAGTAAAAGATGTAGAAACTGCAATTTTTGGAAGTTGTGCAAACTTGTAATGCTACAGTCACTTCTGCTAACACAGCTGACTTACACGTTACTAAACTCTTTATAGTTAGTTAAGACATTCCTTAGGTTTAAAGGCATAGTCGAAAATGTGCTTCATTCATTTGATCTGACTGTAGCTTTGTATTTCTGTGTTCTTCTTCAATAGTAGTTTCCCTTGTTTAGCAAAAATAATCATTCCAACTTATTGCAATCTGATTACTTCAAGTACAGTGGGGACGTGAAGATTAATCACTTCTTTGCCATGTCCAGGAAATTTATGCTGAGATCACAATTAACAAAAAATGTTTTAGAATCCCTTTCAAGGTCACTTCCTCTTACTCCTCACATGTAGCCTATGTTGTTCCTACCCAGAGAAAAGATTGATTTTTGTTTTGTATTTAGAGCACATAATGTCACTACAACTACCATATTCCACTACTAACCAATCCAGTTTGAATATGAGGGGATTATACAGTAGTCTACTGCCACCTGACATTTCATGCTTGGCTGGTCGGCCAGCTATCATGTTTTCTGCCTGGGTTGAGAGCGAGCCAGAGAGAGGTCAGCTGTTCCCTCTTTCTGGTTTAAGGGATAGATATAGCCCAAGTAAAGAAACGCAGGGATATAAGACTGAGGGATGGAGCGATGAAGATAGAGGAGTGAAACTAAATGGATGTTGGACGGACACCTCCCGAGAGGACTGATTACTCAGCAGGTCCGCATGCATGAAGTCATGTTTCTGGGTATCAGATATGCAGCTTATGCAGGACTGCAGGCCCGAGCATTATAACTCAATAAGTCACTCTATTTTCAGGTCTCACACAGGCTTTCAGAGTCGGTGTTTTGTGGGGCTGCAGGGTTGGTGATGTGGTGGTCTGTCAATCGATGCCGTGATCAATAAATTACGGACAGACTGATGGGAAATGGAGCAGGGGAGATGGTTAGCTGTTGCTGTATTATCATCGGAGCAGTTGTCATAATTATGTCACTTAGACATTTATGTTTTTTTATTGATAATTTCACACGTTATTGTCAGGATTCGAGGCCCTGGTGCCCGCACATATACCCACACAACCACTCACACACGCTAATAAATGGCATGACATCACTGCCAATGTGAGAGGCATTTAAACCCATATCAGATTAACTTAAGAGGGGGGAGGATAAGTAGCTTGGAGAGGACGGATATTGGTATCAAAGACAGCGGACAAGACGGTGTTTCGTGAGATTGTGTGTGTGGATGGGCTGTTGAATGGCGTGTGTGGACCAAAACACAAATGAAATGAAGGGAAGGGGGGAGAGGTAAGAGGCTTGCATCTCCTGAGGGAGGGTGACAGTCCACAACGAAGACCCTGAATGGAAGGAAGAAGGGATCAAATATAGAAATATGAGGGGTAGATTGAAGGGAAAACCACCAGAGTTTGGTTTTACAAGCATGTTGGTTATGATGGTTTGTCAAATAAATCCAAGGATGCTGGAGGTGAAAGCCTGAGAGCAGTTTTTACCCAGCAGGCAGCGGAGCAGTGATTTACCTAATATTCAATTAGATGTCAGTTGTTAACCATTTGTCTCCCTCATAGTCTCACCTCTCCCATCCACACACACACACACACACACACACATCCCTCATCCTCCTCCATCCTCCTCCTCCTCCTCCATCACCCCCTCCACAATTCCTGCAGCCATGTACCGACCCATACCCACCCATGGATCCACCCCATTCACAGTGCACTAAAAAGCTCAAAGAAAAGGGGGTCTGTGAACAGCAGCATGGTGTGGGAGGGCTGTTGCTGGAGGTTAACAGATTGCCTTTAATCCGAGAGGCAGCCTTATGGATGCAAAAGCCCATGTCAGCTCTCGTTTGGCCAATTTATCTGCAGCTCTGCTCGGAATTCATTCAAAAGCCTGAAGCCAGGCCTCGATGCTCTGCAGTGATGACAAAATCAACCTTGTCTTTAGTTTATTTTTTCATTGACACACACATGCATCTAAGGCTCAGGCCGATTCCTGCTGGGTTTTGTTGGTTCCAGTCGACAGAAGCAAAGCAACACCTGCAGTAACCAAACCCGATGCATCCTGCAGCATAAAATCGTGCATCCGCGCAAATGCACGCTCTGTCAACCTTTAACATGCCTTTAATGTTCATCTCGATAGCAGTGACACATATTCTCCATGGCTCACCTCTGCAAAAAACGCCTCCATCCTCCCTACTCCTCCCAGACGACGCGCGCCCGGCCCCGCAGAGCGCACACACCGGCTCCGGTCCCCGGTGCGTAAATCTCTCCACCGGAGGCTTGAGCGTGTTTGTCAGGATGTGGGAAAGGTAGCGGTGCCCGTGTGTCGGTGTTTCCCATTCACAGAGCCTTGATCTGCATCTCGGAAATGGCTCAGATGCTCAACACACACCTCGGCAGAATCCGGGCTCTATGCGCAAAAAACAGCCACATGCGCAAAAAAAAATCCAAGCAGCTGGGATGAAAAATTAACAATGTCCACGCCAGGGATCCGACCGAGGAGAGTTAATTGAAGAGCTCCGGGTTTCCAGGCCTGCCTCCTTTCAGCGTCCTGGTGTGTGTGTGTGTATGTGCTGCATGTGTGTGTGTGGATGTGTGTGTGTGAGGCTGTGAGTATTGTGCGTCGGGTTGTGCTTGACGCTGCCCACCGCACACACCGACGGGGCGGTGCAGACCCAGCCTCATCCAATGCAAAACACACACATTCAGCTCATGCACACACATTCATACACACACACACACACAGGGGGCAAATGTAAGGTGCTGCAGGTTTGAAGTTTTGCTGCTGTGGTCAACACAACATCTGGATTTTTTCTACTCTGAAAGGATCCAGGTTTGTGATGTCTAGACCACCATGAGGGTAAAAAAAAAAAAAAAAAAAAGAAAAGTTGCTTTGGTTGGTGACTGGCAGAACAGATGAAAGAGCCTCTGTCCCACTTGGCCCAATTACAGGTGTTGATCCTAAAATGACCCAGATTGTCCGACAGCAGCACCAACATGTTGGATTTCATACAACTGTGACCTCTGACCAAAAGGGAGACCAAGAGGATTTATGCAAAAAGGAAATTAAGGAAATTAAGACAGCTACCTCTCTCTATTTGACAAATTCAGGAAAATAGAACTCCTAATGAAAGGAAGGATTCAACCTCTTGCTCAAGGGCACATCAACCATCTTCTGGTCTCATATCTTCCCCATTGATCCAAAATCAAAATCTCAGTCACTTGTTACAACTTTATAAAGGGTGACTTATCAGAAAGTGGTGCAGCTATTACTTCCCTCTGTGTCTACTTTTGCATACATTTTATACAGTAGAAATTATTGTTGGAGAGTGAAATAATGAATTTTGACAAGTTGGCTCGAGTGGATATGAATATGTAACAACACAGAGGAAGAAATTCCCCCCATCACTGAATGAAATGATGTCTAAAGTAGCCATGAGTCAAGAGCTGTCAGCAGAGGTGTATCAAAAATCACACAAAGAGAGAAAGAGTGGGAGGGGGAGAGTTAATATTTCTGTATGATCTTTCCAAAAAAGGCTGCCCCTCATTGCATAGGAGGAGGAGGCTTGGTTACAGGGTTAGTTAGAGCCCCTGCAGGGTGAAAAATGATACACACACACACACACACATGCACACAGGACCAGAACAGCAGGGGAAAAACACCCCAAAATCAAGCAGGATAACACATAATGTCCCCAAAGACACCAGTTTGTATGATCGAAATGGACAGACAGCTGGTTTATGTGATGTGGACTGTGCATTGGTTTTATTCTCCTCTTCAGAAGGCCGAGCTGCGGGGGCCAGGTGCAGCCATCAGGAGCCCAGCAGGCTGAGGCCTCTCTGGGGTAAAGTATTGTGAAGCTCAGCCTGTTCCCTCTGGAGCCCTGGAGGTATAGAGAGGGGGCCTCCTGTATGCATGGAAGTATTATTTAGCTTTGTCCTCAATCTCCATCAGGGAGACAGATCAAAAGCTCTAGTCCCAACAACAGGGCCCCACTTTTTGTTAGGAGTGTGTGTGTCTTTGGGGTTACACACACATATGCACATACATAAACACTCAGGAAATGAGACCTGATCTTTCTAATCTTTAATACGAAGTGGCCTGAAGGGAAGAGAGAACTTGTGTGGCGAACCTGAGACTCCACACTTCATCACATACTCACGCTCTCTTTAAACAGCAAGAGTGAATGTCTGGAGTTGAAGAAGACAATGAAGGAGTGGTGTATATTTATATATTTTTAAATATATATCGTATATTTTTATGATTATGTTTTCAGCGCTGCTAATTACTTACTGTATGCTGATAATTATGAGATTTTTTTTTATTATTTCTTATGCAATATAACAATTAGATTAAAACCATGAACAATACCTTCACACCCACCGTCTGCACTGTCACAATAAGACAATAACTAAAACAAACTAGTTTAACACTTTTTTATCTGTTAAATATTATTTTTGGGGATTTCTGCTTTTTTAGTAGCGGGTGAGGGCACCATGGCATGGACCCAGCCCCAATAAATGCAAACACATATTGTCACATGCAATCATGCACACAGAAATTTGATCCCTGCATTTAACCCATCACTTGAGGACAGTCACTGCGCAGAGCCCCTGGACCAACAGGTGAGCCACCAGGTTGCCCCATACACTTCATGGATAAGACAAAAACCAAAGACATGTTAGAAATGATCTGACACTATTAAATCACAATATATAAAGACCAAAGCTTGTAAGATAATTTGGTGTTTTATTACCAGAGGAATGCCAGAAGTCATTATAAATATTGTCACCTCTACAATGATCCAATTCAGTTACACATACTGATAAAACAGTTGCATATTGTAGTGATGCATTCAGGTACCAGAAGCTATTTGTTCGCACAGGACTCACAGAGGTGACAGCATTGCCAGGCTCATTAGGTGGCCTGCAGCAGTGCTTACAAATCATAATGGACTCTCAAATTATCTCTATTGTTTTCTCAGAAGGGTCTCTTTGAAAATTTAATAACGCGCTGCTCTGAAGGACACTGATGTCATTTGCCAACTTGTGAGAAGACTGGAAATTCATATGCTGCCTGTATTGGAACATTTTGAATAGACAGTGCATTTATTGTTTATAGCATTCAGGATATAAACCCACAAAATCACAAAATCCAGTTGAGCTGCAATGTAAGTTAACAGCGTTTGAAAGTATTTGTTTTAAACTAATTGTGGGGCTTTACCACACTAGGACAATAGAAGTAGTACTGAAATGATAAGTTGATTAATATATTTGTTGATAAAGAGGAAATTAATCAGAAACAGTTTTATAATCATATAAGCAAGCAAAAATGATCTGGCTCCAGCTTCTCAAATACAATATTAGGATTTGCTGCTTTTCCCAAATTTTTTTATTTAAATTGTTTTTACTGGACAAAACATGACATTTGAAGATGCTCCCTTGAGGTCTAAGAAATGATTATAGACATTTTTGACATTTTTTAAAGAATTAATCAGTGAACGAAAAAAAACTATTACACTTCACATTGTTTGCACTAAACCCCTCCAGACTGGGACTCCAGGATGTAGAAAACAAATGCTCTGAACATATTTTTGATCTGCAAGGAGGTCAATAGACCAAATGCAACAGACACAAAATTGCAGTTTTCGGGGGGGGGGTTGCTTTTACTGTCCGTGATTACATGACTAAAAGCCATCGACCCAACACACAACTCATTTTACATGCACATGCAGACAGGAACACGCACATGCATCAAACACAGATATTAGAAAGTCAGAGCTATTAGATTCTCATTAAATTGACACCAGGACTGAGTGACCCTCTGCAGTGAATTGTGGGATAGATTTTGTTCCCTGCGAGTCAGGAGCAGAACTCTGCTTACTCATCTGACCACAGCTCTCCGTCTCTCTCTTTCTCCTTGATGTCTCCTTCTCCCCTTACTGTTACACACCGAATATGTGTCTGTGTGTGTGAGTGTAGATCACAGAGAAGTGTGTGTTGTGGACAGATCATCAATAGTTTCTCTGGTTCTCAGAGTGAAAACACAGACAGATTACAGAGGAGCTCAAAGCTAAGACCACCCATACATGCTGCTGAGTTTTCATCTGTATGTGCATGTTTGTGGAAACACACTGACAAACATCATTAACCACAAGCATATGATTTAACACATGTATCATAGCTGGTGTGTGTCTGTATATGTGCACATGTCATATGTTGCATGTGCTAGCAGGCATTACTCCCAATGTCACAGCCAATCAGTTTTACAACCACAGCATCCATATATCTCTCTTCATTCATTAACTCTCTCTCTCTCGGTTGCCCCTCTCCCGTGACCCGGCTCTCTCAGTGCAGACACAGCTGTTTACGGCCGTCTGAGAGGACACGCTGAGTCAAAGAGATGCAGGGAAACTCAGCGTGAAATGCCCCGATTGATCATCAACTTTACTTTGTGCTGGTTAACTGGTAAAATGGGACAATCCAAAACAAGGCCTGGAGGCTTAATCTGGTCCTCAACAAGTTCTCTTTTGACTTTTTTAATGGTCCCACAGAAACAATGATGCATTGTTTGGTCGAATTTAATGGAAATCCTGGAGTGAAATTTCAAAAGTGCATCATCAAGAATACATTAATAGATGCCCTCTTGTTATATGTTTCAAATAGTCAAGTATTCAATGTCTAATACCCAGCTTCATTATCATATTACAATATTTCACTATGTCCGTATTCTGCAGCATTTCAGCAAAGTCACTCTGGCAGTAAAGGACTTAAACATTATTATAATAACTGCAGCTTATTAAAAGCTTGTTTTCATCAGTCTAAATTATGGTTTATGTGGTTTGCACTAACACACAAAACGGATAAACAAACACACACACACTCTAAAGGAAATGCAATATTGAGCAGATGAGGTTACTTAGTCTCTCTAATTTAATTTACTTTGAATTACTCGATATTAAACTTGTGCCAGCAGAGGACAAACACTCCTGTCCTCAATACTGTTTCAACATTAGTCACCTAGACACTCATCGACACATCAAGGCGCACAAAATAAAAACAAAACATGGAGCACCTTTGGAGACATAAACCCAAATGAAATGATTTGATTTTCCTTTGCTTTCTTATCATCTTTATGTGATAATACCTCTCCGGTATAGATATCCTATCGATTGAAGACCTCAACTGGAAGTCACAGAGCTGGAGTTATGTTATAGCTTTTTATCAAATAAAAAAGAAATAATCATAAGGAGGACTAAATATGTTCTTAAGGTGATTCTTCTCATTAAAGCTTAATAGTTTGACATTGCCTAAAGACTTCAGGCATAAAGACTGGAAATAGCTATTCTAGCTCTGTCCAACGACAAAATCTGTCTATCTGGCAACCTCGTGGGAATGATAAGACTCCAGGAAGTGACTTTGTCTGTGTGCTAGGCTAAACTACCCGGCTTCTGGTGGTAGTTTCATATTTACGATAGAGACACGAGAGTGGATTCAATCTTCTCATCTAATCTAAAGAAGATGAAGCATGTTCTACAAATGTTGAACTGTTCCTTTAAAGTGAGGCCACCCCATAAGTGTTTCTATTGTTGTTTCCTCTCCCTGTACCTCCAGACAGTTTCTATGTGTCCTCACATGCCATCATCTTTCCATCTCTCTTTATGTCTGTATTGATTATTGACTATGCTGCTGATATTGACCATTAACCTTTCTGTCTAGTGAGCAAGTCTGAAGGACATTTGTCTGTCTGGATGCACAACATTAATTCATTGACAACACATGGACAACAGGGTATGGACAGAGTAAGGACAAAGGGACAAAGCAAAGACGCAGTCTGAGATGCTTATGCTTTGGTTAAAAATACTAAATAATATAAATCGATATTCTCTTGATATTACAATGGTGGACAAAGCTAAGTGCTAAGTGAATACAAAGATGCTGGGCTACTGTGGTGCTTCTGAGGGACAATCCATGCAGTCTGGTGTCAGAGTTCATTCACTGGGGACGAGTACACTTAACGATTCATGTCTGATGCACACCTCCCCACACACACAAACACACACACTCTCAGAGAGTGACGATATGATGTCACCCAATCTGTATGACTCATGCGACAGACAGAGTTTACAACTCTGGATTCAAAATGAAATCACATTTCTCAGAATGAAGGTGGACTGAAGAAGGTCATTTTAGAAGGAACTAACTGACCAGGCCTTTTTTAAAATGGAATAAAATGTAGGTGTTCAGTTTATAATTACTATCAGCAGACCGTGGAGTGGAGCATTATTTCTCTTATCTGGAGACAGCTGTGCACTATTTTAAAGCACTTATTAGACCAACAGTGCCACATCAGCGAATTATGAATGAAAATTTGACCTCCTCTCCTCTACTCCACACAGTTTTATTCTATTAATATAAAATACCTTGAGAAGATTTTTTTTTACTTCTGATGTGTTTACTATTTTTTTTATCTTTCACTGTGTCCAGATGATCCACACAGTGATTTACATTCCTTGCTCATCATTTACACGGCAAAATCTAAGCAGAGATCAGTAATCCCTTCATTCAGGTTGTCTTCTATCGCCATCACACACACTCACCCACATACACAGAAAAGCAATCACACAAACACACCAGTCACACATCACCACTTAAATCAAACACGGACAGGAAATTGATATCAAACTGATTCATTGTGTAAATGTGTGTGTGTACATGTCAGGGGATATTAAGGGACAACAAAGAGTGGACCTAAAAAAAAATTGCAATAAAGAGAATATCTTCTTCCAGACCACAACATGTCTTGATATTGGTTTAGGTTTGGGAAAATTGCTGGTTTAACATAGCTGATAATGGGATGGGATGATAACAGAAAGATAGAATATTTCAGAGATCATTCAGGGAGGAATCTAAATAAGCAACCATTGAGGACACTGACTTCATGAATCTGATTAAGCATTATTTACCATCGTTCAATATGTGCCGCTTTGATCCTCAGTGTTGCAGACATATTTCAGTCGGTGCTCAAATTAAAGGATTTAGATAATGGTTATGGTCCTGTAAGTATAAATTGACATAAATTAATTAAAAACTGAACTGTGATTCAACAGTAGTCTATTGTATATTTGCAGAGACGTAAAGGAAGTGGGACAATTGGAGCTGTTGGAAAACTGCCCCAGGGGTACCAGCAGAGAGAGGAAGAGAATCAGTGTTTTAAATTTTAAAGAGGGGTTCAAGGAGTCTACACCTGGTATGTGCACGTGTGTGTGTGTAGATTTCATACCTTCTGTGTCGGGTTTGCATGGGTGCACGTACAAGAAGGAGCTTGATCTAATTAACTTGCTTTAGAGAGATGACTTCATCCTGATTCCCTTTTCCCTGCCCCCTTCCCAGCACCCCCCACCTGCCACACCCGGCCCCCCCACTCCTACCCATGTCAATGCAACCCCCTAATTCCCAACAGACAGTGGGGTAATTTAATCAGCCAAGCTATAGCCCGCAGCAGAGCAGACATGCTTACACACACACATGCACACATACAATAGTCCAGAATTATCATGTGGTACAATAACACAAGGAGTAGTAGAGAAATATGTAGAAGGACTCTAACGTAATTTTAGTTTCATTTAGATTTTAGATTATCTGCAGTTTTAGGTTTTCTTGTACAAATGCCAATATATTAAGTGAAATAAAATAAAATCAGTCAGAGACATTGTTTCATGGAGAGCAACTTTTTAATTACACACTATTTTACCTTTCTATCGTTGTTAAAGTTGTTGTGTTTATCAGCTAGTGAGCTTGGTTGCGACAGAGTTTTTCTACTGGATTAAGATGAATGAAGCCTAATCCTAATCACAACAGATTAAATTACCCAGATCACTATAATGACTAGATTACACAGGCTCCCCCCCTGACTCAAGACACCCATGCCCTTTTTTAAAATCTCTATCCACACAAACACACACAGAAAAACAAACAGACAGACTGTTAGAAATAGGTGCATCATGGGGGAAAAATGAGAGGGGAAGAGTGTATTTGTCAGTTTGCAAATAAAATGACTTTTGTGTATGTGTGTGTGTGTGTGTGTGTGTGTGTGTGTGTGTGTGTGTGTGTGTGTGTGTGTCTTTCTGTTGTGTCTCTGTGTGGACTGACCAGCTGTGTGTGAAAACAGAAACTCACTTATTAATTCACTTCTGTCTGGGGACATTGGTTAATGAAATCGTTATTAATAAGTTCAATACACAAAGGTACACACATGCACACGTAGCCCGCACACACACAGACACACACACATTGGTGTTAACAGTGAACTAATGCAGTGACACAGTGAACAAAAGCCCAGCTGTCACTCCAGAGGCTTAACAATCATATATGAATATTCATCACAGCAGAGAGCAGCGGAGGGTGAGCTCGGATTTGCAAAGCATCATCTTGGTACTATGGACTCCTGGAACCTTGTCTGGGCTCATCAAAACATGATGCACATACAAAGATAAACTTAATGATTACTGCTTTAGTATTATTTAGTGTTATTAGCCATGTAGTGAGAATCTCACTATAACAATATTTTCTGTCTAAAAATTTCAGGTTAAGCATTAAATGGAAATTACCTCACACATTATCTGAACAAGAGTGGTTACATTCATTTTTAGACATATTGTCTCTTCAATGTTCTACAGAATTATTATTATTATTATTATTATTACAGGTCTGTTATTTTCTTGGAAAATAAGCACTAATTTCCTTGAAATAATTGCTCCATTTAAGTCCAAGTATTGTAAGTTAAGATAAGATAAACATTTATTCGTCCCTCAGTGGGGAAATTTGAAATTGATTACTGGAAATGTTATTGTCCATATAGGTTACATTGCATGTTTGTATGCTCATCTGACCTGTGCACACTGACTAAAACACTCTCCAGATTATACTAGCAATTAATTTAAAGTTATCAAGTAGAAGTGACAGCAATTGACCACAGTCTCTCTTTTCCCTATAATTAATAGCAAATTGATTAATTCCAAGAAACCTTTTGAGGAAATTATTCTTTTACTACATACACAATGTGTGTCTGCATGCACTGATTGATATTGTTGTATCCTGGACAAGCTTATATATGGTAGCACAATATTGGGGATGAGACATAATAATTTGGATGATCATGCAGCACAATTGATCTAAAGTAGTTTTCTGACTATTCCTGTTCCATTTTATACTAAGATATAAAACAAGACAAAAACCAGAATTAAATGTTGACATTTATTGCAGTGACACTTCTAACCACCAGGCTGTGGTAGCAAACACACATTAATTATAAAAGTCAACAGGAGCCATCATGGAGGCTCCTGCAGGGCGTGTCACTGACTTCCTCTACCCACCATAACACTGCTCTAAAGCCCGCCTCTAGCCGCACCTGATTGGCTGTTGTCTTTACGGTTAGGGAACTCTCATTCTGATTGGATACCATCTCTGCCGCTCAGCCGTGACGGACGCCACACTGCGAGCTGTTTCGAAAATGAAACAGTCGTCGATGGAGCCGAAAGAAAACGAAAACAAGGCAGTCAGCAGATAAATAAATCCCCCGTGAACAGACTGTTTTAAGCCAGTGTAGCGGAGGAGGAAGATCCTAACGGTGAGGACAACACGCGGATTTGAGAGGTGAGGCCTGTGCTGTCAAACCAGGACAACAACACCTGAATCTGTCCTCCTGTTTGGGCTAATGTGTCTTTGCTAGCTTACTTTCAAACAGCTAGTTAGCAACTCATCAACAGCTATTTATCACGTTTGTGCTGGCTTAGCTTTGTATCATGACACAAAGACATGTCCTGTCCTCCAGTCTGTTGTGGTCTTATACTGAAGGGGACAGCTTTAAGGGGACGTCTCTTCCTTTTTTTCCCCCAGCTGGACATGTTGAGTCAACACCAGAGCTGGAGAGGACTGACTGCACTGCAATGGAGGTGAGCTTATCTCTGTAGATATGAGACCATATCTCTTTCAATGATCTGAACTAAAGTATAAACTACATGTCAAAGCAGGGGGCATGCTTTGTGGATCTGAGGACAGTTGTTATATCACTATTTTTTATTACAGTTAGATGAACCTGAACTTATATGTATAGTAAATAAGGTGTAATTGTGGGAAATGTGTTGCCCCTTTAAGTTATTTTCAACGTACTTTCCTGGTGGATGCCCCTGTTTTGTCATTATTTTGCTCTATATTTTGTTTGTATTCCACACATTGCAAAAAAAAAAATCCTCCACACCACTACATGTCTTCATATAGGTTTAGATTTGGACAATTACATAGCTGTTAATCCCACTGGATGATCACAGGAAGCTGGAATATTTCAGAGATCATTCAGGGAGGAATCTAACTGAGCAGCCATTGAGGACACTGACTTCATGTCCTTAGTTTGATCTTTAAAAATCTGGGGGTTATAGCAACCTTCATCAACCTAAATTTCACAGTTAAATGCTTAGCAGTGGTGGATATTGTACATGCTATATTTGATATCAGTGCCTATGTAATATTTTGCTTCCATGCACAATCTTAATCTGTGGAGTCTCTTTGGGAACTCCTAGTGATTTCGAACTGGTGGATTTAAGATTTTTGTCGTTATAACTGAGTTGACAGATCTTGAGACAGAAACCTTGGTTTTACTTTCATTGAATTAGTTAGTTTCAGTCTTAACTGACGAGTGCAGATGCAACATCAAGGGGCTTTACCACAAGTTTTATATTTGTATGCACTAGATGCTCATTTAGTTTGTACAACAGGAAATATGACAATCTGTGCACACTGTCATATAATATTTCCAGCAGGAACAAAAGACAAATTTAACATTCTTTTGGAGCACATTTTCTACAGTATGTCCGCTCTCTCACTTAAAATGTAGTCATGTAGAAGAGATAGTTCAGTAGTCCAGGGCTGGATTTTTGATAAGGAGACTGCCATCCAACTAGGGAATCTAGTTTTTTCAGCAAAACTTTGTCAGCAGCAGTCCAGCTCCAGGGTTGCTGCTCTGTCCCTGATCCTGACTTCTGACCTTCCTTCAGAAGGATCTGACAAAATCAAATTTTTGCACTCAAAATCAAGGCTAATGTTGATGGTAAGGCCTCAATAGAGGCTGGAGTCCGTGCAACATGTTTTCCATAATATAGGGTGTGTACTTGTTGTAATGAGTTGATTATTAACCAACATGTGCCTTCCCTTTGTCTCTCCCTGCCGTTCTCTGTGCTTCAGTCTGTAGCGGTGGGTTTGACTACTTGGTGAGACTGAAGCTGATGTTACTATGGCACACTTTGACACAGAGTACCAGCGCCTGGAGGCGTCCTACAGCGACTCTCCCCCTGGAGAGGAGAACCTGCTGATGCATGTGCCTGAAGGAGCCAAATGTAAGACATGCATACACAAATCACAAACAAATCACACACACACAGAAACACACACTCCTCTGTTTAGACTTTTTACAACAAAGTGATGCCTACTGTAACAACACCATTACTGATCTGTAATAAATCTTTTGCAGCCCAATGGCACCACATAGAAAACCTGGACCTGTTTTTCCAGAGAATATCCTTTTGCATGGTTTTGGCGTGTATTCCTGTGTATATGTGTTGTGAGTGTCACTGCAAATGAATTGCACTTCTTTTAAAGTTTGTATACAAATAGGGTTGCTAACCTAAGATACATTTACATTATTCCTTAACATCCATTACGTTTATAATCTGCACCAGAAGAATGGATTCACCTGTATGCTGCTGGGAGAAATCTTTGAGCTGGTGTATGTATCCTGTCCATTAGAAATCATATTTTTGAAGGAATCTTGTTTCTCTCTGAATGAGTTTTGTTTATGGCATAGTGCTTGATGTGCCCTATAAGTATGTTTTCTCACTGTCTTTTCCCTTCTCCCTTGCCTCCTCCTCCTTCTCCTTTCTTTCTCCATGCAGTCAGTTGCTGTTTGTGGTTGGCTTCACAGTGTTCCTAGCTAATTGTGTGGACTATGACATACTCTTTGCCAACAAGTTCGTAAATCACACTGATTCATCTAAAGTCACATTGCCTGATGCCTTCCTCCCAGTGGATGTCTGCAGTGCCCGGTGAGTGTGACATTGTATTTTGATGATTTAGTCAATGCTTTTTTGACAAAGAAGCTCCAGTCATGTGTGCTACAGTGTGTGGGTGAGGATACAGTAGGTAGGTGTGATGATTGTTCAAAAGCGTGTTTGTGAGATACAGAACGATCAACACTTAAACATTTAAGCAGACTTTCTGCATTGGTGCTAAAGTGAATACATACATCTTTGAATCATGCAAGTAAATATTTTCTCCCCCGCAGTATCCGAGACAATGCATTTGTGATTTTCGTGCTGATAATCTCTGGAGTGTTTTGGCTACATCGTCTGATCAAATTCATCTACAACGTTTGCTGCTACTGGGAGATCCGATCCTTCTACATCAATGCACTCAAGATGACCATGGTGAGACAGATAGAATTAGGTCAGGAAATCATTTCTTAGGGAGATATTGAAGTTATTTGTTGGCAGATTTGTTCTAATTGCATAGAATGAGTCATTGTAGTCACTAACCTTCACTGTTCTTTTTCCTTTCAGTCAGAACTCCCCTATGCAACATGGCAGGAAGTTCAGGCCAGGATAGTGGAGATCCAGAAGGAGCACCAGATCTGCATCCACAAAAAAGAGCTGACAGAGCTTGACATTTACCACCGCATCCTCCGCTTTAAGAACTACATGGTACACTGTTTGCTTGCTGAACTATTCATGTCTCACTCAGATACTTGCAAACATAGTAGCACCAAAACTTTCTTGCTGTACTCCTCTAGGTTGCCATGGTGAATAAATCACTCCTTCCTGTGCGATTTCGACCTCCTGTACTCGGGGAGTCTGTGTTCTATACCCGGGGTCTCAAATACAACTTCGAGCTCATCTTCTTTTGGGGGCCAGGTGTGTCCATGTTTTTATGTACAGCATGTGTCTTCTTATCTATATTTCTATGGTGAAATGAACTATTTGCACACTTGCATTAATATATTTTCCTAATTGTCAAGGTGTAAAATTACAAAGGAGTCTTCTTTTGACCTCCCTTGTGTTTTTTTCTTGGTTGCTCTTCAGGCTCTCTGTTTGAGAATGAGTGGAGCCTGAAACCAGAATACAAGAGAGGAGGTAACAGGCTTGAGCTGGCAGATAGGCTGGCATCACGTATTCTGTGGATCGGGATTGCCAATTTGCTGCTGTGTCCAGTCATTCTGGTGTGGCAGATTCTCTACGCCTTCTTCAGTTACACAGAGGTAAGTGGTTCACACACACATACAAACTTATACAATTTCCGTTTTTCATTTAGTGCTCTCAAAAATAGTTTGTTGTGTGTGTGTGTCTAGGTGATCAAGCGAGAGCCTGGGTCCTTGGGAGCGAGATGCTGGTCTCTGTATGGTCGATGTTACCTGCGTCACTTCAATGAGTTGGACCATGAGCTCATGTCACGCCTCAGCAAAGGCTACAAGGTCACTTCACTAGCTCATCTTCTGCCAAGTGTCTGTATATGGCAGTGCAGAACATTACACAGTTTTGTATTGATGCCATGCTCTTAATTCTTATACAGGTGTCTCTTATCATTGCCTGTAGAGTTAATAATTAAGTCTGTTTCCTCTTTTTTCTCTTCCTTTGTTCCTGTTTCATTCAGGCTGCATCCAAGTATATGAACTGTTTCCTCTCACCACTGCTGACAGTGGTTGCCAAAAATGTAGCGTTTTTTGCCGGGTCCCTTCTGGCTGTTCTCATCGCCCTGACTATCTATGATGAGGATGTTCTTGCAGTGGAACATGTTCTGTCATCGATTACACTGCTTGGAGTGTGTATCACAGTCTGCAGGTAGGGATTATTGTCAACCAGTTAGTCTGTCTGCTCGTCTCATCTATCTAAATACACATGTTTATCATTGATTTCATGGTTTTATTTAACCAATGAATTTTTATAAACACACATTACACACACATTATTCTTTTAATGATGGTCCAACAGGCTCATTTCCATTGTGGTTCAATTTTATGAGCAATTAAAATAGATAAATTACAGCACTTAATCATTATTAGTCGCCCACAAATAATTACCTTTGTCACTATAAACCTGATATGAAATGGAAAACATCAGCTACAGATATAAAACAGGAACGTAAGACAAAAATCTTTAATGATGGGGAATATTAGGGCTTTTAACCATGAGCCATTTCTTTATTGCCCCTTTAAAGCTACCCAGAGTTGTAATCCCTTTAATGCTCTTCGTCAGCTTATTCTGCTGTATAACTGATGAGTATAAGAGTGTATAAGACTGTATAAGAGGGTTTCCTTCCTTAAGTAGCTCTCGACTGTTTGAAGTCTATAAATAGCTCTAAATTGAAATTATTAGATATTTGGGAGCAATTCCATGAATTGAACTGTGAGGAAAAATCCAGTTCAATCAATATCTATCTTGTGCCTTAAACCATCCTAGATACTGAAGAATCCATTGGAAGCTTCACTGGTAGATTCAGAACTATACCATTTAATTTGTGATTTGTTTTGAGAAATCCTCACCAAAAATGTTTAAAACAACTTAATGTGAATGTTTTCAGTCTTGTAAATTCCAGACTTATGAGCACATTTCTGCAAAGTAGTTAAATCTTTCCCTTTTGATTTTGATTTGAAGGTTTACGACTAAGTTCCTTTCACCACCTCTCTCTTCAGATCATTTATTCCTGATAAGAACATGGTGTTTTGTCCTGAGCAGCTGCTACGGGTCATCCTGGCTCATATCCATTACATGCCTGACCACTGGCAGGGCAATGCACATAGATATGAGACGCGTGACCAGTTCTCCCAGCTCTTCCAGTACAAAGCAGTGAGTATGAATACTGAACTGGGAATAAATATCAAGAGTCAGAATAGTTGCAAGGGAATTGTATTCCATTTACATATGCCAATTTCAGGACCCTGCTAGTGTGCCAGCTTGGTTCATGGACATGGTTTTCTGGGAAAGTTATAAATGCGTTCAAGCCATCATTAATGTTATTAACTACATCCGTGCTGCTTCTACTATGACAACTCAAAATGCCTGCTGTGAAAAATACCCATAGTTATTTTGTCAAATCCTCTCTGAACATCTATATCTAGACAATATTATCTGACTACACATAGCTTCTTTTCTCTAATGCTGAAGTTTACCCTAATTTGCATTTGTATCTCAGAGAGACTAGTAAAACCACAGATTTCTGCTGTTGCCTATCAGTTACATCCATTGAAGCAGTAGGGGTTTTAGTGACATGCTGAGAAGCACCTTGTTGGTACTTGTTAAGTACCTCCATTCCCAAATTGCCCCAGCTGGTGGCATTTTGAATCAAGATTTTAATCAAAACGAATTGCACAGTTTCCACATCAAAGGTTCAGTATACCTTTGGATGTGCTTGCTTAAGCCTACTCTGCTACCTGAATGTACAGTGTTACCCTTTCCTCTTTTTCTTACAGGTGTTCATTCTAGAGGAGCTGCTAAGTCCAGTGGTGACTCCCATCATCCTGATCTTCTGCCTGAGGAGGAAGTCTCTGGAGATCATTGATTTCTTCAGGAACTTCACTGTGGAGGTGGTTGGGGTTGGAGACACTTGCTCCTTTGCCCAGATGGACATCAGGCAGCATGGACATCCTGCGGTGAGGGGCTGCCCCATTAATTGCAGCCTTGAAAATATCTTGATAAAGTACTTATGTACAGTGTAGACTGTGGGATATGCATTAAATCAATTCATTCAAAATTGAAATATGAGTGAATGAGAGCCTGTCTGTATATCTGTGTGATGACTCTCTCTCCTGCCTCTGTAGTGGATGTCAGAGGGGAAGACAGAGGCGTCTATCTACCAACAGGCAGAGGATGGGAAGACAGAGCTATCACTGATGCACTTTGCCATCACCAACCCCCAGTGGCAGCCTCCTCAGGAGACCACACACTTCATCAGTCAGCTGAAAGAACGAGTTCACAGAGAGGCCACGGGGGCTCCTTCGGACATGCATCCACTCTCACTGTCTGAGTCTGAGGTACAGTGATAAACTAACATTCATGCTCAAGTATTACAGTGGTCATAAGTTAAATTTCATCACATCTTCAGAGGTAAAAACGGATTTGCTCTTGCCTCCTCTCTCTCTTGTAGCCAAGGAGCCTCATTGCAAACCTCTTAGGCGGTCCCTCCACGTTGACATCCGTTCATTTCGGCAGAGACGGCTCTTTGACCAGTCATGCAGCAGCTGGCATAAGTGATGGGGCATCTGCCTTGCGTTCCCTTTCCCCAATCAGTAGCAGTCTTCACCTGAGAGGCAGTTTGAGTGCAGCTCACAGGGCTGCAGGCCACACTTCAGCCATGAGCAAAGCAATGGCAGGCTCTGGGTAGGAAAATTGTCCTTCTGAATTATGATTCAACTCAATTCCTTTCATGTTTGAAAAAAGTGCAAAATCTAGCATACCATGTTTGCAAGAGCTTTGTCATGGATAAACAAGCTTAAACCCTGATTTATATTTGTATTAATATTCTGTTGTCTTTTTCTCATCTTCTTATATATATATATCACCTCCTCTTCATGTTCTCAGTTTCTCCACGTTTTTGTATTCTCATTCTCTAGGACTGATGCCCGAACTGTGAGCTCAGGCAGCAGTGCATGGGAGGGTCAACTCACCAGTTTGGTCCTGTCAGAGTATGCCTCCACTGAGATGAGCATCCATGCACTTTACATGCATGAGGTAATTGTGTATGAGCATGTGTGGGAAGAGAGTATCTGTAAGAGTGACAGATTGAATGAAGAGCTTTGTGTTTGCACACTTGTCTTCTTATTCTGAATATCTCACAGATATTCATCTATTCTTCCTCCTATATTTTTCCTTGTAGCTACACAAGCAGCAGTCCCGTGGTGAGCTGTCCCGTCACACATGGCACAGGCAGGACAGTGACGAAAGCAGTGACAGCGTCCCTGATGAAGTGAGGAGCGAACCCAACCCTCACTCCAGAAATTTCCCTCGTTCACACACTTTCCCCACCGTAGTTCCCAGTCCCAGTGCCATTCCCACTTCAGCCTCAGCTAACAGCAGTACCATCCTGGGCCAGGAGGGGGCTTCATCACACAGCAGCACCCAGCGGCGCTATAGTGGACCAACCACAGGTACCTGTCCTTTAGATGAGCAATCCGTGTTTCATGCATTTGCATTTGAATGGAAAAGGTTCTACTCCACCCAACAGCTCTGCACTCCCTGCAGCACCACTATTTTTACAAATGAAAACACGATGATGGAACAAACCTTTAGAAAATGCAAATACATTTAAGAGAGAGACATGGGATCAGCTTAAGAAAGGAAAAAAATTATTGCAGGATTATGTAGTATGTACAATATGGGAAATCATTCTGAACCCTGGTGTAACAGTGAGTAATTAAGTTTTCCACTCTGAAGACTTACAAAGCCTACCGCAGTTTATCACACAGTTTACAGCACAGTAGCTGTCAGGCTATATACAGATCAGTGGTAATTGTGACTCTGTTCAAACACGCTGTCTTTGCCTTACTGTTTCCCAGACTCTTTTGGTGGAGGGGGCAAAGCAGTGAGGTCGGCCCGTGTGCCCATGGGAGGCTGGGCAGAAGACGGTCAGGCAGCACCACGACATCATGAGCCACTGCCAGAGGAGAGCTCAGAGGATGAAATGCCTCCTCACATCCACAAGGTGAATGCTGTGTATGTGTGATTTGAATGGCTATGTTCATTTCCCCCTGTGCACTGCAAGTAAACGGAAGTTTTTGTTCTCTTTCTCTCGCTTTAGGTTACATAACCAAGCCATGTAACTGTGTGTCAGCGTCCCACCCTCTGTGGATAACCAAACACACATCCTCATCCTTTACCAAACTTTTGTCCAGGATTGACCATCTGATATGACACAGATGAAGACGGACATGTGCAAGAGTGGTGTACCATGATCCCTGCAAACACTTAATTAGTGAAACCATCTGGAAGAGTTACGACTGATGCCACCATCAACCATTCAAAGATACTATTTAACTTACTATACATGCCTAAACAGGCGCACAGGGTATCCGAAGAGGACCTACAGGATCAAGTTATTTCTAATAGCCATTGATACCATCAGAATACACTACACTCTTTTTTAATGTCAGAAGATTACATAATGAAAGTGCATGTGTTGCTGTGATTGTGAACATGTCAGCACTACTAGAGGCGTCCTTGGCACTTTGTCGCTGTAAAAAATACAAAAACAAATTGTGCTATCCGTATTGTTCTCCCTTTTACAAATCAGATGGCATGAGAAGGGGAATTTGAAGAATGTATGGTGTCTCTCTAATAATAACAGCATTCACCACAATGTGTTGAGAAAGAAATACTGATAACACACTGACTTTCATTTTGTGTATCTGTTCTTGTACCAATAGCAGGAGGTTGTGTATCCTACCCTGTGCTCTGTATTTCAGCTTGCATTTTGCCTCTTTGCAAAACATATGAAGGCCTCAAATCATATCAAAATTTTACTTTTTTTTTTTTTTGGTTTCTTTCAGAATTTATTGCACCCCAAGTTCATGTAAATTTTTTAGAATGTTCTGAAACCTTTCCCAAGGTCTGCCTCCATTTGCACATATAGTCGCTTGTTTAAAAGATAATTGTACAGCAGCGTAGCTCAGTATTCTGCACGCACACTCGTACTGTGTAAATAAATGCTATCAGGTTATTTCACAGCACTCACAGAACATTGAATTAATCAGATTTACACGACTTAAGGCCAACATTCTGTGATGTGTAATAAGAGATGCTGTGTGAAAGCACATATTAATCTGATTTAAACCAAGTTTTTTATTATTCACCAGTCATTATTTTTGAACAGACTTGCAAAAGGGGGCAACATACAAAGAAGGCTGTTTTAAGCATGTAATATTGACTTTTGTGCCATACAAAAAGCCCTCAAGCACAAGTGCATGACCATCAACCACGCATTCCTTCTAAAGACTCAGTAATAATTCAGTACATAAACATCCTCCACTTCTGCTTAACCACAGCATGACCTTCCTGCTCCCTGTCATTTAGCCTCAGTTATTCAAAAGAAGAATTATGCACTTTAATAATTTGTCAATGCAGAGGGTGTCACTTGTTTGTATGTGTATGTTTTCATATATATATATATATTTTGTAATTATTTATCAAAGGTATGTGCCATGATGATTGACATGTGAATCGAGGTTGTGTTTACTGGTGGATGAAGAATCACTGTCAACACTGCGAACCTGGACTGATAATACGATCAAGGATGCAGTTAAAAGTGATTATGTTAGGAGTTTTTTGTTGTCGTTTGTTTTATAGATCCTGTAAAATACCATTTTGTACAGCTGTAAATTCATCCATTAAAGACAAGGGAACGACTTTTGTGTGTAGACTGGAAGTCATAAAATTCACGTCATAAAATTACATGATGGCCTCAAACGTTACATTTTGCATTAGCGTTAGCCTTTTTAGCTTAAGTTAGCATACGGCTAGCTTACTTGTTTGGGTAGATCGCTATAGTTAGCTGCAAACAAAACGCTTTATTAACATTATGGAGACGGAAATAAATAGTATAAATATTTCGTACTGTATTACCTACTTCAACAAGCTCCGAAGACACTCGTATCAGAGCCCGGATAGCTCAGTCGGTAGAGCATCAGACTTTTAATCTGAGGGTCCAGGGTTCAAGTCCCTGTTCGGGCGATAACTTTTTCAGTTTTTATTTTGTCCCAATCTTCAATTAATCTTATAAAGTGTCACCGTACACGTTATACATGCGTTATCTTTGTATTAGCAATGGTTTATTTAGTTAGACCAGCATTAAAGTTAACCTAGCCAGTTAGATTCGATGTTGTTGGTCAGGTTGTTGTGCAGGATGTTGGGCAATGCTGTAAGTTTAAATGCAACCAAAATATAACTTAAATAGCAAATAAATGCAAGTGTTTGTGTTATTCACAAAAGGAAATTATGATTTGGGGCACAGCTAGTATCTAACTTTAACATATGAAAAGTTAAAGTTTGATGGGCAATATTGAGCCTTGTCTGTTTTTGTTTGTCTTCCATTTACACATGATATAATTTAGAAAGGATTAGCAGCTTTTCCATTAATATTAGATGTGCATGTAAAATATGCACTCTTGTGAGAAGTTTCATGTTTTAAGGTTTCATATGTTTGACCTGTGTTACGCACTTCCAATAACTTTTCTGTGTGCCATGCGGCTTTGACTCAGAGACAACAGAGGACTCTCAGAGCGAAATCTGAGTCTTGCAAATACACACACACACCAATGCTTGATAGGAAAGAAATATATATTATATGTGTGTATATTAGCACATAAAGTACACATGCTGTTAGTGAACCTTACGCATTGAGTGGTGGGAGTGTAAAAGGGGCTGTTGCATGGTGTATGGAGGGTAGATGTCCACCTGCTGGTCCTGCTGGGACAGAAGACCCCTGGTAGCCATGTAGGCTGACTGATGGGAGGCAGCTGTGATGCTGCAAGGTTAGGACCATAGTGATGATGATGATGGACAGCACTCTCGCTCGGTTTGACATCTGGTCTCACAAAAATAGGGTTGACCTGGTAGCTGTCCTGGAAATCCAGATTTGAGACTTTGTTGAGATACAGTTTGTAAAAGATCAGAGTTGAGACTTTTTGCTTTGTGTGTGTTTGTGTGTACCTGATATGTAGTCGGAGGGGCACAGTGACTGAGCCCTCCAGGTGGCGACAGGGCCACAGGAGGCATGGCTTTCAGCATCATATTGTGCATTATGATCTGGTGCATCTGGGCATTTTGCATCAGCATCAGCTCCACCATGTCTACACAAAATACACATACATATACAAACATATGAATACACTCAAATAAGATTGATCTCAATTTGCTGTTGCGTACCCTCTTTGATGCTGCCTGAGCGTGGCGCAGGGTAGGGCTGTGGGGGAATCTGAGTAATCAGAGGCTGCTGTTGTGGCAGCTGTTGTATGATGGTGGCAGGCTGCTGGGGTAGCTGCAGAGAGGAAGAAAGACAGGGAGAGAATAATTGCTTCTTCTTATTATTCTTACACTCTATTCAAACTAATTGCAAGTAAGTCCGAATAGTAGTGTAAATACCAAATGTGAAAGGATTGGAATGAAGAGAAGAAGAGAGTTTTTGAGATTAAATGCTGAGTGTCTCACAGTCTGTTGGATGATGCATGGCGGCTGAGAGGGCAGAACAGGGGCCGGCTGGTAGAGTGGGAATGGTAGAGGCGGCTGAGGGACTGTGAAGTAATGTGACCTGTACTGTCTTTGTGACCCTCCCCACGTGCGAGGTCTGTGGAGGTCCTCTAACATGTGCTGCTCCTGCACAGAAGATACCAAGAAGAAAGACAATTATACACCTCTCACAATGACAAAAGAAAAAAATGCTTAAGACAGTGATTAACTGCTCTAATTTATTGGAAATGAGTTCTGTCTTTCTCTCGTACTAGTTTTGTAGTCTTCATCTTAATGTCTGAATGTACAGTAGGCACAAGAGAAATTATATTATTATGTTAATAAATAAATATGTGTATGTGTAATGTATAAATAAAGATTTTGTACAAACCCTGAGTTTTTGCAGTAAGTCCTGTTTTCGCCTTAGTGCTCGGTGCAGTTGATCAAACTGTCCATCATAACTCCCTGAACAGACAAAATTGTGTTCTCAAAAACAACTGCCATAACTTTTTAGTTTCATATGCATATCTCCTTACTGTCAGTTTGCCACAAAGTGTATTAAAGAATGTTTTCTTAGTATATTCTTCATTTGTCATCTTAGGAAGTCATTCTTAGTACCAGCTAAATGGCTGCAATGGATAATGTCATGTTTCTGTCAAGGCAGTTTAACTTGATATACCTTCCACAGTTCAAAATTCCTCATCACAAAGAAGTCTTTGTTATCTTACTTGCAGACTGAGCAGACTCTGCTCTGTCATCCATATTGTGCCTTTCGTTTTCCAGTCTCTAGAAATGTAAGTAAAGAATATCTCTAAAACATTTTGATGTTAAAGTAAAAAACAAAAAAAGATGTAAAAGTAGAAAAAAAGAATGCTGAACTATTTTACTTGAGAATACAAATTGACTGAAATAAATTAAGGTCAAGTAATATCTTTGATATCTTTCAACAAATTAAAGACTGGCCTCTCACCTACCTTCTCCAGCACTTTGAGTTTGAGTCTTGTCATCTGATCAACCACAGAACTGCCATGCTAAAAGATTACACAAATGATTGCCATTTTCTGTGCACTGGAATCAACACATTTGATTGAAGTAGACACAAATAGAGATGCACATATATGTGCTTTTAATATCATATTTACCTGAAATCTTGGCCTCTGGAGTCACACAGACTTTGTGTACACCTGTGTGTTTGAGTCAAGACTAAAACCAGACACTGGTTGCCATGAGACACTGTTTAATTAACACTGGGACATAACCATGACTTGCAAAACGACTTCCTATGCCTTGAGAGCAAAGAGGGCATGAGACTATATCAAATTGTTGAGATACCATTTTCTTCTGATTTGTGGATTTTTAATAAATAAAGGTTTAGGAGCTTGACTACAGGCTAGGCTACAATGCTTAAATGGGGTTCAGTCAATGACAATTTAATGACTATCTAGATAGATATTTGATCTTATTGAAAGTAGCCTACAAATAATACAAAGGATTACATTTGTTGTTTTGATTTGAGAATATGAATGGTGTTAACCTTTTGACCCAGTTTTGTAAGTCATCATAAATAAAGTAGCTCCTTTCCCATAAACACTCCTCAGTCAGTGGAGGATTCTCAGCATTCACATTCAAAACATGGAAGGTATGTTTTATTATTGGTCTGTTCTGATTGGCTACAAGAGCCGTCAATCTAAGTTTGGCGACTTGATACAGGCATTTCATTGGTCAACTAGACTTTGGTTTTGAGTCATAAAATAAGATAGGTTGTGGCTTATTAGGCGAGCATGAATAAATTAAAGGGACGCAAACTCCATTGGCTGAAGATGCCGGACGTAGTGATTTGATTGGTCCGTTCATTCATGGAAACTCGATAAGGGCGGAGTTGAACTGACTTGGCGGCCATATTGAATATTATCTGTTGACAGTTGAACCCAAAGGAAGCTCAAAGATTTTATTTTTGCTAACTTATGCGAAGTGAAGGACTGTTGTGTTTTTCAGTTGAATTGGGACGCATGTCCTAAACTTCAATAGTTGCATTTAAACCCAGAGATGGATGAAGATGAACGGCGGAGGAAACTAGAGCTTGGGAGAGCTAAGGTTTGTTGCTAACATTGAACGCACGCTAATGCTGAATGCTAGCAGTTAACGCTAGCCAACTCTTTTGTCATAGCTTTGCGTTTGTCCACCGCTAATTACACCCACGTCCAAAATTATTGTACGTTTTGTTTGTCGTTGCTTAGATTCCGTTTGTCCGTTAAATTACAGGAACTCGTAACTTTACTCATTTGCCGCGCATATTCCGCGGGTCACTGTCGTTAGCTGAGGTTTTACATAGCTATAGCTAAAGATAACAATAACATTAATGGAGCAAGTTAAACGGCTAATGAATTGAATCATTGGTGAACGCTTGAAGTCCAGTAGAGACAGAAAGTGCCCTTATTTACGCAGAAGAGGGAAACTTGTATTGAACTGTATTTTTTTTCTTTCACATATTTGAAGTTGTTGCCTTTGAGCTGCAGGTGCATCCGATGTTTTGTTCGTCATATGTTTAACTTCCATGAAGTTATTGCCTAGTGTTGCATTTAGGGAAAATATGCTTTCTGCAACCCATCAAACAAGCAGATTTTTCAACAGCCATTGCAACTTTCACCAGCATATAGAAACTACTTTACAGCTATATAACGTTTGATCCTTCTCATAGTGCTCTTTTTAGGTTCTACCACATGTAGTATTAAGTTGCATCTAAGTGACACAAGTACTGATGAACATATAGTCGTATATATAATTTGCCTTATTGCATTTTTTCACTTGCCTGTGAAAATTGCCACTCTGGTGTTGCCTGAATAAAAAAAGCAAGCAGCTGTTTTGACTTCAATGGGAGGTTGTATTAGTAATGGACCAATAATCAAGAATGGCCAATCTTGTATTGACAACCAGACCACATTGCATTCATTTACATCTAGGTCACATTTTTGGAGTAGCTAATTTGACTAATTTCTTAAGTGTTGCAGTCTGCCTCCAGCCCATGGTAGAACTCGTTCAAAAGATATGGATGGTAAATTAGTATGATTCATAATACTTAAGAATTAACTTGTTTCAACCACTGGTGTTCCTTGTAACAGAAATCCTCCAACATGCCGCGAAACCAGTCGGTAAGTATAGAAGCTGGTGATTGGCAGAGGCATTTTATTTTGTCATAGCACTGTGGGTTTGTGGACATTACTTCTTTGTGATTTTGGTCTTGCTCTTTGTTTGGTTTCTCTTGGGTGGGCAATCAGGGATTTCCTCTGCTTTTTTCACTAATATGATTGCTGTCAGTTTTTGAGATTTGAGCCCACTGCTCTGAAAAGAAGGACTCTCAGTGCAAATGATCAAGACTGTAAACTGGAAAGGAAATCTGTCTTGCATTAATAATTTCAATGTCTAATATAGCCACGCACCTTGCATACACTGTCATGCTGGTTGCAGGCCATCAGGTGGTGCAGTGTGCCCATGAGATTTGCTGAGGTTGAATAGGTTGCACTTACATCTCACATGAGTGGTGTTGCTATGGTAATGCCGTGCTGTCAGCTGCTTTTACTGTATTTTGCGCATCAAAAAGCTCAGATGTATTTGCCACACTAAAAGCATGGTACGTATGTACAAAAATTACACACAGGCAAACGCAAACATGCCCAAAAAAATCTAATCTTATGAGGCATCCTGGTGTTGTTGTTGAGAACACAATAGCAGCATTCAGCAGTCCAGTAACATCTGATGTGGACACAATAAGCTCCAGCCAGCCGGTTAGTCAGACTCTAGCGCGGAAGTGGCCTTGGGCAAAACACAGCTCATCTCGCTAATGTGTCTTTCACATGTGATGTGTGTTGTGGCAGTTGGAGGCAGTAAACAGGGTGATGGAAGCACATGAAGGGTGGGGTTTTAAGTGATGAGCACAAAACTAGATGAACAGTGTGAGGTGAGAAGAGATTCAAGTGTGGTGGAGTTGAGGGATTGATTGGTTAAAACAAAGTGTTTAGGGTTTAGGAGTCAAGAGAAAGATGGTATGGTTGCAGATACATTGCATGGTGCTAAATGAGAGTACAAAGCAAATCTACAATGTAGTTTTATGACCAGGCGTTTAACATGTCATCAGAATAAACATTGCTGCGCATGCACACACAATCTTGCCATGCACATGTATGTGAGTCATCACACAAAGCAACAAGTGGCTCTCCCAGGGCCATGTAATCTCAAATTGAATTGAGCATGCACACTCTGATGGCCACACACAGAGCTCTGTCTCCTCCTCTCCATGTGAATGCATCTCCCAGTCTCCACCCTCTTTCCTTAGTCTAGACACATGCCATCCCCATCCAGAGTTTGTGGATCTCTCTACACACTACGTTGGCTGTGGCAGGGAGTTTTAGGACGAGAGGTTCGGCACAATGTGCTGTTGCCTACATGCAGCAAGATCTACATCTACTGGACAGTAGAGCACCTACTCTGAGGGAAGAATTGACAGGTCTGACCACCAGCAAGAAAGGAAGTCAAAGATTGACTGTCAGTTATTGATGGAGGGCTTCATGAGGGTCTGTCACAATGTGAACTGCTGTAATCTGATTTAAGCTGCTTAAAGAAGAGAGACCGCCTGAGAGAGAGAGAGGGAGAGAGAGAGAGAGACTGCGATAAAAAGGAGTGTGTTGCAAAGAGAAACAGCCTGAGGCGGATTTGTACCAAATCGGTCCCTCTGGAATTCAAACTAAATATCATGGCTTGATTGTGGATGATGTTTTTTCACTGTGATGAACTCCTCAGGTTCACAGTCTTGTTTTTTATTTTTCATGATTTCAGAGAGGACTTTGCCATGCTTCAAAAAGCTCCAGCCAATCAGTTTTCCTATCTTTGACTTTCCTACATGCCGAAAAATGCAAAGTGATTTTCTTTTAACCTTGTGCTGTTTCTGGTCTGCTGAGAGGTTGTCCAATGTGTGTCACTAAAATCTGCACTTCTCATGGGTTTGATATGGCTCTCTGGAGATTTGAGAATATTTAGCATCATCACCTCATTTCGAACTTGGATAGCCTTGTCAGGCTATGGTGGAGTCTATTTTGGGTGTGAGTTTGGGATTTCTTCTTGCTTCACTGGGCACTGTCTTTTTTGTTGCACAACTCTGACTCATCAAAATAAGAACTGCCAATCTATTTTCTTTTCTACAGCAGGGACTGTCAACAACTTGCACACTTACATTTATACTTTGCGTATGATTTCAGAATGATGTTTTGATAACTTTTTCATTTTTCAACTGAGGACATAAATCTGGACTCTAGCTCCCTCTTTAACCCTGAGCTTCACCATGCTGATAGTGTGGTGGTGCTCAGTGGTCCTGACCTATGTGTCCATCTACCTCTCGCTGTCCTTCTTGCGCAGCTTGCTAGCTTCAGACAGAAGCGGGCGAAAGGCGACGGTGCGGGGGCGACGAAAAAGACGCAGAAGAGGAAGGGCCAGACTGTCTCGCAGAATGACAGCGCAACGCAAGAGCGCTGTGTAGAACCAGCACTTTCTTCAGTCAATGAGACAGAGCTGAACAACAAGACCAACCATGAGGTACACCACAGATTATAAGGCATGCATTGATAATAGAGTTGCAGAAGTGACTAAACAAAATCTGATTTGTGTGGATGATATATAAATAAGACTTTTGATTTAATTAAAACAGCTGGTCATTTACATCACAAAAATTGCTTTATTGCATTGCATCTCTCAGGTCTATTCACAGGTCACACTGTCTGACCTCCGTATTTGTTTAATTTTGTTTGCCCACTGTATGCTTTAACAAGTGGCCCGTGCCCTCTGCTCGGTAAACATATATTAGAGAAATGGGTCACTAACCATCACATCGCCTGTAGGGCATGTTGTCATAGCAACCTGGCCAGGATTAACTGTGGCACTATTTCCTGCCATTTTTTAAAGGAAAAGTTCACCCACAACATTAAATGTACGTATTTGTGGCACTTGGATTGGACATTTTCTTCACATTTTTATCGGGCAAAGTGGAAAAAAATGTGACTTTATTCTAAATCTGTTTAATCCTCCAGGAACCCCAGGGGGCAGGGAAATCAGAGGTTCAGCAGAACCAACGACAGAAGGATCAGGCCCCCACCCCAGAGCAAAGCTTGTCCCCTGTGGAGGATTTTGGAGAAGAGGAGCTAGTTGCACTCACTGGAAAAGAGCAGCTCAAGGTATACACAGTCAGTGATTAAACATTTACAGAGGATAGCAAATGCTTTCTTTTTTTAAGGGTATGACATCCTTTTTCATAGTGCATTTTGAAGCATCTGACTAAAACTGTTTTTTGTGTGACTCAATTCAGTAAATTTAGGTTTTCTAAGTAGTTCTTTTATCTGGTTGTTGTGGTTAAAGACTCTACTGGGCTTAGATATTACTCAATATGACTGGCAAAAATGATGATGGGTTTAATGTCATGAATGCATACTTAGCAGTATAATCCTACTAGACATTAAATTCACACAGTGGAAACTGGGCTCTAAAGCTACTCTATAAATCAGTGTCCTCTTTAACGCCATGTTGCAATATATTTACATTTGTTTGGTAGGTTGGTTTAATTTGTCTTCAAATTAAACTGGGTGTGTCAAGTTGTGGAAATGTTGTAAAATGTTGCATGATTTCAAGGTCTCAAAATGGCTTGACCATAGTGTCACTTGGTGTCTTACATATTACGTTTTAGAAGTCATAAAAAGGTTTATTTTTTATTATATAGTTGTTGCTGCTTAAGGTAGAAATGCATGCTACAGTATACTCTCAAATTGTGTTTATGCCAGTGCTTACAAAACTGATCCATACTTTATTACACTTACAGCAGTTGCAGCAGGCTGTGGAGAAGCGTAACGAAATAATTGCGAGGCTCAGCTCCAGCCTGCAGGAGGCTCTGGCCAGTAGAGACCAGGTACAACTGGAGGCACAGTCACTTACTGGACAGATTATGGCGCTACAGAAACAGCTGCAGCAAGTAAGTGCCACTCAAAGCTGAATCAGTGGTAGCACTTCAGGATTAATGTTGCCTAAAAATATGCACGTAACAATTCATATGCCTGGCAACTAAACATGTTCTCTGAAATGTCTTTCACACAGACCAGTGTAGAGTTTCTGCGCATCAAAAGTCAGTCAGGGGTTGAAATCCTCAACACTCATCGACAAAAGCATCAGCATGACCATTGCTCCCAAGATGCAGACATCAGTCATAAGGAGGTGCCATCAGGGGAATCGGGGAGTGCAGGACTTGGCTCAGAGTCAAGTGCTGAAGGCTTCAACACTGACAGTGAGACAGACACTATTCTGCACAAACTGAGGACTGAGCTGGAAGAAGAAAGGGAGAAAAGCCAACGCATATGTGCTGAACTAGCGGAGGAGATGGAGAAACACCAACATGTGCTTTCTTTATTGGAGAAGGAGAGGAAAGGCAGAGAAGAGGAGCAGAAGGAAAGGGAGACAGAGCTTCAAGACCTCCAGACCCAGTTGAACTTAGTTCAAACTCAGTGCCTTGAAATGCAGCAGTACAAAGAGGAGAAGGAGAAGCTAAACCGAGAAGTGTTGGAGCTGAAGAAAAGGCTTCAGGAGGAGGAAGATTCAGAGAGGAGATCTAGTGAGGAGGTGGCCAGCTCTGCCCTTTGTCTCCAGAACCTCGAGGAGGAAAGACGGAGGCAGGAGGAGGATATGCAGAGGCTCAAAGAGGAGCACAGAGAGGAAGTGGAGAGAGTCAGGCAGCTGTTGGAGGAGAGGGAGAAAGAACTGAAGTTCAGAGAGGAAGAAGTGATTGGACTCAAAGCCTCTAAGAATCGGCAGAACCAAGCAAAGGCTGGTTTTAGTTGTGATGAAAGGTTTAGTATAGATGAGGCCAATCTGGAAAGTGGACCTGATCAGGACAGCATGAATGTATCAATACCTGGGGATATTCTGATGGAGCGCTACTTGTCTTCAGCTCCTCTCGCACACTCACACTCTTCAGTGGTCAATGAAAGCTTTGAACACTGCAGTCAGCTGGATGTCTCTGCAGACTACAGGTTAGAGAAATGCTGTTTGTGCTACCTGTCCATGTTGCTGTTTTCTAGGCTAGTTAAATCCCCTAATTTGTCTTTGTGCCTCTCTTCACAGTTTTGAGCTGAACAGTGAAGTTTTGGGAGATGAGCCTCTGTTATCAATTTCAAACCGTTTCCCCGAAGAAAACAACAACCTCCACAACAGTTCTAGCCCACTCTGCTCCCCTGGCATCCCTGTGACTGATAATTCCAACCCTCAATCTCTATCTCAGTATCTTAACAACTCCACTTCTGGTGAGCTGGAGATGAGTAAACTGTCTGAGCAGCAGTTTGATGAGACAGACCTGGAAAAACAGCTGCTGAATCAGCAGTGTGGAGAGCTCCGCGAGGAGCTGGCTGTCAAGGACAGGGACTTGAATGTCTTAAGGGAGGAAGTTATCAAGAGTGCTGAAGAACTGGGGGAGGCCAGGAGCAGGTACAGTAATGTAAAGTTAATTAGGGTATATGGTCTTTCTCTTTTTTTCAAATACATTTCTTTGTATTACTTTTTAAAGCTTACTTTAGTAGGTAAAGACCTGCTCAACCCAGTCTGCAAAGTTCTGATGAGTGCTGTTTATTTAAAAGTTTAATATTGAACATGCTGTGTGTCCAAATTGCACCAAATTTGACACTGCATGTCAAGTGCGAAGTACATTGGATCAACGGTTCTCAATATATGTAAAGGAGACAAGGAGATTTCTTTATATTTAGATTACAGCTGCTTTTCACAAATAAGCTCACTCTGTTTTTCTTTTTTTTGTGAAAGTTATCTTAAATTTTATGTCAAAGTTTTTGGATAAAGTGAAATACTTAATTGACTTGTGTTTATCTACAAAATATAAATGGATGTATTGTCTCATGCTCTCATGTATGTTCAGGTGGGCCCAAGTAACAGAAGAGCTCAGGCAGGCTCTCTGGGAACTGGAAGAAGAGAAAGAGAAAAGGAGACATGTTGAGGAGGAGATGAACTTGAAAGCCCATGAACAAGACAACCTGAAGAACAAACTCAGTGCCTTAATGGAAGAAAGAGAAAAGGAGAATGCAGTAATGTCAATGGGAAAGGATGCTGTTGAAACCTGCTTGCTGGTCCCTGCTGCCTCTCCATCAGAGGAGGGAGATAAACTGGTAGGGGAACTAAAGAAGGAGAAGGAGGCTGCACTCCCGTCTCATGAAAAACAGCAGGAGCTGCTGGGATTTTCTCTGCTGGAGATAAAACAGGCTTCAAAATCTGCCATACAGAGCCCAGAGCTCAGAGATGACAACCAGCTGCAAACACTGCAGGTAAACCAGTATGATTAGTAGGTTTTTGTTATTAGCTTAATAGGAATGTACACTCTTTTTTTTTAGCTGAACTCAGATTTAAATTAATGGGAATGATGATATACAGTAAAGTAGTATTGTTTGTGCTAATTTGCAAATTTCCCCCTTGTGGCACGAATATAGGAATATCTTATCTTATATCTTACCTTAAAAGACCTCAAAGGGAGGAGGCAATGAACTGATAGAAAAATGAGTATAATGTCAAAAGGCTAAACAAATTTACTTTTCTTTCTTTGTAAGGCTCACTGTGAACTCCTCGCGTCAGAGCTAGAGGAGACAAAAACAATGCATCAAACCATGGCAGCACTACTAGATAAAAGAACTATGGAGATGGATGAAACATTGAAGGAGCTTGAAACTACTCGTACACAGGTTCTACATGTTCAAACAGAGGTGGAAAGTTTGCGGGCAGAGCTGGAGAAAAGCCAGCGCAATCTGGTCAGTGCTGAAAAAGAGAAGAATGACCTGGAATCTGAAATCGTCTGTTTAAGACAAAACCTGGCAAACCTGGAGGAGGCCCAGGCCCAGGTAGCACAGGAGAGGGAGGAGCACAAGATGAAAGAAGAGGAGATGGATGAACGGATTAAAAAAATGGAACAAGTCTTGGAGGAGGAACTGGAACAGTTTGAGAACCTGCTAAAAGCCAAGGATGTTGAGGTGAGCTCTCTCATATATATATATATATATATAATGTAACAACAGTTTATTTCTTTATTTACTACTTTTCAAGAGATCAACTTGATATACAAAATCATATTTACAGTTGGCTGAAGAGAGGGAGAAATGGGAGGATGAGAGACAGGAGAAGGAAAAAGAACTCCTTACTGTGAGACATCATCTGGACAAGCAGAGGATGGAGAGGGAGGAGGAGGTGAAGGCTCTTCTGGAGAAGCAGGTCATGGCTGTTGAGGAGGCTACAGAAAGGCTCAGGACATCTCACCAACAGGAGATAAAAGACCTGAGGGAGAAACACCAACAAGAGGTGCAATTTGCAAACTTCAGAGGCTACCAATTTTACAGATTTATGATGGCATTCATTTTTAAAGAGTAAAGAAGTGTAATATGTATGTAAGAATTTATGTCTAAAACTTAGAAAATGATATAACCGTTTTGACATATTGCAGGGATATCTACTGAAGTTAACATGCTAAGGAGCTAGCCCCGGTCCATCCTGTCTCATAGAATCACTTTGTACCTCAAGAGGAGAGGTGCTTCTAGTGCCTTCTAGTCTTTCCCTGAAATGTTTATTTGCAAAAATTCCTAGATTTCTGAGTTGAACACCTACCTGGAGTCAGAACTGCTAGAGCGGCAGGCCATTATGGAGGAAGAACAGAAGAGACAGATCAGCCTAATCAAGCAGGTATCTATCAGAATAAATAAGCCTGAGCAAGCACTTCACTCTCAGCAAGACACACTACAGTGAATCTCCTGCCTTGAGTTTCTGTCACTTTGTGTATTTTTTTGGATTATTTTTAGCTTCTCGTGTCTCTGTTGTGTCTTCCTCCAGGTTACTGAACGTGAGCATGAGAGGACGGTCTCAGAGCTGAGTGCCAAACACAGTGAGGAGCTTAATCGGCTGAGGGAGAGCATGGAGGCTGCCCACCAGGCTGAACTGCAGCAGGCACAGGTATACCATATGTGCATATGTGGACATCTTCAGCCACAGCGTGCTGCAAAATATCATTTCTCTCTGTTCTTTTTTCCTCCCTTACAGTTATTTCATAGTCGAGGAGTTTTGTCAGTTACAATGGCTTGTGCTCCTTATTAGTACTTAATGTTGATATTTTGTAAATTTGGAGATTCAGGAACTCAGTCTTATTCTGCTTTGCACCAGTTACACATTGATTTGGAGGATAACAGTGTCAGCTAAATGCCTAAAATGTAAATACAACATGCATGCAGTCACTACTAGACTCAGGAATAGCTCTCATACAACCATACCTTCTGCTTTATTTTCCTTTAGGTCGAAAAGACCAGGGAGCTTGAAGCCTTGCGTCTCAGCCTGACCAATGTCCACATGGCCGAGCTGGAGCACTCCCAGGTAAACCTGCAGCAGGAACAGGAATCTGCTCTCACCAAGGTCCAGGCCTCCCTGAAGGAGACATTTTCCCAGGAAAGTGCACTTCTCCAGGCCCACCATCAGTTAGAACTGGATCAGATCAGAAAGCAGAACCAGGAACAGCAGGAGAGACTGCGTGAGATGCACCAACAAGACATGAGTGAGTGTTTTTTAGTTGTTCAGTTGGTGTTCTGTTTTATATTTACCCTTAGGTGCACTCAACATGTGTGCCATTATGGATGTGGATGAGTCACCCTCATTCTTTAGAAGCTTGTTCAGGACAAACGTAGAACACGGTGACAGATGTAACCTTCAAATTCTCTGATGTGGGTGAATCTTTTCATTTGTTTCTACATGTATATTCAGATGAGTTGAAGCAGCAGTGGGAGACAGCTGTTGCTCAACAGAGAGCTGCCACAGAGGAAAAGCAGGCCAAAGAGATACAGGTTAAGCTTTATAAAAAATGTTATACAAATGTTGAGAGGCTAATTGAAGTACAGTATTCATTTTGATTATATATTTCAATTCGACTTCTTTTTTCTCAGACTCTGAGGTCACAGTGGGATAAAGACACTGAGAGCACACAGACAAACCTCCAAGCATCCCTCACAGAGACCCAGAACAGCCTTACTGCTACCCAGACAGAACTTGCCAGCAACCAGGCTTCTCTAACCCAGACCAACAAAGCTCTAGCTGAATCCCAGGCTGCTCTGTCTCAGACCCAGTCAGAGCTGCGGGAGTCATGGGCCAGGCTGGAGGAACTCCAGACCTCCAGTAAGGAACAGAGCCAGAAACTAGAGGAGGAGCTAAAACAAGCCTGGGCTGACAGAGATGCTGCTGCCTGTGAGTCGCATCCTTCTACAATCTTTCCAGACTCCCCTCCTCACTCAGAGTGAACTCTTCCTTCCTCTGAATTCATTATCATTTTGATTTGTGTCTTCTGCATGAAAAGACAACACATACACATGACTCATGCTAATTTCACACTCATGACCACTGAGTTACACTATGCATGTTATTCCATGTAGTTTGTGTTGTAGTTTATATAAGTTGTTATTGCTTTGCTCACTCTGTTATAAATGCTGCTTAGGTGCTCTGGAGGAGCTGGTTTCTAGTCACAAGGCCGTGCTGCAGGAGAAAGAGCAGCAAGTACTCCACCTAGAGGAGAAGGAACAGCAACTGCAGCAAGAGGTTAGTTCACTCATACACATAAACATTTAGCTAACTTGTCATTTAGTTTTCATTAAATTAACACAGGCCCACACGTTTATATATATTTTTTTCATTTTATAAGCAATTTACTCATTTCGCTAGCTCCAGTCTATAAAACAATTTAAAATGTGCAAAACCATTTTTCCTCTCTGTGTACCAGGTTTTGCACCTACAGGAGGAGAAGAAATTGCTTAAAGAGAGCTCAGAACAAGAAGTAGGTCAGCTGTGGACCCAGCTGGAGAGCATGAGGACTAGTCGCCAAGAGTTGGGAGGTGAGATTGATTCACCAGCCTGACATCTGACTGACAGTGCTGTATTTACATCCACAATATTTGTTTAGATGGCTGTTGTCTGTGATGCGATATGGCTTACACAGGAAAAGAAAACTCAAAACACTGTACTCAGACATCAGCTGCATGTGTGTACTTCCATTTACTGTGTCCTTACCTTTTTTTTAACCTTATTTTCTCAGAGCTGAAAGAACAGCTGCTCGCTCGCTCATCTCGTGTTGATGACATCGAGCGCCTGAAGACAGAGTTTAATGATCAAAAACGGGAAATCAAAGAGCAGAATGAGGCTGAGCTGGAAAGCCTGAGGAGGTACAAGAGCACAGACACACAAACACACACGCACATAGTCAAGACGCATTTATTCTCAAAGTCTTAACCTCCATTGTCTGTCTATGTTTATTTTGATTTTCAAAATAAGAACTGATGTTCAAACTCGCATAGCATACCCTGTGTTTGCCACAGTCTTAAATATTCAGTTATCTGTCAAGTGTCCTCTTTCTTCTCTTTCAGTGACCCCATACAAATTATACACACTATAACTTCATCCTTCTTCAGGTACTTTGAGCAGAGATTGCGGGTAACAGAGGAGAACTACAGAGAGGAAATTGCTCTGCTCCAACTGAGGCTGGTGGAAGGTGCCTTGGAGGAATCTGTGTTGAAAACCACAGATGACAGGTATGCCTGTAGGTCTGGATGTCAGACCAGATGCACGTACTACAAATTTGGACAAAATCGTGATCATAACAGTGCCTTTGGTCTCTGTTTCAGTTTCATATCTCAAGGTCAACCTGAAGATCACATGCTTTCTGATACTGGCCTCAAACTGGAGAAACACAAGGTAGTAAGGAAATTAAATGTGTAAGACATTTTGAAGACCTGCTGTTGCTCAATACAAGTGTGATATGTAGCGCTTTTAAATTTGCACTGTCAAAATCGCTCAATAGAATTTTGTCTCCAGCTCAATGCAAAACAGTGGTGTTAATTTTTCTGCATTTTTCAGCTGCATTAGTTTTGTGATCTTGATCACAAGGTATCTTGTCCCATACCATCTTGTCCCATCTAGGAAGTGTTTGACAGTTTGCGCCTTGAGCTGGAGGAGAAACACACAATGGAGCTTGCCAGTCTACAATCTTCTATGGCTCTTTCCTTTAAGGAAGAGCTGCAACAGGTCAGACACGAATTCAGTCCTTCAATCTTTGAAGCCTTTATTTCCACAGATAACAGAATAAGAAACTAAAATGAGGGAGGTTCTTGCCACACTGTACTTTTAGGGTCGAGTTATGTTTGTTCAGAAATACTTCACAAGACAAAATAATTATATCAAGAATAAAAAAAGAGGACTAGAGAGAGAATTCCCTGGCCCCTTATCACCTCCGAAACAGCTGGCCAATCATGGCATGAGAGAGGGTGTCAATGTTGCATTGTGTGTTTCAAAAAGTTACAGAAATTGCCAGACCATCTGACAAGCAGTTCTGATGGAGTGTACAGGCCCCTTTTCTCTCTCATTTACTTATTTTTATATCGTTACTTGTGCATTAGGCGCGCTCAGACCTCACTGACCACTATTATGAAGAGCTGCAGGAGATGAAGACTCATCATGCGCTGGAGCTGGAGCAACTCAGAGCCAAACTTTCTGATCGTCACTTACAAGGTACTTCACACATACGTACTATGACGTACAAACCCGTACTATTTGGTATTGAGAAGTTGCTAAAGTTAAATAACTCCTCAAATGTCTTTTCTTTCACAGAACTAACCAGAGTACGTTTGGAGGCAGCACTGCAGGTTGAGGTGAGAAAAGATTATCAGATAATCTATACTGCGAAATACACACTGAGTTTATAGAGTGTAATATAATGCAAGATCATGATCATTTTAATTAGGGGGAGGTGGAACAGAGGATGTGGTGTCATACTGAGGAGTTGCAGGCAAGGATGACCATCATCCACACCCTGGAAGACAGACTGGCTGCACTGAGTAAACAACATGATGCTGAAATGCAAAGGAACACACAAAAGGTACACACTCATATATAAACCTGCATTATACAAAGGTGAAAATATACTGATAGTTTTACAGAAGCACAGATTTAATGACACAATAAGGGAATTTTAAACCATGTTACTTGTATGTTCCTGCCAACTCCCCCAGTTGAAACAGCAGTTTGCTGGGGAGCTCGTTCTTCTTGAGGAAGCTCTGAAACAAGAGAGGGTGCATGTGCAGGAGGAGATGAAGAGTCTGAGAGAAGAACTCCAAGAGAAACATGAAACTGAGCTCTCTGCACTGAGGTCACACCTTGACGGAGAGATAGAGGAGGAGAGGACGCGCCTTGAAAAAGCACTTCTTGAGGAGAAGGAGAAGTTAAAGTCTCTACAAGCTGCACTGGACAATGATGAGAGTAAGATAATATTTTACTCACATAAAATATGACTCACATGGGTTGTTGCTTCCAGTCAATTCAGAAGTTTGGGAAATGGGATACATTCAAGTACTGATTCTCCAACAGTTTGTAACATGTTGTGTTTGTCTTTTAGGTCCGCAGGTCCTCGTAGTGAGGCAGAGACTGGAGGCCCAGTATGGCAGTGAGCTGCAAAGGGCAAAGAGCTGCATGACCACAGAAATCAAGGAGCTCACTGCTCTCCTCCAGGAGCAGGGTGAGGAGCGGCTACGGCAAGCCCAAGAGAGGTGAGCTATATCGAGGCTCAAGATCTTTGTCTTAATTGTACCTTGAGGTCAATGGTTTGTCAGGGGTTATATTTAACACCAAAAAATTTTTCTTCTAGTTATTTATTGTATGAAATGTTAAAATAAACAGTGAAAAGAGTTGTGAATTTGAAAATTGAGAAAATCAAGAACTCTTATGTGTGAGAAACAATTAACTGATTAAATTTAACAGTCACCTTTAAAAGTTGTGACATTTATTGTACCTGCCAAGATTGCAGCTACAATGCTGCCATCAAACCTCCAGTTTCATCTTAAGCACCCTTGAAAATCCTTTGTTTTTAATGATTTGACGTGCTTTTTTCTGTCGGTGTGTTCAGGTTCCAAGATGAAAAAGCTGTGTTGGAGCAAAATTTGGCCAAAAAATATGACATCTCTCTGGCAGAGCTAAAGAACAAACATCAAATTGAGCTGGAACATGAGAGAGCAACACTACTGAATAAACACTCCCAAGAGATGGACACACTCAATGCCAAACACAAAGCACAACTAGATTCACTCAGTGCCAGTCACAGAGATCAGCTTGCAGCTATGGCCGCTGAGCATGAATCTAAACACAACACTGAGCTTGTTGCCTTGGAAGCAGCCCTCAATTCCAAACGAAAGGCAGACCTTGAAAGTCTGGAGGCCGTCTTTCGTGAGACCAATCAAGCTCAGTTGGAAGCTTTTGAAGCTGAGCTAGCTCGCAAACACCAGGAAGAGAGGGATGAGCTGGAAAAGAGAATGCTGGGTAATATGGACACTCTGGAGGCCACATATCTCAAGGAAGTGCAAGTAAGAACACACAATTCTTAAAGTAAAACCTAAAGTCAAGTCAAGCCCTATGTTAGCAATATTTGAAATTCTTCACACAGTACTGCTGTTATTTACGGTTTTTCAGTTTTTAAGTACTTTGAATGTCATTAATCTCAGACACTGCGAGATGAAATGGTGCAACTTGAAGAGAAACATCTTCAAGAGCTGAATCGCCAGAAGTCAGAACATAGGCAGACAATGGAGCGTCATGCCGCAGAGCAGCTGTCCATCAGGGAGGATCTGAGGAAAGAACTGGCTCAGGTGCACATAGAGAAGTTTAGTGCCATGGCAGCAGAGCTCAGCCATGTTCACAAGGTGAGAAAATAAAAAATGGTTGGTTGACCTCTGGCTAATATCTGGTATATAGCCATCAAATTATCATTCAGTCAATAAGCAAAAGTACATGATTTACAACTTCTAATGCTAACTTCTAATTTTTTTTTCATGATTTTTTTCTTACAGACTGAACTGGCTACTCAAAAAGAGGCCTTAGATACTGAACACTGCAGAGCCCTGGAGACCCTTAAGAAGCAGGTACTTACACAGTCATCCCTACATTACTTTGTTTTTTGAGATCCGTGACAATGACAAATGGAAAACACTGGTTTTTCTGGTATTTCTATTTTGACCGTTCAGAGGCTATTTCAATTTCTAATCGCAGCAAAACCATGGTCAGTGTTTCCCTGAGGACACAGTTGTAGCAGATGAGAGCTTTGCATATTTGGCAACATGTAAAATCATCATCAATTTGAAATGCTAAAATTCAAAATAAAATCTTTCTGGGAGCATATCTGCTGGATGGGACACCTAAAAAGACAGAGAATAAGCTTATAAGTGGTGTTTTGAACATGCACAAAGAACCTCCAATATGGTTTATGTTGACTTCTCCTTCCTGCTTTCTCCAGTTGAATGTTGTTTTAATGATCAGCAAGATTTAATTTGTCTGTGTATCCTGTGCACTTTCTCAGGTTTTAGAACTAGAGCAACAACACAGCACTGCTCTTCAGGAGCTCTCATATAGCTACACTGCTGAGAAAGAACAACTCATCGAACAGCACCAACTCCAACTACAGGTGTGTGTCAAGCATGAGTGTGTATGTGTGTGAGAGAGAGATGGAGATTTTAAAGGGTGAATTAACATCCAATGCTCTGCCTGTTGAGTTGTTTTTAATGGTTTTCAGTAGAGTTCTTGTCTCTGTGGCTCTTACAGCCCATTAGAGAAGGGATTACACTGAGTTATTGTTCATCCTTTATAATGGTGTATTTGTGTGTAGAGGCACAGAGTATTTATTTGGATTTTTTGGAAGCACTATGAATGTGATCATTTGACCAACTGGATATTGTGGTATTAAACAAATACATTTTCCTATTATGAGACTCAAGTCCATCAAAACTAAACTATGTCACACAACTCTTCTCAGCACACCATGCTTTACTCACCAAATTAAAATCTGGCGAATAAAGTTGTCAAATGCATCATGTGTTCATGTATATGTTTACGTGTATATAAGGAGACTGGAAACCGACTCAAGCCCCAACCTGATGGAGACAAGATAGCTGAAATGCTTGGTGAACAAAGTGTGGTGTGCTGGAGAAAAGCCGTGCAATATGTTTTAGACATGGTGGAATTGAACAAATACATGACTTGTGTCTGCCGTAGGAGTTAAGGGGTATCTCTGCGCGAGAACTGGAGGCATGTCGCAGGGAGCTTGAGGAGGAGTCATCAAGGCACCGTCAGCACTTCCTAGAAGAGGTGGAGCTCCTCAAGGTCCAATCAGATGAGAGACTGCAGGACAGGATTAATCAACTGAAGGTACAAAAAAAAACGATGTGTTTGAGTGATGGGGGGAAAAAATGACAGTATGGATAGCTTTGAGGCATCCTTCTGCTAAAGATCTTTAATAGTCATACACCATTGAGGCAGCTGTATTGCCTGCATACAATATGATAATTTGTTTTATGTGGAAAATATGTTGAGCTTTCCCATTTTAAGTTGTGTATTTATTTGACTCTTAGTGCTTGTTTGAAACATCATTATGTAATAGCTCTGGATTATTGAGAGCTGTAGTGTGTGCGTGTGTTGTGGCACTGCCCTCTCTAAGCTCCAGCTGCACCAGTTCGTTCCTAGGGATAGCTCTTTCTGTTGGATTCTGTCCCACTGGAGCTTTATTCAAACCCAGTTTCCGCATAATCCCACCGTCATGTATGGAGAAGTGTTCTTGTCTGTCTCTCTCTCTGTTCTGTGAATCTGCTGGACCTTGCATGTGTTTGTGTTGCTGTCATCTGAACAGTGGCTAAATGGATGGATCTAAGCTTTTTATCCTCTGATGTAGAAGGTTTAAGGCTGAAGGTACTTTTTTTTCCAGACATTTGGCATTTGACTATCTGAAATGTGCAAGCCATTGGTCAGCTATAAGCCAGAGATCTCTCTAGCTGAAGAACAAATAAACCTACACGACACTGCAGCTTTTTAAGATGGAGATCTACATCTTTTAACTGATGTACCAACATTACTGCCTTCTTTGAAGACGGAGTTTGAAGAGCAGAAGCAGGCGGAGCTTGAGGACCTGAGGCGGAGCTTCACATCTGAACAGGAGGAGAAGGAGCAGAGCTACACAGGCAAAATGAGCCAGCTGACTGCCCAACTGCAGCAGCTAGATGCTGTGGTGGCCCAGGTACCACACATGCACACACACACTTACATAAAATCCCTACATAGTTTTGTATTTTCATAGGTTTTAGATTATGTTCAAGTGCAAATGAAAATAAGATATAAGATCAGATAAGATATTCCTTTATTCGTCCCTCAGTGGGGAAATTCACAAAATCTTGTATAAGGCAACACCTGTAGTTTCACTTTGCTAGAGGCAAGACTAGACAGGCTGGAGAAAAATGTGTTGTATCATGGGTGTTCAAAATCAATGAAATAAGTGAGAAGTTATAGTGAAGGCCAGTTGAAAATAGGAGGTCTAGAAATTAAGAGTGAGGGGAAAAATATTGCCAAAATAGGCTAGATTTTCCTCCTTTCCTCACATAGGATTACATCTTGTCAAAGAGATTATCATATCAATAAATCACCACACTAATCTAGTGTGTATGTTTGTGTGTGTTGTGTGATCATGCTCTCTTAGTTCAAGGACGCAGTAGAACTGAAATGAGTTGATTAATCGATAAATTGACAGAAAAATGTTCCGCAACTGTTTTAATTAGCAGTTAATCATTTCAGTAATTTTCAGTTAAAAACACCTAAAAGTTGGGGATATTTGCTTTTTTCCTTTGGCTTTACAAAAAGCAGTTTTTGACTGCAAAGGACTCACTTCATAAATATGTGTGTGATTTGTTGTTTTACTAGTTCTGTAAAGCCATAAAAAGCCTTGTTGGCCCAATCAGCATAAATGTTTCCATGGCATCTGCCTGGCTTGGTCGTGAGATATTAACACACACACACAACGTTAGCAAAGAGAAGCTTAGAGAGGTTGGGAGGGTGCTGTTGTCAGGCCAACAGTATTGTTTTGTTGAGGCAGGTGGCTGCATCAGATGTGTTTGATGGGAGTAAGCGGGAGGGTGAGGGAAAAGAGAGGGAAGACATGGTGAAAGGAGAGGGACAGAATGAAGAGGTCCGGGATTGAAAGGTAGGAAAAAAATTACTCTGATAAAGACTCCGGAAGGAGAAAGTGCAGCAGTGAATCCAGACATCGGCTCGCCTCAATCCCACATTGACTTGGCACTGAACTGCAGTTCTTTTGCCAAGGATGCCTGATGATTACAGTCAGTATGTGTGTATGTATGCTTTAGGCTGGTTTTAGAGGAGGAGGAATGTGTTTTCTTGTCTTACAGTGGATATGTTGACTGTATTTTGGGTACTGGTTCTGGTTGTAATGTTTGCATGAGGCGGATTTCTCTGACAATCAACATCTGGTTTTGATTTCATTCTGAAAGCACAACATGCCTTCTGCATTTGTCATGTTCCTGACACTGATAGGATGTTGGTGGCCATGTGATTTTGTTATTTCTCTCATGACAGAGACCATCTGATGCTTTTTGAACAAACAGAATGAGCTGGCAGCGAGCCAGTCTTTCAGGTGTTCGTTTAATTAATTTTGGTTTGAGCTTCTTGCCATAATTAGGTGTCAGTCTGTTATTTCTCCTCTCTGGCACGCAGTTGCTCACATGGGTAGTTTATAAAGAAGTCATAGCACAGGTGGGAGAGGGGCAGTTCACAGGTTTGTTTTAAGTGGTACAATTAACAAGCTATTTCTTTGTCTGTCGTTTCCAGCTGCGAGCAGAGGTTGGCTGTCTGCAGGGAGAGTTAAAGGGGAAGCGTGCAGAGATGGAGACCTTGGACACTCTTCTCCAACGAAGGGAGCGAGAGAGTCAGGAGGGAGGCAACCTTCTAAAGATGCTCACCGATGACTTACAGGCTGCTAAAGAGGAAAGGTCAGTGATATTCAGTGTGTTTTCTACACTGTGTGCAATGTTTCATGTGTATAGTGGTTGTAACGTCTATTTTATACTTTGAAATGTGTATTCATGGTGAGAAGTAAAATGCCAAAAACCAGCTATTGCTAATTTCGTGTTAGTTCATGTTGAATTGTAGGTTTTCAGTTAAATTCATGACATGGCAGAATTAAAGAATTTATAGGGAGATGTCTGTGTCATTTCTGTTTTTCGTAGACGTAAACTGGAACAGGCCAATGAAAAGCTAAGGAAGGTGTTGATTGAGATGGTTCGCAGCACCATCGCAACCGAAGAGCTAATTGGACAAAAGATCAGTGCCAGAGCCAAAGCATCTGAGCAGGCGGCCCACCAGAAAGGCTCAACAGGGAACAAAGATGCACAAGAATCAGGTCTGTTGGCATCAGGTTCATTCTGAAGTTGCATGTTATACTTTGCAGTGAACTGTGGTTCTTTTGGCTCAGTCTAGTTTACAGGTTCTTGATAGAGATACAGATCTATATAGAAATTAATGAAATGTTAGATTTGGTTCTTCAAAGACCAACAGGCTTTTCTTTTATGTATCATTTAAATATTTACTTAAATGCATCAGTTAATTTTGACTTGTTCTTTCCGTAGGTATTTCAGTTGCGGACTTGTCTTCAGATGACCTGGAGCTGACCCACATGCTCTGTGAGAGCCTGTTGGTTTCAGATACTCAGATCAATCCTGGAGGAGAAGAAGCAGCCCTGAATGCCTGCAGCAGACTGCGTCACACTGTTGACACCCTGCTGGACCTGCTCAATCAGGCCAATACACAGGTACAGGATGTATAGACCTACTGAGATCTCAACATTCAAAAAAATAAACCAAAAACCCCTTTTTTTTTTTTTTTTTTTTTTTTTTTTTTTCTGCTTTTTTTCTGTTGTAATTGTGGGGTTCTTACTTTTCCTCCAGCTGGAGCAGACTCATGATGTCCACCTTTCTCTGGAGAGAAAGTTCTCTCAAGGCAGAGAAGACTCCACCCATCTCCTTGAGCAGCACAAGGTCCTACTGGAGCAGCTCGACCAGGAGGCGAAGCTGAAGAGTCAACTCCAGCTGGAACTCCACAAGGCAGAGGGTGAGCACTGTATCCTTATTTGCTCTGCTTTACTTGATTCATGCTGCCAAGTTACAGTAGTTAATCCACTGACAACTTGCTCCAATTTCACCACTTACGTTGACATTTAAACAGCATAACTTGTATATTTCTGATGCTGAGCATTAAAATCTCAAACATATTTAGTGTTTTTTTTTCCTTTCACATAAACTTTCTTGACTTTGCATGATGTGTTCAGGGCTTCTGGATGGCTACGTGGCTGAGAAGACAGCCCTAGAGGAATCTCTGCAGCAGAAGGAGGCACAAGAGGAGAGACTAGTGGAGGAGCTGGAGGACCTGAAGGTGAAGCTGCACCAGATGCAGGGCCTCGCTGCAGAGCTGGAAAGCCTCAGACTGAAGCATCAGGAGCTGAGTGAAGAGCACATGCTTCTCCTGCGCCAGAAAGAGCATCTCTCCGCTGGTCTGGGGGAGAGGGAGAAAGGTGAGCGGAGCAAGCACAAAATCATGAACTCATACATCTGTCTCCATAAAATGTTGCATGACCTCTTTAGTGAGCTGACCACACACTTACATAATGTCTGTGCTCAGATGTGTCTTTTCTCCATAGGCCATTGGCTCAGTTTAGCTCCTGATACAGGTTTGTGGGTCAGAGTGGTGTATGAGTGTGTGATGAGGGGGTGGGGATTACATTTGCAGTGCTGTGTGAGGTTGCTGTTTGTAACACTACCATTTGCCAGTAGCTTGTAGCAAAACCTCTTGGAGTGCTGTGTCATTTTTACCTCTTACACAACGTTCTAGTGTGGAGCTGTTAAAGAGGATGCATTCGGTGCCTTTTCAGGAGGAAAGGCACAATATGTGTAATAGCTGTATATGTTTAACTCCTCTCTGTTTTGCCTGATTTTAAAATTTCTGTGTGTATGTGCATTTACACAGAAACAATTGCCCTAATCTCCCTCTATTCTTTTTTTTTTTAAGCTCTACTGGCAGAGACAGAGCATTTGGCCCAGGATAGGCTGGACTTGCAGCGGCAGGCAGAGAAGGACCACAGCTCTCTGTCCCTGCGCCTCAGGGCCCTGGAGAGAGAGCTGGACGAGCAGGAAACAAAGGGCTTAGAGACAGAGCAACAGCACAAGACCCACACTGAAGACCTCAACCAGCGGGTCCAAGCACTCGAGAAACAGCTGAAACATGACCGACAGTTTATAGAGGTGAGTTTTTACAAATTCTAGTAATCTGAAAGTTTATCCCTTTTTTAATGTTAAGTGGAATTTCTAAATCTCCTTTTTCATTCGTCCCTTTCATTTGCAGTTGTCTAAACACAATTGCAATTACGATCTTGAGTTCTGACTGTGTCACAGTGTGTCATTTTCTCATGTTGCTGCTTAATGTAATGGACACAGTCTTTCACATAATTTGTTCCTATGCGTACAGGAGCAGGCTGTGGAGCGTGAACATGAGAGAGACGAGTTCCAGCAGGAGATCCGAAGGCTGGAGGCCCAAGTCAGACAGACAACCAGTGTGGACAACAAAGGACACAGGGTGAGGCCCATTCATTTGATAACAAGTATATACAGTTTATCTAATAAGATGACATTTTTCAACGGGACAATATCATACTAAATACTCCTTTTTCTAGATAAAGATGGTAAAAGTGCCTTGCATTTGCTGTGTGTGCACGCTAGTGTGCTAGAGTGTCTAATGCATTGCTCATGGGACTATGAAGCAGTGTACGTAGTAGTACTCAGAGGTTGAAGTGATGAATGCATTGTTTATTTGCCAATAAGCCTGACTTTTGCCATGTGTTTATCCCTGTGGCGAACGGATTGCTGTAGTTTGAGGACTTGGTTCTGCAGGTATGAAATCTAACTGTAGCATGCTTCTTTTAGCTCCTCTGACTCTTCTGCATGGTGTGTATTGTAGATCATTATTTCTGTGCAATCATCCATAGATTCATTCTTAGTGCTTATACGTGCATGTCATAAGTTCTACATTTATTCCCATTTAATCGACCATTTGTTAATATTCAATTGCTTCTGTTTAACACTTCATTTGTCTTTCACCTCCATGTAACTGCTCTCTGGAATGGCTTAAATCCAATTTTCGTTACCAGTGGCTGCAGACCCGGAATGGCTTATTTATCTACATGTAGTTTTCTTTTTGCAAATCTCTCTCCACTGCTTAAAACTCTAGAAAATTGTTATCACAAAATGTTGTCACATCTATGTCTCTGCAGGTGGAGAGTCTACAAGCTATCATTAAAGACAAGGCAGAGCACCATGCCTCCTTGCTCACAGCCAATCAGCAAGCCCAGCGCGACCTTGCAGAACGCAATGAGGAGATAGACAAGCTCGCTGGGCGAATCCGAGAGCTAGAGCAAGCACTTCTTAACAGCGCTGAGAGTAATAGATCTGTCAGTCAACTGGAACAAGAGCTCCACAGAGCAAAGTTGAGAGAACAGGAGCTCACACAAGTAAGAAGACTTAGCACTGTCCTGTATATAAACTTAAAACCACTCTTAATACTAATGTGCACCCAAATGTTCTTTTTTCACAAATGTACTCATTTTGTCAGGATAAGCAAGCACTGGAGCAGCAGCAGCTGTCTAACAGGCTCCAGATCTCTGCCCTGCAGTCCAAACTGGATGAGACAAGACACTGTTACCACGAAAACGCACGTGACCCCACCCAGGAGCTTAGGGATGCCCTGGACGCCGCTCAGCAGAGCCTACACAGCAAAGAGCAAGAGGTCTGTAGGATTTTATATAAAGCTGCTGTAGGTTAGCTAAGACGATTGAGGCTGACAAGTTGTGCAAATCTACAGAAAGCAGTGGTGCAATTATAGAACTTTGAATATGTTTTTTGGTCTTGATTTAATGACTAATGTTATATCTTTTAGGTCGAGGTCCTCCAAAGCCAACTGGATAATGTGCAGAGGGACTTTAGCATCAAAGAGGTTGAACTCAAACACCTCACACTTCAGCTGGAGCTACTGACCAATCAGAATGCAGCTCATGTTACTGAGCTCCAAGAACAGATTGCTGCCCTAAAGGTAAGTGCTTCTTAGTCTTCATACCAAATTTTTATATCTATTGTGTAAATTATAGCCTCCCATTCAATTCATCTATTTATAATCCCCCCAAATATTTTTTTATTTTCCTCACATCCTTCAATGGTCTTTAAGTTCATATGGTGTTAATTTTGTTTTTTATATTTGAAATAATAACTAATAATAACTTTGAAATTTAACTGGTATGTACAACTCTGCTTGCAGGAGAATGTGTCTGCTCTGACCATACTCAAGGAGGAAAAAGAGGAGCAAAGCAGGGTTGAGGATCCAGAGGAAGAGACCCTCCCTTCAGCATTACTCCAGGAGAAAAATCAGGAGATCGACCACCTCAACAATGAGATCCAAAGATTGGAACAGGAGTTGGAGAACACCAGGGACAACAAGGTCAGAATGATTAGACACAGAATACATGCAGACACTGTGAAGTGACCATAGTTGATGAGAGCATGGAAAACAAATGTAACTGTCTAATTAATTGTTTCCATCTTTCTGCTGAAAAGGTTTTGGAGGCAGAGTTTGAGGACCTGCACTCACAGGTGGAACACCTTCAGTCTGAAATCATGAGAGTGCGTGAGGACAAACAGGAAGAGGAGGAGCGCCTTCATGAGGTCATCAGCACACTGCAGGCAGAACTCGCCACATTAGGCCCCAACGTGCATGAAGTGAGTGACTCTCAGGACGGCGACAGCATCAATCCCTCGCCGGCTCCCAGCCCCGAACCTCACCACTATACCATCCAGGAACAAGAGAGGAGGGGAGGACCGAACAGCCTGAAGCAAGAGCTCAGTCTGACTCATTCTGCCTCATCTCGTTCCCTTCGATCTCGTCTAAAGGCCCTCCAAAGTCAGCTGGAGACTGCGGTGGCAGAGAAAGAAGGACTGGAGCGATTGCTGCTCACCCAGGAGGAAGAGTACAGAGGACACGGGGAGGAGTTCGGAAAGAGGCTGAAAGCTGAGAGAGAGAAGGCGGATGAACTCCAAGGTCTTCTTACCAACAAAGAAGCTGAGCTGGAGAAAGTTAAAGCCCAGATAGAAGAGGAGAGGGAGAAGAGGAAGCTTTCTGAAGAGGAGAGGGACAGTTGCAAAATTCAAGCTGAAGAGATTGGAGCCCTGCATGAGAAGAATGCCCGTCTCAACTCTCTGATTACGGAGCTCCAAAAGAAAGAACAGGAGAGCATGAGCGAGATCCAGACTCTAAAAACAAAGGAGCAGGAGATGAAAATAGAAATGGAAGTCCTCAGAGAAACCAGTCTCACTCTTGAGAGACAAGTCCAGGAAGTGAGAGCTGAGGTGGTAGATATGGAGGAACTGGTTGCTGAGGGAAGAACAAAGATTAAAACCCTTGAGACTGTGAAGGGGGAGCTTTCTGCTGAACGCGAGTCACTGAGGAAGAGGGAGGGACAACTCCAGGAGGAAATTGAAAGGCTCAGGCAGGAAGTGACATCAATGAGAGCTTGTATCCAGGACCTGACAGTTCAGCTCAATGAGAGAGAAACCAGTCAAGAAGAGGCTCAAAAGGAAGTGCTGGTGAGTGTCAACCTCAAGCTAAAGATTAAGATCTAAGATGCAAACCAAAATTTCAAACACTGGATCGCAACCTCCTTGTCTCTTCCGAATTGAATAATGCCTTTTTAATAAATATCTCAAAAATAACCAAATTTACGGTCTAAAAGTCTTAATGTAATTTTGTAGCTTCTCATTAGTGTTTTTGTTATGTATTCGAATCTGAAATAATCAAATTCAAGGTCAAAGTATGTATGTTTTAGTGTCAAAATGCTATTTTCCCCAAGTCCTTCTCAAAACATTTTCCCACGTGACCTGATGATGGTTTCTTCATGATGATGTCACTATATATATAAACCCCTGAGGTTGAGGGATGGAAGGGGTTTTGCCAATGGCGGAGTGGGGGTTTCTATTTAAAAAAACCCAGAACAGATTTGTCCTTTAGTCACTTAAGATTTTGATGTTGTTAAAATATTTGTTTACATAATTGGTTAACACATCAGCAAAACCAACCTGTATTTTCAGTGACTGTTTTTTAAACTGTCATTATGCCCCTGAATATGCATTACTCAAAAGAAACGTACTGACTAGGCTTTAATCTGGACCTAAGAACCTGAACAAGCCTTTTTCTTCAACCTTTACTCCAAGTTTGAGGAGGGTCTGTTTTTTTTCTTCAGCAAAATAATTAAGATCTCTTAGTTAAACCTGCTTCAACAGGCCCCATGTCCAGAGAGGAAATACCTCGCTGCCACTTTCTTGCTAGCGCACAGCTGTGCCAGTGACTGCAGGCAAGACCACATCTGGTTATAGTTAACTGCCGTAACACGTCATCACAGCGTCGGTCCTGAGACGGCACAATTTTACTAAAACGGAGGAAGTGACATTAAAATGAGGAAGCAGGAGGAAAATCTGTTGCAGAGCTGTTGTTTAAAACTTTGATGGACTTTATTTTTCATTTCTTTATGTCTCATCTTGGCAGGATGTGGTAAGGAGAAGTTGTGGTTGTTGAAAAAAAAAACATGGAGGCTGTAATGCATTCGTTGGGCTGCTGCATGTCTCTGTTTCTGACGAGTTCATAGTTGTTTTTAGCAAATGTAGTCAATGTTGTTATAGCGTACTAATGAAGTATCTAGCGGTACATCTAAAAGACTGAATCACAGCATGTACATGTGGTACACATTAAATTGCTGTTTACATTGCAAAGCAGGTTATCTGTTCTTGCTCTTATGTAAACAGTAGCTGAAGTAAGAAGGACTGAAAACTTAGAGTTAAAAAATGTTATGTGGATGCAGGGTTCCATAAAAACTAGTCTTAAAAGGGCGCTATATTGACACTAGTTGCTCATAAGAATGTTTCTCTTCTTCACAGACCCATGCTGAGGTGACCTTGGCCAAAGCAGACGCTGTCTTGAGACAGAAGGAGACTGAGCTGGCCGTACTGAAGGCAGAGCATCAGGCTCAGAGGGCGGAGCTGACTGCAGTGAAACAGGGTCTGTGTACCAGTACAGAAAGAGCTGAGAAACTACATGAGGAAGGACAGGTGGGGATATATGACAACTGAGTAGAGCATGTCAGATATAAGTTGTATGGCAGTGATTGTTATACAGTCAATCATTTCTGTCCCTCAGACCAAAGACCGAGCCCTAGTTGACCTGGAGACTGATAACCAGCAGCTAAAGGCGGAACTTCAACGTCTACAAGAAGACCTGGCTGTACAGGAAGAGGAACTGGCCTATCAGCAAAGAGAACTACAACAACTCAGACAACACTGTCACCAGCAGGACACACTTCCTCACCAACAAGTATACCCACACAAGGGTGAGTAATACTGATGCTTCAAACATACGCTCTGCTGTTAATGTTTTCAGATTCCGTTCACTTCTATGGCACTTTGAGGCCAGTAACATAGACTAATAATTAAGTTTATTTGAGACTGAGCTTTCTCAGTCAGTAAATTATTCACATGATGATAAAGTTTGATACTGCTCAAGTATTTAAGACTAAAATGACTAAAAGGTTCCCTGTGACCAACAAATTATTTTTAGAGTCAGTGTTACTCAGCAAAATGTCTTGTGTGTATCCTTGAGGTCTAGCCATTGTGAGGTCTAACCAATTTGCAAAGCCATTTTAAATTCTCCATTGTTTACGTATGTTTTCCTAGCTATGAATCTTCTTTCCTGCCTTTACTGGCACATTGCAGCATATAGTGACATGTTCCCACTGCCTGTTGATAAGTAGAATAGTGTGATACCATTGATAGGACTATGTAGCATGTCACCCTCATATACAAGATAAATAAAGCAGGGACCCACTGACCTTCATAGCACTATTAAAGGTCTAAACCTTCACAGGGAACCTTTTTAAAGACACCGTCATCCCAACAGAAATATTCTCTCATAATGACAGTTTGTACTTTCTTCATCTGTCAGATCTTTCTCACAGAGCTTTTGAGGATGTTGTGAGCGTCTCTCGTGATGAAGCCTCTCTGAGCTCTCCAGAGGTTTTAAGGAGACTCGAATGCTCCGAAGACAGAATCCCAGAGCGGTTCCACACCTCTGTTCTCGGCTCTCGTCTGTCTGAGATCAGTGCTCTGAACAGCACCGGCCTGGATCTCCCCCATGTCAAGGCCTCTCCCAGGGTTGTGATGGAGCCTCCACACTCCAGGACCATCACACCAGATCCAGCCACACAGAGCACCCACTCCCCAGGCTCAGTGTCGGTGTCTGACAACTTCTCCATGCTTGACTCACTGGACACTGACAAAGTATGTGGTCCGGCACTTCCATACATGCTACCTTTTGGGAGATTTTGATTCAGATGTGGTTAAATTATTTTGTAATTCTTTCTTTCTTAGGTGCATGAGTTGGAAGGACTTGATTTAACTGCACCTCCATCTCCTCTTGGCTCCACCTCCTCCTTGTCAGCACCAGAATGGGCCAGTGATGGATATGGCAGCAGTGAGTGTTTCCACACTGAGCCTAATAGTTGTATGACTCTCTGTTAAGATTTTCAGTCAGCCATGGTGTGTGCAGAAGTGCTACATCAAGTAACTGGACTTACTTAGTGCTGAAGAAACCTTTTTGTTTTGCACTGTGTTGTAACAAATTTGTCAAAGTATCCATCATCAAAGGTTAAAGATAACTAATGTAATAGCAATAATACTTTCTGACTTCCTAACCTGTCTGTGGCAATGAGCCTGATGCCCATTGATTCCTACTGAAGACATAAATCTTAAAAACTGGTCACAAATGTATACTACTTTTTATAAAAAGAAAATCAAAATCATTTCCTAAAACAGCTGGGCACTGTAGTTCTTAACAAACTCAGACAGAAGTGATGCACAATTGTACATTGACATATCTCTCCTTGTTCTTCAGATGTGAGTTCCGAATTGGGTGCGAGGCTGAGAGTGGAGCTGGAACAGACTGAAAGGCTGGATGCTCAGTTTGTTGAGTATCTCCGCTGTCGAGGAATTAACCCCACAGTTAACACAGATAGTGCTGCAGGCAGTATGAGCTACAGTGATGACCTGTTGTCACCAGAGCTTCAGGTAGGCTTGGTTTATATTTAGCAGTAATTCTATTTATTTGACGGTAAGCTGAAATTTTACTCAGTTTCTATCTCCATTTTTCCACAGGGTCTGTTGAAGAAGGTTTATCAAGAAAGCTGTAGAATTCTCACTTTGTCCCAACGTCGTGCCACTTCCTCAACTCAAGCTCATGTCTCAGACTTCAAAGCCTTCTCATTGAGTCAGACACAGCATCATTCTGTAGATGGCTCCACTTTCCTGGACCACCGGGACAAATCTTCATCCAACCCCCCCATGGGCTGGCAGCAGGAGAAGAGGGCACTGCAGGAGACTGTGCTTGCTCTCCGAGAGCTGCTCTGTCGAATGGCCCAGAGACGCACACAAGTGAGTTCCTGTGGTTTTTTGGATTTGAATTTGTCTTTTGGTTCTATTGATTATCTGTGCTGATCACTGTCTTCTTTCTTCTTCAGACTGACTACAGAGGTGATGATGACTGGCACAGAGATCAGCTCTTTGGACAGGTTGAGTCCCAACTGAGGGCAGAGCTGGAGGAGAGCCAGAAACAGCTGAAATGTGCCGATGACACTCAACAAGAGCAAAAGAACAAAATGCAATCACTCAGGTATTAGGTTATAGGTTATGTTATATTATATTGATGTTATGTTTTGATACAATTGTGCATTTGATTGAATCTTTATTATTTGTCTGCATTTCTCAAACTCAACACATTATCTTATTTATTTTATTTTAGTTGACTAGTTTGTATTATTGTAGCTGCTAAGATGTGTAACTTCTCACCTGACTTTTTGGAATGATTTGAAATTTTAACATTGCTTAGAAAATCTTGGTTCCTCAGTTCTTTTGTGTGAGTGTGATAGAAACATGGTGAAGGGAGATACTAGAACCACCAACAGCTAAAACCACAAAAACATGCTTACATGTAATACAACTATAAGTGGTGAAAAGTAATGTTAGGATTGTGCTTTTCCTCAGGCTGGCTCTAGAAGAGGGTGAGGAAGCTTTGAGGAGGGAGCAGACCAGAGTCCAGGAGCTTCAACAACAACTTGAGCAGGAAAGAGCTCTGAGTCTTCGCAAGGACAGAGAGGAGGAGGAAAGAAGAGGGGTAAGACGTGAAAACATGCGTACTGAATATATCACAAATTCAAATGATGAAATAATAGCCAGAGGCCAACAAAAAAAAGGGTGGCATTACCTACAGACTACAACAAGCATACTTTTAATGGGAAGGCTGAAAGACTTTTAATGTGAAATTTTTGGAGGAAGTGTTGAGTTTCATTGATGTAGCTGAACATGGTTGCAGTGGAACACTTGACAGTATAAATGCAGAAAACAAATGTACCTGATGCTTCCACAGGGTTTCCACTGAGTTTAAAGCTCAAACAATTTGAAGAACCAGTGTGTGTGTCTACTTGAACTTTCCCTTTTAAACTCTGAAAGATGACCCTTCCTTTCCTTCCAGGCTGTGCAAGTTTCTTCTGAGCAGCAGAAGTCAGAGGTCATGGCTCTGAAGGGTCAGGTGGAGCAGGAGAGGGTGGCCTGCAGCAACCTCAGACGGGAACTTCAGATCGAACAGTCCCGCAGTGTGCTGCTGGAGAAACGCCTGGATGACACCCAGAAGGAGCTAGAAGATGAACGCCAACTTTCTACTCACCAACAAGAGCTCAACTTGCAAGAAAAGACTCGTCTGGAGCGCCTCCTCACTGAAGCAGAATCTCGCTCAACAGAAATTCACTCTAAGCTTGCAGATGCTCACAGGAAGCTGGACGAAGAGAGAGACCGCTGCTCCAGACAGGTGGATGAACTCAGCCGTAGACACGAGGTGGATGCAGCCAGGGACAGGAAGTTCATCTCCGACATGCGCGCCCAGCTGGAGCAGGAGCGACGGCAGGGGGAGGAGCTGGCAGCTGTGATGGACAAGCTGAGGGCTGAGCTACTGCAAAGCAAAAGGAAATGGGAAGAGGAGGACCGAACGAGGAGGGAGGAGCTTCAGAAGGAGCGGGAGGCCGCCACCCGACATCGTGTGGCTATGGAGAACTTGAAGGAGCAGAAACAGGAGGCCAGCCGCGCTTTAGAGGTGGAGAGACAGCGGTCCAGACGCCAAGAGGTGGAACTGGCTGAGCTGAAGGAGAGACTTCGACTGCTGAAGGACAAAGAGAGGGAGAGGGAGGAGCAGTGGGAGAGGGAGAGGAGGAAGGAGAGGCAGGAGCAGATAGAGAGGGAGAGGCGACAGGAGAGGACCAATAACAAACTGGTAAACTATCATCAACCTAGTTCTTATATTTCTTTCTACCCACTACTTTTAAGAAGTAGTAGTATTTTTGCACATATTGTGGATACACACAAAAACATTGCCTTATAATCATTTCTGACTTTAGTGTGAGCTGGAGTTGTTGAGGCAACAGGACCAGCAGCGCATGCAGGAGCTGCAGCGCACTCTGGCAGAGCTGGAACGAGAGGAGAGAGAGATGGCTGCTCAGCGGCTGTCTGGACGAACCACAGGGCAGCAACACAAGGCTGCACCTTCACAGCATCTCCAAAGCAACTTCCAGGCCGGCAGCACACAGCAAAACCAGCAGGTACACAAGTTGTTGTAACTTAGAGTAAAACCAGAAGTTTTTTTAAAGAAAATCTCACATTGATCTTGACATCTTTACCTCAGACACCTGTATTTTATTACTGTTGGATGCATGTAAAGCTGGTAATATAGGCTTGTAAACTTACTGCACTGTTGTAAAATGAATGTACTTTTCTCACTGTAGATGCCGTCCATGCCATCATCACCCAATCTGCTGGAAAGGTTGTTGAAGGAGAACTCAGAGCTGACGGAGCGAGTGACGTCACTAAGTCAGGAGAGAGCCACTCTCAAACACAGACTCACCTGCCTGGAGCGTCAGCTGCGACGCACAGAGAATGAGCTCGCCAAGGTCACCACAGAAACTGAAAACAGACCCATCAATGACGTGACCAGCAACAGCAAGGTCAGGAGGAAACACATGCACTTGCACAAATATGATCTGATAGAAACGATGGCCTGGGATTGGATCAGCTGTCCATGAACAGATTTTACAAGATTAATTACTGCAGTGTTTTCTGTACTGTGATAATTATTTTGGACTCCCACCCTAACAGATTTCTCCTCTTCCCAAATGGTGTATTTGTATTTTTTTTAAATTAATTTTTCAAAAGTCTGCTTGTGCATGCTGTTGAAAGTCCAGCTCTGTAGACCTTTTTCACAGCAGCATTTTGAGTTGTTGCAGCAGGAAAAGTGCTGTTGTAATTAATAACATTAATGATGGCTCCATTCTGTTTTAGTGTCCCAGTCAGCCATTTAAAATGATGCATAATAGCCCAGCTTCAGAAGTGGAGCTGCTAAATGGAAACCAGCCATATTACACCTGTGATTTTCCTGCTGTGACAAGTCAAAATGTTTGTTGTGAAAAAAAAAGTCAGTTGAAAAAGTCAGCAGTTTTATTTTGGTGAATCTGAACTGTTTAATTACTATATAGTCTTAAAGTAACCATGTTTATTTGTTTGCAGGTGCAGCGTTTGTATGAGCGCTACCTGCGTGCCGAGAGCTTCAGAAAAGCTCTGGTGTACCAGAAACGTTACCTGCTGCTGCTGTTGGGAGGTTTCCAGGAGTGCGAGCAGGCCACACTGTGTCTCATTGCCAATATGGGGGCACGGCCGTCTCCCCCACTCTCCTCCCAGCGTAGACCCCTGGGACGCTTTAGAGCTGCTGTACGAGTTGTCATTGCTGTCTCAAGGTGGGGAGAATATCAGAATGTAAAGATTTAAGCATTACCTTAGACTTGTATATAGTTAAAACTGACCTTATCCTTTTTTCTCTCCCAGAATGAGGTTCCTGACCAGAAAATGGCAGAGAGCGATCAGAAGATTATCTTGGTCTGGGACTGTCAATGGACACGTTCCAGGTCGGCTCAGTGAACACATTTTATGATAATGTGCATCACATGACTGTATGTGTGTATGAGTGGATGGTTTTTTTTTTTTGTTTTTTTTTTTTAAAATCATTATCTCTCCTACAGGGCCCAAAGTTGAAGTTTTAAGGCAACAACAGCCGAGATTAAATACTGACTCACCACCAAACAGAGACAGCACCTCCGTCCACAGAGACACAATGTCAGCCCTTGTCCCACCCAGCAAATCACCCTTCAGGTTGCACAACAGGTTTGTGCTCCTCTTCCACAAAGACTAATCAACTTCAGATTTGAAGAATACTTTAATGTTATAGAATATTCATATAGTAATTTTTCATCACTGAGCTTTCTTCTTTCCTCAGGTCAATCCCCAACATCAGTCCGTCCTCGGGGCATTCAGGAGGAACGTCTCAGGATCCAGAGCGATCACTGACTGAATATATCCACCATCTGGAGAAAGTCCAGCAGCGGTTGGTGGGAGCCAGGCAAGGTGAGCAGCATTAAGATTAGGAGTGAAACAGGTGAATTTCAGGCCAAAAGATTGTGGTGGAGGATTTTTTTTTAATTTGGTACACTGGAAACAGGGTTCATCAGTTAAATGATTTGGTCCCTGTAACTTCCTGCTTTCACTCATTGCACTTTGTTCCATGCATCTCTCACTTTGTCTGACTTCTACATCATACTCACGGACATTTACCCATAGGAGCACAGACCACTTTACTGTGAACACCTGCAAAACATGGTGAAGTGGTAAAGCCTTTTATTATCACAAGCAGCACACTCACTGTTTTGCAAAGACAGGAAAAAAGACAGAGCCCACCTTCACCACCAAGCATGCCATGTCTTTCAGCCAAGTCGTGGCAAGAATTTAGATTCTGTGATGGACTAATCTGACACAATGACAATATCAAAAGACAAAAAAAATGTGCAGTCTGGTCCCTGCATTAGATGCATGTCTCTTGATTTGGTCACTTGGTCATTAACAAATACTGTTAATGCTGCTGATTACAGAGTTCAGTAAAAGACAAGTAATTCCAGGAAAAATTCTGATTTATTTGATGGTTGGCCTAACGCTTCCTGCTAAACAGCATGTCATTAAATCCCACAAAACCTGTGTGCTCTATCATCTCCCAACCTAGTAAGCAAGACTCATTTAGCCCTGCCCCCTAAAGAGGAAAGGAGGATACAGTCAGCCTGTTCCCCTGATATGATTGGTTATCGGCAGCGCTGGCTGCAGGAGAATAGGACGTGGCTGTACCTGAGCTGCTTGTCGCCCCTTTACCTGAATGGTCCAGGTGAGTGTGAGTGTAACATACTCACTCCGCCAAACAATAAAGCAGCACATTGCACCTCAGGATGGGTGCTCACTTGTCACAAAGTGCACTAGATTAGAGGTGGTGGTGGTGGTGGTCTGGAACTAAGATACCCTACAGGTTTCTCATGCTTTTATATTTAGTGCAGATTGCAGGTGCATAACTGTACTTTATTTTGAAATGGATTTTGCCTACCTCTCAGACAGCCATTTATCTTCATATTTCAAATAATTCCTTAACATTAAACAGCAAGTTTAACATTAAATTATTGTTAGCTTGAAAACCGATTGAAAACATGTTACTCTCATGTGGTGGTTGGGAAATTCCAAAAACTGAGATTTGAGTAAACTTTGAGCTCTATTGTCCTCAGAAGCTGTGTTTTCAGAAACTTAATCCTGAGACATATAATAGAGCAGTCATGGACTTCACATAGAGGATAATGATAACTTGTACTGAAAAGCTTGCTGTTTCCTGAAATCTTGATTTACAGCTTATTGTACTGTAAACTACTGATTGTCTGTTATACAAGCATTAGCAGAGCATCTATAGGTCTTAAAGTCTTAAAAGGCATTGAGTTTTCTCACAAAAGGCCTGAACAGGTTCTGGTACAAAGTGTGAAAATCTTGCTGACAATGGACTGTTTATCATGAGTCATTTTTTTTTTAAATATGTTTTTTATGTTTCTAAACTCTGCAAAAAAGGATGCTTTTCACCTTTTCTGATATTTTTTGTGCTTGTGTGTCCTCTCAGGTTCGTCTGTGCTCCAGCCCGACCCGAAGCTGTTCGACCACTGAAAGAATGAAGGTCTCCTGTCTGCATATCATTACAAACCTGTCCATGCCTTATACCTGTGTAGAAATATGTAGAAAGGAATATATCACATATGTTGAATTGTTTGATTACATGTGATTTTTAAGGACATAAATTATTTTTCAATATTTTTTTATTGTAATTTTTCTATTCTTCAGTATTTTGAAGGTCACTCTTGGTTTGTTGCAAGAACAAATGTTTTTCATTATTATAAATAGGTCTGCTTGTTATTTTTCTAATGTTTTTATACCCTTTTGTGCTACTGTATGTAAATAGGACTGATGTTCATTGTACATGTGTCCAAATTTGCACTGTTTTTATACTGGAAATCCACGATCAACATAGCAAGTGAGTGTGTTATTGCATAAAGGTGAACCATATGTGTTTTTTGTATTATCTATGTTTCTACCATAAAGTTGATAAATATTTTAAATGTGTGTTATAAACCAAACAGACTTGTGTTTATTTTGTGGCAGCTCTCATAATTCAAGTATATCATGGAGTATCTGTCATTCTTGCACAAACTTCTTTCAGAAACAATCTGTATTAGGGGTTTGATCTTTTTGTGCTATTTATTTATTCAACCTTAATACAGGATAAACGTAAATGGTCTTTTAATACAATATCCTATTAACAGAATAAAAAAGAGCTATAGAATGCTGTTGAACAGACACTAAACAATGTACTGGCTCATTTAAAGCAGCCACAGACAGATAGAGGATGATTATTGAGACATTTATTGAACAGACTTAGATTATTGAACCGACTAATAAACCTCAGTGAGATTAGGAACATTGTGTCTTGTGTTGATGACATTTTACTATTATAGTCCAGATTCAAACATTTTGTTTTCTCCATTTTTTGCCTTAATGGAACAATTTGTCAGTCGCTCAGCTGTCTGTTATTCCGCAAGCATGAAGTGAGTCCTGATGTAGACCTTGTCTTATTTGCCTTTTAGTGAGATTTATGATCACGTCTCCCAGTTTCCTCCAAGAAAAAACAAAGGCATGATTAAAGTAAAAAACACTCATAAGTCAAAACTATTAGGTATTAAACATTTGACCGATAATTGTGATCTAGTCAGTCATACTTCACAATTTTTGACATTTTGACTGAAAATTTTTATTTCTATTATGCAACTTTTTCCCTTTTCCTGAAATGGGCTTCTGTTGAATTTTTTTTTAATAATAGATTTTTAATTGGTTACATTTAAATGACTCCTTGTTTGTATTATTTAAATGTAAATGTATTGTTTGTATTATTAACCAGCCAATAAAGACTTTTCCTCATTGTTTGTTTGTCTCATTGTTTGTTTGTCTTTGTGATAAATGAACTGAGATGGATGTGAAACATTATTATGTAACCGTGTACTGACACCTGACGAGCTCATCAGCAGCCAATCATCGTCTGAGCTGCCAGTGACGCCTTCTACCTCAGTCAGGGGTTCGTTCGTTTATGGAGTCCGGGTAAGCCGCTTTTGCTCATTCCTGTGTCCATTCCACCTGGTCTCTAGAACTCCGCCCACCCGGGTTGTGCAGACATATAAAATGTTTGCTCCTGGTGTCACGTTAACGCTGGTTGACGCACATCCTTCAGCACAGCACTGCTAACGTTAGGCTAAAGTTAGCAGCGGCAGCCTGTCTGTCGTAGCTTCGCTGTCTGACCTCTTATCGGCGGTGAAACAGTCCTGGACCGCGTAGAAGAGCCCGGTACCATTTTCTCGTATTTGTCTGGGATGTATGGATGGATAGTTGACGGACTCTCGTCGCTGTTTGAGCCCGTTACGGGGCAGAAGCCCACCGAGTGGCCCGGGAGAGGGAGCGTTAGCGAGGAGGCACCCACGCGTCCCGGCGTGAAGGGAGCTCAGCGGCAGGAGAACCACAACAGAGCGGCCAAACGGAACTACCAGAGGTCGGTTATTGAAGCTGGAGACCGTTTTTGTCTTGTGTGTAGGTGTTCACTAATAATAGCTGAGCTGTCGGTAACGTTACACAAGTATATGAGCCTTTAACGGTCGGTTATCAAGCTAACAGTCGATAACTTCAACAAGGAGGTTAGCTACTAAAAGTCTACATCAGCTACCTAATACTAAGTTAATGCTAGTTAGCTAGAGTTAGTTGACCTGTGTTAACAACCAGCAGCTTAAACTAGTGATGCTAGCTTAGATGTTGTTGTTTTTTTTTCAGTCATTGTGATGTTGATACACAGCTAGCTTAAACATTTTCATACAAACTGCTTTTCAGATCATTAAAAACTCTCCTGAGTAGATTTCTAAAACCTCCATGTGAATAAATATTTTACATCAGTGTCTGTAAATGATGTGTAAAGGCACCAGCAGCCATCCAGATGTAATGTTTGGGCTAACCCACATCACATGTAGTTGTATTGGTATTGTCATACACACGCCTCCATTTAGCTAATGCTAACGCAGGCTAATATGACAACACTGCAATAAATCTAATCTATGTGAAGATTGTAAAGTTCAGGCTTTGTTGAAACTGTTATAAGGAGGCCTTGATTCCACCTTAAGGTCATATTGGAGGCTGTAGTTCATGTTACAGTTGAATTGTATGGAGAGAAACGCCTAAAATATTATGTCATTTATTTTAATGATATATTTTATAAAGCTGAAACCAACTAGTTGATTGAAATCCCTTAGCAGCTGTTTTGATAATTGAGAATTATTAAAATCTTTTTTCTAGCAAACATGCTCTCTGTTTTAATCCTCTTACGAGTGAGGTTTGCTGCGTTTCTCAGTTTTATATAATTGAAACTGAATATCTGTTGGTCAAACTGAACAAGATGTTTCAAGTTCAAGTACAGTTTTTTTTTTACACTTAACACACCATTGTACTACATTGATTTGGCAGAGTACTCAATAATGGAAATTATTAGTTGTAGCTTGAATATATTGTCTATCACATTTACATCAACAAGGGTAAATGGTAGAAACACCTCTCAGTATAATACACAGTTCAACAGAACCACAAACTGAATATACTGTGGAATACATTGTGATATTTGATATTGTTAGTATCATCCATCTCATCTTGCTTTTCCTCTTACAGTGTCGATGTTGCAGACAGTGTTTGCCAGAGTGACCAGGTGGAGGTGAAAAGACGCAGGCGAGGTTTGTTTAAAAAAATAAAAAATCTTGATATTTCTTCAGGATTCTCATAAATAAAGGTGTTCTTGACATGTGGTGTCTTGTGTATCAGATGTAGTCGTTAGCTTTGTGAAGAAGACTGTGGCCGGGGTAGCAGGTCTGCTCAGGTTGCGGAACCCGCTGACGACCAAGTGCGAGAATCCCAGACATTATGAAGAGACACAGGTTTGTACTCCAACTCCCTCCATCAGATGTGCATTTAAAATTTGGTTCAAGGGCATTACGGTGTGGTTTATACAAGACAAGAAATGTACTGAACATTTGGGAATGTTACTATATTTTGTATGCAGTATAGCATGAATGTAACTGACTTTTTTAAAGATCCACCTACAGCTCTTATCAAGTAGTTGCTCAGGACACAACTTAAGTTTGATGCTCTGCTGTTACATTTGATTTGTATTCTCCATCTTTAATTACCTTGCATTTCCTCTGTTGATCCAGCCTGTTACTCTGATGGGAATAGATGAGCTGCACACCTCATGGCTGAACAGTACTGAGTGGAGAATGAGTAAGTGAGGACAGCTTTTACTATGAATGGTCTGTTGACTGTTTGTCTCATCCTTATCCACATCGTCATTCGATTGATTTTGTTCTGTCTCCACAGGTAAACCAGTTGGTGGAATGAATGACAGGGGTGGGAAGAATCCCTTTCAGAGCTCCTCACCTCCTTTAATGAGGAAATACAGGCAAGTGGTCAGCTATCATGGTCCCTATCACTTCTCTATAGGGCTGCATTAACATCAGTATTACCTTTTGACAAAGCTCCCTCGCAAATGTTCATACTTTAACCTTTCTGAATCCAGCGGGGCAGGGCTGTCTGCAACGCTCCCTGATCGAGGGAAGGACAGGGAGAGGAGAGGCTCTCTCCAGCTGCTGCCCTCCAGACCTGCTCTGAGGGTGGGAACCTCTAACCCTGATCCAACCTGCAATGGCTTTGGACACACCCGCTGCTACAAGCCCAGTCTTACTGTGGAAGAGGTAAAATAATCAATTGTTTGGATTTATATAAAGGGAGTCTTTTTGTTTTGTTTTGTAAAATATGTATACCTAAAATGATATGGATTCCTTACAAAGTCACCAAAATACACACTGAGTGGGACATTGTACTACGTCAAAATAAACTACCACTACAATATCACTCAGCTCAGTTATCATGTATTTGGGTTCTCCCTTTAGGCCATAAAGCAGAATAATAAGGAGCACTACAGGCGCTTGCTGGAGATGGTGACAGAGAAATACAGCAAAAGCCAACCACTACCTTTCAACCAAACAAAACCGCAAGAGTGAGTATAGCCCCATTATTCATGTGGAATTTTTTGGAGCTCATCAAGATCCATTTAACAACATGAGCTGATTTGTCCACTCAGATTCTTTTCTCCTTTTGCTCCCAGTGAGTCACTGTCACTCAGTGACTCCAAAACTGCTGCTTCGGGAAAAGCCTTTGAATCAGTGCACAGGAAGACGGGATACACAGGTAAAATGCCTCTATACTTAATTAACCTGAATGGGTAGTTTTTAAGTGATGCTTCATTTTAGATTTGCAGGTCCCATTATGTTGTAATTACCTCCTACTGGTTTGGAACATTGTTTTTAATGGATTTAAACATTTCATTGAATAAGATGATCACATTTCAGAGTCAATTTATTCATACTAGATTGAAATATGTCCAGTTAACATGTTCTAATTAATCTGTCCTGCTCAACTGACACTTGTCTTTTTTTGTACAGCTACCCCAAGTGTGTTTACATGGAGAAATGCATCTGCAACCAAGGACAGGTTGGTATAGTACATCTGTGTATGTGTGTCATGTTTATAGATGAATTCTGATCATTTTACTAACCTCTATATGGTTCATCTCCAGGTGGGGTAGCTTGACCTATAGTAAGACATTCAGTGGAGCCTTTGAGGACACACAACCTGCTAGATGTGCAAAGGTAGTCATTTCCCTTGCTCTCTCATATCAGAGCACTCATTCAGTTCTAATTATAGGTGGAGACGCAAATGTATTATTTCTGTAATGTCGGCCTGTGTTGCAGCAGAAACAGGCAGCAGAGTTGGACCTTTCTACAGAAGTAGCTACTCGCCTCAATCTAGTGGACAGAGAGATTTCTGCTGTCAGTCTCCCTGACACACACCCTGCACTCACAGCACATACCAGACACAGCGATGAGGACATACCTCGACTGACCAAGGTGAAATAATCAGGAGGGAGATGTAGCTGCGGTGTTAAAGAAAGCATGGATACACTTTTTTTTATTTCATGTATTTATTGTCATTGTGTGTAGGAAATGGCAGCCGAGGTGAGTTGTGCTCTGGCTCAGAGTGATCCTAACCTTGTTCTGAGTGCTGCTTTCAAACTACGCATCACACAGAGAGACCTGGCCACACTGCAGGAAGGCGGCTGGCTCAACGATGAGGTGCGTACTCAGAGTGTGAAGACAAGTTTGAGTTAAATTCACTTTAATAATGAGTCTGTGTATTTTTAGGTTTTAGTCATGGGTTCCCCAAGTGCACTCCATGGGGACCCTGCAAGGTCCAGGAATGCTATGTCTTTATAGTATAATGTTTTGTTTTAGTTAGTTAGTTTAGTAATAGTTTTGCCATCTGGTGGACGTTTCCAATACCATCTGTCATATTCCTGCACAATTTCTCTGCAAGTGTTTTATCATGTTTGTGGTGGTGAACAAGCGACATTGAACATCTAATGAAAATGCAGAACATGGTAAAAACAGTAATGCTACCTACCTCTTAATGAAAATTTTATTAATTAAATTGTCTGTGTGTGGAGTGTTTTACATTCTTGACACGTTGTTTGGTGGTAGTAGCTACTGCACCCACTCACTGTGGAAACTGTTTGTCGAGTAACCTGCTTTCTCAAATTAGCAATGCAAAATGTGGTTAATGCAACTGTGATGCTCAGTATCATGTAAGCGTTCCTCTTGCTATTCTATTTATACACAAATGTGTTGCTGACTAACAAAGTGACAAGACAGTTACTGTATGTCACTGTTATATGCGTTGCAAGTCAATAACTCACCTTATTTATTTTAAAGCAAATTTTATTCTCAATGTGAAATTGTTAAAGAATCAAGTAAATTAGTCTTGTGGGTATATTTGAGAATTAATGTGTGATTTTGTCAGAACTTAGTAGAGCATTGAGGATGTTATTTGTGTCATATGTGTTTTCTAACATGTATTATGTTCTGCCTCCTGTTCCCTCTAACAAAGGTGATCAACTTCTACCTTTCCCTGGTCATGGAGCGCTGTTCTGGTGAAGCAGCAGCATTAAAAGTCTACTCGTTCAGCACCTTCTTCTTCCCCAAGCTGCGAGGTGGAGGAAGTGGACAGGTGGGAGGACACACGGCCGTGAAGCGCTGGACCAAGGCTGTCGACCTGTTCCTTTATGACCTCATCCTGGTCCCTCTGCACCTGGGCGTCCACTGGGCAATGGCTGTGAGTCAGAACCACAATGACTGTAGATTTATTATATTTAAATATTTAATATTTTAACTGTTTTTTTCTCACTCTCATTCCAGGTGATTGATTTTAAGTCAAAGACAGTGAAGTCATATGACTCGATGGGCCAGAGACACGATGACATCTGTAGTCTTTTACTGTGAGTCCTCATTGTGCTCTTAAGATTCAGTTATCTGGCCATTTTTAATGCTTTTCCATATATTGGCCTGAATTCTTGCATAGTTAACGGCATCCTTGTGCTCATTTTCTAGACTCTACCTTAAAGAGGAGCACAAAGCAAAGAAAGGCAGAGAGCTTGACAGCGCCAAATGGACTGTTGGAAGTTTGAGGGCCACTGTAAGTCAAACTGAGATGAATGATGTATCACTAATTGAATATTTTTATTTTCACTGGGAGATTAATGTTTTGCACACTGTTCTTGCCTCTATAGGAGATTCCCCAGCAGAAAAATGGCAGTGATTGTGGTGTTTTTGCCTGTAAATACGCTGACTATATCGCAAAAGGAAGGCCTCTCAACTTTAAACAGGTTTGTACTTTATATTCACCTGATATAGCAATACTTTATTGTTAAATTTTACTTTTTTACAACATTATTTATATAAAAACTAAAAGTACCATTTGCCTCTTTCTCTGCAGTGCCACATGCCTCTCTTCAGGAAGTTAATGATTTGGGAAATCCTCAATCAGAAGCTGCTATAGAGGATCGCAACAGTCCCCGTTAACGGCCTAACAACAGAGACTTTCTCAATGGGAGCAACATCTGTGTACAGTAACTACATGGTGAAGGAAAAAGAAGTGAATGGGCCAAAGAAGTGAACTTTACTGACTGAAAGCTAACCCAGTCTAGCTGTTCTGGTCTGGAGAAATCAAACACTAGTCTTAAGAGTTGATTATGTCCCTTTCCCAGTTTGGGACGTATGAACATTTTGTAATCTCTGAGTTGTAATTGGAGACATTATCAAGATGTAAGAAGTATATGTCTTACACAAGCTTTGGCACTACTGACTGAATGGCTTTTTTTTTTTTTAATTGACTTTGGATTGTTGATAGTTGTACTGTTTGAAGTTCTGCCTAAAGTGCCTTCAGCCCTCTGACACTGAGCTCAACTGAGATCATGGTTTTGTATATTTTGGGAAATTAGTTCATTAGTCGGTTCATTGAATTAGATTGTTGCAGGTCTGTGACATTTTGGTGTAATTTGGCTGTTCCCCTCCCAGTTGATGATCAACAGAGTGGGCAGCAACTAACTACAATGAAATTTAGTCATGACACTCAATCTCTCTCTGAAATATCAAAAATGATAATCAAAATACCTCTTTTACGTCCCTTTTTCCGAACAAAAATGCATGGTTGAGTGCTTGTTTTGCTCTTATTTATGACTTGCCTGGATGAGAAAGTGTTTGGAGTGTGTGTATAGTTTGTTTTGTCCTCCATGAATGGAGCATTGATAGTTGTTTCCCCATATGTAACATAAGGCGCTGTAGGTCTGTGAATCTTTTCCATGAGCATCCTGCAAGAGGCTATTTAGGGCTATTACATTGACTTACAGTATAGTATACTGCATAGCAAACTACTGTACACACATGCATGTTTGAGTTCATGCTTTGAAATGTGATTTTTTTTCCTCCCTGTAATAAAGTATTTCATTTTTATATTGGAGTTTGATACATTTTTTTTCATTAAACATATTTCCAATTGAGACCAGACATTGGCATTAACTCAAAAGTACACAGATAAAGAAATGGTAACATTCCAATTCATAAAAGAGCTATGTGCAAAAAAGTAGAATGACAGGAAAAAAAAGTACTGAACTTGCCAACTGAAATGTATTTAATGATGGAGAATAATACTTCCTGTACAAAGAAATTAATTTTGGATTTTGGCCTGTTTTTCTACACAGTCTTTAAGTCTAGAAGATTTCCGGTGAATCCTGATCTTCAGTTCCTTTTGATAACTTTGATTTTTGTCTCATCTGATCATACTACACCAATAATCTACAGACATCTCCAAATGTTGTGCAGCAAACTTTAAACAAGCTCCAGCATGACTTTTCTTCAGTAATGGAGTTTTTCAGGATGGATGGAGCTGAATGATGTGACCGAAAATGTATTATGCAAATTGTCACATTTGCCTCAATATTACACCACAACATATTACGGATCTATACCTACTTGGTAGTCTGCTTCATCGTGGATTGTAATGCAAACTGTAGAGCAGTCATGCAACCAGAAAGTACAATATTTGAACAGATTGATAAGAGGTCATTGTAACTGAAAAGTGATTAAATCAAGGAAATAATTATTGAGAGTCATTCAAGCATGTGGGGCAATATACCAGCAGTTAAATGTGCTTTTTATATTACACACAATGTCCCAGTGTGTTTTTATATTATTAAAAGAAACACTGTTCAAAGTATAAAAGTATATTAAAATGTGGAGGCTGAAGGAGAATGAAACCTGAAGGGGGCAGTAAAGCAACATCGTGGATGCCAACTGCCGTAAAACGTCAGAGAAGAAGAAGAAGTAGTTCAGCTCAATCCGGTTCGTTTTGCGTTAAATTCGGTATGTTTTTAGTTTAAATCAGTATTTAGAGTCAGTGTATCGCGTATTTTTTGTACCCATCTGCGCTCTAGTTACGATAATATGAGCGACAACGAGAAAGATTTCAGGGAGGAGGTGAGTTGTGATTAAAACAAATAACGGTTGGAAAAACGTTAGCTAAGCTAGCTAAGGTTAGCTAGCTGATTTAGCTCTTCACTGCGTTTGCAAGCGGGTTAATGGCAACACATTTAAAAAATGGCCTCAAACCTTAAAGCAGTCTCTTCTATATGAGATTAACCAGTAGAGTTATTTAGCTAGGTCAGTGTGTTGTAGTTAATTTTAAGCTACAAAACAAAACCCGTAATTTATAGCATGCGGCCTACAAACAGTCGAGAGATGAAGCCGCAGCCTGGCTACTTTTCATTTTATAGCTAATTTTGAACTTAACTTTTGAAATATTGGCCACTGATAAACATTAAATATTGGCTACTAATTTATTTGATTTTTCATCTTCAGTATACGTTAGCAGTTTAGGACCAATCAAGACCATATCAAGCTAACATACAAACGTGAAATGAGCTAATCTGTGTTGTTTTTTGCTGTTTTTCTTTGTACCTTTTTGGCTCTTACAGAAACCAACATGCCTTATCACCCTTGTTTGTTCTTTGTTGAGGTTGGAAGAAAGAAAAAGGCGGAAGACAGATGTGACGTTGTTAATATTTGAAGCTGATGGTGTTGATGCATGCTAATGTATTGGATGCTGAAAAGAAGCGATCAAGATCTGTCCCCACTACTAGTGTTGTAATGGCAGATGGTAAATGGGGGAAGAGGAGGAAAAAAGAAGTCATAATGTCAAACAGAAGAAAGAAGAAATGAAGGGTTGTTTTGAAGTAATGAAGTTAAAGAAGTTATGAAGTTAAGATCAGAAGTTTACCAGGGTATGAGTAATTTCCAGCCTGCTGTTATTACTCTATTTCATCCTGTTTCTTTCTAAGCATGCACGATTTTTTTCCTCACTGTATCAGAAACATAACTGGTCAATCCCTCCATACCTTTTTTGTGCAATCTATAATTCAGCTAAATTAATTTCTCCTTCTATTATGTGTTGCAATGTGTGACTTTGTGTAATCAAATTCTCATATATTCAGTATCAAACCAGTTAAACTCCTAAATGTTATGACCTCTTTTCTGAAAGGGGCACGTAGAGGGCAAAGCGCAGTCACCTCCTGGCCCTTTATTCTTGTTGTTTGGCACACACTTGGCTTTAGAGTGTTTCTTACCTCAGCGTCTGGTCTGTCCAGGACTCACGGCCTGGCTCGAGGAGCGCGTCCCCTCGGGGCTCGGCGAAATCCACCAGCCGCTCACCAGCACACTCCAAAGATGGCTCCCACCGGTCCAGGTCCAGATCTCGTTCTCAATCCAGATCAAAATCCAGGTAAGAAGGATTCTCTTTCACAGTATTTGTTTGTGTCTCACCATAGGGACTCAAATAACATTCTGCCTGCCCTAATTGGCTGGCACTGGTCACACTTATGTTAGGAGGGAATGGGACCCTTCTCCTATATATTAGGCTGAAATAGTGTCACTTTATCCAGAAACCTCTTCTCGCTTTTCACAGTTTTTAAAGTTAGGTAGAGATATGTGGACCAAGAAAACCTATGTCTAACCATATGTCTATCCTCAGGTCCCGCTCCCATCGAAGTTCACGCAGGCACTACTCCCGCTCTCGTTCCCGGTCCCACCGACATCGCTCCAGGAGCCGATCTCGTAGCTGGCGCCGGCGAAGGAGCCACAGCCGTTCCCCCATGTCAAATCGTCGCAGACACATTGGCAACAGGGTATATATTTAGTGCTTCTTCTCCATGCGTGGTTTGATGTTCCCATGGAACTTTTTAATGTTTGTGAATACAAACTTGAACTGAATAATTTCATGGTCACGATGTTTTAGTTTCTACATTTAACAGTTGCATGTTGACTTCATGAATGAAATGATGAAATCTGCAAAATCACTGAAAGTCCTCACATTCCTTCAACAGTCACCGCTGCAATGATGTGGCAGGTCATTTGCTCTCAATATTTTTACACTCCTCTCTTTACTCTCACAGGCCAACCCAGACCCCAACAACTGTCTGGGTGTGTTTGGACTGAGTTTGTACACCACTGAGAGGGATCTCAGGGAGGTTTTCTCTAAATACGGCCCTTTGAGTGAAGTCAACATTGTGTATGACCAGCAATCTCGTCGCTCAAGAGGCTTTGCCTTTGTCTACTTTGAAAACTGTGAGGACTCCAAGGAGGTAAGGAGGTTAAGACAGATAAATTCATTTTTAAATTTCAAAATGTTTACGTGTTTTAAGATACGATACACCTTTATTCGTCCCACAGTGGGGAAATTTGCATGATGAGTACTTTATGATAATTTAATTTTATGATTTATGACTTTTCACTGTTAATTGAGCAATTTTAATCCATCACTTTGGGCTCTGGTACCTTGTGTTATATGTTTGTCATTCTTTTTTAGCAGTGTATTTGTTTAATGAGAGACATGTGAAAGTAAAAAGTCTACTCTCTAATTGTGTTGTTGTGGTTTTAGGCTAAGGAGCGTGCTAATGGAATGGAGCTTGATGGGCGTAGGATCCGAGTAGATTTCTCCATAACGAAACGAGCCCACACTCCCACTCCTGGAATTTACATGGGACGTCCCACATAGTGAGTGATTCTTAACCAAGCCAGCTTTACAGCCGGGATGTTTTCCATAAGCTGCTGTGTCACTTAACTGTTCTGTTCTGTGTTTTTACAGTGGCGGCGGCGGCGGTGGTGGTGGTGGTGGCGGCGGCAGTGGCGGCGGCGGTGGTAGCAGTGGTGGTTCATCACGGCGCAGCTCTAGAGATTACGACCGAGGCTATGACAGAGGCTATGACAGAGGTTATGATCGTGATTATGAGCGCTATGATGACAGAGAATACAGATCATACAGGTGAGAATTCTCAGATTTTTTTTTTTTCAATATTAAGAGTAAATATTATTGAAAGTAAGATGGCTGAGTGTCTTAAAAATAAAATTTTAAAGAGTTCAGCTTTTAGAATTTTAGAATCTAGTTCATTGAGTGACCCTAATCACGTGTAAAATGATCAAGTGTTTTTTTTTGTCCCCTTACAGACGCAGATCTCCGTCTCCTTATTATAGCAGAGGGTACCGCTCACGATCCCGATCACGGTCCTACTCACCACGTATGTTTAAACTACATTTCTATTATAAGACTGCAGGAATTAGTATATTGATTTATTTACAGTTCATTTGAAATTAAGATATTTATTTAACCATTGCACATACTTTGTTAGTGGACAGCTAAGATCATCCACCAAAGCTAATATTTCTGAAACATGCTCTTATTGTTTTTGATTTAAATCAAGTCTGGCACTTAAATCTTTTACTCTCATTTATCAATAGGTCACTACTGAGGAGCAACAGAGGAGTTGATGATAAATTCAATGTTATTGCTTGGATGCTTGTGTTTTTAGGTTTTTGAGGATATTATGTCAATGGGAATTCTGGATTTGTTTGTATTAAAAGTTTAAAAATCAAATTTGTTGGAAGAATTCTGAAAAAAGTGTTTTGAAAAAAAAATTCAATGGCAGAAAATGGGCAATTCTCCGGATGTGCACCAAAAACATTATCACTTGTTCATTGGATAATTTTCCCCTCACTTTTATTAAAAATGTTATGTTTAGGTATCCCTGTTAAAGCTAACAAACAGGAACTGAACACACAACCTATTTGGTAATTAAACTAAAGGTTGGTTTGTTTCCGCTTTGCTTGACAGACTTTTATGTGGAAGTTATATTACACTCATTTTGTTGTTTGTATGTAGTTGGTTTCTTAAACTGTCAGGTCTGTCAGATCATAGTTTGCTCTTTGAAATGTTTTAAATGCCATATTTCTTTTTCATTTTGTCTTTCTTTTCTGGTGGAAAATACTTTGTTTGGTTGTATATAAGCAATAAAAAATTACTTGGGTCATTTGCTCTGTTGTTTGGTAACAGTGTGTAGTGGACTGTAATGCTCACATTGCCACGTGGTGTTAGAGGCAGGAATCCTGCAGGTATTTTTACCATGAAGTCCCATCAAACATTTGGAAGTTTTTGTTTTGTTTTTGACAGAAATAAAGTGTTACTGCTTGGACTTCTTGCATGCACCCTCATTCAACATTTGTGATCTTCCACATTAAAGTCATGGTACATCACACCTTAAGCTTTTGGTTAATTAAAATCTTTTACAGGATTGAGCTTTTTAAAAATAGACAAAGAGATTTAAAGATGCAATCCACCCTGAAGATTATGTGAACAGTAATTTACACTGCTAAAATACTAATGGACCTTGCAGTGAGATTATTGTCAAATGCTACAAAACAGCTGAGAATACACTTGAAATCTTAACTTTTAAGACAGCACAGACTGCTCAAAAAGTGAAATTCCAATCTCTCTATAAGATAATTCTTTATAGATTCTCCTATAGGGGAAATTCAGGTATATATGATTATATATCTCATATGAAGAGCTACTACTTGGACGACGGTCAAGAATAAACTTTAATTATTAAATATTTAATTTGAACATGCAGTTTAGAGGTCTATTCATTGGTTGTGCGCTTGAACGCATCCTATGAAAAATTAACTGTAAAAAAAAAAAGACCGTTTATTCACAAATACTACAACCTAATAAGACTACAAGTTAATGACAATGAAATATAAAAATTTCTAACATTAAAAACTTAAATTGACGCAGTTGTTACGCCTCTGACGTACTCTATCTCCGACCAATCACAGGCGCGTCACGTCAAAACACTTCCGGTTTGCTCCTCAACTTGTCTTTCCACCGGAGCGGCTGTGTGTGAGCAGATATCAGAGGAGTGAACACCACGTAGGCTACAGGCTAAATAAGACATAAAGGTATTAAACGAGGAGGTTTCTCAGATTAACAGCTTTCAGGCTATTTTTTATAAGTACAAAATGCAGACTGTTGTTTCTGTTCAGGCAGATATTGTGGCTAACAGGTAGCTAGCAGTGGTTCAGTTCAGCACTAGCTAACGTTAGCATGCTGTGTTTGAATGACTGAAGCTGTCTGCACACGTTTTCAGTGGAGCTAGCTCAACAGTATGGAGCTACTTGGTGAAAAGATACCCAGACCTAACTTTTAGCAGGACTGAGGTGTTGCTACAGATCAGCCAGGTTTTGGTGAAATACTTTGACGTGGAGTCATGTTGTAACCAACTTGTAACTCTCGCAGATGGCCCCCAAAAAGGGAGAAGCCCCGAAACCGCCTCCATTGATTGGACGATTTGGAACCTCTCTGAAAATTGGAATTGTGGGATTACCAAATGTCGGGTATGTACATGTTAATAGTAATGTGTAGATGATGTTGGTTAGTGAGAGAATGAACAATTCAACATTCAGGGTGAGTGATTGCACAGCTGTTGATGCTACTTACTGTCCACTGCAGGAAATCCACCTTTTTCAACGTGCTGACCAAAAGTCAAGCTGCTGCAGAGAACTTCCCATTCTGCACCATTGACCCTAATGAGAGCAGGGTGCCTGTCCCCGATGAGCGCTTTGATTTCCTCTGCCAGTACCACAAACCAGCCAGGTGTGACAGCATCTCCTGACAGCCTGTTGTATTTTATCCAACGTCCAAGGATTTCTGTCTCGCTCACTTCTCGTCTGGCTTTTGTGTCTCTTTAGTAAGGTTCCAGCTTTTCTAAACGTTGTGGACATTGCTGGTCTGGTGAAGGGAGCTCACTCAGGACAAGGACTTGGAAACGCCTTTCTCTCCCACATCAGTGCCTGTGATGGCATCTTCCACATGACACGTGAGTTGTCATTTCTAGCGCCTGCAGCTGCTTGTAGTAACAACTGATTCGAGTTGGACAGGTGTTAGCAGGGCAATTTAAAAGCCATTACTACACCTCTTAAAGGGGAACAAGGCCTTAGTCATTGTCTGCTAGTTGATTTTAGATATTTCAGCCATTTCAGGTCCTATACAGCTGCTTTAATTTATATAAGTTTTAACTTTTTGCGGACTTGAATATATAAAGGGCCTGGTAGAAAAACACCTTTCTCCAAGTAAGGTATAAAAGAAGAATTGTTTTGGTATCGTGTTGGCACTAATATAAAAGTTTTCAAACAAGATCCAGTCCAACTCTTTCATAAAGGTAGAATTTAGAGTGAAAGCTTTTACATTTCTGATTTGCCTGGCATGTAAAATAAGAGGCTGGGAAGATACTGAATTGATTTTTCATCCCAATATGAAGTTTATATGGTAACATTTCACCTTGGCACACAACCTCATCCAAAAGTCTTCAGGACCAACAAAATCAGTGTCCCATTTATATCAGTATTGGGGAAGAATTTTATTTGTTTGTTTGGGGTTCAGGAATAACATGGTTGTTTTTTTTAACGGTTTAATTCACCTGTAAAATTAATGAAAGGCCCTCAAATTTCAAAATGTATAAATATTTGTAACAGGCTGTGCACATCTGTCAATGCTTGTGTTGTTCAGGTGCATTTGATGATGAGGATATTGTCCACGTGGAGGGTAATGTTGACCCAGTGAGGGACATTGAGATCATCCATGAAGAGCTGCGGCTAAAGGACGAGGAAATGCTCGGTCCAGTCATTGACAAACTGGAGAAAACTGCCGTCAGAGGAGGTGACAAGAAACTCAAACCTGAATACGTAAGTAAAGTGTGTTTGTGCATGTGCTGTGCAGCTGTTGTGCTGTTTCACATTTGTGTCACTAATGGGGGATAAAGTAGATCATAACCTGTAATCTGTCTGTATACATGATGTATAATCTGCTGCTTCTTGCTTCAGGACATCATGTTGAAAATAAAGAAATGGATAGTGGAGGAGAAGAAACACGTCAGATTTTACCATGACTGGAATGACAAAGAGGTAAGGATGTATGTAATTGAATGGGTTTGTGTGTTAGGCTAGTATGTAAGTGTTTTGTGTAAAATTCCTAAACAAATTCATTACTGAATTTCATTACTTTTATGCGCAAACTTTTTCACCTAAACTGTCTGTCTTTTGTCTTTTTGATAAATTTCTGCCATTTTGCTCATTTCTTTCTAATGCTCAAATTTAAATTGCACATAAAAATTCAGTGATTGCTGTTTGCTTTCACTGGAGTCGTCACTTGTTTTCCTGGTGGACAGAGAAGTCTGATTAGTCGTTATGGCATCAGGAGGTTTTGAGACGGGTGTCACTGGAGAAATTCAGTGAACTAAGAAGTAAACATGATTTGTACCCTTGGAAATTTTCTCCACAGATTGAGGTATTGAACAAATACCTGTTTCTGACGTCCAAACCCATGATCTACCTGGTTAATCTCTCAGAGAAAGACTACATCAGGAAAAAGAACAAGTGGTAAGTTTCATTTCAGTACATGTGCAAGTCCCATACATTTCTTGTTCAAGTATAGTGTGTAGCTACTGTTGAATGTTCAGAATAGCTCAAAATGCTGCCTGTCTTTCTCAGGTTGGTAAAAATCAAGGAGTGGATAGATGCTCATGACCCCGGTGCTCTGGTGATTCCTGTGAGTGGAGCTATTGAGTCTAAACTGCTGGACATGGAGGAGGATGAGAGGAATAAGTACTGCGAGGAGCAGAAGACACAGAGGTAGGGCCATGCCATCAGTTCTTTTCACATTCAAAGGCTTTGTTGAGGTTTTTGAATGAAGCTTCAAATGTCTGTCGTCATATTTTGTAATTGTGAAAAAGACACAGCAGGATCTCAAAACATTCAGGATGGCTTTGTTCCAGTAAGCCATACCAGTGAGCCAGTATGCACAATCCCAGTGCTCTGACACACTGAAATGCCATTATAATTGTTATTAATTAAATAAATACTCCTCTGTTTGGCTTGAATCCCTAAATCCAGAAGCATTTTTGCTTGAAATACTCCATCATGTCTTCTCCAGTGTTCTGACCAAAATAATAAAGACCGGCTATGCAGCACTACAGCTGGAATACTTCTTCACAGCGGGACCAGATGAGGTGCGAGCGTGGACCATCAGGGTAAGTGCTGTGATTATGAATAACTTTTCATTGAAGTTTTTTGGAGGATTGTCTCTTTATAGATCCTAAAGAATTTATTTAAAAGTCATCTATGTTGTTGTAAAATGTTATTTATTTTGTCAAAGCAAAGTTTAAATTATGTAATTTTGTTAAAATATTTACTTATATCAAATAGTAGGACATTGTTCTCAAATAGGAACATTACAGATTTATGATTAATGGTAGGATAAATAATGTCACTCTCATGATGTGTTTTCTCTCTTTCTTCAACTCAATAATCTTTGATTTGAATATGTTCCACGTAAATGGAAAGTGTAACACAGAGTGATATAAACATCTGAGAAATGTGCTCTATAATGGTATTTTTGGATTGGAGGCACATTTTCTTGTGGTTTGTGCTTTCACTGTTAGTATTTTATAAAGCATTTCTGGATTTACATTTTCTTAGCTTAGACGTGGACAGCAACACAAAGGTCTGGAATCAGGCTAGCATGTACTTATGGTTTTATACATTTAGTGTTCTATGTGTTTTGATATTTGCAGAATTTCTGAATTTGAAGTGCATTTTTCCTCCTTGATGTTGAAGTGTTTGCACATTTCTTTAATATGTGGATTTTTACTCTGGTGTACATTTGTCTTTAGGGGCCACCGTACAAGGCTCCATTCTTCATAGCTGTCTTCCAAATTCAGTAAAATTGAGTCACACATGAACATGATTTTTTTTCTTTATTACTTTGACATTTTAGTGGTATATGTTTCTCTTTCTCTCTTTTTTTTGATCATACTTGTGGGTGGCATATTTTGTTAGAATGTAGAGTTGCACTATAATGCCTGTCCTTGTCTATGATGAAATTCTTCAGGGTAGCAGTGTGTTAATATATCTTCAGTTATATTTTTTTAGTATTTCTGTTCTGCCTTGGTCTAACAGAAAGGTACCAAGGCTCCTCAAGCTGCAGGAAAGATCCACACTGACTTTGAGAAAGGCTTCATCATGGCCGAAGTGATGAAGTATGCCGACTTCAAAGAGGAGGGCAGTGAAAGTGCAGTCAAGGTGTGTGTTTGTATACGGCCTAATTATAAGCCTCAACTGGCACATCGTTGAATTTCCACCCATATTTATGTAGACACACTGAGAAACATCCTTGAATACAATTTAAATGTACCCTCTTTGATTTCATTCACTCTGTCACAGGCTGCGGGGAAGTACAGGCAACAGGGCAGGAACTATGTCGTGGAGGACGGAGACATTATCTTTTTCAAATTCAACACACCCAATGCACCTAAAAAGAAACCATGAGACCACTCAATCACCAGAGGAAGAACTCAGAATACAGTTTGGTTTGGGCTTTAAAGAGCAACACTGTCTGCTGGTTTTCATACTTCTCTCTTGAATTCAGAGGATCAACTCATGGCCTGGTTGGTCTGAGGTATTCACTCAACCGACCTCCCAGGTCCAGACCAGAGTCTCTTTAAATCATTCTGTATTTACAAGAATAGCCTACATTCCTATCTGTAATATTCTGAGCAAATTTTCATTTGCACCACTGCACCAGTCAAACACTATATTCCAGCTTCCATGGTCTCAAGGACGAACAGGTATAAATGAACTGAGACATATATTATTTCTGATTTTGCAGGAAACAGACTAATAAGAAACTAATCAAACGCCAACGGCATATTACTTTCTACTTGATGCTAATGCGATCAATGTGTCTTAAATATGAATCTGATTAATTCAGTTTATCCTCTTACTAGATGCTTTTTTCATTTAAGCCTCAATGCTCAAAGAGGATTTTTTTGTTTTTTTGTTGCAATTTATCTGTAACACAATCTTTAATTCCTCTGAGTAATAACAGCTTGCCTTTCTGTCATTAGTTCACAATTACCGTCACGCCTTAATTAGTGACTTCATTACAGGCAGGTGTGCTTAATCTGTAAAGCATCGTTATGAAACAGTGCCACCATGAGCAAGAGTAATTTACAGCATGTGTTATCTGCTACAGCTTCCTAATCAGTGTTAATTATGTCGAGGCCGTCTTCAATAAGTTTTAGGTCTTTTTCTCAGTTCCTTCATGCCTTTTCTCTCATTAAACTTTAGTTTTATGCTTTTAACCATCAAGTCATTATGCCTGAGACTTATCCAAGAATGCCACAATATACTGTGTCTATCAATGTTTGACTGGCACTGGGATCATTAGTGAGAGATAATGAAAGCCAGCACTCTGTTATGCTTGAGGTCAGTACTGTGCTGTATTCTGAGAGGGATGATATTATTTTAGAAAAAGCAAAGCAGGCATCCCTGACAGTGCCTGATCAGTCACCTGAATTGAAAATATTGTTATACACATTGCTTTTATTGACCTAGTTTGGGCTGGCAATCATAAAAAAAGACTCTTCACATTATGAACTCCACCCTGCATAATGAGACAGTGCTCTGTGAATCATCTGGACTGTACAGCTTGTTTCACTTCTCCTCGCTGGCTCCACAGTGTGAATGTCTGTTTTCAAAAGTACATAACAAATCCCCTCATTTAACATCTTGCCAAGTTGTGGACTAAGACAGAAATCCTGTGAACATAAAGGAGACAGGATAATAAATGTCACCCTCATCAATATGCATGTGTCAATAAAAGGAGATAAACCTCTTGCTGCTTTGTGTACTTTGACTTTTTCCCTGGACTGTGCTACTGGAATAATAATAGACTTTGACAGTGTTTAATTACACTTAACACGCTGATATATTTAAACAAGCTTTATAAGTGGAATCACTTAATTTGTCTTCAAATTAGATAATACACTCAAAGTGAAAAAAACCCAGTTCTTCAGTGATCGCAAAATGGAAATTAAATTTTTTTTTTTAAATTTGGCAATTATTCTTCTTCAAATGTTAATTGAATTTTAATTGTAACTTCCCAGGAGCTTTGATTATACCAGATGGAGTTGCCCTGTTTACTTCGAAAGGTAGATATTTAAATTTCCGTTTTTTTTCTGAACACTTTAAAGATTTTGTCATTCAAGTTAACTTCAGGGATTCATAGTAATATTTGATTAGAAGGGCTCACAAAAAAACTGGAAAGTGTCTAGAGGACTGTATATGCTCAAAATGATGTTTCCTACATTTATGCTATCAACAAAAACAAATATGTAAAGAACAAAACTTTTTTTTAATCTACTGAAACACTGATTTTTCGTTTGTGGAAATCGAGCTGGTGAAGTAAAGTTATGCTTTTATTATTAAATTTATGACATTTTGGGGCACGAAATAAACTGAGAAACGAACTACAAGTTAGTGAAAGCCTTTAATAGGTTTATTATAATAACAGCCTGATTGTTGTAATGGAGGAAACTACTGTGATGTGACCAAGACTTTACAAACTAACTCTACTCGCACGTCTCTTGCAGCTTTATGGCGGAAAGAAAACACACTGTATTACAACAACAGACAAGGTTTAGAATATATGACTTTGTTTTAAATTCAAAGGATTAAATAAACTGTATAACTTCGACACAAACACCGCAGATTTCTAAGTAACTCTGTTGAAAATTCAAAAACTGCATTCCAGCTCTCGTCTCTCAACAACAAACAGGAAACACACGTACTATAAAAAATGATTGACAGCCACGTTAGCCACTGACGTCTACCGAACCCCTCCACTTGGCCAATCGGCTTAGAGAAGAAGGGCGGGACGTCCTGTAATGTGATGCAAATTCGACGGTCAAGCTTGTTAGTCCCACCTTTTTGTGTTTCCCGCACCGTCAATCAAAATAGAAAAAAATCGACCCGAATTCACCGATCAACACTAGCCCGCCTTTGATAAAATAATCATGTTTGGAGTTTAGTTGATCAGATAATCCTCACGGTTAGTATCACTCACGCTATGACCGGTACGTAAACATTTAGCGCATCGAGGCGTGCAACTAATCGGTGAGTTTGTGCAACCTACAGCGGAGCGAGCTGCGTCTTTTTTATCTTTTTGCTCCACTGCTAACTAGCTAGATATGGTTAGCTAACAGAGCTAGCTGGCTAGCCGCGGAGTTGACAAAGTAAACAGTCGATCTGGGCCCAAATCGCCTCAGAATCTCCGCCGCAAAGTTGGATTTCGCACTCGGCTCCTTTTGGACTGGAGGGTGGGGATGCTTTGCGAGCTTTTCTGGCAGCCAGGAGTTGACGATTACAGAGTTTTGCCGAGTTTCCCCCTGTCTCCCTGCTAGCGCCAGAGCAGCCTCTGAAACAAGGAGAAATGGCGGACGTGGACAGCAGTCAAAGCGAGTTTCTGCAAGCCGGCGGCGCAGCGGAAACACAGGTATCCGACATTTTCTGGCTCGTCTTTTCTCGCTCGCTTTCGATTGCTGGTTGTGTTTTTTGAGAGCATGGAGTTCACACGTTTTAAAATTTTGATGGCATGGGGTGAAAGCCGTACACTTCCTGTGTTCCCCTCAATAACGGCCACCCACTTTACCCCTGTAAAACCCGCCCATAGTGGGTAGGACACTGAAGTCAGTCACTTGGGTCGGCTCGCTGGAAGATAGCCGGTGTACCTTTGGGCTGGAGGATGTCGGGGTGTGATAGTATTCAAGGGATATTAGCATCCATAATCAAAGAGTAGCGTTCAGTTGTGTTGTAATAGCCACCCATCCCCCACACCATGCTCTCCACCGGTTATCTCTACTCTCTGTGTTGGTGGTTGCATCTAGCTTGTGGCTGGATTTTTTTTCATCATCCATCCTTTGCTTCAGCACAAATCCTACATGATCCACCACCTGACTGTGATTTACTCTTTGATATGTCTCTGAATCAATGACTGATTTCTAGATAATAGCCAAGCTTCCCCCCCCCCCATCTAATCTAAAGCTGAGATGATGAATCTTGTTCAAGTGTGATCCTGACTGTTCATTACACCCACAGACAACAGATATGTCGGCCATTCAGCTGACGGGTTCGGACCGATGGGAGGTGTTAACTCCAGTCTCAACTGGGAAGGAAGACCAGGGAGTCATTCACATTCCAAACTCGGGGATTGTCACGTCCAACGGGCAGTACGTGCTTCCTATTGGGAGTCTTCCCAGCCAGCCCATTTATGTTACGGCATCTGGGAATGAGGCCGCAGCCAATGGAGTGTCGGGCATTCAGTATCAGGTAAAAAGAGACACCAACAGGTTTGAGGTATGGCAGGTGTTCTGTTCAGGTGATGATCTTGCTCAAAACTATTCCTCCTGTCTTCCAGGTCATCCCCCAAATACAAAATGCAGATGGGACACTTGCAGGGTTCTCAACACAGGGTTTGGATGATGGCACGGGGCAGATCCAGCTCCTCCAGGATGGCAGCCAAGGCAGCATCGGAATCAGCTGTGCCACGACGGCCACCACAGACCTCCTGACGTCGGCGGGGCAAGTACAGTCAATCCAAGGCGTCCCGCTGGCTGGGGGGTCAGCGTACACCGGCACAGTCCCCGTAGGGCTGCCCAGCAACATAACGTTCGTCCCTATAAACAGTTTGGATCTGGAGTCTCTAGGGCTGACCGGAGCGCAGACGGTCCCCATCGCAACGGGGGTAACAGCTGAAGGTCAGCTGATCATGAGCGGTCAGACGCTGGAGAGTCAGGGTCAGGACGCTGGCGCCAAACAACCGCTGGTGACGGTGAGCGACGCCAGCGCCAACCCAGAACTCTACGCGCCAAACACCACCACTTCCTCCTCCAACTCCTCCCATCTTCCAGAGACCATCGACGGCACCGGGGTCCTGACCCAAGCAACCGCCGTGTCTGCAGGCGTGTCTGACCCCTCCTCCTCAGCGAACTTCAACTCCCACAACCACCTGCAACAAATCCAGGTCAGAGCGTGTGTCTTTAACACCATGTCGTGTGTGTGTGTCAGGCCTGTATGCTTTGAGGCAGCAGTTTTCAGGCTGGGGTCAGATTGGTCAAGATAGATCTGATGGGTTACAAAAATTTGAGCTTTAAGAGTTAAAATAAATGTTTCTAGATAAAATCATGTTTATTTCTTTGTGAGGCATACAACACTTTCTTCTCTTCAGGCCTTCCAATAAATCAAACAATTAAAGCTGGACATTTTTTGGATCACAATACTTTCTTTGTACAACAAAGTATTAGAAACTGATTGAATTACTGAAAGCTGGCATCAAATGTCTGGTCAGATTTGTAGTCTTGTTTGTTCATTATTTAATTTGCTAGTTATGAGTTTAAATTTTAAACACTTAACGTTTAATGTTTGTTGTTTTGCTTCATTCATTTAATGGGAAAAAGGTTTTTGTAGGAAAAGCGCAGTAATATTCCTCAAAACAAGGTATTAAAAAACGTATCATTTTGTTATTGGTGTCAAATCTCAGGTATTGTACTGGCACTGGTATCTAGAAATTTGAAATGATAACCAGCTGTAATGATCAGGGCTATTTAGCAGACATTGGTTTGTTTTAAGGTGTCACAAGCTAAAAAGGAAGGGAACCACTGGTTTTAAGGCCACCTTTTCATGTTTTGTGCTCTCACTGTGTATTTAGCATATTGGAATCACACTTCATGCTTGTTGAAGCTTTCGGTGTGTCTGATATGTATCCCTCAATTTATTTGGCCAAACCCACCTACGTACATTTTTCCTTGCACACATACTGTACAACTACAGACTGTGAATATTGCGTTCATGTGCTGTTATATAGATTGGAAAAAATACTCCTATGATCAGATGTCAGCTTGTGAATGCAATGCTGCGACCAGCTGTCGAGTGTTCGGCACTCCCCACCCGGATGGTCAACAACCACAAATACATTCTTAACGATGTGCCTTATGTGCAATTTATTAAGATGATTAAAGCTAAGTGTCCACTCTCCTGTTAAACCAGGAACTTCTAAATAGAAACAAAACACATATGCTGCTCTCTGCTTTTGTGTGTAATTGTAAATTATTTCGCTGTTTCCTCCCGCTGCAGGTCTCATCCTCCAACGCCACCACTATCTCGCAGCCCATCCTGCAGCTGTCTGGGGACAGTCAGGCCCAGGTAACCCAGGTGGCTCAGGGTCAGGACTTGAATGCAGCAGCAGGCCAGACTCTACAGAGTGTGCAGCTGGTCAACCCGGGGACCTTCCTAATCCAGGCCCAAACCGTCACAGCTACTGGACAGATCCAATGGCAGACCTTCCAGGTAACCTCCAAGGAGTGTGCAGGACATTTCGTTGTGTTTTAAAGCAGCAACGTGGCCTACAGAAGTTTCCTATGGGCACTATTTAAGAAGCATGTTGTGTTTTCATGCTGTGAAAGATGTCACATTACTAACATCTATCCTATCTGTCTCTGTAGGTTCAGGGTGTCCAGTCACTCCAGGGGCTCCAGTTGCCCCAGGGGCAGGGGCAGGCCCAGCAGCTGACCTTAGCCCCGGTCCAGACCCTCCCTCTGGGCCAGTCAGGCCAAGTCAGCCTGCCCAACCTCCAGACAGTCACAGTGAACTCTGTAACACAGTCTGGAGTTCAGTACACACAAGGGGAGGACACAAACAGTCCAACTGGTATGGGACTGATTCTCAGTTCTCAATTTCTCGCATTAAATCACTTGAAGAGATCCTAAATCTGCTTCTTCTTCTTCTTCCCTGATTCAGGTATCCAGATAAAGGAGGAGCCAAACTCTGAGGACTGGCAGCTGAGCGGAGACTCCACACTGAACCCCAGCGACCTGAACAACCTGCGTGTTCAGATCGGAGACGAGGACGTAGAGACGCCGGGCGGAGAGGGCAAGAGGCTCCGCAGAGTAGCCTGCACCTGCCCCAACTGCAAGGAGTCTGGGGGAAGGTGGGTCTATGCAGAAAACACACACATTACAGATACAAGTGCAGACAAAAGAAAAAGAATTGGCACAGAAGAAGAAAATGATGCTCTAAGAAATGATATTAAAGCTAAAGCCAGTTTTAAAACAACCAGAAAATCCATTTAAATGACCTTTCAGTCAAATGACTACGACACCCAGCAACAGCTGTACTAAACATTGCAAAACCTCAAATTAGCTTCTCTTTTGTCACTCTTTTATAGGTTTAGAACTTGTTTTTAACCATAAATGATCTGTTGCAACTAGCTTTACACTTCTGTATTTAAGTTGTTTAGCTGGTTTTAGATCCTGTTCGTGGTTTTAATGCAAATCTATATTTACATGTTTATTCATGCAAATATACAATGCAAATGTTTTGGCTAATCCTTTATCAGTGAGTATCAATGTATTTAGTAAGTTGTTACTGTTTTATTATTTTGCATTTAGTTTGATTATTGTGTTGTTGTTTTTTTGTTTTTCAGTATTTGTGTCTCCTACTCATTTTGCATTGTCTCTGAATTTTACAGAGGTTCAGGCATGGGGAAGAAAAAGCAGCATATCTGCCACATCGCCGGCTGCGGGAAGGTTTACGGGAAGACGTCTCATCTCAGAGCTCACCTGCGTTGGCACAGTGGAGAGAGACCATTCGTCTGCAACTGGATGTTCTGTGGGAAGAGGTTCACCAGGAGCGACGAGCTGCAAAGACACAGGAGGACACACACAGGTGAGACAGTGCTCAAATTTTCACTTCTATAAAATCACATGAAAATAAAAAAAATCAAGAGAATGAACACAGTTCTTAGAATTTCCTCTTGTTAGACTTTGCAGATAAAAACTTAACAGATACAAAAATATTTACATGTGTCTGGTAGGTCTTTGTTTTAAGCTGTCCATGACGTTCTTGATTACACAATGTTTAGTGAGAAGAGGAGCTGAGCACAAGTGGCAACCTCTGGGGCTGAAAAATGAAGCCAACGTGCCAAAAACTACAGTTTCTCAAATCCAAATACGCCTCCATGTTAAAATGCCCAACTTTACAGCAGAAATAAACACGTTCTAGTCTCTATAGCTAATTTCACCCTTCACAACAACTGTATGGGGAGTGAATTTTTTATAACTCACTCTCACTATATTATGGCTGAAAGTTATGCATAATTAAGGGAGTGGCCACTTTGAAGGAAAGCTAGCTGCTGGAGTGTAACCTCAGCTAATTCCAGTCACTGAACTCGATCTCTCAGCTGTGTTTGTGGTGTTGGTGCCTTTTGGAGAATTATACAAGCAAATATCTGATAAATAACGTGGCTTGCTGTGCTGTTAGTTGCACTAACAGACTGTCCAAGAAGTCTATGCTCCAGGTTAGTACCAAGCCAAGTCTAGCACTTGGCTAGGCACGTTAAAAAGTGACAAACTGAGTGCAAATATAAGATTGTGTACCTTCAACATATTAATGTCACATTTCATCATGGTTCTATTTTGATCTGCAATATGTTATGGTTGAGCTACGTACCTCAAGTAAGGTAAGCTGGGACCAGTGGGTACCAACTGGGAGCAACAAGACTGGCTAGCAACACAGAGTAGCATAGAGTCTACTCCTTTACTAGCCTTAACCAGCTTGGTAGTTTCAAGCTAGGTGGCCATGTGTTAGCAACCAGGCATCATTATGTTGCCCCAGTTCCACTTTGTTGCCCATTTTTGGATTAACTGGGAGCTAGGTGAAGTCAGGCACTGCCAAGATGGCGACAGCAGAGCCAGCACACTGAACTTCACAATGGCTCCTCAGAAACCTGTGGGTGACATCACAGAGACTGTGTCCATGTTTAGTACAGTCTGTGGTGATGTGTCATCTCAGGAGTGAGAAAATGAAAACTCTCAGCAGCTGAACTGTTATATTATACAGCTAATTCTGACTGTTTGAATGATGGCAACAACGACCAAAGACTGTGAACAGCCAACACTAATCACTTAAAAAGAGATGAGCACATGCTTACTAGCCTATAATGGTTAAATAATTATCCAAGTAACATGATTGAAATGATTTGATTTCATGCTAGAAAGACATGCTGGTCAATTTACTGATCAGTTAAAACAGAATTACCAGAGTTCTACTGATCATCTATCAAACAAAATATCATGCATGCTTGATATAATTCATTTTGTTTTGTGTATCCAAAAGTCTTAAGAGGTTTTGTGTTTCAACTGGCTACAAGACAAATGTCTCTTCAGGGACAATTAAATTAACTGAGAAGAATTGCATGTATTTAATGCTTTTGGATTTTTAGTTGTTCCTCAGAGTTAATAAGACATTCTCAGACAGCTTTTGGCTCAGATCATCTCTGATGGCGATTTATTATTATTAAACTAAATGATTCATCAATGAAGCTTTAGTTGGATTTAAATCTTTTTAATTAAAGGCCAAAATGAAGAAACACTAACTGTCCTGACCAGGAATGTCTGAAGAAATAAGACCAGTACATTTGAGTTGCCTGCATCATTCTACATAGTGTTTGTTGGTAATTACTGGACTGTGACCTGTGAAAACGTGAACGATGGTGTCATGTATAAACAGGCACATTGATCAGTGCCCCTGTGGTGCCACGGTTCAATTGAGTTCAATGTAGAAAACAAGAAGGGGGGTAAAGTACTCTTGTTTACATAATCTGTTATTCATCATTTTCTGTCGGGATTTTATTAATGTTGGACACATGCTGGCTTGTTCAGACCTTAAGAAATACTGGTTCACCTAAATTTAAAAAAAAACATCTTATAATCATAGTATTTTGTTACTGCTGTGAACAGATTTCACAGAGACTATTTCTTTGGTGAAGCAGATCCAATGAAAACTGTTGGATTATCCAGAGAAACCAAGACGCTGTTTCTACAAAGACATGCTGCTGTCGAACTTTATAAATGTACTTATTAAATGGTTTGAGCTGCACATCCACCTGTACTGTATTGGGGTGGATGTAGAAATCTCAGAGACAGTTGACAGACAGAATTTAACATGTTGCACTTTGCAAATTTAAGCAAAACCACTGGATGTTTGTTGTAATGTTCTTTAATGTTCTGTACAGCCTGAATGATAAAATATTTCTGAGGCAGTAGCAATATTTTTCATAAGGATCCCTTAAATTTGAATTGTAACTAACATGTGGGAACAGTTTAAAGAACTAAAAAAAATCTACATCAATCCATGTTAACATGATGGTGATGGTGCTGTTTGCCTACATGAATATCACTTCATGAATGTGTGGCGACTGAGATTTGCAGCTTATTGTTATGCATTGGCCAACACGATCCAGCCAATTTCTCAGTCAGTATTAATGTGTTAACATGTCAACCAGTGATGTTTGTGTTTGATTGTTCCTCACAGGAGAGAAGAAGTTCGTGTGCACAGAGTGCTCCAAGAGGTTCATGAGGAGCGACCACCTGGCCAAGCACATAAAGACTCACCAGAATAAAAAAGGCGTTCCCTCCACGTCTCCGCCCACCACCGACGCCGTCATCACCGCAGACGGAACCACGCTCATCCTCCAGACCGCCACCACCCACGACCTTGTAGGCAATCAGGAGATCCCTTTACAGCTGGTCACAGTGGCGCCCGGTGAGGTCATGGAATGAGGGGGGTCAACGGGGTGTGGTGTTTTTTTTTGAGAACTGGCCTATCACAGGGACCTCTTGGGCTTTTCTCTTTCCCTCTTACCTTTTTTTGTTTGTTTTTTACATATGAATATATACGTAAATATATATGACAAATATATATATTTTAAGTAAGAGTTATCATGACTTTATGTTTGTTTTTTGCAGTCTTTTTATAGGCGGGCAAAAAAAGATAACATTAAAACGTGGTCGCTATGTACACGCGTAAACACACACACACACACACACACACACACACACACACACACACACAAAAACATTTATTAACACTCAACACACGACATGAATACTCAACACAATGAAATGCCTTATTTTGTATCATACTCTTGTATAAAATGCTGGAGGTGCATGTGTTTTTTAAGCTTTGCAGATAATGTAACTGTAACGGAGATAAATGTGTTTGTGAAATGATGATGAAGATGAGAAGGAGGAGTTTCTGGAAGAGAGAAAAGGAAGTAGTGAACCTCTCGGGAATGATTGAATTTTTGTCTCTGGACAGTTCTGATAAAACCGAGCGGTCTGTTTGAAGCAGCACTGTCGAACTGTTTTCGCTGCTGCCGCCATGAACGAATTCTTCTGTTTTTAAAGGAACAGCTCAACCATTTTGCGCGTTCTCTTTCTTGCTGAGAGTTAAATGAGACGGTCGATACCACTCTCACATTTGTACGGCGAATATGAAGCTAGTGGTTAGAAATTCATAGCTTTATTGGGAGTTAAGTTCCAGGGAACCAGCAGGGACTTCAGGAAGTCACTGCTCCCAGCCAAGAAATAGTCCACTACATAAGCCTGTGTAAAAGCGCAAATTGCCACTTTTACATTTCAGATTTTGTACAGATTAAAGGAATAAAATTCAGCAAGCTTCATAGCTGCTTGTAGGTGGATTTTCTTACCTTTGGACAAAGCCAGGCTAGCTGTTTCTACCTGTTTCAAGTTTTTATGCTAAGCTAAGGCTGCTGGCAATATCTTCATATTTAGTGTACAGTCCAGTCTTTATGCTAAGCTATGCTAATCACCTCCTGGCCTCAACTTCAGCTTCAGTATACATGAGTGCTATCAATGTTCTCAACGAACTCTTGGCAAGAAAGAAAATAATTGCGTTTCCCAAACTTTACCTTCAGTAAACCTGCAGCAGCTGTTGCCCAGTCGCTGACAGCCAACAGGACTGTGACGCCGATGTCCTGCTGTGCTGTTTCAAACAGAGCCGGAGGTTCAGCTGGTGGTCAGAGTAGGACGACAGTGCCACTGTTAACTGATCTGAAGTTGTTTTCCACCTCGAGGAGGGGGAAATAGATGCAAGCCGCTCTGGAAAAGGGGGCAGCTTCTTCCAGCATCTGGTCAGTGTGAACAGAATGTCTCATCTGTCCTCACGAGCACGCCGTCCGCTGTGCTTGTCCACGTCAAAACACGTCTTTGTTTTTCTTACTTTTTTTTTTTTGCGTATTTTCGTTGTAAATTCACATCGTTTTTCAGTTTTCTCTGTCTCTTCGCCGATCTGGGTGTCGTCTAAATCGAAGCCACACAATGGTGATCATAGATTTTTAAAGTACAGAGTGGTTACCTCTGAATTCCTGCAGGGCTCTTCATTGTCGTTGTCAGCTGCACGTGGCGACGGGAGGAGAACATGCACTAATTTTGCCATGTGAAGAAAACCGAGAAACGGATGCAACAAATCGACCTTAAGGGTGTTTTTGTCAGCGAACATTCCAGTTGGACACCAGATGATGTGGGATTAGTTTTGCAATAACTGCTCTGTTGGTAATTCTGGCCAGATGTCACTCAAGTTGAAAGGAAAACAATCATGCCATTGTTTTTTTTTTTTTTTTTTTTTAAGTTTAATTAATGTAATCCCTTCCTCAGTTTGTCCTCATGTCTGTAGCATTCATTTACATGTATATTATCTTATTTTCACATTGTTTATAGAAGCCATTACTTAGTTAACTGAATTTGTTGTATCAAAACCTTATTTTAAGTGATTTTTTTAAAGAATTGGTGTAAAAATTGAATGTTACCTTTTGTAAAACCTTTTTTCAAATGGATCACAATAAAAGTCTGAAACCTTCCAGTAACAGGTTTCGTGTGTCGAGGGCAGCATCAGGGTACTTGCACAAGTATTTTTGAGGCATTTTGCATTTGGACATTTTTAAAAATCAATAGTTGGAATATGGCAGGAAACAAGGGGAGCAGAAGGGAAATTCAACAAACATCCCCAGGTGGATTAAACTGCATTATGGGATACATGTTAACCACAAGCCCAGCAGTATGACTCTGGTTTCCAGATTTTATACAAGCCCATCAATATCAAAGAGAGTTTGAGTGCCAGAATCTGTGATGGGGAGAAAAAAAAAAAGTTGTCTTCACTGTTGATGTTTATTGATTGGGTCACATGTGCAGCAAAATAGTGGTTCCCAACCTTTTCTTTCAGGTGCATGTTCCCACACAGCTCTATCAGATGAACTCAAGGACCCCATCATGTTCCAAATGTGTTAATTTGAATTGATTTTAAACTCTGCTAAGTAGCCGACTAACTCGTCAATAATCACAACCGTTCATGCATAACAATGACTTTCAAACGTTTGCTGCAACATGTCAACCTTTTTTTTTTTTTGAATGTCCATCCAGGGAGAGCATCGATTTGATGAAGACTTGTTTCTAAACAGGCTGGCTGATGTAATTAAATATCCAGCCAGCCAAATGTAAACCTTGCTTATCGTTTCCCTGCTGTCTTCTGTCTTACTGCTGCAAAACCTGGACTAACACTTGAACTGGCATCACTGGGATCACTGGGCTGCTCTCTCTGCTCTTCTTCACCATCTTTACATTTCTTCTCTGATTGTCCCTTTTGCTTCACTGTTTATCCGAATGTTATGAATGTATCCAACTAACTAATATAGGAAAGGGGCGGGACCCAGGTGAAGTTTGAAAAGGCTGGACCAACAGTAATTGGCCGGGAGAGAAAGATTGACAGACGTCTGCCGGTGCTCCTGATGGTCAGTCTGACTTTGTTTCAACTGTTTAACTGTTTATTTTTAACTAATGTTGTCCATTACTTTTAGATATCTAGTTTTCATTATCTTTAAATTCTAGCCAATCATATTAACTGTTCATCTATTGCCTTTGTCTATTTCACTATTTAATCCATTACTTTCAGCTATGTTTATCTTTCATTCATTACTTTTCACTATTTTATCATCCATTACTTTTAGTTAACCATTCATCAATAACTATTTCAACTATTTATCCATTAAGATCACTTTTGTCTATTTCAGCATTTAATCCATTACTTTCTGCTGTTTACCATTATCCATTTAATTTTAATGGTTAACCCCTTACTTTTCACTAACCAATTTCAACCATTTACCCTTCACCCTTTAATTATTTTAAGCAACTAAACTAACTATTTCAATGGTTTACCCATTAATTTTTTCAAACCATTTCAACTATTTCTACATTACTTTGAGCTAATTCCAACAGTTTATCCATTATTTTTAGTGAGCTAAACATTTATCAGTAGCTTTGCCTATTTCAACTACTTATCTATTAACATTTCACCCTTTAATCCATTACTGTAAACTGTTTACCTTTTTTTTTTTTTTTTTTTTAGCTTTGTCAATGGTTTACCCATTACTTTTAGCTAACCATTTCAACCATTTATCCACTACCTTTAAGTTAGGTATCATTACCATAACTAACTTTTGTTTATCATTACTTTTAGTTAACCATTTCAACCATTTATCAATAACTTTGGATATTTAAATTTTTTAAAGCATTAATTTTACTTTTGTCCATTTCACGCTTTAATCCACCACTTTCAGCTGTTTGCCATAAACCATAATCTTTAGCTATTTCAATGGTTTACCCATTACTTTTAGCCAACTATTTCAACCATTTATCCACTACTTTTAAATAGCTAACATTACCATAGCTAACTTTTTCAACTTTTATTTATCATTACTTTTAGTTTTTTTTTAGTTTAGTTTTTTTTTTTTAGTTTAGTCTTTTGGTTAACCATTTCAACCATTTATCAATAACTTTGGATATTTCAAATTTTTATCCATTAACATTACTTTTGTCTATTTCACCCTTTAATCCATCACTTTCAATTGTTAACCATTGGCCATCATCTTTAGCTATTTCAATAGTTTACCCAACGATTTCAACCATTTATCCACTACTTTTAAATTAGCTAATGTTAACCATAGCTAACTTTTTCAACCTTTCATTCATTAGTTCATTCCATTACTTTTAGCTCAGTTCGACAGTTTATCCATTTAGTTATCTTATTGTCACCATTGATCCATTACCTTTATCTATTTAAACCGTTTATTCACCACTTTTAGCAAACTATTTCCATTACTTCTAGCTATTTTCCAAAAAAGTTACTTCTAGCAAGTTATTTCAACTTATACACAAAGTAATCAATTATCAGGGCAAAAACCTGAAAACAGGAAACTGTCAAAATACACAGACCACTTCTTTATTGGGGATTTTTATTTAATAAAAATATCAGACAGCCATAACAGGATAATAATGACAAATCCATGGACGTTACCAAGAAACAGAAAACCAAATATTTTTCAGTTAAACTGATCTAATCATGGCTGCTTTTCCCTCATAGTTTCCACAAACTCTCAGCTCTGGTTCGTACTTTAATGCTGCAACCGGGACAAGCTTCAGATATCTTTCCCTGAGAGTCACAGTCACATTAATATTCATTCAATCAATCCTGCTCATTTTGTTCTTAGTTTTCATGTCAAATTCCAGATAAGCGTAAACATCATTAACAGCAAAATCATTTCTAAATTCCACAAATGCTCCCTTAAATTTTTTAAAGTGTAGTTTTTAAGTTTAGGCTGGACACTAAACATCCCCTATAGCTCGAGGTGATTCTTAAAAAAACATGACTAGTGGATCCACCACTGCGCAAAAAAATATACAGTATATGAAGATGTGACCTTAATTTTCCAGACTTACTTAGCATTTTCCAAATATCTCAAGTGGGGCTGGAAAAAGTTTTACAAAATTCTCCTGCCCAAATTCATAATTCTCTGTAAACCGTGCTAAAACAAAGAAATTGGGTTATTAAAGTTTTCGTTTTACATGTTGGAAGAGCTAAATCTGATGTAATGAATAACGGGATAATTGAACGTCAGTTAATTTGCTGCATCAATTAAAAAACTGTATTAATGTCATATTGACTTTAAACATATCAGCTCTAGTCTTAAGGTCTGAAAACTCAAATTAGCCATGATTTTCCAGAGCTTCATATGAACTCTGTAAATAGAAGTATAAACCGATCTGCCTGTGTCAATTTAGAGGAAAGCAAATAGCTTAAGAATTGTTTTATCCAGTGTGTGAGAAGAAATCCACACCAAATGTTTGGTTTGTTAGAGAAACCCAAAGTAAACCAGCAGTGAGATTTTCTCCTCCTTTCTTTGTGCTTCAACCACAGCCTGAACCAGAATCCCAATCAGTGCAAAGTTACAGAACAGGACATCTAATACAGGGGGGGAAAAAACTATACTGAAAAAAAAAAAAAATAGAATTTATGATTTGCTTCACAAAATACATTCTCACCACTTGCACACACGTGTACAGAAAACCCAGTTAAACCTGACCACTTTAACTCCCCTTCAAACGTTAGAAAAAGAACAAAGACGAAACAGTTTCAACCATTCAGCTCCGGTTTGTGGTCGGCCTCTCAGCAGTCCCCCCCCGGCAGGAGAGGAGCCTCTTCATGACTCTTTAAACAGAGTCCAATCCGCCTCCTCATCACAGCCGCTGCTCCTCATAACTCTATGTGAATGTCTGACACAAAGATGGAGAGAAAAATAAGTCATTGTGTTCAGGCTCAGCTTTGTAGACGTCTGTCTGTTGTGAGTGTTCAGTACCTGTGTCCTGCTGCTTTGTTTTGTGGTTTACTTTCTCCTGGACTCTGGTCTGCAGACGTTTAATCTCCTGGTCGTAGTCGGTCCACTCGGCCACGATCCTCACCGCAGCCTGCAGCTTGGGCTCCTTGGTCATGGGGTTGTTACACTGAGAGACAGACAGGAAAACAGACCATATTATTACTTGATCTGGTAAAGTCTCAACTGGTGGACAAGAACGGGCTGCATCTTGTTAAAGTGGTCAGTGAGATCAGTGTGTGTTTTAACTTCCTGGTCTGATTTTTCTGATGATTGGGTTTGGATGATGGCAGGATGTATGCTACTGCTTGATGTACAGTGTTTTATGCGAGCCTGTGTGTTGGGTTTTGGTATTTTGCATCTAATTAAATAATCGAGTTGAAGTTTTGTACAACTGTGTAAAACAAATAAAAACGGAATTCAATGATTTGCAAATCTTCTTTGACCTATTTTCAATTGAGTACAGTACAAAGACAAGATATTCAACTTCATTGAACATTAAAAACCTTGTCTTTGTATTGTATTCATTTGAATATATGTCAGATATCACATTCTGCTTTATTTTGGTTTTACACAGTGAGACAGAGCTGTTGATTTGTTACTTCCTGTGTGGAGAAATCTGATATTTTTTCCTTGTGTGAACATGGCATAAGGGTTTCAGTTAAAGGGCTGAAAATAATTATTTTTCATCATAGGATTTGTTATTTTTAGATGTGAATCACTTCATTTATCACAAAGAAACTCATTCACATATTCAGTCAATTCCTCACAGTTGGCCTGTCTGCCCTCTTGTGGCTGTTAGGTGGCATGACAGTCTTTAGAAAACCCTCTGTAACCCTGCTGAACTGTGCAGGGAGCAACAAGTCTTTTTGATCATTCTGTCCTGATCTTATCCCTGTCGCCCACACACACGCCCACACACGCACGCACACACACACACGCACGCACACAGTTATTACCAGGTCTATCGTCTTGGCGCTCCTCTTGGAGCTGTCGTCACACCAGGTCTCACACCACAGCCACTCCTGAGGCAGAGATTTGATGGGCACCTGGTGGATCATGTTGTTGGGCAGATCCTGAAAAAGGGACAGACAATGAGACTGGTGATGGAGGCAGGGACAGAGACTCTCACAGGAGATTTTACAAACAGAACTCATTGGAAAGAGTTAGTTACAGAGAGTCTGGGATGTGAAAGTTCATTCATATGTTATCACAAGCAGAAGAGAAATGAATCAGAAAACACACACACTGTGAATCAGATGAAATTAGTCATTTCTGACATTACACAAGGCTGCTGTTTAAAAACCAACTCTCAGATTACAGAGCTTTCTTAAACCAACAGGGAAAGTTTTCACCACAGTGCCTCCTCACAACCACAGAAACAATAATTAAAGGCAACAAAGTGTTCACTGTGACAGTTTTAAGGTTTTTTAAAGCACTGAAATTAATGGAAACTCCTCTAAACTGGTATTAAATTAATCTAAAAATTTATAATTTGGTAAATGGTTGTCAGTATTACATAAATAATGGACTACACCATGCAAAATAGTCCTTTTAAAAACTGTCTTACTCTATAAAGTCAGATTCCAAATGCACATTAAAATGACGAATGTGATCAGCTACTGAATGGACACAGACCTGATCGAGGTTTGAGAGGCTGTTGGGGTCTTGGCTGAGCCCCTGGTACTGTCCTCTGAGTCGATCTCCTGCTGCTATTTTCCTGAACTTCTTCAGGTCGACCACATACAGGGCGCTGCAGGATGCATGACAGCAACAGATTAAATATACATGAAAGCATGAAAAATGTATTGAAAAAGAGAATAAGAGCATTTCTGTGTATGTGTGCGTATGTGTTTGAGACTTTCAAAGTGTTGTTGAGATGAGACCGATTTGACTGCTACAATTCCGTTGAGCTGTTGAGTGTGTGCCTACCTGATGTGGTATTTGCGTCCGGCGAGGTGGCTCGCCCAGTAGCCCGACTTCCAGAAGCGGTAGCCGTCCATCTCCCTCCGGCTCTCGCAGAACGGAGTGTAACCGTACGGAGCTCCCTCCAGGTCGAAGTCACGCAGCTCCTTCAGGTCTGTTCGCACAATCTGAAGGAGACAAGGGTGAAGGAGCGTGAACATCACTTTAGAGCGGTAACACTTTTGTTGTTTTCTTCATTGATCTCTTGTCCATAAGATTTCAGAAAGTCAACACATTGAGTATATGTCCAACAGGATTAATAAATGATCACATTCTGTTTTATTTATGTTTTACAGGTGTCCCAACTTTTTTTGGGATCAGAGATGTATATTCAATTTGCTACAATAGAACAGTAAGAAAATCAGCAAATATTCACACTTAAAAAGTTGGCAACAGTGAATTTATCAAAATTTTTGAAGATTCATTTGTCTGTTGAATCACCAATCGACTAATCATTTCAGCCTTAAAGCTCCATCAGTAAGACTATATATTAGTCTGAAATCCCGAGACGTGACGGTGGATCCATTTGAACTAAAATGTGTGACGTATAACACTTTTTGCAGTGCTGTATTTTTCCACTTCTTTCCTCAGAGCTGTCTGAGTCATTTTGTTCTTTTTATATCATCGGCTTATGTTGTGAACAGTATATTAAACATTTGGACAGAGACAGGGTGAGTAACAGTGTTTGCACAGCTACGTATAAACTAACCTGGTCAGCGTCCACGAACAGGATCTTATCGACAGCGAGAGGAAACAGCACGTCCAGGAACAGGATCTTGTAGCCCCAGATGATCCTCTGCTTCTCGGTCTGTTGGTGTAACCAGCGAGGCCACTTGTACTGGACCAGCTCATACTGGAAACCATATTGCTTCGCCATGTGGGGGATAAACTCCTGCAAGATGGTCGCGCACAAAACAGGCCTGTGAGCGTGTAGCCAGGGAAGCATCAATATGGTTTTAAGAACTCATGAATTAATTACTTAGCATTGAACATTGTAATGACATAATTGTGTTGATTGTTGCTGCACATATTTCTCAGACTAAGTAAAAAGACTGCAGGAGCTGAGTACTCAATCACATTTACAGCAGTAAATCCGGGGAACCTTAAGGTGCTCTTGAAGTGAAGACTAATCACACACAAAACGATTCCTCTGGCTTTCAAAGCAAGGACGAAAGTTCTGTTAAAAGCCTTAATTTAGTTTGACATATTGGTTTAAAATGCCAACTACTCTCTACCTCACAGGATGAAAATCGTGGTCAGTGCCTGAAACTCTGTCCAGTTGTATTTTTCTCTGATTCCAGTAGAGGGCAGAAATCAAACACCTTTTTCACAACCTAAGGTTTGGTGTCTTTCTCAAGGACAATCCGACACACGGGCGGGACAAGACTCTGGCAAGTGAGCTGCAGCTCTCGACTCACAGATTTAAATAAAACTACACTTATTCATAATATTAATATCTGACATATACCAACAACTATTGGCCAATAGAAATACCAATGAGTGTTTACGCCGCACTAGCATCACAGTTATCATTTGTTCTTCAAGCAGCCTGGTTGTTTTGTGAGTGTGTTAACGTCATGATCTGGTTTCAGAAAACCTGGATTAGCCTTTATCCTGATTTTGAGATATGCTAGCTGGAGTACTCTAATAGAAACTGGAATGATGATGATGATGATGAATGGAAATATGTCTGGAGTAAAAATCTCATCCCTGCTGCATGTTACACCTTGATTTTCTCCTGTTTGAAGCTCACATCGCCAATGGAAGGAGAAAAAGCTGCAGCCGTCAGACAAAATCTTCAGATCAATGACGAGAAGGCCAGCTGATTTTTAAAGTCAAAAATCCTACCTTGAAAGTTGGGGACAGGTAATTCTTGAGGAACCAGAACTTGACGGGAGTTTTGGTGTTCTTCAGAACTGACAGCATCATAATCCTGAGAGGGAAGGAAGAATGAAAAGAGTGGTGGCAACAGAGCTCAGAGAACAAAGGCGCTAAAATCGATAAAGTCTTTGTACACATTAGAGGAAGGGATGTTCGTTTTCGAGGATTTTGCTTGATGCGACAATCCTCTTTTCTTTTCCTGGTCACACCTCTGACACTCACCTGAGGAACCTCTCGTACAGATGCCCTGAAGCCACAGAGAAGATGTTGATCACGTCGTCCTTCTCCTGCTTCAGCTCCTCTGTCTTTCCTCCACCTGTGAACCCTCTGAAAGACAAAAGGCAAACTGTTTTTATCAAAGTTTACACATTTCAACACGAAAAATACAGACAACAAAAGAAATTTTTAAACCACAAGACCTCTTTAACTGAAGGGAGTCAGCATAAATGTGGTGTTGGCAGGATACAGTTAACGAGTGCACCTAATTATTATGCTCATTACTGATGAATCAATTATTGACTTTAGAAAATAGTGAAAAACATTTTTTCCGGCCAACAGTTCATAACCCAAAGATATTCAATTTGCAATTACAGAAAACAAATAATCAGCAAACCCTCACATTTGAGAAGCTAAATTGAGAGAATGTCACTTGCTAAAACAACAATTTATCAAATACTAAAATTGCAAATAATAAAACTGTTTGTGATTAGTTTTTTGCCAATCAACTAATTGATTCTGTTTCAGCTCCAGTCATAAAAGCAGTAAAGAGTCATTTCAAATCACCTGGCCAGAGATTTCCAGAAGCCGGTGTCATTTTCCTCGGTCACGTCGCTCAGCAGTTCCTCGTTGAACTTGTCTGGTTTTTTCTGGACCTGATCAACATGTGATTTTAACCCAGTTAGTTGAACAACCTTTGTTAAAAATATATCCATTTGACATTGCAATGGAACACTATCTTATCCAGCTCGGATTCTATGGAAAACCAAACATCTCTTATTTGTAAATAAATGAAAGATAAATTAACAAAATACACAAGAAATATCTAGAAATCAATGAAGACCTTCTGGGTGTCCCTGATTTTGCGTTTAGCTGATATACTGAGTGTCACAGCAACTATTTTGACTGCTAATGTTTTACTACCTCAATAATTTGAAAGAACAACCATCTTGATTGTTGAAATAGTAACAACATGCTGCTAAATGCTAGGTTGAAATTAAGTAAGTACACACTGAGTAAAGAATATATAAATAGTATTAATATAAAAGGACTAATAATCTTTTAGCTCTAAAGAGGAATATTTTTTGTGTTTGTCCTGTTTTGTTGTTGCAGGCTTTGTGATGCTGTTATGAGTGTGTGATTGGTCGAAATCCTTCTTTAAACACAATTAAAATAGATGATGTGACTTTGCTCACATTTGTGAAGCCTGAAACCTGCTCGTTGCAGCTCGCTGCTTTAATTTTGGCAGATTTACCTGCTTCCCTCTGTTGAGTGCAAAAAGGTTCAAACCTGTGAATTGCTACTTGTAGCTATCTTTATTTTCAATAATTCTGATTTAGTCCTCCATATCCTACAGAGTCTTGGGAGTTTTGTTTGCAGTTCAAAGTGTTTCTGCATGTGGCCACATCCATGATATGTAAATTTCCCAATGAAATGTATAATTTTAGCCATGTAATTTATGTACATAATGTATATGTTATGCATGACTCAAAAAAAATACATTTTTTTCTGCTCATTAAAATTCATGAGAAAACAGTCTGAGAAAACTGGAAATGTTGCCATGAACCATCCTGGATTTGGCTTCATGTATTTGAGGACACAAATCAAATCCACTAAATGTGACATATTCCTCTCGCTGTTTCCATGGTGCTGTGCCAGACAGTCATCACTTTTTCTCAGGTAAACTGACCTTGACTTTAATGATCCTGCTTTTGAAGTTGTTCAGCACGACTATAATGTCATCAGAGTCTGCTGGAGAGTCTGTGCCATCGTGGCTGAAACAGAAGAACGAAAGGACGAGGAAAAGATGAGAACAGAAGGTTTACAACGAGTTTGTGAAATCAAGAGTCAGAGCAGAATCTAAAATCTAAAAATGTAATGTGACATTTCAACTTGGTGACACATTATGGCCAATTCTCTGTGCTCTTACCTGTAAATCTTGTATATTTCATCAGAGCGTCCTTTCCTCATCTTCAAGATCCAAGCGCCTGGGTTTGCCTTCAGCTGAAAGTAACCCTACATGCACAAGAGATTGACAATGTTTGTGACTATAATAATAAGAAGAAAGAATAAGCTATTTACAATCCAGGTTAAAAAAAAGTATTAAAAAACAATAGCAGCTGTTGCAGTAGCTTTCTGCTCAAACGTGTTTGACAACAAGGTGAGAAGCTCATGTTTCAAAGTGGTCACTCACCAGGTTGGCCATAACGATGGTATCCACGATGACCGGCTCGGAGGCGGTTCCCAGGGTGAACTGGAGGCCCCGAGGCGGCTGGCCTGAACTGACGTCGAAACAATGTCCTTCCAGCAGAAGGTGCTCCAACTCGTATTCTGCTGCTACAATATTCTCCACCTGCAGACACGGGAGTACAGACAAAGTTTGTTTTGGGGGTTGCAACAGCAGCCTGAGATATAAAATATGCAATTACAGACAAAATAAAGAAAGTTTATTAAATAATATAAATAGGAATATAATTAGACATTGTATGAAAAAAAGGTAATCATTAAAAAAAAAGTGTTTCTCTTTGACAAATAAATGAAAAATAAATCAAGTAAAATGACTCTTAAATCTATGTTGGACAATATCACTGTGGTTTGAGCCTAAAGGAGACAACGTACGTGGAATCAGTGTCTAACCACTGAGTGATGACAGACATTAAAACTGGAAGCATTGGACCAGTATTAACACATTCATTAGGAGAGCAGGATAGAGAACATCGATAACTTCAGACTTTCGAGACTTCAGAGTTTACTTGCTTGAAAAAACCCCAAATATTCTGAGGAGCACTTTTAAATATTTCATGACTACTGATCAAACCCAGACAGATAAATCGCTGTACCTCCTCCAGGTAGATGTTGTCCAGGTCGTACCGGGTGTGCACAGACTCCACCATCCAGCTCTCTGGAGTGTTGAGGTTCAGGGTGAAGAGGGGAGACTGAGGCATGTCCAAGAACTTGGCCAGGGGGCCGGGAGAGAAACTACCATCGGCCTGAAAGACCACCTCCGGCTCCAACACGTGACGGTAAAAACTGGAAGAAAACAAAGGGGTGATCGCTTGTTACACAGGCAAGAACCAGTTAGACTTTAGTTACAGGTGGAGGAGTCAACACGTGGATGAAGGTAAAGGTGTAAAGTCATTACATTCAGTGTTGCTCATCAAAACACACTAAGGTCTAACAAACATGCTGACTGTGTTTCCCTCCTCATAAAACATTTACAAAGCAGATTGTTGAACTATTTTAAATCCAGCATTGTTTACGTCCATGTTTACTAGCTCACAGTCTACTCCCCTGCCTTTGTTGGCACATTGAAGCATATCTTGGCGTGTTACCACAACCTTTAGATTAGTTGAACAGTGTGAAACCGTTGGCAGGAGTGCATGGAACAAACAAAACAGACCCACTCGTAGAAAAACAGCTCCACAGTGCTACGAGAAGTTTACAACCCTGATTTAAAAAAAAAGTTGAGAAGCTGTTTATGACGTAAATAAACAAAATGTGGTTAATCCTTTATGACATATACTCAATTGAAAACAGTGCAAAGACAATATAAAGATGAATTTTTGTAAATACAAGCTTATTCTGAATTTGATGGCAGCAACATCTTCACAACAACTAATCGACTTTGGGACTAAAAGTATGACAAGACAATCTCAGCTCAATGTCTACTCACATGCTTTTTTCTCTAGACCTTTCAACCAATAACATGTGATATCAAAAGGCTGTGCGATGCAGCTGAAAGGTAGTAAGAGAAAAAATAAAAGTGCTAAAGATGAACTCAGTTTGCATGTCGACAGATCCAGTTCCGTGACTACAAGAGAGCAGGGAGTCTGCACTGTCAATGATATCATGAAAATCTAAAGTAGATTACAATATTCTGAGGATTCAGTGCCTCGTTTAAAGTAAAACCAAAAAAAGGGATATTGGGAAGGTGAATCATAAACTTCCAGACGGAGAAAACAGAAAGACCACGGTATTGGACTGACACAACTAAGACATATGGTTTGTTTCTGTCCTCACCTCTTGAGAGGCATTTCTGACAGTTTGGATTGGCAGTTCATGAAGACCCGTAAGTTGATGTTTACCAGCTGCTTCAGGACCTGCAGGAGGAGAGACATTAGAGAGGACAAGAGAGACAGGTCAGAAAGAAGCCGTGGACAGGGTCAAAGTGAGGTCAAATACATCAATTGGGCACATCAGTGAGAAAAAGATAGATCACCCAGTCCAGAGAGGGTTCAACCTACCAACAGCAGAGGAGCTAGTTTCTGTGCGTCTCTGGTTACAGGATCCACCACAGCAACAACATCAAAGTACACGTCTCCCTCCTTTGGGCGGATCTTCACCGCACTGCCAACAACCAGCGAATCGACAGTCAAGCAAAGTAGATACAAACTTTTAAAAGGCTGTTGCTGGATGCACTGATTTCAACCAGTTATTTCATATTTACAAGAAATTTGATGATGTGACTCTGAAGGAAATCTACACAAGGTCTCTCCAGGATTAAGGAGGCTGGTCTGTCTAAATTATGTGCACGTATTACAACTTTACCTGTAGCGGTCATCTGCAAAGCCGTATTCTACCCGGGCCTCTCCTTTGGGCTGAGAGGAGAGCAGAGCGTCCACCTTCATCACAAGGTCACTGGCCCTGAGAGAATCCGTGTATTACATTTTTACAAAACTCAGCACAATCTAAAAACATTAATTTAACCTTGTGAGAATCAGATGCAAGGAGGGGAAATAAAATACCTGTCCTCCTCTGTTCCAAAGTGTTGGACTTTGCTTTTGATTCGCTCTCCGGACGTTTTCAGGATGATGCTCTCCAAAAGCAGGAAGTCATCCTGGTTAAACACCTCCTCCTCCTCCAGTGGCCCTATGATCTGTAAATAAGACACGGGAGTATTGATTGAGTTGCTACAGCAGTGTATGGTAACTGCATTCGTTCCTGATGTGTCTGTATGTTCGGTTCTTTAAACAATAAGACACGAGATTGTGACTCACTCTTCCGTTGCTGATAACTGCTTTCTGTCCTTTCTTCAGTTTGAGCACGTCTCGGCAGTAGGCAGCGTGGGAGAGCAGGAAGTCGAATTTGGGGCCCTCATACGCATCCTTGAACAATGACACATCCATACCCTGAAAGAAAAATAGAAAACTTGTAGGCAGTTGATAAAAGGGAGAATGAGGAGGGGTAAATATTGTTAATTAAGGCCTAACAGAGAGAAACATGATAAATTTGACTCATGATTTGTTTATATACGAGTGAAGCCGTCTGTCCTCCCCTCACCCCGACAGCGAACTCTCCGATGTTGACTCCCTTCTCCAGGGCTGCGGCCGTCTCTTCTTTAGCCATCTTGGTGATGAAGTTCTTGGCGTTGTTGGCAGATTGCGTCTGCATGGCGGCCCAGATTGCTCTGGCCACGCGGCTCGTCTCAGCGGACGGAGCAGCAGACGGGTTGTGGATCGTCCCCAGTCGGACGTTGTTGCTGGTTTTCTGTCGTAGAGCAAGTGAGTGTTAGTGAAGGGTTTGGCGTTGTTTTGACAAAAAACAAACCAAATCCACCAGTGACAAAAATAAAAATAAAATGAATGACATGGCATTCTGGCATTCTGAATTCTACTTTGAGATAATCTGGGCATGGACACTCATCAGTCACAGCTAACTTGTTTTCTACAGCCTGCAAGACAGTTGCTCTAAAAGATATCAATAGCACAATACTAACAGGAATGTTTCCTCATCATCAATATGAAAGTAAATATAAGCAAAGTCACACAGAAAATAATCATATTTCAATCCAGCACCCGTCCTATCCACTATCCTCTGCACTCTGGGATGTGTGTGTCTTTTTTATCGTTTCTTATAAAAAGATTTTGTACCATGTGTCTGATGGCATCATAAAGAAGCTGACGACCCGAGGGCTTGTCAAAGTCTCCAACCACCCAGAAGGTCACAGGACGGATGTAGCCATCATCTGACAACCACAAAAAGGAAAGAACAGAGATTGTCAGAATAAATTACTGAGCTGATGCTGCACAGGCGAACTCACGAGGCAAAAGAGGCCATATTGTTCAGATAGATGAAGATAAAGTGGGTAAATTGGGCAAAAATCTATGTGGGGGGGGGAACACTGGGCTGTAAGAAAATAAACATAGCATTAAATATGTATTCTTGGTTGTCATTTACAACCATTAAATCAAACATTCTCCATGCAGCTACAACAGATAACACAAAATGAAGTATCATGCTCTCCTAAAGATGAAAGGAACAATGTTAGAACTTAGTGAGCAGTTATTTAAACACATTTTTAGTACTTCTTTTTCAGACCTTACTACACAATCATCACAAGCGTAATTAGTAATTTGTGTCCTCAGAGAAATGCAACACAGATGGAAGAGTGGTGGTGGATTCACAAACACGTCTAAACGCTGCCAACAATGTTGTTCACAGGAAAAAAAAAAAACGGAAAAAAGAGCAAGTGAGGAGGAGGAGGAGGAGGAGGAGGAGAGGGAATAATGTGGAGGAAAAGGGTGATTACCATGCCTGTTGGTGGTGGTCATCCCTGATGCAGGGAAGGATTTTAAAATCACACAAATAAGAGGAAGAGGAGGAGGAGGAGAGGACAGAAGGAGAATACATGAAGAGAGAATTTAGGCTTGAAGGTGACTAAATTATCTTCACTAGAAACAACATAAAAAACCCAAAACTCCACAAGCATTCTCTTCCATTCAGGGGTTGTTTTTTTTATACAACCAGCTATAATAGGAGACTGTCTTACCTTTCTTTGTCATGTAGTTCATGCTGTTGGCCACAGCTGTGCTCTTCTCTTTGGTGTCGAGAGTCGAGAAGCGAGGGTAATCATCTACAAAGTGGTTGTCTGCAAAAAGAGAACAAAAAGAGTGAACTGCAAATCATGCAGCAAATGCCAAATATGATACATGACTGCCAAGATGCCTATGTGTGAATGTGAACCAGGGGTGTAACACAAAGCTGCTATTGTATCTGTTTAGGTCACAAAAAAAAAAAATCGGATTTATACTGAATGTTGGCTTAAGTTGCGAATGATGGCTCCTCATGTATATACAGATGTGTATGAAGTTTAACTGCAAACAAAATAGACAAAGAAAAAAAAGATGTAAATATCTTAAGCAAGCAGCTAAATTCATCAAATAATATTACATAATTTGTAACTGAACCCATACTTCAAAAAAACCACAAACTTCAAAGTGAGTCTAAATAAAAGCTGTTTGTTCCTTTTAATGGGAGGAGATTTATAATGGAGATAGATCAAGTTCTTTACAAAGTGGAAAACAGGAGTCAGAATTGCAATGGGCCAAATTGCATAATTTTTCTTTTAAAACTGAAGGAGGACCAGATGAATATAAAGTCTAAAGTGTCTGTGATCACAAAATGAGAAAGCTAATGATACAAGATACAAAATATTCATTGGATCATACTGCATGTCTGGAGGTTGTGGGTGGAGGACAAGATGAAAATAAAGTTTAAAGTTAATCTGAAGTTTCAATTTAAAAAAAATGAGAAAAACTATTGACGGAAATCTGAAAAACTGTCTGGACATTTTGAATGCACACATTAGTCAAACTTTATCCTCCATGACACAACTAATCTAGCAAAAAAATATATAATATAAATATATAAGTCAATGAGGGTCGAGCTTAATGAATGTTATATCCAAGTAATATATTAATATTTGTTTCCACCCTAACGTGTACTCACTGGTATCTGACAGATCCAGGTATGTTCTGCTGGTGGACAGCACTCTGGGGTTGATGCGAGGAACAACATTGGGCTGATTCATGATGAAGTCCACAACGTCGTGATCTGTAGCCAGCTCCCCCTGCGAGCCATGTGAGCCCAGATTCAGGACGTTAACAGAATAATTCAAACAGGACGTCCCTCACTGCTACTGCAGAGCCAAAAGCAATGCAGGAGGTACTTGTCTGCATGCTTTTCATCCTTATAGTCACAGAACAGACACCTCGAGATTTAATAGCTCTTCCACTGCAGTTACTGATGCCGGCGTATTGACTGAAAAGTTTTCCTCCGACAAGTTTGGATTTAACATTAAAAAGGAGAAAACAAGAGTGATGATTAACAGCATGTTTGCCACTAGAACTGGTACAGCAACTAAATTAAACATGGCTAACTGTGCTTTAAGACCCTACAAAAACAGAAGCCTTTGAAAGAAGCAATTCAAACATTTGGCTCCTCGCAGCGCTGGAACGACATTAAAACAGGAAAGCATAGCAGATGGCGCGCTCACAAAGATCTAGCTTAAAAAGAAGAAATATTACTCACTACAATCCCAGACAGTGCACTTGTAAAAATGAACAACTCTCTTCTCCATAAACTAATCTAGAGCTCTTCGACTTATTTCATTTTTCTTTTAATTAAACGCTGTTTTGTAGCAGCTCCAGCAAATTAAAAAAAAACAAACACAACACAAATAAATACACGTGCTGTGTATTATCTGAGCTAACTATCAGTGAATTATAACTTGCTAAATTAAGTCTTATTTGATGAGATTAAATTAATTCTTGTGTTTAAAAATGCTTAAGACAGATGCTTTATAGTATTTATGCAAAGTAAATTAAAAACTCATCAAAAACAGTATGTACTTATGCCTTCATGCAGTCAGTAGTTATGTTTTTGATTTTCAACTGTACTGAAAATTGATTTTGCGCTGAAGACAAATATAAAGCGACAGAACAGAATGTTTTCATTAAACCTTAATAAAACATTAGTGTTCAATTGTGACGTGATAATGAAACCACAGCTGAGCTCACTACGCCTATACTTCAAAGCGTGTGTTGCTGTGACTGACCAGGTAGACGGCTCTCTGGTAGAAGGACGTGGTCTCCAGGATCTTCTGCATGGTGACCGTCTCCAGCTCGTCCGGGTCCAGCTGCTCACGCGGGTAAGGTATGCCGTTGTACATGACCACCGGCAACGGGCCCACCCCGGTCTGCTCGTAGTACGCCCGCCCCTCCTGAAAGAAAAGACATATAGAGATGTTACTTTAGCTTGAATTGGTCTTTTACCATCTCAGAAACATAGCTAGAGTAGAGAAGGAGGACTAAGCAGAATCTTGCTCTTATCTTTATCTTAAGCAGGTTTGACTATTGCAACTTTTTTCAGGTCTGCCCGAAAAAAGCTCTTAGGCAACTACAACTTATATAAAATGCTTCCATGCTGCAAACAGAATCAGGAATACAAAACTTCGTTTCTTTGGCTCCAAGAAAGTCAGAGTCCCAAATTACATTTCTGAAATGTCTGACCCACTTCAAAACACAAGGAAGCTGCATTTTACGACACAACAACCTCCCACATGATCTTATGTGCTGACTCACTAAACCTAAAACCTAACCATCTGTTATTCTCATTTTAAAGGAACAGTTTGACAATTTGGAAAAGTATGTCGCTTTGGCGTTTTGAATAAGATGAGATGATCAATATCACTCTCGTTTCTGCACGAACCTGAAGCTAACACAAACTTTCTCATTTACACGCTATATCTCTCACCATTAATCTGCATGCAAACAAAAACATAACAACAATTTCTCATTTTTAAATTTCAGTTTTGCCCAGTCTTTATTCTGAATGACCTTATGGCTCCAGCTTCAACATACAGTCATAAGAGTGGTATTGATCTTCTTCTCTAACTTGAGATAAGGAAGCAAACAATCACATTTCCTAGGTTTGATAGCAGCATCCTGCACAGTGACATCACATGCAGTCCCTCTCACCTTCCTGTTGCTGTCGTAGCTGGAGTCGGCTCCCAGGACGCTGCTGACCTCCACATAGGGGAACCTCTTCTCCAGCACTTTCACCACGTCCCCGACGCTCAACTGTCCCCCGATAGGAATCCGGTTAAACATCTAGAATGAGAAAAGGAAGGAAAAGATTTAAGGGATAACAGTTATCAGGGAGAGAAAAGTACTTCACCATTCTCTGCTTGTCTACTGTTTTAAGAGTCACTGCTGTCAAACTGTTAAAGGTTGACTCACAGAGATGACGGCTTCAAACGCGCTCTGACTGTCCACCTCGTCGCTGATATAGTTGTAGGCACGGACGAGCGCCACGCCCGCATCCTGCATACCGTCTATGTCGTCTTCATCGGACACCACGAACACCAGGCCTATCCTAAAACACACACCGACACCAAATAAAGTTTCAACAGTTAAAATGCAGAGCGCGTGCTGTTTGCTGCATCAGTATTCAAACAAACTGACCATCCCAAGATGCTGCACGCAGGTAGGTATCAAAGGTCTCTGAAACCTGCCTGACAAAACTCTTAAATTAAAATGGATTTTAACTACACACATATTTGTTGGGTTCTTCTGGTTTTTGCAATAATTTTGAAGCAATAAAAAAGTTTTTTCTTGAAATAACCATGTACTGATGTAACTGTCTCTTATAGTAATCAGAAAATACTTATAATGTCCAATATGTAAGGAATCTATTTGAAAAGTAACTAAAATATCAGTGTCCAGTCTCAATAAGTTCAGGTGTGTTTTCTTCCCTGATGACACAAACACTAACCTGAGTGGGATGTTGTTGGCATAAAACATCTCTGCAACACTGAGCAGCTCAGCAGCGTTCTCCTGAGTCGGGTCCAGAATGATCACCTGCAACACAAACACACACACTCGTTGGTATTCTGGACGAGGATTCAGATCCATTTGGAACCACAAGGGGTTGATTAATCGGGACTGGACGAACCAGATTGTGGAAGTTTTTGCGGATCTGCCTGATGACTCCAGGGAAAGTCGGCCTGAGCAGCTCCTGCACGTTGTAAGGCCATGAGCTGTACCTGTGGTCCGTCTCCAAGTTGTTAATCCACTAAAAATGAAAAGGGAATTGAAGAGGAAATGTTTGAAAGGAACAGCCTGAGCCCAACAGCCGATCAGTGCCAATAAGAAAATTACATTTTACCGTTGGTGGCTGAAAACAACGGCTGCAACTAACAATTATTTCCGTTGTCTAATTAATCTTTCTTTTATCTTTTTCAGTGAAGCAGTTAATTATTTAGTCCATGTATTGTCAGAAAATACAAATGTCAGGTAATTCAAAACGTCCAAACAGTCCAAGTTGATTTGGTATTCAAATGACCTTAACCCTAACCCTATAGTACAGTTTTGAGGTACTTTAGTATTTCTACTTTCTTCGTCTTTATACTTACACTCCACTACAATTTATAATCAACAAATAAATTATAATGCATGTTGTATTAGTACTTTTACTCAAGTAAAAATATGAGTAATTCTTCCACTACTACAATCAAAAACTACTATCAAAAGTCAGCTATTCAGGTGTCAGGATTTGTGGCAACCATTAAAAGATATTACCGGTCTGTCATTTAAGCTGCCAGTTGTTGTGAACATAAATTAGACATAAATAATTATGTACATAAGTAGTTGCACCACAAAAATCTTTCCAAGAATAACCTAATCTTTTCCAAGGACATTTTGGGCAATTTTCATAGTTAAAAAGCTGCATTACAGATTTTCCAGGATATGTTGTAACAAGAACCGACAGAGCACAACAAAACTGCGACTAAACAATCATCCAATTTACGAAGGTGTTTGCATCTCTTGTTCCCAGCATCAGCACTTAGTTAAGGGTGCAAGTGTTGTCGGAGAGGATTTTGGTTACGTGGATTCTTACGCTGATGGCGGGGTTGCGGATGTCGACGGCATAGTCAGAGTCAGATGGCTGGACGTTGAGCTTCAGGATGTCGTGGATGTAGGGCGTATCGATGTGCAAAGAGCGCAGACCCTCCATCACCCTCGCCTCACTGCGCAGCACCTCGAACACGCTGCAGGAAACGAGGGAAAGAAGTCAAACTGTGGTCATCTACAGTGCATGTTTATGTCGAAGTGAATAGGAGCATGAAAGTAGCAACATTAAGGTTAAAAGAGGGTTGTAACTTATTTTCATTTCTTAGGACTTATTTTGAATATGTTACAACATAAAAATTAAATAAAAGTAAAAATACAAACATTTTGCAGTTTAGCAATTTTAGCTTCAGCTTCTCAAATGTGGGGAGTTTCTTTGTCATATATGTCAGTAAGTTTAATATCTTCACATTCTTCAGGACAAAAACAAGCAAACTGAAGACATCAACATGGGCTTGGAGAAATTGTAATTGGATATCACATAATACACACGCATAATACAAACATAATGTGACCATATATAACAAATCTATGATGATACAACGATAAAAAAAATCGTTGTTTAGAAACAATTAATCAAGAAAATAATCAGCTGATTGATTGATAAAGAAAAACCATTGTTACCCCTACATTTCAGTCATTTAATCAACCAAAAATTCCAATTAATTAATCTGATTGTATTCGACTTTTGGACTAGACAACCGAAGACGTTGCCTTAGGAAAATTGATTAATCAAATGAATCGAATGAGAGTAATCGTCACCATTAATTGGATGTGCATTGTGACTTTGGCGTGTGTATGCATGCGTGCGTGCGATGGGTTTGGAGCCCAGGACAAATTTCCCTGCAGGGCAATAAAAAGTATACCTTATCTTATCTTATTATCTGGTAAACAATCAGCAGCTCATTTGCATTTTTTCCTCAACAACTAGGCAGTTTATTTCCTATAAAATGTGTCACCGTCCTCCTGCAGCAAGGAAACACTTTTCCATGGGGCATCACATCCAAGTTATAAGTGGCTGAAACTGAACTGCTGTTTAAAAAAAATCTGGGTAATTTTCAGCAAAAATCTGTATAAAACTCAAACTGTCGTGTCATATATGTGCAGTATATTGTTTAATCAGTCTAACAGGATACTGCAGAATGTGAGTTTATCAGGATGAGAACGTTACATATTTGAAATGCAATTGAATACAAAATGTTATTTAGTATTTCATTTCAGAAGTTGCAATAGGTTGATGAAATGCTAATCAGTATTAGTTGGACACAGAACAAAAAAGACGTTACACAGCTTATTGACTGAATGATAACATACTGTACATCAATCACACTAGGATTGTGTGTGTGTGTACCTGAAGATGTCCTGTGTGTCCAGATCTATATGCAGCCCGTTAATGAACAGGGCCGAGTCCCCAGGCTGCAGGCCGAGGGTTCCTTTGAAAAACTGCAGAAAGAGAAACATCAATGTGACTAAACATCCTGTTCACATCAAATCTAAAACTCCCAATTCGACTCCAGCTGAGCAGATCGCCTCGCTGTGTAGCAGGTAACGTCAAAGCCGGCCATCGCGTAGTCAATTATATTGTAAAACTGGAGGCAACAGTCAACACAAAGCCGTAACGAGGCACGTCGTCAGCTCCAAACAAGCACTGACAGCTCTGTTTAAAATCAGTCTGTTTAGAGCAATCAAACCCCACACTAAACAAATCTAATTATTAGAGAAAGGGTGTGTGCACAGCCATGAGAATTTGTGTGAGTGTTTGTGTGTCTGTACAGGCAAAAGGAAAGCTCAAAGTCGTTCTGGCGCAGTCAAATCTCATTACAGAAAGACAAAGACTTCAGATTAATCATACTCCAGACACTGCAATTACAACAAGACATGATTAACACAAATATTGTTCATCCCACTTAAACAGTGTGTGTGCGTGTGTGTGAGAGAGACAGAGAGAAATGTCTGCGTACAAGTGCATGTGTCCAAACTACTTCAATCAATAATCATTTCTCGCTGCAGGACTCAGTGCGCCTGCTGAATGAATCACCGATTCAGTAATTAGGACGTTTGCCGCTCACCCCCACCACCCACCCAAACTCCTGTCTGCACACCAAGATAATGTGAGCACAGCTTGAGAAGGGGGGGAGTTGAGGAGGCAGGAGGGAGGGAGGAGGAGTGAAAAGATATTTGACAAGAAAAAGGGATGATTACCTATTCCATTAGCAGAGCAAAGCCAAACACATTGTCAGAAACTGAATGCTTTTCAAGTCAGATGTTGTTAACAATTTATCACATAATAAAAAGGTGAGAGGAAAAAAAAAACCAAAAAAAAAAAACAGGAAGGACAGTTCTCAATTCGAGATATTTCCCTAAAGGCGACAAGGAGGCTGAGCAGTTGTGCTTGTGTGCAATAATGTTATCTGTTTTTCTTTATTGTCCTCCTTTATTGGATTAGATTGGTAAACAGCTAAACCTAAATTATCCCTGACCACTGAACATAAGTCAGCAGGAAGGGAGAAATACAAGCACCCTGGATTAAGACAAGACAGAGGAATAGAAGAGGATGAAGAAGTCAGTCGTCAGGTGTCCATCCAAATGAAGCGCAAATTTTAACTGGAAAAATAAAACGTCTCTCTCAGATCACGGCCCAATAGAAAGGCAAGGAATGTCCAAAAATGTTATGATAAAAAAAGACGACAACAACAAAAAATTAAAATCTGAAAAGTAAACCTCATTGGAAATTTGATTCTAAATAGGAACAATGAATAAAACACACACAATGATGTATTGAAGATTATTAAAGAAAGATCTTTCTGCATTTTACCGACATTAAGAGAAACACAGTATTTCTCTGCAAAGACAACTGGGGACAATATCGATGCTCTGACAGTCAGGTTCTGGTGATGAGGCCGTAAGTAATAAGGCTCCCAATTTATATAATTGTGTTTCTGTCAACAAAATACAAGAAAAAGGCTAAAATAAATACTAAAATTTATAAATCCTATCAACAAGTATTATCTGTATTATCTATCTCTGTGTCCAAATACATTGTCTCTCAGCTGTAAATACTAACTAGAGCATCAAATGTGTATGAATCCACAGCTGAAGATAGTTCCCTATAAATGCATGACTTCCTCTTGTCTGAGTGATGTCTGATGAAAACTACAGTGACCAGCTGTTTTAGGAAATTCTCATTATTTTTATAAACTAAATATATTTGTGACCCATTATTAAATATTTACGTCTTCAGGAGGAAAGGATGGGCTCGGGCTGAGAGTCACAGACAGAGTAGGAGTTGTTGGAAAGTGCTAAAAGACAAAGTAACACATTGTTGTCTTTTCATGGGATTTATTGGCAATAAAAAATTATGGAATAAAGCCAAGCTCATCCAATGGTGATAATCTGTTGAGTGTTGTTTTCATTGTATTAAACAATGAGAGAATGTGGCGCTAAAGAGGGTTGATAGATGAAAAACTAAGAAATGAATGGACAAACTAACATGTACCTTTTGGTTCTCGCCGATCTCCTTGCGGATCTCGGAGTTGACCACTGTTTTAGTGATGGACCTGTGAGGGGAAAAGGGCAGACCTGAATTAGAAAACTGAAGACATGTCTATATCTGTGTAAGTCAAAATGTCTCGTTGTGGCTACTGTTTGTGTGTGTGTGCTTCTTCTTTACCTGGCTTTGGTGGGGAAGTTCTGACTGAGGTCTTTCATGACATTGAGGGCCTCAACAGCGGGAGCAGCAAGAATGCGAGCTGCTGTCTGGAAGCTCAGATCTATAAAAGAAAAGGTGGGTGGATGGGTAGGCAGGCAGAGAGGGCAAAAATGGGATGGAAGGACAAAGGCAGAGAGGGGATGCGGAAAGACACAAGAGGGTACAGAGAAAAAGAAACAAGAGAATGTTTCAACAAAATAAAAGCACTATGAGCAATTGTCTGTACTCTGAATAAACTCGCACAGAGGGAACACTCGAAGGCTCAAGTTTGTGAAAAATAAAGTTGAACGCACTATGGCAAAGCTAATACGTTGATGTTTACCAGGTGTAAAATTATTTGCATCAGTATTTGCGAGTAGTCAAGAGCCTGCTTGTGTGAAGTATTTTTGGTAACCACCACAGTAAACTTCCACAGTAAACAACCTGGACCTTATTTTCTATGTTTTATGTCTAAGTGACTAATGGGGACAACAGTTTTGAAGTATTGAGCAAGAGAGCTGCAGCTGGTAGCCGTGAAACCAAAGTCATCATAATACATCCTCTGGGTACCATGAATACCTGTACAAAATTACAAGCCAATCCTTCTAATTGCCTGTTGAGAAATCTCATCCTGGACCAAAGTGGTGGATTCACCGTCCGACTGATGATGCCACCTTAGAGCCATGTTGCTAGCATGGCCAAAAAAAAAGTCATCAGTTAAGCTAATTAACGTATTAATTAGCGAATAATTCCATGTTAACATGCCTGTCTTCACATCTGAGCTTTAATTAAAACTATCTCAAAGCATCAAAAGGATTTAAGGCAGGATTAAGAATGAATATATAAACGTGTGTGCATATGTGAAGACATTCTTTAGAAGTGTAGTGAAGACATGTAGATAGAGCCTGTAAGAAGAGGAAGAGTGTGGCGAGGATTATTTCAGTGCACTGAGCATCTCTGTAATGGTGTTGTAGCCTGTGTGATTATTAGCCCCTGGAGGTCTCCTTCTCTTTGTAAACAGGCTGAGCTAATGAGCCCCAGCGGGGCAGAAGATAAAGACAGACGCCCACATGACAGTCTGACAGTCGAGCTCAACCAACCCTCTCATCCCCTTACATCCTTTATTCAGCACAATCAAAGCAGCCACATGTTTCATCCTGACCACACCTAATGATAGAAATAAGGCTCTTAATGCATGCAAGTAAAACAAAAACACATAGAAACCAGATAAGTGACAAAACATGTATAAGATGCACTGAAGACTGGATTCAAAAGAACAAACAATTATATCAGTGAAAGTGTGTTCAAATACATAATCCAACAGATGATGTAAGCCTAATCAATAATGCTTTTAGGTTGTAGCAGACAATGCTCTCATATCTTCAAGATATTATGGCTCACATGTATCAAGTGGACACTGATCGACCGCACTCATTGATTACAGAACAAGACAGATAAATTTTCCTCTGTGAGTTTGATTCACTGATGGAATGATCTCACCGTTAAAGCAACAGAAGCTGATATTAAATCTGGTTTATTTATTTACGATCAATGCATAAGCAGAATATATCAAACTAATGAAACAACGCCATCGACAGCAGGGATGCACATTCTCTCACTGGGATTGTTTTCAATGATTACAAGAAAATGTTCAAAAAAAACATTTTCACACAAAGGAAAAATCAAAGCTAAACACATGCAGTAAAGTCCTTTAATGTAGTTTGAGTTTAATTCATAAATGAGCAGAAAACGACATCTAAATTTTTTTATATACATCATTCTACATCAAGGGGATCGTGTTTTTGCTCCTTTTAATTAGTCAGTTTCATGCTCAGTTGATACCTTATCATACAATTTCACACTTTTTTCTCCTTGATTAGGTTTAATGTTGTTAAAATCCAATTATTCTATACGGTCGGACAGGATCATTTATACATTCTACATAGGCTTGTTGCAGTTTTTAATTAAAGCCGTATGACGTTAAAATGGTCTTCTCTTGTGCATCACTTTATACATATTTTGAAGTATTCCAAGAAATAAAATACATCTCTGCTCAATTAAATATCTGCTCACAAAGCTATACTTGGTCTGGTGTGACTGGCAGTTATTTGGTTGCTAATGTTAGCCTATGTAAGCTAATGCTAGCTAACATGAAATAGATATTGCTGTTTAACTAACTATGTTGGATCACTTTGCTAACTTCATTACTTTTTTTTTTTTAACTTGTAAAAATGTTTAAGCATATTTCAGCATTTAACATTATCTTGTAATTGTCACTTGTGGCCACAGTGGCCGCTGTTCAGCAAAGGTTTGTCGAGGTGAAGCTGGTTTTAAAATAAAATTCTGTGAGTTTAAACTGAATCTGTAAAACCTTCCACAGATTTCTCTATGAAAATGTTAAGGACGGATGGACCTTATTGGGTCAAGAAACAAGTCAAACATAATTATGAAACTAATGGACACAGAGCTCAGCCCGAGTCCTGCAGGTGTATTTACAGGATCATGAAATCGATTCCCTCACAATTTAAGCGACAGGAATAAGTCAGTCAGTTTATTACAATAATTTGTCACTGATCTAATACCAATAGGCACAAACTTATAATCTTACATGGACGGTTTGTATCAACATATCTAATCATGTCACAGCACAGACCAGAAGAAAAACAGACTGACTGAGGAAAGAGGAGAATGTGATTGAGAGAAGAGTCCCACCTTGCATTTGCCAGACTTTCAGAGGAGCCATTTCATTGGTGCTCTCTACCAAATGTTTCCTCAACTCCTTCAACTGCTCTTTCAGCTCTGGGTAGTGTGCCCTGGTGAGAGAGTGACAGACAACACAGATGGAGAGAAAGTAAGCGAATCTGCTAGTACAGTGGGGAAATGTTAATAAAAACAGAATTTGATGGTTTGCAAATCATTTATACAATCATCAAAATTAATTTGGGTGTTCTAAAAACTAATTGCCTATAAAAACATACCTCCAAAAAGGTGTCTGCAGTAATATGTCTGCATAAAGTACTTATTTTGTGAGTATAATGGTAAGATTAAAAAAAATTACACTAGTTAGAAGGTCAGTGCTTTGAGGGAAGAAACGGGAGAGGAAAAGAAGACAAAGTCTTGGCTGGTGCGAGCCTGGTGCAGCTCCTGCAGCTAATCCAAGCTTTGAATTTTTATCACGGGCTGACAAAGTCTCTTACTTGAGTTTGCCAAAAAGGAATCCCTGGACCTCGTCCACTGGATCATTCTCTCCGATCACTGTAGCATTCACCTCCGCCCCTGAAACCACAATCAATTAAGTCGTTATTCACATCAGGACTCCTCTGGGATTACACCATCATGGGCACGTGTGCATCAATAGTGTGTGTGTGCGTGTGTGCGCACCTTGGACTTGTGTGTCATCCTTTGCCTTGTACTCCTGGCTTTTGATGGCCAGCTCCACTCCATAGCCTGACAGATAGACTTTCTTTTCACTTGGTTTCTGGAGGGAAAGGAGGAAACATTGTAAAAAGATGAGAGGGTTTGTCAGATTCCTTGACAGCAATTGAGCTGTCTAGCTCACTTTACTGCAGCTGCACTGATGGTGAACTTAACAACATTTCCAATCCATATAAGTAAGCAATAACTAATATAAGTAAGCAGAAAACGAATGTTTGCCCAAGTGGTTTCTGTTGTAAAAGACTCTATCAACTTCTTTCTACTCATCTTGATCTCTGCTGTAAAAAGAATGAATCTCACTTGCATTACAAACACATGCGCTTTCTGACTACTACCAGGTTTTGCTTGCTAAGTGCTACAGACACTAACTGTACCCTGATTGGCCCTGAAGCCTTGAAGTAAAAAGGAAAAGCGTTAAGTGTTAGAACCTCTCTAGTGCCCAGGACCTCATGCCGAACCGACAGATGGTGAGAATAATTTAGCATAATTAAAGAGGGAAAAAAAACATATAAACTGTATTTGCATGCGAGGGAAGAAGCAATCCAACCTCAACTTGACATGATAAATTGGAGAGGCACTTTTCATCCCAGGTGAAATGAGGAGTCCAATTAGACTGCTGAGTTTTTTTTAGATAAGGATAACTGAAAACACGAGTACTTCATGTTAATACAGATACATAAAGTATATTCAATTGCTGTGCAGTACTCCTACACCCCACGACAGCAGTTGAAGATGAAGAGAGCATCCATTCACTTTCCCTGACTTACCCCTTAAAGAAACTTTGGGATTTAACCTGACAGCCTCTCTGGTCACAAGGACAGCACTTAAAAATAGCTCAAAGTCAAACTGAAACACACAAGATCTAGAATATAAGTAATCTACATACAGTAGTTGCTTTCCAGGCCTCATTTTAAGTTTGTTGAAAGTCAATTTGGAGATTATTTATGATTGAAGACAATGTGGAAAAATGTGGGCCATGTTTTCAAATTCCGCACAGTAGCCTCACATTACATTGTGTAACAATATTCAAATAATATTTAAGGTTTAATGTACATATAATTCACGATTTAAAGTTAATATTATAAGTGTGTGAGAAACACCTACAGCCAGGTAATGGCGGAGCACATAAGTCGCCAGGCCTTCGTTGACTTTGGATAATATGACTTGGTGAAGCCTCTGAAAATCTGGTTTCCCGAACTCAGCGTACAGAATGACAACAGGAGCATCTGGACTAGATCCTGAGTATTTGTGATCGCCTTTAAAAAGGTATGGCTTCGGCCTGAAAGAGAGACAGCGAAGTCAATTATAAGATCAGTCACTATTTTACTGGTTTATCACCACCATGTGTGAACAGCACATATGCGTCATTATTTACCTCTCAGGGGCTGTTTTCAGCAGTGCTGCTAAACGTTCTGCATCGCATGTCTTTTCTCCATGAACGCTGAAAAATGCAGAGCAGCCAGAGGGAGGAGGCTCATTGGACGCAATTAAAAAAAAAAAAAGAACAGCAGGATACTTTACACACATTTAAAAGAATATGACACTCCTCACAGGCATGTACAAGCCTTCAAATGCAAAAATCAAACCATCCTCCTGGTACCTGCTGGAAGGAGTGTACTGTTGCAGAGTAGGCTCTCAGTGAGAGGGCGAACTTTAACATGTTCAACTGGACGGAGGTCAGCAAGGCACTGGCTTTCTTCAAAATCAGGTCATAGTAGGCCTGATCTGTGTCTGCATGAGGACAAGAAGCACAAAAGTAGTGTGTCAACATTGTGTTCTCTGACATTTTTTCTCTAACTCTATTTAACTGTTTAACATTGCTTCTTTAATTCTGTCACAGGAAGTTATGGTCTGTGTTTTAACACAGGCAGAAACACAAAGGAACAGCTAAGGTTTGCAGCTCTATTCTCTCATGCTATTGCTTGCATAAGTGTTTGGCCGAAACACTGACACTGCAATTGCTGCCAAGAGGCTTGCATACACATCATAAATTCAGCTGCTTGCAGCACAGAGACTAAAAGTGAAAGCAGGTCTGAAGTGGCTGAAGAAGCTTTACTTTACCATCATGCTCTCCTTCTATGTTCTGATTGGCCTCCACAAAGTCCCAGAACTTCTCCTGACTCTCCTCTGCCAGGAACTCACTGAGGAAGAAGATGACGAAAGTGGCAGTTTCATAAGCTGTGCGTGCATGTATGCTGTCTGTGTAAACTGTCTGTACATTTTTAAAAGCTACACCTGGATTAATAATATGTTTCTTTAGGAAGGTTTTTATGTTGCTCGCCAGAGGCAGAGCACAGGGTCAGCTACAGCACGCAGTGCACCAGCTGAAGCCTTTAAGTATTCAGCATCTTGCTAGAAGACACGTAAGTGAGAGAGACGTTTAAACTCACTTAGAGGACAGTCTCAGTAATGACCTACAAACCCTCAGGACACTGATTCATCTATTATCTGCTTTGGAAATTTAATGTCAGATGTAATGCAGCCAAATGGCTGCTACAGTTGAGCAGTGTCGTACCTGGCCTCCAGGAGCAGAGGAGTATCTGCCCATTTTGTTGTCAGGGTGGTGGTGACAGCCTTGGAGTCAGCACCCCCAGACACTGCAGAGAGCAGTGAAAGCAGCAGGAAACACAGAAGCCACATCCTCAAGCTTTCACCTGAGAGAAGAGTAGAGGGAGACAGAAGGTGGGAAATGATGGGAAATGAGTTTTAGATTTATAGGAATGACAGGATAATCACCCAGTGTCTTGGGTGAGATGGACATCCAAATCTAAAAAATTGGTGTGGCTGCACCCAGAACACACTGAGGGAACACAGGGATCCAGTCAATCAGTCCACATGTCAAATTGAACACGTATGTAACGATTCAACTTTGTAATTTGTAATTATAATAAACTTTATACAGCAGTTTTCAAAAACAAATTATAAAGTGTATTATATGGTTGAAGGCAAATAAAGGCAAACAATTAAAACAATAAAAAACAATATAGATAAAAACAATGACAGTAATAATAAAAACAGATTAGACATGTTGGAAACAGAACAGTATGCAAGCATTAATTTTCTTTTTATAAAAGACAAGTTTTGGGAAATGATTTCAAAGACCTCACTGATTCTGCAGCCTCAGATCTTCCAGACCTGAAGAGCCCTGACTGCAAAAGCCCAATCACCTTTAATCTCAAGCCCAGACTCAGGAACAGCCAGCAGAGCCCTGCCTGAGGATCTAAGGTGGCACTCAATTAAATCATGACGTGCTTTAAAGGTAATAAGTAACATGTAAAAACCAATTCTAAAACTTAGTGGAAACCACTGAAGAGAGGCTGAAACAGTCCTGATATGATCTTGTCTTCTAGTATTAGTTAAAAACTGAGCAGCTGCTTCAAACATCAGTTGGATCATTAGGATTGTGATATATATTAATATAAGATAATATCCTGATTTCAGCCATGATTAACTTGCCACACACACTATACCATAGATTTGCCTTTGCCAAACAACTTGAACATGGACATCATGAACATGAGGTTCACTGTGTCTGAGCTGACCAACTGGAAATTTACACCACTAAAGTAAAATATCAATGAATCTGGGTTTTACTTAATCAAATCACTTCAAACTCTCTGGTGCAATGTTAACCAGGGACAAGGTATAGTCTACTATGGCTGCAACTAAGATTATTTTCCTAATCCATTGCCATCAGTCTGCTAATTAGTTCCTCAGCTAATCATTATGTCTATAAAACATCAGAAAACAATGAAAAATGACCATCATAACATTCAGGAACCCAAGGTGACATCATTAAATGTCTTGTTTTATCAGTCTAGTGGTCAAAAGCCCGTCATTCAGTTTACAATAACGTTTAGAGAAGGAAAAGCTGCAAATCCTGATACAAGCTACTCAGTTAATTGGTGAATCACTGCAGCTCTATACTGTGTCTGGTGCACTTATTTGAAAGTTGGAGGAACAAAGTGCATACACAGGAGGCAGGAGGTAGAGGGTCATTAGGGGCCCAACAGCAGATTTTTGCCCCCTGACAGGTTAATCCAGCCATGGATCAGACACACTCTGGTTTAATCTGGGTGCAAGAAATAAAGTGCGAGTGAGGGCAGAGAGATGATGAAGAGAGCATCATCATTATCATCATCATAATGTTAATGATAGTTTCGTGCATCCTGAATGTTTTGGTCGCTCTTGCAGGTTTTCAGCGCGTAAACAAAACAGATCTATGTTGTCTGCCCAATAGGAAAGTTCAGCGTGTCTAGTCCGTCCAATGAGCGCACAGTTTGGGCATCCGGACTGTTTCAATGACGATTCCCGGATCTGTAAGGTTCTTACAAAAACTGCAAGAACCTTATTAAGTCTTTACATTTAAGCGGTCTAAACACCTTTAACGTCCTTTATATTGACAGCCAGAGCCCGTCACCGTCAACGTCAAGCTAAAGCTAACCGAAAATGAACGTTAGCCAAAAGACGCAGCAGCTAGCTAACTCTTCCTACACCAAGGAAAAACAACCCGATTATACGTATTTCGGTTTACTCACACTCAGCTAATGTCACAGTGTCTAAAAACAAGAACACCCACCATTGGATACGGTGGTTTCTAGTTTCACCACATAAAAAATGAATGATATATTCTTACCGAAGCCGGCTCCGCTGCTTCCTGCATTCATGTTCCGCTCGGAGTGGGTGGGGTCCTGTCAGGCTGATTAGGCGACCACGAGTCCGCCTGTTCAAAATTATTCAACTCCTCCGAGCTTTAAACTATTGAGCAACATTGAAACGTGACTTGAACACAAAACACACACAAAACAGCCAATTTCACCGAGAGATAATTAAAAACTGAATTTGTGGAAATTGAAACTAATCTGGCAATTAACTTCACTGCCTAACCTCTGCTCCCAAACTAAAAAACATAATTAAACCTTTTTTTCTACTAAATAAAAAAAAAAAAAATACTTTTTTTCAAGACAGTCATTACCAGCACAGAGCATTTGGAGAAAATGAACCAATATTTTTCTTGTATTTTGCTGATCTTATAATGGCACAGTAATATTTAATTATTTTTATTTATTTATGTGGTTGGACTGGGTAATAAAGACCTGTGAGACCTAGAGACCTTTACTGCATTTAAACATATAAACATACCGAGCGAATGGAAAGACATAATCTATACCATTAGTCATGCTTTGTACAAGTATTGAACATCAGAGCTCATTACTGGATAATTATATACAGGAGTGTTTAAAATTATGGACCCTGTACATTCTCTATATGTCTAATATAAATGTATGCTTAGCAGTGATCACTGGTTATTTCCAATCTGTTAAATAAAAAAACATCCTAAACATTATTCACATTATAATATTCGATCAAAAAATTCAATATGTACTAACCTACACAACTGTTTCCAGCTACAAATCAGGACAGGTGTAAGTTTTATGGAGATGGTTCATTAGTTGCAGCCTCCGTGGGTTCCTAGAAAAGTGAAAAAGATTTTACATCCAATGAGTTTATTTGAAAGCAGAACAAGAAAATGTCTCCATGTTGTTATTATATTGAAAGAAAGGAGCCTATACAAAGCAGAACAGTCATTATTTTTGTGTGCAGGTGTGTATTTGCATGTATACAAATATAAGTGTGTGTAAGTAGGTGTGTGTATCTGTGCAGGTATGTATGTACAGTATATGGCTATGTATATCTTTTTTTGTATTTAATTATACAATAAAACTAATACACTATAAATCATAAAACAGCCCTCAGATTAAAGCTGAGCTGTATGATATAGATATAATTAGATACACTTTAGGAGGGATTTGCTGCTTAGGAGGAGGAAGATGGGAGATGGTGGGTTCTATCTGTATTGCTGTGCATGTAAATAAGTTTAGGACTCCCACACTAGTTTTACACCAGACACTAGTAAGGTGATCCAGACTTGATTTGAGAGAACAGTGCACATTAATTTGAAAAACAGCACATGGAAATGAGATTTGCTGAATGCGTGGTGTGATAGCCATGGGAAATAAATCCTGTATTTAGAACAGGCCAAAGTGGTCCCTTTGGTTAACAGTATTTGTTATGTGGTAATGAAAAAGTAGAGAAACTGAAATCACTCTCATTTTTACGAAGGCACCTGGGATTCCTGGGGTCCATTTTGTAAAACTTTATAGTGAGTTTATGTAATAAGCTGTATCGTTTGGATGAACTGTCTCTATGGGGCAGATTGGTAAAAAGGTGTCCATCCACCTGTTGTGTGGCCTTGAAAGGCACAGAGACACTGTCCCAGGGTGTGGAGACATGGGTCTTGCTTTTTCATTTACTCGCTCTGCAGCCTAAATTAAATTGGACAGCTGATCCTCCAGAGGGAGCAGTTCCAGGGTTTGATTTAACATTACATAAAAAGCAGCGACATTAATTATCCTGCTGGATTTGACCTTCACTTTGAAGTGCACGCGCACACGACACCTCACACATGAAGCTGCATGCACACACACACACACACACAGACGCACGCAATCTAACACAAAAAAATCAGCTGTATCCCTATGAGGATAGGCCAAAATGTCCTCGCAAGACAGTCCTTGCAAGTATAGCTAAACTGTACCTCACTTGCCTGCACACACGCTGCCCACAGGGCCTGTTCATCTGTCAAGAAGGTGACATCTTCAGATGAATTATGGGAGATGGTTGTCATCTTCTCTGGGGTCATATACGAAATGGCGAACCCAGGCTGTGGGCTCCCTCTCCTCGCACTATCACACGTCAGCCATTTTAGAGGTTGAAAGCCTCGACGGGGGACCAAAACGACCTCAATTAAACCTCCATTAATATTAATACATTTTGTCGTTTCACGTGAGTTGCCGCTAATTAAATGTGTCCCTGACTGTATAATGGGGGTCAGTCGGGGTCTCCTACATGAAGCTAATTCACCACATTACAGCCACCAAACACGGAGCTGGTCTGGACTCAAATCTTAAGCACAGATAGAGAAGGGGGCAGTCTTGATTACCTTGGTGTTTGCAACCACAAAATAAACACATTTATTCAGCAAAAAGGAAAACTTTTTAATTAGGATCAGTGACTTTGTTCACAGTAACTATCGTGATTTTTATGCTCTCTCGTGTGTGCATGCGTCACTTCATGTGTGTAAAGGTAATATATTACCCCTCTAACAGCCTTAGAGTTCCTGTTTGGCCCTGACCCAGGGTTTGCGTCCCGCTCCATTTCTCCAGCATCAACATTTATCAGACTTTTATGTAGAGGTTAATAAGTTTGCAGCGGATCAGCTCTTTATGAGCTCCTGGACCACAGCTCCACACACGCACACACAAACATAATAAACACACAGTTTAGACCATAATGGGATTGTGGGATTCCTCAGATTGGACTCCCACTGGTGTCAGTCTGTAAGCGCTCCAGAGCCGAGCGCTGCCTGGGAGGTTGGATTCTTCTGTTCAATCCTTTAATATCATGAGAGGTGATTTGCTGTTGACCTGGGAGATTAGCCAAACCCGGAGTGGAAGGTCAGATAACGGCCCCAGATGTCCGGTCCAATCATATTTATTTTATTGCTGGAGGAAAAATGTGCACTCCCACAATGGATTGCACTCTCTTGTTGCCCTGTGCATTTACAGCGTATTGAAACTCTGCAAATTGTTTGTGTATAGAGATTTATCCGCATTGTATATTTGATGATGAAGGTTTGAGCCGTGCAGCTGCTGGAAATGAGTCAACCCAGAAACAGAAGACCAAACTCCATGGTGACCGGTGTCGGTGCCAACGGGGCAATCCTCCAGAACTACAATAGCCTGGCTCTGATGCATGTAAGGGAGGCACTCAATGAGAACTTATCTGCAGAATTCCACGCTGAAAATAAGCGATAATAATGCCAGAGCTTCTTTGTTTGCATGAAAGAAGCATGGGACCGGCAATGAGGAGCTGCAGCCAGTTTGACCTCCTAATAATGGACTGCAGCCAGAGCCCATACAATCACTCAGAGCCGGATTCCCACTGCAGGAGCACTTTCTCTCAAACACTCGCATGCACATGTTCACCCAAACAAAAGCTGTCCAGCCCTCTGCAGTAGCTGAGCCATTATTGTTTGTTTAGTCCAGCTGCAGTTGAAATGACAGCGACCCAGAGCTATGGGGAGGATTAAAGACTGCGTTCAGTCCAGTACACCACGTACCAGCTGCCAGAGAGGCTGCACAGCCTTCCCTTTCTCTCCTGCTCACCCTCATTTCCCTCTTCCTCTCTTCATGTCAGGCACAGATACATCCTCTCTTCTCTCCTGTCTTATATAAAGACTCTCTCTGATTCCTCATCTCTTACACTCTTGCTCTCGTTGCTGCTGTCTGATCCCCCTCTCGCCAATTGCCTCTGCCTCTCGTCGTACAGGAAAATTATTTTTCCGCCCTGCCTCAAGGGGTCAAAGTTGAAGCTCACCGGGCTGTTGATGAGCCGGGGCAAAAGCCTCTGCTCCCTCTCCTCTACATGCTCAGCCAAGGACAGGGAATGATATTTATGCCGGCACGCTGTCTCCGTCCCCTGCTCGTCAAACGCCTACCTGCCACAGCGGAGGAAGAAGCGTATTTGTGTGCATGTATGTGCGTTAGGCAGGCCGTGAGTGTCTGCAGATTGAATTAGGCTGTAGATCAGCCGTGACAGGGCTGAGGCTGTCATGGGGGGAGAGCAAGCTGCTTTATGAGGTCACAGTCCTGTAGTTAGTGTAGGCGAGTGGTAGAAATGTCCTCTAGTTACAGATTGGCCTGTGGATGGAAGTGTAGAAACCTGGAGGGCAAAGCTCCCACACAAGTTGTCAAAAAATCACTGACTGTTTCTCAGATGAATATGTGGCTGCGTTTCAAGTTCAGTACCTTGGATGTAGTTGCCATCTAAAAAAAAAAGTCAAAGGGGAGATGTTTTTCATGCCTATGTGCTCGATAATAGAGTGAGAGTGGGAAACATCATAAATGATATGCAGTGACAACCACAACACAGTCAGATCTGTAAAAATGAAATATTTTAATTGGTGGCTTGATGATTCATTTTTGCAATCATAAGAAACAAACCCAGAATGATGCATACAGAAGGAGCCAGAGACAGACTGCACACCGATTCCAAAAAAAAAGTCTCTATCACACTGTTTTTAACACATCTTTTTAAAAAAAACAACAAAAAAACAGGATGATGTTAGCGACACTCAGGTTGCTTCATTGTCACAAAGGAAAAGCTGTTAAGACATCAGATATACGTACATAGTGATGAGACATAAAATATTTGAGTATAGCTTTACAGCATCAATTCCTGGAATCATTTCAGTGAAAGGATTAACTTTTTCTTTCACACACTGTTCGGATATGGGTATTTTGGAGGACTGCTCCAAGTCCGATGGTCACTTGAAACTAGAAGGCTGAAAGTTAACGACTCTCAAGGTAGAGAATCAGTTTTGTATTCGGTCTTCAACCACCAATGCAGAGCCAGATTGGAGCCAAAACACAGTCCAACATAAGAGCAAGTCTGACTTTGAAAAAGAGGTTGTGGGCAAAACGCCTGGACCTGCAGTGTTTTCAAGCCTCCAGTTTCAAGAGTACAATAAAGGGGAAGTTAATAGAAAACAAAAAAATGGAGATCTCTCTTCCCGTATCCATTTGTGTTACTTTGAAGGCTACACAAAAAGCAGCATATTGACTCTGGATGCATCCCAATACCTTTCATCATCATCCCCCCGTTCTCCTCTCCTTCCCTCCATGAATCATCCCTGATTTGAAAGGACTTGATCAAAAAGGAGAGACACGAGAGGATCCTGGGTGATTAGTTGAAATTACCAAGGAGGGTGGTGGGTGGCTAAATTGTTGCTTTTCACTTCCTTCTGTCTTTAAATAAAATCTATTGTTAACAACCGGATGCAACATATTATTTATCTTAATAACACCAAGGGAGCGTGCTTGTATCCTCCCATTGCCCCCTGGATGACGCCAAACTCTCATTACTACATTCAGTTTGATCAAATCGAGCTGTGACACGTCTTTTTTTTTCCCTTCCCATTTTTACATTCTCCTCCCCACCTTCTCACTGGTTTCCCCTCTTATTGCTGATTCTTTGCATGTAGGCATGGTTGGGGCTCAATAACATTTTATGGCATGCCAGAGGGTGAATAGAGGTTGGACAGTATGAGAAAAATTATACATTTTTGAGCAATTAAAATATGTAAACCTATTCTAGTAGACATCCCGAATAAAAGTGTGAGCCTTAAAATGAGCATAATATGTCCCCTTTTTAAAATTTCCTTATTGAACCTGAATTCGTTTTGAATCTCTTATTGAACCTACAACTCGAAAATGAGACGAACATTATAACATTGATGAAATGCACAAGACAGATTGAAACAACAGGTGAAGCTGACTTTATGCTCTAAATACTTAAAGTCCTGACGCAGAACTATTAAGTTGATCATCTTGAAATATTAATACAAAAAGATAGAACTGAGATTCTCCTGAAACTAAAGTGACACAATCAGCTAGATTCTGTGGAGAAGACTGACCACTCTGTTGGATTTGTTGAACTACAAAACCACACAGTTATACAGTGATGCTTCTTTGACCGAGTACAAACACAGTCATTGTGGTCACATTTCAGCCGTTACTGAAAGGATACAGCAGTTCGTAGAGCAACATATGAGATCTCAGCAGCATGTTACTCTGATTTAGACGTTAACCATAGGAGAAAGAAAAGGTTATTTTTTCCAGTTTTCCAGATGCAGGTCTCCAAAGTTATTTCTGGACTGATAAAACGTTGAACCGGGGTGAAACCAGTGTTTAAATCAGATATTTCCACAGACTTCTTCTATGCAGGAAAGGTGATGCCAGTAGCCATCACAATGTATGGAAGCATTTGATTTAAATGTTAAATTCACCCAGGGCAAACATATTTATCTTATCGGCGAGAAAGCTGACACCTGTGGGGTCACAAACATTCCCTTTGAAGATAGAACCAGCTGCTGGATAACAACTCAAAAAATGATTCTGATTTCTCCCAAAGGTTTGCAAAGTGAACACTATCGTTCAGGGTGCTCTAGTCTCAAATGGGTCTACTGCCTGTGAGGTTTGTCATTTTATGTGTTGAAAGATACGTAAATGTAAAAATCAGTGCTCTTTGCTGATAACAAAGAAGGAGGTAAGATAAAAGGTTCAATAAGAGATTCATTAGGATCAGAGCTCAATAAATCTTTGCCAAGCGAGAACTGTTACACCAAATTCTGTTACCAGCTATCGTCACCCAACCCTACTGGCAGATTTTACTGTCAAGGGCAAAGACGTGTCACACTGGTAGATTTTAAACTATAAATAAGTATTTCATATAATTATAGAGATACAGTCCTCATATGTAACCACGTCCTGAGGAGGAGACCAGGACAGGGGGAAAGGAAGCGGTAAAGGAAAGGGCAGAGGGGAGTCTTACTGGCTTGCATCACTGCGATGGTCACACTGCTGTGACATGCTGCTGGAGGGACTCTGTTGCCCCGCCCTCCACCACCAAAAAAATGGCAAGACAATTGGTCATGGAATCAGTCATTCACAAAGCTCATCAGTCATCCCTCTCTCAGTCAGGCACACTATTTACAAAGGCATACACATACGCCAATCAAAGGCATACTGTACATACTATTTACACACACAGAAACACACTCATTCACGCAGACGCACGAGTAGTCAGAGAAATTACTGTAGTATAATGCAGATGTAATATCTGGCAATAATTATGTCGACTATGATCCCAGTACATAGAGGCACTGCTACCTCACCCCACGCATTCTTCAGGGGTAAAACCAAGGTAAAAACTAGTTGTGCTAATGAACTACGGGTCACCGGCGCTGTGTGTGCCCTTTCAGCAGGTGGGAAGGAGGCTTGTTTGAGAGCGCCGCTTTTACAACGCAACTCTAGGTTGGGGGGGAGCAAAAAAATGGCAGAAACTGAAAATGTCACCCACTACATTAAGGGCTCACATTGCTATGGTGACCAGTAGTTCCACAACTCCCATCTCGAGCATTTGTCTGAGTTGAGATGTCCAAAGCGCTCGCTGCTCACACAGCACGGTTCCTGGCAACAACCTGCAGCAGACTCACTCCTCTCCCTGCCTCTGATTTCTTCACACCTATGTGAGATTCGGCTCTGTAATTGGCTGTTATTCTCTGCAGGACTGAGACACAAAAAAAATAGGAGAGAAAAGGAGAAATAATGAACTCGTTAAGCAACAGGAGCTTTGGGAAGCTGTAACAGAGAAACAGGCCACTTTCCCTCCCCAGACAAAATGCAAGGCTTCAGTAATGGCTATGGTCCATTGTACGTCCATCTGATCCATTAGCTTTGACTTAAAAAACCCAATAAAAATAAAGAAATAAAGGAATCACTTTTCTTTAGGCAGCAATGTTGGTCTCAGTGTTATTACAATTCTGCTTTAAAAAAAGCACAAACACAAAGGAAAATACAAATGAAATCATCCTAAAATGAGAATGAGTCACTATTTCATGACCAAAGCGTGTTCATGGGTGAAATGGCTGAATTTTTTTTTAAGCAGAAAGCTTTATTACACAACTCAGTCCAACTTTGTCCTCTGCTCTTCTTTCTTTCTGGTTCAGTCTCTCATGTACTTCTCTTTGTTCAGCTAGGCCATTAGCATACTTTCATAGCTTTCCCAAACCCTTTGAAATTGGAGCATCCAGGAAGTAGACTGGTCCTTTTTTAGCAAAGATTAGTGGGAATTCACAGACTTAATTTTATTTTCTCATGCTCCATATTAGGCCACAGAGAACGAAAGGAATACAGGAGGAGGAGGAGGGAGAAATAGATGAGACACTCGGTTGTCAGCAAATCTTAAAAATATCTCTCCTCTGCTCAGTCAGTAATGATGATAGGAAAGACAGAGAAACTCAGAGGTGGGGGGGAGGGCAAGCGGGTGCTAATAACAACTGGGCGAGCCTCAATAATGCGAGCTGATGCAATCGACCAAGCCCAGGTCTCCATATTAACCACTTGGACTCTCATTCCCGCAGCCCAACTTTCTGGTGAAGTCTGTTTGTCAGTCATTTGGGTCTTTGAAGCAGGCGCAGCTCCTGTGTGTGTGTGTGTGTGTGTACATGTGTGTATGCTTCACATTACATATGCATGTCTGTGTGTTTGTTCTCATTCGGCTGCTACCAGCGGTTGATAATCTGGTTCATGTAGTCCTCAGTGGGGAGCCTGCTGCCCGCCTCCTCCGTTCTGCCTCCCTCCTCCCCCTCCTCCCGCTCCTCCCTCTCCCCCTCGCCATCCTCCAGTGTCAACGCCGAGCTCTGCCGGCTGTGGGAGGGCCACAGGTTGACGCCCAGGCCCAGGCCCTGGTGGCTCTGCTGCATGTGGTTCTTGATGCGCTGCTGCCGCCTCTCCTGCTGCCTGGTGTACTGGTAGCGCTGCTGGAACAGGTCCCTGGCGTAGTCGTAGAGCTCCATGTCCAGCTCGTTCAGCTCCTCGATACGCTGAACCTAATGAGGAGAGAGCAGATGAAATGAGTTTATATTAGCTCAGAGAAGAAGAGGTGGAAGAAATAAAAGGTGAGACCAAAGGTAAAGTTACAACTAATCTTAGAAACTTAACTCTGAACGACGACAGATTAGAAAATAATCTAATTTGAGACATCTCATCCTGAGTAGCTCTTTATATTAATTGTGGCATAACTCTGATGTTTAAGTGGATGAAATAAACAAATGAAAAAAGGAGACATGCAGAGGTGGAAAAGGAGACTGAAAACCCAAGAGAATAGGAGTAAAAGCATTTTATCAACCTTCTTAACTTGGAAATGACTTCTATCTCTGCTGATGTTTAAGAGGACCTCCGCTGACTTTGTAAGAGCACATGCTCTCTCCAAAAAAAAAAGGTGTTCGAACCTTACATAACAGGAAGAATGCAGCTTTGCAACAGTGATGATATGGGTCTGTGTCCACATGTCGTAATTTTGTCCTCGACCAATCATAGATATTCAGCACTATAAACTTATCCCAATAGTTCCTGGACTGTAAACAGCTCTGTGTTAAAGCAGTGCTAACGGGGATGTGTTGCTTCAGGTACCGGTGAGACAGTAATGAATAAGAAACAAAGAAATTTGATCCGAGAAGTCCAGGTTGAGTAACAGATTCATGAGTTTGAAGGCTGACACTGCTGCCTTTCACAGCTCTGATTGTAAGACGGAAACTATTTTATCTTTCATAGATGTGACATAGGAAGAGGAATGTGTGTTTGCATGTATGTGGTTGTCTTAACTTTTGCGACAAAGGTTAAGCCAGGTTTAACATTTTTGCCGGACAGCCCTGAATTTATCTTTGTGTCGGCACCTTGGCTGCATCACTGGATTGGCCTTAAGATGAATGAGGAGACTGAAGTTGATCTGAACATGGAAAGCACTACCCCCAGAGCAGGGACCTGGAACTATTGTAGAGGAACTAAATGTAGTAGAGTTCCTTTCTATAAATGCAGGTAAAGATCCCGAATTCCTCAAAAGGTTAGCTTGTGGAAACGCCCTAACACCTGACATTTGTGCAAAAGCTTTATAGGACTTCTACACGGAGAGGGAACAGTGTGCTGGCAAAATGTGGAGCAAGATAACAAGACCGTGTTTGATGTTCGTTTGTGCAGTGCAGCTGGCTGTATAGGCGTGTATCATCTGCTGTGTGTGAATTCAACATGGAAGGGAAAATGTGTTTAATTAAGAGAATCCCTTTGAAATCCGTGATGGAGTGCTGGATTTCATTTGTGGGCAATGTGTGCGAGAACAGAGGGAGGCGACGCTCGGCATCAGTGTTAGAAAATTAGAGATGTTTGATCGGCAGCACGGGGGACACCGGCACAGAGCCAGGAAGACGGCGTCGAGCTCAAGTCGTCAACACAAAGGCTTCATGTATCAGGCGTCATATGATTTAGAAACCAGTTTCAATCAAAAATGACTCACTGGGATCTTGGGGCCAAGTGAGCTTTCAGCAGCTTTGCAGGAGAGTGTAAAGTAAATGTTAACCAACTGAAGTAATTATGTGACTTTTTTAAAAATAACTGAAAGTCACAATTTCCCACTGTGTCTTTAGAAGGATTTAATTTGAAAGCTAATTTTAAAAACTGGTTTTCACTCAAAAATCCCCAACCTGTCCAAACTTTCACCGTGTGATATTTTCTCTTTTTTGCGATAATAACCGCTGGCCCACCTTTCCACAGCCTCTGTCAGCAGGGCGTATTTTATTTTCTATCCTGCCAACTGGTTTTGATGTATAAATCACCAGTCTGCTGTGGACTGGAGGATATTTTTTGCTGGGAAAATTGAGCCTAAGAACTCCCACATTGGACCAATCAAAGTGTGAAGAACATGTTTGAAGCTGCTGTTTTTTTAATGGTGACAGTCATCCCAACTCATTTCACAGCAATATAAGACCGCTGTGTTTACTCTCTGTTTCTCTCTTTTTCTCATTTTCAACTTCTTTTTTTCTGATTATTTTTCACTTCGATTTGAAATATTTGTTCTATCTCCTATCTGTAAATTAATGTGCTCCGGCTGCCATGTTTATTTTAAGAGAGATGTTACAAAACTAAACTGAAAAAATAAGACATTTTTCCTCTATAACCATTTTGAAAGAAAATACATAAATACTAGAGTTATACTATCACTGCATTATTTACATTAAGTATTACGGTGCACTTTTCCAGCAGTGAATAAAGTACTCAGAGCCTTTACTTCAGTAAAAGTACTAATACAATAATGTAAAAACACTATATAATCCTACTTACATAAACTACACTATACAGTATTATCAGCAAGATGTATTTAAGGTATCAAAGTAAAAGTATATATTATATGTAGAAAATGGTCTCCTGTGACTGATATTTTATATGACATTATATGATTTTTTTATACTGATGCGTTGATGTGCAAGTAGCATTTTACTGTCTCGAGGTGGAACTAGTTTTAAACACTTTATGTACAGTTAGTCCTAGTTGTTCCTGGTTTTACCTCCTCAACTTCATTAATTTTTGGAAATATCTGCCTACTCTGAATCTGATGGCAGCAACACGTTTTAAACAAGTTGGGACAGGAGCAACAGAAGACTGTGAAAGTTGTGGACTGATCCAAAAACACCTGTTTGGATCATTCCACAGGTAAACAGGTTGATTGGTAACAGGTGACAGGATCATGATTGGGTATGAAAGGTTCATCCTGGAAAGACTCAGTCATTCACAAGCAAGGATGGAGAGAGGGTCAACACTTTGTGAACACATTGTTTGTATAAAGGAGATAAATGAGATGACTACATGGGCTCAGGAACACTTTGTGAACTGTCAGTAAACACAGTTTGTTTGCAAATGATAGCATTCTGTTTTTATTTACACAGTGTCCCTACTTATTTGGAATCAGGCTATTTGAGTATATGCGTTTTGTTACTTTCTACCACTGACTTTCTCTTAGGTCTCTTCTGATCTGTCATTTTCTGTTGCATGCTTGCTGCCTGCCTCAAGGACTACATCTTCAAAAGGTGACTGAGCAGCAGCACTAACCGTAGCGTTGTCCAAGTCCACCCCTGCAGCTCGGGTGCTGTTGTACTGCATGAAAGGCCTGATGAAGCGCAACCTGAAGGTTCGTTCAAACAGGAACTGGGTTTTCCTCTGGTACTCTGTCAGACCAAAGAAGGCCATGTCTCGTAGGTTCTTCTTTGCCGACTCCAGGAGAAGCTGGGCCCTCTTCTTCTCTGGAACCGTGGACATGTTGTAGCAGCCGACGAGGCTCAGGTCCGCTAACATACGAACCTATAGACAGAGGAGCAGGAAGTGTTAAAGAATGCACCTTTAAATCAAGGACTTCTGTTGAAACTACAAAGCACATAGACCAAAACGCTGAGTTCAGAGGGAAAATCAATCTGATGAGTTTTTAATTCTTTTGGTTTTACAGTTAAGAGAGAATCTGAATATGGAGTGTATAAAGTATAATACTTGAAAAAAAGTCTTTGGTATTGATACTGAAATGATTTGTTAAATTCTTGACAGAACAGAAAATTAACTGCTGACTGGACAACTGATAAATCTTCTAATGAGGGCTGCAATTAATGATTATTCCATTACTGATTAATCTGCTGACTGTTTTCTCACTTAATTGTTTAGTCTATGAAACATTAGAAACTATTTCCCAGAGACCACAGTGATATCTTCAATTTGCTTGTTTTGTCTGAGTATGTGCTGAAAAATCTACTCACATAAATAAAGAAAATCTGAAAAAAGTCACATTTGAGAGGCTGGAACCAAAAAAAGTTTGCTATATTTGCTTTAAATATGATGGTAACAAATGATCACTTGTATAGTTGCAGATGAATTTTCAGTTGACAAATTATGATTAATACAATAAAAAGTTGCAGCTCTAATTGATGAATATAACCTCATCTCTCATACAAAAAGCTCAAAGTGCTTTAAATTTCTAATAAGACAATTCAAACAGTAAGAAAAAGTTTAAGACATCACTTTGAGTTTTAGGATTATTATGGATGTTTGTCTTTTCATTTTTACATTGATTAATCACATCATCAAAAAAACAAAAAAGAAAATGAAAACAGTCAACAGATGAACTGATAATGAAAACTCGTAGTTGCAGCTCTGATCCTGCATTTTGTGTTTAAATCCTATATTGTGTAACTGCCATTTGACATCTCAGCATCATTAACCACTTTCCTTTCAAGTTACCTGATTTTGCATTTTATTTAATAAACTAAAGTAGTTTGGATTAGTTTTGCCCCAAAATGAGAGATCGCTTCATCACTGAGTGCACTCTGGAGCTGTCGGGCTACAGTACAGGAACAAGGACCGCATACTGATTTGGATTCACAAGAGTACACAGTGTGCACACCTCAGTCTGCTGGTCCAACGGGACGCCTCAAGTGTGTGTGTGTGTGTGTGTGTGTGTGTGTGTGTGTGTGTATATGTGTGTGTGTGTGTGTGTGTGTGTGTGTGTGTGTGTGTGTGTGTGTGTGTGTGCCACATTCATAAGTTATTGGACCCTGAGTAATAACAGCCTCAGGCTCAGATGAGATAAGCTGGCCAACACGTTTAGGTGGAAGACTGAGATAGCATGAGAAAAGAAGCTGTGAATTTGAGGTGTTTATGGCCAGCAGGCGAACTCCTAACAGTGTGTGTGCGTGTGTGTATGCGTGCGTGCTCGTGCTCACATCTGTACAACTCATCTTACACCTTTCACATATTTTGGAATTGCAGTGAGACTGAATGTGAGAAATCAAATATAAAACAATTGTCAAAAAACAAATTTCTCCTTTAACTCTTTTTGTTAAGAAATCAATATCTGATCGATCTTTAAAAGTTGAAATAAGTGAATTGGCATTATGAGCGGGCAGCTTTCTTCTTCTAAGAAATAAGTATTGATCTACGGTGTATTTGGTTTCTTGTGTGAAAATTTACCAAACAATTTCATCTATTCTTCTGCAGAGATGTATTCCCTGTGTGGGTATTTTCCAGTGGGCTTGTATTTATGACACTAGAAGTCTGGGCAGGTGCACAGAGGCAGGTTAGCTGGGTAGTGGTGATAAATGGCAGCATCAAGGCTGAAATCAGCCGAGTGTTTGCAGTAAAACAGTCTTTGCACAACAGCCTAAAAGCAAAGTTGAACGGCCGAGGATTTGTGAGCACCTTCCTCTCTTTCTTTTAAACGACTGCACTGGCTTCAATTCAGAGGACTGTAACCACAATGTGACAAACCCTGCAACATATCCCATCTTCTGAAGCTTATAGTGTGCAGTTTTTATTGCTTTATATCACAGCTGCTGGTGTGGTTGTATTAGACTTCATCATATTGAAAGCTTTTCCTCTGTACCTGTCTGTTGTTGGCCAGGTTGTAGGGACAGTCCATGAACTGCTGCAGGGTGCACCCCGACCAGTCGGAGCCCTCGTAGCAGGAGGGCAGCTCCTCGGGCGTCGGAGTCCGTCCATCGCACATGTGCAGGGAGGTTTTCCACGTGGCTCCCCGCTGCACGTGCCGCCACTCACTGAGGTATCGAGACACGGGGTCCCTCAGCAGAGTGATGTAGTAGAACTTCCTGTTAAGGGTAAAAAGAGGGGGAAGAAAGAGGAGGAATTTGGAGGAGAGAGAGGAAGATATACATTAAATTGTTGTACAGAAAATTGTATTAAAAACACAATAAAGTAAGGAAGTAGAAATTAAACCAGCAGCAACCTGTAAATAAAGTTTATACATTAATGTTAGTACAACTTAATTTTTTGCCTTTTTACTTTTTTTTCCCTTTGGGGAATGAGTCATTTCTTCTTTGCTTAGATCAAGAGAAACAGCAGATGAGAGGAGTTAGAAGCAAAAGGTGCGATGACGAAAATTCTTTCTAAATCACTGCATCATGTGCAATTCCCCAGTTGTCCATGTGGTGGCACTGTTTGCAATGCTTTACTGCAGCAGTTCACTTTACATCCACCAAACTCAGTAGGAGGGAGGCTACAGACGGAGGTTGTCATACTTAATACCATATTATTTGCATTTACTAGAAGCGGCCCTGTGATGCACAAAAGAAATCTGTGCAGCAGACAGGAAGTCAAACTACAAATGAGCGGGAGGAGGAGGTGAGGGAGAGAGTTGATTTGTCAGGCAGAGGATCAGGTCAGTGTTCAGGCCACAGTGTGCAGGAAAAGAAACTGCTGGCACAAGCACATCTCACTCTGCAACACACATCTCCATGGCGCAAACATCCTTATGTCTCCGACTCTGACACACACACGCAGCAAACATCGTTCCTTCCAAACCAAGTCTGCCTCCGAGAGATGACTCACCCCGCATCTGAGATATGGATGGGACCGTTTCTGTGGTGTGTAACGTAATGGTGCATAGCATAGTTCAATGTCTCTCCAGAGGGGACACTCCCACCAGAGCGGAGACCTTTCCAGGCCTTCACACTCCAGCTAATTACTGCAGTCTAATCAATCAACACATCCTCATTAGCCGCACACACATGCAACGCGTGCGCGTGTTTGTGTGTGGCTATGCGCCTGCAGTGTGTCTGGGAGCGATGGTATGGATTTGTCTGGGCAACAGACACACGCCGCCGGTCGAAAATACGCACAGGCACACACGCTGCCCTCCTCTCCTGGGCTTGCATCACGTCAGAGGAATGTTTGCAGAGAGAATTTTGTGTGCTGACAGGAGTCCACGAAACCCGCCCCCCCCACCACCGCCACCTCTTTCCCCGGTCCACACAAGCCGCCTCACATAGACACACAGACTCTCTGCTTCCAACGCTAAATCTTTGGCTTCACACTACAAAGCTCACCCGGCGAGAGAGGAGGGGCTGCCGGGTGGACACAAAGCCCCAAGTGTCACACAAACAGTAGCAGAGTCTGGATATTAAAAAGAAGTACTGAACCCCCCGAAATCCAGTGGCAGCAGGGAGATCCTGGACGACAAAACAACTAAACCCCAAATCTAGCAACAGCTGAGAGACTGCGCACAATACAGCAACCAAACTCTAAATCCAGCAGCGGCGAGGAGATCCTGGACAATAAAACAAACCAACCCCAAAAACAAATTTCATCTGGGAGATCCTGCGCAACAAAACAACCACACCCTGAATTTAGCTGCAGCACGGAGAGATCCCTGCGAATGAAACAAGTCGACGAGCAGCAGGGGGATCACGCACAATGAAACGACTAAACCCTAAATCCAGTGGCAGCTGGGAGATCCCAGGCAACGAACCAAACAGACCCTCAATCCGGGGACGGCGGGGGGGATCACGGCCATAGAAACAAGTATCTGAACTCTAAATCCCATCAACCTAAATCTAAAATCTCATCCCTGATCTAATCAAAAGCAGAGGAGAAGAGAGGCACAGTCAAACCGGAGCCTGCAGGAGACCCGGGTACATTATGGAGATGCCTATGATGACATTATCAGGATTCCTAACACTCCCCAGAGTGCAGTGTGTGTTTGTGTGCAGGAGCCTGCTGTGTGTGTGTGTGTGTGTGTGTGTGTGTGTGTGTGTGTGTTTCTGAGTAAGACTATGCCTATTAAATCAGTGATGACATTTTCCCCCCTTTTGGCTTCTTCTCCACTGAAGAAACACGGTACTGTTTGGCCCTCGCAATAGAGACGGGAGGAGAGGGAAAGGGTGAAAAACAGAGAGGGAGAAAGAGGGAAAAAGAGGGAGAGAGAGGGAGAAAGATGGAGAGAGGAGGGGGCGGAAGAGAATTTCAATTAGTTTTCTAATACTGTGAAAGCAGTGAGGGCCCCGAGCCCAAGTGATTTATCAAAGTTATGGCTCCCGCTATAATGAAGGCTCAGGCATATTACCAGGCAAAATAAATAAATAACATGCACGTAAACACACTCACTCACACTCACACACACACACACACACGGGCATACATGCAAACCCAAATAAATGATCTTAAACGGCATGCCTGCCTGTCGTGTCTGCTGGGTCAGGCTGACTGCAAAACTGGTGCCGTGGAGACTTTCTCGCCTTAAAGCCTAATGATGTCTGGCCGTGTACTCAGATCCCAAGGTAATGATGTTTCAACCCACACACACAAACTTACACACACACACACGTTTACTCACTCACCAGCAAAGTCCACTCCCTTTAACACACTTTCTCACACACACACACACACGCACGCGCGCTTCCTGCCTCTGAGGCGACAGCACATTAAAGCAGATATTTTTTTTCACAGGTGATGTTGCTTATAGTCGACGCATACGTGAACTTGTCAAATTAACTTCAAAGCTAATGCGCAGCCCTCAATCACTTAACGGTGAGATTTTAGCAAATCGTCCTCTGGCTCAGCGCAGGAATTTGCAGTCTGGGAGCAGCAGCTCTTTCTCAGTGCGTTTACGTGTGATACGTTCACAAAATTTCCCCTGTATGCATTACAACAAAAAAAAAAGTCTGCGACAAATGGAAGAACACATCCTCACGAAAAACACTCAAAACTGCTAAATCAGTATTTATTACAACAAACAGAAAAACAAAAAAGTATTTATCAAATCTCACTTATTGGCAAATGGAGTGTTTGGGAGGGGTGTGATGAGACTATGGTCTGAATCACTCTGGACTAAGATTGAACAAGGAATTTTTTTGGTCTATTAGTTCTCAATTTCTCTGTTTTTTTGATCCTCGTCACTACAAATGAATTAAAAACTGAGGCTGTAGGTGCAGGATGAGGTGTGCTGGATGTCCGGCTGTCCAAAAGTAAAGAAAGCAAGAAGAAAAAAGGATCATGCCAACATTCATTCTCGATTTCTCTCACATCTTTAGAAGCCTTTCTGACATTTAACCCTCATTTTATCACCATCTCTACCATTTCCTGTGCACATCTTTGTGTTTGCACAAGCTGTAGATAAGTGAGAATAAGAGACATTTCCACCTCACCAAGATGCCATAAAAGTTGGGACACTGTATAAAACATAACTAAAGAAAAACACTGTCCTGTAAACACAATTCATCTGCAAATGATTGCATTCTGTTTTGATTAACATTTTACACAGCAACTTCTTTAGAATCAAGGTTGCACGATCATCAGAGGAAACACTTGAATATAGGTAATTCTTCATCGTTCTTGTCATGGCAATAGTCAAACTTAAAGGAAAGCGGAATAAAGATCTGCAGCTGCAACCCACAAATCACCAGTTTCGGCCCTTTAAAAAAGCCATACTGGTTGAATTCTAGTGCACGAGTGAGTGGACGTGAGTCTGTGTGAGCTTGCTGAGCGTTATCAAGAGGAAACACACAGCGCCTGGGCCTGTTATGGTCTCTCAGAGCCCGGGGAAAATGAGCCCTTTGCCTGTTTCCCGTCGGTCACAAATCACCACTTGTACAACCTCCACCTTCTTCTCTTTAACCTCTCTTCCCTTTCTGTTTAAATCTTTCCCCTTCTGTCGCTTGTCTTCTTCCAGCCCATCTCTTATTCTCGTCTCTCCCCTGTAGGTGTGTCTCCTTGCGATTACAACGTGTTCTCCCTTCTAGGAGTTGGTTTTGTTAAAATCTCAAATCACGACCTCTTGAGTAACGTCCCCGGGAGAGTTTGCTCCAAATTGAGGAACGGTTTCATTGCACCGGTTTAGTTTTGGTTAGTGTTGTCAAAAGGTTAGAAAACAGGAGAATGATTAATTAGGCTTCGGTCTACAATTTCACATGCTTGGGTTACCATTTTTAGTTAAAGTTTCACCCAAATTAAGGTTGTTTTTGGAAGCTTTCTTTATGACAGGGAGGCAACAAGAGCAACAACAGGAGCGCAAGAAATACAGGAGGTGGTTTGTGGCTGCAATCCACAAGAGATACAAAGTGTTTTTCTCTCAAGGCAGGGTGAAAAAGTTTAGAAGCTTTGTTTAAATATAAGGTTATAGATCATAGTGTTATAGTAGATTTACGCATCCAGACACACAAACCGCCGGTGACGCCAACAGCATCCCACTGTGTAGCAGCTATGATTTATTAATAGTTCAGGGATGTTTGTTGAAACCAGATCCACTCAACAACGCAGCATTTTCCCACCTCTAAAAATGGACCTGAACTCAAACTGCTTAAGAGTTCAAAGAAAAAAAAAAAAAGGAAGTGAGGAGACATGTCTTTCACCTTAAAAAGTGCAAGTTTAAAACCACCGCTGGATGCTGCGATCTGCCAACATATCCATCACCTGTCATGTGTCAGTGGATTCTACATTTCTGATGAGTTCTGGTATCAAGAACCAGTAAGAGGAGAGGATTTGTTGAGAAACTTTCATTTCCACTTTTCCACAATTGTCTTCACTAGAAGTGTTTATTTTATCCATTTCACTTTTATTCATTTCTAAGATAAGTCGATTCATTGATCAATAGAAAATCAGTCAATTCTTTCAAAATTTTAATTGAATTTTTACATCAAAAATGAGAAAAATTCCTTAGTTCCAGCTTCTTAAATGTGACAGTTTGCCGCTTTTCTCTTTCTGATATCATAATAAACTGATGATCTATTAGTTATGGACAAAATAAACAGCTTAATGATCATCTCAGGCTTTTTCACTACTTACAAACATTTCACAGACCAACTGGTTGAGCAATTAATCATAAAAATAATTGCCATTATTAATAATTGACTAATCAACTATGACTACTATCAAGTATGTGTTCGCAGCATTTTGATGGATATGCAACTGATATCTTGAGTTTTGTGTCTAACTATTGTGAATAATTTGATGTGTACATTGATGTAACCTGTTGATCTTGATACAACAAACACGTGATGTTGTAACTCTACACATTTTCGGGAGCTTCTTTTCAGTGTGCAGGCACATTTTTTTCTTGATATTACTTTGATTGATTCCTGAAAATAAAGTTTGGACCTCTTGCACTTTCGTCTACATTGTTGTCAACAAATGCGTCTGGTGTTTGACACGGTGGTGGACTGGAGCTATTCACCTCTCAAAAGTGGTGTTGGGCTTCACAAAAGACAAACAGAAAGCAGTGAAAAGTATATCTGCAGTGAAGGAAGTTGAGGCACTTCCTGCAGTACAGCTCAGCCGGTTCGACGCCTCTCAGTCGCCACCCACATCTCTGATCTGTTCAGAGATTCAAATAGAGCCGCTGCTGTGCTCATTGACGGTTTGGAGAAACGGTCGACCAGTCAGAGAATGAAGATGAATGATTATGTCTCTATATCTAAAGTGATGATACACAGCAAAAAATAGCAAAAATAGAAAAAAAATAGATGAGACTGATGCAGCTGTAGAAGTTGTTGTAAGTCGTCTTTCAGAAATAATAACTCCAATCACATGAAAATGATATTGATGGGTTGGATATGCCACTCTGCCGATTGGTTAGGACAAAACAAACAAACAAAAAGTAACCTCTCTTTCTATTAGGAAATTGGCTAATATGGACATTGAAAATGTTTCTGAATCTGTGTGTGTTTTATTGGTGGTTTTCCTCGAATTGAAACCAATATTTCATATGCACCAGAATCAATAAGCAGAATATGAATCAGATCTGGTCAAATCTATCCCACACCCAACCCTGTCCTGAGAGTACAGCATCTCTGTGTGTGTCTTCATTTCCAGGAAAAGCCCTAGAAGTCCTGGCTTGTGTGCTTCCACTCAGTCCCATGGAATGTGTTGGCTGTAAATGCTGATGATATCAACCTTGTCAGAAAGCGTGTGTGTGTGTGTGTGTGTGTGAGAGAGAGAGTGTGTGTGTGTTTAGAGAGGGGAGAGTGAGAAGCGACATGTCGGGGCTTGAATCTCAATAGACCTCCAAGTCTGTGCTGTTCCCTTTTCGCTGTAACACACGTCATCATTTAGACACTTGATTGCACACACACGCTCAGCCCTAAAACAATTGTCAGGTTGGAGATGAATCGGCCTCGTGCATCATATGATAAACAATCAGACTTGGCTGTGAGCTGACAGACTTTCAGGCCACAGACAAATGAAATTGCCCATTTTACATCTCAATCTCTCGGTCTGCAGCACTAAATCAGCAGTGACCTCTCAAGACTAAACCTCACCCTTTGCCCTCCCTCCTACTCCTGTTCTCCTCTCCTCCGCTAACCATTCGTCATCTCATCCCGTGCGTCCTGGGTGTCTTCGGCCCGGTAATGACGCATCGAGACAGACAGAAATAGACCCTCCGGTTCAGACAAGCTCTCGAGGCGTCTTCTCTGCCTGCCCTGGCTCACTCTTCCTCCCTGCGCCGCTCTCCCGTCTCTTTCTTTCTCTCTCTCTTTGTTAGTCGATCAATAACAGCCTCGGGACTCAGACAGCCTGCCTTGGTAGTTCGGACTTTAAACACAGAAGACGTACAAGAGACGAAGTGAAAAAACAGAGGGAAAGAGGAGGGGAGAGCGCGAGGAGAGGAGGCAGTGGCGACAGCGCTGGAAAGAGAGGACGCCGAGGGGGCACGTTGAAGTGAAGCAGACATCCAGGAGATTGTGGTTCAATATGAGGACACTTGTGGAAATTCTTTGTTCTCTCGCTGCAAAGAGTTATCACATTGTGCCAAGAAGTTATGGTCTCTGAATATTTTCCCCCGCAACTGTCCACTTTTTCTATATATCATAACATCCTGACTCAGATTTTCAGACTCTTGGACGCAATTTGATCTGCTGTGTGCTGATGTGGGACTGAGACAAGGAGGCCAAGTCTAGTCTCCATGATGAAATGAAATCCTATACAGTAATAGTAACTAGGGATGCAAGTAATGACAGCAAATTATTCAACAATGATGATGATTTTTGTGATAACTGATTAACGGTTCAAGTCATTTATCACACATGTGCTGGTTCCAGGTTCACAAATGTGATTATTTGCTGCTTTTGTCTTTTTTAAATACATGATTGCAAATGAAATATCTTTGGGGTTTTGGACAAAAGACAAACTTTTGAGTTATACTGCCAGACAATGGAAAAAGAAAACCGGAAGACGTTATGTTGGGTTCAGGAAAATTGAATGGGCATTTTTTGCTTTTTTTTTTTTGGCATTTCATAGAGGAAACGATTAAAGAAAGAGAGAAAAAAGGTTGAAAAGAGTCACTGATTATCAAAAAAGGGGCATATTAAGCGATAATGAAAATAATTATCTACAATCCTGTCATTCCAAAAGTCAGTCAGCAGATACAGATTATATAACTGTCAACATACGAGTGCAAAATGTTACATCTGTAAATATTGCACTGACTGATGAAGACTTTTCCAGTTGTTCTTTTCTCACTTTAATGTACGAATCCTATTTAATGGACTCTACTGAATGGTGGCCTGATTATGATTTAAATAGGGCTGCAAATGAACCATTTTCTCTTATCAATTACTGGGGGAATTTCCTGGCAATCGTTGAGATCATAGCCAGGCATGTCAACAAAAGGTTGAAGTCTGTTCAGAATGCCAAATACACAAGCAAAGTTCAAAATGAATTCAGAATGAAGTTCTCGGCAAAGCTCTGCCTTGAGGGACACCATGTTTACTACAATACGTGAGAAAAGATTTCAGCCACATAAGTGCAGGTTCAGAACAGATGTTTTCTACTCAGTCTTAGATAAAATGTTAAATAAGCTCCACAGAAGGAAACTGTGATATCACGACTGGCACCCAGAGCTCGAATCCCTCAGGTTCCTCATTTCTACAAGAGGAGGCTCTGTCTTTATTTACCAACATGTAGAACTCTACCATCGAGAATGTGGGACATGACTTACAACAGTTCAAAAGAATCTTAAGAAAGAAAAGTAAAGAATGCAACACAGAGATCCTCTGATGTAGCAGAGCTAACGTTGTTCATCGAACCATACAAAGACATCTTCTTTGAGCTATTCAAACTGTGAAAAACTGCAGTTGCAAGACCAGTAAGCACAGCTTCATGTGAACAGAGCTTTTCTACTCAGAAACTCATCTTCAGTCTAAGATGAGCGATTGAGTCACTTGGGCGTCTTAAGTATTGAGTCTCGAAGGGCAAAGGCCTTAAATGTGAATGTTTTTGTTGATTTTTTTTTTTTTTGCAAGAAACCACAAAAACTGCAGAATAAACCTGCTGTAATTACAGGCGTTTTTTTTTTTTTAAAGAGGGGAAATTGAAATTATTTATGGGCAGTGATAAAACATGCGCCATAACTGAATAAGAATTCTTCTGTTTATTGTTGTATGTGTATCGTTAGTCATATGGTGGACCAAACCTAAGGGGGTGGTGTGCAACAGTTGTGCTTAAAACCACATGTGGCCCCAGCCTGGCCCCCCGATTTGTGGTCTAGAGCCGCCACTGCCACAGTCCCGGGGAGACAATTAATTTGGGTCGAACACTGACAATGTTTCAGAGCTCCTGCAGTCACTATCAAAGTATTTAGGCGAGCTCCTCTCTGCATGCAAGATGTTTCCGCAAAAATTGCAAGTTGCAAGAGAAGAGTTGCCGTGCGACCGTAACTAAAGGAGCATGTGAAAACTTACGCCATGAGGTGCAAAACATCGCACGGCTCACTGCATTTCAGCACAAAAACACAGCATCCTTTCTGTGATTACCCGACAAAGAAGAGAAGCTAACAAGGAGAAGAATGCGTCGGATAGGCCCGTAGCCCACGGCTGGAGTTGGACGTTACGGTGCAGGAATGGACAGAAACAAAGCGGGAGCAGAGGGAGCGAGAGACAGGGGAGGGAATCCCCTGAGTGCAAAGCTATGTTCAGCAGGAATGTACCGCTGCCTGTTCGCTCATGTAACTTGACTGGCAACAGCCCAGAGAGCTGTCTGACACAGACGGAGAGGGTGGGAGAGATGTGGAGAAAATAAGATGGATTTGGGGAGAGGGAGATGGGTGGAGGACGAGAAGAGTTGCACAAGTAATCGCAGATCATTTTTCATGTTTTCACAATTTAAAGTTATGTTTCCCTGATAGTGTTGGGCGATATGACGACATATGATACACCACTGGGAGATATACATTTTTCAGCCAGCGGGGATTTTGCAATAGCAGTCATAGCAAGGGCTGCTATGTTAACGTCTCTGAATGTATTAGACTATTGTTGGCAAAGCTGCAAATCAATGAGCAGGGCTGCTTTGTGACAACTGGATTTTTATTGGATTTCTATTTGTATTGCACTGATGTGATAGGTACCTAATGTGTGAGTTATTTAATTTGCTGGATTCTGCAAAAACATCCATCTAGACTAGCAATTAACAATTACTTTGATTATCAATTAATCTGCTGATTCTTTTCTTGATTATGTTTTGCAATCTACATATATCTGTATTTTTGACATCATAATTTGTATATACTATGATTTTTATTGTGTACTTCTATTGCATGTCTGTCCATCCTGGGAGAAGGAATCCCTCCTCTGTTGCTCTCCCTTGGGTTTCTTCCATGTTTCTGCCATTAAAAGGGTTTTTTGTGGGAGTTCTTCCTGATCTGAATCAAGGCTCTAAACACAGAGGGTGTCGCATGCTGTACAGATTGCAAAGGCCCTTAAGGCAAATTGTGACTTGTGGTATTGGGCTACATAAATAAAATTTACTTGACTTGAGTTGTTTGGGCTATAAAATGTAAAAACAGCATAAAACGCTCATTAAAATTTCTGAGATCCCAAGATGAAATTTTCTTATTGCTTTTTTTTTTTTTACAACCAACAGTCCACAATCCAAACTTTTCACTTTACAACCAAATATAATAAAGAATCAAATTCTCAAATTTCAGAAGCTGGAAACTGCAAATGTTTGGCATTTCTGCTTGTTGATATGATAAAGTACCTTGTTATGCCAAGTATTTAATTTGCTTGATTTGTCAAAAAAAAGTTTTTATCCACACACAGACATTTACAAAATCATGATATTTATCCATTCAGCTATATAAAAATGTATCAACATCACCCACTGCTAATCTCTGAAATATGAAACACTTACTGTATCTGATGCTCATCACGCGACCAAAACAAAGGTTAAAGTTTGAGTGAGTTGTCACAGCAATAAAAGAAAATGAATCCCCCAAAAATCTCAGTTTATCTTTGGTTCAAGCCAAATCACAACAAGCAACTACTGATTCTCTGCCAAGTTTGCCTTTGGGTTCTTGCTGCATCCCAAAGTAATAAAAAAGTGATTATTAGCTGATTTTTGTACATGAGGATCACAGAGTTAAGACTGTGAGTGGGAAAAAAGGGCTCTCAGCAGCTTTGAGAAACACTGCACTGAAACAAATAAAGCGAAAATGTATGCTAAGCTACAAAAAAATCCAATAAAACAATCTGCTGTAGTTTCCTGAAGCTGAGAAAATAATCATGATTATGAGTGTGAACACAGTCGTAAGAAAAATACAGTATTCTGAATCCTCTCTCATAATCATGCAGCCATAAAGGAGAGCGGATGTGAGCCAGAACGCAAGAGAAATGAAGGTGGAGCTTTAGGTTGTTCAAGGTAACACAAATCAACCTAATAGCCCTCTGTGTGTGTGTGTGTGTGTGTGTGTGTGTGTGTGTGTGCGTGCATGTACACACTCCCCTGTTCCCCTCCACCCTGCATCATACATTCATATGCCTCCTGATACTGAGGTCAAAGCAATCACTTTGCTAATACACCGACATATGGACATGTTGCACTAGCATTACCCCACCCAGCCACACACACACACACACACACACACACACACACACACACACACACACACACACACACACACACCCAGTCCCACCACACACACACGCACACCTGCACAGGATGACATAGTCCTTGCTGTACGATGATGTCAGATTATTGATACGTCCCAATAGTTCGCTTAACGCGATGAGGAGAAATCACCAAAAAAGAGACGGAGTGAGGAAGGAGGAGGAAGGCGAGGAGGAGGAGGAGGAGGAGACAAGATGCAGAGTTTGGGGGCAATTAAAAGGCTGGGTAACGAGGCTAATGAGTAGACAGGTGGCCCCATTACAGAAGCAGCCGCACACACTCATTAACACACTCATACACACAAAACCTCCCCTCTGGCTGGGATTAGTGTGTGCACGAGTGTATGTGTGTGTGTGTGAGACCCCCCTGTTTCCCCGTTAATCAGTTGTCACATACGAGACTGGAGGCAACAGGGTGTTTTGGTGCATGTGCATTGTGTGTGCGCGTGAGTGTGTGTGTGTGTGTGTGTGACTGGAGGCAAGAGTGTGAAATCGGAGTGATAAGGCAGTTAACATTCAAACCTCCCCACCTGCCCTGTGCAACCCCACACACATACACACACACACACACACACACACTTCAACATTTGTTTCATTGACTCTGCTCTTGCTTCTCCACTCTTGCGCTACACCTGTATATGTGTGTGTGTGTGTGTGTGTGTGTGTGTGTGTGAAAAAGTCAGCATTTGTTTGTATGAATAAACAGGATAATGAGATCGCTGAGCCAATAGTGGTTAACAGTATACTGTATGTGTGTGTGTGTGTGTGTGTGTGTGTGTGTGTGTGTGTGAAGACAGGAGGCAGAAGCAAGACTAGAAAACACTTTCAAGGTAGTGTCAAGTGTTTGCCGAGGAAAGGAGAAAAAAACAGGCTGATGTGGCTGTAATTACACAGACGTAGATAGGTGTGGTGATGCTTCGCATTTACCCAGAGTGCTCAGCAGATGCACACACAAACAAACACAAAAAAGGAGAGTCACATGAGGAGCACGCTCAATCGTCTGGGTATCCTTGAAAAGTAAAAGCGAGAGGAAAATAAAAAGGAGAGGGAAAGATACCTTGGGTAGGTTGAAAAATTCTCAAGCAACCAAGACACAAAGAAGCACAGAGAGTCCAGGCAGAAACGGAGAGAAAGACAAAGATAGAGAGAGGTGAAGGCGAGGTGGAGAGCCGGGGGGGGAAAAAGCGAGCGAGTAGATGGAGGAGCAAGCGGCTAGAACAGCCCAGTGACATTTGGGAGGTACGTCTGCATATCAATGGGGCTTGTTGGTGGTTATTATCTTTTGACGGAGAAGGGAAAGAGGGGAGACGGGGCGCGACAGCCAGGAGGCCAGTCAGTCAGTCAGCCAGGCCTGGAGAGAGGCCTGGGGCTGGATTTACACTCTCCGGTCCAGGAACTGCAACCTCACCCTGGGGAATAGGAAGGGGACAATTGGCTCTTTAAGAATGGGAGGGAAAAGTGTGAAAAGAGAGGAGTGGGGGGGGATATGAGTGATGTATGCATGTGTGTGTCTGGGTAAGGGGTCCTCCAAGCCCAATTAAGCCTGACTGCATGTCGGAGGGCTGCGCCAAACATGCCCCACCTGTTTAGAGAGGGCCAAAGGGGCTAATGAGCACTGCCTGGAGGGGGAATAGCATGAGTGAGAAAGAGAGGAAAACGGGAAAGAAAATTCCAGGGAATTAAAGAATAAGGACGACATTCCCCAGTTTTTTTGTCCCCCCTGCCTTCTCTCTCATTATGCAGCCACAACTCCGAGACACGATGTCAGAGGGATTTCACAGCTAAAATTAGCCTTTGTTATCATATGCGGTACAGGCTAGATACATGTGACAGGGCGGTGCACAAACACAAACACACACACACACACACAAACACACACACACATATGCAGAGCCTCCAATCAGTCAGACAAAAACAAGAAGGCAAGAAAATTAAAACCAGAAGCGGGTGGAGAGGCATGGGAGCAGGAAGAAGGGGGCATAATGAAATAATAAGAGCCAAACATTGTGCAACAGGAGCAACAACAGTTCTCGAGACAGGACGCCTCTGTGTGTGTGTGTGTGTGTGTGTGTGTGTGTGTGTCGAAGTGCGGGTGAAAGAAGCCCATTGTCTAGCAGTGTAACTCAAGCTCACGGCCCCAGCTTTGCCTCGAATGCGCTGCAAGGCTGTGGCATCCTTCCTTCCTTCCCTCTGTCCTCATTTCCTCCTTCCTCGATTCAATGCAAGCAAACTCAAAGGAATAGTACATTTTGGGAAATACACTCATTTGTTTTCTGAGGTTTAAATGAAAACTTTCTACCACTCGTAAGTCTGTTACGTAAAAAAATATACAGCCGGAGTCAGAAGATAGCTTAGCATAAAGACTGGAAACAGATGGAACAGCTAGCTGGCTCTTTGCGAAGATCACCAAATCCTCAAAACCCAATAATTAACACATTATAACTCATTTGTTTAATCCATAAAACTGTGTAAGCAAGATGAGTTGCTGTTTTCATGGGGGGTTATGTCTTCTCATCACTGTGAAGTTTTATCCAGCAAGGACCTCAGCTCCCAGCCAAAAAAATAATCGACCACATAATCCACCGTAAAACCACAACTTCTACTTGTTCCATTTTGTTTTGTTCACAGATTAAAGAAACGAGATAGAACGTGGTCATTACTGAGATTTAGAGGCTCTGGTTGGCAGATTTGTTACCTTTGGACAGAGCCAGTCTTGTTTCCACTCTTTATGCTAAGCTAATCTAACTGGTTACAGCCTCATATTTATCGTACAAATGTGAGAGTGGGATTGATCGTCTCATTTAACTCTTGGCAGGAAAGCGAATAAGCACAGTTCCCAAATTGTCGAACTGTTCCTTTAATTATCAGCTGACCAAAGGCTTCAAACAAACCAACATTTAAACATCCAGGTGACCTGAGCAGCGAGAGGAATTTAATTGCTTGTTTGATTTGTTCACACTACATCACACACACACACACACACACACACACACACACACACACACACACACACACACACACACACACACACACACACACAGGCACACACACACAATCAACTGGCAGCTGCTAACCCCAAGATTAAGGCCAGTGTGACAGACGTGATTTCAGGCTACATCTGTGGCAGAGAGAGAAAGAGAGCAGAACAAACACAACGCAGAGCGACACGCAGCTAACATACACCGAGCGGCAAATTGTTACTAGCTAGTGGAGAGAAAAAAAAAAAAGAGGTGGACAACAAAAAAGAAAAAAAAAGGAAGAAAAGCAGTGGAGCCACGCACCATCTGTTGGGTGCATATTGACCGTGCATTCAGAGATTCAAAAGGCTGTTAATTCCACACAAAATCCAACAATCTGAGAGGGCGGTGGGGAGCACCTACAAACGCTGTTATTAAACAACCTTTTAATAAAAATTAGAAAACGAAGATGTTTGACTGGGGATGGATGCAAAGTCCCTGCCCTTTTTGATGCGCTGGCCTTTGACTGGAAAGAAGAAAGGGATTTTAAAAAAAAAGGAAAAAAAGCAGATGTTGTGTTTGATGCGAGGCAGGCTTTTAGTAAAAAAGGAACCTGGCCTTTGGTCATAGCTAAAATTGAATTAGATCTCCATTTGGCCCGCTGCAAACAGCTCTGCTCCACCGAGCGCCCGCGTTCTCCTCCACTCTCGGCTCGCTCGTCCCCCTTTTCTCTCATCTGTCTCTTCTTCTGTCCTTCTTTTAAACCATTACGAATGACACTGAAAATAATTGAAAAGCCTGCTCAGTCCGCTGTGAAACTTCAAACCTGCTTTTCGAGAAAGGCATGGGAACAACGAGGGAGAGATAGAGGAGAGACTGAAAAAGAAAAGTGAGAAGGAGAGGGGAGATTCGTTTTTTGGGGGGGGCTGAGCTACTCATTGATATGACAATTTGATTTTCTGGGCTCTGGTGTGAAGCAGCTTAAGAGGGCATCCCTCTATTATAAGGCCTGTGACATCTAGCCTCTACAGCTCTTCAGCCCCCGCCCTGCGGATGTGTGTGTGTGATTGTAAGCTGGTACATGTGTGCCTCTAAGTACATGTGTTTCTCACTGTGTGGATGTGTGTGTCCGTCCCAGGCAGACTCTCCCCCGAGTTTCCAATCCGGGATCACATGCAGGGGAATGTGAAGTCGGAGCAGCTGTCGGCCTGGCAAAGCTCCTCGCCAACCAAGCGGGATAGAAACTTATCAAGCATCAGCACCCCGACACTCAGCACAGCAGAGGACAGGGTACATGCAGGGCGAGTGTGTGTGTGTGTGTGTGTGTGTGTCAGCTTTAATAACCATTGGTGTTGTCAGTAGCTATTAGGCATCGGGCTGAAGACCCCACCCAGAACGATTTAGTCAGGATCCAAAAGCAGGATAAATGTAATTGTCGGTATTTGGAGCATTTTAACATCAATAAATGAGCGCTAAATTAATTTCGAGCCTGGCAGCCTCTAACTGAATCTACAATGCCTTTCACAGTTTGTGCCACCTGGTTGGATTTGGCATGAAATCTGCTCGTTCGCCTTATAGAACTAAACTGGCATAAGGCTGCTGTTCTTCCAGCACAAACTGAACCCAAGCTCTGGGATTTTCTCACTGTGGAAGACGGAGGAAATGGGAAAAACAACAAGTGAAAAGCTGATGGAAAAAAAACATACATCAGAGCTGACATGTTTATCTTATCCAGTAAAATGAAAGTAAACAGAGGCCAGGGGTCAAAGCCAGAGCGCTCCTTAGAGAGAGAGTAATATTAAAATAAAGTCAATAAATGTTCCCTTTATTGGTCATGTGTCACACACTCAGTACAGAAATAAAAAGTTGTTTTTAAGACAGGAACAAGGTCAGGTGTGTATAAGGGACTGGAAAAGGGTGTAACGTGTTGTATGAGGTAATGGAAGTCTTTAAATGTGCGAAATTAGTGAGAAGTTACTGAGAAAATGAGACCAATAAGACGTTTTGGATCATTTGCTTCATCTGAAAAACAAGTATAAGGATATTTCTGGTTTATTATGAGGGTCACTCATAGGTCCTCATTGCTATTGGTAATAACACTGAACTCATCAAGTAAACTACTGAGATCTGGGAAAATGGCATGAAACACAAGCTGTTAGGTTTTAAACAAACCCCCATTGACTAACTTTTTGAAAAAAAATCTCACACATTTTGCCTACAGTCCAAAACATGGTACTGGTTTGAGCCGGGTGGGTGTGGTTTCCACTTACTTTCATGCTGCGTGTACCGACTTGAATCGAGGGCACAGAACCAAAATACCATGTGCGTGAACAGCATCTATCAACAACAGAGACTAAAAATGTCTTGGCTGAAGCTAAAAGGAAATGGTTCTTCACCTTCTGCTGTTCGATTATCTGCTTATACACCTTTGTTTCAGGCCGGACACTTTTCTGGACAGGAAAAGCACAGTTGAAAGTTTTGTAAAAGATGGCTCGGTTCCATTAAGTGTCCCAGCTCGCCCAAATGGTATGAAGTGTTTTTTTACCGTTATTAATTATAGTACCTGCTGCGACAAGCCAAAATGTCAGATTCAGTGTCACACATGTTCTGCCTGGCCTCCATTTAAGTAGGTTTCCTGCCTTTGCTGCTCTGTAAGCATCATGCCAGCACAGCCTGACTGACTTACTGGTTCAGCTCTGACCTATCATTTCTGCTGTCGTTCTTCTCTCTCTCGACATTTTGGGTGTGTTTACTTTCAGTTTTACCTCAAATGAGATAGTCTAGCTTGATTACAACCTGTCTGAGCAACTGATCTCTTGTTTCTCGCCATGTCAGACTTTGTTGTAGTGATGTCAACGTGTGCACAGATCTTAGCAATTACTTGTGTTATCATAACAGATAGAAATGATGCCATAACGAGGCAAATTATACACAAGTTGTATTAAAGTAGATTTATCTTTAAAGAGTTAAAGATTGTATTGCACATAGTTTGGCCGGGTATTTAGTCATAATAGCAAAGTCTTTGGAGCGGATATTTGTCAATGGAATGTCTACAACAGTAATAGTATTAATGTGTGTGTGTGTGTGTGTGTGCCCACAACAAGGCTAACAATACAAGACATTGTCTCCTTGGAAGATATCAAAGACTGTTTGGGTGGAAGTTGATATGTAATTAAATTTATGTGCCCAGCCAGAAGAAACGCGTACACACACAGCACACACACACACACACACAAATAAAACACACCACACACACACACACATGCACGCAGACACACACACACACAGATAAAGGGGAGAGTCAGGGTGAATCCGCGAGAATCCCAAACAAATCCTCGGATCAGATGCTGTGGTAGTGGGTGGAAGGGAGGGGGAAAAAAGAGGGCAAATTATGTGTGAGGATTTTGTCTAAAGGTCAGAGTTAGAGTGTGTAAGTTCATGTGCTGATCACTAGAGAGAGACTGAGTATATTATGGCTAAACTCACAAGAGACCATGTGCCAGGGGAACAATACACTATGCAAATGAAGCTCCTCCATATGGTGAGAGTCAACTGAGCGTTACACACACACGCACACACACACACACACACACACACACACACACACACACACACATACACGCATAGAAACATGTCTACATTGAAGAGCCAAGTGCTTTCCCTCATTTTCATGCTAAATCTGCAAAGCCTTGTAACAGCTATCTCTGCTCGGTCTGCGACTAAGAAAAAAAAAAGGGAAAGAGACGAGAGGAAAACAGAACGAGAGGAGAGGACAAGAGATGGATAGGGAGGGAAGAGGCAGACGCTCAATAGAGGAAATAAGAGAAACCAGCCAATACTGTCTTCTGCTCCTACTGATTAGCATTCAGTAGGAACTGGAGGAAACAGTTAGCAGTCGGGCCCTTATCAGAGCCTGCCTGCATACCTCCCACACTGGGTCACTGTGCTGAAAGCTCACCGTGTCTTTTTTCCCATGTCTTCCCACCACCTATTATCCGTTAATCCACCCACACTGGTTCAACGCAGTGTAACAGGAAACGTTATTAACTGCTGAAAAAAGATCGACCTCGAGACACGTGGGAAAGCTAGTCGCCCGAAGGCCCGCAGGACGAGTCTGTTCGTCTAGCCTACGCCGTGTCGTCTTGCCTGACAGCAGGGCCGCTCTACCTACGCGATGCTTTGGACAGTGACCCTGCAAGTTCACAACCTGTCCCTGGAGGAGTGATGGCGGGACAGAGGGATAAGGAAGAAATAGGAGAGATTGGAGGAGTAAAATATAGACTTCAGTAGAGGTCAGACATGGTTCGGAGCTGAGAATGTGCACCAAAGAGATGCTGCTGTAACAGAGGCATTTTACCAACCCTGTACTTTTATTTTGTAGCGTTTAACCTCCCATGTACTACCAACACCTGGCAGGAGCTTCAAACTCGCAAACATAAATCCTTGTAAAAAGTAAATAAAACCATGTGTAAAGGCTGGAGGTAGCCACCGCTCCCCAGCTGGGGGTTAAATTCCCCCTTAAACTTTCCCCCCTTGATGGTCGTACAGCGGAGAATGTTCCACTGGAATGTGTGTGTGGATCTGTGTACGGTGTGCGTATTGGAAAGAAAAAGGTAAGCAGTGGTGGAATGATGATCTCTGTGATTTCCCCCGGGGCCACATCTGCCCTCGTTGAGCAGCCTCTAAAAAGCCCCAATCCGACATTCCTGGAGCATTCCGCCAGCATTCATCACCCGCTCCAAGACCTCTCCTCCAAACCCCCACGCGTCCCCGCTGTGTGCACCTCTCCCCCTGCACTTCCACTTAAAATCTCTGAAGCTGGATCCAGAAATGTCCAGAATGTCTGCTGTGAGACTTCCCAGAGCCGGAGCGTGATCCCTCCCTCCCTCCCTCCCTCCCTGCAGCACAGGGGTCATTGTTCATCCTCCTCCGTTCATTCCTCATCCATCGCTCACTCCATCTCTTTTCTCTACCTCTGCGGGGATTTGCGGCTCTCTAATAGAGGCATCTACCATGTCCCACTAACTGCTGGAACAGCTGGAGCTGGGATGCATGTGGAGCGCCGCCCGTTCTGTGTGCGTGCGTGTGCGGCTGGGTGTGTGATCGGGCATGCACAGGCGAACATCTGTGCTGAGAGGAGCGATGGGAAATGATGTTGCGAGCGCCAAGCCAGGAATATCTGTCACACTCTGACATGTCAATGCGTCCGGCTGCATGCGCACACGAGCACGCACGGCTGAGGACGGCGGCGCTCAGACGTGCCGACACCCACTGAACACGGCGACGGTCCTGTTTTTATCGCCGGCCATAAATCACCCATCTTTTAATTGTCCCCGACTTCCCCGGTCTGTGACAATCTGCTTCTTGACAAACAGCCCGTATAACTGACAAACGGCGCCCTCGACAGCCGCCGTCCTGCGTAACCGGGACGTTTATCAGGGGCCTCCATCCCTTTTGGAGTGGTTTCTGCTTGGCAAACCCCTGAAAGTTTGATAAGGTGAAGGTGGGCATGAAGCTCCATATTTAGCCACCGCTGTCAAACTCTGATTTAGCACCGCAGGTAATTGCACAGAGTCACAACGAAGCAGGCAGGGAGTGAGTTAGGGGTGTGGGATGGGAAGGAGGGGGAGGTAGGCTAAATTATGCTGAATAGCACTGCAGTGATATCCCCCCTTTGCTGTTGAAACAATGCATCGCCGCCAACCACTTTTCATTGAGACAGCAGCATCAAAGCAAGAATAATGGATCCTTGCAGAAACCTCAGCTCGATAGTTGGAGAAACAAAGCTCTCATTGTAATCTCAGGCTCTCTCCCTCCTCTCGTGCATTCATCCCAGTGTTAATCCTTTTCACATTACTCTGACTCTACTGTAGGCCATTAGAGGAGGAGAATTAGAATTCTACTGTAGATTTCTAATCTGTTCCATTCCGTTCTGCTCCCATGTTCAATCAGCGCTTGGCAGTGGAAGAAAGAAAGTACAAGGAATCTATAAAGAAGTTAGACGGATACATCAGAGCCGTACACGAATGTTCATTGGAAACAAACTCTTGAGTTTAAGTTCTGTCAAATATCAACCCATGTCTCGTCGGACAGTACAGCATTATTCTGAAGCAGTGACACCGGCAGGAATCCGATATTTAGTGTCTCTGAGTGACATTTTAGGTTGAGCTAGTTTAAGGAAACAGACAAAACAATGTCACCTCAAGGTCCATTTAGTTGTAGTAGTTGTTTCTTTTGTTTTGTTCACTGCTGTGAATAAGCTCAACGTCAATACAAACTTTTAAGCCAACATGGACGAGAACTCCTTAAAGAAGGGAAATGTGAACCTCTACCTATCCCTATCCTATGACAACTCCATCATCTGATGAAGAATGTGAAATGGTTAAAATCAATCAAATTTATGTTTATTATCCAAAAGAGGAAAGTCATTTGGTCAGAATTGCAAAGACTACACAGAAGCAGTACAAAATACATCAGGTAAAATAAAGAAAACATGTTAAAAATAAAATAAGAGGGAAAAACAGCAGAATGTCACAGAATGTCGCCAAGTTTATTGTGAAAGATTTACAGCCCTTCAGAATTGAAAGGTCAGACAAACATTCTAAATTGCAGGCTTTTATATATTTTATCTTTAAATTTTGTTTTAATTTAATTGATTTTATTTTGCGTAAGATCAAATTAGATAGTAGAGTCAGTACTGACTTTGTGCCTTGTCATTCCTGGGTCACAAAAACAAATTTAAGAGATGCTATCGCGATCACTGATGAGGCAGAATACATTTCATACTCAGGCTTTGAAAACAAAGGGATGGATTTCCCATCAACTCCATCAAAACAAACTGTGCTGCAGGCTTTGGAATCCATCTCCAATTATCGCTCACATTGTGTGGCTCTGACGTAGAGTTTGACTTTTCCTTTTCTACAAATTCACAGAGAAAAAGTCTCTCCGTGATGGAATTGATTCCTTCTCTAACAATCCCATGTGATTGCTTGAGGTCTGTATGGTGGGCAGTTTGACCGCAGGGTTAAAAAAAAAAAAAAAGTGACCACAGATACTAAACTACAGGATGCTATTGACTACGGCTCCACAGATCCATAGCCAGTGGCCTGGAACAGGCCTGTAGGGGAAAAAAGGCCAGCTGGAAAAATAGATGTGGGAATGTGATGTATAGCATCTTTGAGGCACCAGGGGGGCTTCCGTGATGATGATGAGCATAACGGATTTTACAGGGTTTCCAGCACTGACTGTGGCGACACAGAGCAGAAGTCCCAAATTCGGCTTCGAGGCAGGGTTGAGGGTTTTGTTTGCACAATGTGGAGCAAAGAGGCCAAAAAGCCTGTGTGTCTCTGAGTGTTTACAGGAAGATAATTGAGAAACCTAACAATAAAACCAAAAGAGAGACATAATAAATCCTATGGCTGAGGAAACAAGCCAAAACAGATAAGAGAGTCCTGGTTTGTGTCAGACTAAGGCTAAATATTCTCCACCTCTTGTCTGTTCAGTGCAAACATCTTCACATTTAAGAACAGGACAAGCCAAAAAAAATCCCCTTAATTTGGATAAAACTAAATAAATTGAATTCTTATCTTGTCTTTAAAAAGTTAATGAACAATATTAAAGAAAAAACAGACTGGCGAGGGGAAATTAAGAAATAGCTGTTCTAAGATTAATTTTAAGAAAATTTGTGCTTTATTAGAGTACAGCTGAGAGGATGAGCAAGGATTCAGCTGTGGACTGGAGGGGAGCAACATGATTCAGATTTGAGCGACGAGGACACCTCAGCCTTAACAGCAGACATTCAGTCTGAGAATTCAGGCTCACATGTCTGTACTGGATGACCACATTACTAATCACCCCTGCAGGAGGCACATTTAAAGGGTCTAAACTATCGTTCAGCCTGAAGCTTTTGAGCCGCTGGCATCCATTATGTGATTATAAGAGTATTCACAGATCTCAAGGGGCAGCCGTAGGTGTGCCAGGTATGGCCCAAGGCCTTCACATATGATTTCTGTGATACCTATCTGAGGGTCTGAGGGTGCCTTGCTCAACGGGGTGCCAGCTTTACAGGGGGGGGGACATGACCACGGGCCTTCTAGCTGAAGGCCAATTTTCCCTTTTATTATAACTGTGGGCATTTTTGCTTTATATTCAACAGACCTGGGTTTATTAACCCTTTTATGTGGGGTAATTCAGCTTTAGTGGATGCACAGACAAATTAGGGTCATTCTTTGTATACAGATGAAGCCAATACGAGACTCCATCAGTAGCACTACAAGCTACAGCTCAGACCATTAGTTAATTCATTGATTACTCAATAGATAGTTAAAGAGTACTCCATCAATTTAGCATTGCACTTATATAACATTGTTGGACTCATGATGGACAATTAAAAGAAAAAAAAAGGATGCAGCACAACCAGATGTATTGTCTTTTTTATACCATGCATTCTTATTCCTTGTCAAAACCTGCCACCTACATTACCCACAATGCAACGCGACAACTGACAGTTTAGCCGGAGATTCAGGTGTGTTATGTAGGTCGTGGCTAATGCAGCCTCAAGCCACTGGTAGACAGTTTTGCTGATTTTCTGACATGCATAAGATTAATTGATTATTGAGAAAACAAACAGAAGATTGATTGATAATTTGTTAGAGGTTTTAGGACTTTCTTTCTGTGCTTCACTAGTCTCAAGAATGACCAGAGAAGAAGATAATTTCATGATGTGCCAAAAGTTAGGCTGGAACACCAGAGCAACAGGAGTTTTTTATGAGGAGTTGAGTGTTGTAAAAAAACCAAGAATTATTGAACACAATATTGTATTATACTGTATACTATTCTATTCCTACTCTTCTTTTTTCCTCTCCTCTGGCATTAGTATCCTACTCTAGGAACCATTCAATACGACTCTGTCTTATGGCTGCGTATACAAAACCTTCGCCAAATGGATTTATGTGACCTGCAGGGCATCATCTATGTTCCCCTGCTCTGTTATCATGCTCCTGCTGGTATCTGAACTCAGTCAGCATAAATGAAAATATCTGGGCTCATGTCCCTACCTTGAGGGGAAACCATTAGCTGCCATTCAGGTTTGCGCAGTATGAAAAACAGCTTCCACAGACTAGTCTTAGCCAGACGGTAAACACAAAGTCTTAATTTGGTTTTGCCAGGGCTGCGGTGTTATTGTTATTTCACTGTGCCTGAGCAGCTGTATTACATTATTCTGCTTACTGTCAATCAACTGACACTCACAGGAAGACAGAAGTCTCTGCCAGGAAAGAGACCCATAAAAACATGACAGCACCTTACACACTTTTAAATCCATGTTTTTGTATTCGGGATGTATGTTAGTCAGGACATAAATCATAAATCAAGGTGGATTTCACACCATAAATTCCATATTTTGAACAATGAGGCAATTTATGAGTCCTAAATTCACTAAAGACAGGCGGGGTGGACAATATGGAAAATAATATGATGGTATTATTGATGATGATGATGATATATATTCTTGACAATATGACAAAATACAAATAGCTGTTGAGCTCAAATGGGTGCTTCTGCTCGAGGTAGTGAAACAAGTTGTCCTGTCCCCTTTTGCTGTCACAGTCTTCTTGCACTTCTTCTTATTACCGTAATTTGTTGCACATCTGATATTCGTAACCAAACCACTTCCACACTACTGTAGTCCCTCCCCTTTTTTGGAACCAGCTCCTCCACTGTGGAGCCGGTGGCAATGTTAAATTTGCTTTCAGGCATGTGTCCAGCCATCACCATGATATGAATTTTATCCTATTAAAAATCATACCAGTATGACAGTGTGCAATTTAATGAGGCACACCCCTGGCAGGCGCAGTGTTTCCCCTATATGTGCTGCTGCAGAATTATGAACGTTGCTGCAAAGATTTCACATGATCATTAATGTCAATGGGCTACTAACGCTTTTCCTTTACATACTGTGCAAAAATGATAACACTCTACAGCTGGTTCGCTCCTTCTCTTTCAAAGGACAACTACGCGAAAGGTACTGTTATTGGAATAGCAGAGCTCCTTTAAGGAATGGGGTAGTGCGTAATGTGCGTGAATAGCGAGCGTGTGTTTGAGTGGGTGAGAGAGTGAGTGGCAGAAGAGTGACATGAATGCGAGCAGAGAAGACAAAAAGGTTAGCAGTGAGTTGTCAATCTGACAGTGAATGTACAGTACAGGCTACAGTGCGTCAGTTAATAAATGCTGCAGCTTCTCAAGAGCGAGAGAAGTCTCGACTGTTGTTTCGCCAAATGCTGGAAAAGTGAAAGGAGTTAGTCCGTGCAAACATCTCCCCTGTGTTTCCGACTAAAGCCTGGAAGTTGAGCGGGAAAGGAGTGCGTTTTTTTGGCTGCTCTGTTAGGTTGACCGACCTGAGGCTACAGGGAGAGCATCTGGCCACTCGCATACGTGAGAGCACTGCCGAATTCAGAAGAGCCCTGGAGCTCTTCTCCCAAAGGCCCAAAAACCAAAATGTGCACAGGGAGGATGAAGCCAGTGTCACTGAGTTTGAGAAAATGTTGGTGTAGAAGTCATTGTGAACATTTGACTTCTTTTCATAAATGTGGAAGAAATTTTGATATTAATTTCTACAGATAAATGTTAAAAGCTTTAAATTAAGACAAACATTAACACTCATATTGTCATTCACGTGAATAATAATATGTAAATTTCCCCACTGTGGGACGAATAAAGGTTTATCTTATCTTATCTAAGGGCCGGCATCACATTCACATGCTCGGCACCTTTACTGACTTTTACTTTTGCACCTTGAAAATAAGGATAAAATTCAGCCTAGCTTTAATTTTCCAACAGTGTTCAACTTTCCTACAGCTAAATATACTTGAATCCCTTGAAACCTACGTGCTTGAAAGTGTTTGGACATCAAATAAGGTGTGGTGAGATTCATTGCGCTCACTGTCGGAAAAATAAAAATCCCAAAAAAGCCTCTCTGATACCTGTAGCTCTTTCCGGCTCCCAGACACACGAATGCACAGAGTGAGTCCGGCCTGATCCGGTCTGATCCAGTCCCACGCCGGCCCACTGTGCAGTGGAGGTCAAGGACACCCCAGTGCAACCTCCACCTGTCAGCGGAGGTTGGCAGGGGAGGGATTATGATGCGACGCGGGGGACAGATTAAAGGGCGACACAAACAGAGATCTGGAGTGCCAATCTGCCGAGCGACGGGGGATCCCCACTTTTAGAGCGAGGGTGGATGAGAAGTGATCGATGTCACATGCACACACATAAAACGCGCTCACACACACACAAGCTGGCATGAACGGTCACGTATACACAAAGAGGCAGATGCTCGAACAAATGCCTTACAGTTGCACATTAGACGAGTAATTTAATTTGAACCCTTCCTCTCGGTAATGTCCAAGTCTGTTACCTCACCAAACAGCCCTGAGTCATGACAAATAGAATCACAAAGTACTGCTGATACAAACTTTGCTATCTTGGCTGTAATGCGCTGTAGTTTGAATGCACTACAGCAAGTAATAAGCCTTGGGGCCTGGATGTGGTGTCTGGGCTGTGAGGCTTTTGAACACACTGCCTGAGGAGCTTAGGCTGGGAAAATTAGTGCCACCTTTGGATCCACTTGTTAAAACATAGTTTCCCAGGCATGCTTTCACATTATCTAGTTTTAGTTTGATTGTAGCTGTGTTCTCCTGTAGTCATGGCGTTAATTCATGTCTAGCAGTTTCATCTCATTATACTATTAATCTTAATGGCTTTCCTTCCACACTGTTTTGCAAAGCTCTTAAACGTGTTTTGAAAACTGCTCGAAAAGTGGAGTTTACTGTAATTCAAGTCTTGCTGCTCAAGTAATTGTCTAAATTGGAATTCATGAATATGAGAGGAAACATTTTATTTCGTCTCCGCCGCTATCTGACAGCTTAGCGCAGCAAAGAGCACAATCAGTGCCGGATGGCACAGCATTAATGCCGGTTGTTATAGGGGAAAGCATTTCAGTGTAACAACTTTCACTATAAGGTGATTCTGCGTCCAAATGCTGACATCAGTGGAAAATGTGCACTACACACACTTAGAATTTGCCACTTGGGGAAAGGGAGGTTGTTGCTGTTGGAAACTGTTAAAGTTAAACACACACAGGAGTAAATGTGCACGAGAGCGAGAGGAACGAAATCCAGATGAGTTAATAATAATACTCTTTGAAAATATGCACATGTGCAAGAGTGAGCGTGTTGACTCACACACCAATTCTCACGACTACACACGCACAGGAACTCCATACAACAGACACACATGCAGAGACACGTGCAGACACACCGACTGTCCCTGGCACAGACCTGTTATGTCCTGCGCCCTTATCGTCTAAGATGTCCAGCTTTCAACAGGCCCTCATATTCTCCCTCTGTTTCTCTCTCTCTTGCTTCCTTGTGCCTTCTCTCCATCTCCCTTCCAATTTGCCACCATTCAGAAAAGCAAAATGTGAAAAACACGCTCGCCTCCAAACACTGATTTAATTAGCTGATTTAATTAACTGATTACCAAACTTCCATCTCAATGCTACAAACGGCAGCCAGCATTATTAATCTTTACAGCAATACTGCTGCACTTCCCACTCACTGCTGAAGCTGTTGCACTGAAGGAAACAGGACAGCTGCCCTACTTACACACCACATGTATGCTATATACTTACAATCAAACCACTGTAAAACTCAAATGCACCAAGTATGATATGTACCAAGTGAACATGCACACACACACACACACACACACACACACACACACATCAGTGTGCTTCAAGTCAGATGGGACAGATGCTGTGAAAAAAATAAAAACACACTTTGGTTCAGAAACTGTCCCAGTGGTGCCCATAAGCTGTCACTTCTGTTCTCCTGCTGCGATTAATTCTGTAACAGTGTGTGTGAGTAAGTGAGTGTGTGTGTGTGTGTGTGTGTGTGTGTGTGTGTCCAAGTCAATGTCTGTTGTCTTTCTCTAACAAAGGAAAAAGAGGGTCCCAGTTAAATTAGCAAGTTTCATTCCATCAATGTTCATCATTATTTCATGGACTCCTGAATATTTTATACCCTATGAGTGTGTGTGAGTGTGTGTGTGTGTGCGTGTCTTCCCGCCTTTGTGTATGGCCTTGCACATGTGTGTTTATGACTGTGCAAGTCTGCATACTGCAACTGCTGTACTGCGAGTGTGTGTGCCGGGACATTAAGTATTAACTGAGCTGGGGGGCTCGGAGATGAACGTCCGGGTCCTCTACTATCCCAGCATGCTCCGCTGCTCTCCTGTCTCGCCTTTCCAGGATAGGAGCCTGGGGAGCTGTCAAGATGCACTGCACTGCTTTCTGTGTGTGTGTAAGTGTGTTTATGTGTATGTGTGTAAGTGTGTTTATGTGTGTGTGTGTGTGTGTGTAGTGTCTGAGAATGGGAGGCGACTCATGCAAAACCCAGATGAGTTAATAATGCTGTTTGAGAATCCCTCTTCAAACACACACACATTCTCAGACAGACAAGTGCATCCTCTCTCACACACACGCAAACAGGCACACGTGGGACGCTCCCTCCCTGCATGACATGTTCTTGTCTGTCCCCTCCTATTCCCTCGTCCTTTTGTTTCACGGGCGGCGGGGAAAAAAAAAAAGGGAAATGAGGAAAACACAGAAGAAAAGACAGCTTGAGGAGCGAGAGACGAGGGAGAGGAAAGAATGTGTCTGTTTCGACGGAGCGCTGACATGAAGCAGGTGTCGCCAGTAAATTTCCCAACTGCCATCCCTCCCCTCCTCCCTTCCTCTCGATCCTACTTTTTCTGCGCTTTTTACCTCGGCGCCCTCCGTTCCTCCTTGTTCGTTCTTCCTATCTGGGTCATGCTTTCTTCTGTTTCCCTACCGGTGTACAGGTACAGAACAAGGCGAGAAAAGCAACAGCAAAAGAGGAGGGAGGAAAAACTGAGCTTTTGACAAAATATCCATGGAGGAGAGTCCAGCACCCCCACGTCTCCAATCGCCGACAGTTCTTTTACCAAGTCCACGAGCCGAGACAATTATATATCTGTGTGTCTGTGTTCTGGTTGCCAGCCTGAGGAGCAGAGCAGCAGACTCTGGCTGGCGTAGCGGTGATGGAAGCTAGATTGTTTTGGCTGTTGTTGTTGCTGTGTTGGCCTTCTGGTTAGTTAAAGAAAAACAGAAGAAACAGAAAAATGAGATGATAAAGAAGGAGGAGGAGGAGGAGGAGGAGAAGAAGAAGAAGCGGACTAGCTGCTTTCATGTCGACATCAGGGGCTCAATGCACTGGAGACCAGAGGGACACACACACACACACAGATGAATATACACACACTTAGATGTGCGGGAGGAAGCAGGGCACTGGGCTGGAAACACAGATTTTCAACAGATTGTAAAACTGAAGACCACTCGGGGGATTAGAAGGAGAGGGGGGAAGAAAGAGAGAGAGAGAGGAGGGTAACTGGAGGATAGAAAAAATGAATTAGAGAAAACAGGCGGGTGGGTGGTGGAACGTGGAGAAACACCTTTCCTGATGACTCCAGAGTGCACCAAAGAACCGACACACACACACACACACACACACACACACACACACACACACACACACACACACACACACACACACACACACACACACAGGTGCTGTTTATGGGCTTGGCTCCGCTGCAAAGAAGAGATAAGGGACTGGAGGGAGAGGACGGCAGAAAAAAAAAACAGAAGTAGGAGGATTGGAGAGAATACAAAATGATGGGAAATTAGAGAAGAGGTGCTTCAGAGGCGAGAGAGATCACAAGAGACAGCTCAGGGAAAACAACATCCTGCAGGTGATCACACCACACACACACACACACACACACACACACACACACAGGCACTATACAATGTTCACACTTATAAAGAAATCACACAAATCCAAACTAGTCCCACAGGCTGCATGAATGGAAGGAAGGAAGAGGCCAATCCCATCTGGGATGGTACAAATGTCCCAACAGGGGGATAACAAATACACACACACAGAAACACACACATGCGCGTAAACACACTGCAAAGGAGGACAAACACAGACACAAAGACCTTCAGACCTTCAAAGTCGAGTTAACATTTAACTAGTTTAGTAAATCAACACCAGCATAGTAAATCAACACACATGGAGCGTGTGTGTGCGTGCCTGCGTGTGCACGGCTTGGGGATTATGCTTGTGTGTGGAAAGCCACAAGGACAGTACAGTTTGTTTGATTAACAAACCTGCATGACACAACTTGGAGTCCTGTGACAACAGAACTGATTTAGACAAACAGACAAAGCAGGTCAGATGAAAAAGGGCTTACCTGTTGCAGAGGAGGCCACGTTGAGGATAAGGATCGGGACGGCCATGAAAAATACAAAAAGAGAGAGAGAGAGAGAGAGAGAGAAGACAGTAAGTAATGAGTCGCATTGGTATGGGGGCGGCACAACATGTCCTGATAACAGAGTGACACTGTGTAAACATTAGACAACCATATAAAATCCCTAAGCAATCACACCGTCCGAGATCAATAGCTCAAAATGCCACTCTGTGGCTCATTTAAGGGACGCAGAAGAATTAATTTGACAGACTGACAAGTGGGGAAAAAATGAAACGGCGAGACGGGCCGACAGGCACAGAGACAGACAGGAAAGAAAGGCCAGTTAGAAGGACAAATTGATAGGTGGATGACCTATTTATTTGGCAAAAGGACTGACAGGCAGGCCAGCAAGCGGACAGGTAGACAGATGTAGAAATTGGAATAAGAGAGAGAGAGAGATGGACAAGTAGACATATTGACATGTTGGGCATGACAGAGACAAAAGAAGGGAGTGTGCAAGCACGGGGACAGGAATGCCTGACACCTCATTATAAATGAATGAGGGATGTGTGCTCAAAGAGGATGACGCTCAGGGGAGAAACACACAGTGAGAAATCCCCTCCCCAAAGTAGACGACCAGATGGACAGGTAGAGACGAGGGAGAAGAGGTAGCAGAGGAGCGATCCCCCTGTTTGCTTTTCTCTCCCTCCAGGTCTTCTGCTGGTAAGGGCAGAGCGTCAGAAAGCAATCCAAGCTGGACACGCACTCCTTCACAAGCAGGTATGTAGAAAATACAGGAGAAGGTGACAAACATGGAGAAAAAGTGCGAAAACAGAAGAGGGAGAGAGTGTGTGTGTGTGTGTGTGTGTGTGTGTGTGTGCCAGTGCCTGAAATAAGCCTGATGGCAGCTGTCAGCTTCTATCTGATGGAGGGGCGAGGAAAAGCAGCAGAGAGAGAAACAGAGAAGGACGGAGAGAGATGAAGAGATGACAGCATGAGCACAGGTAAGAAATGGAGAGACGGGGGAAGAGACATGCAGAAACACTGAGGGAGGGACAGAGAGAGATACAAGAGGAGGCAGAGATAGCATCTCTTATTCCACAGGGACCACATCCTATTCTAGATATCCACAGCAGTCGACACTGTCAGGAACCATATGCGTACGTGTGTGCATGCGCGTGTGTGGTGGCAGGTGAGCACGCAATGTAGTCACACAACTTTCACCTCAAAGCTAAATTAATCAAAAAGGAGATGTGGCAAAGCTGACAGCTAACGTGTGTACGGTCATACATATGTATTAATGCATTAAAATGCAACGTCGCTATCAAGCCAACACACAAACTCAAGCTCACAGATGGGTGGATACGAGAGTGGGGAGCAAACAACACGAGCTAACCTCAATTCAGTCAGGATGGGAGAGAGTCAATGAGAAGATGGTGAAAGTGAAGCATCAAGCTGCTTTCGCTTGTTGATTGAAGGATAAATCTGGCTTATTACAACTCAGGTCTTATTTTCGCCCACATTTTCCCACGACGGTTATGATGAAATTGTCCAACGGGGCAAGAAAGGATCAGTCAAACCATCACAGAGGTTGCAATCGAGCAGCTTAACCAGATTATCTAAAGCACTTTATTTAGAGGCAAACCTGAAAGTGAGCACACCTGAAATGAAATAATCCCTCACCGCACTTGTAAAACTAGAAAGTCTGTAAACCAAGATGTTTACAGTCAACACACTGAAAGGCGGCATCCTGAATGACAAGTAAGTTTACTTTTTGTACCACTGCTTATATGAAAAAAAGTAAAATTTGATAAATTGCCTCTAGTGATTTCACTTGAGTCAGCATCATGGTTGAAGCGAGTTCACCTGACCCCCGGAGTCCGTTTTCCATCTCTGCTTAAGGCCAGCAGCTTGAGGCTGCATCAGCTGATACCATGTCTTTTTCACAGTGTGGGATTTCTATTTTTAGTTTGGCAATTATTTTATCATTCGCTCTCATTTTCTGTTAATAAATAATCTGTTTGGCCGACCTGGGAGTTTGCTTAAAACCTGTATGATCTCCCTGCTTCCGTTTCTTGCCTTGTCGATTTAACCCAGTTCAGATCGCAGCATTTAACTCGGTAATGATGACCACAACTACATAAATTACATCCTTTAAGCTTTTAAGTGTCCGTCTTAACTTGTACGTTCTAGCAAACATATCGTCATCGGCGCTGCTTCGATACGACACTGTAGAGCCTCCACTGTGTTCCCTGTTGTGAAATGAAACCGAACAGTGTGACTAAATATAGCTCTGGTATTTTTTCAAATGCATAAATCTAAACAAAAGCTGTAGTACAGGCTGTTCTAAGTAGGGTATTCCCGTTTTAAGAATATAACAAAGTACCCTCATCCATTTAAAATTGAAATTACAACTTTTTCTGATGACTAAAAGGAAAAGATTTGACCCCCCGTGATCCTTGTTTCTTTGTTAGTCAGATATTTGTAGCTGGAGAGGACTTCCTCAACAGCTAAACAAACATGAAGCATCAGCATCTGCTGCGGATGTGGATCATTGCACTGATTACCACACTCCCCTTAGAAATTGGGCCTGTTGTCGTCCTAATGTACAACAAAGGATTATCCCACTATTTATGAAATGAGATTCTGAATAATTAACATCCCTTTTTATTTAATTTCTCCGCTTTACAATACGGTTACTTGAAACGCTAATTGAACCGCCGTGACTGTTTTCTGAATACGTTCCTGCTTTATTCATACTGTTCGGTGTTTGTGTGGCTGAGAGTGATGGCGGTCGGATCTCATCCTCACTCCAAAACGATTCTCACTTCAGAGGTGCAGTGAGACGTGCTCAGCCCGCCCCCTCAACAAGGTCCTGGTCTGATTGTTTTGGTCCCAAGTGAAATTACACGGCCCAATTTCTTATACGGCCCAATAAACTGAAATAAGGGAAAAACACTTCTAGTTTGAAAAAGCTGCTTGAAGTGATTTAGCTGCAAAAATGACCTCAGCTGAGGAGGCAGACACAAGCTGGCGGTCTTCACATCGGACTAGTGACCCAGGAAATACCGCAATCAGTGTGAAATGTGTAAAATAAGTTGGTGAGAGGAGACTGACCAAGTAAATCCAGCCTGCAAGATAAAATGCAGGACAAAGCAGCTCTTTTTCATTTGGCAAAACCACTTCACTCCACTTTGCCACTGCTGATATCCACTCTGCATCACAATGGGATTGTAACACAAACACAATTGCTTTGTGTATGTAAAGAGGGGACAACACACCCATTACTGGTGTGATGGCACTACACTCAATTCAAACCTGCAGTAACTGATTTATGACCCACTAGAAGTGTGTGACGCTGTCTGTATCTGCAGAGACCTTGCCCTCTCCCTCTGCCTTTTCTCATTCTGCTTTTAATAAATAATTCGAATTTGTGTAAGCGCTTTTCCTCAGCATCTAATCATATGTTTAACACAGACTTGGACAGAAAACCTCAGGAAGATAACTTTGACTGGTTTGTGTTTTATTATTTCTCACGACTGCAACCTTCCTGTCTCAAACCTGCCTCTACATTGGGACTGTGCGATGAATCATATAAAGAAAAGGCAATTCAATACTGACTGCTGCTATTTCCAAATCACCTGAGGCTGTCATTTTTTTTTTTATTAAAAGCAAAAAATGTTTCAGACAGCTTCCTACACAACTTAATTTGGTGCTGTGAAGAATCTTCTGGCCAGTAAACAAAGATACATGCAGGAGAAAATCCTTCAGTTCATTTAACCCAAGCAAATCCATCTCATGACTGCACTTTCATTTAATCATTGTGTATTATTTTTAAGCAGTGAAATTTGAATTTAAGTGTGTAAAAAAACTGTGTCGAAACGCAATGCGACTCATGCCAATGTGCACAATTCATAATAGATAAAACTAGAAGAGTGCTCTCAATAGAGTGTAAATCTCCACCAGGCGTACAAATCTGGACAGGAACAATTCCAAAACACCTGAGATGTAATTGCAACGGTTATATGCAGGCTCATTTCTTGGCTCCAAGTTTCCTCAAAGCTGAAGCTGTGTATTGTTGGTTAAAATGTGAAAACAGCGTCAGGTTAGGTGTAAAATTATGAATGACTTAAGTGTTGATCATACAATATTCATCAGAGTTCATGAAGAAATAGATCAGGAAAAAAAGGAAAACTGTACACTGCACAGAAAGTTTGCTCCTTTGCTGCTTGACGCTTTGAATTATAATACATCCATGTTTGAAAAGCCTGGACAAGAGCGAACCGATGTAGACAGTCGCTTCAGTGTTGCAGTCACAGGAGCGTGACGCTGATGTGAAGTTGATGTGATGTTGTGGTCGAGACACATGACCGCCACGTAGGAAACAGGATTCCAAACCGAAGCAGTAACTATTGAACAGAACAATCAATAAAATACGTTTTTCCAAAATTGTGAATCGCTGCAAACCACGACAGATCCTTGAGCATATAGTCATAAATGCGCACAAAAAATATTGCTGATTGGTCCAGTGGTGTGTGAGATTAGCTGTGGACAGTTGCACATACAAATCACATGAGCAAATGTACAATCCCCTCCGGGTTTACGCCTGGCAGAGATAACTAACCTTTTAACTACCCCTCAGGCTATTACTGCCCCTTAAATAATCTTACAGATCTCTTTAATAAAAATATGAAACGTACAATACATTTTAAATCATTGCCATGCATGACACATTTCATTCCGTTGGCTGTTTTGTGATCTACAACCCTCTGTGTATGCCTGCCAAAGTTAACCCACTGGCAACAGAATTCCCTCTCTGAGATTTGTTGCAGGAAAAAAAAGACAGGTATAGATGTCGAGTTTGGATTTAAAATAATAAATCCATGGTTTGAAAAAGCAGACAGCTGCTCTCACAAAAAAAATAATGGCAGAAGAAAAGGAAGACAACGTGAAAACAAAAGATAACTTGTGAGTATTTTACAGATAAAAACCGTGATCAACGCATCATTTTCTTATCTCCAACAGGATATTTAAGGTCTTGGAGTGAAACTCTTCATGCAGTGTTTCATTACCATGATAATGCTGTCAAAACCGATGAATCAAAGAACTGTTTATCTGAATTTTGTGGCTGGGAGTGTGTTGTAAAGAAAGTTGTAAAGGGTATTGTAATGGACCCCTGTGTGCAGTTGTTCACTTGAAGCACTTCAGACAAGGCTCCAAAAGGCCAGAACACCATGTCCGACCTTTTCACCCCGACACACACACACACACACACACACACACACACACACACACACACACACACACACACACACACACACACACACACACACACACACACACACACACACACACACACACACACACACACACACACACACACACACAGTCTGTGAAACGCCAAAAGGCCTGACCTCTTTACGCTGATTAACATTCCATCAGGGGAGGAGGGGGAGATGAAGAGATACTCTCCCTCACCTTCTTGCCCTCAGTTTTCTTCCCTTTTTTTAAAACTACACTTTCTTTTTACCCTCTTTACCTCCAACTGTTTTCACCCCATCTCTCCTCTCTCTCAGTTTGCCTACTCGAGCACAATTATCCCTCCCTTTCAATTTCCTCCTCCATTGTGCTTTGATTAAGTCCTTGCTCTGTTTTTCTACCTCCATCTCCATTTTCTCTTGCGGTAAAGTTAATGTGTCTGTGCATGTATGTGTGTGTACGTTGTTGAGGCATGTCCCAGCAGGCCCTCCGTTACTCAGCTCACAGGTTAACAAGAACTTGACTGACTCACCACATTGGACCGAGTGTGCGCACGTAATTCACATACTGACGAATGCTTGAAAAACAAATGCATTTCCATGTATCTGCAGCTCCTCGCACAATGAAAACATAAGCTGATACACACACTTTCACACTCTGGCAATCAGGATGACAAAAACAAAGAAATAACTAGGTGTTTCATTAACTATTCCTCACTTCCACTGCTTTATTAAGACCTGTGACTCATGTACGTCTCCACACCTGCTCTCTGAAAGCTTATTTGAGGTCGCTGGTGTGCACTGGCACGTGGCGGCATGTGTGTGTGCCTGCCATGGCGAAGCGTAGCCCAATAAAGACGGTGAGTGTGTGGACATGGTATTTGACTCTCGACATCCAAACACTGTGGTTTGCGGACACGGAAATACCCGTGCCAAATTTTTGACGGATTGTCAGTGGGTGCAAGTCCTCCTCTGCGCAGTGACAAAACGCACTGGGTGTTTAATTAATTAGTAAGATTGAAGTTAGCAGAGTTCTTGGATTCACTGTGTTACAGATGTGTGTGACGTCTGCCACCATTTACATACGTTACATGTGGGTGAGAAAATACTGAAAACGTGTTCAACTATAACGCAGTCGAATACAACACTCTCACTAAATACAGCGTCAAACATTACCAGAGTTAATAAACAGCTGTCTGCCACAGTGTCAAGTAGAATTTATTGAAGAGTTTTTGCACTAGCTTGCATGAGATTATGTGTATCTAATAAACTTGTAAATGTAATTAGTGTGAGCTGCCTTTTTATCTCTTAACTTTATATCCTACTTCAGGCCATACAAAAAGTACATTTCAAACAGTGATATCTGCTATTTGACATTAAATATCACGTCTGAGGTTGACATCAAACCATGAAGTCAATTAATTGACTGATATCAAATTGATTGTACACCACTTACTATTTCTTTCTTTCTTTATCTTTATGTGTTTATAAACTAAAGTTCTTTGGGTTGTGGATTGTTGGCCAAAAAAAAGAAGCAAATTTCAAGAGGTCACCTTAAATTTTAGGAAATTATGATGGACATTTTTCACAATCACCACCATTACTGGACATCACTGGTGGCAGTATTAGCTGAGAGCATGTAAATATATATCATCACTATGTAAAAGATGAAAAGGTGACTGAAGTCTTTAGTAGCCAAAATGAAAGCGTGTCCTCTGGCAATGTGAAAAACTACAGGGGAACAAGAATGAGCTGATAAACTTATGAAATTTGGGTTTAACCACTTATACCTCATGATCAAGTGTTTTTACATAAAACCAGATTATTTTTTTCAAGCAATAAACATCAAGACCTGCTTGTTGAGCGAGGTTAAGGCGGGGTGCCCTGGTAGCCCATCTGGTGGAGTGTGCACCATCTTTTAAGATCGAGTTCTCACTGCAGCGACCCGGGTTTGATTCCAGCCCGAGGCCCTCTGCTGCATGTCATCCCCCCCATCTCTCCCCCCTGACTTTCCTGTCTCTCTCCAGCTGTCACTACAGCAAATAAGGCAAAAAAAAAAAAAAATCTTAAAAACTAAAAAAAAAAAAAAAAAAAAAAGGCGAGTGAAAAGGCTTACATACATAGATGCCCACACAAACAAGGTGAGTCACAAAAGAAGAAATCTCCTCCCTTCATACAGAAAGTAAAACAACCACAAAAAAAACAGACTGAGGCGAGCGCCACACAGAGCGTGACAGACTTTCAGTTATGACTTATTACTTGAGGGAGAAAAACAAATAAACGACGGAATAATGAAGAGACGAAAGGCAGATGAAAAGCAACCTGGCACACCTATGAGCAATGCATCTTTACAAGTCAGGCAACCATGTATACAAGACCACACAACCACAGGTCTGTATAAACCGCTCACACAAAGACGGAGAGAGAGAAAAAAAAAAAAAAAAAAAAAAAGTGTGTCTATCTCTGTGCGTGTGTGTGTGTGTTTGTGTGCAGTTGAGTGTGAGCCAGACTCCAGCTGAGAAGGGAAGCAATAGCAATTCCCACTGACCTGAAAACTAGCTTGCCAGCCACCTCAAAATACAGAGGAATGGGGGAAAAAAAAAAAAGAGGGAGAATGTCAGTGAGCACGAAGGCGATGAAAATACAGAAGGCGAGATTTAGAAATACTGGTGAGTGGCTGCAGCGTAGGAAAGATTTGAACACACACACTCACAAAACACACGCCCAGGTGCAGTGAGGGATTACGGGAAGGAACAGGCCTCGACACCCCTTTGTAGCTCGAGTGAAAAGAATGAAGGAAAGATGAGATCGAAAGAAGATGGATCGACAGAAAAAAGGAGGCCGGGATCATGTGTGTGGCATCTGTACACACCCAACAGGACATTAACAAAAAAAAAGGACTGTGTGTTAGTGTTGAGAGTGACTCTATGTGTGTGTAGCTGTGTGGGAGTGTTTTTTTTTTTTTTTTTTGCTTTTGTGACTCCAGAGGTTCCCCGCGGTCAAGAGCGGATCCTCTTTCTCTCTCGTGCCCTCTTTTCATACACTCGTTCCCCCTCTTTTTTTTATACACTCACTCCTCGTCCCCTCCCTCTCTTTTAGCGCAGCGCTGAATGGCCCTCTCTCTCTCTGATGAGTGACTGATGAATGAAGTAGCTCTTTGAAGTCAAGAGTCACAGCAAGGCTGGTCAAGCGTGAAGAGATGCCGGACAAAAGACGGCAGAGAGAGAGAGAGAGAGAGAGAAGGGAGAAAGGAAGGAAGGGAGGAAGAACGGGACGGGAGGGGGGGTACATTCGACAGGGGAAAACGTCAAACAGCGAACATCCATAAAGTCAGCAAGGGGACGGAGGCTGAATGTGTGTGGCGGAAAAGAGAGAGTGTGTGAGAGACAGCGTGGTCTGCATTTTTGCATGAGCGCCTCGGGGTATTTGCATTGTTGTGGCGCTCAACATGCAAAAGGCCAGCAGCACGCAAGTGGGAAATAACCCAAGTCATGACGGACTGACATCTTTCTGGAACAGGCCTTCTGGACTACAGGGGCCGGCTGGAGGTCTTTGGGTTTTTTTCAGGGGCCTCAAATGCCTTTAGTCTCCTTCTTTTATTGCTATGGACACAGAAGCCAACAGATTGCTTATGGGATAGATTTTGTGAAACATTACTCCAACAGTGCCCCTGTCATTTTATTACTTTTGGTGATTTTCTAGTCGTGTTTGTAGCATTAGAGTCATTGTTTTAGTTTTCTAATACCACATGCAAATGATTATGATTAGCATTTTATTCTTATGACCCTGGTATTTTTCTTTTGTTTATATGTATTCACAAACTAATTTAAATAGATTTTTTTTTTTTTACTTCAATCGCACTCCCTCACTGCCCCTTTAGTAAAGAATATGAATTTTGTTTGCAATAGGATGTCAGTAAACGTGTTTTTAACTGACATCTCTGGTCAAAGAAAGCTTAAATTAAACAGAAAAATCGACTGCAATTTACTCGGGGAACAATGTCTGGCCTCACCTTGTGTAACAATAAGCAATTCACCTCTGAAAGTTTCTCTGCCTAAAATGCTCCTTGCCGGCGGGGTCGCATTTGCTGGAAAACTTTTGAGCTACAACCAACAATTTCTTGGCTGTCTAGGAATGACACCAGCCTCTGAGCCTGTTTGCTGCAGAGAATAGGAAATTTAGATGGCAGCAGTGTGACAGGCAGCCATGCAGAAGGCTGTTTGATAGTCATTGTTTTGGTTTGATTTGTCCAGTAATTAGAAAGGGGGATATTCAGCCAAGTTAAATTTTGACAACAAGCAAAACCCAAAGACTAAATTATTCAAATATCGCAGACTGTTAATAGCCAGTGGGGTTGCTGATACTTATTGGTTTATCCAGCACAGACACATTTTACCAGGATTTAGGCACCAGTCGGTCTTCCATCGCAAGGAAAAAAAAGACATCTAACGTAAATTGAATCTGGCTTAACTTTTGCTGGACCACAATGCAACATCATCTGGCGAGAAGCTGCCAATCAGATATATGGAACTGCACATTCCTGGTAAAAGTCTTAGTAATGTGAACTGTATTTCTACTGCTTACCTCACAATCGTTGTAACCAAAGATTTAAATGATTGCAGAGCAGTTTATAATCCTCAGAGAGCAGAAGTGTTTTTGCCTCTGATAAGCCTTCAAAGTCGTGGATCTATTGCTCAAACCGGACTTCCTGGGTCACATTTCATGTCTCACTGGTATTTGAAATGAGAAAATCTCTGTAGATGCATTTTCATTTAGGTTTGCCTAGTCAAAGAAAGAATCTGCTAAGCCTGCCTACGTGGTGCTAATGTCATTATAAGACAGGGTATTCATCCTTGGACGAGCTGCTCGGTTGGGAAGCAGTGTGTCATACAAGGCATTCCTAGAATTTAAGCCCATGTTACATAGAAAGATGTTTCATCATATTGCTGGTGTTTCCATGCTTACTTAAATTAATCATAATTACAAACATTACAACTAACACTGATGTCATCTTCTTTGTGAAATGAAGTCACGCTTTGGATCGTTTCTTCCTCTACATGACTCCATCTTGTTGACATTATTGTTCTGCTTGTACAACTGTCTGAAAAACAAAAAAGGAGCCGATAAGCTCTGAGGCAAATGATTCCAATGAATTGGACAATTTGAAACCGGTTTTCAACTGGAACCAGATCTCAGTTCCCATCACTAGAGGTAGAGGTGGATGACACAAACAGGTTTTTCAAGCTTCAGTTCACAATGAACCGCATCCTGTCGCATCTCTGGTGTCAGTATGCGAGTCAGTATGTGTGAATGGGTTGATAAAGATTCCTCGGTTCAATGTCAGAATGATAAAGAAAGAAAGTGCATCCACTAGTTGAAGGACGGTTCCTCGCTAATAGCTTTACCATGTCAACCATATACAGCAACAAACCCCAAAATAGATGTTCAGATAAAGTCGACAGATTATCTAAAAATGTCTTGGCTTAGTTTGACCTTTGTGAGAGGTAAATGAATGTGTATGAGCGTCTCCATCTAGCAGAACACGGAGGCTTTTTAAATTGAAGACATTACACTGACTGCTGAAAATAAAGTCTAGCCTCAGTGGGACAGAGTTTTCCCTTCCTATTAAACTCTATACAGCCAATCTACGTGCTTGTTAGGACAACCCAAGGCAAAACCTGAAATATTGATATATTTTGTATCTTTTTCATGTGCTAGTCTCCTGAATGTCACAACAGTGTTCTTTGCATGCGCAGGAGGCTTAGAGTGATCTAATAGAGTTTTCTGCATTTACCTGACAGTCTAACATAAAGCATAAAAAAATGGGAGCAGGTGGAAGTTTAGTTTCTTTTTTCAAATACGCTGACAGACAACACAAGGCTGTCGGCAGACGTATTACATATTGTGGGGGGATCAAACTGGTGATTTCACTGCTAGGCTGCTTCCTAAACCTCTCTCATCAGGTTTCACAGCAGGTTTTTTTTTTTTAAGAAGTTGAGGGGCTGAACAGGTTTTGAAAGACCTTCTCTCCAGTATTCTCTTTGTAATTTGGCAATCACCCCAAGACCACCAGATCTTTCTGTCTGTGCACATGAGGAAAAAAGCATTCGCAGGCAAAAAAAAAAAGGGCTTCTCCATTGTACAGTTCCCAAGGGTGAGAGAGAGAGAACACTACACTGCTCCTGTGTTTATCTCAATCTCACATCAGATCAGATCACTGGCAGATAAAAGCACTTCCTGACACATCACTTCCTCTCTCTAGAGGAAGCTGACACGCGCTGGGAACCCAAAACGACATGGCGGTGGCGGAGAGGATGAAGAAGTGAAACTTTTTTTTGACAAGAGCGAAAGAGAGATACGGGGGGAGTGAGAGAGGGAGTGAACGGGAAAACAGAGGTGGAGGGGAAAAAAATGAAAGTATATAGAGAGAAAGAGGTGAAACCTACATACTCGTGGCCCACATCCACGGTGCCGTGTGGGGCGAAGAGGAGGAGGAAGCTGAGCGGCGATAGACAAAGAGGTGAAGAGACACTAAGAATAGTATAACTGGATTAGCTTTAACACTGACCTTTATTCAGCAGGGTGACACTCCCTCACTCTCTCAATTGCTCTTTACTGCCATTACAGGAGAGGCCTGTCCTATTTTTTAACTCTTAAGTTTGACTCAACAATGGACCATGTGGAGATTTCCAGATGAGGTGGCACATTTATTTAACCCATGTCTGACCAGATGTCGTGCTTACACAAGAGATCGCGGCAGCAGCCATTTCAATTAGTTTATTAATAATGTCTTAAAACGAGATGCGATAAAAGTTTTGTGAAAGTATAGCTGGCAGCAATTTTTCCAGCTATAAAGGCAACGGTCTGTGGCAAATTTGGTCATCTGAAGTGAATTAGCATTAATTGAATGAATTGGCCAAACAAGAAAGTGAAAACTCATGTCATCTGTCTGATTAATATCAAGCGCTCTGCATGCTCATGTGTGTACTGTTTATGCTCAGCTTAAGACGACCCCCCCCAAGAAAGAAGTACCACACTGTATCACAGAGAGAAACTGGAACTGTTGAAATTTCTAAAACCCTAAAAACTAAAAATCCACCCAACAGAGTATGTTGTGTTGGTCACTCCATATGTTAAGGATGGTAAATTATATTTTTTTTAAAAACAGTTGTTTACCCAATATTTCTGTTTTTAGTGACCTTTAACAAACACAAATTCCCATTGTGGGTGAAATGTCGCCAGGTCTGCAGAGGAGGGGAGCGAGTCGAGGCTCACTGTAATAACAGCAGGACAGAGAGGGACGAATGTTGTATGAGTTTTGATGTGAGCAAAGATTACAACTAGAAAGCTGGAAACATTAGTAGAAAGCATGAGTTTTGTACATATGGACAAAACCAAGCTATGATAAAGTAACCTTGCTGCTGCGTTGGTAAATTTTCATGTAGCTTTTATCAGTAAATGGAACAACACTTTTAAAAGTTGTGATGACTTTTGAAAATTATTAAATAATGTCATTCTTTTTTATGAAACTTCTTTCCAAGTGTGGGTTTAACAGGTAAATATTTATATGGCTAAGTTTACTTGTAAGTCGGCTTTTCTCGTTTCGTTTTAAGAACCCTAGGAGGACCTCAAAAACAAGAAACTGCTTCAGATCAAATGTTTATTAACTCAATTTACCCCCTTGCTAACCTTTTCTGCAGCTTTCACCCTCATCTGAACCTGCTGGTCTTCATAAGTGATAGTGAGATGCAGCTAAAGCTCCAGAGAAAGCCAATAAACGGACCTTCAGTAAGGAATTTTTTCCAAGGTCAAAAATGAATTTCAACACACAAGAAACGTCCTTTACTACCTAGAATTTAATTACAGGAACTAAACATCATAAATCACAAGACTCAGATTGGTGAGAAAACTCGGCATGAGAAAGAATAGAACAGAGCAGCAGTGTTTGTGACAGTGACACATTTCATCTGTGGTTTACTGACGACACAGTCACACACATCAAATCACCATACAGACTTGTGAACACAGATCACACAGGCCACACATTCACACGGCAAACACCCGGACACATGCAACCCCTGCTTGAATGCACAAATGAAGGCGGTGGACGCGGACACACACACACACACACACACACACACACACACACACACACACACACACACACACACACACACACACACACACACACACACAGAGAGGAACGTGTGCAGCTTCAAAAAGGAGCAGCTCTGGTGATCTGCAGCTCTGCCCTAGAGCGAAGCAGGCAAACCAAGTGTAGCAGAACGAAGAATCTCGGCTTTTTCTGTCATTCCATGAACGGCATCAGCACTTAAGTTCATCTGGTGGGAGTCTCACATGCACACACGCAAACACATACACACACATGAACACAGACAAAGGACACTGATGTGCTGTGATGGCATGATGGGCAAAAAAATGGAGAGGAATGATGGGATAAAGACAGGGTGAGGCGTGGAAGGATGCAGACAACGCTATCATTCATTCTCTTTTGGGGGATTTGGTAAAAGTTAGCCTACTGTGTCTGTGTGTGTGTGTGTGTGTGTGTGTGTGTGCCCAAAGAGGAGACAGTCCCAATCAGTTAAAACTCCTCCCCCTAATTCAAAGAGGCAGTACAGGATTTGCATTTTTCCCACAATTCAATTAACACGCCTGTCAGCCTCTCCTCTCCGTTCACATGCCTCCTTTGGCCATCTCTCCCTCACACACACATACCACATACAATCGCGCTCCCACAGACACATATCAGCTTCATGAATAGATGCATTAATTCATAAACACACGCATGCAGAAAATTGATGCATTTATTTGTTTGTTTACAACTAAATGTGAGGCAGTCAGGCTGAGAGAAGAGGAGAAGCTCCCAGGCCACATCCTGTCTGGACTTGTCACGTTCAGGGACATGAAAAGACAGTGCTGTTAATGGATGCAGAGAGCAGTCTCTGGGGACGTCTTTCTCCCTCTTTCTCTCTGTCCTTCTCCGTCTCAGAAGAAGGGAAAGAGGCAAAAAAAGACGAGGAGCAGCATCAAAGAATCGGGCACCATGTGGTAGGGGTGTTAAAAGAAAGACAGACACTCAGGGTCGTTATGCAGCAAGACACCAGACGATAGAGACAAGGCCAAACCGGATTTAGAAACCAGGAACTGGGATCAGCCACAGACGCACTGACTTTGCCGCGGGGCCGGCTAATGACTTCGGCTAGCCTCTTGTCTGATTAATAGCCTGTAATCCCATTCTCATGGACAGCATACCATAGCATTCTGCAGCACCACTCATTAACCACTATAGAAATGCCCACTAATCACTCAGCTCCTTTTAGCTAGCAAGGCTAATGCTAGGCTAGGCTAATCAATAGGCGGTAATCCTGTTGGCGGAGCTGCTGCAGCGTAGCGCCCCTCATTACCAGCCATAGAAATGTCTGCTAATCATTTGCCGCACGGTTATTTGTCCACAGGGCCGCAGAATCACTTTGGTGGTGGTGGTGGTGGTGGTGGGGGGGGTGACATTTGACAGTCAACGGCTGAGGGTGGAAGAGACAGAGTGACACACAGAGTCACAGAGGCTGTGTAATGATTAAGAAACACATCACTCTTGCTTTTCTTACCCGCTCTCTCTCTCCCTGTCTGACCTCTTTGTTGAGCCCGAAGAAGCACTGCTCTACGTCATTCAAGTTTTATCAATCAATAAAAAAAAACCCTCTCCGATCCATAAAGGCTAATCAATAATGAAGGCTCGCAGGCCTCACAGACCACCAATAGAGACGGTCATCAGCGGTCGAGTGGATCCCTCTCCCCTCTCCTTCACCGAGGTGAAACAGCTGGGGCGAATCAATGGTGGCAACAAGCTTTAACTTGACCATACGGGTTTGCATTCTGGATCGTTTCAGTTTAATTTGATTCTATGATCATGATACAAGACTCCACATCTGACCCTGAAGATCAGCATTATCCAACACCAATAGTTGCATCCCTGATCAAATGGCTGCAGGTGGCTGTTGTGGCAGGGAGTCGAACTGAAGCCCCTGTGTGTTTGTGTTTGTGTGTGTGTGTGTGTGTGTAGCGAGAGGTCCAACAGAGGTATCCACATATCCTGCTGAGCTAAAGTCTCTCGACTCTGATTTGTGAGGCTGGGTTATAAGTTACGGTGACCTGAGGCTGAACCTGAGTTGAACTCTTGTAGTTGAGGGGAGGCAGCGGTGTAGCTGAGAGAGGCCTGTCAACACTTCCCGCAAGCTACTGAAGAAGAAAACACATAGGGGCCATATCTCACCCTTTTATGTGTGAGACTGGGTGCACGTCCGACATCCTTTCCCTGTATCGTGAAAGGCAGAGAATAAAACTACTTGCTTGACTGCATTATCTGCTGTTTGTGGGCTGATCTACAGTTGAGCTTAAGGCAAACATATCATTTAGGAGAGTAATTCACAAAAGTGGTAATAATAACTGAATTTTACTTGAGACTACATAAAAATCTACAACAAAAAGGATCAAATAAACTGTTTCAGTGTAACAACATACTGTAAATTGTCCGTGATTATCATTATAGCCTATGTGATCTTCAACTAAACATTCTGTGATTTCAGTTAAGATATTGCTTAAACTGGAGAAACCTTGTATAAATTTACAACCTGTGACAAAGGGTTGAAAGTAGACATAGCTTTATTTTAGGGGTCATAAGAGGAAAAAAAGTTTGGGAACCACTGGGTTAAAATGTCTAAAACAAATGATCATCACCAGTTACCAGATGCCAAATGACATTGCTTATTTTGACTGAGTCACCAATTAAAAAAACAAAATATTATTTACAAGATAATGATAGTAAAGCCCTTGTAACCAGCATATGTTTGGTATTAATGGATATAAAAATTTTCACTGATTCATTTTATGTCCACTGAAAAGTCCATTAATCCACTAATGGTTCTAGCACTAAATGTGAACATTAATCCATTCAGCATCATCTTTGCCAACTTATCGGCACAAAATGTGCCTTAATGCCTCCATCATCATTGAAATTCCCCTGACACTTCACATAAAATAGGTACAGCAAGGTATTAAGTCACCGCTGGTAAACCCAATTAGGGCCTGGTTTCCACTAAGACAAGCAGGCTTAGGTGCCATAAGTGAAGGCGATTTGAGCCAAGCAAACAGGGAGGGAATAACTGGCTGGAGGGATGTGGGAATGTTTGTTGGGAATGCTGGAACGTGGTGCATTTGAAGGATGAGCGGACGTAACCGGCTTTGGAGCGCCTGGCCGCCAGCGCTTAAACCTGGCTAATCTGATTGGATTAACACCAACCTGCCTTGCAACGCATGAGCACACACACACACTCACACAGACACAGACACAGACACACACACACACGCATTTGTACTATATGCCAATCAGTTGGGGCTGCCTCTGCAGCTTCCTGGAGTTCATGTGGATTCTGGGTTGTGCTGGCTGGCTGATGGAACCATGCTGGGCCACCACATGCACACGCATCCGCTCTCACGCCCCACACACACACTAACACACAGAGCCATCTTAGAGTGCAGCGATTTGTGCTGTGAATCTGAAACAGACCTATTGAAAGAAGAGTAAAGCCCAGTGCTTGACAACCGTGCTAATTGACTAGCCCCCTCCCCAGCAATGAAACTAAACGTTTTCACCCCTCCATCTTTTATCTTTTCAATCACTCCCTGACAGCTCTCCTCTTGTCCCACACTCATCCCATCCTCTTCCTCATATTACTCTTCATCACCTCCATCTCCCTTCCCCTCCCTCCCCTACCCCTCATACTCATACATGTAATCATTCATTAGAACCAAGGCAGTTGTCCATTAGGCAAAGCAGCCATTTTGGAAATTGCAGCAAATCTTCCACGAAAAGACATTTCCTCTAATGCGGTAGTCACGCTCGGAGGGAGAGGGAGAGAAAGATGGCAAAGGAGAGAAAGAAAGACGAGGGGGCAGGGATGGAGAGAAAAGAGGAGAGCGAGAGAGGAAGAGTGAAGGAGAAAGATAGAGAGTGAGCCCCCCCCCCCGGCCATAAAGCCACCAAGCGGAAAGCAAGCCTGCTGTTTGATTAGAGAGTGACACCATCATGGAGGGAAGGAGGGGAGGAAAGGATGGAAGGAGAGGGAGGGAAAGTGTTTTAGAGGCAGGCAGAGGAGAGGAGGAGGAGGCGGGAGAGAGAGAGAGATGGAAGAAAAAACAGGGAGCGATTTGAGAGGGCCGCGATAGAGGCAGTAAAATTAGTCCCATCACTTTGCTTACTAAGACGCTATATGACACACTAGGATTAAAAACAGACAAACACAGTCATGAGATGCGCGCACGTACGCACATGCACAGGACAGATGGTATCCTCCATCTGAAAGTGTGGCTCTAATTTGAGTAAAGTGATAGGAACCTCCTTAACCAATTAGAAGTCCCATATCTAAGGCCTTGCATTAGGGTTGGTGTCTGTTTGTTTCACGCACTCATTAAAGTGTGTGTACTACTATGTGTGTATTAGTGTGTCCCATGGGATCAGTGAGGAACATTAAAACTGATATAAGAGGTGGAAAATGACAAATCCACTCCGAGTGGCTCTTTGCTGAGCATGTGAGTTCTTTTCTCCCACAATGCCACTGTTCATCTCGATCTCATCTCATCACCGATCAAAGACAGACCTGTCTCTCCTACTACGAGCCATTCATCTCACTGCCGCTCGCTCCTACTTAATGCGCCTTCCTCTAAAGCTGACACATTTGTCACCAGACCAAACTAAGCCTAATCCATCGTAGCATTTTTTCTCTCCCACAATTTATGATGTAGTGAATTTGAAAAACCACCATATTCAATCCAATTTCCTCAATGTCTCCAAGAAGTTTTGATGCTCTCTTGAAGTAGAAACATTCTGAAGAAACATTCTGTGCGACAGTGATGCAGACCCGTCTGCAGAATCAATGAATACAGCCACAACAATAAGCCTTGGAAAATGTTATAGTATCAATAGAAAACAGTTCAATGGCAGCTTTGCACATTCAGAGCTGTTTCTTTAAAGTAAATCACTTAAATGTCAGACCTGCTGTCTCTCTTATAAATGCCAATTGGTGAGCTTACACAGTCATGACACTATGTTTTACAATAAAAACATAAGTAGAGCTGAAACTACAGGTCATTTAATTGATTATTCGCTTTACAAATAATAATTTGCAATAATTTAAGATTAAATGTTTATGTCATTTATTTTGCCAAAAAAAACTAAATGACTGTTGAAACAAGCCATTTAAATCTGTCAACATCTGCAAACTTGCAATGGGCACGTTTTACCATTTACTGGCATTTTTCTGGCATGGTTAACAAATAGTGAAAATAATTATTCTTGGCAGCCCTGAACATAAGAATGTCATCATCAAACAAAGCATAAAGTAATATGACAGTAATTGGCAATTACAACTTGCCTAACAACTTTCAATTCTTGAATGTATCTGTGTGCTCTTGATGTGCCATATAATATCATTCACAATAATACCAGTATAATTTTTAATATAATAATAATAAATTGATCATATTGCAATAATAGGAATATTCCAGCTGGTTGATATAATGACGCCATACAACGCTGAAGGAGCGACTTCAGTAAATGGTTTGGTTCCAAAAGATCAGATGCATTTGGATGATTTATTTCACCAGCTCAAGCAGAAGCACCTGGTTGAGCACAAGCAGAGCCAAAAATGCAAAAACAAAATCCAAAACAGCTGTTGTGAGTTCCAAACCAAGAATATTTTTTACTCTTTTGTTGTATCATCAAGAATTATCATTATTGCAGAAATACCCTGAAATATTGTGATAATGTTTCAGGGCCATATCGCCCACCCCAAGTGGATGTGTTTTTTGACATTCAGGAGGTTATTTATGTGCTTGAATCAAGCTGATGGAAATGGTCCTAATTCACATTTTATTTTTGCAGCATTTGAAACGTTTGTGTAAAATTCACTTGACAGCTGGATGAGCACACAGCTGCAGAGAGAGATGCTGGATCTCCACACTGGAACCGCTGCCGCTGCTGCGAGGTCAAAGCTTTCTAGAGGGTTGTTTCCTCCTCTCTGCTTCACGTCGTTTACGGCATCAAACTCCAAACCACTTCCTCCACAAAGTGAACAGGTATGTGGTGTTTCAGACATGTTAAAACTGTAAAGCTGTCACCCCGCTGGCTGGGCCTCTGACTCTTTATCACCACCTCACTGACAATACGCACAGCTGATTTGACAGCTATACATACAACGCTGTGCCAAGGAATCCCTCACCACCGCTCTGTAAACACAGATGATCTTCTTCACACTTTCTCTGGCCTCTACACCGCACTGCTACTGCCCTCAAGACAAATGTCCCTAAACAAACATTACCACAGTAGCCCCTTTAATTCAGCCTGCTCAAGGCGGGAATGTTGTGCCGTTATTCCACCTCACTGTTCTGTATAAACATGAGCAGGGAATGGGGGGCAGTGTCTGTGTGAAATGGGGGAGCCAGAGCCAGTAGATGTCAATGCTGTTGTGATACAAGTCATGCCTCCTTTGCTCCAGAGTCCTGGCATGCTATCTTAAATCACACACTGGGGCAGCATTATGCAGGCGGTATTTGGTTCAGCTGGCATAATCACGGGTCTCCTCTACGGCAGTATTATGGGATCTCTGTTTAAAATGGGCTTGTAATACAAAACCATATTTGTAGTCCATGATACAGCTCGGCTACTCAACTCACTTTTGGTACAAAGTGTTCTTCTCGACTGTATAGTACCACCTTAACATAGGTGAGATTCTTGGCTGATTGTAACACTGACTGTGTGAAACTGCTGTGGCATCATCTTCAACGAGAAACAAACACAGGAACAATGGAGGATATCGACTGGCTGGTTGTCACAGCAAGGAGACAAACTTTGTTTCTGAAGACAGCAAGACAAAAGAGTGCTGAAAAAAACTGTTTGTGAAATCCTACATCAAGGCTCAGACGACGAGACGACTCTGGTTGCTCTGTGTTGCGTGAGAGACAATTCTCTCTGACCAATCAGTGGTCTGCAGTGTTTTCACTCCGCTGTTTAGCATCGGCTCAGTCCACTTGGAACCTCGACTGAGGTGATACAAAAAAGTATCAGGTACTATCAACAACTTTTGACAAAGGAAACCCATAAACAATGAGTCTAGATGAGCTGAACCATGCAGTGGAAACACAGCACAAGAGAGCCAAACAATGAGGGAGACACAGACTTAAACACACACAGACAGAAGCACGTGTAGAGAAAAGCAGCAAAGACAGAAAAGGGAAGGATAATCGGAGGAGAAGCTGTGAGACAGCGCTTCCAGTTTCAGAGTTGCAGAGTTCCTCATTGCAGCGATTCACTTCTCTTCTCCTGTAGAAGTGAAGCTGCATGTAATATGGAGCAGCGTTGTTTTTCTTCAGGGTGCTATTACGCTTATAGTCCCCTGTTCCTCCTGTCAGGAGTGATAGGACAGTCGATTATACCAGAGGCAAGAGATCCTCTCTGTGCTACGCTTACACCCATACATCCTAGACCTCTCTCATCCACTCTGCCTTCCTGTCTCTTTCTGTTCTGGCCTCTTCAGGTGCACACAAATGCACACACACAAATACACGCCCGCCCAAGAAACAGTGCTCACAAAGTGATGAAAGGCTGTTTATCCTGCATCCACTGTGATATCTCAGCTCGCCATGCAAAATGGCCGGACACGTTATCACCTCTGACCAGGGGAAACCACGGGAGTCAGGACTGACGCCAGAAGCAAATACCAGCGCTAGTGTGTGTGTATGTGTGTGTGTCCCAGCGGTAATAATCACCCGGATTAGAGCGGAGCCAAACCCCCGCAGGGTCCCCCTCTCCCCCCCTCTACCGGCCCAGCCCAGCCCAGCCCTACCCTGCCTGCAGCTCTGATCCCCAGTTTGAGCAGCCATGGGAAGCAGAGCAGCCGGCCTGACATCTCCGGCGCGCCTGGCTGCCAGACAGATAGACAGAGAGGTGGAAAAAACACTTCTCCCTTTCTTTAAAACTCCCACGTATTTCTAACCCCCCTTCTTTGTCCTATTGATCATTCATAGACAAAATAAAATATTGAGCAAGCTCAAGCAATACAAAGACACATAACCCATTCAACAAGCATACCCTTTAACCACAAGGGTGCAGTGAAATGGAAGTTGATATAGCCATCAATATGTCTGGGTGAGGGATGCAATATGTTGGCAACAACAATGGGGAGGCGCGGAGAAGAAAATGGGTTATAACTTAATAAGAATGCACATCGTGTCTGAATACCTCGCAGTCAATGTGAAGGATTATTACTGAGTGGAAACGTTGCCTGGATGTATTACAGTCCCCTGCCTGAAATAAATTCACCCGAATCTCAGTATGTGATTCTGTGGGAGGGCACCCTGATACTGGCACCCATCAACAATTGTCAGAGGCACTGTTGAACTCCTGTGGCATCTGTGACAGCGCGGCGACGAAATGTCAATCAACATTTGTCTCTCAGCATCTATTATGAAGCCACCGTTTCGGGAGGACGCACACAAATCCCTGCCATTCTTCTGGCATTTCAAACCACACCACAACAACTGTCCCACCCAGCCAGGAGACGGAGCTTTGATTTAAGATAACACAGGCATCCATTAACAACCTGCGGGAACTTTAATGTGTTTGTGGTATTCTGTTGTAATACCATTAAATTACCTTGTGTCCTCTCTGGTATCACTTCTGCATATTTGTGGTGTGAATTCAACCAGAAATAGCTTCATACTCATGTAGGGTTGTGATATTTTGCATGAAGAATCTCACCACTAAATCAGGCCTATTACAACTGTCTCTCCAGAGGAATAAGGCTGCATTAAAGGCTGTTTGGGAAGCAGATGTGTGAAAAGTAGGATTCTTACTAGTGGACAGAAAATGTTCAATTAAGTTATTTAGTGTGATTAGATGATCCTACAAAACTTACATCTTTGTGAGTCTACTGTGACCTTATTGCACCTTAAGATACATTTTCTCCAGTGTGGCAAATTTATAATAAAACAGTGATCTGCTTTAAAAGTTATGATAAAATATGTCAACACATTCCCAGTTTTGACTCCAGTCTCATAATTGAGAGTCAGTACAACAAACATGTCCCAGTTTTACCTCTGATTCTTCTGCTTGTTCTCCTTCTTGTTGAGGACCCCCGGCACACAGTTGGTGAGCTCGGTCCAGTCGGCGTGCAAGCCGCAGCTCCAGCCGGTGGAGAACCGGGAGAAGAGCCAGGTCTCCTTGCGGTTCGGCCGGTAGCAGGTACACTTCTTCTGGCCCGGTCTGCAGTCGCAGGGGACCTCCAGGCGGACATTCTGGACCAGGTGCCGGCCGAAGGTAGTCCCGCCGGTCTTCTGGATGTGCAGGAACACGATCACGTCCTCGCCTTTGATCTGGAAATCGATGGTCCTCTCCAGGTCCCTGACGGGGAAGTAGTATTTCTTAACGTAGTGGGGGTCCGGGGTCGGGAAGATGTCCCCCTCGTCTTCCTCCGTGAAATACCCGTGCGGGGAGCCGAAATTGATCACCCCTGGAGCCACGTACTGATAGAGAATCAGCATGAAACACACGGATCCGACGACGATCAACAAGAATTTGCTGCTCCTCTCGACCATGTTCCTTCCCAGTGCGGTGCCCGCAGGACGCTACCATTTCCCAGTCAAGCCGCCAGCAGGGAGCGGGGCGCTCGGCTTCTGCATGCTCGCTCTCCCCCGACAACAACGGCTCGCTTTCGGGGCTCAGGAGTGGCTCGTTCCGCGTCCAGGCGACCGGCGAAGTTGGCTCATCGTTCACCGAGACTGTTCAGCACCGTGAAAGACGCATTGTAACTCAGTAACGGAACCCCCCCGCAGCCGACCCTCCCCCGTTTACTTTACTTTGGCTTCCCGTCCGCACAACAGGCGCAGCGCGGCTCCGCGGACTTCTGTACCCAGGATGCAGCGCGACTCCCACCTTTTCAACGTCTCTCGCTCTGAACGGAGAGTGAACCGGAGAGAGAGGCTTTAATTTATTGGTTCACGCTGAACGACCGCGTCATCCGCCCGCAGCCAATAGACAGTGGCCTTAGATGGATGGATAGATAGGTAGATAGATAGATAGAGAGATAGATTAAAGGTTAAACATTAAATTCAATTGCGTATATGTCAAAATGGATTAAAGCAAATTGTCACATTCTGTTTTCTTTATGTTGGATTTGGTTGTAGATACTTGAAAATAGATGATTGATTGATCGATTGATTGACTGCACATTCCACAACGTTCCCAGTCTTTTGTTGTTTGAAATGTGTTGCTGTCATCAAATTCAGAATAAGCAGATATTTACAAAAATCAATGAAGCTGATGAGGTCAAACATTAAATATACTGTCTTTGAACTGTTTTCAATTGAGTATCTGTCAAAACGGATTAAAGTGAATTATTACATTCTGTAATATTTATGCTTGACTTGTAGATAGATAGATGGATGGATGGATAATGGATGGATGGCTGGCTAGATAGATAGATCACCCATGAGCAAACCACTGTTTCAGGAGCATGTACACAATCTTTTCCATTCTTCTTTTATTTTAACATAGACATCCATTAATAACCAGGTACAGATACTTTAATGTTTGTGGTGTTCAGTTATAATACCATTAAATTACTCTCTGTCATGTTCTGTCCTCACCAGGTATCATCACCACAGTTTCGTATAAATTCAACCAACTTTTGATATTTTGCATGAAGAAGTGCTTTTACCATAAGATAGATTCAACAGCACTTCACACAAACTTCTCGTACTCTTCTTCTACTCTTCTGTCATCTCCACATCAGGGGATGAGTGGCACTTATTACTTGCTTATTTTTCCACTTCGAACACTTTACAATGCATTGCTACAGGCGAGGCTGGATTACAATGTTCTCCAGGGTCCTCTGTGTCTGAAGGCTCCAGGTTGTTTGGTGGCTTTTACTTTGTCATAATTTGAATATATATAGACCTATTTTGATAATATTCACCACTACAGCACAACAGCACAACAGTCAGGCTCTGAAGTTGCTCCTGCATTTTTATCCAAATCTCTTCTATTGTTGAGGGGCCACGTGTCAAAAGAGATAAATATCTCAGCAAAAAGACAAATTAAAGCTTTTTGTAAAACACTGATTTTTGTTTTGTTCTTTTGACCTTATTTAAAATTTACCACAACATCACAACTAAGAAGAGTTACAAAATGAAAAATCTTAATTTTTTAAGTTCCAGGTTAGGCTATGAAAATACATTTTTTATATCACAACCCAAAGCTTTTATCCTCCTGCTGTAAAGTGTATTAATGATGCATCTCCAAGTTCAGAATGAATCCCATCAAACAGTGTGTGTGAGTGTTACTAATAGATTTTTGGGCAACCAAAGCAAATACCATCATTTTAAACCTGCAGGTCGAGGGTACTTTTTATTTACAATTCAAGACATTTGGCATCTCGGCCAACAAGATGCAACCATGTAGGGAAATAACCATCTTAAAACCATTTCTTTAAAAGTACCTTTTGAAAGATGTGAAATTATGACTTTTGGTGGTAAATATTTTTTTCTGTATTCACCGTTTATTCTTCCCTATAAAATCATGGTAGGTTCTCTATATAAAACAAACATGGAAAACTGTATAAATTAAATCTTTATACCAAAATTAAATCTAATTAAAGCATTAGTCTCAATGTTTCTCTTTTGATATTTGTTCCTTTTCATCTTTAAGAAGAAAACAATTGAGAGAGTTTTTAAAGGAAAGATTTTGCTCAAACAATTTAAAAAAATACACATAAATATAAAGGTGATCAGTAAAAGCCATGAGATTACATAAAGTAATTTTAATGTTGTTCTTAATGATGTGTGAATTAAAAGCTTACTCTGTTTTAGCTATTGTGAAATCACTGAATGATTCTCTCACTTCTGTTTTTTGTTTCTAGTGCAACTTCCTTATTCCTATTTTTCCTATCATAATGAATCAAAACAGCAAAAATGAAAAGCAAACAAAGCTCCAAACTACAAGAAAGCTGAAATTGTCCGACAACCATGAGATCAACAGCTCCTGGTGGTTCACGTTGCTTCTCGCGTTGCTACCGCTGGTGGTCAGCACTGAGTCCTGCTGCTCTTCTTCTGAAGCACCAACTTGTCAGGTGTATTTATGTCTTTCCCAGGGGCGATTACTGTCCAACATGTTTTGACTAATCACATCCACCAGTGGAGGAGAGAGACATGTTTCAACTGCTGGATGAGGCTCAGATAAGACTTTCTTCTGTTTCCACCAGTGCCCATGAGGTTCACATGCAATTTCTCAGGCATTTGTTATTACAGATGTTTGTTGTGGTAATAGGGCAAAGAAATGACTGCTACCAGGCCTGATTCCCACATGTTTCTTAAATGAAGCTCAATCAGTAAGATCAGCCCAATCAGCAGGCCCGGTGGGTGTGAAACCAGCAGTCGGTTGTGGCTGATGGCAGATGAGGTTGGGAAGGGATGAGGGTATATTTTCACTTTGAGTGGTTTGGGTTGATGATGTGATGTGTGCTTAGTCAGGATGTAATTGCCTGAGAGCTTATGCACAGTTTCAGCTCCCATGATTTCCCAGTTGGATGTGGATCTCTAAAGGCCCTCATGCGCTCGCCATCATCCTGAAACCTGCCATAACTTAGAATTTATCACAGGTAGTTTTTTAGGAAGGCCAGGTGTTCAAGAATTTCAGATACACTCTTGTTTCCCTATAAAGCGAAAAGGAGTCTTTTCATTGCAACAATTTTGGGTAACACTTTCTCATAAGTCATCCTATAAAGGGTTTATAAGTTGTAACTAATGGCTTTAATAATGTTTACACATTCACTAATGCATTATAGATCCTTTCTGTTTGTAATAATGCATCATATCTGCACTTATACATGTTAATACTGTGTTAATAAATGGACTTTACTCCAGATTCTCTGTAGGTCTTTCCAAAGGGTTAAGTGGTCCGTCTGAGGATTGTTTTACAACCTGGCAACCCAAAAGCTGTTATTATTATTAATGGCTTTGTAGCTGTATAGTAGATCTATAAAACATCCGTAAATGATTTATTAACTGCTAATATTAGTTTACAAACCCTTACTTGTTAGAAAGTGGTACTGAGGTTTGATGATCTCTGAATCATCAAAGTCCTTTTTAAGCCAGTCAAATAACTGCTGGTGCCAGCTAATAAAAACAAGGAACTGAACCCACACACTTCTTGAAATACATGTCAGATCCCCTTTTGTCGGACTTAGGCAAGATCTGACTGAGACGGAAAACTTGTCTGTTGTAATACATTAGTCATTTGGACCTTTTGCCTTCATATGATGTGTGTATGCTTTTTCTTGTCCAGCTTCTAAAATGTGAGGATTCACTTCTTTTCTGTGTCATATATTAGTGTGAATAGAATATATTTGGGTCTGTTTGTCAGTCAAAAGAAGCACTTTTAAGCTATTCAAACTTGGACTCTGGGTACCTTCTTTACTATCTTATGACATTTATCAGTTATGATTTATCAGTTAATCAATCAAGAAATTTTCCTTCCCTCACTGGGTGAAACTAACATTTTTTTTTTGCCTTCATTGGACAGTTTACAAATAAGGCTGACACTGGAGAAAGCTCCAGACTTATAATGGGTCTACTGGTTTGTACTGGGAATATGGGAAAACACAATATCTAAACATTTTTAGACTCTCGTTATTTCATGCTTAAATGTTGCATATTCCAAAATGAATTAGTTTAATCAAATGAACACAAAATCTGGAACCAAGGTATTATGGGTGTAAATGGGGGCCCAGCAGCTAATTTTTGCCTCAGGGCTCCATCGGTTAATAGAGTCAGGCATACAGTGTAGATACAGACAGGAAATATGGAGAAAGAGAGGGTGTGTCTATAAAATGCCAGGAAATAGTGACTAATGCCACTTAAACAATTTCCCACAGCCCAGAGCGACGTCTTCAGATTATTAGTTTTGTTCGACCAACAGTTTTGATCCCAAAGATGTATAAGATAAGATGGAGAAATGCAGCAAATCTTGCATTTGAGAAACTGGAACCAAAGTTAAGTCCAAACTTGAAGAAGATTTTTAAAGCCCAGAATCACATGTAATAGATGTCAACAAAATTTGAAGACAAAAATACAGATATATGTAACAAAAAACATTTCATTTTATGTATCGGAAGGAAAGAATTTGTCGTCTTTGCTTGATCACTACAAATGGCTACTCAAGAATCAAAATGATGAATCAACTTATCAATGAATTGATGTACTGTTTCCCTCTGCTTTCATTTCCTCCACATCTGGTCACAACACAAAACTCTTCCCCCTGTCCTCCCACTCACATCCACCAAATCTCCTCTCCCACACAGGCACATGTGCATCGCCAAATCCCGACTTTATTCGCATTTGTCGAATGATAAAACTCACGGTTCAGTCAGGGTTTGGACTATTTGCATCTTGACAGAAGACTTTATTTCTTCTCCCCCCGTCCCTTCTTCCCCTTCCTGAGATTCACCCAGCGTGACTGGAGCTGAGCGGGTGAAGGCGACCAGCGTGTGAGCCTCTTTCTCAGCCTTGAATAATTCAGCCTGCTTATTTACATGTTCTTTACTTACACTGAAGCAGCATCCGCCTGTCACACTGCTGTTAAACACACTCATGATTATGACTTCTGCCTCGCCCCTGGCATTACCCAGTTGTATTAAATACTGGGAGATTTTTGTGAAAGCGTGTGTGTGTGTGTGTGTGTGTCTCACTGTGTTTGTAAAACAGAGAGAAAGTGACTGAGAATATTAATACTGTGTGTTTGCGAGTGTTAACTTGTGTGTGTTTATGGCGGTATGTTGGCGTTGTGTGTGTGTGTGTGTTTTGCTCTCACCATGCGCAGTATCATTATGAGCGGCGTTACTTAAAGAAGATGGATGTCACTGAGTGTGTTGCCCTCTGGCTCGGGTATAGAGATATGACAGTCTGTTTATCATCAGAACCAGTTTATTGTTGCTTTTGCATAATGATCCTGTTTAGATGGATATTTTCATACTGTTTCCAGAGGCTTTGAGCTGTGTTATTATGTCCTGCCTCAGTGTCTCACATGCACACATTATCTCTTTGTTTCTTTTATCCTTATAACGTATTTTAGGCACATTCTATTAATGAGGTTTGTCTTGTGATAATGAAAAGAAATAAGAGTCACATATGTCCGTGAGAAGAAACAAACAGGAAACAAGCGTGCGAACACACACGAGCAAATATTTACAAATGCATGATGCCTGTGGAAAGGCCTCAATTAAAATCTGTGTATTAATAATCAAACAGGTGTATAGTGGATTATAGCTGCTTCTCCTGTTGATATGAGCTAAACAGAGTTCATTCATGGTTCTTACATTTTTGTTTTGATTTTTAGGAATCTGCTCTCAGGCCCTAATGTCCACCCCGCACACACAAACACATCACGCTCAGACATGCTCCGTCTGTTTGCGCTTTATTTTTCATTCAGCTAGCGGCCAGGACCGAATTCCACTGAGGGGAAAAAACACAAAAACAAAAGACAAAAGGGTATTAAGAACGAAACACCCACAAAAATCTTCCCAACTCTGCGGTAAACTTTCAGTTTTTTTGCGAATGCAGTGGAGCATTTGTTTGCTCTTTATAAATAAACAGGCAAAAATTAAGTCAAAAGAATTACCAATCTGTTTTCATCACGGAGCCCTGAAATGAATTATTCCCTGAACCTTCGGAGTGTTTCAGACACAAATATTTTCTTTGGATGTGCCTAAGGGGAAGTGCACACTGTAGAAAGAAAACAAAACTGGGCGCCATCTATTTCCTACATTCCAGAGTTTGTTAGTGTTTGAGAGTGTGCGTGCGTGTTTGAGAGGGTACACTGAGGAAGTTTGAGTGTGTGTGTGTGTGTGTGTGTATTTATGCATGATGTTACATTTGAGTTTGCGGACATCTGTGTGTGTGTGCACGTCATCAGGATGTGAGCGCACGCGTGCAGGTGTGTATTTGCATGTTTATGCTTTTGCGTGTGGTTTGTGCGCAAAAGCCAGTTTGCATTTGTGTCAACGAATATGTGTTTGTGAGATGTTAACGAGCTATGTCAACCATGTCTCCTTGAAATTGGGTTTATATATTACTAATTTGTTTTGTAAATATGTTCAGGAGGAAACATATTTGCTGCCAGGATCATATTCACGGCCAAAGCTTTTTTTTGCAAAGTGGAAGACTTTGGAGGTTTGAATCCCACATGTTGGTTTGGCAACAAAAGCACTTTGGCTAAGGTTAAATATTAATAAAGTAAACATGTTGTGTCTCTTGCTTAAAGTCACTTTCAACTTTTTCAATGTTTAACTCACACCATGATCTTTCTCTGACCATTAACAAGTGCTTAAACATAATCATTCAAAACAATAATCATGTTAATATTGTATTGTAAGAGCAGATATTGCAGGAAAATAAATAACTGTGTTACAGGTAGGACGGGTTCAATCAGGGGTTTTCAGAGACTGACGCTATGGGCCTCAGACAAAGCTTGACCTTGCATGAACTGTCACCTCAGCGTTGCTCACACTCAAGCTGTTGTTGGATCCTCTTCCTGTTTTCAAACTTGCACTGAGCGCAGGATTGGTTTCAGTTCATTTAAGTTAACAAACAGACGCAGACATAAAGCAGACCAGACTTTAGGGATGTGAGTATCGTTCATTGTCCATCGTGGTCAACAACAAAAGAGTTCCTCGCCATCAGAAGCATGCCACTCTTTTCTTTCCTCTCACTGGCTCAGAGGATCATTAGATCAAAAGATTTAGATTTGAAGTTTGACGACCAATGCATCCACAAACACACCAGACCACACCTAATTAGGTCACTACACTATTTTTTAGGTCATTACTGTGCAATATTTAATTCCGTGCAATATCTGATTATGTGCAATACTTCATTTCTGTGCAATAGTTTCATTTCATCTCTATTCATCCTTTTCATCCTGTCTATAGTGTATATATTGTTTTCATATTCTCATTTTTCATATTCTCTGTTAATTTATTATTACTGTAAATTCTCAATACTTTTATTATAGTTAAAGTGTTAATACTTCTACTCTAGTTAAATTGTCGATACTTTTTTACCCAAGTTGAATTAATACTTTTTTATACTTCTTGTTTACCTGCAAATTTCCCCGTTGTGGGACTAATAAAGGAATATCTTATTTTATCTTATCTAACCTTAATCTTAACCAAGCAATGAACACTAGCCAATCAGAGGAAGAGTAGGGTGGGTTTTTGATTAATGAAAAAATATCAAGGGAGAGTGTGTTTTTTTGAAGCGCCGGGCCTTTGGAGCGATGGGCGTTTGTTTTCGGCACAACGGCCTGTCAGACAAAGGGGCTTTTGGTCCATTGGGACATTTTTCAGACAATTAGGGTTTTGGAATAATGGTCCATCGGAACAATGGGCAGTTCCCCTGGGTCGACACCATGAAAGTCTCTAAGGAGAGACTATCTTAAAGCGTGCGTTCTTATCCCCTTTTGTACGAACCATCCGTCCACCTTCGAGTCAGAACAGGTACAAAGACTTTATTTAGACGCGTGCTCCAGTTTTAACCTTCCACATGTCATCAGTCTAACTCTGCTTAAACATTCCTCTGTGAGTGCACATTTCTCAGCGCTCGTGCACGTGCGTACTGTACTTCTCTCTGCAGGGTTGTTATTTTCCAGTGACAAGTTGACCCTTGAACTTTTTCTGCCAGAGGACATGTGTTTTCAATGGGTGTGTCAGGCTCAACACTTAATTCTCTCCCACAGACGTGCGGGATTAAAGTCCATAGGCGTCTATAGAGAATTGATCGTCTCATGTTTCAAGGAAGTTGTTAATGATTAAGGCTTTATTTAAAATGCTGCACATAACCACTGTCTACTGTTTGCTGGCCACTGAATGTGTATTGATTTGCGGAGATTACTTGGGCTCAATAGCTGATGGCTCACAGATATTTCAAATATTTAATGAAAAAAGTATGTGTCAGGCAAAACAGTAATTAAAGCTGCAAAATTGTCAATGTTTCCATAGTCTGGATTCAATCTTTATACCCTCTTTCACCAGACAGAGACTAATGCATGCAGATGAACGCGGCACAGACATCACTGATCCCAACTTTTGTGAAGGAAATGCCTTGTGATCGGTGGAGAATAATATTGCACTCGATATCAATTTTCTCTGTCAACATTTGCCTTGGGAAATTTAGCTGGAACAATGGCAGAGGACTCGAATAACCAAGGCTCTTTGTTTGAGTGGAGTGCAATCTGATCTAGCTGCTGCTCCAGTTCTTGGAAGACAACGGACGACTAATGGAAGCGGCGTAACCTCACACTGTTTCACTCTCTTCCCTCCTCGCTCCCCCCCCCCTCCCTGTCTTTCTCTCTCTCTTCTACCACTTTCCTTTTCTCTCTCTCTCTCTCTCTCTCCCCGTCTCGCTCCCCTCGCCTCGTCCTTCCTTCCTTTCATTGTGAGCCACTTGGCGTGAGGTTCTCACAGAGAGAAACCCGCGCTATCCTCTGTCACACTGCTTATCTCCTTTGAAATAAATGGACAATAATTACTGGGCCGTTGGTGGTTTTCACCTCAGAGTCCCGCGTCTCCTCCTCTCATCTGTTTCAGCTGTTTCATCTCGGCCTCGACCATCCTCTGCCCTCTAACTCAACTTCCGCCTCATGTCAATTACGCGTTATTGGCATGACTGATTGGCAAATACAACATTGTTCCAAAGATAGCTACAGAGTCTGGCTTCGGTAGAGCCTCCATGCCGTGAGCAGATTGCAGATTGTAACCGATGCTCTCTTTCAATCGGACATGAAAACAAATGTCTGCCGTATCAGCATGGCTCTAGTTCATTAGGGGCAGTTGTGATCACTGCCAAGATGCAGTGAATTCATTTAGGGGTGTTTCCAAAGTATGTTAAATTTAGAGCAAGTGGAAAAACATTTATTCTCCCAGATCCACGTAGGTAGAGTTTATCACAACTGCTGAGTATGTACTTTGACATTTATAAGATCTGTGCTCAGAAAAAATCCATAGACTTGAGTATTTAGAATGATAATCTCAGTGGGTGTTTCAGGAGTGAAGCTCTGACATCTGAAATGTGAGAGCTGCCCACGAAACAAGTTGAGCTATATTGATGGAGAGTGAAATTCAAAAGAGAAATGATGAGCAAACATGGATATTGTAAAAAATGGCGTGAGGATAATACAAATTTTGCAGCTTTTTCCTTTGCTATTTGGCATTTGACATTTTGGAAAATGCACCAAACTAAAATGTCAGACTATTCCTTTAAATCTTGGATACTTCTCATCAGGCCAAACATGATTTAAAAAGAGTATATATGTCTTTTCAATTGAATTATCCCAAGGTAATTTTGTTTCAATCAATAATAATAATAATAATAGAGACTAAATGTTCTCTGCAGTGTTTTCATGCTGGTTTTCATGAAATGAGTGGAAAACAAATGCAGCTTGGAAGGTTTAAAACATACATTAATCAATTTTAAAATCTATACTCGAGGAAATACTGGGTAGTAAAATACATGATTTGCAGTAAATGGGCCAAAACACTGGTATGTTCCTTTAAGGCATGACGAACGCTCCAGTCAACCTTTTTTTTTTTTTTTTTTTTGGGGGGGAAAATTAGATTGGGTGACATCATCTGGATGACACAGGAAACAGCAGATGGATGCTGGGATAGAGCGAAAAAAATGCATTTCCTCCTTTAACATGTTGCCCGTTGTTTCTGTTTCTTTCTCTGCTTTATGTCAGATGGACACAGGAGATAAAACCGACTCCATGATGGATATAAAGATGGAAGCCAGATCGCTGAGCTCCTCCCCCCCGTCTCCCTCCCTCCCTCGCCTCCCCCGCCGCCTCTTCTGCCTCCTAAGTATAAGCAGATTAAAGTTAATGATCTAAAGTGAATTAGATATTTAATCATCTTATCATCTTAGTGTAGTCAGGTCATAACTCTGCGCTGATCTGAAATCCCGTCTGTTTGACAGCACACGGCAGAAGCACAATAAGCTAAATTCAGAGGTCGCTTCGCAGCCTCCACTAGGTTCCACTAAATCAATTTGGAGATTGGGAAATTAAATTCACCCTCATGATATATTTTTTCTTTCGGGACGCTCTGCTTTGCTGCGACGCAGAAAAAACGTGATGGAGGACAAACAGTAATGGAATAGAGCTGACCCCAAAAGATGAGAAATAACCTGAGGGACGCCTTCATTGATTCATCTAATTTCCGTCCTCCTTTTTAAACTGCTCTCTTCATCCTCCCCTTTGCTACACTCTCCATCACCCTCCATCTGAACTCTCGCTGATTGAGGTGCGAGCACTTTGATTTCGCACACTTGGTTGCCCCTCACACACATATACGCTCTTTTCCTCTCAATTTTCCCTCGTTTTCGTCCTCTTCTCGCTGCTAAAGTGCCCTCTTTAGTCGTCTCTCGCTCCTAATTTCATTGCATCGCTTCTTTCCTCCGTCGATGTATCTGAATTCATTTCCATCTGCTCGGCTTCTACCCACTTTACACGCGCCTCCGCCTGGAAATGTAAACAGTGGATTGCAGTTGTATCCATGTGTATCTCTGCTCTGTATCTCACCGTGTATTCTCACATTTTTTTGAAACGGCTCCGTGCAGAAGTTCTTAAAAGCTCTTTGCGGGAAAACCGGAAGGCTGTCATGTTTCCAAAACTCAGCCGTGACTCATATTACCGATTTACCATGACCGCCTGTCTCGGGCTGCTCAGGGTTCACAGCCAGACAGATCTGATGATGGAGTTGAGGGGAAAGATGCGGAGACAGACACGGAGTGAAACATGAAGTAAGATGGACGTAAGAGCAGGAAAGAGAGGAGTGATATCACTGCAAATAGATCATAGCTGCTGGTCCAGAAACACAGTTGGGTCCTGTAAGTTTTCAAAGAGAAATGCTGTGTGTGTCGACACCATCTGAGGCCTCCTGTGCTGCCTGATGACTACGGAAGATCACCGAGAACAAAAACATCAAAGAGGCTGCAGCTTGTCTGCCAGACGTCGAAACAGTGTGTGTGTGTGTGTGTGTGTGTGTGTGTGCACCTAAAGCAGAGCCTGCACCTCTCACAGCTAGGCAGATTGTCAACCCAATTTTTAAGCACACACATACGCATATGAAAAAAAAAATCCACACACACTCTTGCAGAGGCATATTTGCAGACGTTCATAGCGGAGGCAGCATCCCACCGGTATGCCTGGTGAATTTGTCTAAATGTCACATTACTGAGGCAGTCACATGTGCCTTTCCTCAACAGCCAGTCAGATAAAAGCCAGGAGGGGGGAAAAAAAGTGTTTTGGAGAAAAGGGAGGATAGATACAGGAGGTAAGTATTCATACACACAAAAAGAAACTCTGGTGTGTGCAGTATCTGTCATTGGTGTGGTTTTCTTTTGCCGCAGTCTTCACCTTATCTCCTTTCCCACTCCACAGGAGATAAGTGTGTTTCAGAGGAAATTAATGATTTTCACTGAGTCTGTGTGCATTTTTGTTTGTTTAGACTAAGGCGGCGAAGGGAAGGCAGCCAGATCTTGTGCTAATTTAATGTTGTTAGTGTGCCTATGCAATCACATTATTAAAAAAATAAGATGACCTAGTGTATAAAACAGCATGTTGCTACACTTTTTCATTATGAAGGCAATAAGGAAATCATCAGAACTGTGGTTCCCCTGTAGGTAAAGTAAATGAACCTCTTTATTGCCATGGGGTAGACTTCATTTAGACTAGATTATGCTGCTGTTTACTCTGGTGCCGGATGAAATACATGGTCAAAGGCCAGGGGCCTGATTCATGTAACGGTTGTTTGTTTCCCCACACGTCTTCTGCGGGATTCATCCATGTTTTCTTAATTTTGAAACGTTCTTGGGTGAGAACAAAATCTGTTTGTGGTCGGTACCATCCTTATATTTTCAATATGCAAAATAAGAGTTCAAACAGGCCAAACTCTTTGAACTTCTTCTTGGTAATTTCAAGGCAATGGATGTAAAATAAGTTTTCTGTCCACTTCACTCCTCCACAGCAAAACCACGGGAATAATTTAGACCACAACACACCAGACCCCGTCCACTCATCCAGTTCAGCTGTTTTGGGAACGGCCTGTCCCCCTACACACCTGGCAGCCGACAGATGTTTTTTAGTTGCTGGTTTTAAATCAAACGCCATCCTTTATCTGCTTCACACATGTGCAGTTTTAGTTGCAATAGCTGCACCGGTGACATCCTGGGTCCATCAGTCCACTGCTCACACTTGTGTCCTCACATTTCTTGAACCACGTAGAGGGAGGTCTCACTTTTTCTCATTTGTGTTTTTAAGTTAGGAAAGAAAACAGGAAAAAATGAGCAAATAAGATAAGTCATCATTGTGCCTTCTTGGTGAAAAGGCATCATTCTTTTTGTTGAAGTTCATCCTTCCATTAAGTTCACTCAGAGAGTTAATTAGCATTGATGGATGTCCCTTTGTCAATATGAAGCATGGTAGCAATCAAATGACAGTTAAACACGGATCGACCAGACAGAACAAGCAGGTCTGGTCACTCATTGAGCCAGATGTATAAATTTTACACGTTTTGAACCAGTATTGGCAGATTGTAAGTGTTTGAAGGATGTCCGGTATGTGTGATGAGGCAGCTGCTGTAAGGTTGAGGTTTTCTTGCCCGAGCGTTCGGACCGATGGTGCAGTGAGAGGATGAGAGGACACGGGCGCTGCAGTGGGAGAGTTTTTCATTACTGTGCATATGTGTTTGACTTTTATAAAGCCCACTGTTCAGCTGCGGAAATGGACGACAACTTTACAGTAAACTCAAAGAAATTTCTCTCAGCTGGCGTTTCGATGGAATTTGAATGCATAAGTTGTTTTTTTCTTTTCTCAGCGTGATCCTTTAGTTCACCGTGTCTGTGACTTGTTTTGAGAAGTGGTCAATTTATGACCTCTTTGTCTCTGACATTTGCTTCAGTGTCTCTATGAATAAATGTTTTTCCTTGGCTTCCTTTCTTTCCGCCACCCTCTTCCTCCCTCCTTCCCTCTCCCTCCCTCTGTCTGTGCTGTATGGATGAGTAGTTACATCATTAGTATGCCATTAGCTCTGATCATTGATTCCTCCTGCAGATCTCCCCCCTCCTCCCCGTTCGCTGACACGGAATTCTGAGGAGATCCGTGAACTTTATCACCTTCAGCGTTCCGGTTTCCTCCTCAGAATTCCCACTGGATCAGCACTTTCCTCCCCTCCAGACCTTTTCTAATTATCCTGTTCCTGCCTTTCAATAAATAATTACAATAAAGGTCATCAATCAAAACCGAAACATTGATAACTGAAGAGAAAGTCCAATATCCCCTTGGCACAGCGGTCCTGCTGTCATAAATACGATGACGGACGGCATGCGTTAGTGTGTGTGCATCCCGGCGAGTGTGTGTTTGTAGCGGCAAATAATTTTCACATAAATCATGTGCTATGAGATAGATGAAAAGGGAACGCGGTGCACACATGCACCGCTGTGATTAAGCTTTGTCTGTTTATGTGTGTGCGTACAGGCATGTGTGCGTCGTTTTCTGATGATAAAGGCGACAAAAGTAAACAAAATATGATCAAACACTACGGTTTGACCGGGAATTAAGCTCAGGCTAAGCCCACACACATTGCACACTAAGCAGCCCTACTGCATTTTGATTAGCACACACAAACACACACACACACACCTGCATATGCTAATGCGAGTCTGCAGTCAGCGAGAGCCGTGGGGCAGTCTCTTTGGTGCCAGTGATTGGTTGCTATCTGTCTTGCCTGGAGGAACGGCGAGGCAGCCAGGCCTCCCGCCAGGCTCAGCCCAGAGAGGAGCTCTGATAACGGGGTAAAAATGTGAGCCATCCGCGGCGTCAGCCTGGAGGAACCGCTGCCTCGGGCCTCTTCTGAACTGAAGCTGCAGCCTAAATGAGTTTCTGTGCCTGGCAGCTCAGTAGAACTCAACGCTGTTACACGCTGTTGCTCTGCACACACACACACATTCGCACATGCTCACACATTCGCACATGCTCACACGCAAGGATGCACACACAAACGCACGCTAATCTGCACTTGCTCTCACCCATGCGTGCACCTGGTCAGCCACTTACACGGGGAAATTAGAAAATCAGAGAGGAACATTGTCTGTTAAAAGAGTAAACAGCCTCGCTAGTTGTGTTTGAACGTGGGAGCCCAAATGCATTCATTATCCTGTTGGAGGCATTGTGCTCTGCATGTCAACACTCCGCCACCCCCGTACACTCATCATAATGCAAAGCCAATCACACACTCACAGGCACACGCACACGCACACATGCACTCACAGCTTCAATGACTCCAAAATGAGGAAATGACTTCCATTGGACTTTAAAATATTCTTATCCTTTTCTTTTGCCTCCCCTCACATCACTTCCCTCTCTATCCGTCTCCTTCGTTCCCGTCTAATTGGTCCAAATACATGCCGCCGGTGCCACAAACAGCACTAAATTAGTTTTCATCAAAACACAATTCCACCTGAATTCGACCTGCAAATGTGCTGAACACACAAAGATAAAGTGGTTAGGCTTTTAGAGGTGTCGGAGCCGAGAGATGATGGCGAGGAAGACACAGATTTGCTGAAATGGAGATTTTTGGGGATAGTGTTTGGTGGAAAAACAGGTTTCTATTAGGGAAATGTAATGGGTAGAGCCAGGCATGTCTGTCTACAGGAGAGCGAGAGGGGTTTCTGAGGCATCGCTGAAGAGACAGAGCGTGAAACAGTTTGCTAGGCACGTCTAAAGATAGAGAGACGAGCCGAGAGGGACGTGAGGAGAAGGTTGGCAGCGGGTGGTTAACCAGCTGATAACGCTGCATTCTAAACAGGTGAAAAATGCGTCACGGAGCTGATCCTCGTCCAAGCTGCTGATGACTTCTCATCATCAGCCGCTGATGTAGATGTTATTCATTGTAAGGCTCGACACCTCACCTGGTGGCTTCTGCCGACATTCATAATGATGGCTCGATGCTGTGCTATTTTTTTTATTTGTGTCTGTCTGAGTCTGAAGTTATTTTTATTCTTGTGTCATGCAGCTTATAACACCACAAACTGATATGGAGATAGAGCCAGGTTACAGCATGTATAGTATATTTTCAAATAATGCTTTGAATTCATATAAAACACAATCAGATTTTCAGACCTTTATGTCAACAACAAGAGTCATAAAATTTGCCAATAAAGCTCATGTTATTGCGACTTACATAATAAGAAAAATAGATCATGGAATGTTTGAGGTTCAAAGTTCATCACTGGCTTTGGAAACAGCAGCTTTCAATCATGTACACATGATCTTCATCATCAGGAGACAGACTTTGTTATCATGAAATTGTAGATCAAATTTCTTATTGAGCACTTTGAGTTATAATCCTAAAGATATTCATGAAATCAGGCCCCATTTTTCATTCTTTTCATGGTCAGCATCTTTTTCTGAAATTGCCACTCAATGTATTTACGGCTGCTTTGCGTTCAAAAATGTTAAAGCGTTGAAACACATGCTGGCGTTTATTGTGAAGCAGCCAAAGCAAACACAATATATTTGTCACAGCAATTTAGATGCGATCGTTGATGGTTACAAAAAAGAGACAAGGGCGTGCATGAATAATCGCAGTAGGTTATGTGAAGTACGAAAAAAAAAAAAAGCAACAGATCTCAGATCTCAGATCGCACAGCTCAGACAATCCAGTTTAGTCCTGAATACTTCTGAATCCTCAATAGAAGAAAAACAGCAGTTCATAATTTTGCAACTAAAGACCTTTGTATGGTGGCCCTGAAACTCAAAACACACTGCAGCTTAAATAGACAAAACACAAGCAAATTAACGAGACGTCTTTTCAAATATGAGAACACATGAACAGCATTTAGGAAAATTCTGCCAAGTGAGAAAACAATTAAAAAATAATGAACACATTTGGTTGTGTTTTCTTGTTTTGTTGCATTAGTTCTAAAATTTAAACATTTAATTATTTGGGTATTTTCATGCACCAGTTCATCATATTTTATAAGATGATCGCTGTATTTCAAATACTCAACAACAAAGTAACTAGTAACTACAGCTGTCAGATAAATGCGTTGTATGTAAAGTCAGTTTGGACCCAAAAGCTGGACACAGATTCAGGTGAACAGGTTGAACCAGATTTAATGTGGATATGCAGGTGAAGCAGGTGGAGAGATGAGTGAAGGCAGGCGGGCGTGGAGTGACAGATGGAGCTGGAGACGTTGAGAAGAGGCAGGTGGGATGTGGTGTGATCCTGAAGCACAGGAGGCACAAGGTTAGTAAAAGCAGAAACACAAGGAAGCAAATGACTGAGCGAGAGAGAGAGAGAGAGAGAGAGAGAGAGCAAGATGAACACTGGGAAAGGGAAAACAGGTGAAACACAAGGACACAAGGAACAAGGAAAAATCTGGAGCCTAGACTGGGACCATAACAAGAAGAAATATAAAATGGAAGTATTCAAGTATAAACAACATAAAACTGTACTTAAGTACGATAGATGAGTAAATGTACTTAGTTACTCTCCATCACTGGTGTCTATTAAAGATGCAACACAATGTGTTTATAGTTGGATGACAATAAAGTTATCTTACATACTACTTAAATTCCACATGCTATAGCTCAAAAGTTAATTATTTTCTTACTTGTTTTGATTTGTTTTGATGTCACTGCCGTACGGCCGCGGGTCCAGTTTATACCTGCGGAGTTGACCTGCTCAAACTGACGATTGACGTTGATGAAGAATGTCTAAAACTTCTTTTTAATCTCCTGATGTGCTGCTGAGTGACAGCGTCTCAAAGTGTCTGCTATTCTCTGAATGAAATGAGGGTAAATGAGCTGTGTTTCAAGGTGCCCTGCGGAGTCTTTGTTGTAAACAGTCACAGGTTTGTTTACATCTAATAGCTCTCACCAAAACACATCACATTTAATTCAGGAGGCTCAACACACGCATTGAACGAGTTTCCTACAAGCATCTCTTGAATGTTTTGCCAAATCGTTGACCTAACTTTACCTTTATTATTGGCACAATACTACACTTTAATGGTGTAAAACCACCATCGATGGTTATCAAGCTCTGCAGTCGTCGCAAATGTGCAACATAGGAACCTGCTTTAAACATTTACTGTCATTTATATCAATGTGACAGCATTTTGATACCTGTTTCAATTAGCCCTGAAACATTAGCCGATTAAATGATTAGACGATTGCCAGAAAATCAACTGTCAACAATTCAGCATTTCATTTATTCATTAAGTAAAAATGCCAAACAATGGGCCTCTCAGGAAACACTCCTGTGAACAGATTCATTCTTAAGTGGCACGCACGAGGATTTAAGAGAATTTGTGGCGCTCACCAATTTTCTCCTGCTTAGGATTTTGATGAAATTCACGGGAAGCGGGAAAAAAACACTTACTGCACTTAAAAATGATAATGACTTAATCAGGATGAATATGGAGTTATAATGTGATATAGAAATTTATTAAACAAAATCTATAACTAAGATGAATGAAATTAATGGAAAATTAATATTCTGTTCATCATCATCATCATCATCATCATCAGTGGACAGGAAAACAAAAAGGACACAAGCTGCATGTTTTAATATGTGACTCAGATTTACTGTATAACTATCTCTGGTATAAAAACACACAGTGAACCATCAACTATGTCACCTTTTAGAGACATGTAGAGGCCAATTATTGTTCTAGCAGGGCAGCCTGTAAAGATGTAACACGTTCTTGTGTATCGCGTTTTTGAGTGGTCATCATCATCATTATGGCTTGCCAATTAACTTAAAGATTTTTTTTTTTTTTTTAAAGATTTTTAGGATTATGATAATCAAATCACAGAAATAAGCACCTCCTCATAAACAGGCGATGTCCAAAACAAATGATTTGTGTCAAATTTTTCCAGTTTGGTGACTCTGACTTGGAACTCTGGGGAAAAAAAAAAGAGAGATTGCTTTTCCCAAGTTTTCAAACATGCTGCTTTTTTCTGTTTCATAAAATTGTCAATTGGGGTGTGGACTCTTGATCAAGACAAAATGTAATGTGAAGAAGATTTTACAATATTTTGACATTTTACAGACTAAATTAATCATTAATTTGAATTTGAAGGTTCATTATTGACCGTTGACCATTATTAACCTCAGCCCTTAATGAACGACCACCATCAACGACTAAACAATCTCAAAGTGCATTAGATTGAAATAATCATTATGTGATTGCAAGGATAATGAAAGACTTCCCATACCGGGAGTCGAACCTGGGCTGCCTGGGTGAACACCAGGAATCCTAACCGCTAGACCATATGGGAAGGTCCCAGGTTTCTTATAAACACACCTGGCAGATTGTTCAATAATGAATTCAATCCTTACCTGATTCCAACAGGCTTACCATCATACAGTGTTCATCTATACTGCTGATACATAATACAGCTGAACCAGGGGCTCATTTATTCACACACACACACGACACCTTTACATCATAATAATTTTGATCCGGGCAAAAAAAATCAGCAGAAAGAGAGAAGCACCTTTTTTCAAAAATCCCTGCTTATTAAATTTGCGAGCGAGGCTCCAGCTGTGTTTACATCACACCGCCGATACTTTCGGGACTTATTAGGAGCACTTCATTCCAGTCTGCGCTGACTTCCCCTTTACTCTCCTTGCTTTGCTGAGAGAGGCAGCGTGGCAGAGGAAGGAGAAGGGTGGTAGTGCTGCCATCAGACAATATTAATGGCTTGTGTGTGTGTGTGTGTGTGTGTGTGTTTATGTGTTTGTGTGGCAGTCTCATTAAACAAGGTCTAGGTGCACTTAGTGTTCACAGACGATTATACTCAGACATCAACACTGATTGGAATAGAGAGATAATTGCTCTAAACAAGATGGGGGGGAAGTCTCTCTCTCTCTCTCTCTCTCTCTCTCTCTCTCTCTCACATGCAAAAACACACACACACACATTTTGTCATACGATATTCTCAAGCCATCGTCATGTTCATCTGCATCCCCGTCTCTCATACACCTCCCCTCACCCCTCCTTCCCCGTCTTCCTCCCACCTTCCTAATCTCAAGGGAATGACTAACACCTGTCACGATCTCTCCATTTACATTTCACTGTGATTGTGCCTTATATGATTACAAGTGACAAATAAATTTGATTGATTGAAAGCTGTATACGATAATTAATCACATGTCGCAGCAAATGTCACTACATGTGCGCACACATGCACACACACACACACACACGCACACACACAGAACAAACGCACACAGAGCAGGTGTTCCTGTGCTCGGTGGAAATAACTCAATAGCTGTGATGTAAAAACCATCCTTTAAATATGACTGAGTCATTCTCAGCCTGCAGACCGCACTGAGTGTGTAAATGCACTCTATTGTAAACTCGTGAATTACTTTCCCATAATGCACTCTGTCAGCCTGACCTTGGCAAAGAGACTCTGTCCGCCACCCTATAAAGCAGGCTGTAATGTTGGCCCTGTCACAAAATGCAACAACACACACACACACACACACACACGCACGCACACGCACGCACACACACATACACACACACACACACAAACAAGACTGGGGAGTTTATTACATTTGAAGCAAAAGAGCAGGCAAAGTGAGACGAGAGGGAGGAAGGAAGGAATGAAGGAAGGAAGGAAGGGGGAGGGATTTGGGTGAAAGAGTTGAGACATCAGAAAATGTATCTGCATGCCTTTGCAAATGTTTGATATTAGAAGCTTGATGATTGTATGTTGATGATGTAAAGACTAATCACAGGCACAAGCTTCTTTCTATAGAGTTGTGAACTGTGAGGAGGCGCTGATATTACAATTTCAAACATTTAATGATATCTTCCATAGTTTTGCCACAGTTTCACCTTGATCTATAGAGTCTGTCTGCTATTGGGAGCACACGTAACTTAACTTGAAGCTCTGTGATCAGATGTTTCTTGCTGAAATGCACACTGGGAGTTGAAGTAGGACGTGTTGTCTAAGAAAAGCTCCAAATGTGAGTCAGGTAATATTGTATAAGGGAAAAATGAATGGGATTTTTACTTCCAGAAACACTTCACAACGCTATTTTCTTTGTACTGGGTCATTAAAGGCCGCTGGCATTTTGCTCTCAGGATTGTACATCATTTCATTCAATAAAGACTTATTGAAGTGAGATAAAAGCTCTTGGAGCGAGGCTGCTAACTGTCATTTAGGCCCACTGCGCTTTAGTGTTTCTCCCGCTGGCCCCGCCTGAACTTTCCCGCTCGGCCCATAGACTTTACAGTGGATCGAGATGATGGCGTGCAAATAAAAATCACCTTTTTACACTCTGGCAAAGTAAGAAAATCAATTAAAAATTCTTAATACAAAGGCAAAAGTTTCACAGGCGCCTCTTTCATATTTGTGGTCTGTGGGGAAAATGCTTTTTGAGGCCACTGGGACAAAGTGCCAGCAAGCCTGAATGGTGGCGCCATATCCAGCTCTGTTAACGCATCCGTGCTCCATTCCCTCAAAGGTCACTTCTGTCAAGATGGCTTTCTACTGGTCAATAGTGCGTGTCAGAATTAACAAAAGTTGACCTTTATCTCAAAGTTTTTTTTTTTCAGCCCAATGAGCGAATTCACTGATTGTGGCAACTTCATTGGAAGTGACTGAATCGGCTGCAAATTTCCCAGTTTTAAATGGGACTAAAGGGAAAGTCTGCACACTGTTGTTTTTATTTCATCTCATTTTACAATGCTCTGTCTTATATTTCATCTTTGTCTCCATCTGTGGCTCCCTCTCCGCCTCTTTCTCCCTCTCTCTCCAACTTTTTTCTTTCTTTCTCGGCCTCTCCGTTTCTTTGCATTTTTTATGCGTCGCTCTTTCAGTTGTGTTTTTGATTAATATTGATTTAGCTGTAATAGTCGGGCTACAGGGACCCCACATTTCAATAACTTCTAATTACACACACACACACTCGCATTCACACAAACACACAGGCCTCGATAAATCTAATTGCAAGTTCCACTCATAACGCCCCTGAGTCTCGGCCCACAAATTACAACAGCAATCTGACATTGTCAATAAATATGGGTGCCATTCTGCCCGGCTGAGTTCTTGTGAAATGAAAGATGCAAATAAATATTGTGAGACATTTTCTTTGATCCCCTTTCTTTTCTGTCTTCTTCTTTCTTTCGTATTTTCGAGGTCTGTCTTTCCTCTCTTCCTTCCTGAAATCATCCCATCCTCCTCCTCCTCCTCTCTCTCAGCCCACCCTTCTGTCTCGACTTTGTTTCAGCTGTTGATTCGGCATCAATCACTGTGAAATCTAATTTGTCAAACCTCAATCTAGCAGGGCCCTCAACCCTGTGCCGCTGTCTGTTTGTCTGGAGCCCCACAAATGAGATGTGTGATAAGGCAACAGAGGGAGTTCTGCCGGGAATAAAAACAGACTTTTGCACTTTGAAGTCAGAGCAGATCAAAAACAACAGAGGGCTCTTTGTGGTACAAAGGGAGCGTTTCTCCCCTTCATCCATCTTCCCTCGTTCCTGCACCTTTTCTTCGCAACCAGTCTGTCACTCTGTGAACTGTCAGATATCACATACAGGCCCCCAACCTGCCTCACCTACCTGCACTATCTACCCATCTACCTACCGCAGGGAAGAGCTGCGACTCCGCGTGTGTCTACGCACGCGTACATACATCCACGCGTCTCTTGAGGGTTTGTGGCAGCTGCTGCAATTTGCGCAGTCTCTTTGTCGGTACACAGCTGATAAAGACATGCAGTAGTATATTCTGTTTGTCTACGCGTCTTCTCATTTCTGGGTCGTGCGCTTTTAGTTCAATCTTCAATCTCTCCCCCATTATTTCAGCGCACCCACAGTGTTTTCCTGTCACTTTGATTCTTGTGAAAGTCTGGAAAGACGTTGTCACTGTCAGCGCTGATGTTAGGGATGTACAGTACATCTCGTGTCCCATCAGCACCGCGCTCGCCCTTCCTCACACCCTCACCCCTCCACCGGTCCCATGTTCCCGACATGGGAGTCATTTGTCTTGTGTGTGTCCGCTGCGATGATGTGGGATAACGTCGGGGGCCAGTGGAGCAGACAGGGGAGTATTGGAATATCGATCCTCCTCCGCTCTGCCTGTCCTCCAGCTGGGGTTTTTTTTTTTTCCTGCCTGTGTGATAAAGGGACTGGTGCTGATGGGGTTTGGCTCCATACATTGTTTCTTATACCTTTTCTGTGTGTGTGTGTGAGCAATTTATTTGTGGCAAGGAGTTGTTTGTGGCTGTACAGGAGTGTTCACGTTGGAGTTAACTCAGCTCTCTCACCATTCATATCCAGCACATTCCCTGCGGTGTCAGTTTACACTGTACACTAATGACTGTGCAACTCAGTCAGATGCATGTTACAGTGTAAATTCTCATAATACAGTCAGTCATAGTTTGACTTATCCATGAATTTATCCATAACCATGTATACTTTGGATGGCTGCAGGGGCCTGGAGTTGATCCCAACTGACCCTGGACACAGATAATGAAGACAACAACAGGACTGAAATGGAGTAAATGCAACTCACTGCAACTGAAAGGATGATTCTGGTTCTTACAACTTGGATGTTATTTTCAAAAAAGGCCCCATTTCTACAATAATGACAACTTAATTGCTGAGATCTGGCAACACAACAACATTGCTAAAAAAAAAAAAAAAAAAAAAAAAAAAAAAAAAAAAAAAAAAAAGGGAACTCATGCGGTCAAACGATCATAGATGTTTTAAACAAACTCCCACTTTAGCCAAAAGTATTTGGGAGAGAAAATGAAGACAGATGGTAAAACTATTGCCTGCTCTAAACATCCATCACAGTTTACAGAACAACTTCCTGCTTCACATTTGACCAATCATACTTACTGTAGATGTGTGTGCACACAGTGTTCCCATGCAATGAGAGATTATCGCCAACATTTCGGGTTCACACTCTTTGTCACTTTTTGTTTTACCTCAAAAATAAACTGGATAATCTGGGTAAATTGCTTGATTATAACTTGTTTACAAATGATCACTCCCACATTATAAGAATGAAGCCCAGAGCTGAGAAAACAAATAAAGTTGTAATAAACTGAAAAATTTCCTTTAACACCATGAATGCATGAAGAGTTCAGAGCACATCTGCATTAAACCAGCTGATTTCCTGCACACAGGGATGGGACAAAAATAATGTACTGATGTGATATTTCATGTGTCTTAAAAATGTTTTTGGACCCAGTGGCTCAAAATATAAAATGAAAACTGTCTTTATTGTTATACAAACATTTCTTTTGTAATGATCGTGTACGCACAGAAGCCTTTCTAAAGCAGATTGCGTGACTTGCGATTTAAACCTGATCAAACCTGACTCACGCAACCTGGTTTGTTAAATAAAGCAGAGGAAATGACCACCGACTTCAGCTCGAAATGATCTTACTCTAGTACAAATCAATACAAGAAATCTTGATACCTGGATGTCATCATTGATTCAGCTGGAGCTCAAATGTGCAGACAACATTCAAACTCTCTAACTCGTCCGAAACTGTAGGCAAAACAACCTAAATATTGCAGATGTTTTTCCAAAAAGCCTTCTGTTTTCTTGCCTGTTTTGGTTTCTAACTCTCACATTCCTCCACTGAATCACTGCCAAAACAAATTATACATGAAGCGTCCTGTCCTCTGAACAACTGGTTACCCTCTGGTCAAAGGTTTAAACTGGCCTGTGTGCAGATCCTTCAAGTCGACTATTAGTCCTCAAAACAGGGAACATGAAAAAATAAATTTACTTAACAGGTGAGAATGTGTGAAGTTTTCTACAATGTTTTACTGTCGTTGTTGTGTGAGTCACTGCCTGAACTACTCAAGAGAGATATTCTCTTGTCTGGTGGAATATTCAGACGAATGGAAAATTTCTGACTCCCATTACAAAAAGCATGACTGACCGATAAAAGCCAACTGTTGTGTGTCATCAGAGAGCCCCCGCCATCCTTTTTGGCTGGGCCTCCGTTGTGATGTTCCTGTCCGGTCAGCGCTGCTTACTTTGGCACCGACGAGAGCCGGTTACTGCTAAGTTACTCCTGGTTGTTATGGAGCTCGACACACCCGTATGGAAAGGAGACATCTGCAAAACAAAAACAGCCGGGGAAAGATCAACACGATAGGTGAGAAGAGGTGATAAAACATCTGCGTGAAAACCAAAACAAACAGGCGTGACGGTGCATACATAAGTGCACAGAGACAATTATGTATATTATAAATACAAATAACAAATTAAGAAACATTTTGTGATTTTGGATGATGCTTTATTTACTATAAAGACTTGACAGGTCTTGGGAAGGACGACTTTATATGTGAAAAAAGTTGCATAAAGCAGCTTCAGACTACAAATGTAAAAATATATTTTTTTAAAAATCTGGAGGTAGAAAGAAGTGGACTCAGATCTCTGCAGTCCGCTCCTCATCCTCGTCTGCTTGAGATCGACGGCTCAAGGCTAAGAGCATAACAAACCTGAATCTCAGACAGAACTGTCAAAGGTCATGTTGCATCGTGGGTAATGTAGGCGCCGGGTTCTGACACGAAAGAAGAGTATGAGGAATAAAAGAAGACAGCATCTCTGCTTGTGTTGCATCAATTTTAATACTTGAAAAAGTGGGAGTTTTTTTTTTCAAAGAAGTAGTTCTCAAGCCATGAAGGAACACTTGATTCTTCAGTCTATTTGAAAAATGAAGTCACCAAATTTGGAGATAGCTGGTTTACCCTGGACAAAATGACAAAATTTATAACCACAATAATGCAAAAACAATGTATTATACATGCAAGCACTCACGGGCAACTCTCACAAATACATCAACACAACATTCACATACACACACACACGTTTGTACAGTATAAAGGCTGACTGTGATCTGTGACCGCATGTGGCTCAAGTCATTCTTAACACACCAGCACATCAAGAACAAAGCAGTAATTCAAATCTATTCCCACCTTCCACCTTGCAGAGGCAAGACACTGCATATCATTTTATAGGCCCTGTGCCACTTCACACACACATACACACACACACAGTGACACACACACACACATGCATACACACCGCCGACCAATCCACTCCTCAACACCACCTGAAGTAATTTGTCATGTTCATGATAAATTATACCCTCTCCAGTTCATAGCCTACAGAGGTTGAGAGAGAGAGAGAGAGAGAGAGAGAGAGAGTAGGTGGAGGGAGAGCGAGAGCCAGTTGTTTACAGCTGTCATTTGTATTTGGTGCTAAAAGCAAACAAATGAAACATGACAAAATATGGTAAGATGAGGAGGTGTTTGTGCGTCTGCCTGGTATTTAAAGCTGTGGGTGGTAAAACCGTGGGTCATTTACACTTTGCCTTTTACAAGTAAATCAAACCTGGAATGAAAAAAAAAAATGCCAACAATCACAATCCAGTTAAAAGGTCAGCTCACACAGAAACACAAATCTTTTCTGCCTCCAGTGGTATGCAGATAGTTTGGCTTTTATTTTCTCAGGTTTGGGGTTTCTGTCTTCATAACATTACTATTTCATGTTGTGCTTGCAGCATTTATAAATGAAATTAAAAAAACTAAATAGTAAAATCTTGGCCTGTTTCCTGACCGCTAAATCACCACCTACGTCTGATGTTGTGTGCACTGACAGCAGATTTCATGTGTTTACGTGTGTTGGACAACTCAATACACCTGTTTGATTGCAGAGGCAGTAGCTCAGAGATGCAGCAACCTTGGACCCAAAAGCACGACTCAGACTGGTTAAGATACACGTTCACGTTTACTAGAGTTGAAAAACAGGCAAGGGTCAAAAGCAGGTTGGCAGGCAAAACAAGCAAAGCTTTCCAAAAGGGGGTTAGAAAGAGAATCGTCAATCTGGGGGTCAGGCAGCAGGTCAGGCAGGCAGAACAAAGGCTGGAAAGCTCAGGTGCTTGCAAACTAGACAATCTGGCGAGGAGTGAGTGGAGATGGGCTGGTATATACGCTGCAAGTCTGATGAGGGGAATTGGGAAACAGGTGAGCAAGTGGGAGGGGAAGGTTAGGTGATGGGTTACTTCAGGGCAGGATGGAGAGGTGGTTGAAGTTGTCACGGTAGAGTTGGTCATATAGAAGAATGATATTATATAGTATGGTCTAGACCTGCTTTTGATTTGAATTGAATTGAAATGACAGACTTTGGCTGACATGATTCATCCATGATTGGTTGTTTTTTTAGGCATTTCAGTATTATAAAGTCTGATGCATGAGCGCTTTCAGTGAAATCCAGTTGCAATTATGACTTGGATGGTGACAACACTAAGTTGGGAACAACAACGACATGAGATGGTGAGAATAAAAAAAGGCGATTTCTTGAAAATTGCAGAATAAAAACCACAGATATTGTAACAAACATGGATGGACTGTACAGGCTGTTTGAAACCAACTTGCGACAATAAAAATTGGCGTATTGCTTCAATCGATATTGCAAATGGTAATTGCTCCTAGCAGCATATGCTGCCGCTTCTATGTCTACTAAAAATGAAATCAGCTGGATGGATCCCCTGCTCAAGTCATTATTATGTGTATTTTGCCAGTTTATTTGAAGCTGGAGACTATTGTTCCCATGGCCCATTTTTCCAAAACCCCAATAGTCCAAAAAGCGTCCCTGTGATTGGCCAGTGTTTTGTTGTATGGCTAGGGTTAAAAAAAAGTGTCAGAGCCAAACAGAGGCAGAGTAGGGAAAAAATAATGCAGGGAATTGGAACAACGGCATGACACCTTAATATCAAGATCACGCAATCACAATGGTCAAACTACGGCAACATAAACGCAGATTGTTTGCTCATTTTCCACTAACAGGTGGTCAACCTCTGTAACGCCTTGAACCACACACACCATGCATTCATTTGTTTGTTTCAGTTATCTCGGCAATGAACAAAAACTGCATGGCCACCGCCATGTATATGAGACAATGTTTTCTGTGTTACATCAAATTCTTTTTATTGAAATGCCGACAGCAAGTCCACTAGATGATCTGTGTAGCTGAAACATAGGATAAACACGTCACATGGCCCTTCACTAGTTAAAAAACCACACATGTACGACCAAGCCAGAGAACTTATTAAATTGCATTAGTCTTGGAGGTGCAGGGTGGAAGAATATGGCAAATCTAAGAATAGCCTTATACAATATGTGTGTTTATGGAGGTTGGATGCCCCACAGGACCAGCGTGAAGCATGGATAGAGATACAGCCAGGGGAGAACTCATCTGTTCCTTGGCTCTTAGCTGTTCCAACACTCATAATGCCTCCGTCCCCTGGGTGGTATTGCTTCTATAATAGCCTGCAACTATGCAGCACTGAAAAACAACCTTGCTAATTCTCACACACACCGCGAGGGAGAGACCCGTGGAGGGAAACAGGGAGGGAGAGAGCGGGCGAGGGGGGAGAAATCCTCTGCTTGTATTCCCAAGTCCAACAGACCTCTTTTGTATTCAGGTAAGTTGGCTTAACTGGGAAAACGCTGATAACTCCTTGACACAAGGTCACACATTATATGGCATTAAAAAGCAAATACAGGTACGTGTAGTCCACGTGCAAACATGGCCGTTCACACACACACACACACACACACACACACGAGTTGACGGGTCAACAGAATTATGTAAACCACTTCGTTTCATCTTCATAATCGCCTGAGGGCTTTGAGCAGTCAGGGTCACTGACACGATTATCCTATTATATTAGATAAAATAAAGAAGATGGAGAGAGGCGGTGAGAGAGGAGACGGGCAGGAAAGAGAAAGAGAATATTAAAAAGGCTCAGGCATGTGGGAGCGTCTCCAGGTACAGTAAGAAGGATGTGCAGGAAATACAATGGATTCCTCTGTGGCTACTCAGAAATTCTACCTCAGGAACAGGTGTGTGTGTGTGTGTGTGGGTGTGGGTGTGTGTGTGTGTGTGTGTGGGTGTGTGTGGACATGTTTTGTGCGTGAAGGTGTGTCGGAGAAAAAAAGTAGAAATAGAGAGATCGGATGAGTCATGTGGAGTGACAGTGAGAGAGGGGGATTTCAGAGTGAACTTTGAGTGTACATCTCATATATTTTCATCTGGCCTCAGGGAGAGCCGAGACTGGCTCTCGACTTCACTGTCAGTCATGACAGACTCCACTGATTGGCTTTATTCACAGCTCTTTGTGTGTGTCTGCATGCACAGGTGCGCACATGTTCACAGGTGATGCATGTGTTGATGTGTGTGTATAAATATGGAACTGACGTATGACGCCTTTATCTGTACAGTATCGCTTGTTTTCAGGTTTTCAGAAATCCTGACTCCTAAAAATGACGTTTATGTACAACTAATTTGCATAAACAAATGTGTTTTGTAGGAGTAGTAATCCTGCCCGGATTATGTTTCCTGTCAACATAAAGAGGAAATGTCACAGTTGTGCAAGCAGGGTAGCGGGAACGCAAGGGATTGGACCCAAATGCAGACAGACAGTGAAGGGCTGCAGCAGTTCAATGATTTATTAACAATAAAGGGACATTTTCACATTTCCAAACTATGCCTTATCAATATTAATATGGTGCTGTCTAGATGTGATTTACAATGTTGCTGATACTTCATATATCAATACATTCATCTAATATTCTAATTGTGTTTTTGTCCGAGCAATTTTCCAGTTTACTCCAGGAGGTCACTGCTCCTGGCCAAGAAATAGTCCGGCACATGACCGACCATAAAACTGTAACATGTTGTCATTACACTTTTGTACAGGTTAAACAAATGAGATACGGTTTAATAATAACTGGGCTTCAGATGTGCTGGTACACATTCTTTTTTTAACCTTTGGACAGAGCTAGGCTAGCTCTTTCCATCTGTTTCCAGTCTTTATGCTAAGCTACATTAATCACTTCTGGTGCCATTTTCATACATGACTCAAACACACACAAACATGACTCTAGGAAAAATAATAAGCGTATTTCTCAAAATATTGAACTATTCCTTTAATAGACAACCAAAAAAAAAAAAAAAACTTTCCTTAACCTTAATCAAGTGTTTTAGTGGGTCACAAGATGCAAACCCCAGCCTCCATCCTGTGACCTCTGTGCATTGAAAGTGGCGTCACACTTACTGGACTGAAAGAAACGTCGCTATAAATCCTAATCCATGCACGACTTCCACTTTTTCCCACATGCATTCGGCAAAGCAAATTATTAGTACGTGAACATATTTTGCAGTAGACCAGGTTGCTCTACAGAGTGTAAATCCCAGCAATAATGTGTGAGGACTGTCTTAACAGTTGTGCACAGTGTATGAAATGAGCTCCGATCTCCCAGGAAGCAATTGGTGGCGAATAAAACCAACAGAATGAAAAGAGGTGAGGAAGCGATTACTAGGATTTTAAGTTTTGAGCAATAAATCTGATTTATGGAGGGAGTATTGTGCCAAGCTTTTACTGGTGACCTTAAAACATTTTGCGCTCACCCCTCTGCTCCTGCTCAATGAACTGTTTTTTTAAGGTGCATGTGCATTTCTGACGAAGCTAGAAAATGAAAAGTAAAGGCAATGAGAGCCAGGTGTCAGGGATAACATCTCTCCAGCGCTGACAAACATTTAGCTCTTAGGAGGAAAATGCATTTAACTTTGAGTGACAGTGAAGATTAAAGCTTTTATTCCTAAAAGATAAGAAATCTGCAGACATTTCCTTGCTTTTAAACTTAAGGGGTTTTTTTTACTGACAGAAGCTGAAAAACACAGAAATAAATCAGCACTTATTTGATGGCGGCTCAGTAAGAGTAAATTCGGCGGGGATACGGAGCTCACATTCAAAACTTAACACGACAGCACCACATTTATTTTGGAAACCTCCTGAGCTAAATGGAAAAAAAAAACAACACGCTGGAGTCTCCTTTTTTTAATGCCACCAAAACACATTGTGGAGTCATAATACTCAGGCACAGAAAATGAGAAACAACAAAAGAGGCGAACCTGGTTTATCACCTGCCTTGCTGTGCTCTGTAATGGAATGCTATTCAAATCCCCAGCTCCCCCAAATGCTCTGCTGCATGGCTGCGATCCAAAACAAAAACCTCCTTCACTGTACCCTTGACGCTACAACCTTAATGGTCCTTTCTGATGACGAGGCGAGGAGCAGAAAACACCCTAACAGTCAATTCTCCTGACTGGCTCTCCTGATGATGAGCTCTGACGTGGGCGTTTGCTCAAGGGCAGCAGGTAACGGGAGGGTGGGGGTGGACATTGTACAGTATCCTCAGTTTTGGGAATGCAGCCCATGATGTCGCTGGCATGTTTGACACATGCTGCGGCGCATTATAATCAGCGCTGCCGTCGCTCAGCCGGGCCCTGTGCTCCGAGCCTGCAGCATCAGCTCAATCAAATGAGCTTTTCTGATGCCTCTGGAGGGAAGCCCTGAGCATAGGAAACATGTCAGTCTAATGTCTGACGCACGCTCTATCGGGCCGATCAAACAGCCAGATAACAACGCGGCGGCCGCTTCAGCTTGTGTTTCCGTGCATGTGAGCGAGCGGATCAGCGGTGCAGAATACTTGACTGGAGCCAGAGTTGCTGTGTAAGAACTTCAGCCATTGATTGATGGTAATGAGTCCCGCTTAAGAGCACATGATTGGGAGGAGAGAGGAAGTGGAAGAGGGAGAAGGATGGACTGAAAAAAACGACACAGAGGAATGAAAAGGAGAGGTGAGGCCACAGATGTAATATACGAGGAAAATCAAGGCGGAGGGGGAAGAGGAAAAAAAAGGATGTGAAGGATGGAGCGGAAGAGAACAAGAAGTGCAGGAGGAGGAGAAACGACAGAGAGGAGGAGATGGGGGTAAAAAAAAAAAAAGATGCATTTTTTTGCAAACCCAGGCCATCTGGTGAGATGGAATTACATTAGCGATGCACATACAGCCCTCATGCTCCTGTCTCATCAACACATAGCACAGGCTGAGATGGTTAATGTGCGCGTGTGTGTGAATGCGTTTGCACATGTGCGTGCTGATCGCTGCGAGCGCTCAAAGTGAAGTTATGACCTTGAAATGTTCACCCAAAAACTAAAACCCCTTACCCGTATGAGCGATGATTTGCACCAAAACTCTTCATGTGGTCAAGCATTCGCCGCACAATGGAGCATGTGAGGTATCCATGCCCATAAATGCCTGTTCACGCTGTCCAAAGAGGAAAAAAGCGACACTAAGAGGACTGGGGGAGGCTAATGTTCGCAACTATTACCTCACATAAGAGCTCTCCCACATTTCCATTTGCTCAATATTTCATGCATGAATAATCCAATACAAGCAAAAGTGCAATATTTCCACCAGGGCCCCCGGCTAGATTAGCAGAGGGGGTTTGGCACTGTCCCCCTGAGGACTCCGAGGCTTCTCCCAGGAACACAGAGCAAAAGTAATCAGACACAAGACACATCTTTCTTATCTCCGGCTCACTTCTAACAAGCACATAATTGCTAATATCTTTGCTGAGCTGGAGAACGAATACCCCGGAGACTGGCTATGTATATACACCCTGATAGAGAGATGAGGACGGGTTGCTATAGGAACAAGGAAACCTTAATGTGGTAATGCAGGAGGGCAGGAGAGCATCACGAGAGAGAGAGCGAGCGACAAGGTTGAGAGGCCTAAAGAACTGTAAACTACAGTAGTCTACTTATGCGTGTCCCCGCTGAACTTTTTTTTTTGTGTGTGTGTGTTTTATGGTTGTACAACAGTGACTCACGCTGGATGTAATTAGGCTTCTTTGAAACTGATCAACAGGGAAGACTATTCAACGTCAAAGAGAAAACAAATCTCTGCAATTTACACTAAATTAAGTACAATTATGAAACAGGAAATAAATGCTTGGATTAGTATTTGCTGCCTTTTCTGTGACAAAACTTGATCATTACTGAAGCAGCAGCCACTTGTTTTTTTTTTAGAGGCCGGATGATAGGCTAAAGCAGGGGGGTTCAAAATGTGAGACTTGGAAAAGCTTGGAAAAAGCCCTCCCACTTGCTTAGTTTTGCTCAATTCCTGGATGCCAACATGATCACGATTATGTTATTTGATCCCATAGACATTCAACAATTGAGCCAGGATAGACTGATATTGCTGTTTAACATAACTTCAGATGACAACAAATACGTAGAAAAGGCTTGTTCGAATTCTATTTTTTGGTTTCTGACTCTGGAAAAGTGGGAAAAACGGTAAAATTTCCCAAAACTCTTTTACTAAATCACACACATTTATGTTTTCATTTCTATTCTATGTGATCTCCTTTAATAACAAATGCAATATTTAATCACTTCCATTTACTGAGTCTCCCCTGATACTGTTTGAAGCCACGACCGTCCACTTTGAAAACCTCTGGATCTAAAGGAAAATCACCTGTGTGTAAAACTCTAACGGTTGAGTTAAAACTAAGTACGCCTGTGTCAGAAAGGTCCAACACATTAGTTAGTGAGCTTCCTGCCAAAAACTGGATCAAAAGCACAAAGGAACATCCCAAGAAGATCCAAGACTCGTAAATAAGAAGTATCAGTCAGGGGGAAGTACAGAAGAAAATGGAGGATACGGTAGCTCAATAGTAGAAATTTTGGCTCGTGTGGTGCCAGGAAGCTTGCCAGAGACAGAAATGAAAACAGTTACACAGGCCAAATTTGAGCTTCCTGGCCATTACACTTAATGCTACTTCAGTCAAGGGACACTTATGTCAAGGAAGCGATCATTTATAGCAAAATGGGTTCACAGTTCACTTTGGTGGAAAAGGCTCCAATCTTTGACGGAGCCCTGAAAAAAAAAAAAAAAATCTGAGCAGCAGCGAGCGCTCCGTAGAGAAAACTGATTCCCATTCAATAAACACATATACTCACATTACATTTGAGTAAAATGTATTGAGTGTATCAGCAGAGTCTGAGAAGTATTATAATGCCCATGCTGCGCCTGCATGAATGTGAAATGTATTCAAACATTTACATAGAATTTAAGTTCTGATGTAGTTTCAGCACCCCACCCACTCCATCTCCTGGAGGACCGGCCAACACTTTCACAAGCGGCAAAAACATCTGACGGTATCATATAATCAGGACATTCCCTTATTAATGCTGAATTTATTAACCGAGCCCTGAGGTGAAACGAGGGCAACAGAGACTCAAGTGCAGAGAAACGAACAGGATGTGAAGTTCAGAATGGCAAAGTCTTTAGTGAGAAAACCAGGCAGTCATACACGGGAGGTCAGTGTGAACAAGGCAAACAGATCCAGGCAGGGAGTTAGCAAAAATCCAAAAACCAATAAACAAAGCTATGTGAAAAACCACAGGGACAAATACTGAGAGAGATGCGGGAAGCCACGAGGATGAACAGAGACAATCTGAGAGACAAACAGGGGAATGAGAGGAGTGGAAATATACAGCGTTGATGACACTAATGGCAAAATCAGGGACAGGTGAGTGACGAGAGCAGGTGTGGATGATGACAGGAGATGTTCAAAATAAAACAGGAAATGCAATAAGCACAGATTAACGGGATGTGACATGATTTGTTTTTAAAGCTTTTCCAATCTCCAGAGTTTCAAATCTACATTTTGCATCAAAACACAACCGAGTTCTGCACGAGTATGATTGGATGTTACCAGGTGGTTGAACAGCCTCTTCTCCCTGCACACCAACAGCCGCACCTCCGGTCATCAGTCCATTGAGTCGGCCTACAGGTGGGTGACTGACCATATGGCAACCTGGTGCAGCCAGAACAACTTGGATCTGAATGCTCTAAAGACACTGGAGATGGTTGTGGATTACAGAAAGAGACCAGCCCACCTTTTGTTCCGACCTTTACATAATTCATATTGATTTTGTGTTATATTTAGTTGTCGTTCGCAGGTGAGTTACTGCGTAGGCGGGATCATGGGGATAAAAGCTGAGAATCTGTCGTGTGAATTTATTATTTTTGAACACTTTGCTTAACAACATACGTGTCACCTTGTCATCTGTTATCACGTGTAGGTATTTATTCACCACGCTTTAGGTTGTAGACAATTTTCTCGAGGAAACAATAAAAAGCACGATTCAAAAGAGCCAGTGTTAAAAAAAAAAAACAGGAAGCTTAATTACATCTACTGTGATTCTGTGTTGTAAAATAATAAGACAAGAAAAAGTGGCAACAACCGAGTTGGGAAAGAGTGATAGACAGCCGGTAATTAGGGGGCAGAAATAGAAACAAAGTGAGCGGGAGAAAAGCAGCGAGGAGGCTTGACAAAGACAGACACCTCAACTTTGTAAAAAGGGAACTCTCAAAATACATATTCCTATTTTTATTAATATTAAATTCACTTATTTTTTTCGCTTCCGCAGGCTGCGCTGCACATGCACGAGCTTTTTGTTATAAAACTCATTTGTCAAGTCATCAAAATACATCAGCGAGGCTTTTATTGAATTGAAAAACGGTATCGCTCTTCCGCCGCATTACTGGATTACCAGCTAGCTATCTGTAATGTCAGCTTTTGTACTGCGACATGAGAAAAACCGAGGCCATAACTTATGTGTGTCACATTATGTTGGCCGAGCTCTAATCATTCTTTGATGCCAGAGGCGCTTCATTCAGCCTCCCCCCTCCGTCTTTATCTCTCTCTCTCTTCGCCTGTGCACGCTTGTCTCTATCTTCTGCTCTTTATCTCTCGTTTCCCTCCTCTGTCTCTCTGTAATGGTATTTCAATAGGACAGATAGCCACAGGAATCCAATACGCAGACCGTCTAATTGAGTCTTTAATAGGTTGTCTGCTGTCTGCTTGCCGCTAGTTCACACTGCGAGAGACACAGAGACAGAGTCACACTTCAAACAACACACCACCGCCAGCTGGACTCGTCTTGAAAGGTCACACCACATGGCTGGATCAACAGCATTAACATGGTTTTGTTTCTTTTATCGTCTAGAGAAAATATTGTGGTAATCTTTCTGCTTCGCTGTAAAAGAGCCACATTCCTTTTTCTCAGAGAGTCGGAATGAGTGAGAGTCGATCAGAGAACCCGCTCATTAGAGCCGCGTTCATTCCCTCGGGTTTTGATGTATTGATTTAAATGTTGCTCCCGTGTGATACTGTCAACAAACACGAAGTCAGGAAAAGAAAATAAATAATGTACATTCATTACAACAGCTTAATCATTAGTTTTTCAAAAGACTGCTGTGACAAAATTTGTGCCGACATGAGAGAATATCTCTTAAGTGAATGTTTAAAGTTTGAAGTGAACTTGAGTTCTAGCAAAGTGAGTTACATGTTGTCTGTGACTGAAATCATTCATTCGTTAACTCAGTTACTTCTCCCTATAGAATAAACCATAGTTTCACACAATGGTAAATTATCCATCTATCATCCTGGGATTGTTAGCTGGCAGTAGAGTTGACATCATGAACACCATTTTTGTACCGTTAGACATTTGTTTTCGGGTCCATCCATCCATCCGTCCCATTTTTGCGAATGTGATATAATGCCTTGAGGGAATTTCTCCAAATTTGGCACAAACATCCACTTGGACTCAGTTAGATTATGGCTGTCAAAGGTCAGAGGTCACTGTGACTTCACAAAACAAGTTTTTGGACATAACTCAAGAATTCATATGCTAATTATGCCAAAATCAAATGTCTAAATGGACAAAATGATGAATGATGACATTTTAGATCCAAAAGGTCAAAGGTCAGCTTCACTGTGACTTCATACTGTTCTACAAAAACACTTTTCATTATTCAGCACCATAACTCATGAACAGAAGGAGAGATTGTGATTCACATTTGTTCAGATACCGAATTGGTGACACTAATCTTGGTTGTCTTCAAAACTGTGCTGATTGTATAGATCTTCTGTGCTGCTTGGTTAAAGATGTGTGTGAAGCAGCCACGTTTATTAACTTCCTTCAAACTCTTCATTACTGGACAGACATGGATATAAACTGCAACTTGACTGGTTGGTGGACGCAAACAATCTTGAGGTGGTAATTATAGTTTTCATTCTACTTTGGGAAATTTGAGGGGACTACATAATGCATAGTGCCTCTTCATTATAGATTAGATAGTATTACAGTTAGCGACGTCATTTTTCATCTTCACGCGACGGCTGTGCCTGGTTGTTACGTTAGCAGGCCGGTCTGTTTGCTTTCCTCGTGCTGCACCGCATCAATACTGTGTTTTCGTTTCAGGTGAGAATTCGCTGGGTCAAGGTCTGCTGGTCGATTTCATCCCGAGCCTTTCTCACCGACTTGATTGTGCAATAATTACCATCATGCTGCTCCCCTGGTAGACTTGGCTATCAAAACAAAGGTGCACCTGAGAACACGAGTGCTGGTATGTTGAAAAGAAGCCTTCCCAGTTTCTGTAGCTTATTATAGAGAAACAGCCCAAACACACACGGTCCCCTCACGACATGAGGTCATCAAACATTACCTACATTTTTAGCCTCCCCAGTGTCTACACCAATGCACACAGAAATGTAGGTAGCAACATCAAACAAAGGTAGTATGGAGGTTAAGTGCACCAGCGTGGTGCGAATAAAGCAGCATAGTAATGATCTTTAGAGCCCAACACAGAGGCGCTTGAGACATGGCCCTTGACCTCGGCGCCGTCTTTTCAATCAACTTAACATAGAAACATGGGACAAGGAAAATGGTGGACGGGTCTAAATATTGCATTACCCATGAGCCTCAGTTGCTGTTGCAGTGGAAAAGAATAAAGTCGGACGCGTGAATCAGACAGGTAGTGAATTCAAAAAGCCATTGCATCATCTCTTGGCACATCATCGCCACCTATAGGTCAGTCGAAGTGCTTCCTCGTGCGTGCGTCAAACAAAACAAAAAATCAGCTCTGTAGCCTAAAACTCCACAGGGAACCTTTAATGTTGATCTTTCACCAAACATGACTTTGTTTCAATCCTGACAGCGTAAGTAATCTGACAGTTAGTACTTCTGTGAATCCAGTTTTAATTCATTTTTACAACACCTGTAATTTAATTCTTGTTTATGGTATCTCATCTTCATTGATTTTGATGTCCAATACTGTTTCACAGCTTTGCAATTGCAACCAGTCAAGTCTTAAAAAACCATCTATACACAGCGAGAAACAGAACAAGTCATAATGATCGTTATGTGTAGTAGTGATAGCAGCACAATAAAATATAGTGAAAATGTAATAAATTTAAACGTCAAAATTCATTCTTGACCTTAGAAACAGTAGTTTGATGAAACAATCCCAACTCAAGGTTCCTTGCTACGTTTTTTCCAGAGCCTTATCACACGGTCTTCAGCACTAGATGGAGTTTGCTCAGTTGTCACTTTGGCGTGTTTGACTTGGTTTGTACATACATTACAGAGCCGTCGATAACATCCCAGATAGAAGCCGAGCAGCTAAACAAACAAGACAAACGCAAGCAGAAATAAAAGACGGCACACAGAACAAAGGAACGTCACTCTTTTCTTAGAAAGAATCACAACCCATACAGCATTTTCCCCAGCTTATATAGAGCCCATGAATCCAGACAGATATATCTTATGGTTGTTATATAATGAAGATGACTGTGAGTGGATGATTCAGGTTTCCAGTCTGTTATAAAAGAATGCTTGTTTGTGTCTTCGGCTTGTGTGTGTTTGGATCATTATTGATATTGTTGAAGTCATTGTGGCGTTGTTTCTTTTGCCTAATGATAAGGCAGCTTATGGCGAGTAAAAAGGCGAATCCAGTTGGTACAAGACAGCTGTAATACACCGATGTTAGAGGCTTTTTTTATTCTCTTTGTTTGGCTCGTCGTCACATTGTATATGAGTGCGTGTTCATGTAGATGTATATGCACGGGTACGTACATGCTAACCAGCGCTGCAGGGCCGTGACTATATTCTATCTGCATAAACTGGTGGGATAATTAACATCTTCACCTGGCTCCTGGTTTGTTCGTTTAAAAAGCCTAATTAATCACAGGGACAACGTTGGGACTGGAGTCAGAGCCACCAAGCGTGAAATTACCTTTCTCAGAGACTGGGCTCAAACGTCCATAAACAGTGATCCTGCCAGCCTACCCTCTGTACCCGACTCTGCCATTCTTTATCTCTCTCTATACACGGCCTTGGAGGGAGGGAGCGGGGAGAACGAGAGAAAGGAAAGGCCAGCAGAGGTGGGAGACGGCGCGGACGAATAGGAACGAGGCAGGAGATACGAGGGAGAAGAGCTGGGTTTCTTTGTGATGTCCCACCGCAGTGATGGTCCTGCTTTGCTGCGTAAAAATAAAATTATCTGGTGGGCCAGGTATCCTGAACACCTACTCTGAGTGAGCTCTCTGGCCGAATCGATAACTTTGAACTTTCCAACATGGTAGAGGAGAGAAAACTCTTTACATCAATAGACGCGCGCTATCATATCCTGCTGCCAGTGTCGAGTACAGCGGCAGCGGTTCTGGGAGTAGCTGATATGAATCATTCAGGACACCCACTCTCCTAACCTCTCCCTCTCTACCTACCTGCCCGGCCCCGACAACCCACCCACCCACCATGAGCCGCCGTCAGCGTCAACCGTCTTTGTACTTAACCTCACACATCACAGCTAACTCGTATATCAATGTTGCGTTGAGACAGCAGAGAAGGGATACGTGCCTATTTCTGGCTCAGTAGGAGTGGATGATGGCTGCTTTGTGTGTGTGTGTGCGTGAGTGAGATGTTGAACTTGATGGAGGTGTACGTTTCATGGACACTGTGGAAGTGCTGTCTGTGTATTCGGATCTCTGACACGAAGTCACATGGCAGCACGTGGATGGAAACGAACCAAATGCACATGTAATAATGACAATGGTTTTACGAAGTCTTCTTGAGTCCATGTATTAATCTCCTTTATACAATCATGTGTTCACAAAGTGTTGACCCTCTCTTCATCCTCGCTTGTGAACGACTGAGTCTTTCCAGGATGAACCTTTCATACCCAATCATGATACTATCACCTGTTACCAATGAACTTGTTTACCTGTGGACTGATCAGAAAGAAACAGGTGTTTTTGGATCAGTCCACAACTTTCACAGTCTTTTGTTGCTCCTGTCCCGACTTGTTTGAAACATGTTGCTGCCATCAAATTCAGAATTTGCATATATTTACAAAAATCAATGAATAAATGAATGTATTCATTTTTTATACAGCATCCCAGCTTCAGTGGAATCAGGATTTTATCTATAATTACATTGTTTGATTAGTTACTTTGATTCATATTTTCAAACTTCTAATCAGCATTAATGAATGTCGATTTATTAAGGATTGAGCTGTTGAGTTGTGTTCATCATTCTGGCATCATGCTGGGTCTTTATGAAAACACACTTTTCGCTGCCAAGAGAGGTGAGACTTGGCTCACCTGCAGCTGCTTTCAGAGTTTGAAATGCAACAAGCACGAGAGGACAGAAGCGAAGAAGAAACGATGCAGAGGAGCGAGTGTGCTTCAGGGATTTCCCTTCATGTGAGCATGCTGAAAATCTCAGTCATTTAAAGGCGTCAGCATGCTTCAAACAAAGTGCTTGCCAGATCATCAAACAGCTGAAACCCCTCCCCAAAACTTTCCAATACGTGTCTGACAATTTTCCAAAACCTAAAATACAACAGTCACACCTGCTTCACTCGGCGATCGCCCAGCTGTGCGGAGGTGAGCGAGTATTCAGCGTTTCAACTTCTCTCTCAAGCTGTCGATTTCATTCTTTGCAAGAGCACTTCCGCCGCTCCTCGTGAGTAAAACTGAGTCCAGCAGCATGAATGCGTCTGAGCCGAGACTGTGAGAGAAAGTGTGCTCCATTATCCCCATTCATACGATCCATTGTGTCTCTCTGCTTCCTATGACTTCAGGGTTTTTGCAACACCTTCAAGAAACGTCCTTTCAGAGCACTTTTGCCTTTAGGAGCTACTTTGTATGAACTACTTTGTTTAAGAGCTTCAATTTTATTCAAAGTCCAGATCTTTCTTTTTTTGAAAGTCACTGCACCTCCTCAATGGAAGATGGAGCCAAATGCATTGATTGAGAGTAATCTTGATTTATGAGATGAGCTGGAAGCAGTCGTATATTGCTTCTTTGCTGATCAAATTTTTATGACTTGTTAAGAGTATTTCATTGGGCATTTATGTTTTTTATTAGAGAGTCAATAGAGGAGAGAAGACAGGAAATGAGAGGAGGGTAAGAGACACGCAGATTGACGTGTAACAATGGTCCACAGCCGGACGTGAACCGGAGACATTGAGGCTCATCATTAAACTCTTAAGCCTCCAGGGCGCCGTATCTTTTTTAAATATTTAACCAGTGATGGGATGTAACTAAATACATTTACTCAAGTACTGTACTTAAGAGCAGTTTGAGATACTTGTACTCTGACTACTTTTACTCCACTACATTTTAGTTTTAGTTACTTTGCAAATTAAGATTATCACATAAAAAACATACAAAGAGTTTACAAAACCTGATGTATATGTTTTGTTATAGATGAAACAATTTGTTGATTGATCAGTTGGTCAATTCTGCAGAAAAATAAATGTCAGCTATTTTTGATTCTTATAAAACATTTCATGGAGGATTTCCTGTTTTTCCTTCTAATTATTTTAATAACTATAATTTTTACAGTCCACTCACTCACTCAAGTAATGGAGGAAATGATCAGGAAATCCATTATGAATGAAACTAAAATAATTAGTTGCAGTCCTATACAGCATAGTTACAAAAGCTAATTGTGCTTTTACGTGGATGAATGAGTCATAATAAAATAATGATATGATATATAATAATTCACAAGGGAAATTTTTCTGAATAGAGTACTTTCACTTTCACTACATTATTTTGATTATACTTACATACTTTTACTTAAGTAACATTTTCAGTGCAGGACTTTTACTCATAACTAACATAGGTATTTTTTACAGTGTAGTTTTCTCAGTACTTCCTTCTCCGCTGTATTGTACATTTTACATTTCAACATCGACACTGACAAGTATGATCACACATGTCTTGTGTTACATGTAATAATGCTGGTGTATATATCCTCTATTGATTATAGAGATTTTCTTTTTATATTGTACGCAGTCTTGGGTTGCAAGTGCTGGTCAGGTCACGTCTTGTGCATCAGTTCAACTTTCATTTTGGAGCTATTTCAACACAATTATCGGATGATTTGAGAGAACATCGAGACAATTGTTATTCAATAGCAAAGCCCGCTGGGTAGAGACTCTAGAAACCTTTTCGCAGTCATGTGTGTGAGGAGAGTAAAAAAAAAAACATTTGAAACATGCAGGCACACACACACACAAAAAGATACCAGCACCTCCATGCAGCATTTGTGCGAAGAATAGACACACTTGATGACACACACATACACAGTTGCAGACACACATGGAAAAACATGGCTTCGGGTCAGAGGGGACATCCAATCTTCTGTACAAATTTGTGATGAGCAGTGTGTTTTGCTCCTCCTGTGGGAACTGGCACAGATAATTAATTTGGTTTCATAAACTTCTGTTACCACGCGCTGGGCGACTGGGAGCTGAGAGTAAACAAATATTTAAATTATTGCATCCAGACGTCGACATTCCCAGGTAATCCACACGGAATAATCATGTGCGTATTGCCTGCATGCAGTCGTGTGTGCATGTGTATTCAAGTGCGTGTGACTTTGTGTGCCTGTTTGTTTTTTTGAGAAGGGAAGGCATATGTCTGCTGCCGCCGCTGCTGCTGAGTTCCCAGGGAAATCAGAGCACATACAGAAAGAGAAAGAGGGAGGGTGGGATCGGGTGGAAGGGGGATACAAATAAATAAATTTGTTGAGAAAGGGAGGGCGAGCGGGAAAAAGAATTAGGAGAGAGGAGGGAGAGGCAGTGAGAAGGAAAAGGAAAAAGAAAGGCAGAGTTTCAGGGAGTAAAATGTTGACGCCAGGCTGCTCGCTGGCAGCTGACAGACGGAGAATGTGGGCTGGTTTCTGGGTTGCAATCAAATCCCTATAAACAGAGTGATCATTCACTCTGCCTAAACTCTGCTGCATTACTGCCAACCAGTGAGGACACACACTAGTGCTTTCACACACACACACACACACACACAGTTGTGACAACAGATAGGTAGGCTTTACAGCAGGGTTCATAATCTGTGCCCGCTGGAAATCTGCCCACATATTGTATATGCATATATTAACCTGCGAATGCACGCACACAGACCGGAGAGCAGAAGGTGACGAGTGGAGGAAGGAAAAAAAGACAAGACAGGAAGTGTTGGAAATGAAAGAAATTACATTTAATCCCTACATTGCCTTCGGGGTCAAGAGTGCTCCCGTGTGTGTGAAAGGTTTCACTGTATAGAACGGCGTGATATTTCAGAGGTGATGTAGGAGTTGTGACTTTGTTGTCGTTAATGTCTGATAAGCCGCTTAGCAATATAATATTCAGTGAAATATTCAAAACTTTGCAGGCAGGCGGTTTAGAATAACAGGATAAGTCGAGAACTTCTGCACCCCAAGGATGGAATTTACCTTTTGATCTCAGTAAGAGGCGACAAACACCTGAGAGTGTGTGTGTGTGTGTGTGTCTGCGCCCGAGCTCAGAAACACTGTTCGCACAGTAGCACACCAAAAAAATCATTGGGCTGCACGTCAGAGTCGATCAAGAATTTCTTCCATCTCAGTCTGGACCGATACGCTGGAAGCTTACCTGTGCACTTACTCCACTCAGGGGGAGAATCAGCGAGCATGGAAACACCAAGTCAGGGAAAAGAAAAACTCTCATTGACTTCACATGCTTCTTAATGTGTCTGCCTCAAGGTCCTGCTGTCCTCAACCAGTTGCTCGATTTTCCCCCCACTGCCTTCAGAAGCTGATACAGTGAGTGTACTGTGAAGTAATGGGTTTGTTTTCTCCATGTGTGCCACAGGTAGCTGCTCATGTGAACTCCAGCTCCTGGAGTAAAAGGATTGCAAGAGCTGGTTGACTGACTGATGGATCGTCTGACTGATACCATTAAGGCTCTGCTTGTCCTAAAGACTGTGCCCGTTCCTGCACTGCACATGTGCAGTTTGCAACGTAATGGCGGCCTTAACCCCTCAAAATGTTTTACAAGTGTTCAAAACAATGGGTCCTTGATTTGAGACAGAGGTTGACAAAAGTTGGCTTCTCATTTCTGGCTGGTGACCATTGGCAAACTTCCATCCAACAGTCTTCATTTCTCGCATTTTTTATTTAGTTATTAGAAGAAGAGGGTGCAACGAGATGAGTTCCTGACGAACCTCAAATGGTAAAAAACAATCTAAATATGGAAATATGTTCATATCTATGTGCACGTATGGATTTGAGGAACACTACAATCTCCTCATCGCTCAACACAGAGCCGATGCTTGCGTCTATTTTTAATCTCTTCAGTGGAGCTCGGCAGAAATTTACGTGTGTTTTAAGTGTGTTTCCATCGCACTTTGCTTTTTATAAATAAACCAGTTTTTTCGCCTCAGTCAAACATAAAAACTTTTTGGGAAAATTACAAAATGCTGTCAAATTTTCAGCATTTCCACCGAGGTTTCTTTTATTTTTATTTTTAAAACCCACCCACTGTTTAATATATTCCTCACACTTTTGTGTTTTTGGTAAAAGTCGAAAAAAGACACCTTCTCCCAGATCTCTGTAAATGAAGAGCATCTCTCTGACTCGAGCCCTGTGCACAACCCTTCAACACGCCGAAAAAGTGAAATCCCAGAATAACAGACCTGCTGTGCTTTGTTTCGATTGCTAAACAATAAATGGAAAATCGCTATTCAGGGGATTCAATTTTTCAGTACAGATGCCCCAGACAAGTTTAACAAGAAGATCCTTCCTGGTTGGAAACGTTGCCTGTTTATCAGTAAAATGCTCCAGTTGTGAGCTTCAGATGACTTTTTCATCCTGTCCCTCAAGAATTTTCCCTCAAGGACATCTTCCAACTCCTGATTGATCGACAGACCTTGGCCCCCTCCTCACGTCAACAGCGACACCTTCACCGTGAGGTCGGCCCAACATCTGCTCTTGTGCGGCGAGAAGTCACTGAACAAAAAAACATATCGTCTTTACAAAAAAGCAGCACTTGCAGAAAGAAAGAAATTCTCTCTTCTCTGAGTTTCAGTTTGAAGATAAAGAATTCTGGGTTGTGGATTCGGGCGGGTCCATCCGTCTCGCTGTCTTCGGGCGCCACAGTGACAACGCCTCCATTGTCACAGCTGAGGAATGGTTTCCCACTATTTGCATTTTTATTTATGCTCCAAATTGCAAATAGCTCTCCCCTCCTTCTGTCTTTGTCTTTGCATTGAGGAGAAAAAAAACCCCTCATTTGTTCAAGCAGACCATATATAAATCACTATAGCAGAGTGAAGTGAAGTGAAGTCATCTCTGAATAAAACATCAGCTTGCAGACACTGGAAACACTTCTATTTTGCTCTTTGAAATTTGCCGTATTCTGCAGAGCCGGAACTAATACTGAAGTGAAAAAAGCGCACACAGACGGTGCTGACACAGATTGTATTCACAGCTCAGGTTTAGGGAGTTCTCCTGTCGACTCGGTGTCAAGAACATGTAACATATACTACATTTAATAAGGGGCGACACGGTAATCGGTCAGACACATTGATTGCCTTGCTGTTTGCTGCACAAGTGCAATATAGATTGGGCCATTACCACGGTCACTACCCTGTGGTAACAAACAAACGTATCTGCACTCTATATGAGAGTGCAATTACTTATCAGTCAGTGAATTTCAGTGAAATCCGAGTCACACGCACGCATCTCTTTTTTCCTCTTGTCTCACTTTCTTTCAAAATGAGCGACTGCGAGCAGATGAAATTTCATTGTTTATGTATTTATTCATTGTGAAGCAGGGATTACTGACTTTACAAGGTCATTCAAACAGATGAGTGAATACTCTATTGACTGAAATGTAAATACGGGCTCATACTGGGCTCCAGTCACACAGCTAGAGGTACAGCAGCTGTCTTCATTGTCCTTCATTGTCAGCCAGAGGAGCAAAAGTGTTTTCCTTAAACTGCTGATTAAGTCGCTCCCGCCTCCATCAGGGTCTGGGGATCTTGGGAAATGGGAAACCAAGAAAATGAGATGTTGATATTGATTGTACAATCTAAAACAGAGGGCACCTTTCAGTTTGTATTAAATTAACTGACGGCCATACAATAATCCCTTTTACACCTGTAACCTTTTTTATTATTAAAATTCCCTGAATACAAGCATCATGTCCGAAATGATGTCCGAGTCAAAAACTGATTCCAGGCAAAGTTTGATATCGTATATGACTGTATTCTTAGACTTTTTTTTCTTTCCATAGATTGAAAACATACTCAACATAACATACACTGTTGTATATGTTATGTTTTGGATTTTATTTTGTTTTAATATTTGTTTTTACTGCAAAGAACTTGGTAACTCTTTAAAAGGTACTATTTTTTTTACTTTTATATTTACTGGTTTTACTATTTACTAATATACTACTAATGTGAACATTTGAAATAAAAAAATTTTGATTTCTTAAATTTTTCATTGGTGTCAGACTATTTATATCATAATGGTGATGAATGCTGGTTGGAAAGGGCTTAAGCAAGTGCTGCCAGCACCTAAACATAACCATAACAAAGCTGAATAATGCTGTATTCACCAAGAGTGGGCAGTGTATTGTAATATTTCCTATTTTGGCAGAGAACAAATGAAATACATCAGTGAACATTTTAATGATTTTTTGCTAATTGCCAGGGACATAAATGAACATTTCTTCATTATGAAAACGTAATTCAGTCCGCATTATGTTTCCCTCGAAACGTATTTGGAAATAAATTGTATATAAAGGTGATTTCTTGGAGACAGGGCTGAGAAAATAAACCTTGTGTATTTGTTGGGGACTATTTTCAGCTGCATGTTTGGCGCATGTGGGAATGACAGAAACCAAACTGCAGCGTCCATGTTCACTGTAATGAAGGAACATGTCGCTCCGACTCCAACAGAGTGGATCATTGATTGGTTTTTCGACAACAATGGAGCAAAAGTTATATCAAGCTTTGTAATTATATCAGAAATACTTGTTAGTAGGATCAATGTTTGGTTTGTTAAAAGATGAGTTCATGACAAAAGAGCTGACCTCAAAAAAATCAGAGCTATTTAAAAGAATACACTCACCGTGAAGTTATTTTTTAAGACAATGTCCTTTATGTCAACATGGAAGATTAAAATGTCCGCCGGCCCGTGTGAGCTGCAGGTGTCAGAGGTGAGAACAAGCGATAAGCTAATGACACAGGTTGTTATTCCTGCGTGTGAAAGGGGCCATTCAAACCGGTTCAGAGTGACAAACAAACACCGTCGTCTTTCCTGTCTACTTTTTGCTGATGCATCCATCCTCTCGGACGCGCTCCTTTCGCAACAGCGCGCCGTCAAATCCTGCTAAGCTCCTCATCTCTTCATCGCATCCTTCTTTCTTCTCCTTTATCATCCCTCTGACGTCCGCACAGAGGGAGGTCAAATGGAGTCATTCGTCTGTCTGTCAGAGCGAAAGGTCATTCGCCGGCGAGGGGGAGAGGGCAGGGCGAGAGGAAGGACACCTCAAGGTAATTATGGAGTGACCAGGTGCTCATCAGCTTTAAAAAGGGGTTTTAAACTTAAAGATTGCCTTGATTCTTGATCAGAAAAATAAAAACTCCTGTAATGCCTTCATTCTTTCAAGATTATCTTATATTTTAAAATTATTAAAAAGAACCCATTTGTTTAAAGTTTAGCACCAAGTTAACTGAATATAAGGCTAAAATGATATCGATAAAAGATATTTGTTGACTCTATATTATTATTGGTCGTGACAAGACTGTTGTAAATTTGCCAAACATATGGCACAAACTTTGTATCTTGCAGTATATGTATCTCAAATGCATTTCTATCGCAAACTACAATTTTTTTGCTGTTGAGAAAGGTCCAGTTAGTGACAGTTCAGGACTTGCAATCATATCACACGATCTTCATCAGTTGTCATAGAATTGTATACGTTTTAATTTCATTTCATTTCTAATAACTTTACAGATTCATTTTCCATATTTGTTTAAAAGCACACAGTGTGATATGATCGAAAGCTCCACAACAGCTGCTAAATGGACCTTGTGGTGAGATTGTTTTCTCAGCTGCTGTTTCTAATGAGCTGTGAACCTCAGTTTTTTAAGCCAGAATGGTAACGGGAAGTCTTTAAAGTGATCCCTGAAAAATTTATGGGTCGCTGAGGGCTTTCTGTGAACCTGTAAACCAGGCTCATAATTGGCACCTGACACCGACATAATTATGAGGGAAAGAGCTTTTTTAAAAAATGTTTCTGGAAGGTTGTCTGAGCCGCGACACTTTCCAGAAAATTGGCACAAGAAAATGCAAATTAAAGTGCATTTAGATCCACTGGCATTATGTGAATATTAGGAGATGTGTGCGTCGAGCTAAACAGTAATTCTCCAGTCAGATGCAGAAGACTTTTTGTTTTTATCGATACATCTTTGCCACCTCAGCCAAGCATCAAAACAGTTTTGCAATATTTCGAATATTTTATTTTATTTCTGTCTTTTCCACTCAGATTTTTATGCACAAATTGAAAATGCGCATAAAAACAGGTCGATTGAAACACACTTACTTAGAATAAGTGACCTCTCCTCAGTATTCACACCCAGTTAGATTCACATCACATATTTGCTCTGTATCCCTCAAACGCAAATCCTCATTGAAATGGAAGGAAATGCCCGTCGCTCATTGGAATGAAAACATCGGCAGATTCTGCTCTCACCTGATAAAAACTTTACATTAGCTCCTCTACAAAGAGGATCAGTGTGATTCCCTTGAGAGAGAGTGTGTTGACTTCAGCCCCAACATGCACAGAGCACTTCTGACATATTCACGCTCACATGGATAATTGTGTTGCGTAACGGGTAAACCATCTGTTTGAGAACACGCCAGATAAACACTAGGTAAACAGTGGACGTGACGATGAAAAAGTGAAGTGAATTAAGAAAGGTCCGGGGGAGCAGATCAGACAGTGAGTTAGTTGGATAAATGGGGTGCGAGGTAGAAGAGGGGAGGTGGTGTTGAATGAGAGAACAAAGATGGAGAGCTGAAGAAAGGTGGAGAGGAAGAGAGGTGAGGTGGATCGAAAAGACTGGGGTGAAGTGAAGAGATGAGTTCACGGACAGCTGGCTGATGAAGGGCGAGGGGAGAGCGGGCGAAGAGCGGGAGGGGCCATTCCTAATCTTGTTGTTTTTCTGCCTATGATGTCTCCTGTCGAACCCGGTTTGCCCCACGCTTGTCTGAGTCCACAAACACAGCACGCCACTCTCTTTCCCATGCAACTCAGCACTATGTCAACCTGCTCCGTCTAAGCCCCATCAACAACCCTGTTCACACAAAGGATCACCGAGAGGCTCGACACACACATGTGCGCGCACACACCAGCAGACACCGTCCAACCTGCAACACCAGCGACTTTTCCAAATCAACACACTTTTCATGCAGCAAAACAACCTGATGCAACCAGCAGCTGCGGTTGCTTACGAGCGGCGTTTGTGATCCAGGAGGAGGCGAGAGAACAACAAAGAAATTAAGATTTACTGGGCAGATAACATGAGGGAATTTCAGTGTGTGGGTTTCAGAGAACGGCCTTATCAGCATTCGCTATCCTCTATTAGATGCAGCGGGGGAAAGGGCACTTGGAATAGAAGGTGCATTTCATTATTACCACAACAACAGCCCCTCCTACTGGTGGGCAAAAAAACAGCAGCTTGTGGTCTCAGCGACAGAGTGTGAAAGTGGCTGTGATGTGGGTTAGAATAAATCCACAGGTGAAGCTGTAGATGCTGTGATATGATGAGGAGGAGAACAGGAGCAAAAACACATTTGAGGCACATGTATCCAAATACTGTTTGAAATCCAAATCCCTTAGAAAATCATCCGTTTTAACCTGAAAATATTTCAGACTTTAACATAAAAAGGAGTCCCAATGATCCCAAATGGTTCCTAAACTAAAATCTCAAATATCATTATCTTCTACCTATTTATTACAAATGATAAGACAAGCAACATTAACAGCAATGAACTGAGCTCTTGACTATTAATAACTGAACTAATTCTCAATTAATAACTCAATCATCAACCTTATTTATAATAAGAAGGAACCTTTGAGAAAGCAGCATGGATGCAATGGACCAAATTCAAAGGTGTTTCTATTATTTTGTCCACTTTCATTTTCAAACCTGAACAGACAGATAAGGGTCTAAACTAAATCAACATGAGACTGAAATCCACCCAATCATTGTGACCTCGGCATTGGCAGAAATATACACTATAACAAATACAACAAGCCCATCCGGAAAAGCAGCGGTGGTTAAATGTCGTCACCGATCGATAAGAGACCGCCACCTGGAGTCCAACGAGCCATCATGGAAAACTGTGAGGGAGGAAAAGTTGTTATCTCTTCGCTCACACTACAACCTGCAATATGCTCCCTTCCCTCCCTTCACCATTATTGATTTTGTCATCTCAACAGACTGAGACATCAGACTCGGGAATGAGCAAAGTTTCAGTCTTGTCAGGTTAAGCAGATGCTCCGGTTGATGCAGAGAGGACGTTAAGAGGAAGTCACAGAAAACTCAAGACGGGAGAATCAGACCCAACAGGAAGACTGAGGCTTCTGATACTCACCTGTCCTCCATAAAGTTTATTATAACAGAATGAGATTAGCTTTAAATATTACATGTCAGTGTTGTATATGGGAAACACCAATCCAGCCACTAATGATACTCTGAGGTAGTTGTACTTGTACACTTGTATTTCCATTTACTCTACATCTATACTTAAGTCGGTGAATGCAAATGTTGGACTGGCCAAAAATAAATAAACCACACTTATCTCACTTGTTTTTCATATAATATTAAGCACATAACATATTAATACAAATAACCAAGATGGCAGATATGAAATTACCCATTGGTTATACTGAATGGCATGTTTATTCGTTTTGTAACATGTCTGAGCTCAAGCGTGTTTCTGAGCTGTAGCTCGGTTGCTGCAAGGACATTTGAGGTCAGTTACCAAACTACACAAAAAAGCTGGGCCATAATAGGTGATTTACTACCTTTTTTAAAAATTCATACAAGCATCACATGCTGCCTTTAGGTGCTTCATTGGGACCCTGAGAATTTAAAAAAGGGCCAGTCAGTGAAAAGTAGCATCAAGAAGAAGAAGAAGGAGAAGAAGCTCCAGAAGAAGGATCTCACAGTACTCAAGTACTGTAAAATTCAGAGGGACTTGTACTTTACTTGAGTACTTCCATTTTATGCTTCTTTCTACTTCTACTTCACCACATTCATTGTGTTTTTACTTCACATTTATCCGACAGCTTTAGTTACTGGTTAATTTGCAGATTTAGATTATTAATAGAAACTATAAATCAACTAATAAATTATGATTGGTTAAATATTTGGTTTGTTTTTGCAGTATGTCAAGTAATTAAAATTAGCCCCACCTTTACCAGCTGCAACATGGGTCAGTCTGTATAATGAGTACTTCTACTTTTGGTACTAGTATATGTTCATGCTAATAATACTGTACTTTTACTTAAGTAAAAGACTTTCACCTGTAACAGAGTATTTCTACACAATGTACTTCTTCTTTTACTGTAGTAAAGTAAAAGTATGTAAAAAACCTGAATACTTCATTCTGGATAAAAGGATTTATCCAGCTGAAGGTATTTTTCCACAACCTGGCAACTCTTGCCCTTATTAATGATTTATTACTAACCTATAAAGCTTTAATAAATAATATATTACCAATGAATATAACCATTAGTTATAACTTTAAAACCTATATGAGACTGGTACCAAAACAACTGCAGTATCACATGCACATGTGAACCTTCTCTTCAATCAGGACCAACATCCTGCACAAAGTAAGTTCGTCCTTTGTTGGAGTTTTCTGGTAAAAAGGCTGGAACTCGAGGGCTCAAGTGTCTGTGTGGTCTTCAAATAAGCATGCAACATATCACTTGCTTGCTCTGAGTCCTTTGATGTCTTCAGTGCCCAAGGCTGCAGCTCTCTTAAAGGAATAATCAGTGACATTTAACTGCCTTGTTGTACAAAATGAACATAATAGATCAGTGGGGGCTTGGAAGTGCCGAACAATGCCTGTTGCTCTCCTGTGACATCAGTGCTTTCTGAACGAGGAGTCTGGTCCATCTTCTTATTTAGAAAGAAACAAAAGGTTCAGTGTGAAGATGTTAACCTTGGAAAAAGGTGACTCTACAGTGGCTCAGCCGTGCCGCAACATCTTTCATTAAAGAGGAAAAAAAACGCCGTCATGTCTATTCTCCACATTTTCTCGCAGTGATCTCAAGTGAGAGTTAACTGTTCAAAAGAAGATCAGTTGTGTTGTGCAATACTCTGGCAGACAAAAGATGATAATAAAGTGGCACCTTCGCGGAAATAATAGAACAAGGCCTCACAAGAAATCAGAATCAGAATCAGAAATGCCCTATTGATCCTGGGGGGAAATTGGGTCATGTCAGAGTTTCTGTTTGCAGGGACATACATATATATGCAGAGAGAAATTATAAGAAAAATGTAAAAATATATGCATTATATACTACAATATATATAACAACTGAATAGTAATAGTCCTGAGAAATGGCATCTATAAATGTGTTCAAATGCAAGAATAGTATAAATAAATATGCCAGAGTATACAGAGTGTTACGCAGTTCAATTATTGCACTAAATTATTGTAGTGTTATGTCAGTATTGCACAGTTGAAAATCTAAATTAGAAATAAATTATTGGGTCATTTGGGTGGAATAAGCCCCAAAATGAGTCCAAAGTGCAGGAACTGTCTGTGAACTAAATCAGTCACTGTACAGTTAAGTAGCACCGACTGTTCCCATTTACTTCAGCAGAACATTGTGTCCCTGAGAAGTGAAAACAGGTTTTGAGCTCACTTCTTTCAGATGAAACCTTGAGAGGAAACAAACCTTCGCGGAGCAGATGAACGCTGGCTGGCAACATTTGGGCAGTGTTGCATTTCACAACTGCAGTTCCTCTGGAAGTGCTTATCCACGTCTGCAACCTGTTACTGTACCAGCAGATATCTAACAGATGTTCCGCTGCCGAAGAACTGGATCACCTTGAGATTCGTCGTGTTATTTGAGGCACATCAGTTGACGCCTGCACAGACAGAATTTGGTGCAGCGGCCAGGATGTGTGAAGCTTTTTTTGTGAGTCCGTGCTGTCTCATCTGGATACGCAACTTTCCTATTAACAGATGTGTGTTGAAGTCCCCATCGAATAATGTTCCCCTCCTGTTAGAGCTGCGTTTCCCAAAGTGCCACCTTCCAAAGTTGGGGTTATGTTTGGGCGTAGGAGAGATAACTGTGTAGTGTTTGGGTGAGGTTATACATCTCAGAGGACGACAGGTTGGAGTTAGGGATGAGGTTGGGTGCAGGATAAAAACGGATTTCGACACCACACCAGTGTCTGTGCTCAGTCCGATGATCAGTCCGTTGTGTCCTGAGGTGTCAATTGACTCGAGTCAAACGATCCGACACGACAATGTGAGTGTCCTGTCTGTACACTTGGTTTGTTTTGCATCAGAGAAGGTCCTGTTTCCAGTTTTCTTGTTGGAAAAGGATTGTTGAAGTGACCTTTCTCTCTATATTGAATCATGGTGTTGTTATTTATAGGCATCTCTAACCTTAAACATGTAGTTGCTGTCTATCATTCAGCTCTTTATTTATTACTGGCACCCGTCACTGTGTTTTCTGAGACCAGCACTTTTATCTGTTCATCTATAAATGACTGCAAAATTTACCACCTTATTTGGGAGATTGTACTTATAACACCTATTCTCTGACACTCCTGCAATAAAGACTCATTTTGGAAAGACAACCTTCAGATACTTTGCCCCATTTGTCTGGAATAATTTACAGACCAGACTGAAAGATGACACACTGATATCGATCGGGCAATTCAGAAATTAGGCAGAGGTTCTATTGATTTTAGGTGCGACACTTTTAGATAATATGCTTCTATTTTTTTCCTTTTTATACCAATGTCAAAGATAGTTTAGAATGCATTTATTAATAATTTGCCATCACACTATCTATATGAGCGTATATTCAAACCTTTGATATTTCATTATTATTGTGTGAATATTTTTCTGTCATTATCATTATTTTGTTTCTGTTTTTTACTCATTCTGCATAAGAAGTACTTCTACTTTTGGTACTATGTTCATGCTAATAATTGCTTCAGTAAGATTTATTTCTGTGTATTTCTACACGGTGTATTTCTTCTTTCGCTGAAGTAAAATACCTGAATACTTCATTCCAGTGTCAAATGTTGATAACATCTTCTCACACAAAATGCCATGACAAAGTGGAAAAGGAGCCTGTTGAGCCACGACAAATCTGCTTTCACAGCAAAGGTATTGTTGCCTACAAAACCTGTGACGCGTTTCAGGTTTGAGGTTCGTTCAAACTGCTGTAAGCTATAAGTTTGATTGTGCACATAATAGCAATAAAGATGACTAATGTTGCCTTTATGAAGAAGTGACAACAGTTAGTGTTTACATTTAGAAATGTACTGACCCGTTCAGCCTATTTGAAAAGACAGAGGGATTTCATACATATACGTCCATATGTTATCACCTGACTAGGTCACCTGCTGATGAAGGAAGATGCAGCAGGAAAAAAAAAAGAACTTTTGTGTGATGTGACTGAGATGAATCAAAACAACGTTGCTATATGAAACCTGGTGTCATTATGGTTTGTAATATCACAGAGAAACACAGGCACCATGGTGACATCATGACAGCAACGTCCAACAGGGCAACAAACATGAATGGTAAGATGATCAGACAGGCTGTAAACAAGTCAACAGTTTTGTCAGGTTGTCACCTTCAATGTGGAAAAATAAGGGACAGCTTGCCAGTGGCCCCGTGCATGGAGGACACAAGCAGAGGTCTGGGGGTCACCACAATCCATCAGCTCAATTTAAAATATGACCATTTTTCCTAAACCCATAATGGGGATATTTTGTGTTCCCACTCTGAGCGACATCAGAACACATCTAGACGTTCCTGTCGGTCCGTCTTGAGCACTGTAACGCCACATTTTCCATTAGAGAGAAAGTGCGAGCTGCAGGCGAGGATGGATAGAAGAATGTAGATAAAGACAGAGAGACATGGAGGAGGGAGTGGCTGTGAGCAGTTGGACAAGCACTTGACCTTTTCCTCTTTTTTTTTCCCACCACATGCTGCTCCACCTCACTTTAGCAGCACACACACAAACACACACACACATGCAGACAGGCCCTTGGGGTGTGTTTAGCCCTGAGGTTGCCATCTGTACCTGCCTGTTTGGTATGCAGTGGGCTCTGCCCCCAATCCCACTGAAGCCTATTCCCTCTTAGCTGTTTGTGACTCTCCTTGCCTCCGCTTAGCATGCGTGTTTGTGTCTTTGTATATTTGTACATATGTGGGATATTTTCTCCTTTTCTCTGTACATGCATGTTGCTTTTGTTAGTCCGTGTTTGCATCTGTGTGTGTGTGGGCGTATTTTGCAGGTTTGTGTCTGTGTGCATGTTGTAAGAGAGATCTTAGACCGTGGAGCCGACTTTCTTGTAGCATCAGGGACTAATCCTTCAGCGTTGTGGGACCAGCTGTTATGCACGACAGCGAGCCCGTCTTAAAAGCTTCATATGTCTCACGGCTAAGTGTGTAAATTTGCCTGGATCTGTTTTATCATGGAAGTGATATGGCGGTATGCACGTTACAGTTGAATAGCCGATCAGGACTGTTTTGTTGTTGTAGGGTGTTGGATCTGTGCTTGTTTATGTGTGTGTGTTTAGGTGACACGCAGCGAAAGCACCACTCCAAGACTGAAATTAACTGAGAGAATGGATCAGCAGTATTTTTTAATTAGTTTAAGATTTTGAGCATTGAACGCTTGCATGGGAAAGGCTTGATGAGAATGTTCATATTTGCCTCCGTTTCCACGTCCCGTCAATGATATTTAAAACTTAATTAACAGATGATCAATAGTGTTTACACTGTAAAGCGACTGGGGCAGATTCTAATTAGAATATCCATACATTATTAATGACATTAGCAAGCTCAGAAATTAAAAGGAGACAACTGCCGCGTTCAATTAAGCCAGCGCTCACAGAGAAAAAGTGGTGGCAAAAAGAGTGAAAATGAAAGAAAAGAGTGAGTGAGCGAGGCGATAGATCAGGGAGGAGACAGAGATGGAAAGTGATCAAAGTCCGGCAGAGTCAGAAAGATGCTCACGGTGGCTGTAAGTCATCTTGAAGTTAAGTGACATGTAGTAACTGAAGGATGTGACTGAGATTAATTAAAATACCTTTGCTATATGAAACCCGGTGTAATAATGATTTGTAATATCACAGAGAAACGCAGGCAATGACCTGAGTACCTATAATGCTTATGGAGGGAGAATATATATGAGCATGGAGTCATTATAGTTAAAGATATGTATCTGAGCACCTCTACAATAAAGACTTACCCACGGTGTTGTAATAACATGACCATACCGTCAAGGACAATTAGGATTCATTGCACCTTGGGTATTATTTTTATAGTGTTGGCCATCTTTGCAGTCAGTTATGAAAACTCTGCATTGAGCAAAGATTGCTGAGATCTGATGACACGGTGACGTCATGACAGCCAACGGGGCAACAAACATGAATGGTAAGACGATCAGACAGGCTGAAAGCAAGCCAACAGTTCAGTCAGGTTATCTACTGTCAGGTTTGCCACCTTCAATGTGGAAAAATAAGGGACAGCTTGCCAGCGGCCCCATGCCCGGAGGACACAAGCAGGGGTCCTTGCCCATGAGAGTTCGATTCATTTTCATTTCCTGCAACTCCTCTGCTACTCTCAACATCAATATAAAGGAATAAAGAGTCAATAAAAGTCTGTAGGCATTAATAAAATTGTTTCATTTTAGGAAACGTAGAATAGGAAACACACGTTTAAAAAACTCATTTTGGTGAAAAGGAGACAATGCGAACATGCTGATGTTTAGCAGGTGACGTTTCCCAGCTTCACCAACTTCATGAAGCATATTAACATGCGAGCTGATCAGTCACAGTGCAGCTGACTACAGCTTAAGGCTGATGGAAATGTCATTAGTTTTTGCCAATGTCTTGGACAAATTGACTTCCTGACCTGATGATGACATTATATGAAAAGTTGAGGGATAACTGAAAGCATCCCGGTTCATCCTGAGGGGGACAAGAATATTTGAACCAATTTCATGACAGTCCATCCAAGGAGCCACTCAAAAACACTAATGTGAATCTAATGGTGACAGAAAATCATGATACAACTGCAGTTCCAAGGGACACAGGGCTGGAAAACTGTGTAGTATATTTGCAGCTATTTCACCATCTGGTTTTGTTTTCATTTCAAAATAAATCTTTTCGTGAATTTTTTCCCCATCAAATTTCTCATAATAAATATCAAAAGATGTTGCTGCTGTCCCAGTTACATACAGTGTTTTTATTACCAATAGGAAACATGGCCAAAACCACAAAATAAGACCCAGGCTGTAATAAACTATAATTATCCTTTGACTCCTCCATCAAAATCATTTCAACACTCAATTTCAGTAGTTAAGTCAGCCTCAGTGCAAAAGAAAGATCCAAGCCTGAAAGTAGCATGTGAATATCATCTTAAGTTCATCTTGGTTCAGGCTGCTGGCACTCGTGTCAGGGGAGTAAGAAAAGAAACTTCTGAGGATGAAATGTAAGAAACTCCAAGTTAGCTAATTACAAAAGGAGCTTAAACACTCATAATTAGCCTTTTCTATTGTAGTATCGGGTTATCGCAATGTCATGTCAATGTAATTTTAGAGGGAAGTGGAGGAGAAGTGGAAAGAAAAGTGGAGTTAGAATTGAAAAGTAGCACTTAGAGGCTCAGCTGGGAATCCACTCGAATCATTCAGAGGCATTTGGTCCTCACCAGCGGTTTCAACATCCATTATACTCTGCTGACGTAACACACACGGATGTTATAATTTCAAAGGAGAAACCAGCGGGTTAATTTGTCAGCCGGTAAATTCCTTTTGTCGAAATCAGACCAACATCAAAATGAAGAATCGTGACCTGATCTTAACATGGTGTTTTTTTTTTTTTTAGATTTGTTTAGGGCTGCATCACTTTATCATCTGGTTTAAGAAATATGAGAAAACTGTGAAGAACAATGGCCACCACAGTTTCCCAGAGCCCAAGGTTATGTCTTCAAATGACTTGTTTTTTCTGATGAGCGGAATAAAAGATTAAAAAAAAAAAAAAAAAAAGATTTTAAATTGACAGTGACAAAAACAGCCTGGAAATTGCTCCCAGCCAAGAAATAATCAGGCACATAACCCTCTGTAAAATGCTTTGTTTTTAGTGCAGATTAAACAAACAGGATACAATTGATTAGTGAACTTGGGAGATGCTGCTTGGTCGATTTTGCTACTACGCGAAAATACTTAAAAGCAAATTAAATCTAGAGTTGGTTATATTTTATTATCCTTGAGAGCAACGTATAATTTCTCTTCCCAGACATTTCATAAAACCGCCCTCATGAAAACAAATATTTTTGAAAATTTATATGGACTGGCCATTGTCCCCAACCAGAACATGGACCCTGTAACATTGCCATGAACAGCCTCTCCTATAATGCTTTTTATATTGGTCCTGTGGAGATTAACAGAGTCCTATTGAAGCAGATCATACGACCCTGAGGCTTCAGTCGCAGGATGAATTGCTGACACTGTACAGTGAGAGTAGTAAGCACAGATACGATTCTCAGTGTCATTCATCAGAGGGTAATAGATGTGCCCAGTAGGCCAGAAAACAAGAGAAAGCGAGGAGCGGCGAGGAGGAGAGCGGCAGGAGGGATACATTCATTCCATCTGCGATGAAAGACAAGAGACGCAATATCAAGATGTTTGGGAGGCCATCTTTCACCGTCTCTTTACTGCGGTCTTGTGCATGACTCTGTGTGTGTGTGTGTGTGTGTGTGAGAAAAGCGTAATTTGATTTTCTGTCCCTTGTCTTCTGGCAAAGGATTGGGACAACCAGGCAATCTTGTCCACTGAGTTTCCAGTTTCACTTAAACTTTCAGTCTTGAAACAGTAGCTCTCTCTGTTTCTCTTTTTATGCAACAAAAAAAATATTGGTGCATGAACACACACACGTGCACGCTGAAACACATCCACACACACTTTTGCATGCATCTCATCTCTCACCCTCCGTAATTAAGCCTTCATCATTGATTCTGGGGGCGTTTTGGCCGTGTAACCTGATACCAGCAGTAACATTTCTTGCATTTATAACACAAATGAGTGTGTCTGTCTTATTTGTTTTGTGCGAGTGTGTGTGTGTGTGTGTGTGTGTGGGGTCGTGTTTCCTTGGATACACTGATGGGCTCTCAGACCGCTTGTAGCGGTCCATTAGAGATCAATGGGATCCCTGCTCCTAATTCCTACTATCAGGGTGCCTCTGATCCTTATCTGCAGTGTGGAAAATGCAGTCAAAGCCATTTCATCCTGTCACACACACAAACACACACCATACGTACAGTTGATACACGCAGGCATGAATGTACACACAGGCATGCTTCCCAGGCAGTGTATGCGGAGATATCCTCACCCACACAAACAAATCTTGCCGGCGTCAGGTGCATGTGTGTGTGGTGAATGAGGAGGAGATGAATGTCTATTGAAGTCTAAAGCAGAGATCATCATTGCTGTGAATGGGCCCTGAGGTGATGGTGGTTAGACCGTGAAAGGCAAAGCTCCTCAGCTCAGGATCTGTATCCCAAACCCACAGCTGGAGAAACCAGCCACCACATAATAATACAGCTCTCAGTGGTTATTTTTTTTAATCATTGTAAGTTCCCATTTGAAAGGGAGTCTAATCTAACCATATACTAAACACACTACACTGAAATGCAAAAACCAGTGACGTGTTGTCAAACTGTTACAAATCTTTTTCATGCCAGTGATGATGCAAAATGACAATTATTTATATTCACAATGATAAGTATCCAGAATATAGCACTATGTCTGGGTCAGCAATCAAATTTAAGTAGCTAAATGAAATGTTTCTTAACTCCTATATACAAGTTGCTGAGTTGTATCTCTTCCATTGAAGTGTGCATTCGGATGACATTCAGATTTGATCGACTCATCAGAGGCTCGTTTAAGTGACTCCACTCACAGCCAGTGTAATAAATATGGCTGTGCCTCAGGTTTCCAGCAGATCATTGCTTACTAGTAGTATGGCGATAGTGGGAAACAAAGAGCTAAGTGAAAGTGTCAGAAGTCATGAAAAAAAGGGGCTTTCTCAGTGTCAAATCATTGTAAGACCAAATGTTTCTAAGGCTGTGCATGACACTCTAAAACACTTTGCAGAAACTGGATCAGTTGTATCCAAAACACGATCAGACGGACCAAAAGTGACCACAGCATCAGAAGATCAATACGTCAAGCTTAGTTCCCTGAGAGGTAGAAAAGCATCATAGATACAGAATTTACAAAATAACAAACGCAAGAGTCCAGAAAAAGTATTGTCAGAAGAATAATGACTCAGAGGACAAGCAGCAGAGAGGAAACAAGGCCAAACACTTGGGCCTAAGAATGATCCCACTTATGTACTTTATGTTGCAAAGAGCTGTAACAACCACTGTACACGAAATAAACATTTAACAATTACTTTGCATTCATTCAATATTTATTTTCCAGCTAATCTCAAGTAGAGAAAAGAGCCTTTCCATTCTCTCTCTCTCATCTTCCGTTATAAGCTGAAGAAGCTCATCCTCTCTCTCTCTCTCTCTGTCTCTCTCTCTCTCTTTCTCCTAACTAGCCTGGCTGGTTTTCCTCCTCCTGGTTGTCCACTGCTGTACTTGGCCCTGGTGTGTCCTTAGGGATGGAGGCAATTAGGACAGAGGAGGTGGTGGATGCCTCTGTCCCAACACTTCATCCATGAGGACGAACCAGAGCCAAGTTTCAGCTGTGGGTTTCCCCCTCGCTCCCTCTCTCTCTCTCTCTGAACCTGTATACTGAATCCCAAAGCAGAGGAAACACATCATGGCAGTTAACAACAATGGCAGTAAAACAAATTTCAACAAAAGGGTATTTCTTTACTTGCATGATTGAAATAAATATAAGTCCAATTTAAAGTCACATCTACATACTTTACATACTTATTTTTTTGGCTTGCATCTTCTCCAACAGGCCCATTTTGTCCAGAATTGGCTAAATCACAGCGAGACTAGAGAAAAGGGAAACTCTTATCAGTCATGTTAACACAGAAGAAACTTGGAAAAGGTGACACAGCAGGATAGACACAACCACATTTGTTTTGATGTCCTACAATGGTGACAGTCGCAGCTTGTGTCTCCAGTATTAAAAACACAACCAAGGAAAAGAGTAATGTCCCATTTACTGGTTGTCTTATTATTATGGGTTTGGTATAGAATGAGACTTAAGTACAAGTTGGTAAAATGGAGATAATGCAAATGGACTATTGTTGCCTTAATGCTGGCTGAATTTTCGGTCCTGGCTTGGCTTCATAAAACAAAGCAAAATGTTTGAGAAAGTTTTGCTTTACGCCACCGAACAAAAGCAGCTTAAGAAGCAAAATGGTTCAGGTTCAGGTTGAAAACCAAGCAGAGTTCACAACCTGTCACAGCTCTTGATCACCTTGGTCCATTTATATATGTAATATTAAACATAAATTATCCGACAAATCTTGGTAAGATATACGACAACCTTTGAACCTCTTAGGTTATGTCACGCAACTTTCAACTTGAGTTGAAATCCAATGTCTACATTCAGAAGTGTAATCCTGCCACTGTTACATTTGGGGACGCCATATTGGAAAACATCCAATCATCACCAGCTCACACAATGAATCTTGGGTTGTGAAGGATCCACCCGCTGGATCCTCCAAATTCAGGAAAAGTCAGCCAAATTTCTCAGCTGCATTTGAAGGGGCCTTTGAAATGGGACGTCTTTGTTGGGCCGCTGTGACGCATTCAGTCTTCAGATGCAGTCTTGGAAGGATGCGGCCCCTGAATTGAGACACGGCCAGTGAGTGAATTCATATTGTCTGTGCAGAAAAGTCATTCAGAAACTTCTGGAGGCCCCAAAAATAACTGCTCTCACTTATCAACTCCGTAGCTCAAAGGATTCTTGGCTTGACACACAAGTTTTCCTCCCGTGTGTTTGTTTCTGTGTGTGTGCTTGTCGGTGTGTACTGTTTCCTTATCAGCTGTGACTTCCATTGTGGTGCTGCCGTTGTGCTCGGTCGCTCTGAGTGTAATTTGAAGAGGTAGGTTACTGTTAGGGTAAAGCGATACAGCGGTAAACGGCATTGTTATACGGGAAGCAGAGGGATAACAGAGCGGTCTAGATTTCACAGACGATCTCCAGCTGCTGTTATCGCACAGAGTGTAATGAAACCTTTACTGGTCAGAAACAACGGGGGGACGTCCTTCCTCCTCCCTCGCTCCTTTTCTCTCATCCTTTTCGCCCTTGTCTCGCTCCGTCCCCGCGTCCCTCCCTCTCGCAACCTTTCTTCATCCTCTTGTCTCCTCTCTTTATCTCCCTCATCATCCTTCTCCTAACCTTCCACCGTCGTCATCTCTCCTTTTTTCATTTCCTCGTTCTTCATCTTATCCCCTCATTCATCACACCATTTTTCCAGCATCCCCTTCTCTCTCCGTCCCTCTTTTTCATATTCGTATTCATTTTCAGAGACTGTTTAGTAACCAGCAGGGAAACACAGAGGATGAAAAGTAGGAAAAGATACCTGCTTTTTTCTTTTTTTTTATCTCTTTGACTTCATCTTGTGCAATTCCGCTCTGCCCTTTTTTCTCCGTTCAGCGGCTCAAAAGACTTATTTTTCGTGGACAAGTTATCAACCTCTGTGGAAATGTCAAACATATTTTTGTAAAATTACAACACAGCTCTGTCTTTTGGTAGAAGCGGCAGCTGCGGAAAAGACAAGCTTCTGAGGAAGGGAAAAAAAAAATCCTTAAGATTGTTTCACTGGAGAAATCCCAGATTTAAGCCTCTCAGACAATCAACCAATTTAGTTAATAAACGAATTTTCACAATAAGGCTTGTCGTTTTTGTTGTTTCCTGCTCTTGGTGTGCTTTTGAAGGCCCCAAGAGGAAGTTTGAAATTAATTACTTTTCTTTTCCGGTTGAGCAAATTAAAGACAGCTCAGAAGAGGCCCTCATCGCGTAATCAACTAATCAGCTTCAACATCCCCACCACCACACACACCCCCCCCCCCCCAGCCTTATCATTAGAGGGCACTCTACCCTCATTTCAGCTCTCTGAAGATCAGTCCATCACACAGACTAAAAACAGAAAAACACTGTTCATTCTCCCATTCGAAAATAGATTTATTGATATAGCTTTTCTTTGATGGAGAGGCCGAAGCAGCCTCGTAAAAAGGGCCCATTCTTGCCTTAGATGTTTGCAGGCGTTGTTTAAGGGGGCCTGGGTGGTAAAAAGCCTCAGTGGTCCTCTGGACAAGCGGCTGGTGTTTACCCCCAGGGCAGCGAGGGGAGGCAGGCGCTGGAGGACCTGGGAACTCCCCCCGCCCTCTCGTCGCTCTCACCGGAGCAGAACAGCGGCGAGCTTTCACAGCGGAGAAACCACAGAGACGCAGGAGGCTGATAAGAGTGAAACAAGCCATTGAGTCTGGTTAAAAGAGAAGTTTTTCATTCCTATATAAGTGTGGGAAAGAGTTATGCCATGGGAAAAAAGATATGCGATGGGAAAAAAAAAAATGTCTATGGTGCTGAGAAACAAGGGAGTGTATAAAAGAGATTTAATTAAAAATCGACTCTTTTTGAATTGGAAGATTTTGTTTAATTTCTTTAACTTAGCCTGACCTTGAGTTGCCTCCACTGCATCCAACCTCCTCATCTGATAGCGGAGATCAAGCAGTCGGCACCCTCCCTCTATCTCTCTCCACCTATCCGTCTTTCTCTTTTTCCCTCCTCCGTCCACCTCTCCATCTGTCTCCCCCCCGGCCTCCTTCCCCTCCACCCTTCCTCTCCCTGCCTCCTCCTGTCGTCGGTTTCTCCCTCCATCCTTGTCCCGCTCGGCTCCGAGCGAGACTGATGAAAAGAACAACCGATTCTTTATCGCCTCGCCCTGATTCTCATCTCATCTCTAATCTACTGGACCCAGCAATCTCCTCATTCAGCTCAGTTCAACTCTGTGGTATTTTTTTGTGCTGCAAGCGTGCATGCATACATGTGTGTGTGTGTGTCCGGTTTCAGAGCGATAAACCGATAGCATCTCTCCCTCATCCTGTTCTTCTGCCCACAATGGGCCTCATAGACTGTAATACTGCTTTCTTTCTCTTTCCATCACTCTCTGTGGCGTTGTGGCACGGTCTGTTCTACAAAAGTCGTTTTCACATCACTATTTTCTCGATTGGCCAATTTTCTTTCTGACGAGAGAGCTGAACGCGTGCCCTGTGAAGTCTCTGAATGGCCCACAACTTAAAAACCGGGTCACAGTTTTTGGTTGGACTTCCTGTGAAATGGAGAACGTGATGCTCGCAGCTTGGTTTCTTTTGTGTTTGGCTTCAATTATTTCATACAGTAAGAACACGCCTTCGTTTTCACTGATGAGCTTGGGAAATACTGTTGCGTCTGCAGCACTTTGTCCATTGTGACGTCTTCATTGTAGTCGCACAATCTAAATTCCCTCTGAATGCACAATCAGTGGCTCCGGCTAATGAATACAGCTGCCTCCTCTGACCTTGGCAGAGATGACTGAGTCCCTATTGGCCGCACATGCATGATTACACACAGTCAAACACAAGAGCGCACGCAGACGAGCATCTGCACAAGCGCATCGAGCGGCCTTCCTGTCAACGCAGCGAGGTAAATGAGTCTCCGCTCAATAGTCCGGGCCTCTAGTGGTACAAATTATCATTGTATTCATGAGCTGACAGACCTGCTACAGCCGGGTATCGGCTCACCGGGCGTGTTGCTGGCAGTTACAAGTACAAATTGTGTGTGGGTTTTTTTTTTTTAGCTAATCAATGTATTGACCAATCTATAACGAGAAGGCACACATGTTTCTACGTCCAACACACTCACTCACACAGAAACTGTCAGTGTCCGGAGGTCAACAGGAATTATTTATGCGATGCAGCTGTTGTGTTAGTTTATATTTGTTAAGCGATGTTAAGCTGCTGTAGAAGCCTTCATTTACAGGGCTGCCTATTCCTCGCTAACTGCACCCCGTGGCGCACATCCATCCATCAACCGCTCAGGTCAGGCCTATTTGTTTGTTTAAAGAATATCCATTTCAGCAGGCAAACAGAGCATGTGTACATTAGCTATTTATAACCCCACATGAGCATAGCCGTGCCCGCCGGACACAAATGGCCCACGCTTATGGAAAGCTGTACATCACGCTATGGATTTATATCAGACACAGAATCAAAACGTATGCTCCTATCGAGCGTGTGTGCGCTTGTAAATGCTGGAGGAAAAGTGCAGCGTGTTCTCAGTTTTCCAGGGAGTTTTTCGTTCATGTCTGGAGTTTTGTTTGTCTTTACTGAGAATTTGATGAAGAACTACTATGATATAAACAGTTGGTGCACTTCTCAACTGAACTGTGTTTCAGTTAAACAGATCTGGACATGATTTTATATAAATTTATATAAAGTTGTCTTGCCCGTTTTCACTCGTGACCTTTTCTCCTGCAAACATTTTCTTTTCATTTTCGCTGTGTTTCTGCTCCTGCACGTGACTCATCTTCCTCCATCTTCCTCCGTCCTTGCACCTTCCTCCTCAACCTTTGTCCTACATCCTCTCTGCGATTCCATCTTTCACTCCAGTTTCATTTCACACTCACCCACGTACTCTCTCGACCTCCTTACATGCAATCACAAGTGCATAAAGTATGTTTTGAGTCCCTTTGTCATCCCCTGACTTTTGTATTATCACCTAGAGTTGAAAATATAGATAAATGATAATCACTTGATTGCCACCATAATGCTTGTTAACAACGGTAAGTCATCCGTCAATGCTAATTTGCGCGGGCCAATTTTCTCAGTGAACTCGAAAGGTAGACAAACAAAATCAAATTAGCGCTGATGTCATCACACATCAACCATTTGAAAAACAGGAGCAGAGAACAAACATGTTGACAATTTTTCTGTCTATATGAGGATACAGGATTCAGTCGATGTTTCATGTATAATCACTTTATTCAACCTGCATACGAACGAAAATTGTGTTGATCATTGAAATCAGCCTCTATCTTCACTAACGCAGCACGACACTGTTTATTTTTAGGACCAACTGTGCATGTTTGTTGATGGAATATTTAGGATGAAAACGGAGATGCCAAGAACAACATCATACAGCACTGGAAGGCCACCCACAAAAGCTTTAATGGCTGGTCGGTAAATAATTTCAATGCAAACACTGGCAGTTGGCTTCCAATCTGCTCGTCATGAAGATCAGGAGAGCTGAGAAATATCTACACAACCAAGAGTCTTCACATTGAAATGCTGCGTTGTGTCTTTGTTGGTGACTTGAGTTTTGTTGATTGAAGCGATCAGTTGACTTTTTAATCAAATTTCAATCTATTGATCCTGAAATTTGGATTGGAGTGTGCATCTGTCTTTTTCAACTTAAAAGATAGGTGCAGATTTTTTCATGTTCATCTTAAGACTTAAGCTACGTCCGCACTGATCCATTTTCATTTTGAAATGAAAGTGTTTTAAAGCAAAAATAATCTCCGTCCAGATGAGCATTTTAGTACTGTATCAGAAATAATCTCCATACACGAATCATATACCTTTCACATACACTGGACATGACTGTGCTGGTGTTTGACTCCTGTGTATGTTTGTAGTCTGCTGGTTTTCAGGATCTTAGATATATAAAGGGTGATGTTTTATTTCTTCAAGAAAAAAGCTCATATGATAGGTGTGTGACAAATCATGGAAGGGCCCAATCAGGAAGTGAAGGTGGGTGTTATTGTTTCCTAAAGTCTATTTCTACTATATTCTATTCTACTACAACGCAATCCTGGAGTTTCCAAACTAATATGGGGTCAGCAGCGTTTCCAGAAGTCTGCTTTAGGGGTTCTAAAACGCTGGAGTAGTGGGAATGCATAGAAATGTCTGGTATCTTTTTTCCCAGTTTCAACTTGGACATACAGAGACTGAACCATTTGGGACATAAGCAGTGTGCAGGTCGTCTTTTTGTTGCCCATGCAAAGAAGATATGGATGTGTCCCTTGATGACTAACCCTAACCCTCATCAAACTCCACAGTCCTCATTCAGATAAAACATCAATAACGTTATAACTTGAAACTTAATTAATAAGTCAGATTCTATGCAAATCTAAATGTGTAATCAGCTGATTAAAAGGTGATTAAAATGTCAGCTGATAAGTAACCGACAACATTTTAACGACACCGTTTAAATTAAAACCTTTTCAGCTTTCAGTAAGTAATTTCATTGGTCTCTGTGTCTCGCTCAGATAAGTTTCACCCTGTTAGTTTGTGCACTTCTACATCAGATATGCTGTTCACAGTCCTCTGTACAGGTCTGATTAGGACCTGAATGCATATTGTAGATGTAACCTTCATCTAGGAAGGTTATTGTCATTTGTTAATTCTCATTCTCAGTCTCCCCGATCCACTTTCCACATGCCATGCCCCATCCAGCATCTCAGGCCGGTTCTTGTTTTCACCTATCTCCTCTATTCAGATACTCACTTTCTGCCTTTGTGTGTTTCCAGCCTGTGCGATTTTCCGCCCCGCCCTGATTGGTTTCAACTGTGTCTCCTTGTGTACTTAGTTTCTGTGCTCCCCATCTTCTGCACCACTTTATCTTCTCCTTTGTGTCAAGCCTGGCAGATTCCTAGTGTTCCTGGTTTCCTGGTCTTTGCTCGCTGTTGCCTTGCCCTGTTTTAAATATTGTTTACCTGATCTGCTGTCTGCCTGCGTGCTGAACCTATTTTCCAAGTTAAGACCTTGATTTTTGCAAACCTGAACTGATTCTCCACTTGTTCTGTTGAGTCCTCTTTTCTGTGGTTCACCAGTTTTGTTAGCAAATTCTTTCTTCTGTGCTTCCTCACTCTGTCGACCTTCTTCCTGTCGCCGTATTCTGCAAACAACCCATTCTGTGTTCTCTCCACCTTCTCTGGCCATAAAGTTGGTACAGATGTCCTCATCTCCACCTCTCCTGTGTCAGCCCCTGTTTCTCTTCCCCACCCTTTCCTCTCTTTCCCTGCCAGATTTTCCTCAATCCCTCCTTAACCTCCTCCCTTCCCTGCTGTTGTCAGACAGTGCTCCAGCAGCCAAGGGCAGATGCCCGGGGCTCTGTCCCTGGATGGGGCTACTTACTCTGAGATACACAGTTAGCTATACGCTGTGTGAGATGGATGATGAGACGTGATGCCACATTGGCCTGCGAGGGTCCAGATTGCACATGCAGCCGACATGGAGAGCTGTTAGCTGACAGATGGTTGAAGCATGAATCTGCATTCAAGTCAGCGAAAGCTCGAGGCTTCAGGTTCTTCATGCCTGCACATGATAAACAGTAGACGTGTGTACTGGCTCCGTGTTAGTGTGTGTTAATGTGCATCAGCTTCAGTATATTGCATTGTGCGTTCAATATTTGTAACTCAGCGGTTTTTCGTGCATGCATTCATGACTTCATGCGTGCCATTGACTGTGCACATGTGAGCGTCTTTGGGTGTTTGCTGGGCACAGAATCAGCAGAATGCCACTGGAATGAGAATAAGTGTGGCTTCGCCATGGCAACAGACGAATGCCAGAGCAGACGGGAGCAGCAGAATTAAAGCCCAGCGCTCATCACAGCAGGGGAAGAAGAACGCAGGACCTGATTAAACCACCATCCCTACTCCTGGAGCCCTCAGCCTCAGCCCTTTTCATCTTCCATTTCAGTCTGCTGTGAGACGCCACAAAGCGAAACCAGCTCCGACGTCGGCAGATTCATGTAGGCACAAAACCCCATTACGAGCAGGAATGCAGTTTATGCCAATTTTTATTTCTCGTAGGCTCATGCAGTGAACATCTGCGAACTCGGTGACACAAACACAGAAGCGATAATACGCCCAAAATACAGTTATGCACGATGAACAGCTGAGAGCCGAGTGAGTGATGCATCACCAGCCTGAGTGCTGCTGCGTATCAAGGTAGATGTCAACTTGATAAGTGATTCAGGGTTTAAACTTGTCTCATGGTTGCATGACAGAGATCTTTGATAGGTTCGTAACCGGTCGATAGAGTTAAGTGCGGTCCCACACACACACACACACACACACACTTCTACACAGATACACACAGGACTCCGACTAAGTGCAGTGATTGATAGCTTCTCATGCACTGCACTGTAGTTGGGCTAATTCGCTAGAGTGTGAACTCCAGAGTGGAGCTGGTTTCTGGCTCTGTCCCCGATGTCCCAAAACACACCGGGCTAATCCCTTTCGTTTTTCCTCTTTTTTTAGGGTCAGCGGGGAGGTCTGCACCTCTTGTGTTTTTCACTGAGGCAGCAGAAATACATAGGATAGGATGACACAGGATTGAATGTCGTCTTAGGTCAGCAGCTTCCTGAGGCAACTGTCTTAACCTTTGTCCCATCTGAACTGATTCTTTATTTTTTCCTCAATTTCTTATGAGACAAAAAGCACCATTTATCTAAATCTAAATTTACTTACATTGATATTCTGTTGGTGCACCTCTTTGGACTCGTCTTAATCCCAGTATCACCATCTTCACTTCTTTTTTCTTTCCAATACTATCCTTTTTTTTCTTGTGGACTGAAGACCATGAAAGGAACGGGGGCCCCCTGAGGGTGAGCCCATCTTCCCCTTTTGTCCAATGATATTAGTTTGTCCAATGATATTAGCCAAAAGAAATTAACAATGCCGTCAAATTAAAAAAGATCACTCTGTGACCTTGCAAAGACAATTATAGCTGCTCATTCTGGTCGCGCTGATGAGTTTCTTGTAGGTTCATCATCATAAGCTAAATAAAGCGCGGCTGAGATCAAAGCCAAGGAGCCTGACGCTACTTTAACGTAATTCATATAGACGTCCATGATGTAGTGACCATGGAGAGTCAGCTAAGGGTAAGAGCTAAACAAGGTCCAACCCAACAACTTGTTCTCCATATTTCCTCCCCTTATAGCTTCCCCTGTCAAAAAAATTATCCATATCTGCTACTGTTATCGTGTCTATTTTTAGTTAAGCACAGTTAGAATTTTCTGGTAATTACATGTGGCAACGTTTCATCCTCCTCCTTGATCTTTCTTGCGGGAGTCAATACAAAACTTTTGCTGCTAATAATGGATTTCTCTTTGGCACCGTGATCACACGCTCGTCTTGAAATGATTCTGGCTTGATATAAATGGAAACATAATTTATCATATCCCTTTCCCAATCATGGATCCTATGGAATACACATACATAAAGGAGACAATATTTCTTGAAATTGGAAGGTATTCTTATGATGATTTCATGTCCTCTGCTTAGCACCTCTCTCTCCTCCTCTCCTTTCGGTGCGCCCTGTAATTTCACTTGTAATGTGAGAATGATGGAGTCGTGATAATGGCACGCTTTCATTTCATATGAGACAGGAAGACTCATTACAGGCCCTGACATGTTTCTCAACGGGGGAGTGAATCGCTTCCTGTTATCTCCACATCCCCGCGTCTCAACAGTTGTCAGTCTTACATTTCGTTTTCATCATCAGTTCCATCTTCTGAGTTTCATTAGTGCCGGGGCAGCGACTCACATAACTTAGTCAAGCGTAGCTAAGTATAACACAGAAACCTGTCTAAGTTGGGAGGTGGTGCATTGTGGCTTCAAACACAGACAAACACATCTATTTGCTATCGCCGCATCATATTAAGAAGCAATCAAAAGGGAGGAAAAGCAAGAAAATGTGATTCTTCATTAGGTGAGTTACTGAATTACTGAAGGGCTGCAAAGAAATCTTGGCAAAACTTCAAGAAAAAAAAATCTCAACTCTGGATGTGTTTGCAAACCACAGCTTGTGGAAATTGGTGTTCGCATTAGAAGACTGAGAAGGATGAAAAGATATGATTAAATGAAATCTCACAGGAGCCAAGAGCGCCCATTTTGAAAGCTGGATTTTTGTTTTCATCACATCGTCTACGGCGCACCTACAGTATAACATCAAGTAAAGATTAAACAAGGACGTGATGGTGCCACCAGCATCTCAGCCTCCTTATTTCTACTGAGTGTCCTCTGAATCAAAGCCAAGCCTTTCCTCTGTGGGGTTTACAATAACATGAATCCTGGCCTTGATAACCCGCACAGGTCAGCACAAGCGCACACACTCCTCTATCCCTTTCTTTCTCCCGACCCATTTCTCAACTTCTCTCCCCGGAGCATTAAAACAGACAACAGACCTTGGTTAGGTCATGGCCAACACAGACCTCATTTGTCACAGAGGATGAGCATCTATGAAGCTGGATTGTTAATTATGAGGATAAAATAAAGACATATGAGGCACGAAGGCAGATACACACACACACACACGCAGCTGATGCACAAGCTCACACCTTGCAAACGTTTGAATTAGGAATTCAATTATGCAAGTATGCACACGCGCACACACAAACACAAGCACACTTGGATGCACATCACTGCCCAGCTGCACACACACACACACACACAGAGTACCATTAGGAGCTGAATAAAGATGTATGGCAGCTATGTGTTCCATGACTCACGCTGTATTACGCAATTAATGGATCTCAAACTGCGCAGTTTAAGTGGGATTAGTTAACTGATTAACACAAAGAGGACTTTGTGCTGTAAGAAGATGGGATAGTGACTGAGACCACGGTTGAATACTGGGAATTCTCACCAGAAAGAACTCACTTTTCCCCGGAAAAATACTCTGAACACCTCATTTGAAGCATGTGGGTCTGTGTTCACATACTGAAGACTATTGTACTGAAACAAAGACGCCTTCTCCAAACCTCATTACTGCAAAAATGCAATTGTCATAGCTAAATATTATGATCTGACCTTGAAATGTTGTTATTGCAATAATGTATGTGGATCAGTTTTGCAGATGCGGTGGTGGTGTGCTCCAGTTATTCATCCATCTCTGTGGATTGTAGTGTGAAAGAAGCAAATCTGTAAAAAAAGGAAAAAAAAAAAGGACCCAGGCAGGTCAAGGCTGGCTGGGATGTGCTGGAAGACAAAGTAGTTCATACAACGTCTAGAGGCAAAAAAGTTAATAGCTGCTCTGTTTGGCAACTTTTAAAGGCAGTCTGCCTTTAAAAGTTGGACATTTGTACAGTTTCTCCTTGAAGGCATTAATAGAGTTGCACTTGGTTGTACACAAGAGAAGTGAATAAAGCAGCTGTGTAAAGAATGAAACAGGATGGGAGAGAAATTTGCTGCTGCACGAAACGGGAGAGATTGTCAAATTGTGGCTTTTGGAAAGTCACTCCCACCTTTCCAATGTCGAAATGATGTGGGCATTCAACTCTTTGTTTGAAGCATGCTGGTCTACAGTGGTGGAAGAAGCACTCAGATCTTTTAATTAAGTAAAAGTAGAAATACCGTGATCTAAAAACATTTAATTGCAAGTCCTGAATTGAAAATGTGGCTCAAGTTAAAGGACAGAATTATTATCAACAAATGTGGCTAAGCATCAAAAGTAAAAGTGCTCATTAGGCAGAATGGCTCCTTTCACAGTGTTAATTTCAGAATATTATGTTATTCTGTTTTTTTATCACTAATTAATACTTTGCAAAGAACAGGCACATAGTACTACATCATATGTTGGCACCTGACTAAGCTTTATTATTAACACAGGTGCACTTCAATAATGAACATTCAATCATTCACCAACATCAGTTCTGTGAAGAAGTTAAATGTTGAAGCGTTTTGCTGCAGAGTCTGTATGTAATGTAAACGACAACCAGCACTTTGCTTGTGAATTGAACGCCACACACACATTAATCTGCATCTAATCGGAGGTAAACACAGCTTAACATAAAAGAGACTTTCTCATACATTTTCACTGCCACCGCTCCTGGACTGTTATGACCCTTCACAAAAGAAACAAATTGTTGCCTGACCCACATTTTTTTGAATTAAATCATTCAATTGCAAAAAAAACCCAAACAAACAATAAATGAATATTTACATAAAAATCCAGTACCTCAAGGGACATTTGCACCATTACATGACCCTAACAATCAATAATTAAAACACACAGAGTTTGTTTGAAAGGAAACATGTGCACAGGAGTGATCAGAGGAGTGAAGCTCACACACCTGTGTGTCATGAGCCTTTAACAGCTGAGGTGGGCTCACCTTGATTGGCCAAATAAGTCCTAGTGTCCCTCCTCTGCAATCTCATCTAAGCATATCATATATTTTTTTTATGTAAAAGTAACTAGTAACTATGACTGTCAAATAAATGCAGTGAGGTAAAAAGAACATTTCCTGTTGAAATATAGTAGAGTAGATGTAGAAAGTAGATGCAATTGGACTGTTTTGCTAATCCTGCATCATCAGGACCCACATGAGAAAATCTAAAACTTAAACTGTCTGATTGATCACTTATGCATCGCTTACATAGATTGATTCTATGATTGCTTCCTGAACAGTTCAAGATCAGCAGATGGATTTATTAGTAATTGAGCTTTTGAAATCAGACTGATATATATCCTATCATGAATTCTTGTTGTTGCACCTTTTCAAGTTGTTGCTTGGTCAACACCAGGGTTCGATTGACAGCTTTCACACCAGTCCAAATGAACTGTGTTAACTGAGCAAACAGACCTGAGTTTGTTTTAACCAAACAGAACCAAACATATTACCACATAATCTAATGTATATAACTGTTAGTGGGCTGTAGAGCTGAAACCAATGATGGGCCACAACACAAGGAACCTGAAGCTGTGAGCAAATGGAAAATGGCTCATATCCTAGTTTAAGATGCCTTTGTTGTCCATATATATGTTCATATATATTTATTGTCATAGACACAGACGGACGACACTTCAACTCAATATAAACTGTACATTAACCTACTTCTGTCCATTGTGGTAGTAAAAATGTGGTCAGGGCTTTTTAACACTGAATCGTGTGTACTGCATAAGACAGAACACACTTTTATGATTTCAAATAATCCTGGAAAATTGGCTGACAAAGTTACAGGACTCTAAAAGACAGACTGACAAACACTGACACTCAGAGATACAGAGTTACTGACTGACCAACCAGCAGACTGATTGGCAGCCAGTCAAGAAACCAGTCAGATAAGTCAAAGTAGACTGACTGACTGACGGCCGGTAAAACAAGCTGCAGGCAGACACAGAGAAATAAGCGTCGCGAGCGTCACCCGGGAAGAGTAAATAGCCGTCGCGGTGACACAGTGGGGTGGTGGCCGGGTGGAGGCGAAATAGAGGGAAAGAGATGGGGCGTAAAGAGAACAGGGTGCAATACTGAGGGGTGCTGAGGCGGTGAAATGAGGGGTTTGAACTGCTGATGTAAGCGTGGACACACTCTCTTTTTCTTCCCCCTCTCTCCCGCGCACACACTATCGCACACACAGCGCTGACAAGCTGTTTCTACCCACGGGAAGTCATTCAGGGTTCAGGGGTTCAAATGAAAACGAATAACAGCGGCTGGACGTATTGCTCTTCTCCTCTCTGGCTCTTTTCTTGTTGCAGTCGTGATCAAGCATTTCCTTCCATTCGTTCTGCCTCCCCCCCCTCCTCCTCAACCCGTCTTCCTTCCCCACTTTTACCCTCGCCCTCTTTCCCTCAGCCACCCTTGGCTCTGGATTTCACACAGCTCCCTTTAAATATTAACAGCTACAGTCGGAGGAGTTTCGCCCGTACGCTGCATAGCGCTCGCCGTTCGGAGAAGCAATTCCGTATTCATTTTAATCAGCATTCAAAGGGCAAGCATTTTCTATTCATTCTAATCTGTCTGGAGCATTTTAATAAGGACCATTCTTAGGATCTGCACTCAATTCTGTGCCTTGGAGGAATCTCCCAGGGTTATAGTCTGCATTTGTTGCCGCCTGTAATTGGTGTTTTTTCTGTTGGGGACCGCCTGCATCGTGTGACAGTGGCGTCGCTTGATTATTCCATTTTATCAGGCGTCGCTTGATGCTTTCGAGGGGCGGGGAATGTATTTAATCGTGAATTTGACAGAGCAGAGCGTCTGTTTTGGCTGACGGAGTATCCGTTTCATCTCAGATCAATTAACAATGGGACACACGCAAAGTTTACGACTGATGCTCCTCTGAAGCCAGCCCATAAATTTATGCATATCACAAACAAAACTCCAAAAACACAGATGCTCATGCAAATAATCATAAGAGAGTTGGTTGTTTTTTGTGTGTGTGTGTGTGTGTCAGGTAGAAAAAGCACACGCGTGAAAAGCAGGATGAATAAAATATCAATCACAGGTGCCCTGAGAAAATGTTGCTGTTTCATTCATGAAACTGGCCTCTCTGACCCTGTCAGCTGGATTTGTGGCCTCCAGGAGGTGAGAGCCGTCCAGGAGACGCCAGAGATGTAAAAGTTTACAAACTCGGCTTTTTGAAATTCAGCCCCGTGTTGCTTCCGAGTTGTTTACAAGGTAGGGGGAAAAAAATTAGCGTGTCTGTCAGGGTTGTGCTGATACTTTTTTTCATTAAAAACAAGTTGAAGGTATAAAATATTGACAGCTTTCTAGAGGCCGGTATTTTTTTTTTACATTTTTGTAAAAAGAACTTATTGAGACAAACACTTGGAAAACAGTGAAATCTTAGCAGGAAGGGAGAATTATGGTGACAGCAATACATAAAAAAAGAGTGAGCAGGAAGATGCAATACTGATACTAAGCTTCAAAGTTTTCCAAAGACTTTGTAAATGTTTGTTATGAGGAAGAATTGTTGAGGACATTGAGTTGTCCCTTCCCTTGAAGTGTGTGTGCAGATGACGCTCAGGTGGATTTGATGAACTCGTCAGAGGTTTGTTTAAGTAACTCAACTTGCAGCCACTGTCCACCTCATATAGATGTGGTTTCCAGCAGCTCAGTAGCACTGTGATGATGGGAAACATGGCACCAGAACTAAGTGAAAGTGTCAGAAGTCAAACTGTTTTATGGAAAGAGGAGGCGTTCTCAGTCTCAAATCATGGCTATGGCTAGGTTTCTGAGGCTGTGCATGAAACCCCAAGCTTTGGTTTGGATCAGTTGTATCCAAAACACGATCAGACAGACCAAAAGTGACCACAGCATCAGAAGATCAATACATCAAGCGTAAACAGAAAAGCAATTCCATAGATACAGAATTTGCAAAATAAAGAACGCTCCAATCAGAAAAAGTGCTGTCAAAAGAAAGCTGTCTTGTAGTGTCTCAGAGGACGAGTAGCAGTTTCTAAACCTCTTCAGAGCAGGGGAAACAAGGCCAAACACTTGAGGTGGGCTATTTACTGATGAATCCAAGTTGTAGATTTATGGCAGTAAAGGAAGGGTGTATGTAAGGAGACAAACAGGATGATACAGAGGGGATCAAACCTACAGTGAAACATGGTGGTGGGAATATTCAAGTCCTGTTCCTGAAATCTGACCTTTTTGTATGAAGGACCTTGTGCTATAATGCCACAATTGATTGCCGACCTAGAAATAGTGCAGAATCTTAGATCTTAGATCATTTTACATGTCGTAACTTCTTCAAACCTTCAATCCTCAAACTTTCTGATTATTTCCAGGTGTATGTAACAATATCTGAGTTTTTCAATGTGGTCTCAGACTTTTGGACCCCACTGTTTTCCTGGCCCCCTGATAAATGTAAGTCTTATGTTCACTCTTCTTTTAGCCGATGTTTGGTGGTGGGCAGGTATTGTACAGCAGGTTTTAAGCTCTCGAGCGAACCAAAACAGTAAAGCCACAGGCTGTAACATGAAAACACTGAGCTGAAAGACTCTGAAGTCCTGAGTACAGCTGAGGGAACTACAGATCCTCTGATCCTCTGGCGGTTTCACGTCACACATAGTCATTTAATCCATTGTTGTTATGAAAATATTCATTAGAGCAACTTGACTTTTAAGCATTAAACATGACGAGAAGTCCTAAAAGTGCTATGGATGAAATAATAAGAGCTAGAGAACAACATGACAGCTGAACCAACTCCATTCACTTATAAAGACCGTGTGATATAAGCGCAAGAGCAAGCTAGTAAGTGCACTTTGAGTAAGGATAGGTTTTGCCAATTTTTTTTATGATTTTCATCTGGTTTTGCAAATGTGTATATTATTTCCTTCTTGCCTTATTTATTTATTACTATTTGTCTGAAATGACTGTCATCCTTCCTTCTACTCCTTCGAGGATGGGGGATAAGAAAAAGCAATGCAAATCTTTGATCCTGTTATCATGTTGTTGTTCATTTAATATTTGTGGAATATTAAGTCATTACTTTCTATCATTTGAAACATCAATGTTTTTGTTCTAATTTTATGCAGGATTTTTTTTTCTTCTCCTGAGCATCACTTCAGTTTTGCCCTTGAAGCCTGCAAAGCTGTGCTGATGAAATAAACCACTTCAGGTTTTTACTAATCTACTGATCACAGCAGGACTCTGAGGCTATTTTGGAAATTAGTTCATTTTATTCTGCTGAGTGTGATAAAACGAGGTGTGTTACACTGCTCTCTGCTTCTTTGTCGATCTTGATTGACCGCTCTGTACGAGGAGTTTATGTTGCAGCAAAGGGCAAACCCGTCACTCACGCGGACGCTCGTTCAAATGTGTGCTCGCACACAAAAACACACAACGGCAACCTTGCGGTGACCCGGCGAAAGCGTGTGTGTTCGTGTGTCGCAAGACAAAACGATGGACACTAAGTTGTTTAAAAGCCCTGCTGGGAGTCAGCGGAGCGCTCAGCCATGCAATGCTCTTAGTACCACTTTCAACAACAAACATACACACACTCATGCACACACACATGCAAACCTACTGTACCAATATACGACACAAGCCTGTGGATGTAACTCGCATTTTTACACTTGACAAACCCTTCCTCACACACACACTAATATGCAGACATGGCGAGGCCAGACACACACTCAGACGCCATTACTACAGTGCTTTCACAGCATATTATTTGCGTCCCATTACAGCGCAGCAATCATTTGTCCTCCCTCTCTTCTGTCGGGCCTCTTATATGACAAAGAGGGAAGCAAATTCGGCACTTAACTAATGGGTGACTCATTCAGCTTTCCTGCCATGTGTAACATTAATGTTTGTACTTAATGTTGGAGCCATCTTACTGTAATGTTTATTTAATGCATGCCTCTGTTGCCATTATACTGTCTTTTGTGTTGTTTGTGGTCCATTGTGTTTCTTTTTTCCATTTAAATTTAAGCTATTGTCTTTTTTTATCGGGTGCAAAAAGCTTCCTCTCCCAGACTTTTTTTTTTTTTTCTTCAAAGCAATGACAAGTTGAGCTGTAGTGCCCTAACAACATCCTCCTTAGAGGCAGATAATGTTTTTTTTTTCTGTTTTTGATGATATGTTAGAGTGAGCAGAGAAAGGAGAGCAGAAATGATTCAGTGCACAAAGGATGACTTGAGGTGCATCTTGAAAAGATAAGTTTTCCCTCAAAAGGAAAATGTTCGGCCGGCTCTCGGATAGAACACGCTTTCTAAAATAAAGTATGATTGATTGATGGATTGAATGATTATATTTTCAGATTTCAACCTTCCAGCGTGCGGCTTTCAACACGGAAAACGATCAGTGTGCGATGGGTGGCCGGCGGATGACCTTGCAAAGCTGTAATTGGCGGGTGTTTGAAGCGTTTGGATGTTTTGACACGTGGTTGGAGGTGTCTGACGAGAAGGCGAGAATCGAATCTGTGAATTTTAGAGTTTCTTATCATCTCTGACAATGCCGTAATAACCACTCGTCAGGGAAGAAACCCCTATTACATGTCCGGTAAATACACGCCATGGGAGGATTTGGGCACAAACAAACATCTGCGGACTGATTTCCATTCATAAGCGGCACAATTTCTAAAGAGCCATATGCTCTGTTTGCCACAGCCCCCCTGCAGCAGACTGTGTGTTGTTGACTGAAGCCACCTACAGTAGCTTCACACCTCTTTGAGGCCGTCTCTAGCATACATCCTCTTTCATGTCTGTTTGTGTGTGTACTGTATTTCTAAGCTTGCATATATCCTGCCTCCTTTTTTTATTTTATTTTTTTTTGTTCATTGCTTCCGTACCTGATAAAAAATGGATGAGAACTTTATTTAGTGCGAGGCAATTCACTCTGCCAGTCAAGCGTGGTGCTTGAATGAATGAGCTGTGTGTGTGTGTGTGTGTGTGTGTGTGTGGGTGGGTGTGAGTGTGCGGTTGGATTCCTCCCTGAGCTGGTGGGGGTGATGAGACAAGTGGATGTGGGGTTACCGCTGGGTTAAACCAGTCTACTGTCAGGTCAGCCAGAGTTCAGCAGCGCCGAGACTAGAAAGCACCAGACAGAGGCACGGCTCAGGTAGACGGGACGATCGCTGTGGTTTTACACAGACAAGACCGCCGCGGTGGAATTCCCCCACTGAGACCGAGAGTTAGACGAGAGGATACTGGGGTTTAGGGGATTGCAATTAAATCCATGGGAAATCTAATCCTTTGAAAATGAAAGCTAACGATAAGAGCTCCCTTCAGGAATGGGAAAACAAAGTAAAATCTTGTTCTTTACCAGCGTGACATTGTTCTTTCTTCACCATGGGAAACTATGGGAAGAAGTGAAGTCAGACACCAGCGAGCTGACTACTCTGCCTTAATGAGAAGAGATGTTCGAGTCTTTTTTTTTTTTTTCTCTCACAGCTTCCTTCCTCTCACTTCTTCATTTTAGTTTTTGAAATTGAGAACAGATAAACTGCCAGCTGTAGTACTTTTTTTCTCTTTTTTTTAGTGACAGTCAGGGCTTGAAGTGAAAAAAAAAAGGCGCTACTACTCTAAGTCAGCAACCTGCATGTGGAGGATTCAGGGCCCATTATTAATTAGAGCAGAAATGACTCATTTGTGAGCATTGAGTAAGTTAGTAAGCATTTGATAATTATGTTACAACACTATATTAATTACAAAGCTTGTTATGTACTCCAATGCCACAGTCACAGTAAGTTACAAAGGGTTGCCAGTTCCAGAAGAATTTCATACCTGATCTTTTCCAGTTTTGAAAAAATGACATCCTGAAGCCATTGGGAAATTGTTGGGGTCTGACGGGATTTCAGCTCATGTAAAAGACGACGTCACGTGTGTAAAGATGTGGAGGCTGAAACTCCAGTCTAAAATATCCTCCCATCCAGAAGTCCTGTCCTCAAAGTGCAGCTGCAGGCTTCATCCAACTCGAAATAAAAATGACTTATTGGTGGTTAATGTTACCAAGCCAGCAAAGAAGACATGACATATAAGTACACATGCAGAGGACACATTTGACCTATGTTGGTTGAAGCTAACATATCCCACATCATCTTTCTTTACTGAATGCATGTGCACAAAATTCATTCAAACCCTCCATCTACCTTCCAATAACACAACAAACTCATTTCCAAAATGTTAAAGTAACATACAGTAGACAGTCTGTATACCATGCAAACTGTCATAGCATACTGTTTTTGCAGTTAGTATAAAAGAAGTCAACATGTTTTCCTGTTTCTGATTATCATGATATGATGCAATATGTGCGCTGACACACATCAATCAAGCCGCTAATGACTTTGGAAAGCTGCAGCCAATTAAACTTCACAAAAGGCGAAGCAAAATGTTCTTCCAAAGATTTAAAACTTTTGTTTCTGAAAATCTTTTCTGGAGTTGTCTCATCAGCAACCGCAATTTGTTTTGATATAAATTCATTTTCCACATCAAAAGAATGAGGCTCCAGCTCATTCGAGACGCAGCAGCCAGAAATCTCTCGCGAATACACAAAGCCGAGCAGCAAACAGAAAACTTTTCTGTTTTCTTAGGCTTATGATTACTTACTGTTGGCCTCTGTCTGTGTCTGTGGTTTATGTGTAATGGGTGGATGTTTGATTCTTCACTGTCATTGTTGTGTGCTTTTTCTACTTAACTGGATGGATGGTTCATCGATTGCACCTGTGCCTGATATGTTTAAGGGAATCTGTAAAGGCTGATGAAAAACTGAAGGACTGAAACGCTCGCTATTGATTTCAATCTTACTTTAGTGCACTTGCAATAAAGCTGCATGGAAAAATATTCTGATCTCAGGTGCATGGCTCATTTTTTTAAATTTTTTTTTAAAGCTGTTTGCATTCTTGTTTGTGTTCAAGTACGCTTTTCAGTTTTTAAGTCTAATACCTACTCACCGAAGATGAGAGACATTCAGCTGCATCCTCTTGGTTATGAATACTGTCATTTTATTAATCTTGTCGAATATTTTTTTGTGTTTCACTGTCTTAACGGCTGCATGTCTCTCATTGCCACGCTATAAGTTACAATTAGCTGCCGTGATTAGATGGACGCATATGGAGACCCGATCGCTGGCAGAGAGGAGGGAGGTGAGGAGAGACATGCCGCCAGAAGGATATAGCGTGATGGATAGAGGGCATAGAACAATGAAATATGCATCAGGGCTCTCGTTAAATTTTAATCCAGACTGTTGACTGGAGGTTGACCCTGTTGCGACCCAACACTTGCGGGAGTGAAAATATCCGCCGAGGGAGGCACGAGGGTGGCGGAGGGTGCAGGAGCAGGGTGAGGAAATTGTGAGGAAGAAGGTAGTAATGAGGCTGGCTGGAGGTGTAGACGGGTAATTTTATCTGTCTGAGTGCCTGAGTGTCTGAGCATCGCCTAACTACATAAGAAGCGGGGGGGAAATCTGCGAGAGCTTCTGAGAATTTTCAGAAGAAATCCCTCACATTTTTATATAGCGTATGAGAACAGAGGATGTGCTAGAGTTCTCAACAGTTCCTTGAAAAATACACATTAACAACATGTAGCTGAAATGTGCAAGGAGCGTGTGCGCATAGGTGACTTTGGTGTCTTTTAAGTGAAATCCTGGAAGAAAATGTCAAAGAAAATCACATGTATTTTTCTCTTACAATAGAACAGTTCAAAGGGAGCATGAGCAATTCTCTCCCGGAGCTTGAAAAAAAGCACAAAGACTTTAATCTTTTGTGTTATTATAAAAAAAAAAAGCTTTTATGCACACAAAAAAAGCTTTATCCCTTTGTTCATATAGTAAGCATAACATATGACCATATCCCCAGGAAATCATCCTGTCAGCTTTGGTTTTGGGGGAAAAAAAAAGACGTTCCTATTTGCAGACACTGATTGAACTGCACAGGGCGATAAGACTAACTTATGTAAATTCTCTCTTTAGTTCATATTTGCCTTTCATGTTTTTATTTAGTAAGTTGTTGCTGATGCTTGAGCTCGTGTCCTTTTCTCCCTCGATGTTCATTATCGCAGTTTATCAGGTTGTTTCAGTAAATACACGTGAGCATTTGCATTCATTAAAAGCAGCGTGCAGGTGTGTAAGCCCATCAGTGGTTCCCAAGTTTTATCGTCTGAGTTTTTTTTTTTTTTTTTTTGTCTTATCATTTTTAAACAACCACCATTTCAGATGAAAATCTATCAGACGATAGACGAAAAAAAAATCTCTTTGACGGATCATCTAGTGTTTCCTGTGCCGCCATTGATCAACGATCAAATGAAACACAGTGTTGCCTTGAATAAAATTGCAGATTTGGGTTTTAACATTGTTGGAAATGTTGGAAACTGGGATAATGTAAGTAGCCTACACAACTCAGTGAAACATATAACATAGGTTTTGAGACGTTTTAATACAGAAACACTGCATATTATACTTTTATAACATTACATTTTCTAGACTTGCTTTTTTGTAATTATATAAACTGACACTTTGCATTTTACATTTTTGCATCTTGTTGTAACTTTTCTTAACTTCACCTTGATTCAGTCTGGCTGCTGAACTACTGTTTGACTCTCTCGCCTCCTGCTTTTGCTTTGTCTATTACAGCCCTTTGCAAACTCTGCTATATAAATAAGATTATTATTACTTCTTCAGCTCTCTAATGCAATATACTAAAGATCAGAATCAATGTAATTTGGAATTCTGTTTGCCAGTCTACTTTCCCCCTTAACACACTATGTGGATATATTTTATTTGATAAAATCATATTCTCTAGTTTTTCAAATCAGTTTTCTATGTCTCTCCTGGCAACTTCAAACTTGCACCCTGGTTGGAAATCACTGCTGAATACTATATGCGTCTGTTCATAAAAATCTGTGTGAGTGTGTGTATAGGTGTGTGTGAGTCTACCCACAGCTTTAACCACTCCCTCAACCTCTAGTGCACTGGCCCGTAGCCTCATTAATAACCCCTGCGTTTGCTGAATGGGGCTCCAGCGATCTATTGTGGTCTATTGCAGTGTTGTTTTTGTTTGGCCCTGGTCACAGTGATTCCTGGGAGATGGCAGCATCATAAATCTACAGCTTATTCATGGAGCTAACCTGACCTTTACAGCAACACCGAGAACAGAGAGAGAGGCAGAGAGAGAGAGATGGAAACCGAGGCAGAATAGTAGAAAAGGCCAGGGAAAAGATAGAAAAGGGAGGGAGGGGAGGGAGGGTTTAAAGGTAGAGCTGAGGGGATGAGAATGATAAGGAGGAGGAGGAAGGAGAGATATAAGGCGGTGGAAGGAGCGGGGAACAGACAGAGGCAGCTGGGGGAGATGTGAACGATAGAAGAGAGAAAAGGAAATTTAGCAGAGAATAGGAGAGTGAAAAGAGTGTCAAAGGATGGAGCTGGTGGGACTGAGAGGTTATTACGGGATGAAAGCAATCAATGAGTGTGAAGCGACTGGGAGATGGAGAATTGTATGCCTGTGTGTGTGCATTATTCGTGTGTCTCAGTCGATGGAGTCCATCTCTGGCGGACCTCCGTCACCTGTCGAGCCTTTAATAAAGTCCCCATGTTGGGGGTTTCGTTTGCTCCCAGACGGCGCCGCATCTCTCTACATGAGCTGTCTAACACCTGACCAACAAAAGTAAAAATGCGCTTTGAGAGCAGCTGTACGTCCCGTGTCTGTGGCCCGCAGCTTTCAAGTGTGTGCTTGTTTGAGTCTGTGTGTCGGCGCCGTGTTTTCAATCCATGTGCTCGACAGGTTTTCAACAAAAGGGAGAGAGAGGAAAATAAATGACAACTGTGATTATCCTCTTCATCATCAGCTCATTTGTTCTTTTTGGTCTTGTCACATTTCTGTCAAATCGGGTCAAGTTTATTTAATGTGGCCCAAAATAGAAAAAGGTCAGATTCTCCTCTTGGAAATAGTAATTTGACAAAATAATCTTTACTTGAAGTTCTTATTTTCATTAGCTTTTTTTTCCAGAGCTCATCAACCAATGGGGGTGTTGATGAAGACAATTTGATGTGGTTGAAAGCTCTGGAGGCTTGATTTAACGTTATTTCATCTATATTAAGACAATAATCTGTGAAAGTGTGAAAGACTATGGATCAGAGAGAGACGATGTTGAGTGAAAATATTATTCACACAAACTCTTAATATACTGTATCAGAGGTGGATAATCACCATATTTCAAAAGTAAACATTCAGGGCAAATGTGGTTCAGCTTCAGCAGAACAAAAACACAAATAAAGATTCACTGAAATGAATGAAAATGCTCCGGGAGCCACAACACTGCATCACTTAAAACACACAAAGCCTTTTTTTGCTGAGATGCAGCTTGACCCTGAACCAGAATTGCTGTGCGACGACATTATACAACACCACAGTAATTACACCTTCAACCTTTATGTTCTCACAATCCTGTTCTAAAAATTATTGCCAGTTATGCTCTTATCTAACATAGTCAGTTCCAAATCTTAATTGAAAGCCTCCCTTTATTTTCTGTGCGTCTTACACTTGTGCAACCTGGTAACGGGAAACAAGAGATAGGACCCATTTGCAGAGTATGAAGGCAAAGCTGGTGCAGTTCAAATGAATTTATTAACACAAAAAACAGCTGAGCTGCAGGTAAACTGAGCAAAAAATCCAAAATCACTAGGAAAAGGCTGGAAAGCTAAACACACCAGGTACTAAGATGAACTGGCCCTGAGTGACACACACACACACACTAAATCAAACATGTGTTATCTGCAACAAAGGAGAGATGAGTGTCAAAATAAAAAGGAAACAGAATGAATTAATGAAACAAAGAAAAACACAATCAAAGGAGCAGGGTGGGACATGAATTTTTCTCCCTAATGTACCTTTATTAAATTTGGGGCATCTTATTTTTGCACTGATAGCCTATTCAATTCAATTCAATTAAAAAAAACAACTTTATTTATCCCAGAGGGGCAATTTAAGGCACGAAGAGCAGTCAAACCAAACAAACGCAACAAAAGTGAAGCAAACAAAAGCGACAAAAGCAAAAGTAGCTTTTAAAAAAACTTTTTCTTTTCTTATTGTTTTGCCACTTTCATTTTAAACAGCTGTAACAAATTCAACCTGTTCCTTAGGCACTATACACATTTACCTGCTTAGTAATTCGATAATATTCAATTTAAAACCCAAACATAACCTGAATATCAAAAATGTGCAACAACTTGTCAAGATTCTCTAAATTGTGCCCCTGGAAAATGCTCTAGACACACACACACACACACACACACATAGAGAGAGAGAGAAAGCAAATCCAAACACAAACCTACCCTTTTACTGTATCTCTTTTTTTATCTAAATGATACGCTAACCATTTGTACCTAATTGCTTTGGCAATATTGTATCTGAACTTTCATTCCAATTGAGCTCATTAAACTGAAATTGCATAGAGATAGAGGTTGATGTGTGAGCTTGCAGCGTGTTGGACTGATCGCTCCATTCGTACAGAATGGGCTCTCCTCATTGGTATTCTGCACCTGTCCGCCACACAGACCCATCGTAGATCCAACGAGTGAGGAAAAAAAACGGACCATTAAGAAGCAATGACTCCACTGCTGTAGAGCCAAGCCTCACACACACACACACACACGCACACTGTCTTTAACATTCCTCAGATGAACACCTATACATACAGTAAGCCAATTAGCTACTACACCATTGGGTTCATTTTGAAGAAGAAGTCATTAAATGGTCTGTTCAGTAAATGTGTGGACACAACTATTAGTCGTCCAATGTTTGTTTTCAAGTGGTGTTTATGGAGAAAGACCCCGGTTTGGTTCGAGGATTATCTTCTCTCAGGCTGTTGTCTGGGGAATCTGGCTGTAAATTCAGCAAAATTAAACGATTTGGAAACTCAAATGAGATCCCAACAGACTGCCAGGAAAAATCAATTGAATGGTCCGCGCCTGTGGTAAGGCAGAAAATGCACACACACACACACACACACACACATGCACAGACACCATACAAGCATGCAAACACACAGCGACATGCACACACACACACACACACACACACTGCAAACCTAAAAACACCCAGGATTACAAGCTACCATGCACATGTTCTTCAGACCCTCATGAATCCTTCCAAAGCAATTACAGGAGGTCTTTCAGGGGAAAATGCCTCCATTCAGGTGATGAGAAGGAAAAATGAAAGAAAATAGGTTTGTGGTTTGAATGGATTCTTGAAACTGACCTCACCAGAAAAATGGCCATTTAGTCAAAGACTTGAGGTGTAGTTTAACATTTTGGGAAACACTCTTATTGCATTTCTTTCCAAGAGTTAGATTAATATCACTCGCATGTCTCACAGGCTACGGCATGAAGACTAGAAGCAGGTGGACACAGGTCAATTTTTATGCGAACAAACGAGTGAACATAACGCAACACCTCGTGGCAGGTAGGTCTGGATGGATGGACATATAAAACCTAGATTATCATTCACATCACGACCTATTTCAACAAGCAAGTAGTTTTAATAACCACCAATATGGATCATGTCATAAAGGTTATGTCATGCTGTTCAGGTTGGATGACTTGTTTGCCCAATGGTATCTTCCAAACCATGAGGGGGTCTGCAATGATTACACTGTTTTCACCAGAAAGTGTCTATTTTGACCATAATAGCTCCTGAAATGCCGTTTGTGTTGAACCCGATCAAGCTGTGGCCTCCAGGGTGAAATGGTGTCGTTGAAGGGTCCGGTCATCTGCTTGATATAAGCTCCCCCGGCTCCCGTTCAAACGCATCGATGAGCTCTCATCCCTTTCTTTCCCACCACCTTTTCACATCCTTGTGTTTACTCTCCTGATTCATCTGCTCCCCCCTCATCCCCTCTTCTCCCCCACCCTCCATCTTTTTCCTACGTGAATCCCTCTCCGCCTCTCTTTCCTGTCCTCCATCCCCCCCCCCCCTTCCTGTCAACGCTCCCCTTCCCTCCTCATAACTTCATAACTCCGTTTTCCCCTTCCGTCTTCGCTCCCCTCTCCTCCATCTCTTCAAAGTCATCCCAGTCTTCGCTGTCATTGCGCTGAGAATTACACATCGCTCAAAGCGGTAACATCTGACAAAACGCTGTTCACTGACATTGTCGGTAGCAAACGCACGGAGTGATAGAGAAAGTTCACTCAAGCAGTCATCCTATTATCCCACCAGATGCACACACAAACTGTACCTACACTTTGACAGTTGTAGATACATCCAATTTACCTTGTAGTGGCCTCCCGATGGGACGGCGACAACTGAACAGTTCGTAACTCAAAATAACAAACACGAGCGAGCGCGCGATGCATCACACACACTCTCTTCCTCGTCCTCCCTCCCACTCTGCATTAAGTGCATTCGAGTGGCTGGTAACAGTAGCAGCGTCAGGCTTTTATCGCTGTAATTTGCAGCCATACATCAGGGTGACAGTGGCCGGGGCAGGACGGTGTCGGCACGCTCCCAGACACCGCTGCACTCTCTACTGACACACGCCAAGGGCAGCCAGATAATGTAGATGTATGAATAAAACAACGCAACTTTGATGTTGCAGATCACGACGCATCATTCATTCACATCCACAGCGAGACACAGAAGTGAAGGATACTGTTCATTTACAGCCGCCAGGATGAGATAAGGGATGCGAGGGATAAGCGATGCACTGGTCATGGCTGGACTTCAATCAGGGCAGCTTCACTGAAAATATACAGCGTGCTATTTATGCAGGGGCTCACATCTGCATTCAAAGGGATATGGCCAAGAGGGGGGGGCTGCACAGAGGGAGAGAGGGATGGTGATACAGAGGAATGGAGAAGAGGATGAGAGGGATAAAATGTCATAGCTGGGGTTGATAGACGGGGAAGGTCCATCCACTCCATCTCTGAGTATATAGAGGGATAGAGATGAAGGCGAAGCGAGGGGATGAAAAGGGAGCACAGAGATAGCCGCGAGGTAGAGGAGAACTGTACTAGAGAGAGTGTGAGCGGAGGGAGTAACGGGACCGGACAGGGAGGAAAAGAGGGGGAAAAGCCGAGGGATTACAGAGGCAGAGAAAATGAGGGGAAACGTTATAATGGTCTGTCGGTACAGAGGAAATACAGGGAGAAATGTGCAGGTTGATGAAGGTGAAGAGGTACAGGTGGATTTGAATAGCAGTCTGGGGAGACAGAGGATGAGAGGACGAGAGAGAGAGAGAGAGCGGCAGAGAAGGGGGAGGATTGGTAAAGGTTAAGAGGGATTTTGTTAGATCTGTTTTTTTTTATTCCATCCTGACTGATTTTAATGGGGTCTTAAAGTCGCCGTGAGGTTACCTAGGCAACTAAAATACGGTGTTGGACGGGTTGGTGGGACGTTGCTATCTGTGTCGAAGAAGGGACGGAGGAATTATCCAGCTCTGACTGCAAACGAGGCCTGTGTGTGTGTGTCTGTGTGTGTGTGTGTGGGTTTACACACAGGTATGATGAATGCAGGTGTGTGGCTTGTTTGTGTGTCTGTCATTGAATCTCACTGTGTGTACAGAGTGTATGTTGCACAGGTGTGTGGTCCGTGTATTGCTCATGTTGTGGGGACATAAATCTGTTTACAGTCACATTGTGGAAACTCGCCTTCCTTATGGGAACAAAATGCAAATCCCCATAATGTAAATCATTAAATATTAGGGTGAAGACTTGGATTTAGGGTTAGGCTAAGTCTCCAGGAAATGAATGTAAGTCAATGTCCTCTGAAGTGATGGAAACACAATTGTGTGTGTGTGTGTGTGTGTGTATATAGGAGGTGGGAGGGACGAGTGTGTGAAGTGTGTAAAGGCAGGTGTGTGCTACAGTATGTAACTGCATGTGTGTGATGTGCAGGTGTGTGTGTGTTTCTGATTTGAAGGTGCAGTGAGTGGTGCAGGTGTGTACTCTTGTACTTCCATCTTTGTGAGGCTGAATTTTAGACATTTTTTATTTGACCAATACAGCCAACTCACCAGAGACTCTGGTTCCTTCTGTTGTTTCCCTCCACCATCTCTCCCTTTTCCTCTCTCTGCACTTACGAAGCAGATTAATAACCGCAAATTTTTCACTCATGCATCTTTGTGTCAATTGGCGGCAAATTCGCATCTAATTGTGTTGTAACACTGGCCTTTTTTCACAATTGCCCTTAAAATTTGCTTCGCATTTCGTCTGAACGCACAATTAGATTTTAGGTTAAACTCTGATTTATTAAAGGATAATTCCAGTTTATTACAACTTGGATGTTACTTTCATGGCTGCGTCTATCATTTCTGTTGGTTCCGATGACATTGTACTCACCAAAATAATGTCAAAGTGCGACGGAGCAAAAAAAAGCATCTGAGAATTAAACATGCTGTGAAACAGTTTAGCCCGATTAATAACTTTATTCGGAGGTAAAACCAAAAGTTTGCAGAAAACTGTGTGTAATAATCCCTCATCGCACAGGTGTGCCTGTGGTAAGAACAGTGTGTCAAAGGTGAGGCAGGAAGTACGCTAGTAAATTTTAATGGATGTTTACAGCGGACAGTTTTGGGTAGTAATTTAACTGTTTGCATTAATTTTCTTCTCCAAATCTGGTGAGTTAACTTGACCTGGAGGTTTGTTTGTGCCCACTACCTGTTTAATAGTCTGACTGCGTGTCTTATGCCCCGCTGGACTCTCCTAGATTTCAGCAATTACCTTACATTATTGTTATTACTGATAGGAATGAATGTCCACAACTACCAGACCCAAGCTGTAATAAACTGGAATTATCCTTTAAGGTTAAGGAATACAGCGTTCTCATAGGTGTAGATGTGCTGGTGGCAGGAATGGGTTTTGTGTTGATGCACCTGTGTCCAGTATGTGACATTTATCGTTTCCTTGAGTGCATGTGCTCGCGTCTCGTGCGTAGGCGTGTGCGTGTTTCCCTGTGTGTGCAGGAATGCACCCTGTTTGTCAGTGCATCCGTATACGAGCCTCTCTGGTGTGCACGCGTGTGCACGTGTGTAATGTATAGGCCTGTGTGTGCGTGCGTGCACCCATGAATCTGTCCGCCCGTGTAGCTGTGCTTGCACTATACGACAGAGTGTGAATCATCAGAAGCAGCGGAGCCATAAAGCCCAGAGCTGTTAGGCAGGATGGCTCCAGGAATGATCACAGGGAAGCTGTACTTCTATTTCCCAGGCAGCCATCACTGTGGGAGGCTGAGGAGCTGCCGTCGCTGTGTTTGCAGGGACCCGAGGGTTAGCCGGTATGTACTGTAGTCACGCCTGACAGCACAGCCAATGGCCATAATGTCAGCGACAATGATTGAACACATGAAATATGTGCTCTTTGTCCGTGGTATTGGACAGGGTGGAGGTTAGTGGTAGGGTCAGGGTAAGGGTTAAGGCGAGAAGAAAATTGCCTGTTTGGAAAGAAAGCCTGCCTCTCTGGCTCTGCCTCCATCTTTTATTAGTCAGTGTTGAGAGCTCGCCTCTGTGACAAACAAGATATTTGTCAGATTTGATTTCCTTTCTGCAGCAGAACTTTGCTGGTTATTCCAACAGAACACTGTAATATGGAGACATTAATAATGCATATGCGCCCACTGCCAGGGCGGATCTATATAATTGCACCAGACAAAACATTCGTCTGATACTCACTAACGCAGCATAATTTTGAATAATAAGATAAACTCATTTGGTGTAGATGGGATCAAAACACACAGATGGCTTTGGTGAGGATGCATACACTGGGTGCTGGTGAGCTAACTTTTTCTTCATGTTATCCCCTAAATATTATGCATTTTTAATAGTGTGCATGCTGATTAATGCAAAGAAAGTCTCAATAGAAGATAAAACCATAAAGTAGATGCATGGATTTAGCCCATTTGGATGGATCAAAGGGGGAAAAAAAGACAAATTACACATCAGATTCTGTTTTTGCCCTTCAGCTGTGGCCTGCTCTTTTCTGTGTTTATGCTTCTCCATTTCACCCATTCTTCAGTTTTACTCTCCATATCTAATCATTCAACAGCGCCACTGTTTACATTGCACCAAAGGCACCCACAGCTGCTATTAGAATATAGATGCAGTCATTGTTTTGCATGTTTTCACCATTTATATTAGTTATATGACATTTTGTGACAAGTGTGGGTTTTTGTCATTTACCTTCCGCTTCAGCTGGAGAGACTAAATGGAAGCTCTGCGGAATAGTGAATGAGAAATAACAACATTATTATTGTTAAGTGTTTCATAAGTAGTTTTGCAGGCAAGCACATCCATCAGAGCTCCAGGGGAGGGTGGGTGGAGGCGGGAGGGGGATGCAGGAACCTGGTATGAGGGGGCTGCACGGTGGTTTGGTGGTTGTTACTGCCTTTATCTGACTGCTGATGACTGGAGATAGCAGGACAGGATATAGAAGCTCAATAGTGCCATCAACAGGTGCAGCGAGGCAGTGCTGCTCGCCGACCGGCTCTGAACATTCATCGGGGCGATATTCATTGAGCTCTTTTGGGGTGTAATGGTGGAGATTTATCAGAAATATGATCAGGTCATAAAGTGAAATATGCCATCGTCTCAACAGAGTCTGGTGAAGGATATATGAGGCTTGGGGATTAAGGTGAAGATGAGGCTGGCTTGAGTCCAACCTATTCTCTGCCAAGGTTAGACCATCCTCTGGCCTTTAAAACCCTGTCAGCTATGCTCCCTCACACACACTCTGTATACACACACACACTTTGGCCTTATCCTGCCCCGAAGCGAGGTCAAGGTTAGTGCACACTTCAAAATCACCGCTCGACTTCACTCCCCAACGTCACCTCACACACCTCTCTTTTTACCTGTGCCTTGATCTCACACACACACTCACACACTCACACACACTGGACACAAAACAAACCAAACGTACCGCACAGAGGAGTTTTTCCTCCACAAAAAAGCGTGGACCATCCATCACGGGGCCTCAGCGGACCCTTTGTGCCCTCTGGCTAGTTCAACCCAGCAGCCCCAGCAGCAGCAGCACACTGGGGGACGGACAAAGAAGGTCATCCCAAACCTCCACAAGGAGAAGGATAATAATAATCATCATCCCTTTGAGTGTATCTTTTGTGTGTGTGTGTGTGTGTGGATTCCTTGTGAGTAAAGCAAATGGCCTACAGTGCGTTTAAGGGCGTTCTCTCTTTTTTTTTATTCTCTTCATATAGATTTTCCGTCGGTTCAAGGCTACCTCTCCAACAGAGAGTGTGTAAAGGCTTCAGTGTGTGTTGCATGTTACAGGCCAGTCAATGCAGACAAGGAGATGGAGCTCATGTAGCGCTGCGGGGAACAGATACAGATTCACCCCTCTGATAGCGCCACCAGGGAGATAGAGGAAATGTAGGCGAGTGGAAACAAAAGTGTGTGTGTGTGTGTGTTATGGAGAGAGTTTGTGTGTGCGTGTCTGGGTGTTTTCTCCATCGTCTGACTGTCTGAGTGCCTGCAAATTAATTATAATAACAAAATGGAGATGCAAATTAGAACTCAATTAATTTGTGATACACTGTAAGTTTAAATCTGAACCGAGACACTGTGCTCAAAGCGACGTTCGGGAGAGTTTCTGCCCAAAAGAATTAAAGCCTGATACGACAAAGAAAACACTCTCAAGACCAAAAATATAAAAATATGAGTATAAACACAAACTGTATTAGTTTGTACAAGGTCAAAAGACTGAAATATTTTTATTTTGATTAAATTTTTCTTGAGGGAGCACTGAACCTTTCCTCCAAAGTTAAAAGGATATCTCTAAAGTTTTGCCGTCCTATCCTTATGATGGATTTTACTCACCAAGTGAATTGCTGAGATAAGGACAAGCAATGATCAAAAAGTTCAGGGGCACGAGCAGTCAGATGACAACACGGGTTGGAAACAAAAGTCGAGTCATACAATCTAAAAAGCACTTACTGGCGAAACAGAAAATTGGTTGGTATTTATTGAAGTTGATCCAGGATGAACAGTAGAGACAGTCCTCAATAGAAAAGTGTCTGAAACCAATGATGGATTCTTTTAACCATGATCAACATATGTCTGCTGTCCCTAAGTGGACAAAAAAACTCTTATTGCAGCACACAGAGTAGGACATTTGGATCAGGCTTCCACCCATGCAGCCCTGCATAAAAAAAACATTTCACATACATAAAAGATACCTACAGGGAACAAGAAACATATCTGAGAACATGATAATAAAAACATATTGAGAGACGGAGACAGAGAAAAAACATACTGTTAAATAGGTAAAAACCTATAGTACACGAAAAGTACAGAAAGGCACCACAGCTGGAGACTGGAAGAGTCAATCGTCAATAAATAAGTAGAAAAGCTTCCATATTGATTCAATCCCTATTTAATTTGCCGCAGTTTTAGATTTTCATTGAAGTAGGGATAAAAGAGTTTTTAAATCTCGTCAGACGACAGTGGAAGTCTAAACGTCCTCCCTGAAGGCAGTCGCTGGTGCTCAGCGTGTAGCACATGACATGTGTTGGTTTTTATCTTGTTGCTTTGCCTCAGCCTGTTCATAGGTAGACTGCAGGGGTGGATGCCGTCTTACACCTATTATCTTCCATGCAGGCTGCATGAGTCGGACTAGTTTTGACCAAGAACCGAGCTGCGATGATGTATCTAATTAGGCTCCCAAAGACCGCCTGATAAACAACGACTTCTGAACTGAGTCACTCCAAGAAGTCCCAATGTTGTCTATCAGCATGCAGCTCTGTGGTCACCGACTCCAACACCATCTCCTCTGTCTTTTTAACATTTAACACCAGGTCGTCATCATCACTCCGTGCTTTGTATTTCTAGATAATGTTCTGAAATGTTTCTGTCCTTCTTCATTAAACCTCAGATGAAAGTATCATGTGAGAATTTAATGATGTACTTATTAGATTTGCAGCTCCTACACTCATTAGTGCATAAAGTAAAAAGGATGGGTGAACTAACCCCTGAGGGCCCCAGTGTTCAAGGTTTGGGGTGATGAAAGACTACCGTTAACACTGACCTGTTGTTTACAGTGAGTCAGGAACCATCTAATGATTAGAGGGTGGACATTCAGCTTATCCAGCTTCTTAACTAATAGATGTGGATGTAAAGTTTGAAATGTTGAGCTAAAGTCTACAATGAAAGACTATATGAGAAGCAGAATCCTCTAAGTGCTTATGTATAAAATGGCTTTGACGGCACCGTCTGGAAATCTATTACACCTGTCATCAAACTGAAAAGGATCAAGTGGACAGTTACTTCTATTTTTAATAGGATGATAATGATTTTCTCACAACATTTCATCACTACAGGAGTCAAAGCCGACTGGTCGATAGTCGCTTTTTTCCTTACAGCTTTTGCAGGAACAGAAATAATAATGGAATTTTTAAAGTTGGAGGGAACAGTATATACGTCCGATGACTTCTGCCATCTCTTCACTGCATTATTTCATGCATGTTGTCAAAGCTGTCCAACCTTTAGCAGCGGCAGATCAGACAATACAAATCATTTTCAACAGCCCTTCGTAAAGGCTTTGGAAAGCACTGACAAATGATGTGCTGAAGAGAGGAGAGTTCTCGTGTAACAAATCTTTAGATCGGAGGACTCGCTGAACAGCTTGGGTAATGTTTTTTACATTTGCCTTCATTTTCTCTCCCAAATAAAACAGATGGTTTGTTTATCATCCACTTGTGTTCCTCACCCTGTTGAGACTTCACAGCGGAAACGTTGCCTCGGCCTCGGGTCTTGGCGGCGAGGTCCTTTTGTGAAACGTTAACTCAACCAACAGCCAATGGCCAAAGCTGCAAAAATAAGACCCAGATTAAAAACATTTTCCTTTGAAGCCATTATGTGTGGAATTTGAAAATATCTGACTTTGAGACCCCGGTGGTAGCATCAAAAACAAGACTCCCACGCATCTGACCTGACCACACTGAGATGAATGGTCTGCAAGCCCACATACAGTAGCACCAATTTTCTCCAGGACTGTTTCACTTTACTGCAAAGTAAAACCTTTGCATCCTTGACAGATGCAATAATTCACGTGGCTTTAGGAAGCAAAAATGTGTAACTGTTACCTGTTTGGTGGCGTTTCCGTGCATTCATGCCAAAAGCAATGGTTCACTCCCTGACACAAGTAGATTGCACCTCGGAGCATCACGACGGCACCGCTGTGTTGAAACTGACAGAAATGGTTCACCCTCATCACGCCTCCTTTGTCTCTGCAGACTAATTAGGGAGTAATCGCTGTCAATTAAGTCGGGGAATTTATGCAACATGACACATTCCAACGGCGCTCAAGGGTCTAATGCATCCTCATCTTGATCGGAAACTTAATGTGGTGTCCTGCTTATTTATAGGGGGCTCTTAACCTTTAAAACTGCAGGGAATGAGTCCAGGATCGTCTGCAGACCTCTGGGATTTATGTCCCCTAGTAAAATAAGATTAGTCTCAACCTCTCCATAGCTCTCTCCCCTTCAATTCAATATGATGCTGCAATTTGTTCAGCTGGTAGAGAGGCTTAAGGAGAAACTAATGTCCGATATCACCGTTTAGATGAAAATTTATATTGATCATCCTACCGAGGACAAAACGTGTGTTTTATTTCAATATTGTGCTTAATTCAATCAGGAAGTCGCACTAATAGAGATTTACAAGTGAGACCCGAGTGCAGAGTAAAAAATAAAACAAAAATTCTAATAATGATAATGACACTGAAATATATTAATATAATCATGATAAAATAGCAAAGATTAAAATACACATTCATATAGACACCATGACAGATAATAAAAAATGTAAAATATTCTTATATATAAAAAGGAATAAAAATGCAAACACATGATGTGAAACAGTTGCACCCAAGATCAATAAAACCTCTAAATTTTGGAATTACACGATCGATATCAGCGAGTCACGTTTCAGTCTCGCCTGCAAATTATTCCAGACAAATGAGACAAAGTGTCTGAAGGTTGTCTCTCCAAATATATCAGTGTCGGGTCAGTCAGTCCTGAGAAATGTGTTGTAATTACAATGTCTCATGCACAGAAATGACGATGAATAAGGTGGTAATTTTTGAAGTAGTCCTTTATAGACGAACAGCTGAAATGTCGTCCGACAGACAGGGAGGGTCAGGACTTGTGTGACTTTATTAAAAATCAGACAAGTAGGCCTTAATGCATTCATCCTGTTTTACTGTTGTTCAAGGACACAGTAGCCTATTCCCACAATAAAACATTTCTATTATATGCACCCTTTTCAAATGTTAATCACACAGAGCATCAAGACTTGCGAGGTTCCCCTTTTGTTCATTTTGAAACAGAGGCTGTTCTTTTGGTGGAGCTAACGTAACGTTCATAAATACATATCCAGCCCCTCTCCCCACTGTGAACACCTGTTTGTAAAATGAGTCTTTCCAACCGCTGGGAACCTCTTATTAGCAGGTAGCGCTTCACAGATGTTTGGAAAAGCTGCTTGCGGCTCTCTTTATGACGACTAACAACCTAAACATGACGTGTCTGTGCTGATTTCCTGAATTAAAATATGCTGAAACGCTTAGTGCATCATGCATTATCTGGGGGTTTTTTTTTGTATGTTTGATTTCTTAGCTTTTTAACCTCCCAAAGAGTTTTTTTTTTTCATTCTTGTTTGTTCATCTGTTTGATGGTTGGTTTATTATTATCTCCCAGTCGATGGTCTTGTCAACACTATTTTTGCAGATATTGAAAATCTGGACCTCATGGTGGCCCTAGATGAAGAGTCTGGGATGACCAAAGTTACTTTACAGGCATGTGGGGACTTTTTGGACTTTGCAAGAACAGAAAAACTTGGATGAGTAATCACCTGTGAGCACAGTGTTCAAGACCTCATTAGTAAAAAGCTGATTTCAAGGTTAAAAAGGTAAGTGGTCGGGGTTACATCAAGAACTACGTGTGTGTGTGTGTGTGTGTGTACTTTCGGGGACACATTTCATGCTCAAGACCAGTTAATTGGGGACGGCTGGTACAATTGGAGACAAAAGCTGTGCCCCCAGTTGGCAAACAGCTCTTCTTTGGGTCAGCGGTTAAGGTTAGGGTAAGTCTCCAGGAAATTAATGTAAGTCTATGCAATTTCCCCAAAAGTGGCCAAAGTAAACGTGTGTGTGTGTGTGTGTGTGTGTGAGTGTGTGTGTGTGCACTGTATTATGAACTATATGTCAGGGGATCACCAAAGTTATTACAATTCATCCTGAGGGGAACATGTCTGCACAAAATATCTCAGCAATCCATCCAATAGTTGTTGAGACATTTCAGTCTGGACTAAAGTGGTGAAACGACATTTTCATCCCTAGAGCCACACAGCTAGCACGGCTAAAAAAAGTACACATGGTGGGTAGCATATACACTGATTCCAGTATTTTTAGAATGAATATTTAACAGTGAATCAATAAAAAATGTGTTTCCTGACTAGAATTTTACTCCTGCCAGCTCAATTTTATATCCTTCAGAAAATATAAATGAACAGTTATTTGATTAAACTAAATATTAAAAATCAAATCATTAAATTCTGGTCAACAAATTAAAATGTTTTGATTTTCTCTTAACATCGCAGGAACAGCCTGTATTTTAATGGCGATCCAGATCCAGTTGGAGAATACTCCTATTTCTAAAATGTAAAGGATTGTGCAGTCCTCTTTGAGTGCTTTGTAGTTTTCTTTTTTCATTAACTAATCCTCGTAATTCGATTAAATTCCACCATTTTCCCATCGCATGTCTTCACAGCAGCACATGTTGCATGAACGTGCGCCTCCGACATCACATGCTGTGATGAAAAGCACGGAAAGCACGTGATGTGTGTTTGTCCAAGTCAGACTTTTACCTGCTTTGAAGATGACTCAGCCTTTAATCCTTGACTATTTTACCATATAATATAGAATTCTTCTTAATGTACAGCATGTGACTTCTTTCCACAATCCCACAATTACATTGACACATCCTTTTTTGGGGGGTACACATGCCAAAAAGATTTATAGGATGCAACATGAAATGGATTCAACACTGGTGCAAGCATTGCTGTTGAATTGTACTGAAAGAAACCTGCAGTAATCTTGTCATGAAATTTTAACACTATAAAGGCTATGAAGACTATGAAAAAGCAAATATGCCACCAATGGAAGCTGAGAAATATTATCCTGAAGGTTGTTTTTTTTTTGCCTGTTGCTTAAAATCTGAAAGCACGAGAAGAATCACGGTGCAAATTTTACAATTCAAATTAGCCATTATTTTGTCGTTGAGGGTCAGTTCAACAGTAAATTACATTTTTTTTTTTTTGTGTGTCATTAAAAAGCATCTTTGGGTTAGTAAAGAGCCCAATGTCCTTTATGTTCACATTTTCATTCAGTGAACTGAGCAGCTGGATATATGCACAGGAAGCACTAAAAAGGCACTTTATAATGGTTCAAGGATACTCAGCCTTGAAGAACCTAATATATGCCTTGCTGCCAGTGCAGAGAGGACGGCGGGTCGAAGCACTCAAGGAGAGCAGAGCACAGTGTGAACACACCGAGTGTATTTACAGTGGAATAGATGGCAGATGAGATGAGGTCTGGTTTTAATAGAGCAGAGACCTGCTCTCACAGCCAGCTGCCTTCAGAGGCCTCAGAGGAGAGGTGCCAAGGAGAGGTGAGGAGCAGAGAGAGAGAGTGTGTGTGAAGAGAAAGAGGGTGTTTTTCTTACTGGCGTGTGGGGACATTTGGACCTTGCAAGAATAGAAAACTTGGATGAATGGTCACCTGTGAGGACTGTGTTCAAGACCTCTTTAGTGAAAAGCTGATTGTAAGGTCAAAGGGTGAGTGGTCGGCGTTATAGCCAGAGCTGCGTGCATGTGTGTGTGTGTTTGTGTGTATTTATGCGTTTATGCGCAAGTGTTATCTCTTAGAAATTACCTTTTTGTAGTCTACTATTAATACATTATGAAAGAAATATAATGCTGCCTTGAACAAGTTTTCTGTCAACATAATAGTAAAATGTGGTAGCACAAAACTTTATCAACTCTCGTGTTTTAAAAACTACCACCAGCAGCCGACTTAGCTCAGAGTTAACAAAATCCGCCTACCAGCACTTTTAAAGTTCACTAATCAGCACGTTGTATTTTTTTTTTCTTTAATCTTGCAAAAATCAAGTTGTTAAAAAGATCATTTGCTGTAATGCAGGTTATATGTTAGAGTATGTCTTGACTTCCTGGAGTGTCCTCTGACCTTTAGAGGTGCTGGTTGGTTTAAAGAGTACGATCTAGACCTATATGAAAAGTGACTTAAGAATAAATTTGAACTGAATTGAACTGAAAAGGAAATTCATACTGGCTGTACAGACATGATGAGATGATTGATATCACTTCTCGTCCAACTCAAGGAAGTGAATAAGCATATTTCTGAAAATGTTGAACACTTAATTTAGGTTCTGTTCTTTGCACGCCCACCATCCACCTCAGCCATTTCCTTATGACATGACATGTACATTATTGTAGTGCTTCCTGCGCTACAAAAACAGTTGCATAATTGAGGAAGAAATTAACTTTCCTTTCAAAAACTCAATAGGAAAAAAAATTGATTAAGTTGATACAGTATATGCACAGTAGCTGCATGACTGCTCGATCCATTTATAATCTTACCAACTCACGGCTGACATGCTTTTTGCACACATCTGCAAACATCTGTAAACATCATCTATATGGGACAGAGCAATGACTTAATAATCAGGCATGTTTTTGAATGGATGGATTCATGAACATGCTAAGACGGCCTCTTTGTTCCACACAGCAGGACACACTGAAGCCCTCTCTGGTCATACTGGCCCCTCACAGCTGTGTGATGATGACAAGATACATCCAGAAACCCACCTCCCCCCCCACATCTCATACAAACACACACACTCATTCACAGTTACACCCTCCTCTCCCACTCTCCAACACCGGTGTGACAGCTGTGGAGCAGCTTGCCAGCAATGTCACGCAGATAGAAAGCTTTTAACACAGAGATGTGTGTAATATTCATAAGGAGTGCTCCACTTACTGTGTAATAGATGTTGGCGAGTGTGAGTGTGAGCGACGCTGATCCTTTGGTGATGCGGTCTAATATAATATTGATGCTAGTTGTGCGAGATAGCTTCTACCCCGTTGTTCATTCTGCCCCATTTCTCACATGCAACACACTCCCACGTTACGGCAGAGGCGTTCATCGGGAGCTCGTTTGGCGACGTATCCCAGCAGGGTGCCGCAATGCTATAGGGGAGAGCAAAAGTTTTTTGGATGTGCTTCTTTGGGGCTTTGTTTCTGCTGAGCGACATTCTTCTACATGTTTTCCAAGGCAGTGGTAGATTGGCTTGGCAGGAAAACAAAGTCCACTATCGTTTTAGCTTAGCAATTTGGCAGTGATTATCTAAGGCGCACTAAACATTTGTTTTCTTTGTTTTAAGCCCCAGTTTGAAAGTTCACTTTGTTGCATTTTTGCAATTAGTCCCTTTATGTTCACGCTGCCCAATTACAAGTGATCTGGCGCTTGTAAGCAGGAGCCACAAATACAGTAGTGCAGCTTTATTGAGCAGTTTTTCTAATCTACCATCCTGCAAGATTTAACTGATACAGAGGAGTCAAAACAAGTCCAGACTCTTGTAACTTAAGCAAAGCACAGAGGACTTTTTGCTACCTTTCCTGCTGCTCATATCAATGAAGAACACATGAAGAAATAGCTGAATATGCACATTAGTATGTCCTTGATTCCTTTTGTTATACAAGACCTTAGAGGCACGAGTAAGTGCTGACTATCAGATGTACAGATGGATGACAAATGAAAGGAAAAACATGAATAAATGAGAGCAGAAACGGAGCAAATGCACTTGGTTCGATCTATAGTTCAAGGGGTCACTGAACGGTTTGATGAGCATGAAAATGAATCATTTGCTGCAGACTTCACTGTCACCAGATCTAAACCCAGCTGAACACCTATGGGAGATTTTGGAGCGCTCTGTTAACCATGAAGACCCACTGAGGTGAAGTTGGCCCCTATTCATTTTCTATGAGACACAAGCTAATTGCTTCTCAAGACACTGAGGGATTTCAGGCTGAAATTTAACTTAATGCAAAAGTGGATGAAACTCCACTGGAGTGATTTGCCAAAAAAACTGACTGAAGACTGATGCAGTGGTGAGTCAGGAAGTGAGTTCTTTAAAAGATCTGTGGAAAAGATCTGTTGTAGTTCCTCGGTTCACATACAAAAACACGACTCCAAGATTACAGATAGAAACAAAAACAAAGCGCTGCTTGGAACAAAGTCATAAATCATTGAAGAACCTTCTACACGACGTAGCTAACGAGCAAACTCCTCGCTGGCTGGCGACAAGCCCACAGCCGTGAGTGAGAAGTGGGAAAAGGTGATTTATTCAATGGTGAGCAGATGTGAGTCATATCAGTTTAAAAGGCAGATAGATATTATAGATATTCTTTGAGCTGACCCAGGAAAACTGGTGGGGGTGTGTTTGTGACGCAGGGGCTTGCACGCTTCAAAGGCGTCGATCGACCACACACAGCCCAGGGGTCAAATTTGTGTAAATAACATGAGGCGAAAATTCACTTTCTAACACCTTTCACCATCATCAAAACACCAAATGGTGGGATATCTTTTGGAGGATTTGTGTTCAGATTTCCAGAGACTTGTAGAATCAAGTCTAATGTGCAGTGAAGCTGTTCTGGTTCATAGTGGCCAAACACTTCAGACACTTTATGTTGTTTTTCCTTTAGCTTGTTGCCCGTCATGTGTCCATTAACCTTCAGGTGATTTGTCTCCCCCCAAACAAGTCGCACCTTGTTCTTGTTCTCTTGCAAGATGGCCAACCAACACCTGCATTTTCAGGTGTCTTGTTGCAGTTATTTGGAGCCACCTGAGTTTGGATCTCATTATTCTCACCTGCTTGAATGAGCCGCATTAGAGCGGCAAACACTCCAGAGATTGAATTCAAACCCTCTCATTCTCACTTTCGCTCTCATTTTTCTCCACGTTCCCCTTCCTTCCTTCCTTACTCACTTTCTCCTCCGCCATTTCCATCCCTCTCCTCTCGCTTCCCCTCCCTCACCCCATCGCTCCGTAACTAATGGTCCTTAAACGCAGCTCCAGCTGTCGTGGTGTTGGGACTAAATCACAACAATCATGAGTTATTATCAGTGGCGTGCTGACTGATTGTGCTAATGTCCGCACTGATCGTATTAATGCCGGGGTTGATTGCAACACATCCATCATAATATTCCCGGCAATGAAGAGGTAATAACCGGCATTATCCTGATAATGAAAAAGACTGTTAGGCTGAAGATTAAAACTAAACAGTGATAACAAGGGACTTTAGATTTGGGAATTACTGAAAGCAGAAGGCGAAATCGCTGCTCTTCCTCCCTCCCTCCCTCGCTGCCTCCTCTTTCTGATGATGTCCTTGCCTCTTCTCCTTTACCTCCCAGTTCATCCCGTTTACTAATCGTCAACTAAATGCCTCATTTTGCTCCCTATACATCATTTCTTTATCTCTCTTCCCTACCCCATCACTTAATTATTCACCATCCTCGTTTTCTAATTATTCCATATTCTTCTAATTATTCTTTTTCTCCCTATTTTGTCCTTGTCTTTTTTCCTCTTTAACCCTCCTAATTCCTCGCCTCCAGTCTCGTTCTGTTTCCTTTTTATTTACTGTAACATCCCAACCACTTATCCTCCCTTTTCCCGACTCTTTGTCCTCCCCCCGTCTGCTCATTCTTCATCCTATTTGTAGAAATCCTCCTTCCTCCTTCCGCTTTTTGTCTGCTCATTCTCTGACGCTCCACCTGTTTTTTTCTCTCCACCCATTTCCTTCTTTTGTTTGACAGCCCACCTGCTTTACCTCCTTATCCTCTCTGTCCTTCTTTTTTTTTCCTCTCCATATATCTCCACCTCCGTAGCAGCGAAGAGCCCTGTCCATTTATGAGAAAGAGAAGGAGAGAGACGGGTGGGGAGGTGTGGGAGGGAGTTTGAAGAGTTTTAATGAGCCAGTGTTCACACCTATGACAGGACGAGTAAGTGATGGAAAATTAATGCGTTTGAGAGGGAAAGTGAGTGTGTGTTTGTGTGTGTGTGTGTGTGTGTGTGTGTGTGTGTGTGTGTGTGTGTGTGTGTGGATGTACATATGGGATTTTTTTGGGAAATCTGTGTGTGTTTGTGTGTTGTTACCCTATGAGAATTCACTGGCTCACCAAGCAGAGACATTTTTAACTTGTGCAATCAATATGAGTGGGTGCGCGTATACGTAGAGTGTGTGTGTGTGTTTGTGTGTGTGTTACACTGATGAATGGCCCGGCTCTTAATGTTCTCAACCACTCTGTGGACTAACTAGACTATTTAATCACCCTCTCTCATCCCCCGCCTCCTCCTCCTCCTCACTCTGTTTCTGCTTCTCTGCCAAAACCGAGTGTACTGCTGAGGTTAGGCAACACTTATTGTACAATACATTACCCCTGTGTGTGTGTGTGTGTGTGGGAGAAAGAAAGTGTGTGAGCATTAGCGCTGCATCAGTCAGTGTCCAGCCTGCTGGCTCATACACCTGTCCGCTCGTTATGAAGCAGGGGAACAGATAGAGGTGGCGCACGGACCGTAAATCTAACACACACACACACACATACTGCGCACACACACCTGCACACAACCTTGTTATACTTGTGTCACCTTACACTCACTCAATAACTTCCTGACTCCCCCCCCACCCCACCCCGTCACTGCTAATTGCCTAACTGCACCCATTACCTTTACTTTCACGTTTAACCGTAACACTTAAAATAACCATTTTCCTAATGAGGTTCAGAAGGGGCTGCTCATAAATTACTCTTTTAGTGAGACCTTATAAGACAGTGGATGCACACACACACACACACACACACACACACACACCTTGCAGACCAAACCCGCAATCTACCTGTAACTAGAGGTGGGTGTTGGCACGTCAGGCAATCGCTTTGTGGTGTGCATGGTGTAAGTTTGTGTGTGAGTAGGTGCACGTGCAAGTGTGTGTGTGTGTGTGTGTGTGTGTGCCTTACAGCAGTAATGAGCACTGGGCCATGGGATGCCCAAAGGCAAAGTTCCCTAACAGGGTCAGACTCAAGGACGTCTGGCACTGATCCACGCGCCCACCTACAGTAGACACACATAAAACATATTGGACGAGCAGACTGCAAGCTGATCCAGCACCATTAGACAATGTGGGGAAACACATGCTTTTTGTACATCACACCCACCCGTCGTGTTTTCTCTCATTTGCTCTGTCTTCTCTGTCTTTCTTGTGCGCACACACACACACATACACAGGCACACACACACAAAGTGAATCACCCTCTATTCGTCCCCAAACGAACGCGAGATTCACGCTTCACTAGCGAAGACTCTCAGAGTGTAGGTTATTAATGAGAGCATGTCCTAACAACATTACAGAGCTACTGCCCCATGGAGGAGAGAGGAGAGGAGAGGAGAGAGGAGAGGAGGAGAGAGGAGAGGAGAAAAGTGTACAGTAGGAGAGGAGAAAAGAACAAGGGGAGATGAAAGAGGAGATGCGAGTGAAAAGGAAACGAAAAGGGAGAAAGGAGTGAAAAATGAGATGAGAATAGAAAAAGGAAAGAAGTAGAAGAGAAAAGAGGAGAAAATGGAGAGGTATAAGAAATGAGAGTACAGTAGGAGGTGGAGACAATGACTACATTTACATGCACACAATATTCCAGTTTTTGACCTTATTCCAAAAAAGACAACATTCCTCTTAAGTTGTTTACGTGGCTAATGAAAATGAAGTACATGCATTATTCCGATTACTCTTCTTGAAAAGGTCGGCGATGCCATATTTGTGCATATCCAAAAACCTGTTGATATCCAAGTCTTTCGTAATGTTTAAAAGTAGGTTTGTTTCTCCTTCCGACCAGAAATGTGGGCTTTTGTTTTGTGCATTTCTCCCACAGCCTGCAACAACTGTCGGCTTGTTGGTTTGTTTATAACACACAGAGCTCACTGTAAACAGGAAACTGTAGGGAAAACTCCAGTAGAGACATATTTTGAACAGGCTGTATACATGGCTGTGTTTGCGTGGCCAAACAAGTCACTGGTGGACTGAAAAAAAATCCTATTTTGACGCAAAGAGGCTACATAAGGACAACAGGACATATGTCATTACATCAATCTGAGACCGCATGTAAACATGAATATTGGTGGGATATTCATTCATGAGTCATGTAAACAGCTTAGTAGGAATATTGTCTTTTTCAGAAAATGTAGTTTGTGAGAGGACAAGAAAGTTGCAGGAAAGGAGAGAAGAAGAACAAAAAGAAATGATTAAAAAAATGGGAGAGAAGAAAGGAAAAGATTATGAGAATACCGAGGAAAGTTTCAAAAAAGTAGAAGACAGTAGAGGAGTAGAAGAAGGACAAGAGGTGGGAGAAGAGGAGAGTAAATCGGGAGGTGGACATGAGGAGAGGAAAAGAGAAAAGGGAGAGAAGATGAAAATAAATAAAGACAGAACAGGAAATGGGAGAGGGGAGAAAAAGATGAGAGGAGAAAGGTGATTAAAGGGGAGTATAGAGGAGGAAAGAAAGAGGAGAGATCAAGAGAGGAGGAGGGAGGAGATGGGTGAGGAGAAAAAAGGGGGAGAGAAAAAATGAAAAATAAGAGGAGGAGAGAGGAGCCAGAGTTGTGATGAGAAGAGAGGAGGTGTGCAGCTTGGATCCCCCTGTGGCATCACAACTGATAGATGTGCACTGCTGAGGAGACAGCGCCATCTACTGATTGGCATCTCTCTCTCTCTCTCTCTCACAGTGAAAACCAGTGAGCCCTGCAGCCTCATGTCACACTCACTCTCACCTACAAATACTACTATCCATAAACATCCTCCCCCCTGCTGGTTCCGTGCCGGGCGTCATTATGGAGGCAACATGCGCCGTCGCACAAACTGAGCACAAAAACATATTTTGAATTGATAGCCAGTCTGGTGAGCCTTGCAATGTGTGTGTGTGTGTGTGTGTTTGTGCCGCTTGGCTATTATTGTGTAAGTGATCTGGGGAGCAGAGCGATAAGCCTGGTGTCACTGGCGTCTAATCATACTCCATGTTCCTTATCGGCTCCGGGCTCAGGAGATGGAATGAACTGTGGAGAGGGAGAAGAGGAGGAGGAGGAGGAGGAGAGGGGGGAGAGGGGAATATGGTGGGAACTAGAGATGGAGGGAGAGCAAGAGGGAGATGAGAGGGAGAAAAAGTGAAGGATGAGAGAGGTGAGGGGAGGAGAGGATGACATGAAAGAGGAAGGAGTGGAGATTTAAGGGTCTGCTGCACTAAAAGCATATAAAGCACCGGTGCCAAGCCCCGTGTCCCGACTCACCTCACCTCCCACACAGCACAAACCCACCTTGTGTAAGAGGATCCGCCACTTCGATGCAACTTCCCACTGCATGTGTGGGTATGCAGCCTGTGCGCATGTGTGTGTGCGTTGGGGTTATCAGGAGTGCTAAGGATGGGTGGTAATTGAATAATGACAGTAATGCCTCTGATGGATTACCTGTCACTCTTTCCTCTTCTCTCCCTCCATCACTGTCATCCCTCTCTTCTCTCTGCCGCTCTCGCCTCGCAACCCCCCGGTCAAATTGTCTCCCGTCCGTGCCATCACCCGTGCCAGCTGAGATAAAGACACCCACAAACATGCAGGGTGACACGCCTGCATGGATTCACACACACACACACACACACACACACACACACACAAACATGCATCCTCACACACTTTTATTGGCATATTGATATTCACAATACTCCACATTTACAAGGAGTGGAGGAAGTATTCAGATGCTTTATGTAAAGGTAAAATTCCTGCAAGTACAAGTGATTGACTGCCACTAAGAAAGTAAGATGTAAGCAAAATTTCATCAGCGGTGGAAGAAGTACTTTGCTTAGGCAAAAGTAGAAATACTACACTATAAAAAAAAATACAAGTAAAAACTGCATTAAACATTTTACAGTATGAGCAACTTTTATGAAAAGTATCAAAAGTTAAGTTTGCAGAATGGCAGATACTACATTACTAGATTATTAGCAGTGATGCATTTATTTCCAAGCAGTCTTTTAATTGCATATTTTGGTCAATGTGGAACCAAGTTTAACGACTCAATATATTACTGGGTGCATAAATCTACAGCAATGAGTCATATTTTGTAAGTTGTTCATATGTTTTGTATGAAAAATCAGCAAATGTAAATGTCAGATAAATTTCAAAAGTATAAAGTAGAAGAAGTAAAGTGGCGTAAAGTACGTAAAATTACACTTGACTAAATATTGAATGTTGTGACTGATCAAAAGAGGACAGTTCATGTTGTGGCTTTCATACTGTGACATGTCAAAATGTTTTGTACTTCTACTAAAAATTTACATTACTACTATATTATGTAAAAGATCTGTATTTCATTTGTATTTATATGCATTTTTATTTTACCAGTTCGCGTTTGTTGTATTAGATTATTACTGAACTTGACTGTATGAGCCTGCATGGTTTCTTGATCTCTCTTTCTTTTTCCTCTTCTGTTGTCTGTTTGTACGCAGTTTGTGTAAGTGCAAAAATAAATGATTAAATTACTGGTTACTTCCCCCCCGCTGGCACTGACACTTCCTTCTCTTTCACACCCGCACCTCAAGGTTGAGTGGGTTGTATTAGGGCCTCGTTAGGTGTTTTTATTTGTGCATTACAGCAGAATGGCCGGCGAGCAGAGAGCTGAGGATTGAGAGCGATTGCTGCACTCTGCTGCAGTGCAGTTCAATCTACAGTATCTGCTCGCTGCTAAATGGTACTCTTCCATCAAGGACACAGACTTTCTCTAAAGGATTAGTGTTATAAATGCAGTGCCAGCGGCAGCATTTGGATCCGTGCTGTGTAGAGGTCTGTCTCTACGCTGGGACCACCTATGATGATAGTGTGTCCCTGATTCACCTGTCTACCTGGGAGGTGCTTCTCTCCACCTGAGTGAGCACCTGAATCTATGTATACAGGTCTTTGTGTGTGTGTGTGTGTGTGTGTGTGTGTGAGCTCCCTTTTTTTTCTCTAAGTCCTAATTCCTCCCCCCCCCGCTCTTTCCTTCCTCTCCCAAACGACTGAGCAAACAGCCTATTTCTGAGCGAAAGTGTGTGTGAGAGGCAGAAAGACGGAGAGGGGGAGAGATGAGAGTGTGAGATGGTGCGAGGGAGATGATATCAAGCGTAATTCATTTCCACACAGATATCATATAGCTGTTTCGGGATAATTAGAAACCAGCTAGAAAGGACCAGGGAGGATTATTTTCTTTATCATCATTCATTTAATTGGTTGAAAAAAAAAAGGAGATTCGCAGCACTACACATTGAGGAGGGCTATTTACATCAAGCCTCTTTGAAGAGTAGAAACAAACAGCACCAATGATACAAACCAGAGTTGAATTAGTACAATAGATATACCTTCACTCTTCACAAATGTGCATAATGTTGCCTCTCTCGACAATTGTGGCGTCTTTTATCTTGCACAATCACACATCAGGGAGTTTTTTTTTTTTATTTTGCCAGAGATGAAATATGACAGTGTTGTATCTCAAAAGGTCCTGCAAAAACCTGCCTCAGTAAATTACTGTAAATACATTCCTGTGTTTGCATCTGTTGCACTAGTTCTAACTCGTCGGATCTCTTCCAGTGCGATGAGGTCAAGAAGCACGTTTTTGACGAGGAGAACTTCATCCGGTTTATCGGTTTGTCGCCGAGCTCTGTCGTGCGGAACGTGACAGAAGTAATAAAGGTGGAGGTGACGAGTAAAGCCCAGAATTATCTGTTATACGTTTTACAGTACATGATTCTGTAGGTCAAGTAAGGCTGGTGATTCTTTAATTACATGTCAGAAAAATAAATGATCTTATGGATTTTTTTTTTTCCACAATCACCATTTCTTCATAGCACATTAACTCGCTAATACTCTCCTTCATGATGATTCTTTGATAATATCACACACTGCGCTGACTAATTTCTGCTTGTAACACCACCCTCGAACATCCTCCTGTTAGTAACGCTTACCTTCTATCATTATCAACGTCTCACTATCTAAATGATAAACTGTAGAAAAACACAGCAGGAGTCCACATATTCCTTTACGTGCTGAAGCAGGACAGACAAAGTAGGTTTCGGAAAGTACATTTTGGGAGTGATGCAAGTGTTACTCGACTCATTGAAGGGTCACTGGAGGCAACCCAAAGCCCTAATCCAGTTTCTCCTAACTGTATAGTGTAACAATACACCGTGAGCTGGCACAGTCCGGTCCACCATACCAGACGTGAGAAAGCAGTGATCCAGAGTCTTAAGCTATACAAGCCATGGGAAAGCAGCAATCCTATCAACACACTACCACATAGGCACACAAACGTACACACACACACACACACACACACTTTCTCTTACTCGCACACAAACAGTATAATATGCCAAACTTCCAATTAGGGCAATAATGGCTGTGGGAAAAAGTGTATACTCACACACATAGACACACACACACATACAGTAACTGAGACTTTCTAAGCTCAAAGTTAATAGCACCCAGTTGTTCAGTGCCAGAGACAGACCCTGTGGGAGGAAGGGAGGGGAGGGAAGCTTAGACTAATGCAACAAGAAGGACACAGTTTCCCAACAAACATACAGGGTAGGAACTTTTAACAGGACTTTGTAAGTATAAATCAATATTGGGGGTTTCATGTTTTTGGGATAATTCAACTAAAATCTTTATCAAAACCCTCATTTTAAAATGTTAAAAAGAGGCATAACATAACAACTACAACACTCCTTAACTTGCACTTCTTTTCTGTTTTTATTGGTTTTTATTTCTATCCTATTCTTTTCTATTTCTCACTGTCCTTTTTTAAAAACTGAGCTCAATTCCAGGGACATTTTCTGAAGCTTTTCCTCAGCTGATTAGCCCCTCTTAGCGATGTCCTACCCTGCCAGCCTGCAAGCCAGAGGAAGCACAAGGTTGGAGGAGGACGTGGAGAACGGACGGTGAAGCGCAGGGAGAGAACAACATGAAAGAGGATGAGAGACGGCGAGACGGAGCAGCAGTGGGACACAGATGGTGGGGAGGGAAGGCAGAACGGGAGGACAGAGACAGAGGGACGGGGTGGAAGTTGATGCGCTGGATGTCTTCCTCCTGTTCCATCAGCAGAAGCCTGTTGGAGGAAAAGCACAATAATGAGAACAGCTGCAGTGGATACACACACACACACACACACACTCACACACAAAGGAGAACACAGTCCTCCAGCCACTTAGCCACCCGCTCTTCATCAGTACATCCACACATCCACTTAAACACACAGGCAAAAACACACACACTCTCTCACCCTCGCATTCGAAGGCCTGCAGCATGGTGGTGTAAGAGGGGCCCAGCCAAGAGGTGTAGCTACCCACAACCCTCTGCAGGTGGTGGGTGGCATCACTGAAGAGCAGATTGGATGCGCCATAGCCTGCTGAGCTGAACAGGCTGAAGCCCTCGGTGGCGTTGCCAAACACATTCTGCAGGAGAGAGAAAGTGTGTGACAGGACTTAATGCATGGATGAGCGTTGGCGTGCTCCACGTACATGTGTGTGTTTGTGTGTGTGTGTGTGAGCGTGTGCAGCCGGGGGATCAGCACAGGATGTATCAGTCATCCTGGCGTCTCCCACACATACACACACTCAGTGAGGAAGAGGGATGACAGTTTAGTAGAAACCTGCGCTCTGAGACATGCTGATCGATAACAGAGACTCCACTGAGATATGAGGCAGACATGAACACACATATCTGAAGAATCACACACACACACACAGCTGATGTAATTTCAGTTCATACCCACCTGTAAACGTTCCAGATACTTCCAGACGCGACACTTGTCCTCCATGCGCACCACCACAGCGTTAGTGGGGACGGCTGCCAGGTGGCATCGCCCGTACTCATCCAGACCAGCCTCGGTTCCATCCGGGCACAGCAGCTTCAGGTCCTCCAGCTCCAGATCCAGGGCCCAGGACTCCTGGTTCTTACCTGGGCAGGAGAGGAGTGTGTCAGGTTTTAATTCAAGCCCAAGTCCAAGATGCTACGATTGGTTTTGGGGAAGTTTACAGTCCAGCAACTTCAGCCCATCTCGTCATAGATTGTATTATGTTTCCCAAACTCATCATCAGCCAGTGATGACGTTGGCTTTTTGCTGGGACACGCAGCTTTAGCCTCTTTTATTATTATATGTATGCAGCCATCAAGTGCATATTTAAGACCCTTTTACAGAGTTTTGGCATAACAATAAACTTCCACTAGTCAGCTACAGCCCATCAAATCTGCTTGTTGCTGGCAAGAAGTGAGAACCCGACTTTTGTTTATCCTGTCTGAGACTGAAGACCCATTATTTTAAAGATTACTGCAAATTTCGCTTCATAAATCTGCCACTCTTATTACTGCAAACTGCACATAAGCTTTGCTGAATTGCAAAGTTTGGTTTTGCCTTTGCAGCCTCACTTAGAGTTTATGGTGGCTAAAAAACTGAAGATATGCAAAAAAAATCCTAACCTGATATATTATTTATATCATGTGTCATTCATTATTTATGTCAACAATTATTTTAAGTTACCTTGCAGCTTATGGATGACTTCAGTTTGTTTTGACTTAATGGCATAAATAGTGTGTTTCTCATTTAGGGCTGAATCTGAATATTGACTTTATAATATAAAATATTTCACACTTGAATAGTGGGAGATGTGTTCGGCCGCCTCCTGTAAACAAAACCCCATTTAGTCAAACAAATAACTCGAGGGAAGAGAAAGACCACTTTGAAGCTACTTTCTCCCTCCCTAAACAACACCACAGACCTTCTGTGTTTTCTTGACCTCTGTTAATTGGTGTGAGTCCGGACATTTCTGAACCATATGAGAAAGCATGCTTCGTTAAACAGCTACAGCGTTTGTGGAGCCGGTGTCAAACTGCTCCTTCTCGGCTGTACCAGCAGAGTCTGTGTAGCGTGACTGCGATAATGATCACCATTAATTTTGGATGTTGCCCAAAGCGGAGGAGCAGATGCAGCAAACAGAGAATTAGGGCATTTCTTTGCTGGACAAAAATGTCTGATCCACTGTCTGTCAGTGTGATATCTGTTTCTTTCCCCTCTCTCACTCATGTTCTCTTTTAATCTCATCTATCTGTCTCTTTGTGTATCTCTGGCTCACAAACACACACATATCATATCATTCCAGTATAATCAGTTCATTGTGTTGTGGATTTCACACACTGTAAAACACTCTTATGAGAAACATTGTGAAACACTGACATCCTGTGTCTTGACGGGGACTAGCACCCCCTGTTGGCCCCAAGTAAACTCATCATAAATCATTTAAATGACATCATTATATAACCAGTCTTCAAAATGCATAATGACACTGACCATCCAAATTGTCAAAGATCGTTGTGTGTTTGACGAAGGCCACGTCGCCGAGGTTCTCTGCCACACACCTGGAAGAAAAACACAAAACACATCAAACATTGGACACATTTCATCTATAAATAGATCAAACCAGGAATAAAGTGTAAATCAGCACATTTGGGAATGTGTTATTGGAACAGAATGACTCTGGAGACCATAATTAAACTCCCTCTGCCACCTACTGTTGCACTTCAAGACTAAAAAACAGCCCCTGGCACTCTTTTATTCCCACCTCAAACACACTTACTAATATGCCAAAGGCCTTTTTACTCAGCAGTACCGCACTGTAACACACAGTAATGCATATGTGAATGAAATCATGCTCTATAATTAGAGCGTGCGGGCGACGAGTGAAGCTGACATTAAAAAGAAATTTTAGCGCACAGGAATTCATTCAAACTGTTTCTTTCTCTCTTATTTTGATTCAATCTGTTTTAATGTTACTACCATGTAATATCATATTTCATGGCTTCCACAGACCCTGAAGACTCACATGGGTCATTTCACATCCATCCCTTTATTATAACTATCATCACTGCATTAGCTTCTTTTAAGGGCAGGCAGCTGTAATTACTCACTGTTTTTCCTTTCTGGAGACAGTAGGCTGAAATAGATATAAAGTGCTGGAGCCACGGGGGCAGAGGTCGTAATAACTCGTCCACCTCTGGGTGCAATTAGTGTATTATTTCCTGTGTTAATACCTCAGAGCCCCTGCCTCTCCGTAGTGCCTCTCTCGGTGGTTGCTGGCGCAGATGTGTCTGTCGTTCTCGTCTCCTATACAGGCCTCGCACAGGTTCTTGGGGTTGTTGCCTCTGGGGTCGTGCTGGGGGTCCTTCACACCTGGCACACAGCTGTAACCAAAGAAGTTGCCAACGGCTGGTGAAAAAGACAAAGAAGGAGTTAGAGGTAGAAGAAAGGCTTGAGGAGCTCATTCTGCACTTCCATAGAATCATACCAATATTAAGTCTATTCAAGACAAGGGTCAAACTATAGTTAACCCCTAGAGCTAAAACACTTTTAATTCATTAATCAATTAACACAGGATTGACTATTGTGATAATCGATTAAACAAGGACAAACTTTCAACTTGTGTAGATTTTTCTTTAAGTGAGATAAATCTGAATATTTACAGCAATTTCAAGACAGTGCCTTGGCTTCAGGATATTTTTCCATTTCTCTAACATTTTATAGAACACATGATTAATTAATTAATTGATAAAATAATTGGCAGATTGATTGATAATTAAAATAATGCATTTTGTGGGAATTGGAATGGGAATTACATACCTTGGATCTCTAAGTATTAATTGGACTTATAAGGTGTTTTTATTTTGTCTATTTTGTAGTATTGTGATATCAGTATGGTATTAATTAATGTGTGACAATACTGCAGATTTGCATTGTGGACATGATATAAATTTTCAAATTAAATTAATCAGTAACTGACATTGAAATGACAAAAGAATACAACTAAAAATAATAATTTTAATAGTTTCTGGACAACAGTGGAGCTCTTTCGCAAAGAGGATTATGATATATCAGACTTCAGGGATCACACACACACACACTGTTCTCCACCTGACTCTTCTCCTCTTACCACCTCATACCTTCACTCCTCATTCCACATCACTGCTTCTTTCCTCTGAACCTCTCATATAGCTTCCATGCATCCTCACACACTTATACATCCACACAGCTTTCCTGCCTCAACCCACCCAGCCATCCTGCTCTGTCTCACCTCTTGGGAAGTTGCACTGCTCTCCCACGCTGATCTGGGAGGTGTTGACCAGGTAGCCAATAGGGACCGTCCACCCCACGGTGGTACGTATGCCCGGGTGACAGGAGCTGCGTTCGTGCATCTCCAGCAGGGACAGGTCGGAGGAAGAGCGACGAGCCATCGCCACCACATAGTAGCTAATACCATCTGGACGGAGGGTTTGGGAGAGAGCATGTAGAAAAAGGAAGAAATGATTAATAATAAAGATATGAGACACAAAGAATCATGTGTCTACACTCAGTATATGTGGCTCTAGCAATCTGAAAATACATACTGCAAGACTCAAACCTGTGACTTACCCACTTTGTTGTGGGACTCTCCTGCAGCCAGCTCCAGGCCGTGGCAAAAGCCAGCAGCATAGATGTCATCTGCAGACATGGAGGCTGCATCTGCTGTCCCATTCTGACAAAAACACATTTACTTCGTCAATGTCAAAAGAGTAGGATGCTTTTTTTGAAAATGCTGAAGGTGCACTACACAGGCTTGTTTTGTTTGTTTCATGCTGCTGAAAATATTTCAAATGCATCTATTCTAAATCTAATGATGATGATTGATGGTGTAAAAAAAAGCCACTGAAGATCATGTGTAATGTTTCAATCTATGCACCAAAACCTCTCACTTTCTTTGGAATATGGGTAATTAATGTAGGTGAAAATTTTATCCAATGCAGATTCAACATTCCATTTTCTCATCCCTGTTTCTGCACCTACCTTGATTTTGTCCATGCAATCTCTGGTGTTCAGGCCACGGACGCATTGCAAGTTTCCTCTAATATTCCGTGCTGTGGCGTTCCCAGCCAAATCCAGACACTTCTGCTCTTCAGCATCGGACAACACGCACCAGGAGACTGAGCAAAGTTGTAAATAAAGTGAAAATTCAATGCCAATTTTCCTGCAGAAGAGCACATGCACTGTACCTGCAAAGGTGTCAGAACTACACCCCAAACTCCACCTTTTAAAACATTTGAAACAACATTTTAAACATGCACATAAGTAAGAAATAGTCTTTCAGATGTACCTGTAGTTTTTGGATTGGAGACACAGCTGACAGACAGAAGAGGCAGAAAGAGGAGGAAAGCTACACACAGCCTTCTCTCTGGACGCTCCATGTCGGCTCTGGTAGGAAACCTGCTTGGGACAGTCGCTCTAATACAGCAGAGATGAGGAGCAGGTGGATTTCATTGAAAAAAAAAGAGTCACTCTGCTTTCCCCTCCCTCTCGTATAACCTGGGACAGAATAAGGGGGAGAGTCAGGGTAAAAGGTGGGAGAATGAGGCTGGATGTAGAAAGAAGAAAACATTACATTATTCCTCTATCCCCGTCTCGAAGTCAAAGTGCTCAGTAGATAATCCTTCCTCCATCTCATGATAGCAGTATAGCATTTCCAGCTCCAATTATCCACTGAGACTTATCCCCAGTGGAGAGGATAGTGGTGGACACACGTAGGCTCAGGGCAGTTCAGGTCACCTGGCACAGAGCGTCGACCCGGGGTCTTTAATTAAAAAAGCTGCGGACAATGTGTCTCTGTGCTGGAGCTGTGTTCGTGGAGAACAGATACCGGCTGGGTCTTGCTCCGACTCACTGGAGACTAAAGCTCCAGGTAAGCAAGAACAAACAGCACTGGCTATTGTTCGCAGCCACGGGACCCAGAGGAGGGAAAACATATCGGCCACTTGATACAGCTCTCCCTTTTCTCTCCATCTGCGCACACACACACACAACACACACACTCACAATTAATATTTTTTGAGCTGATCAAGAATTTATCTTTTTATTTTTGGATTTATCTTCTAATCCACCTTTTTCGGTCCAGTCTTATGTAATGTCAGATCTGCCTGATTGCTCAGGAGATGAAGGGTCATCTTAGTTTTCATGCAGCTTTCATGAACTCTTTTTTTAGGGGGGACAGTGGGGTATCTGATCCTCAGCATGCATGCATGAAGGGACGAGGAAGCACAGAGGGTCATTTTGACTCTGATGAAGAGACACTAGTGTTGAAAGTCTGTTTGCACAATTAAAGGCTGCAAGTCAGTGAGCTCCAGTCCCTTTATTTCCCTTGGAAGTTTGTTATCCTCTAAATGAGAAGCACCTGAGAAGCAGCTGCACACTTTTGCAAGATGCTGACAACTCTGTTTCGAGCACAGAGGGACTCTTTTACCAAGCAACCACATAGGATTTGGAAAGAAATGTGGACTTTTGCAAGATTTCAAATGAGTGCAAACAGGGTTGTTACCCAAGGAAACCTTTAGTTGAGGCACCTAGCAATCCAGATCTCGACACATCTCATCTTGTAATCAGTTTAGTTTAGTAGATGATGATCTAGACAGCAGCCTCACTCAATAAATATATGACATTTGCTGGAAGTGCATTAATGCATTTGATTTCCATAGAGGTGTGATTTGTTGAAGACATGGTGGCCTACTTCTTACAAAACTCCTCATATATATATAGATTTTCATTCTGTGTTCTGTGTGTTTCTTCTCATGCAAATCACTCTGCCTGGAATGTCTCTTGGCAGTGGAAACATGCCACAAAAGAATTTCATATATTTCATATTACTTGTATTCCCTATTGCTAACTAATGAGACCGTGTCATACTTTGGGTTAGTTATCTGTTCTCATAAGGTGCAGAAGCATTTATCAGTAAAACAGTGATCCACAGTAAAAAAAAAAAAAAAAAAAAAAAAAAAAGTTGGCCTTAATGCCTGTCACTCAGACTAAAACAGGCAGTGGCTCATATGACAAAACACTCTGATTGATGATTCACAGAGAAAGAAACATTGATCTAAATTTAGCCGTAACTTCCCCACGCCAACTTTCTATGTAGCCTGTGATGTTAAGCACGTCCACTTGTTGTCAAATAAAAGTAACCAAAGAGAAATTCAGTCATCAAAGGTAACTTTCACATTCAAGTGACTAAGCAAATGGACAAAAAAAACAAGGTACATCACTAGTTGAAGTTAGTGCACTACTAAGATGGTCAACAAGGCCATAATGTCAAGAAACTGACCAGTTTTATTACACTATCAATCATCAGTGGGAGTTATTAAACTAATGCTGTGGAAACTAAATATTTATTGACATTTTCTTTTTTACCAGGAATTGTTTCTGGATGCAATAATCACTGTCTGTCTTGTTTTCAAATCTCTGTGGAGCTGTATATATGATATTGGATTGCCAAGTGAATGCTCACCCACACAGACTGGACTGTAATATAACTGTATGAATTGGTTAAAATTACAGGATATTCAATGACTTGTCTCTGATTTTCCCTGAAGCTGTGTGAGTCATACAGTTTGTATTTGGAGGGGATGTGCTCATACACCACTCCTCCTCAAACGCTATATTTAGGCACATATAAAGTAATTAGTGACATCTTTTTCCTGAAAGTGTTTTTCAAATGCAAATTACACAGCTGTGTTAAATATATATCTCTCTATATATGCAAAAAATGTAATATGTTAAACTTAAGTGAAAAAGTATTATGCATGTGTACTCACAAAGAATGTTGTTATAGTTATATATGTTTTTGATAGTATGAATATTGTTTATGATTGTTTGCACTTTGCAGCCTTGATTTCCACTATTATTCATGTCTTGTGTTTCATTTTAACATGTGCACAACTCAAACTCAAGGATTTAAGTACAACTAGACATCAATACTGCACTTCAGCACCATATTGAGATACTTGTACTTTACTCTTTTTACACTTTATGTTTCTTTTTTGTTGTATACACATACTTTACTGAAAGTCATTCTGTATAATGAATACTTTACATTTTGATAATATAGGTGTCTTTTGCTGTTAATATGTCTTGAATAAGGTTTTGAATGCACTTGTACTTGAACTTGTGTTTTTTGATAATTGTTACTTTTACTCTTTTTTGTTACTTCAAGTATCTGAATATTTCTTTCACAACTGAACATATATAGTTAAATAAAATAAAGAATAGTGCAACACTTACATTAAAAAAGATTATTTATGTTTTATATTCCCATTGATTTAATATATGACTGATGCTATTTTGAGCTGCAGCCCGTTGGAGGACTCCTCCGCCCCACAATGCATCTGGGTGGTAATGTTTTGGTGACGTCACGCGTGGCTGGGCTGGGCTGTTTTCTTGCTTACGGCTTCTTACATCGCCAATCACGCTATTGCGATTATTTAAAGCTAATGTAGGAGCACACAGACACCACAGGATGAGTTAGAGGCTGTATTCGGTGTGTGCCAGGTAGGTGGATGTTTTATATCTCTTTGTTTTCACTGTCCTCTCCCGGGCTGCGCTTTGTGCTGAGCAGCTAGCTGAGCTAACAGGCTAACATGCTAACAGGCTAACAGCGGGCAGCCGTCTGTCTGACTGGCGCCTCCGAGGCGCCTCTGCACGGCCAATAAAACCGCTTGTTAATGGCCTGTTAGCTGCAGCAAACACACAGACCTACAATCTGTCAGGTTTGCAAAGAGGAAGGTGCCGATAGCTTTGCTTGCTCGTCACAACCAGACGCTTTGACATTGAAATTTAAGGTGTTAGCTTGCTAGCGGAATTTGTATTATTAGTTTATGGCATTGCTTCAGTCTGCAGCTCCAGTTGATACCTTTAAAGCCATTAGCAGTAATTAGCTTTTTAATTAACATCTTAAGATCTAACCACATGCTTGCATTACGTCAAGGTAAAGACATTTACCTGTTTAAACTAATCGTGTAATTAAATTCCAGGTGATTGTCTTTGAAATGGCTGCAGCTATTCAGTAATCAATAATGGTAATAAATAAAGGTTTGACAAAGACAAACAGAGGACTCTTTGCATTGAGCCATTATAAGTTGTTGCTTCCTTTCTGTCTGAAGCTTTGACAGGGATCATCAGAATACATAGAGGGTAAATGTAATTATGCTCTTGTACTCATTTGAACGTTCTCTGGCTTCTCTTCCCTCCCTGTCAGTGCACTGAAACATGGATTGTTGCAGTGTCCACGTCCTTCTGCTGCTCTTGCTGCAGACCCTGCAGACATCAGCTGAGGGCTCAGGTACTGTTATCTGTTGTCTTTCCGCTGTATGTATTGCTGTTTTCAGACTGTGATGCCTCAGATTTGTTGTCTTTTCTTCCTGTGCACTTAAAAGATAATGAGCAACATATATGGCTGGTAGCTGTTCATGTTTAGTGACAACTGGTAAGAAAGAGTAGCCATTACCTGTCTCTGTTGTAGAAATTCATAGAGTAGAGCTGAGAGTGATGATTTGAAGCTAAGCTGAGGTTTTAAGATTTTTTTTTCAAGGTGGTACTATGGATGCAAATACTGGTCATGTGAGATTGTAAATTTCCACGTTGTGGGACTTATAAAGGAATATCTTATCTTTGTATATTCCTATAATTAATAAACATTACACACATTTACAAGCACAACAACAGACGCCTTACATAACATTTGTACATTGTGATTGCTACAACTGATTAGATATCCAGGCAGTAATATTGTGTTTGCAATTACAGTAGCAAATTAATTGGTTTCTGCTTACGAGGCTTTAAAAGACCTGCCTCTTCAGACAGTACTTACTCACCTAATATGCCCTCTCTCTCTGTCTCTCTCTCTCTCTCGCTCAAACAAATATGGTCATTTTCTCTGCACTTATGTGTTATTTCATGCACCTGCACCCTTTGTATTTGTGTCAGGTGGGTATTTGTGTTGAGGCTTTTATTCTCAAAGATTTCTCCTTGATCTACTGTGGTGTGGATTATATTTGTATCATTTGTACAGCTCTTTGGACAAAAACATCTAAGCTACAAACTCCATTTTGCAACAGATGTTCTTCAGATATTTGAATTTGTTATTCACAGTGGGAGGAAAAAACTTTTATGATTAGTTGTTCCAACAGTGACAAATCTCATTGCACAAAACCACTGAAAGAAAAAGAAAGCAGTTTAATGATTAGCTGTGTTTGAATCATTCAGTAGGTACATTTTGGTCAATGAAAAAAACTGAAAATGGGCTAAAGTGGCAGATTTGTTAATTGATCATGCTTGTCATCGTATATGGTTTCTACAGACTAGGTTTTGGGTGCAGTCGAGATCCCACCCTCCTGCTGTCAACTGCTAGAGGGTGACCAGCAGCCATTGCTGATTGTCTGTCTTATAGCGCATAGTTATGTTTGGCCAGATGGGTAGCCTGCTTGAAAGTCAGTGGGAAAGAAGTCTTTCTTGGCTTGCTGTCTGAAATAAATCAACAGTGTGTATGTATGTGTATGCATTGCGAAACAGCATGAGTGTATGGTGAACTCTATCATCTTTTCCACAGATGGACAGTTGGCGTGTCTGTGTGATGGCTCAAAATGCAACCAGGCCACCCAGTGCCACGGTACGCGGTGCTTCTCCTCTGTCAAAGTCAGCAGCAGCGGGGTGGTGTTTGAGCGTGGCTGCCTAAAGGGGCCGGAGAAAATCCGTTTTCACTGCTCCACAGCTCCGTCCTTCCAACAGGCCATTTTCTGCTGCTCCCAGGACATGTGCAACAGCAACACCACCACAAGTTCACTGATGTCTCTGCTTCCAACAGGTTGATAATAGATAAAATAACTGTGTTCTCTAGCTGCTTATAAATAATATGCCATGCTACTATTTCAATTTTTCCCTTTTCTCTTCTCTGCACTTGCGTCAACACTACTCTTGCTCACAGCCCCAGAAGGTGAACCAGTTCGGTATCGTGTGGAGACCTTAGCTCTCTTTATACTTGGTCCGGTGGTGGTTCTGGCTCTGCTGTCTGTAGTGTCAGTTGTGGCCTGCAGGAGGCTCCACCATGGTCGTCTGCAGCGGCTGCAGGAGTTTGACACCGAGCAGGGAGCCATAGACGGCCTCATCACCTCCAATGTGGGAGACAGCACTTTAGCGGTAAGAATAAGAGAGGTTCTTCTTCTCACATGTTCTGTTCACTCCCGGAAAAAGGAAAAAGATTTTGACATGGATGAAAGGAGTAGACTCCAAAACACAGTTTTTTAATAAACAGACAAAATTTTGATCACAGTTTTATCTTTGTTAATGCAGAATTCCAGTTGCCTTTCACCTGCATGTGATGTGTGTGTGCTCCTTCCAAAGATAATGGCATAAGCAGCTAATCTGATATCTGTGTCTGGTTTTAGGACCTGTTGGACCACTCGTGCACATCAGGCAGTGGTTCAGGTCTTCCCTTCCTCGTCCAGAGAACTGTGGCCAGACAGATCAGTCTGATGGAGTGTGTAGGTAAGTGTAACACACCACAGGCCATAGGTCATCTACAGGTTGGATTCAGGTCTCTGACTGAGAGACTGATTTTATCAAGTGACTAATTTAATCAGAGCCTTACAGAGGAAGTTAATGTCACAACCAGCAAAATACATAAAGCACATTACATAGGACATACTAAACAAAACGATTCAATCAAAAGTCCACAAATAGTCTACAATACAGATTAGCTTACTTGTCATTACTAGTTTCATAATAATCAAGAGAATGAAAAGCCTATTCAGACATTTGTCACTTTAAGTCTTGTATTGGCTCAGTTTCAGTTTGCTGTTGATAATAGTTTTTTCAGTGACTGTACATTAGGGCTGGGCAAGCAAGGGATCGTGATAAAATTTACGTTGATAATGATGATAAACTTTGGACATTTTTTACTTGATATGGATCGATCTGTCACACAGCAGAAATAAATGCAGCAGCAGCCAGTCAGTGTGCCGCCTCTCTGCCTCTGCTCCCTGTGTCGCTGCCTGTTCGCAGGAGGGCAGGGCTGACCTCCACACACACAGCATAAATTCATAGCAGAGCCCACAGTGGAGGGAATGAAACAGACTTTAGGCTATATTTCACTGGAGTCAAAGATGATTATCCAGAAGTGCAACAAAAGGGAGACAGTATGATCAATTTATCAAACACCTGTTGATCAAGCAGAACGCAAACTTGCAGAAATGTGATGTCTTCGGCCACTCTGCCTGCAGTAACTCTTAATCCACACCCAGTCTGTTTTACACAGCCATACTTTATGTTAAAGTGCTGAAAGTGAACTGACATTATCTTCCAAAGCTGCAGAAATTGTTGACAAAAATGGCAACAGGATGTCAATTATATGTAAGTGGTTTGGATATTGCAGAAGTGACCAAGTGCAGATTCAGACACTCTGTAAAATACGGCGTCGATCAGTGCCAACCAAGACAGGAAACACAACATATCTTTTCCATCACCTGAAAAGATCTCATTGCAGTGACCACACCATTTCTGAGGCAGATAAAGAATATTTTTGCAAAGTTAAAAGTTTACATGATATTCTTCAATATTCTTTTATCATAAAATATGTTCTAATCCAAACCATGTTTGCAGTTTATTTTAATGAACCCTCTGGTTCATTGGCAACATCATAAAATTATATATCATAGTAAATGTTTGAAAAAGAAATTTGTGATAAAACACAGTTTAAAACACAGTTTCGCCACGATTCCTCCTGGTAAAAGATCTTTAATGTGTGATCAGGTCGTTACATAATTTTTGACTTGTGTAAAACTACTGTCATTTGGTTCTTTGTCTTTCTGTTCTTTGTGTCGTTGACAATGTTAGTAGTGAATTAGTTTTAAGTTGTCCAATGCATCCATGGCAACTCAGACAAATCGTATTTAAATGAAAGTATGTAGGTCACATGCCTTGGGATCCTGTTTTGTACCAGTTTGGAATTAGAAAAATGTGTCTTCGTACTGTTGATGTGGAAACTTCAGATCTGGAGTGAACTCGGAGCTGCAGTCTGAATGTAGCCAAAAAATGATAACAAAATACCTAAAAAGCTCTTTTCAAATTTCAAAATGCAGACAAAGATTAACTTCTTTAAAATTATGTCTTTCCTGTCTTCCTGTGTGTCAATTTCTCCTTTTCTCCTCTCTTTTCCAGGCAAGGGAAGGTATGGGGAGGTGTGGCGGGGCCAGTGGCAGGGGGAGAACGTGGCTGTAAAAATCTTCTCCTCAAGAGATGAGAAGTCCTGGTTCAGAGAGACCGAGATCTACAATACAGTGCTGCTAAGACATGAAAACATACTGGGTGAGTCTGTGACACAGAGAAATGTTAGATCTTACAGACCAGCTGGTGCAAGAAGGAAAAGGTTGATTCTTTTAGCATTTTTACCAGGAACCATAGTTGTGATATATCGTACCCAATCATGATACTATGACCTGTTACCAATGAACCTGTTTACCTGTGGAATGATGACAAACAGGTGGTTTTGGATCAGTCCACAACTTTCACAGTCTTTTGTTGCTCCTGTCCCAATTTGTTTGAAAAGTGTTGCTGCCATGAAATTCAGAATGAGCAGATATTTACGAAAATCAATGAAGTAAAACATTCTATATCTTGTCTTTTAATTGAGAATATGTCAAAAAGGATTAACTAATTATCACTTTGTTTTATTTATGTTTTACAGTGTCCCAACATTTTTGGAATCAGGCTTTTAGGCCAGTAATAAATGTGATCCATGCAAGAGAAACTTGACTACCACCAGTTTGAATTCTACACAGTTTTTTTTAACTCAGATTATCTTTTTTATTGTCCTCTGTCCCTTCTCCCAGGCTTCATGGCGTCTGACATGACTTCTCGTAACTCCAGCACCCAGCTGTGGCTCATCACCCATTACCATGAGAACGGTTCTCTGTATGACTACTTGCAGCGAGTTGCTGTTGAGACGTCGGAGGGCCTGGCGATGGCGGCGTCGATAGCGTGCGGCCTGGTGCACCTGCACACAGAGATCTTTGGCACAGAGGGGAAACCGGCCATCGCACACAGAGACCTGAAGAGCAAAAACATCCTGGTCACAAAGGAGCTGCGCTGCTGCATTGCAGACCTGGGTCAGTCAGTTATCCAGTATTTTACTTTACTAAAATTAATCTCTTAGTCTTTGGGTGTTTAGAACCTTACTTAGTACTTCTCGCTTCAGACAAACCTTTTTAGAAAGTTTGTTTTCATGGCTTCACTAATCAGTTATGTGGAGTCTAAATTATAAGAGTTGTGTTAATGTTTAATGCTTTTCATCAAAATACATAGGTTTTTCAAATCAGCATTGTGTACATTGTGCTGTAGTTCTTTTACTCGTCTTTTGTGTAGTATCAGTCCATCTTTTACCCGGTGTGTATTCATGTGTGTACCTGCCAGAGCCCTCCTCTAATACTGTATGTAACTGCATGTTTACAGGGCTGGCTGTGACCCACTCCCAGGCAGACAACCTACTGGATGTGGGCAACAACCCCAAGGTTGGCACCAAGCGTTACATGGCCCCCGAAGTACTGGATGAGACCATTCAGACAGACTGCTTTGATGCCTATAAGAGAGTGGACATCTGGGCCTTTGGGCTAGTGCTGTGGGAGATAGCAAGACGCACATACAGCAACGGTAAGTCTCATGTATTTAAGACATTTTTAGGACTGACATAAACAACCACCTCTGATTTCTTATTCTAAAATTGTCTGCATGATTGCTGAATATTCCAGTGGTCGATCTAATTTATCTCTAGTTGATCCAATTCTTTGCACTCATTCCTCACCTCAATTTGACTTTCCAGGCATCGTTGAGGAGTACAAGCCTCCATTCTATGATCAGGTGCCAAATGACCCGAGCTTTGAGGACATGAGGAAGGTGGTGTGTGTGGAGCAGCAGAGGCCTTTCATTCCTAACCGTTGGTTCTCTGATCCTGTAAGTATTTTACTACAGTGTTAAACCCTGTTAAAGAAACGATCGTTCATGTTCAGCTGGGATGTCAAAATGTTTGGTCAGATGCAGAAAAGTGTCCACTTGGGTTTCAAAAACAGTCAAGCTTTGCTCATTCATCATTTGGTTACAAATTCTAAACATCTATTTTGTACTTTTGTGAACTTGTTATGATGTTGTGGATATTTTCAGCTTTAAAGTGCTAAACAAGGCAAGAGAGATTGGTACCCAGAATGCCTTGCAGTCACATTGATCGCAGGATGTCCTCTCACTGCGGACATGTCACTGCATGATTCTCCTTTAATTCCCATCCTCTGTTTCTTTCTCAGACTCTCTCTGCTCTGGTGAAACTGATGAAGGAGTGCTGGTACCAGAACCCTTCTGCCAGGCTGACTGCACTGCGCATCAAGAAGACCCTGGATAAGATTCACAGCTCTCTGGAGAAGGGCAAGGAGTCGTGAGAGGAGCCTTGGAGGCAGCTGCCCGATGTCAGGGATCGGCTTAGAGAAGAGCCCAGCGTTCGTTAAAGGAGGGGAAACGGACCAGAGGAAAGAGTCGTTCAAGTGTCATCCTGCCTCATCCTTCTCTTGCTCTCTCACTTTCACTGTGGTTGCCTTCCACCGACATCCCCCTCTTCTGACTTGAAGCCCACAGCAGACGTTTGGAACTGTCCTGTGTGAATAAGCCAGCCTTCGCCACAGGACACACGCCTGTCGCCAATGTGTTCGCACTGACCTGAACTGTAGACTGTTACTGAGTGTGAAGAACAATGGATGGCATATTGTAGTACTCCCATCCCGATGCTTTAACGCCCATGTAAGACTGCTCTCACACACACACACACACACACTACATACCGAGTGTCTCTTACAATTCAGTTCCTGATCCCCAGCCAGTGTTTGTGGCATGCGGTCGTGGCATCTTGCCCAGAGACAATCACAAGTGTTTCACTCATTTAGCTTTATTACAACATGCCAACTATCGCCACAAACACACATACACACACACACTACAACACACACAAATGTTCATTAACAAAAGGAAAAGAGCCAATAGAATCAAATTTGTTTTTAACTTTTTAAAAATAGTATGATATTTATGTATTAAATCTCCACTGTTACCACACTACTGAGGAGGATATGTAAGATGGTGCGCGAAACTGACTGTATACATATATAGGCATTTACTCTACTGGACTTTCTGTACCCATATTGTCATTATTGGAGCTAGTTGTTGAGAAATAGAGGGAAAAACATAGGAAATTGTTCCCACTGAGCTTGATTGTTGTATGGAAAAATCAGGATAAAACACTACACATACATGTTTATCCTGGCGGTTCCTGGAGTAGACACACAGTAAATACCTGCCAATAGGCATTAGTCTGTATCTTATAATAAGAATATGAAATGAAATGAAATGATCCTCTCTGCCTCGCATACTTCATAAACTCACTGTGTCTGATTAAAACAAAGTCTTCTGTGCAGGCAGAGAAGAATCAAGGAAGACTTGTTTGTGGTAGAGCTGACTTTTTTCTTTTTTTTTTTTAAGATACTGAAGCTGAAGTGGTTTTCTCTAGCGAGGTGGGCGTCCATTTACTCCTCTCCTCTCCCATCATGCCACACTGTACAAGTTGCCTGAATAACAAAAAAAAAACCACTCCATCTTCATTCGGGTTTATTCAGGATTCATTTTAAACAGACAACGTTGCCTAGGTGTGCAGTTACAAATGAATTGGTTCACAAATGCTGGGCTTGTTTTGGAAAAAAAATGTTGCTTTGTCTTTTTTATATGTAATAAAACATTTACTGCACTCTTGCCTAATGATTAGCCAGCCAGTGTTATGATTTTAGAAAACGGTATACACTCAGTTGCCAGTTTAATACATCCACCTAGTTAAAGTAATGCAGTCTAATACAACAGTCCTACAATAAATCCTCCCTTCATGGAGGTTATAATGTTCAGTTTTTGTTGAAACTGTTTCACAGAGGTGTTTATTCAACTGCGTATAATATGTAATATATAATGCTATACAGTTCAACATGGTCATCACAAAATGACCATTAAGTTTAATCAACACCTCCTGTGAAACAGTTTCAACAAAAACTGAACATTATAACCTTCATGAAGGGAGGATTTATTGCAGGACTGTTGTATTGGACTGCATTAGTTTTAACTAGGTGGATGTATTAAACTGTCAACTGAGTGTATTTCTACAAATGCAATTTTAAATTATAGGTTCACAATGTTTCAAGTCTGTCTTAAAACAACAGTGAGGTGCCCATGCAAGCAATGAAGCAGGTTTTTCTTGCTGTAATATTTCTTCCTGTTCAGACTGGCCACTAAGAAATCCCAGTCTAATGTGACTACAATGAGGGACAAAATCCTCAGTACTCATTCTGAATGAAAAGGTTTCCCAAACATTGGCTGAAATGAGTATGAGGCTTTAGGAGACAGAGTTCTTTTTAGTACAAAATTCACTCTTAGCTACAAACCCTCCACTGTAGCACAACAAAGAAACACTGCCAGAGACATGTATTAACAGGAGGAATGAAAACAGCGAGCAACTTCTGTTTCAATGTTCATATGGAAACCTCACTTTTGCTTGAAGACAGGCTTGAAAAATTGTGACCTTTTAAAGCATCAATCTGAGGCTAGTGTTCAATGCATTGCCCTGCACAGCTGTCAGGAATCCTTATTCCACCTGTGGTCCAACTGGAGTGGAGTCATTCAAAATATTGGACTCTATTACACAGGCTGACAGAAACAGAGCTGTGCAATAGTCACAGATTGTAGCCTTAAGTATTTACACAATTTTAAAAGGATCAAGACCTTACACTGAGTATCCAGACACGACTGTACTCAATGTCATTTTCTGTCTGCCCTCTAGTGGCGACTAGTATGTACAATAATGCCTACAATTATGCTCATTCACTCACTTCCTCTCAGCAATACTGGAAAATAAATTCAGTTCTTTTCATCTATTATACAAAGTGTCTTTAATTTAACATCTAAAACGTGTTGGATATTCTGTGGTATAAGGTCTGGATCAGACTAAGGCTACTCTGTCAATGAGCAGCAGAGGTAGTTAATAGACTGCTGAAGTGCAAAGTCAGCAGCTTGTTGAGGTGGATGTCATTCTGAAAGTAATACTCTTTGCAGATGTTACAGGTTTGGAGACATATTGCTGTTTGTGGCTTCCTTGGCAAATGGCTGCAAAACCTGCAGCTCTGCACTCAAATATGTGAAACAGGTATCATAGGAAAGGGTATGACCTGCCATGGAAACCGTGAGCTCTGTATACATTACCAGCCCACAGCAGTGAGACTGTGCAGGTCACTTCAGGTTATCTGGTAGAGTCTTGTACGGGTTGAGAATGCCTTTGGGGTCCAGCATGGCCTTGATGTTTCCCATCAGCGCCACAGCCTGGCTGGGTTTACTGTAGTAGATGTAGTTCCTCTTCTTCAGGCCCAGTCCGTGCTCTGCGCTGATGCTGCCGTGACATCTGGCTGTCCACTCGTAGACAAAGGGCTCGATGGTAGAGAGGAGAGCCGGGTCTTTGGCAGGAGAGGTGATGTTCAAGTGGAGGTTTCCATCTCCTAAAAGAGACAGGGATAGTAAAAGGTATTTCAGAGTGGATATTGAGCTCTGGTAATCAGTTACCAAACAATCATATCTCATACTAGGCTGCAATTTCCCTCCAGATATACAGACTTTTTTCCGTGTATTTCCATCTGCTGGTCTTACCTACATGTCCGTATCCCACCACACTCTTGGCCCGGTCCCCCAGGTGCTCCCTCATGTCCATAACCAGCTGGTAGATCTGCTCCACCGGAAGCGAAATGTCATACTTGTAAGTGAAGCCGTCATGAGTCAGCGCCTCCGTGACACGTTCACGCATTGACCACAGAGCCTGAAAAGGTGGAAATGGAAATGATGACTGCAGCATCTTGATTTGCATCTACACCAGGGTTAAACAGAGTTGAGGCTAAAAATGGGTGTAGCTTGATGTATTCATTAAAGAACTTTAGTACACTATGAAATGGATTACTAAAGTTTAAGTCAAACGTTTTCACTTAAATGTTTTATTGTTCTCGTCAATAAAACCCATAAAAAGGCAACTCTCAGATTTACCGACCCTGTCTGTGGCACTCAGCTCAAAGCATATTTGTTCCTACTGAAGACTTAAATCTTTCAAAACAGGTGAAACAGAAGTGATTTCCAAAACAGCTGGACATTGTAGTTTTTTAGCAAACATTACTTATACAGGGTTTGTTGGGCAGCTGTGGGTTTGGAGCTGTAATATGTTTATACAGCGGTTGGATGGTGAAGGTGTGACCGACTCAAAACAAATTGCAGGGCCATTTTCATCTTAATGAAGGAACATGTCACCCAGTGCAAAGGTGTGTCATGATTTGGCTACACAAAAATACTTGTTAGTCAATTAACTTTTGGTGTTTTTGTGGAATTTGGTGATAGTTAGAAAAATATAGAACCTCACCAGACTATTTTTTTTTTTTTAAAAAAGATTAGAAACAGCACCTTTATTTTTGCCTCTTCAGTTGCCACAGTCCCGTCAGTAACCAATGATGATGCCATCGCCTCCTCTAAGAAATTGTGGAGTTTCTCTCCATCGTGGGTTGGGTCAGATCCAGATGTTTCGATGACAACATAGAACGGACAATCTGCAAAATGGAGGGAAGAGTTTGGCACGTGTGTGTATTTAACTGTTCTATAAACAAAGTGTTGTGCATACGTGTGTGTGCCTACCAGAAATGGGATTGGGTAGTTTGAGGTGCATATTCAGCAGCCTCATACATTCACTGTCCAGAAATTCGTAGGCTGACAGAATTTCTCCCAGCATGCCTCTGCAGAGCTGAAATGTCTTCAGCAGCTGCTCAAAGGTCTCGCAGCCTAGAAGAATGTAAGAGGACAAAATAATATATCCACTAATCTGTGAACACAAACTCATCTTGACACTGATCAACTGAACTGTGAAACCATTTCCTCAACTTCTTGCACACTTGCTCAGCAATGACAATAATAGTGTCATAATTGCAGTAAGAGATCTTGAGCGGTTGTAAAGAGAAACAATGAGAAATTCGTACCCAGAAAAACCACATTGACAGATTTGGGTTTGCGTGGACAAAGGATGGACACTGCAGTGATAACCCCCAGTGTGCCCTCTGACCCTATGAAGAGCTGTTTGAGGTCATATCCTGTATTATCTTTCCGCAGTGTGGACAAGCAGTCCAACACCCGCCCATCTGCCAACACCTGTACATGCCACACACACATACACACAAACATTAGATTAGTGCTTTTATCCTTCATCATCAGAATCATGCCTCACACATTTCCTCAATATCAAAGTTCCTCCTTTATTTACTCCACTTACCACTTCCAGACCCAGCACAGTCCCGTGTAAGGAGCCGTACCGCAGCAGCCGGAGTCCACCTGCATTAGTTGCCACGTTCCCTCCAATGTGGCAACTGCCTTTTGCCCCCAGATCAAGTGGCATGATGTAGTCTCTGTCCTCCAGGTACAGGGACAAGTTCTCCAAGACACAACCTGCCTGACAAGTCAGAATACCTGACAGAGAGAAAATCATAAATCATTTAAATATCAGTCAAATATGATCTAAGCACATAACATTTTTTTTGAAAATGACAACAACTCATTTTGGTGAAACTTCAGTATTTACTTACCAGAGATACTATCAAAGGTAAGGATGTTATTCATAAGGGCAGTGGAGAGGATGATCTCATCATAAACCGGCACGCTGCCCCCGACCAGCCCAGTGTTTCCTCCTTGAGGGTTCACTGCCAGATTACGGCTGTTACAATACCTACAGGAGGGGAAATACAACAACTTTAACCACCTTATACATCCCTCTCTTGTGTATTTGCTCTTCCACCCACTATTTGTTCTTTACTTGAGAATTTGAGAAACTTCCTCTGTTGTTTGAGGTCTCAGCAACACTTCACTGGAGCCTGAACAGTATGAACAGAAGGCATTACCATCAGTGAACTAGTGTAAGAAAATCATTTTCAAGTGCAATGAGCTAAACTCATTTTTAGTCATCAGCACCTCTCACTGACTTGAGCCAGTCCATATTACTCGACTCCAGCAGGTCCGGGTCAGTGATGGCTCTGCCTGGTAGGATCTTCCTGAAGAAGGTCAAATCTTCCTGAGTTATTCTGGAGAAAGGCAGCCTGTCTGGGGCTGCACCAGGGGAACGGCTTGGGCTCATCTGTCCCGGTGTGCAGCTTTTGACAGCAGACTCCAAACTGGCACGAGGTGGTGGGAAGAAATGGACTGCGGAGGCCCATAGGTAAAGAGAAGTTGCTGTGGGGGCTCAGATGTCTGAGAGCTGCCCTCAGTTTTAATGTTCTTTGGAAAATCCCCATCATGACTGGAGTGAAAGTACGTAGTGTCAGCAAAACAGGCTGCAGACAGGAAGTAGGAAGAATCATGAGTCTGTTTCCACAAGATAGGAGCTGGTAAACCTCTATTATATTCAGTTCATATTCAGATATTCACATCCTTATTTACTTAGCATGAAGTCGGAACTAGATATATGTGGAACATCTCAGTAAACTGAAACTTAACTACATGTCCCCACTCAGCTGTAAGCTTTGTAGCTCATCTTTGTTAGTTTGCAATCCACTGCTGTAATATAGTCTCAAAGTATTGTCCTGCTCTAAAATAGAATAAGAGCAGACGGAAAGCTGCCTAAAGGCTGTAAAGTTCTGGAAAGATTTGGAAAACTACAGAGAGAAACCCAATATCAGTATATACATGGAGGAGGTCAGTGAACCAGGTTTCAGTTCTTGGATAATGTGACTTGAATTTTCAATCTTTAGTTTTGGTGTCTGAATATCCAATTTGAGCAAACTGATTTTGACTGAAATGAAATGACTAATAGAATTTGATAAACTTGCATATTGTTTTTGTTCATATTGGAGACTTGCAAGAGTGGAATTCAAATCACAGAAATTCAAGCAAAGCAAAACCTTTCAGTACTATAAATTCAACGATATGGATTTACAACATTAAATATTCAGCAAACTAAATTTCACAAACTATTTTCAGTTGTTTATAAGAATCAAATTATTATAATCTTTCATTGCTTCTACAGAGATGCCTGAACAAAAATTCAATCTTGATTATTGTATCTGTATCTAAGTAAATTCAGAAAATATAAAAGCTGTAAAAAAGACATTTATCTTCTGTTATGTGGGATTTTACCTTTCAGGATGGTCAGTTTCAACTCTCTTCTAGATTAAATTAAATACTTACACTGAACATTTTTCTCTATACAATATTATATATTGATCTATATGATTAGAGTATTAATGTGTCACCATACTTGAATGTATTTAGATGCACCACTCGTTATTCCAATAAAAGGAGAAAAGTCGTTTTACAGCATTTCACGCTGACAACCTACAAGCAAACTCTTATTACTTTTCGTACATCTGAAGCTACGTCAGTCAATTTCTTGAGAGTTAAATGTTTTAAACGTGGTGAGGCTGTATTTTGATTTCAGTTAGCTTCGCTCAATTAGCAAACTGTTAGCAAGCGTTAGCAACCTTTATTTACTCACCGTATACGTTCACTTAACAGCCCGCATCTTTCTGAACATGCACTTTATTCGTGTCATATCTCGCTGCGAAAACTGTCACAAAGTTCAAGGGCAGTTAAGTTACTTACACACGTCTCACACTCACTGTTTACAACAAGCGAACTAGCCTAGCTGAGGCTGACAAGGGTGAAAGGTCACGGAGACGATAGTGGACCAATCAGAGGCCTCCTTTTCAGAGTGAACCAATGGCTGTGAGCCTTGCTTGCGACTGTGCAGCCAATCATGACTGTAGGAAATAAAGTCAGATAATTTAGAGAGAAAATAGTTAAATATTGACTTTTTACTTTATCACGAGATAATATGTTCTTCCCACGTGATATCTGAACTGAAAACATAAAACATGTAACCTGTTAAATCTTTCTTTACTTATATTTTCTAACTTTAAGGGCATGTATAATTACACTGCTTGAGATTTTATACATTTAGAAGTAGGTCTCCTCTAACAGACACCACAGTGAATAATGGACCAACAATTTGAGATGAACCACATCAGATACATATTTGACTTTTTAGGACACCTGCCTTTAATACAGCACCAAATCAAACTTATATTTTTTTTTACTTTTGCTAACAAATGCACAGATTGAGAGTTAGAACTGATTTCCACAGACATGCATGCATCATTAAATAAAACACTAATTCAGAGTAACATTAGGATTTAAAAGCTTGACAATTAATAGGTTTATTATTAGAGAGCTTTAGGTCTTTGTTGCACTCCAAGACACTTATATTTACAATGTGATATACACTTTGTGCAACAGCATGTGCTACGTTAAGCTCTGTTGTCTTTAATTTAGCTGTATATATTTATCACCCACTACATTTGTTCTTGGCACCTACTGGAGCCAAATTCCTTGTGTGTTCAAACATCTTAAAGTAAAACACTGATTTGATGGTCATCAGAGGGAAAGCTCAGCTCACCAAGGAGAAGATGACAGCTACAACTTTAAGCTCTTTACAATCAAAAAAGGCATCTAATAAAGTGATAATATCAAACTTTAAAGACATTTGATTTAAATAAAAGGTGTGTGACTGGAATAGACCAAGATTAATATATGTCCCTGTAAATTTAAACATACATGTTTCATTTCATTTCATCTAGTTTTAAGGTATGTGTATTAGTATTATAAGAGACTGGCCTTGTAAATGAAGAAGCATTTTAGACAAGGAAAAGATCATATAAAAATTAATACAAATCAATTTATTTGAAACTGACAAAACATCTGACTTATTCCTCATGCATTCTGTAAAATACACAGCATGCAACAAAATGTTACTTCTCTTCACAGGCTCAGCCTACAGCAACAATAACTTTCTATTTTTGGATCATCAAAATCAGTTTTAAGATTAAACACTTTCCTGCAGCTCATACTGTAAATTCCCTGAATACAATAGAGTTCAAAGTAACAGTCTTCTGCGCTCCAGGAAAGCCACATGAAGGACAACACCAGTGGAATACTATGAATCCAGTCCAAAATTAGTGACCATCTCAGGTACTGGCAACACTTTCAGGAAACCCAAAGAACAGATGTCTTCTCAAGATGTGCACATCTGCATCCCAGCTGCCATCAGGACACCTGCCATTCATATGAGCTGTCTGGGTATGTACAGCGTGCGGTTATCTCATGCTTCCAGCTTAAACACTGACATGTCTAACACATAAGCAAATACCCAAATTGATTGAATTCACAAAAAAAAAAACTAAAAGGTGTGACAGGTATGGGAATCTACAAATGTTTTTCAGCTTAGCACCTCACCTCCATATGTATCTGTTTGCATTTTTTTTTTTTTTAAAATGAGAGTTTTAACCTTTAAGAGCCTGTTACTCTTTTGTCCTTGGCAGTATCATGTGACTGAAGTAGCATCCCATTGGTCGAACCATCTTCTAAGAAAAGATATCATATTATAACTGCTTTTCCCAGCATACCACTGCTGCTCTTCACAAATGACTCCAAACCTCAATGACATTTCCAGCAGGTCTCATGAGACTACATTCAGCCATGAAGCTCAGTAGTGTGAACCTCCCCTGCCTCAGGGTGATTATTGTACTCTCCAAGTTAACTGGTCTACAGTTCAGTTGAGACTTGAATGATCCACACGGAGTTGTTGTTGGTCGTACTCTGATATGAGCTTCTTGATGTGGGCCAGTTTGTTGTGTAGATATTCACAGCGACTCTTGTCCTGGCTGTAGTTGGGATTTGACTAGAGACAAAAAAACAAACACATTACTTACAATATCATCTAACAGAAATTAAAAAAGAGAGGAGTTAACTTGTGCCATTCAGCAATCTTGAAATAAATATTGAGCTTTAAGAAAGACATTACCTTTTTAATTTTGCAATATTCTTGAAGAATTTGATTATGAACCGTCTGTGAGAGAGAAATACAGAAATAAGAGTGAATTAACACAAGACAGACATCTGTATAATTTCAATCAAGTTTTGTTAAAGTTTGCTTGATACTCCTGATACTAGGTAAATGTATCCATTCTCATGCAACACTCCTCATGATATAAATGTGATGGAAAAACAGAACAATACTCAATTGAAAGCAATAGATGACAAAGACTATATTTAATGTTTGACTTCATCAACTTCATTGATTTTTTTAAATATCAGCTTATACTGAATTTGATGGCAGCAACATGTTTCAAACAAGTTGGGACAGGAGCAACAAAAGACTGAAAGTTGTGGACTGATCCAAAAACACCTGTTTGGATCATTCCACAGGTAAACAGGTTCATCGGTAACAGATGATAGTATCATAATTGGGTATGAAAGGTTCATCCTGGAAAGACTCAGTCGTTCACAAACAAACAATGAGGTGAGGTGTTTTACCTTGTATTTATGCGATTCATGGTGCAGCTGTTTGAGCTGTGTGTCCAGCTCCATGAACTGCCGCGTCACGCTGTCAATACGAGCATGTAAATCTCTGTACTCGCTGTACTCCCTGTTGAAGTCCTGCTTGTAGCTCTGTCTCTGGTCATGACTGCGAATCCCCGTATACGTCCTGTGCAGAGAGCATAAAAAGGACACTATGATCAGATCAAAGTACCCACCCACAAAATACTGTTAACAACCTGCAGAGGCAAGAACAAGTTTGCACATTTTGACACTCGGATGCATTTTCTGTCAAAGTACGAATAAAATGTCTGCTGTACTTACAATAGATAGTCTGCTGTGTCCGCCTGAAGCACATTAGTTTCAAACAAAATTTCACTTGGCTCTGAAAAAAATAAAGAAACAATGACAAACAATTTTTAATAAAGTGAAAAACTGACACTTAAAGTCACAGGTCAGCAGGTAACAGCACTCACCTGTGCAGTCCAGAGTGACTTTGTTGTCTGGATCCTCTGAACTGCGATCTTTTCTCCTTTCTTTCCTGTCTCTCCACCTTTCCTTCTCCTTCACAAACAAAAACAAATCCCAATCACCAATACATCACATCAAATGAAAAAAAACATAATCTAGATGAAAAAGTTGTTTTCTCACCTGATCTCTGTGTTTGTGTTTGCTCTTCTTCCTTTTGATTGTGTGTCTGTTCGAATCAGGCACTATCAGCGGGGATGGAGGACGATCGGAGTCGGGTTCAGGGTTGTCTGCTGTGACCTTGGGTTCCTCCTGAGCACAGGGAGCTGGTTCGAGCCTCTTGGCCACTTCCGCTTCCCGCTGACAAACCGCTGATAAGGAGTCGCAAAGCCTTCGAGGGTCAAGCGAGTTCCTTTGCCCGTCGTTCCCCGTCGCTTCTGTGACGTCTTTCTGAGCCACCTTTTTGGAAGGCCTCGCTCTTGACTTGTCACTGGCTGTTTTGCTGGATAAGTGAGATATCCTGGGCTTCTTACTCGCCAGAGGATCCGTGTATTCTTCAGGCAGGGATGGTTTTGGACGGTGTGCTGGGGACGAGTTGGGGGTATCTCGCAGTGGACTGACCTGGGCCTTTGGGACGCTGAGGAGGTTTTGCTGTGGCTGAAACAGTCTCCTGCACAGTAATAAGAAGGTGATAAATAAAATGTCAATCCTCAAATCTACACTTTTGCATATTTACTTTTTTAGTGTACTTAGGGTCTGTCATTTGTAACTGATTGTAGTTTGGGTGACCATTGTCTTGATATGAAAGTGGCGGCAAGTACCTGACAAGGATTCGTTTAAGAAGCTGCTGGTCTCCTGAGGTGTAGCCCGGCCAGTCCTTCTGCAGCTCCTTGTACAGGCTGTCCTTTAGAACAAATGTGTTGTCTCTGCTGTTGAGCTGGCCGACCTGCGTACACAAAAATTAGGCAGATGAGAAAACCTGTATATAAAATAATTTAGCTCATTTAATTCATTAATTTTCTTGAATCCCATAATATGTCAAGCTTCAGATTTGAGTTATCTAAATAGCAAAAATGGAAATTTGATGTTTAGTGTCATAACTGAAAAGATCTAAAGTCAGCATGTGCAAAAAAGACAATTTTTATTATTTTCTTCTCATGCTCCAAAAGTTTTCTTTTTTTAATGAGACCTGCATTTATTTGAGTAAAATCAGACAATGAATTACCTCCATCAGTACGGAATCCAGCATGTCTTTGTCTCCTGCTGTCAGTCCATCTTTCTGCAGCCTTAAGATCAGCTCAGGCCTCTTGTACGGCCTCAGAGCCAGAAGGTGTGTTACTCTCTCCCTGAGCGGCCTAACTTGCACGTCACTCACGCTCTTCCTGTTCGAAGCGCAGGCGCCCTTCTTCGGCCTGGACACGCCGACCCCCCTCTTGATGTTGCTGAGGAGAGGCTGGGACGAGTGACGGGGCTTGCTCAGGCTAGCCAGCGCAGGGGGCGGCGCTCGCACCGTCACCTTCTTGCCTGCGAGGGAACAGGAGATCTCACATCAAAAGCAGCACTCACCATATAAAGACAAAAATATCTTCAAAAGAAATCTTGTGGAGATTCACAGGAGCCTGGCAGAGGTTTTTTTGTTTTTTTATTTCGTTTAAAAGAAAGTCACTAGGTTGCATCTGGGAACCTCCCAATTACTAATGTGTGAAACCAATGCTTAAAAAGAGAGCTGGCAGCAGAGGAAGTGGATCCTGTCCTGTGGCAGAAAAGTGAAAAGACCTAATTTCACCTCTTCAGAAACCCACAGCCGGCTCACAAAGATGCACACACGTCCCAGGGAGCAAAAGCTGCTATCTAATTTAGGAAATAACCACAGAGTTGCACAAGGCTGTAGTGGGGAAGTGTTTTTGGTACAGGCTTCCTCTGAACTGACAAAAATCCTCAGAACTTGTGTGCGTATACTGAAACAAGATGACGGTGGCTAAAATATCTGTTTAGAAGGAAGTGGTTTGGTGGTTGGAAGTAGAAAGAAGACGGCGGTGGCACAAAAAAAGCTAAATCACTGGTTTTAACATGTGTATGTATTTTCTGGTGAGCACGTTGTCTCTGTGTGTTCTTCAAGTGGGTTTGGAAATTTGGCATCTTTAAAAATCACTATATCAGAACAATACATACAATACTGTTTGTGTGTTTTCCTGTATAGTTGTAAAAAACAGACATAAGGACAAAAACCTGCAGGAGAGAAGAAGACTGGCTGTTACTATGTTTTTTTTTTCGATATTATAAGCACAGTACAAATTTGTCTTCAGGCCAGTCTCATTCCTTATCTGCAGTTATCTCTTGTATAACCAAGCAGACTCTGTGCACATGTGAGTGCTTCCTGCGTTTCCTACCCTGGTAGCGCCCCCCGTGTTTGATGACAATGGCCCCTCGGCTGCGTGTCTCCTCCTCAGCTTGTGCCATGCTCTGACGGGCCTTATCGTACGAGTCATCTGTGGCGTTCACTGTCATCTTCTTCTGAATCACCCCGAGACATGACAGCTCCTCTGCAGCGCTGGGGAGGAGGAGGAGGAGGGAAGACAGTGAGTGCAGACAGCGATCTGACAGAGACACGTTATCGATTTCAATTGAAAGGTTATTTGAGTGCGTAGTAGTGACTGGTGCTTATGTTTTGGTGCTGTTCAGTTAGATGTAGATCAGCTCGACTACTTTACCACCAAACATCCCACAGCTGTCTGTAGTCTCACATTATTTTCTCAGTGTGTTTCCAAAGATCGGAAAGGACCCAAACAGCAGATTTGATTAATAATTTATCAAATTCACTTCTCTACATTTCCAGTCTTCCTAAACCTGTACAGTCAGGAACCCCAGCCTTCCTTTGGCATTCAAAAAGAGACTGACAGCGAGATGTTAGCAGCAGGGTGACTCTCACACACCAGGAGGGAGGCGGAGACATTTTAAAAATATTGAACCTTGTTCTGAAGCTCGGCTAATTCTACACATAGAATACAAAGTTAAACATATAATCATGCAATCACTGCACCAAACATGATTACAGCCTTACGGCTTTGAATGCAACTCAAAATGTACGAGCTCCCCTAATTTTATGGCATCATTGCTCTTTGCTTTCAAATTTAATTGCACCTTTCCATGTGATCAGCTTATGCAAACTTTTATATATAACAGCTTATTCTAACAAATGTTATTATATTCAAAGAGTGTAAACTAATTGTGTGTTTTACATGATTTCTCTGTTGAGCTTACCCAGTGCTGAGCTGCTGGACACAGTCAAAGCTTCCATGTGGATTATCCCGGGCAACGTTAGTCACGCCAAAGGTGAATATCCTCAGTTCATCTCTGTTGTCTGAGCAGGGGATAGTGATTCTCTGTGGCATGAAGGAGAGAGACGAAGAGAAACAAATGGATTTAACATCTTTCAAATCTTAATGAGATGAAATTATTGAGTAAGTCAATGGGTGGACCAGTTCTTCTTACCCCTTGGTTTCCATTAAAACAGATGGTGGGATGCGAAGACCAACCCTGGAGAAAAAGACAAATCATTTGGTTGAGTGTGTCTTAGAGTCACACACACACATAACAGACCAGTACAAACGTATGCAAAACATAGAGCACAGAGGATGTTTTGTGGTTTGCACTGTTTGTACGAGTGTTGTATCTTCCTTCATTGTGGTTTTATTGCCGCTGGTACTTAACCTGTTTACTTTTCTGTAGGCTGCTGCTCTTCATGTCTATGCATAGTGAACATTATGACAGTGGATTCTCAGCCTTTTATTTTGTACAGCTCAAGTGTCCCTTCATGCACTCTCAACTGCAGCATGTGGTGATTCATGTTGGTTGTGAAGTCGGTTTACAGTAGCAGGTTGTTTACTGGTTGTTGTGACAACTATTGATGCACCGATTCCACTTTTTCTCCCTCGATACAGATTCTGAGAACCTATCCAGCACCAGTGCTATCTATTCCCGAAATTTAAATCTGTATACCTCACTGTGTAGAACTTGGATTGGAATCAGCTGAGTGAAATCTGATAAATTGTCTCAAGTGATGTCACATGACAGTAGTGGGCTAAAGACTACAGGTTTGATACTGACAAATATTTGAGGGTGTGGACATGAAAAGAAGTGAGTTTGCAGGACCGTCTGTTCATCTTAGCTTCAGGCCGGCGGCTCGAGACTACATCACCCGCTACAGTTGCATTGTGGGTAACGTCAGCGCCAAGTTTTGACAATAGGTTCACATGCATGAATTTTTGAGCCGTCTTTTTTTAAACTGTCCATTGTGAGTCAAAGTTGTAGGACTGCAATGCCAAATTGGTGGAGGCCCCTTTTGTAGGGCTCACATCACGACCGATACTCAACCCCCTTCATAGCCTCTGTATTGTTGCAGATATTGATCCAGCATATCAGATTGGTGATAACGACTAAAAAAAAATATCAGCCTCACACCAATTCGCAGTATTAAAAACAGACATGTTAATATTGGCCTTTAACCACATCATAATTTCTATTCTGATCTTTCCTTGTACCTCCTGACAAGTGCAGAAGAGCCCCCTGGGATACATGAACCCCTGGTGTGTCTTGACACCTACACATGAGGAGCCCTTTAAATAAATTCAATCTGACTTTAAAGAGGGCTCAGGTCATTACGACCTGCCGCTCAACTCCAGCAGCTTGTCACACGAGAATACAGCGAAATAACAGCCTGTCATGTATCGCAGGGGCGAATCAGCCTGCAGCAAAGTGCAGAGATGACAGTCCAAAGCGACACGTTTGCAGCGTGGATGGAAAGTATGTGATGACTAGAATCTAATTGACCTTTTCATGGGGAGGATTTGGGAGTCCACCTGTTGATGAGTGAGGAGCGAGCTGTGTTTTGTGCCTCTGTGATCAGGCCAAGCAGGTTATGAATAACCACACTTGAGGCTAAATAAAGAAACAGCTCCATTATTGTGTGCATGTTAGACTTTAGGTGTTTCCCCCCCCTCCTTTATCTGCATCATCATTTACAATGAAACCTGGTGTGTGACAGGAGCAGGGTGGTTTCATCAGAAAAGGGGAGGCTGTCATTTTCCTCACAGAGGAGTTTCCTATGTGTGTTAGTAGGAATTGCTGAATAGAGGAAGTGTACATGACTGTTGTGCTCAGACTTCCTGCTGTGTCTGATTCATCTGTGAGTAATTGGGTCAAATGGTTGATGTTGAATCTGACCATCCCTAAAAAATTCCTGCATAATAATAATAATAATAATAACAATAATGATAATAATAATAGCTAGTCCATGTCTTAATATGAAATCCTCCCTCCTACTTCCCCCCCAAAAACCTGTTTCCTTTCTTCTCTCCTCGACTCATCAACATGCAAAATACTTGGCAGCAACTTGGCCACTAGCTTCTTACAAGCATCCTCACACAGGGAAGCATTTCCGCATTGCATTATGCAACATGCATTATTCCCATTTCACGGCTAAAAGCAGCCTCGTAGGAGACAACAACATATTGAAGTTGGGCTCAAATGCAAATCACGAACCCGCCTCGATCGCCTTTTCTCATCACTTGGGTTTGAAGTGATGAAGCTGCGGACGATCACAGCGAGATCTGGCTCGTGAATCGAGCTGTGAATGTGTGTTAAAGACCCACCTTCCCGTTTTGAAATGAACCGATGGCTCTTGCCGCGCTGTCAGTGAGTTTAACGTGAAAAACCGAGACGTTTCCGCGGCTCACTTTGCCGCCGGACAGCCCGTAACACTGGTTCTCCTTCAGGGCCGACATCCCGCCGCCGAGCCGCCCCCGAGAGCCTCGATCCGGACCGAGCAGATCCCGCTCAGGTAAACAAACATTGGCCAGAAGATCCGAGGAAAAAACAACAAGCTGAACGGATCCGCGCGGCTGCTGCTCCGACGCGCGCTATTCTGGAGTAGATCGCATTACGTCATGACGGCAGGAGCCAGAGCTGCTTTTTATTGGCCGAGAGACATAAATAAACCATGACGTAGGGGTTTACGTAACTACGCTGGTTCTGTGTCTTTTGCACGAAGGGAATTTCTGCGGTGAGAGAGAGAACAGGTCATTCATCTTTATCCAGCTTTCACTCTTTATTTAAGGTTTAAGGAATAATACCCACAATGCATCCCTCTAACATAACAAAGACCTCTATATGTTTTTTTTATTATTTTGATTTTTCATATATAAGATTATTTCTTATGCAGTGTTGAAAAAAGTACTCAGATGTTTTCCATAAGTAACAATATCACAGTTTAAAGGTAAAAGTAGAAACACAAGCATCAAAATATACATATAGCACCAAAAGTAAAAGTAGTCATGATGCAGCCAATTTCAGAGTAATAATCACTATTTCATAACGATGATTGGATTATGATTATTGATGCATTCATGTACATATTGCAGCTGGCAAAGGTGCAACTAATTTATATACTGCTAATCTGCAAAGTTACTAGTAACTAATGTTGTCAAATAAATGTAGTGGAGTAAAATGTACAATACTGGCTTACAAAATGTAGTAAGTATAAAGTAGCTTTGAGTAGAAATACTCAAGTAAAGTATGGGGTATCTTGTGAAATGGGAATCGATAAAGTCTTACACATATCATAATTCATTTGTTGATTAGATTTGTATCCTGAATCCAAATCTGAAAAGTAACTAGTAACTAAAGCGTTACATTAAATGTAGTCCAGTCCTCCCAAATGTAGTATATGACATAAAATATGGCATATAATTGAAGGTACAAGTACCTCAAAATTGTACAGTACTCGAGTAAATGTTCTTATTTACTTTCCACCACTGGACTGGACAGTAAGACTAGGCGAAACTATCTGTGCTATCATCTTTTGAATGCCTGACCACTGCAGTGGTGAAGGCCTCTAAAAAGCCGATCAGACAGCTGCAGCTTCTTCAGATAGTCCTCAAAGAGACCGAGAGAGTGGGGCATCAGTCCAGTTCTCAGATCCTTATACCAGCTTCCTGTTGGTTTATAAATCAATGAATGGTCTTGGGCCAAAATACATTTCTATGTTATGAACTGTCCAGATCTCTTAGATTATCTGGGACAGATTTGCTGACTGTCCAAAGGGTCAAAACTGAGCAGAGAAGTGTTCAGTTTTCCCACAAAAAACTTTGCTCCATCTCTCAGTTCTTTTAAATTGAGATTTGAAACTTTTCTTTTGCTCTTTATTGAATTAAATTTGGGACTGTGCATCCATATTGTGCATTGTAGGGTTTCTATCACCCTGTTTCTTCTGTTTAACTTTCTCTTATGTTCTCATCTTTCGTGATTTCTGCAATTTTAAAATCCTGTTCATAAGTCTTTTATAATATTGATTTGTGTTTCTCTTATATCTTAATACCTGGTTATGTTTGGTACTTTGAATTGCCTTGTTAAATAAACATATTGTTGTGCGATAATGAAATCTGCATTACCCCACAATTATAATGTAATATTCACAGTGGTCGATTAAACAACATGCACAAGCTTTAAAAGTCTGCTACTTCTCTTTCATCCCATGTGGAAATGATGGAAAATTGTGGCTTCCTGGAATTGTGGGAAATTAGATTTTAATGGTTACTGTAAGCTGATATTTTGCTGAATCATGATCCCTTGGATGCACCAGATTCTAATCTGCATCTACTGTGCGCCTAATCACTTTCATTACATTGCTTTTTTAATTTGGTTAATTTGAACGGGGGTTTGGAAAAATCCCTGCTGGTAACCTCTGAGTCTGGTCTCTCTGGTCTGCTTTCATTAGCCTCAGCTGACTCTGGTTTGGTTCTCGGTTCGGAGACAGTCTATCAAACTAAATCTAATGTGGTTCTAAAAAGTCAATACCGGTCTGAGGATGTTAATCATTTATGAATTTTGAATGAATTATGAATATTTGTTGGTGCTGTTATTTGGCTGTGGAGGATATTGCAATAGAATTTGGCCTGAGAGGCTCAGTCGGGTGTTTTTCTCATCCAGAGTTGCTGTGATGAGTAAACCCTATTCCTCAGTCTGTACTTCTCATATTGATGCTATGAAAGCTCTTCAAAGTGTGACCCCTGGGTTAAACACTATTAGGAAGTCAGAGGTAATAACTGACAGAGGTGGAAAGCGGAATAGAATGTGATATTCAAGGAGACAGAGCACTACTTTACTGATCCACATAGAAATAAAAGTACTGGCATAAAATTCAACCTTTAGTAAAAAAAAGTAGATTATTTACAATGTAGTTAGAGTCTGTGTGACTGATTTAGTTCTTGTAAACACTGCTGGTTAAGTTCTTGCATGAACAACTGCAATTTACAAAACAAGAGAGACGCTATATGTTGCAATTGGCTCTGATGAGAGTGGACACACACGGATATAGTGAAATCAGCAAACACACACTCAACTATTGAAAAACACTTTGAAAAGCACAAGCACTCTGAAAAGCTGCAGAATTACAGCATTCACAAGGGGCCATTGTCATTGTTTCATGCCCATTCATGACATGTTTGCATGTTAAGGATGTCGGAAAAATTAGACTAATACGCTTCCCTGCTGCTTGTGCTCGCTGCTAATTTTATTAGCTCCAACTAATTGCTGTTTGACTTAATTGCACATCTGGTGTTTGAGGGTTGCTGAAGTGTTTTCCCGGTCTCAGACAGGCTCGGAGCCAGTCTCTCTCCCCTCCCTCTCTGCCATTTTGAAATCATTCGAGTCAGATTTTATTATTTAACAGAACAGGTGCTCGGCGCTTTGCAGAGAACAAGAGACGTAAAAACAGACAGATACAATAGACGGAACAAACGCATCACAAATTTCTAGATACAAATGAGCTGCTGTGTGTTTTATGTGTGTGTGCATTTGAAATGTAGCGTGTCTCGACTGTCTCTGTCTGCCAGTGTTTGAACGCAGACGGTGGTCACAAGGCAGATGAGAACTGTTCAAAGCTGACTCATATCAAAGGGCCTCTGGCTCTTTGTAGCACACTGTCTGCAACAGGTGACATTTTAGACTCAAACACCATTTATAACTCTTAACGCTGGCAGTGTGCCGAATGTCCCCTCAGCCCAGCAGGCGTGGAGAGGAGTGACAGAGGGAGGAGATGAAAGTTAGTGTCCTCTCACTTTGTGTTCGACAGTTTGCTGCAGGCCAGCAACACGGGGACGCTTCATCCAGGAGCCAAGGAAAAGTTTTGAAAAGATAAGATGAAATGATGGCAAAACAATTATCATTTCATTTTGCAACTCATCTGAACAAGTGCTACTTTCTATTTGTTTGTAGGAGAGGAATAAAAGAGGGAGCATCAAGGTGAGTTTAATGATGACTGTGTGTGCTGTGGTTGTGAATACGTCCATAAATTTGTGTCGTGCCAATGTCCATTTTTTAAGCATTTGTAATAACATTTGCAGCTTTTACAATTTTAGAATTATTTTACAATAACTTTGATGTACAGTGACTCACAATAAATGATGTATGTGTCCAGTCTTGTCTTTTTGATGTAATAAACATTTCATTCAAAGCATGAACAAGAAAACAGACAGATAAGTTTCTAGTTTATTTTGACCTATCATGCTTTCATTTAATGTATTTTGGTTCTCTTGAGGAAAAAAGTTGTGAGCAATAATTACAGAAGTGAAGTTGCTTATTGAAAAGTATGACCATAAACATTCGAAGAAGAATATTAAGAGGAGAACATCTTTGTCATGACTGGACTCGATTTTCCAAAAAGATAACACATGTCCAGGCAGTAAATGTCATTTGCTGTCGATTATAGTGAATGACATAGTGAATGTTTGTGAATGAAAATCCAGTCTGACCTTCCTCCACCCTTCAGGCCATGGGGGACCCACTGTCAGACTGCAGCCCCCTCATCAGTGCGGCGTCCTTGGGGAAGCTTCGTCTGGTCCGCCTGCTGGTGGAAGGCGGGGCTCAGGTCAACGGGCGCAACCTGAGAGGAGAGACGGCTCTCCTGGCCTCCTGTAAGACCCTGAGAGGGGAGCCTGCCGGGCCCGAGACTGTGAAAGTCCTCAGCTACCTGCTCCAGAACAAGGTCAGTCTGTAGTGAGAAATATTTCCCATTTAAACTGGGAATGCATGTGCTTAAATGTAAGTTTTCACAGAGTTCAAGAGTATATTGATTTAGATGTATTTCTAATGCATAATAAATGTGTGCCTGCAGAGAGGTTTATGGTACTTTAATGCATAGTAAACAGGTTCCTGATGTTTGCAGCTCTGCTTGTGTCCTCCATCCACCTACCAAAGTGTTTCTTTTTGGAGCTACAGAACACAACACAGTGTTCTCTGAGGCAAGATAATTACTGACTATATGGAAGAATGTGCATTAGAGTAACTGTCTCATAAAATTTATTCTCACTCAAGAGCCAGAGCAAATCACATGACATTTAAAAAGGGAAAAGTATTTGCCTAAACTGAGTTCTCTGTCAGAGGGATACAAACTTCTCAAGGTGTCATCTTCCATTAACCGTCCTCCTCTGCACAATCAGGCAGATCCAAACGCACAGGACCGGGCCGGACGCACTGCTCTGATGTATGCCTGCATGGAGCGAGCAGGAGCTCAGGTGGCTTCCACCCTGTTGGCCGCAGGAGCCGACCCCAGCATGGAGGACTACTCCGGAGCCTCGGCCCTGGTGTACGCCATCAACGCACAGCACCAGCCGACACTGAAGGTCAGCCAGGAAAAGGAGGATCCAAGACGGTCTAAATCAATGCATTTGATTTCTGTTCATAATGACGTGTAAAATACCATATGTCTGTGTTAATTGGAGGTAAACAAAGCTGCAAAATGGTTAGTTCAGGTGGAATCAGATCCTTTAAAATACTCCAACTACAAGTCAAAGGTCTGCATTCAAAATTTCACTTGAGTAAAGTATAAATATAAGAATTTATGCATTAATGAGTTAGAAGTGTTTTAATGTTGTATCATGTCAAGGTGAAGCTAATTTTTACAATTGATCTGAAAATCTTAATGTAAAAATTAACTAGTAATTTTAAGTGCAGTACTTGTAGTCGAGTTAAAAGTATAAAGTAACATAAAATGAAGTAAATCAATCTTTCAGCTTTTCAGTGGAAAGTCATAGTTTCTTATAATTCAAAAGCTTTTTCTCTTTTCAGATAAGAAGAAACAGTCCATTTTTTTATAATCTTCATAAGAACGGTTAAAATGCATAGACACTGTATATCACTGCAAAAAAACTTCAGTACCAGCACCATCAGAACCATCGAACCCAATCAGTTCCTCACCTGTACCGTGTACCTCAGGTGTTGATGGATGCCTGCCAGGCCAGGGGTCGTGACATCATCATCATCGCCACAGAGATGGGTGTGAACGGAGGCCCGGTGACCAGGCGTTACCTGAACGTTCCTCCATCTCCTGACACCTCGCCCGTGTCCTGTATGTCCCCGTCTGACATCGTCCTCAAGACGGGCTCACCCAGCTCACTCGAGGGAGAAAACATCTTCAACTTCAGAGGAACGAGTGAGCAAAGCTGATTTGTTTTCAACTGTAGATTAAAGATCATACTGTTGTTTTGCAGTGAACATTACGGCTTCTTGTACAAGTCACATTATTGTGTTGCAGAATGGTCCTTAAATAGCAAGTTAATCGAGGGGCATTTGATTCCTATATCATGTTAATATACTGGGTCTCAACATGAGGTTTGTTTAATGTTACGATGTTGAAATCAGAGGCCTCTGCGTGCAGACGCTGTGCCCCTCCTAAATATAGGAGAGCAGTGTTTAACAAAGGCAAGTCTAGACAGATGAGAACAAATTCCTGCTGGTTGAAATCATTAGCTGAGTGCTCATTCCTGAGGAGACAAGATGAAAATGTGTTTCCAGGGTGAGATGAAGTTAACGTCTAGTGGTGCATTACAATGAACGAAGACACATTTCTTCTGCTACACGGGAACTGACACTTATTTTTATAGAACAAGGATGAAGAAGAGTGTCTTTGAATAAAGTTAAATTAGGGTGAAAGATATGATTATGATCAGACTGAAATTTCTCGACATCTATTGGATGGTTTGTCTTGAAATTTTGTACACGTGTTCCCCAGAGGATAAATCCTTGTGCTTTAAGCACCAAGTTGAACATTAGTGGCTTTGTGTCAGATGTGAAAATGACACTGCCAAATAAACTTAACAGACAAAATTATTTTTATTTTCTGAGTTTCACCATCATCCACAATTTGCTATCATTTTTTTGAAACTGTGAGCAGCGCTTCCATTTCCTCTGTGCATTGCATTGTGGGAGAATAGTGCAAATCAATGGCACTATCTAAAATCAGGGACTTTTATAGTAACAATGACTGTTTTGAGGTAGTTTTCCTGTGTTAATACACTAAACACTGAAGCTGCTTAGAATTCGTATGTAGAATCAAGTCAATTTCATTCATATAACCTAAAATCACAATTTAACCTCAACAGCCTCAATCATCTGACCCTCGAGTTGTATCAAGGAAAGGTCTTTTAATGAGTTAAAAAAATGGAAGAAACCTAATGGACGGGATCCCAGATGTGCAAAATGCAATAGGAGACACACAGTTCTTCGTCATAACTTCCATATGTGTGTAAGTTTCACTCGTTGTCTGTGTCTTATAGCAGGCAAAAGAGGAAGCAGCAGCAGCAGCAGACTTCCCTCCTGTGAGCTGAGTCCACTGACCCGGTGCAGCACTCCACCGCCCAGACAGAGACTGTTATCTGAACCCTGGCTGGCCATTCACAACCTGACCTGTCTGAACCGGGCTCACGAGGAGGACCCGAGCCTGCAGGAGGATTCGAGGAGCGAGAGGGGAGGGAGGGAGGACGAGGGAGCGGAGGAGGGTGAGGAGACGTGTTTCCATCGGTCCAGGATGGAGGAGAGGACGGAGAGGGTGGTTCAAAGGAGGGATAACAGATGTGGAGGAGAGAATTACAACAGCTGCCAAGGGTTTTTTTTCCCCAAGGTTTCTCAGTCGGTGCTCTCCCTCAATGAGATGTGCTCGACCTCGAGAAGACTGGTCCCCAACAGGTGTGTGACGCCTGGAGGTTCAGACAAAGTGACCCCAAAAGGCGACGAGCTTCCTTCCTGTCTGTCTCCTCACTCCCACCTCCGCAGGAACACCCTCCCCTCGGTCACTGTGGTTCCTCCTCTGCTTCACCTCCCTCCCTTAGTCGACCAATCAGACTCCCACCTCCAGGTTCCACCTTTAAAAAGCAGGAGCATGGTGTTCCTGCCTCACCCGCCCAGCTCCTCTCCGCCCTCTTCTTCATCCAGAACATCCGTGAGACCGGCGTGGCTCCCTCCGCTGCTGCTCGCCTCCTCCGTCACCTCCTTGGTCGCTCCTCCTGCCTCCTGCTGCGGCGAGAGGCAGGAGGTCACCGCGTCGCCACTCGGTGCAGCTCGAGCAGATCGGAGGACGAGGAACCATTTAGGCCTGTGAGACTGAACTCCTTCATCCCACTATGATGTCGCTCTCTGACACCAGAAACCATGATGTTGGAGCCTGAATATGAGGCTGGAGGGGAGCTCCAGTTGAATTCTCATTCAATTACTACAAACTGGACAGTTTAAAAGCACAAAGCCTCACAACTTTAGCTGTGTAGCTCATTTTAAAGATCCCAATATCACTACGATACTACGTTACTTGTTTTGTAACAGGAGCAAAACGAACCAGTAAAATATAAAGAATAAAAAGAGAGGGAAAGGTTTGTGCCTCTGTATATTTGGTTCAGTATTAATGAGAACACATTTTGATAGTAATCTCTGAGGATTTTGAGAAGTTTCCAATATCTTTAGTTTTGGCCTGTTTCCAACATGATCTCTAAACTTGTAATGGGCATTTTATTTATTTTCTAACATTTACCAAATGAAACAAATGAACAGTTAGTTGCTTCCCTAATGAAGACTGTAACCAAAAGGACTCAATGAAGAAGGCATTTTATTCTATTTTGTTACGTCACACAATTTTCATATCCCAATGAGCTGAGAGCTAGTTCAATCAAATGTTGAAATCACACTAGAGTTTTTAGGGGTTTGAAAACTCAAGTTATGTCAAGAAAAGGCAAATATTTGAGAATATCTGAAAAATAAATATAACGTTTTTTGTTGTGAAAGTGCTTCAAACTCTTGCTAATCATTTTTCCAAGCCTAAGATCTCCAGGGAGGAACCACCATCCATTTTACCATCCTCCTCACAGGACATGAGTGAAGCCACAGACTGTGTAAATCCAGTGAAAGAAGTCCATGTTCATGGCAAAAGGAGTGAAGTCATTTTATTTGTTTTTAATATGTATCTACAACAAGGGGGACACAGGCAAAAACGACTGACAACTTGATGAAAATTAAAACAAAACCAAAAAAAAAAAAAATTACATTTATCATCAATGCAGTTTTCCCACCTTTTTTTCCAATAAGCAACATTTTTTTGTCTAAAGAAACTTTACAATATAAAGAAACATACGAAGAAGGAACCTCTTATTTTACTACACGAGACATTTAGGATCTGAAACTACCCTAACATGAGATACAAAGCAACTCCCCAAGGACAGACTGCCTCATATTCAATACTGCTTTGTCATCAAGAGGAAAAATGAGGAACTGAACAGAAAAAAATCTTTACTCCCCTCAAAAAAAAATTTCCTCTCTTAACCCTCCCTGCCCCTGAATGTTACAGTATTATACATCAGCACAATAGAAATACAGAAATGATCAACGTTGTGACGGCTTTACTTACAGGACAGAAAGATAGAGAGAAGTTCGACTGCATTTTATACAACAGTATTTCAAAGTACAGGGGAGGAAACGCCTGTTCCCGCACTCTCTCTCTACCTCTTCTCAGCAATTAAGAACAAATCTGTCCATTATTTTTTCCTCTTTACTTTCCCGCCCCATTTTAAATAGATTAAAAAAAAATCCTTCATAGTAAAGTCTGTTCTCTGGTCCCTGGTGTGTTTGGATTGAGAGACGGTGTCCTGTGTGCCCTGCTTTCGGTTTTGTGTCAAGAGGGTGGAAGCTGAAATGTGTTGGAGGCCGAAGTTTTATCATGAAAAACTGGCCTCTTTTCGCTCTGGTCTTGTAAATTCCCCTGTCGAAAACGGTGAAAAATATAACACCTCGCTCAAGATTTTCCTAGAACAGTGGCAGAGGAGGGAGGTTTCTGGACAATAATCATGTTTAAAATTTCTCAGGGAAATGTGTGTGACAGTGAGTTTAGCTAAAAGGCGTTCAAACACACTTTCCCCTCCCTCGCCCTCTCAGACCCCCTGACGCTACAGCTCTGATGCACAGTAAAGCCCCACGTTAGTCTGTGATGAGAAGAAATAGCATAATAGACTATAGCAGCTCCAGTTTCTGTTTCTCATCATTCATATCATTTCTGAGTAAAAGACACACCATCTGAACAAATACACACAGTTGCCCGAATCAGCACGTTTCTGATCAACTGTTGTTGTGATTTGAAAATATCAAAACATGTCAATGATATCAAAATGCATTTTACAGTATTTACAAAAAATTTAAAATCAAGAAGATGGAGAGAGTTGTACAAAAAAAAAAAAAAAAATCAGAGAGGGGTGTGTGTGTGTGTGTGACTGTGTGTCAATGCTGGCCCGCTGGAAAGGTGAGAAAAGGGGGGAAAAGGACGGAGGTCTTTTTCTTCCAGATGAGCAAAGGGAGGGAGGCCACTCGTTACAGTCAACAGAGCAACGCTTTGCCGCTTCCTGACCTGCTTTGCTCCCACATAAAAACATCAGGGAGCTACAAGTCCTTTCACCAGAAGCGACTGTATAGAGGGAGCACTGCGTGGAAACAAAAAGTGTCTGCAAGCTAAGCTGGCTGGTGCGTGAAAGCAAATTTCCATAAAGCACAGGCATACATCACAGTGTGTCGAGGACTCGTCGGCGAACAAAAACAACCCGAGTGTTCACGGCAGGTCAGCGGAGACGATAACGCAGCCTACGTACGTGTTGAGTGAACAGTAACCTAAGTGGGCAGCAGTAGTGGAAGCAGCATGAGAGGGGTCAAAATGGACACTGAAAGCACCTTTAGGGCTCGGATGGAGGGGAGACGCTGCTGACTGGATCTTCATATTTACACAGTTGCTACTAGTTCTGCAGTTAACAAAAAGAAAAAAACAGGGATAAACACTTTTTAAAAAAGTAACAATGATTCATAAGACAAATTTAAAGTACATAAATAAATAGAGCTGTGCATTTCACTGCATGGAAGCTACAAAAAAAACAAAAAACAAACAGGAGCCGCTTCTTCTTCTGGTTTCGATTACTGAGCAAGAAGTTCAAAATGCAGACATTTGCTAAAACTGAGAAAGATTTAAAAATAAAAAAAATAGGGCCAATCAGTACCGTGATGGATAAATTCTTACCTGCAGGGGGCAGTGTGCTCACATGGAGCCACAATGTTACACAGCAAATAATTTCTGATTTGTGTGCACATACGCTGTTCTTCATCATAATAATGTGCCCTTAGAAACAACAGAAATTAGAACCTAATCTTAAAATGATCATAACAATATCATTAATAACAATAATACAATAATAAAAATAGCAACGATACAATACATACACAAAAAAAAATGAAAAAAAAAGTTCACTGATCATCACAACACCTCTGTTAAAAATGTACACACAGAGAGAACAATGTGGGGGGAGGAGGAGAGGGAGGGGTCGTTTCATCCGACCCTCAACTGAATCCATCAAGAGGAACAACAACAAAAAAAATGACAATAAAAATTGTTTAAAAAGTCCAAAGTTGTGGTTGAGAAGCTTCCAGGCAGCTGCTAAAAGACCCAACATGTGTCCTCTGGAGGGGGGGGGCTGTGTTATCCAGTCTCCTCTCCCTCTTTCTCTCTATTTGTCCTCCTTCCCTTGCTCATTGTCTAGAACCTGACAGGAAGCCAGGGAGGCCGGGGCCGGAGTCAGAGAGGAGGCTCTTCCTGTTGCTCTGTGACTGCTTCCTATTCAGACCGGCGGCCATCTTGCATGCTCCAGGAGGGCCCGTCTTAATTAGAGTCCCAGCATGCTCAAGGGCTGTCCCAGAGGGCTGTGTGGCCATTGAATTCCCGAGTGAGAAGAGAAAAGGGGGGTGGTGGATCCCGTATGGGGGTGGGGTGAGGAGCAGAGGGTGTGTGTGAGGAGGGGAGGTGGTCCAATCCGAGGTGAAGTAAGGATTGAATTGAAGGAAGAAAAAAAAAATCAGGTGCAGGGGTACAAAAATAGGGAGGAAAAAATAAACAAAAATACAAAAAAAAGGAAAAAATAAAATCACACACTCATCGTCATGTTGGGTGAATACTGAAAAGAGAGAGAGGGAAGAGGGGGGAGGAGGGCACAGATGAGTGGATATGTCACTGACAACATGTAAACACCAGAGGGCACTCAAACCCAGCCCTGCAAAGCTAGAGGAAGCACAGACTTCAGGATCCAGTCTAATAGGCCTGACTCAAGTCATCAATACAGCAATCACTCAGTCACATTTCTGATGAGCAGGCGTTGAAGCTCAATAGTTTTTGTGATACAGGTAGAACTTTTATTTATATAAAACCAGATATTTACATTTAAATCCTAAATTTAGACTTATAATTAAGCAAAGAGCTTGTACATCTGCTTGTATTTAGTTTACATTCAAAAAACTTTTCCAAACATACAAGAATTTTCCTCAGAACAAGAAATGGAAAGCATCACTTGTTATTAGCATCAAAATGTACTAATACTGGCTCTGATTCTGAAATATTTCTAATGATTCCCAGACCTAGTGCTGATTGGTTGAATCAGGGTATTAGGGCTCTACGTCTGCACCCGGTGGCTTTGCAGGCCGAGGTTCAGAGACCGTCACAATCTTACACAATGCAAGGAACAGTACCCCCGCCCTCCCTCCACCTGTTGGGGACCAAACAGAAAACTAAACTAATATTGTCACTTAAGCAACTACAACTAAACCCCCCCAATTTCCCTTGTATTCGTCCTTAGAAACAACAAATAAATTAGATTACGCAGTTTAATCTATCATCCAATCAGATACAGAGGGTATACAATGAATTTCTAAGTGATTAGTAAGCGGCTACAATGCAAGCAGAACATCAGACATTCTTTACAGCCCGGTTTTTATTATTATATTTTATAATAAACAAACTGTTGTTTGTTTCAGGAACAATGTAGCATGTTTGCATTTTAAATTCATAGTGCTGTGTCGCTGTTATTTAAGTAAGAAGGTCTTAACAGGTCTGCATAGTTTCTTGTAACAGACACCTGACCTGTAATTTGTGTTGAATAAGGTTGAAATGCTATTCTGTTCATTTGGGACTGGTTGGGTCCAGCTGTGTTGCCAGTTTGAGTGGAGTTGCTATCAGCTCTGATTATGTGATGTGATCTTCACAGTAATAATAATAAATACTTTTTTGTCACAAGTGTCATTTGAAAAGTACCACTACCACCTCTCTGCTCAAATAATGTGCCAGACAAACCAACACAGGTAAAAAAATAAAATAATTTAAAAAAAAAAGGGACGCAAACTTTACCAAAACTTTATCATATTCTGAGATCAATATTAAAAAATCATGTGAAAACCTCTGCTTGCATTCTTCCACTGGTTTATGTCAGGACATCAGGATAACTGTTAAGGGTCATGAGATGTAATTCACTGGCTCTACTTACACTTTCGCTTTGGAATGGGTTCAAGAAGTTACCGCCCATTTCGCCGTCATCTCTCGGCGTTCCAGGAGGGTTGTTCATGCCCCCCATGTTATTAGGGGAGCTCTGGAGGAAGAGAGGGCAAAGGAAACTGATGAGACAGGCTTCTTATAAACAGCATCATTAAAGGAAAGTAAAGATTCTGAATAAATGTTTTTATTTACAAGAGCACTCAGCAAACAAGGAGTTTATTGAAAAATTGGATTTTTACTCACCTTTGGCAACCCATCCATATCCCCAGACCCTGAGGAAGGAAAGAAATAGTTCAGTCGTGTTTTAAGGGAAACTTAATCCAGAATAAAGCACTGTAGCTGTAGCACTTTAGCTGAAGATGAATTAGCTGATTTTTCAGCCACACTGTGTTTAAACCCACCTAGTGAGCCGTTCATGTGGTGTGGCTCCATGGCTCCCATTGCTCCCATTGGCCCGTCAGGCCCAGGTCCCATAGGGAACTGGCAAAAACGACAAAGCATTTTAAACGACTGCAACATTATTTTTCATGTCTGACCTGTCTGTGGTCTTTTCAGCTCAGGGGTGAAGCAGCAGAGGTTATTTAATTTATTCATCCTGGTTCAAGTCCAGTCGATTCTTATTGAGCTCAGTGTGGCGGCATCGTGTTTCTCTAGTGCTGGATTGTACTGGTGCCCAGTGATGTGGTTATAAACCCCATTTGAGCTGGATTCATTTTTGTGGGCAAGGTCGTGTTATTTTAATGATTACAAAACACATCCATAATTTTAACCCAGAATCAATCTGCACTGTCAGAAACTGTTACAAGCCTGGAAAGTTAAATCTTTAAAATAACATTACATAGATTTTTAAACTTAAAATCTTGTGCCAGACTCACATTGGGTCTGTTGCCTCCCGGTCCAATAGGGTTCATCATTGTATAGATGTTTTCACTGGAGTTAGTCGAATCTAAGGAAAAACACAAACTTTAGTTAAATGATATTAGAAAGAATCACTAAGAACACAGATTTTCTCAAACGATAAATTAAATATTGTAATAAAAATAGACATGAATAATGAGTCAAACTAATAGTGCTTGGTTGGTGAAGGGAAACATTCATGCTTGATTAGTGAGGAGAGATGGGAGAGATGTCTATTTGACACAAGTGTTAGTGCCGGGGACATAGTTAGGTGACGCACCACCTGGGCTGGGCATGATGGGAGTTCCTGGTGGACCTCCTCCTCCTGGTGGACCCTGGGGAACAATCAACGATAGAGGTTAAAGGAGGACACTCAGAACATGAAGCACAATAAAAAAAAAAATCCATGAGAGCTGCTCTGGTTCTGATTTTAACTCACCACGTAGTTCCCTGGAGATGAGGAGGAGTAGGCTATCTGCAGGGGGGAAGAGGAAACAGGTCATCAGGTCTGATGGTCAGTGGATACTGAATGTGATTTACACAGGATGGACAAAATAAGAGGAACACTTTGCAAGCCAATAAAATCCGTAAATAGCTTAGAACTGTTCAGACTTTAGCAGGAAGTGTTGTTTCAAGTCTGTAGTAAGTTTTCAGGCCACATTTTGTACTGAATATCCCTTTAAATGTCCTTCAGGGAAACTGATCAGTGATCACCAGAATCCCTCAATATATCAGATGGACTCTCATCTTGATATTTGTGTAACAACATAACAAATCAGTTTCCAACATGCCATGTGTAAAGTGTCAAGGGTTTCTGACTCACAGAGTTAGCATTAGGTCCTGGCCAAGGCCCTCTTCCTCCGGGACCCCTGAGAAAAAAAAAGAAGAAAGAAAGAAGGAAGAGAGAAAAATGACAACAGGAAAAGATTAAAATGGTGTGAAAAGAAAGAATATATATATATATATATAGCAAAAGCAGAAATGAACCTCATAAATTTCACCAGATTTATGAGATGTTTTAAACTTACATGTTCATTCCTGGCATTGGGCCGCCCATGGAGTTGGGAGGAGGCCTCATACCTCCATAATTCTGTGAGACAAATCGTTAAAAACATTGTAAGAGCAATCAAAGAGACATTGATTGTCAACAATACATTTCTTGATAATGGTGTTTCCAATTCTTCAAACTGTTTTGGGTTTCGCATCTGTGCCTCATTTCCAAGTATCACACATACATCACTAGACTGAGACAGCTGAGAGCAACTGTGACATCCTCAAACAACAAACAATTCTGAGCTGTTCTGTGACAATACTGAAGAAATGACAATTGAAGAGATAATACAATCATAGCATGTGCATGAGCAATGAAGCTCAATGTGATAACAATTTAGTTACTTTAAAGAAACATATACATTACAATTACCAGGTGTATAAATATACTCATGATATAATTATGATATAGATAAAACTCTAAGCAGTAATAGTGTTTTATCTAAATGACATTTTATAATAAATTATAGTGTGTGTGTGTGGTTTCACTTTGGTCATACCTGTGGGCCCATGGCCATTCCTCGAGGAGGGTTCATTCTCATTGGTCCACCCATGTTAGGATGTCCTGTAAGAACAGACCCACAGAGTCACACGCTACACGTAACACACCAGTGCTCATGTAAATCCACATATGGCTCATCTCTTAAAGTCAGGAATTAAGACCTGCCACAGACAACGCCTCATCCTAATCTCATTAGTTGGAACCCTCTGGGCCCCTGAAGCTGTAATCTGCAGCTGAAATCACCATGGACCTCTTCCTGAGCCAGACAGGACACAAGCACTAACCACTGAAACGAAAACTTTTCTTTTTGTCTTATTATGCACTATTATGCTTTTTTTTTTTATTCACAAACACAAACTTGGAAGGCAACCTCTTGGCCTCTGGCAACCTGTGATGTCTCAATTTAGGGTTTTTGCACAGTTCATCAAGTTACATTTCCTGACTTATTAAGACATTGTTAATATCACACAGAACACAATTTAATACCGTTTGACAGTCAAACTGGCAAAACTTTGAAAAGGATCAAAATCAAAAAACAGAATTATAAGATTACATAATATTCCATATTAATATTTAAATAAGTGAATGAATCTGTTGAGTTTAATACCTTCTAAGGCCTTTTTTGAGGAAAGTGTTTTTTTTCTGAAATCTTATAGACTAAAACTGTTTACTTGAAAAACTAAGTTGACAGAATTTCAAAATTTCGACTATGAGAGCCTTCCCAGTCTTACCTTGCGGTCTTGTCGGGTCCAAACTGTTTGGCAGGAGAGGCTGAGATCCAGGGATTCCTCCTGGAGGCTGAGAAGAGACCAGACATGGAGACTGTCAAACTCATTATTGTCAACACAGACACTCTTGGCCAAAGCTACCAAAAAGGTGAGAGGAAAAAAAGGCCAAAAAAAAAAAAAAAAAAAGCTCAAGTACCTGATTTGGCATTCGGAGTGAGGGGCGTGGTCCACCTGGATACCGTGGTGACATGAAAGGCTGAGGAGCAGAAATGGAGAGGAAGAAAGAGGGGAAATGTGGAGGGAAAGAGGGAAAGGGGGAAAACGACATTTTCATTATTGATAGATCCAAGAGCACTCGAACAGAGGAAGCACTGAGGACACACGGATGGACACAGTGTGGCTGGAAAATGGAGGATGACACTGAAAAATGGCAAATTTATCAACACGTCAGCCTGGAAACATAAAAAACACACTTAGTCCAGAGTCTGTTTTATGAATTTTAACAATGCCTGCTTATACGCACACTCAAAGCATGGATCTGTGTGTGTGAAGACAGCGCTCACACAGCTTCCCTGCACACCCTGCCTGCTCTCACTGTGGTGTAAGCTGATTCGGCCTGTGGTCTGCCTGGCGTTGTTAGAGACACCTCAGGCCAACAACACCGTCCAAAACCTTAGAGGAAGCATGTCCACACTCTCTCGCACACAAGACGGAAACCAGAAACCACAAGAATGAAGAGCCGGGCTGCCGCAGTTAATGGGCAAAGGCTAGCTTTACCTCCACAGTGTCATCTGTAGCTACTGTTCTGGAGAAGTGTTCAAACACACGCTGCCTGAGAATGAAAAGTTTAGTAAGGCAGAATACACTGAATGAACTCTTATCTTATTGGTAGCTCAAAACTCTGAATGTCCTATATGCATGTAAAGTGGGTGTACGTATGTGTTTTGTACGTATATGTGACGTGTCCATAGTGCCTGTCCTCTGTTTTATTTATAAGGGGCAAGAACAAGTAAGAAGAGTGGAGGGGAGTGTGCGTTTGTGTGTGTGTGCATTAAGAGTGTAGGAGCAGATAAGTGTGCAACCCCCCACAAGCTGCTCCGGGGGTGGGGCAAGAAGTGAATTATTCATCCCACACGGGGACAGCCGACTATGGGTCTCGGCGAGGAGCGCTCCCTGCTGCATCTGGATTGTCGGCTCTCATAAAAAGGAGTTGGCAACCGGGGGAAGGCTGACATCTACGAGGAGTTAGCCGGAGCAAAACTAGAGCTAACGGGGGCTCGAGGGTGAGAGGAGGAGAAGAAAGTGTGCGAGCGGTGAATGGAAAGAAAAAAGAGCTTGTGTGTGGGTGAGGGGGAGGAGTGGGAGGTGGGGGGGTTCAGAGGGAATGAAAGAGAGAGAGGGGTGTTTGAGAGAAAGTGTTTGCGTCTTACCTGGCCGTGGGGTCCCATCATGGGGTTGCTGGGGTTGTGTGGGGGGGGCTGTGCGTGGGGGGACTGCTGAGAGCCGGGTGGTCCCTTTAAGAAAGAAGAGCGATATCAGAGAGGGGAGGGGCCAAAAATGGGGGTTTACACCTGGAGGAATGAGCCGGATCAAAATCATCAGAAAGGGGAGGACGAGAAAAGGGGGTGAGTCAGCCGGGAGTCTTTAGGTTGAGGAGGAAGAAGAGGAGCAAGGAGATGATGGATAAAGCTGGATATTTTGGGCAAACTTTTTTAAACCTATAGCTAGATGATGTAGTTCTCAAAAAGACAGAAAGAAAAGCCAAAATTCATCAGAAAAACAAGCAAACAGAATTAAGCAATTATTTTGTTGGATGGTCCCAACATGTGTGGCTACACTGACAGAGATGATCTTTGGGACCCCTGAGGTCAGGAGACTAACATGTAGTTTTCCTATCCACCACATGGGGGCAGTGTTGCCAAAGGCTCGCCGCACTACAACAGGCACTAGTGGCAACTTCTAACCACAAAGGTGATACAGACAAAAAGAAGTTAAAGTTGGGGAGTCTTTCCTGCTTATTGTTTGCCTGCTTCAGTACGACAAAGTATCTCTGTCCGCAATGAAAGCGACCCCCCCAGCTTCTCCGACACACCGCTGTGTTATTGCTGACATTTCACCCCGAGACAAGGGGTTAACGACCCCTAATAAATAACTCATTATGCAACAGTGTCTTTCTCCTTGTACCCCTCCTCAGCATTGGGACGTGGATTGCCTCGGTGAGTTAGTAGTGAGGGTATATATAAACCTACAGCTTGCCAGAGTTTGCATGTATCGAGTTCTGAAGGTGAAACTTCATACAGGTTTGCCCGTTTGTCTCAAAAGGCATCAATAAAAAACACATGTGAGGTACAAACTAATGCACAACAGTCCAGTTATCTATGTCTCACAAATGCACAGGCACTACAATATGAGCTGGCCATTGAACATCTTGTAATGACGTGTGTCCATCACACTGAGAACAGAAAACTTAATTACCACAAACTGGAATCAAATCTCTGGTCTACAGCTGCAACTAATAATTATTTTTATTATTGATTCATCTGCTGATCATTTTCTCAATTAAAATCGATTTATGGTTAGGTCTATAAAACATCAGAAAATAAAAAAAAAAAAAGAAGAAAAAAAACGTCCATCAAACTTCCTTGAGCCCGAGGTGACGTCATCAAATGACTCATTTTGTCCAAAGACATTCAGTTTACTATAGAAAGCAGCAAATACTCATATCTGCGGAGTTGAAACCATCAAATATTTTGCATTGCAGGAAATTTAACTTGTACAATTAATCAATTATCAAAATGATGGCAGATTAGTTTTCTGTAGATCAATTTATAGATTAAATCAGCTAATCGTTGCAGCTCTAATCTGGTCTGATTTGTAATAATGATGAAGCCACAGCACCGATGCACCAACCTTTTCTCTCCTGATAACTATTCAGAACCCTCAGCTCAGGACTTTATCGGGATTATTTTTTTATGTAAGGTAACATAATGACAGGGATTGCTGTGGGGCTAAACATAGAGTCATCTTAATTAATGTAACTGAAGATGGAAAAACTTTACGACAGAATAGACACAAACAGTTTTAAATGTCGATCAATCATGTCTGACTGATACCTGATTCACTTAATAAGGTCAATATCTGCCCCAATACTGCCTCAGTGAATTGGAGCATCCTAAATTTGTAACCTTGGTTAGAGCTGAAAGAGTTACTCAATTAATTGATGAGCTGATGGACAGAAAATGAATCGCCAACTGTTTTAATAACCAATTTAATTTTGGTTTTTTGTTGTTTGCTGCGTCCGGCTTCATGGGCTTTATGGGCTATGTGATAGTAAATTGAATTTTGGATTTTGAACTGTTGGTTGGACAAAAGATGATATTTGAAGAAATCACTTTGGGTTCTGTGAAACAGTCATCAGAGTTATTTTCTGACATTAGCAGATTCATTGATAATGGAAATAATCATTGCAGTTGCAGGTCTATTCTTTTTTACTTAATCTCTGATTAGTTAGTTCTTGATTTAAATTAAAGTTTCACCAATTTTAGACCTCTCAGTTCAGACAAAGTTGTTGCACATTTGAACATGTGGCGTTGTTTTGCATAACATGTTTATATCTCTCAAAATAGAGTATCAGGAAAGATACTGTTTCGGTATCAGATCTGATAGTCATCAGCACTAGTACTGAAAAGATTTCAAATGACTAACTACGAGCATGAACCTTATTTGCAGCAAACAATCAAATCTTTCCCGTTACAATAAGGTCCCTTGAACGCAACATAGACACAAGCACACATGCACACACACACACACACACACACACACACAAACCCTCGCCCAATCTCACTCCCCCACCAATGTTATAAATAGCACTTCCATGCGTCTCTCCTCACCCTCTCTCCCCCCACCCTTCCCCTTGCTTATTCACAGTCGTACTCTTGCTAATCCCCCCCCACTCCCCACTTCCCCACCCTCTCAAGCCTCGTTCTCAGCAAGCAAACAATGGAGTGGTAGGTAGCCACAGAAACAAACACTGGGCCACAATCCTGGTGGCACTGATCTTTCACATTCCCCTCTCTCCTTCCCCTCACCCCTCTTCATCTCCCTCCATCCTCCCCTCTCTCTATCCAACATGTCACTTGCTTTTTCTCTCCTACTCCTCTCCACCACCTTATCGTGCCTCCTGCCAAATGCCAGTGCTGTCCATCACACCACCGCTTCACGGAGGATGTGTGTGTTTGTTTGTGAATGTGTGCACGTATGGCCTGCGTGTGTTTGTATATGTATCTGTATGTGCAGTTTTTTGTGTGTCTCGTTCTCTTCACTCTTCAGACAGCCATCTCCCACACTAAAACCTTTCCCTTCATAGAGCCGGGACAGGTCAGAGACAGACGGGGATGGAGATGGAAGAGTGGGGAGAGGATGAATACGGGATGGTTGAATCACGAATCGGTCCAACAGCAGCCCAGAGAGAGCGAGCCACAGATGAATGAGCATCAGAGGCTGTGGTGGGTGTAAAATATCAAGAGTGGGATAAACGAATGTTTGGAAAAATGTGGGAAAGGAAAAATAAGTCAGAGAGTTGGAATTATGGTGTTTTTTGATCAAAGTCGATTAGTGATTTTAAGGGTGAAGGATTTAATTGCTACACTTAGAGTGATATTGGATATTGGATTTTGGGGAAGATATCAATGCTCACATACATAAATATTTAACATAAACAGTTTGTGATAATGATATGTGTAACTGTAAAGGCTTTTTTAAAATAAGGAATAACAATTCTATACCAGTGCAACTTCAAATTTGGTGATTCTGAATTTTTCAGATAAACTGTAGGTTTATTTTCTTAAATTCTTCTTCTTAAGGGTTACGGGGCATCGTCACAAAGCTCTGTTTTATGAGAAGCTGACGTTTTGGAAACACGTGGTTTTCACAGGGCAGTGTCAAAAGGATAATGATAATATATGAAAACCATACATTTTGTCTTGACATCCATAACTAGAAATATAAATCTAAACACAAAAAAAACTTTTGAACTGAATCATGATTCAAATATTCATAAATGTGCTGCAAATTTAACATTTATTACTACAGTTTCTGCCACTGTGATGACATAAAAGCCCATACTGATACATCTTTAATATCAGTCAATAATATCTGCTGATATCGGTCTGTTGATATATTTCTTCATCAGCTTTTTAATGAAAGAGCTGTTTTTTACAGAAAAACAGATTGCTCAGATTTTGGTGGTTAACGGGCAATTTCTAAATGCCTCAGTCTTCTTTAAAACTCCCTTTAAAACATGACTGAATTAAAGAAACATACTGTATTTTGAGATACAAGGCAGCACCTCCTGGTGCAGGATATGGAATTCAATTAATATGCAAATATTTCCTAAAATTTGATGATGTATTTTTGAAGAATCAGAGATGAATGCGTGTTAGAGACGGAGATAAAGGAACCAAAAGAGGAGTGTTTTTGCAGGTGATGGTGAGATGGAGGAGTGAACAGGACAGTGGCAGAGGGTGTAAGTCATACCTGGAAGAAGCCTGGGGGCATGGGACCACCTGGCATGGCGTCGTTCGGGGGCATGTTGCCCATCACTGGGCTGGGCGCTGCCGCTGCGCTCTGAAACACAAAAACACTGTGATTAAATGTGGTGTTAAAGTGTCAGTGTGCATGTGTGTCTCTGACTGCTCTACAGTAATATTTATGTACATGATGCACTGGCTGCCAAATTACTAAAGGGGGCAGTGTCTGCACCTGCAATCATAGTAAACTCTTGCCCCCCCCAAAAAAATGTGATTCTTATGCTCTATAAAAGTCAGGTCTCAGGGAGACACATTCATGAAAAGCTGTAAAGCAGACTGCAGCAGTCCTGTGATCTCTGCCATTAGACAAACAACTGTGTGTTAACTGTTCTTTACTGACCAATACGAGCTGTTACTATCAAGTCAAAACATATTTAACTACAATGCATGCAATGACTCCAATGATTAACTTTTAGTATTTATTATGATTCCTCTCATATACAAACCACAGTTCTACATTCTGTTTGATTTTTTGCTTCTCTAAAGAACAGCAGAACTGTAACCTGCCAGATATCATGTTTTCACAATACTTCCATACAGATATGGTCTTCTTGTCTGCAAATCAATATGACAGTGGCATCCTTGCATAAACTGTGGGCATATGGTAATGTATAAAAAAATCTTCAGTCCGCAAACACCACATACACTGGAATTTCCAGTTCCTAAGGTCCAGTTTAGTACATTGCAATAAAAACAACAGACATTTTAGTAACTTTTTAAAACTATGAAGTGCATTTTTTCTTCAGTCACTATATGGTCATTTTGGAAGTTTACTATCATTCAGTGAAATAACATTTTTCACTGTCATGTTTAATATGGTTTGGAAGTTTGTAAAGTTTAATGTATTGTATTTAGGCTTCACTTTGGATTATTTTCGTATTTATGAATTGCTGAGCTCAGTTTTAACATTCTTTTTTTATTTTTGTTAGTTTGAGGTATTTTTTTTTTTTTAAAAGGTATGTTGTCATGATATATTGTATATTGAACACTCAAACTCATGCGCCTGTGCTACTGCAAACAAGCAACAAGAAGGAGTCATGACAGAGTAGAAGAAACGGTCTAAACTGCGGCATGATTATTTTCTATACATAATTTATTCATATCTTTATATCTAAAGACTCATTACCACGATTCTAAACATAATCAAATGATTTACACTACTTAAAATATAGTAACAAGTCATCAGCAAATAAGTTGAGCTTGTAGTGTCTTTTACCTATTATGTGGTATGAAATGCTGTTTTAAGAGAATGGAATGTAAAAGATAATTGAAAGCAAAAAACAATCATCTCTTTAAACGTCTGACAGTAAGAAAGCCTGTTCGGAGCTGATGCTTCTTTTCTGCACTTCTGCTTAACTATAACTAAACAATTACTAAATTGCAACCCTATCTTAGTAAAAAAAAAGTTTATGATTTGAAAACTACACATGTGCAAATTTTAAAATTAAGGAGTAGTAGATGATGGTTGAAATAGGGATGTTCAGAGCCAATCCTAAGAATCAGTATCAAGGCTGATCCATGCCTATTTTCATTGATTAGTATCAGGAGATTGTTATCCAGCACAGACTGTCACTTTCAGTGGTTTAAAAGACAAACGCTACATTGGTAGATACATAATATTAAAGGACTCCGATTAAAATCAGGCCAAAAAACTGCAGTTTAGGCCAAAACTTCTGTAGTTTGAAAGACTTCAAACTACAGATGTCCCCAAGGAGAACAAGATGTTTGAAAGCAAAAAACAACACTTAAAATTGATGAAAACTGTGTAACCATTACACACACATCTAACAACAACACTACTGTTTCCTATCTCCTTTACGTCAGTCAAACAATGTGGAAGAATAAAAGTAGAATCTAGGATAGAAGAGAGGGGGTGAATGATTCAGCCCGGGAGTTAAATATGATATAACTGTATTCTTGTCGACACACATAGATGGAGACGTGTGTTCAGAGTGCTTACATAAGCACGCCGGAACAAACACACACATGCACGCAAACACATGACCGTGCAAACATAGACACACACACACACACACACACACACACACACACACACACACACACAAAGAGTTGCATCACAGGCTCATAAAGTGCAGCCCTTCAGTAGAGAGAGGCAGACAGGAGGGAACCGCAGGCTACAGGACCAGAACAGGGAGGGGGTTTAAGACCCAGGGGAGGGAGTCACTCTCACACACACACAGACACCTACCGTTCCACCAGCGCACACACACACACACACACACACACACACACACACACACACACACACACCTAAGGAACACACTGCATCCATGTGACACATACTGTGTGCTTGGACAACAACGCATATTACCAATTACATGCATGTACACAAATACACTCGCTGCCCTTCTTCTCCTGACTATCAGAAAGCAACACACATAATAACTGAAATATCACACACACACACACACACACACACACACACACCTCCCCCCATCTTTATGCTAATTCTGCTAGTGAACATGAGCAGGCCACTGAGTCCCTGGGGAAGAAGCAGGGTCGGCTGCCTCTTTCTCTCCTCCTCCATCCTCCCTCCCTCCCCATCCATCTCCCTCACTTCTCTTCTTCTGCACACTTTTCTCTCCATCCTGTCTCCTCTCCGTGACCCCCTTCACTTATTTTCCCAGCATTGGCGCACACACATCTGCAAACAGACACACACCTTTCCCTGTGCCCCAACCCCTATACTATTCCTCCCCATCACAACCTCTCCTCCCCTCAGCGCCCCCCCAGTAGGGTGTCAGCAGCTTGCAGAGGCTGTTGCTATGGAGACAGGTCCTATCTGCACTCTGTCCCCCTGGCATCCCCCGCTCCAGGAGCGCAGAGAGAGGGAAGAAGAAGAAGATGCAGGAGAGAGAGAGAGAGCGAGACAGACGAGAGAGAGGGAGTTAGAAAAAAAGATGAAGGGGAGAAAAAAAAAAAGAAAAAAATGTTAAAAAGGAGAGAAATTTGTGTTCACAATCAATCACATGGTTGCGTCATTGTTATTGACTATTAATGATCTGCTTGTGCATTACTACAATTTGCTGATTGGAAGTGAATACAAACTGAAAGCAGACAGAGAGAGCACACTGTTGCCACCAGCAAAGGTAGATTTAGTATGCAGTCGGTCTTTATTAAAACCAACTGGCCCGGGGAAACACGAAAGGATCCAACAGTGCTTTTTCAGTTTTTGTAGTGGCGCCCACAGTACCGCCTATATCTACCTTTCCATTTCAACTCGATGCTCAGAAGTGGCAGACTGTCAGGAAGCCTTGTGACAAGACTGCCTCCTTGAATCAGAATAACTCGATTCACCAAGAAAGTAAATCTACAGGAATTTGTCTTGTTGACATTGGTGCAGGTAAACAATGACTGCTGATGCAGACAGAACGTACAGGTACAGAGACAACGAGAGCATACCTTCATGCAAAGAAACAAAAAGACAGAACAAGCCACAGCAGACATTAGTGCTGCACTAATTAGTTGATATAATGAACATGGCTTTTTGTAGTTGGGTTGAATTATTCATTTTCAGGCTGAACGTATGGAAAGTCTGGAAGTGAATGAGTGCGCAAAGGAAGCACAACTTGAAAGGGCTTTAATGCCTGACATGCAGCAGGAAAGAGAAGAATAAGTTTCTTTCATTGAAGCTGGCTGAAAGTTCAACAAAACCCACGGGACACATTTTCAAATGTCTGGGAATATTTACACTGTTTAAACTGTAGACTATATTTTAATGGCCTTCCTCAGCAGCGCTACACAAACACGATGTCAAAGCATCCCGGAGCCAAGACTGCACAAAAATAATATTAGGTATGTTGATATGTTACCTGACTGATCAGTAATGCAGCATCTGGACAACAGATCTGAACTGTAGTTCATCGTTGTGGCTTCAGTAGATTTGGATGGAGAACTGCTAACTTGAGCATTTTCTTTACAGCGTAATATGACAATGTCAGTCTCTTAAAATATATATATGGATTACAAAGCTTAGGCAGGTTAAATTTAATTGGCTCTATATTCATGATTATGATTTTATTTGACATAACAAAGAATTTAGTAAAAAGTAGTATTATCGATATTAACACTAAAGAGTTCAACTACTTTGTCACACCAATCTCTAGAGGGACAGAGCCAATGGCAAATATCTAATAAAAATCTATACAGTATTTCATATATTACAAAGAGAAAATATTTTTAATTGTAGCAAAATAAAATGAAGATGGAGCCGATTGTGTCATCCGACTGTGTGCACTCCCACTGTGTGGGACTTTTGATCGGACACAAGTGCCACCTGAAGGCGTTACCCTGGGCTGAGAACTAGGCATTTGTCATTTCATTTAGACCAAGCTATCATCAAGAAAAAAAGGCAGATTAATCAATGAAAATAGTTAGTTGCAGCCCTTAAATCACCAGAAATAATATAGTTGGAGCTGTTACTGAGACATTTCCCACACACAGGCAGGAAACAGTTGGTTGATGTTATGAAGCTACTCTGATTCAGTCATTTTACCAAAACCACTTTCTCCAGGTCCGAGGGGGGTTATCTGGTTAGGTCTGCGGCAGGTTTAGATCTCACTTCAGGCAAAAAAGCTGCAGACATGCAACGCAAAGCAACAACCTTTGATTCCTACTGTAAACATACTCTCGCCCAAACTACTAAACATATTAAACATTATCCATCTTGAAGGCGCCTTTGTGTCAAAATATTGAAACTCTGATGTCTTAATCCACATTTGTGACTTCCTGTGAAGACACCATGTTGTGCTCGCTTTCCCTCTTTAGCACAAACCCACAATGCTGATGAATAATCTATCAGCGAACAAAAGACTAATGATCTGATTGGCTGGTACAGTACAGTATGTAGATGGGATATACAGAATAGCATTGATCCCTCCCTCTCCATTTCCCTCTCCCCCTCTCTCTCACACCCATAGGACCTACCGGACAGATCAATAGTGCTCAACACATTATTGACCTCCGCCTGATACCTTTCACAGGGATAAAGACAGAGACATAAACACTGGATGGAGAGGGGGGGAGAGGTAGGAAGAGACAGCGAACGTATCTGTGTGTGTGTGTGTGTCTGTATTTATGTGTGTCCCAGCCTGGAGAGGGTACTAATCTACATTCTGGTTCACACTGATATGTACCTCATCACTGTCTCCTTGACCTGCTGTCCTTAGCGCACAGAGAGAGGGAGAGCAGGAGGGAGGAGGGTGGGGAGGGAGGTGAAGGAGTGAGGATGGAAGAGTGGAGACGGGAGGAAAAATAGCTGACTGTGGTGATCTAGCTAATTTATCAGCCCAGTCAAAACAGTGTGTTTCGCTCTGGAGCAACAGCATACGGCTGCTACTCTCACCGTCACGTCTGACAAACAAATGCACACACACGCACACACACTCGCACAATCTCTGAAAGCCCAGCTGGTCCTCAAAACTGGCACACCAAACACACACACACATGCTTCCCGAAAAGCTGCTGCCAAGGTAGCAGTACTGAACCAGACAGGCGGACCCGTGCACACGCGAACACACATGCACACACACCGGATGACAGCACTAATACATGCTGCAGACACAACATCCACTTAGCCAACGCTCCAGAGGGAAGGCAGAGAGGGCGAAAGACAAGAATATGGAGGAGAAAGAGAACAACTGTGAACCAGAATATAGCTTCAAATACAATGAGAGATTTGGGCATCAACACTTGGGCGCAGATGCTGATGTTACATTTCTCCTCATTAATGCATTAATATAACAAGATGGGACCCACTTTGTCCACACATATGGAACTTTATCTTTTGGCTGCCTGGACGGCTTTCAGGTGAGTCAATCACATGCCGATCAGAAGTCGAACACTGTCAGCTCCACCTCTGTCTCTGTGTTCATGCTGGGGGTCTGTTGTACTATATAAAGAGATGTCCAAATTATCTAGCGTGGAGCAGTTTGCTACCTCTAACTGGAAGTGTGAGTGCCAAACAAGAGGAAAGATCATATAAATCTAAGTTGGTCAGATTTGGTTTTACATCCAGATATGTAAGAATAAACAAAAAAAGGAATGTACCAATGTTGTTTTATAGCACATGTTGATTGTTTTGGCGATGTTACACATTTATAGTACATAATCTAGTGTATTTACTGGGTGAACGAGCAAGGCGTCTATCAGGATCAGCTTTAACTGACTGCTTTTATGGCTCATTATCATTACAGAATATGCATACTTTAAACTACTGCTGCAAATTTTCAGTCTCTTTAAAAACATGAAACCATACAAACAATAATTTCCAAAGACATCAGTCATACAGTGAGTCAAATGCACTAAAGCAGAACTTCTTCTAAGTGTTGTGTTGTTGGGTTGTTCATGTCAAGTAACAGAATCATGATTTACAAAATTAGACCAATTCCTGTAAATGTCATCCAACTTTTAGTAGCAGTGTGATTTTTAAAATAGTATCATCGATGTAATGCATTTCCCACATTATTTTCCACAGTCAAAAACTGCTGTCATCTGTTTGACTGCAGTTTCACGTTGCCTTCCAAGCTTCAGCACAAAGAGACAAACCGTCGCCTTCATCCGCCTGTTCAACACGTGTATTGCAGTTTTTCCTAACTTCATCATGCAGCTAATTATCAAGTTTAATGGATCTCTTTTCACTTTTCCATTACAGTGCACCGATACTGCTGATGGCAGAGAAGAGGCAATACAGGGGTTAAGGCAGAAGGCATGCGACTATCTTCTGGGAAAACAAAGCTTCTTTTGATTCCACTGCAATGAAGATTGTTTTGGCCTTAAAGTCAAAAAAATGCTGGATAATTATTACTGCAATATATCAATGCAAGCCTGTTTTAATGGATTTTGAAGTTTAAAAAACTGACTTTTGGTGGGTAAACCAAACCTGCAGCATAATAGACAGCCGTTAACTGTAAGTAATACAACTGGGTTTAAATATTTCATTTAGTTTAAGGCAACAGGAAAAACTAAAATTATACCAGTGCCATAATGTACACTTAAAAAAAGATTGTTTTCAGTGCTTTATACTGCTGTTGTGCTTGGGAAAAAGATGAATTTTAAAAAAGCAGATGAAATCTTTAAGTACTAGAAAGACAATTATTATATAGCATTATCATATTTGCCTCAATCTAATAAAACTAAATATTAAGCAAGTATATTTTTAGAAGGAATGTGAAGCTTGAATAAATGTGAGAACAATTATTTTCCTATACCATAATACCCCATTCAATTTCACATAATGCTGGCTTCAGTCAATGGATTCACACACACACACACACACACACACCTCCTGCAGTGACTCCATTTAAAGTTAGAAGAAAACTAAGCCTATCTTCCATTTCCCCCCTCCTCTCTCATTGTTTTGACATTTGCCCACTCAGCTCCATTTTCAAATACCTCAGCTGTCTCTTGGTTGTGTCTTCATGTTGTCTACACTGCCCTCTCCTCCTCGGCACTACTAGGCATTGTGGGTAAACAGCTAGATTAGCCAATCAATCTTCTCTCGGGAGCAGAGGTAGCAGTGGTGAGAGGGAGGGAGGGAGGAGGGGTGAGATAGGGAAAGAGAGAGGAAAAGAGGAGGAGAGCCGGGGAGAGGGAGCGAGCGATAAGCGAGTGAGATGAGAGGGGGCGTGGGTGAAGGAGAGAGTAAGAGATACAGTAAAGAGGGTGGGAGGAAAAAGGGGAGGTAGGGAGGCAAAGATGCAGATGTGGAGGCGTCGCAGAGAAAACATGATGTGAACAAGCGGGAGTTAACACAAACGCAAAGGAGAGAAAGATGAGCGGGGACGGAGTGTGAGAGAAGTGATAAATGTCAGCAGATGTGTAAAGAAAGTGAAGAGCAACAGTTCAGGTAAAAAAATAGAGGAAGAGTGTGATGAAGGAAATTGTTATGATAAAATACTATCGCATTTTTGGTTTGTGACTCCTCATCACAAGTTGCATATGTCTAAAAATGTGTTTCCATCCACCTATTTTTAAGCATAAAAGTCAGAATATCACAAAGTTTTTACATAGGGCTGAAAGATATAGCTGAAATATGTATCACAATAAAATGCTTCATTTGAATCAAAATAGATAATTATTCAGAATTTCTATTGACCTATTTTTAATAAAGACCAAGAAAAAAAACAGTTGAATTTAACCACCTTACTTCGAATCTTTTAACATTTTAGTTTTATGCTGATGGAAGTTTCTTAGTTAGATTGTTTAATTTTAATCATTTTTAGTCGTTAAGAGGTAAAGCTCAGGGTTTCCAACAGTGCATTATAGTGCAGGCGCCACACCTGGACTGAGATGAAGAGCTCCTGCACTAACATCAGAAGAAGAGAATACATTTTTATGAAATATATCAGCTTCACTCAAAACGAGCAGAGATACAAATTCACACAGCAAAGTTCACATGTTTAAGGGGTGAATCAACTGTTTAGACCATCACCTAGCACTTGAATTGATCCAGGCTGGCAGAACTGACGCCCTCCACTAGCCAATTTCCAGGGGGAAACCCAGAAAACTCTAGTATTTGACAATAAAATGCAAAGATTTGTGAAAAGTCCAAAAAAATAGCATTAATCTCTCTGGCTGTTTTATTGCCTATTAATGCAGCAGACAACATGCATGGCAGTGAAAATGAATGAATCCAACCAGAAGACATGCAAGCTCTGTAACACAACATGAACAGACAAAATGAACTCTTTGTCCTAATTGCATCTGCTGGTGAAGGTATACAATTCCTAAAATTCCTAAAATACCACTTCAGCTAAATGTCATTGAATTAAAGTCATCACAAAGCATCACACTGATATGATAAAATATTCAAAATAAGACCAGCAAATGCTGTATTTTCTGCCTTAACTAAAAGCATGTATGACTAGATCAATTAAAAAAACATATTAAAATAATAATATGAGTCTATATAAGAGGGGGGAAATGATCTCTATCTGTTTTCCAAATGCTCAACCATATAAGCCTCCTTCTTTGGTGAATCAGATGCAATAATAACCCCAAAACTTGGCATTAACTAACTACCAAGTCACTCTGAGATAACAGTCCAACACCTCCTGCATTACTTTTAATAACCAGTGTCAGGACTTGTGGAAAAGTTGCCTTGACAGTAAACCTTTGCTGCACCCAGCAGAGAGAACTGTGATAATGCCTTTTAAATGCTGGCTTGCAATCTAGCAATCCTCAAAAGACTAAGAAACTCTTTTGAGGTGAGGTGAAATATTGTTTTTTTTCTTCCGATGCCTCTACCCAGCTCATTCTTTTGAAACCAGTAGAAAGGACCTGTGCTCAGAGACTAGCCTCAGGGGGCTGGAGCCAAAATTAAACCGGTCCCGTCTCCTTCGCTTTATCACTGTTAGGAGCAGACAGCAAGCAACCACGTAGCACACCCATCTACATTTATATAGCCATACACACACATCCAAGCACACACACACAGGGTTAACTGGCACTGAGGGTGTGAGCCCCTCCACCCTCCTTCTATGGGCTGGTTGCCAAAGATGCCCCCCGTCCAAACACACACACACACAAACACACACACACACACATACACACATACACACACAAATCCCTGGCTTAGCCTCGGCCCAGTGCTGGGATTACCGGATTAGAACTCTATTCCATTATCTCCCCACACTATACAGCACACATACATGTGCACCAAAAAACACACACACACACACAGAGACACACAATGCCACACTGTCTTGGCCAGAGAGGACGCACAGTGTCAATCACAACAATGACATTTACACACAAGTGGATACAGTTACAGTTTCTCCTGTTAGTGGAGAAAAATAATGTTATTTACAGTAATATAAGGCCGTATGTTGGAGCTGCTTTTAGTAGGACTTCTGCAAGAGACCTGAACCTGTGACAGCAAGCAGCCACCCCACTGAAGTGTCCTTGGGCAAGACACTGAATCCCTACAAACTCCGGAAAGGCTGTTTCATAGCTAACATGACCTCTGACCTCAGAGAGGAGCAAGACAGGGGAAAAGAAGAATTTCTCCTTCAAGCGCTCAAAGGCAGCAGATAATTCCTCATGGACCCACACAGAAAAAAAACCTCACAGAACTTAAAGCTAAACTATTCTGAATAAAAATTGCAAGAATTGTGATTTTCTCACTCAAGACAACTTAATTTTATTTATAAAGCCAAAAGCCACAAATTTGCCTCAAGGGGCATTACAATCTGTAACACATACAACAATGCTTCACTACACTGACTAGCTTCTTCTCTGTGGCAATGGCACCAAGGATCATGGGTATTGTTGTATTTAGAGTTGTCCACCATAACAAACTGATGAACAAAGCACAACTTCCCAGATCTTTAAGTAATAAAAGCTGGGCTCCGCAATATAAACCAAGAATGAAATTGTCTATCTATTGCAAGAGAATTGTGCAAATTTATAAATGAAAACACTGAGTGAAAAAACAACCTTTTATTTTAGGTTAGAGACCAAAATGTTTTACGCAGGTTGAACTAGATCTTGTTCCTGACTGAACCTGACTCAAAATATGACTACTGTATATAATGTGTTATAAATACGTTGATTATTCAAAACACCTTTAGAAAGATCAACAATTATTGCAGCGCCTTACAAAGAATCTGACAATGTGCAGTTTTGGAATGCTGTTTTTGACAATAGAAGACATTTTTATTAAAATAAATAATGTCAAAGCTTAAGCCACAGCTGTTTGAAAAGCTGTGAGACACCTTCTCCATGGAATAAACTGCAGCTCATTTGTGTCACTACAATCAGCAAAATGTATCTACACAAAATATATACATGTACAGCTACATTCACAGTTTACACTGCTCAACCAGTTATACTCCGATCAACACACCTCTGACAGCAGCTTACTCTTAAAAACACGAGTGGTAACTCAGATTGTCAAAACTGCTCTTAAACACAACTGCTAACAAAACTTTCTGCCCTTAACTTGCAAGCTACAATAGGTAGCCAGTAACACTTTTCATAAAATAATTTATTAGTCTTCTTAATTTTATTCGAGTACTTTTCAAGGACCAAGTTAAAAAATGTTTGTCCAAGTAATACAGTACTAAAATTTCTGAGTGCCAATTTCAACTGATTCAAGCACCTTGTACGAAACCTGGATAAAGCTGTGGTGATTCTGTGAAGGGTAAGAAACAAACTGCTTGCAAAATACCTACTCTGTCCTTTTCAGTGTCACCATCATCATCTTTAAATCATCAAAAGTTCCACACAACAATCTGACCTTGATAACAACTTTGTCAGGAGGGTTGGACACTTCTCTCTTAATTCAGACTCATTTTGTTTTGTTGTTTTTGCTGTTCATTGTTTTTTACTTTGACTTCACTTCTGAGTCTAACTGGAAGATTTGTTTATATTTCTGAACTCTGTCTTTGCAAAGTTAGTCACGTGTTGCGACTCTGCCTCGTCACTTCTTGATGCAACTTCAGAAATGAGAAATTCCATAGTTCCAGCTTCTACATTAAGAGAATTTGCTGCTTTCAACTGTTGATCTTCAGGTTTTGGAGTGTAGGTCTAAGAATTTGAGGTAACAACTTAAGCCACTCTCTGCCGTTTTCTAAACTTATGAACCAATGTACTAATCGAGACAATAATTTTTAGTTTAATAAGTTACAGCCCGACTCCCTGCTAACACAAATATGGCAGAATGACACAAATATGTGGTATGAATTGAAATTATGATATTAAGATGCTTTATTGTGAAGTCAAATTACTTTATAGTCTGCTGGTATTTCTACTTGTTGTAGAGAAACACATTAAAGTTTCATCCCCAGTACAGTTAATGAATATATTCCCTGTCCTTGAGGTGCATATTATCCTCCACCTGCACTTCAACATTCTCCTTTCACACTTCATCTCTCTAATAAAATACATACAGTGTTTACATGTTTGTCTCTAGCAGAAGTATAAAAAAACAAACACCTGATTCCACAGTGAGTAAAGAGTATTTTCCTGTAAAAAAGAAAGAAAAGAAAAGAAGTGGCTGCAGAGGCCATCTCTCACTTACATAGTCATGGAAGGCCTTTGCCTCGCTGGAGTGCTCGCATGTCTCCCTTCGGTCTGGAGCCGCACAATACAAATCCCAGAATACACTGAAATGGGGGGGGTTGGGAGGAGCAGAGGTCAAAGGTTACCAAACAGAGCAATACAAGCAAATGTATAACAGCTATTCATAACCCATTCACACACTCTCACTATCTCCCTAGCGCTCTTAAACTGCCTCTTATACACTTGAGCGTACTGTAAGAGGGACACAATGCTGGAGTTGAGCCCCTCAATCAACCTCTCACTCACTCAAAAACACATGCACACGCATAAGCACGCACGCACGCGCGCACACACACACACACACACACACACACACACACACACACACACACACACACACACACACACACACACACACACACACACACTTGCATGGACTTTCATTGACTGCATCTATATTTTTTCACCCTAAACTTTAACTGTCTTTAACAGCGGCTGTAAAACTCAACACAAGAAGATGAATATGGGGCCTGATGTATGTGTATGTGAGGGAAGACGTCTCATTATTTTCAGGGACGTGAGCTGTTTTTGTCTGGTGCCAATGTTCTTATAATGTATTTAATATTCAACAAGTTTGCAAGAATGTTTTATTGTAATCTACTTGAATCAGAAACATTTAGAAACATTTGGAGTAATGCAGATTCAAATACATCATCAGTGGGTCTTGGTTCCCTTGCTCCACATGAAAATGTCTTTCGTCAGACAGATGTTAACCCTTCATGTGCTATGTCCCTGCAATGTTACTGCTTTCATTCACAACACGGCAGTATCGCATTTTCCCAAAACTGCTCCTAGGCACAGAGATGGAAAACTGGCTGTACAGATTTCCCTGAATATCAACCCCTGCTCCCATTCACACATGACATCATGCAGGAAATGTTCCTGAACATTTCAGGGATAGGGGCTTTAACTTGACTTTAACTTAAACCTGATCCCTAAAATACCCTCTTGTACAAGTGATGATTGGTAAACTGCCTGGTTGTGAGGGAATTTGTTCATCATTTGATCATTAAAAGGATGAACAACAAGAGCTGGCACACAAATATCCAAGCTTCTGTTTCAGTCTATTTGAACACCCTGAGTGGAAAATCAGAAGCACACACACACCTAACCACAATGCGAACTGCTTGTGTGCTACCTGTCTGAGAGGTCTTAATTGAATCAGCCTTTGTGCATTGATTTAGTGGAAGTGCTATAAACCGAGTGAAACAGCGACATGGCTAACGAGAGGACTAATCAGGCAGCCACTTCACATGTCCTGGCAATCTGTGGCGCACACTGACGTGTTGAATCCCAAACATCTGGAGTTCTTCATACACCTCTGCACTTCATAAGATTTAGACATATTTTGGAGGCTCGGTACAGTCCCACCATGAAATCACAAACTCATCCTGAGCTGCAGTTTGGGCACATGACGTGGAATTTATGGGCTATTTTGATCTCAAATGTTGAAATATTATTTCCATGAGACAGGACAGAAGAGTATACATGATAAGGATTGTCAGTATGTTGCTCAAGGACACATCAACAGGGAGAAATACTTTGAGGCTACTGGACTTAAACCTTCCAGGCAAAATAATCTCCTTCTTCACTACAAGCCTAAACAAAGAGAAGAGAATAAGAAAGGGAAACAGCACTTATATAAGACAATATCACTTTATAATTGCATTTATTTTATTATATTTCTTATGTGAAGAAAAAACCTGCATCTAGATTTAGATCCTTAATTGAAGAAAAGAAGTAACTTATTCTTTAGATTTATCCAAGCGGTCCATGCTTTCAAATTATTATTCTGTTCCTTCATTTTCTTTTTATTAAAACATGTCCTTGCTCTCATATTGCTGAATGTGCTCTATAGGCCTGACGTTCATTCTTCTGACTCAGCAGAGACACCCCCCGAGGTGAAAAGTTACAACAGATATTGAACTTTTTAAGAGCATTTTAGGGTATATTTACAAGTCTGTGATTTCACACGCACAGGTTTTTAAATATTTGCTTCTTTGTAATATGCGCAGTGCTAATTTCAGTAGTGTCCTTCAGCAACACAGTGAATCTATTCCAAATCCAGTGGCACAGTTTTGGTAGCTATGCTCTAATCTTCCTGAGGAGGGAGCAAGTAAAAGGCTTAAATGGGATCAATAAATTATAACAAATAATCAATGATGATATTACCCAGGATGAAGCTTTAGACAAGAGTGGTGAGGACCATGTGATCCACACATGCAAAACATAGTTTATTCAAGTTCTGTCAGATGTTTTTAATTGCAGACATTGGAAGCAAATATAAGGTGGTTTAGCCTTGTGTTTGTTTTTTTTATTTAAAAGGAAAAGGCTGGTGACATTATCCATCTTATTGTCAACAAATCCCTTAAAAGAGCAAAACTAATCATGAACTGATCTTCCTAACAAGTATTGTCTGTACCTCTGTGCCACAGACCTTCACTGTTGTCTAAAAACTATTAAACACACATTAATGAGCCACACTGTTGCACTGGGTGACATCTTTCTTCATAATTATAAACATGGACACTGCAGCTTATTTGAGTAGATCCCACATACCCACATCGTCCTGCTGCTGTAAACGCTCATTAGTGCAGCAAATACGCTGCTGAAAATAGTCCACAACAAAAACACTATTTGCTTCCGTTTACATTTTCTGAGCTCTACAGTACCCAGCTGTCAAATCATTTAACCTTTTCTTAGAAATAAAAGTATATATTCATAAGCAAATATTTTAATATTCTAGAGTTTGGGGAAGTTGAAAACTACTGACAGATGGGATAACACTTTGACAATAAGAGAAATATAAACTATTGTAACTATCTCTGTCTGTCCTTCGATTTTCTTGGCCGTTCATTCAATCGACTTCACACTTGGCTTGTGCATCGCTGAGGACCCAAGGACGTGCAGTGTCGAGTGTGGAGTAGTTTAGATGAGCGGTTCTCGAGAAAGCTGCAAACAGCAACACCGGAGGCCAAGCAATCGGCCCGGTCTGAACGGGCACGTTTTGAATGGGTGAGACAAGTTTAATAAAATCAGGTGTAAAACAGTAACTATCTTAATTGAGTAAGACATTTCAGTAACCTTTCCTTTTCTGGTCTAATTATCTGCTGACCTGCCTCAATCTCTTTTCAGGTAAGTCCAGGAAGGCTTGATCCAAGTCACGAGTCATACCCAGACTGGACCCTACTGAGTTAAAAACCTTTAAAAGTATCTGTTAAAGGTAAATGACCAAGGAGTATAATCACACTGGTACAATAAGATATTCCTCAGTGATGGTCATTCAGTGCATTTACATCAATTGTGTCCTCAGGAAACAGCATCATATAAAACAAATACATTTAAAATACGTGAGCCTGGGTTTGAAAATGTTGTAGTGAGGAGGTTAAAAATCTGATTACTGACCAGCTATATGTAAACTTTTACAGTAAAAGTAGTGTCTGTAAACGTGTGATTTCCTGCCTCCTGATTTCTCAAAAAAAACAAGTGAAGCTGCTGATTGGTGCTTAAGGTGATGACCCTAAAGGTCAAATCTTAGCCAGGGGCAGAAATGACAGGAGGGGGGAAGGCGGAAGACAGCGGACGGAGAGGTGGCACAAAGGAAGATGGAATGCAACGGGTTAATCTGCTAAGAATCCCTCTCCCACATGAACAAAAGGAGAAAAGTGGGAGGTGGGGGGCACACAAAGGGTGACGAGAGGGTGAGGAGGGGGAGGGGAGTACAGAGAGAGGGGGAGTCCATTCCCTAACCATCTGGATCTATTGTTTCAGGAACGGGGGTGAAGGGATGGAGAACTGGAGGAGGGGAGAAGACAGGGAGGGAGGGGTCACGCCCTCGGTGAGTCTGGTCAACCCCAAGGCTGAGACTCGGCTAAACCTCCCACCTATGAAAGTCATTCTTAATCATGAATGAGGAACAAACGCCATCAATTAAAATTAAATTTGGCTTTTTCCAAGTAAATTAATATTTGGATGTTTGCATAAAATATGAGTTTCATGTACTCAAATTTGATTTATGGCTCTTCAGATTACGTAGCTCAAATAAAGCTTCTGTTTGTGCATATGATGGTAATGAATTATGTAAGACCAGGATGGACACTAGAGCCCTATCAATGAATGTCTGGGGAAGGAGGCGGGAGGGTGCACAGCTTGAAACGCACTGCAAAAAAAACACCCAAGCAAATAAAATGGATAGACTTACTGGCTCAAAACAAACAAGACAGCAACAAACTCGCTTTTTCATACTGGAAAACAGTGACACTCACCACCACCACGAATGGAGGAATCCGGGGGGCTCCCCTAATGTAATATTCTTCTCCCATCGAATCTGAAGGAGACAAGAGGAGAGGAGAGAGAAAAGTCACTTGCAGCCACGAGAGAGAGGATTATGTCTGCAGGTCCAGGGGTTAAGAACATATAATCAGTCAGTCTCAAACTGTCAATGGCCTCGGACGTGAAGATGGGCATCTTTCTGGCTCTGTCGATCTCCATCTTCCTGACTCTCGTCTCTCTGTTCTGTCTCTGGCCCGTTTTCCCTTTTTAACATTTAAAGTGTGTTTTGGATACAGGGATAGCTCAATTATATACTCATTCTTTCATTCATTCACTGTTAGTTTGTTCGCACCCAAAAGGGCTGTTACATGTGCCTACAGACAACTGCATCAGTTGTTTTGCACTAAGACTCACCACGGCAGACTGTGAGCATGATCTGGTGTAACTTTATAGGATTTCCTTTTTAAAAATTGATGCAACACCTTACGCTCCGTAATCATGTTTAGCATGTTTGCACTACCAGTACAAGTTGTTGTAAACACGCACTATAGCCGGGTTACAATATGCATAGTTTTAGTAATGAAGAAAGCTCTTCTACATTCATATGTAAACAAGGCCCAAGTGACATGTGTCTGATTTCCTTTTTCATCAATTCTTTATCTAAGAATGATTGTCTCAGTACTTCATAAAGTGATTAGAGTCATGACTGCCATCTTACCTCAGACAGGAAGGTCTGTGCGGACTTCTGTGCTCCCACATGTAGCAGGTACTCGTACACATATAACGCTAACCTGAAAGGCAAAGGAAAACATTGTTTTCAGCTTCAGACAAATTCAGCTTCCTTATTTCTCAAGACCAATGTAATGGCAAACACACCACAGTGGGAAAACAAGAGCAGACCCACAATAGCCAAATAATCCCACAAACTATCAAGTTGACTAAACGTTTCTGCTTTCTTTTGTGTTTGCATTTTTACCACATCTGGAAAAATGAAGGGAAGGTTAGGTATTACCAGACCAACAATGGATTAAAAAAAGTGGCTTTAAGGTTTTGCTCGAAATAAGAACAGAGTCACACTGATCTTTCAAATCTACTGTTGTGTGACTATGACATTTGAATGATTGTTGGAAAACAGACATGTACAGGTGCCAAGATGTCCACCTCCAAACTCAGGAGGATGAATGAGTGTTTTTGTGGTTCTTCAGAACATAACCTATTAAAACAATCAGCAAATAGAGCAAAAGGTTACAGATTATTTTTCTTATTTGTTGAACTTCTTTATCTTGTTTGTTCCTCAAAAGCATCATTGCCAGTAAAGAGCTTCCCACCCCCTGTCCTAATATTAATACTAGCGACAACCAGTGTTTGCTTGCAATGTTGTACAGCTTGTGTTTGACCAGTCAGCAACTTACAGTACTGTTACCTTCACTTTGATAATTCCTGGTCATCTGTAAAGTACTACCTCAGGAGCAGGGGCTGTTTGAGGGTTAACTGAGCAGCACTCGTGTGTAGTTTTCCCAAAGATTGTCTCCACTTCCTCCCACTGTCTAAAAAATTAAGCCAAAGTATCCCAAATTCAGGTGCTGCCATCTTGCGCTGGTGACATAATTTGGAGCCAGTTTCTGTGTAGCAGCATTCGGAGTGTGGAACCGCGGTATCTAAGTCCCGCCCAACTCAACCGCGAGCACACACAAGCTGTCAGTCATGGCATAACACCAAAACCAAATATCTAAGAAAAATGAACACTTAAACATACATCAGTGTAACATGAACTACCTTAAATGACTGAAGACATCTTTAGGAAAAATTTGTTTGAAGCCCCTTCCGCTAACATTGAGTGGGCGGAGTTTATGACCTATACTGCAGCCAGCCACCAGGAGGCGGTCCAAATGTTTTGGCTTCACTTTTGGGTAGATGTTATTCCGTCCATCTTTAAATACAGTCTATGTTTCTTCCACGACTGCCTATGTGCTCTCACCAAACCTAAGCACCCAAATTCCTCAAACCACAACAGAAGCTGAAAACAACCTGCCGACCTGTATGAAAAACATCCTGTTCTGACTGAACACATCAGATTCTGACAGAAATACCTGTATACGACAGACATTCCCACTAATTCCAACAGTATTTTAAAAGCTCTTGACAGAATTTTTTTTTTTAAATTGCTGCTATTATAACAGGCCAGCCACACTTGATAACGGCAATCCAGCAGGGTCTATTAACACACACAAGAACCATGCTGTGGAGTGGGAAACCCCCATTGGCCCAACATTGTACTCCCAACGCCTTCACTTAGTCGTGTTTAATAGGCTGTTAATGGACCATCAATCGACTGGCAGCGTGGATATGACAGTGCCCCGTGTGCCCAGAGCAGACAGTCCTCTGACAGGCTAATAAGGTCCTAATGAGAAGGACAGTAGCTCAGTGTCATAGTCCCCATCATTAGTCAATGAACTGATCAATGAAACATGGTTTTGAGATAATAAGGCTGTTGTGCAGTTTGTTTTTAACCACTAACAGCCAATTTGCCTTTTTTCAGTGCTGTCTTCCAATGAACTGCTGCTGAATGGTGGGATGAAGGTGATGCCTATTTGAGCACATTTAAGCCTCTTAAGATGATGCATAGTTTGACAATAAAAACTTTGGATAGGAAGCTGATAAGCTCACTATCTCCCTGTTCTAAAGAAATTAAAAGGGGTAAGTTTTAATAACCGCACTTAAATTGTCAATGCAGAATTTATCTATATGTTTCTGCAAAGTCACAGTCGTCAGAGGCAGGGTGAAACCTCGGGGTGCAGCTATGGAGGATTACGCAACGCTCCGTCGTAAAAACCTCCTTTAAACAGACCGCTTGGGAGTGAATATGGGGGACTACTTAAATGACACAACTTGAAGTGGATCACAACGGTTGGTGAATTAATCAGTCAAAAGAATAAAGGGCAACTGTTTTGGCAATCGATTAATCATTAAAGTAGTTTTTCAGGCAAATGAAGTCAAGGTTCACAAATGTGAGAATTTGCGGCTTTTACAATACAGAAAATTTAGTATTTTGGATTTTAACTGTGGCTGTGACAAAGCAAGACATTTGTTGACATCATCTTGTACTGATTAACTGATGTTTTATAGACTAAACAATCTATAGAGGAAATGGTAGGCAGATTAATTGATAATTAACATAAACGTTTGTAACAACTAGGATCGTTTCAAGTTTCTAAAGAACAATTAGGCACAATCAGATGTCTTTCCTGAGGATTTTCTCTATTTTTATGCTTCTTCTATAGTATTGGTTTCTATTTATTGTTAGTAGTTTTTATGATTGCATACATATTCTTACTGCAATGTATATGTGTTTTTATGAATAGCCATTTAGGAATAAGCGTTCCAAATTAGCTTAAGCTAATAATGCGATAATGTATGGCATTAGTCTTTTCAGTTAATAGTCTATACTAAGGTGTGTGTGTCCCTATGCATAAATAAACGTGCAGAATGTAAATGTCCACATAGGGGAATAGTAAAGCACTGCACACCTTTCCGTAAGGGTCAAGGCTGGAATCCATTTATTTAATTACTATTTCTGAGGCGAGCACATGGGAGCAACAGAAATGACAGAAACAACTGCTACAGAGTGTTATGATGGAGAGACGATCTGTGTCTGACCTGTTCTTACTACTAATGTCATGCAAATGTTTAAAATATGCATTGTTAATATGCAAATGTAGTCTGGAAAAGATATGAATAGGCAAACAGACAATAACTGTAGTTTGGAGCCGATGGTCGCTACATGATCACACCTTGTCCTTCACATAGACCCAACACAGGCAGGGGGCATCTTCCAAACACCATCACAGCAGGAGGGACATATAAATGCACATAAGGGGCACGCTCCTTAAGAATCTTAATTTAAATGTGTTTTTAGCGTAGCAAAATCTAAAAGCGGCAAAGTCTAACTCGAGTGTGACATACGATCACTTCTGGTTGGACCTCAAAGCAATCCGCACGCCACATACTGAGTACACACTAATATTAAGCAGTATTTAGGACATGATAACAAAGCAGGACAATACTAATAATTCAAACACAACTATATGCAAACTTTCAAAGCTGTGCACAACATAGGCACTGAAACAGCCATCTAGACTGCACACTGCTGGTCAGTAAGAACACTTATCAATGTGCAGCATCTGACCTGTCGTCCTGACCATTTCCTGACCTGATCTGAGCAAAGGTTGCACACTAGCTGGATGGACTAGCTTTTGTGCTATGTTCACAATCAGAATCAGATTTATAGCCCAGTAGGTTTTCACACACAATTTGACTTGGTGTTTTAGCACACAACAGTATACAAATATGTTGAGAATTTCATTTAAAGTTGAAGTTTCATTTAAGTTATTCAGCTATTTTTCTAAAAATGAGAAAAGGTTTGAGTGCAAAGCATCCAGAGAGAACAGAAACTGAAACTTTGATTGGCACATGTATAATTCTTTGTAGTTCTGTACTTTATCTGTAACGTGCATTGAACCATAGTTGCAGACATGAGTTTCGCAGATTTAAGTGTGACACAAGCCTTATACTATGGCTGGGTTAATGGTGGGTTGAACATGCATTTAGTAGAAAGTATAAAAGTGACACTAGTTTCAATGTGAAGTGCGTTTCTGTATATGTACAGCGGACCGTCCTGCTCAGAAGGCAATAAATAGCTGAGGCTGTTCCCCTCTTGCAGACAGTCACCAAGATGAGAAAACATACATGCGCGGGCAGACATTCAGACATCCAGATGAACAAACAAACAAAGCAGAGGCGGCCTTGAATTTTAAACTTCCCGGAGTGATTTACACTGGTTATTATTATTCAGCCCTTAATGCATGCATCATCCTGCACAACAGGAACATATCCAACAGCAAAAATACATCCTGACTTGCTTAATTCAACACAGACAGCGGGACAGATTGGTTGTCGTACAAATGACCAATGCTCTCGAGAGCCTAAAGACTGCAGTTCACACACACACTTGACCACTTTAGCCAGGGGAATCTGACCACTTTCTGAGGCTCCTACCAATTTGTAGGTCACAAAGCTCTGTGTGACCGCTGGTGTAGAGTGTAAGTCACTGCCACTCGCAGGTCAGTCTAGTATTGGGCCACACACACACACACCTGCACAGCACACACACAGATCACACATTGCTGTTTACTGATCACACTGAAACACCTACAGATTCCCTGCAACTATACTGATTTTAAGGCACACAGGAAGCGTTAGGATCCAGCAAGTGCCTCAAATATTGATACTGTTTGTATCTCCCCCTTCACTGCAGGTTTGCTGGCTGGCTTAATACATGTGCAGTCTTCTATAGGAGTTGTGACTAGAAGAGAATAGTTAGACTCATGTCTGGGGATAGGAGGATCACACTGCAGACCCCCCCTCTCCACCCCCAAGAGGCCTTCAATGAAATTTTTATGTGTGGTGTGTGTGTGTGTTTTTGTGTGGGTTGCGAAAGGGGCTGCGTGTGCGTGCACCTGGCCTACTGCATTATTAAAGCTCAGAAGCCAGCTCACAGAAAAGGAAGAGAAGTTTGAGGAGGAGGAGGTGGAGAAGAAGGAGCAGCTACAGGACAGTGGAGCAAAGGGAGAAATATTGTGTTGTGACTGGAACATAAGAGGGGACATGCCCTAATTTTACAGAGGAGGAAACGGTGGGTGGTGCAGGGGATCAGAGTGGCAGTCAAGGCATGATGGAGAGGAAAAGAGGACACCTGAATGTGAAATTCTATTCATGAGGCATCAAAAAAACGCAGCTCCAGAAACTCTTACTCCCCGGTTTTTAAGATTATGGGGCCTAAGTTTTGCACCGTAAAGCTGGAATCACACTCTCCTTGCTCTTGATTTATGCACTTTCCCCGTCCTCTCTCATGTCAAAACAAAATTTTCATCTTCCACCACACTATGTGGGGTGACCTCCTGACCTCCCTCCTTGCCATCCCTCCTCACGCTCAGAGATGGGACATCGGTGCGTGCATATGCTTACTCCCATCGAGCCAGAAAGCTCCCAGATGCACACCACCGGTACACCTGACATCCTGCCCGAGGCTCCCGACAAAACCCCCCCTCTTTAAACATGGATGAGTCTGCCCACCACATCACATCTCCCTCTCTTCCGTCTCGTCCCTTCTCTCTTGTCTCTCTCGACTCTGACGCAAAGCCGAGAGCAGCTGCTTCAGTCTGTCTCAATAATTCAACAGTGAAGCGAGGGATGAGGACTTTGAGGAGCAGCAGAAGATGGGAAGTGAGAGTTAGGAGGCAGATGAGGGAAGATGTATAAAAAGAAAGATGTGGGCTCGAGGTAATGCCTGCAAACGTACACATGAGCCTGACAACTCTGTCCCACTTCAGGACCCCAATGTGCTGTGAGAGAGCTGGTGTTCAAACCATCCACTGTTGAGGAAGGCAACCATGGAACAGGAAGAGCTTTAAAACAGTCAGTTTAAAGAAAGCATGTAGCTGTTAAAGGTGATCAGCAAAGAAAGGCTGGTTTCAGAACTGGTGCATGGAAGTTTGTTGGATTTCCAGTTTAAAGCCTCTGCAGGTTTATGTGAGTGCTGAGAGTGAACAACAGGCATGGAGACGGTGGCGTGCAGACAAAGGGATCTGAGGGGCTACAGCTGCCCGAGCTAACACCACCTCAGCTCCCTCACAAAAGAACCCCAATCTGGATCTTTTGCATCGATCAGTTACGATCAGTTCACCTCCAGCAAAAGTGGAGAATCTGAACCGGGGAGTGTGGAGGGAGGGGGGGGACAAAAGTTCCAGGAGGCGCAGCTCGAAGGTGTCCGCCGATCGAACGCACGCACACGGACACAATGCAGCCGGAGCGCTCGGTGACCCGCGCCATCAAACCGGAACTGAGGGGGTTCTGGAGGGTTCTCGTGCCACTTTGTAACAAAAGCTGCCCCCTCAGAACAGCTGTGATCTATTTTTACCCGCCGATTCAGACACAAAAGCGCGAGCTAGCTCCAGCGCATTGTTCCTCACACCGGGGCGACATGGACCCAAAGTGGGATCCACTCTTCTTCATCCTCCCTCCTCATCCTCCAAAATACCCGTGTTGCACATTTAACAACCTAATCCCGCAAAAGCACGTGCACTCACTCCCTCTTTTGCACAACTTTAAAAAACTGCCACTTTGTGTGTTTGTGTGCACGAGCGCAAACTAACAGCTAGCGGCTAACTTAGCAACCACGCTCGTGCGTACAGTTTAGTGAGACACCACCGTGGAGATAAACTAGCATCACTTTCGAGGCTAACAAAAAAAGAAGCTAAACACGCCGCAGAAAAGTGACACATCTGTTAGCAACTTTAGCAGCTAGCTCCAGCCTGTGTGTTGTGACAGTGCAGTAATTCACTCACTTTTCCCTCGCCTGGCTGTCGGAGGGGACCACAGCTCCCTTTCCCTTGCCGTACATCTTGGAGGCTGTTCTGGCGACTTTTTGTTGGATCCCACCTGTCAAAGAAAGCGACCAGGAAAACCTCCGATCTCCATAGCTACCCGGTCACTGTTTGTCTCCCTGTTCCTCTTCTCTCTTTTCTCTCTCTCTCTCTTTCTACATCTCCCAACGTTGCCCACAAATCAGGCAGGGTTTCAGCCGGAGGGGGGGAACTTGAAACTGTCCACTGGTGGAGCTCTTTTTTTTTTTTTTTTTTTTTTTTTTTTTTTCAATCGCTGTTCCTGGATTCAGCTCACGCCCCCCCTGTTGTGAGAAGGTGGGGGCTTCTTAAAGCGACAGTGTCTCTAGTGTTTTTTTTCTTCTTCAAGTTCAAGTTCTCTTATGGACAAGTTCAGGCCTTTTATTGCATTTGTGTTCAGCAAATTACTGATTCCAACTGCTACTCTGAAACTTTTATTTAAACATGTTATGTTTAAATAGAGACATGCATCCGAATGGTGTGTTTCACTGTCAGTCAATCAGGTCATTGTACTCAAATAAGAGTTGAATCGGCCTGATTGAAATTTCACTTTTCACCCAAAAAGCTTCTTTAAAACTGAACTGAGGAAGCTTCTTGGATGAAACATCAACCACGAGTCCAGTTCATGTCGATTCGACCCTTGTTTGAGTATGTTTTGTATTTGTTCTCAAATCAGGCTTGAATCAACGTCAAATGGGCTTGATTGCATTTCTCATTTCACTTTTCATCCGAGAAGCTTCTTTAAGACTGAACTTCTTGAATGAGAAGTCTTTAAGCATCTACAATCAAGTCTACTTCCTGTCGATTCAAGCCCTTATTTGAGTATGTTTCAATATTTTGTTTTTGTATTCAAATGAGTGTTGAATGCCAATTGGACTTGGTCGGAGACATTTGATGGTCGAAGACATTTCTCTGACGTTTCAATATTCATCCAAGAAACTTCTTCAAGACTGAACTGAAGAAGCTTCTTCAATAAGACGTCTTCAACTATCGACAATCAAGTCCAGTTCCTGTTGATTCAGCCACTTATTTGAGTACATTTCAATGTTTGATTTTTGTATTCAAACAAGGATTGGATCAACGTGAACTGGGCTTGTAGATCAGACTGTAGATGCTTGGCAATGTTTCACTTCTCATTTCACTTCTTATTTCACTAATGTTTAACTTTTCAGTTTTCTGAGGTGAAACATGCTTTTTTTTGTGCTAACTTGATTGGCCCGGATGCTCACCTGGGTCGACCTGGGTCCAGCCCCAGTACTTGTCCTGAAGTAGGACCTCAGCAGAAATATGAACGTTAACCTTTACTCTGTACACAGTAGAGGTGCCTGTCATTAACTCTGACCTCTGACCCTTAGACAATCTGAGCAAACCTCTGACTGAGTTAGCTGATTGTATAAATAGGAGACCATAGAATTTTTATTGTTTTTCATGCAATAACAGGATGATGGGTCCCAAACTGGGGTTCAGGGTCCACCAAGGGTCCTAACAGAGGTGCAAGGGTCTCCAACTAATTGAGGACACATTTTATTTTGCTATTATTTAATCGTTATTAATCACTCTGCCTGTATCTAAATGAGGCCTGAGGTCAAAACATGTCTATTTCAGGTGTTCTTGAAAGAAGAACTGAACAATATGGACAGAAATATTTCTCTGTTTTTCATCCTTATTGACTTGTAATCATTTGAAATTTTTATTAAAGCTGCCTTTGTGTCTCCAAATGTTTCTGTATTTACTCCAGAGCAGAATTAGAGCTGCACTCCTTGCATCAAGTTCAAGGTGATTTTACCATTCATCTAATTTAAATGTAAACATTTCATTCACTATCTTTATGCTCTTGTTGTCGCAAAACATAGTGTATCGGCACTCGTTTCATCCAAACTGAAAATGTACAAACCATTTAATGAACTGAATGATGACAACACATACATACAGATTGTTGCCATTAGTTCATAAAGCACATTGTTTAATTCTCAATATAACACTTCCATTCCTGCAGTTTACCCTTCGAACAGTTTTCCAGTGCTGCATTCACTGTCACACATTTTATTCAACAACATTATAAGACAGGATGCTTTCTGCTGTAAATGTTTACGTCCAAGTATGCTGCCGACTCTCGGTGGCGATGCATAAGTGTGCGTTATGTCCCTTTAAGAGTGTGTAGAGGGCAGTTGCAGAGTTTGTGTGTGCACATGTGTGTGTGTGTGTTCTGTTTTCATGCTACTAACTGTGGGAAGGACACAGCTGACTGTCTGTGCGAGTGTGTGTTTGTGTGCACGCCGGCGTGTGTATATGTGTGTGTAGAGACGAGTGCATGTATTTGTGTGTGTGTGTGTGTGTGAGAGAGAGAGAGAGAGGAAGAGAAAGACAGAGAGAAAATACATTTCTGTATGAGTGTGGTGGGGCTTGTTTTTTTTAACATGAGAATACAAACACCTCATGATGAGCAGACATAAAAGAATAGAGGAATAATAGAGTAAGAAAGAGCAGGAGTGAGGAACATTACGACGGTAAGAACTCGTGTTCGTAATGTGAAGCAACCCAGATGTACTGAAAGATGCAACAGACATGGAATAATTGGATTTTACAAGCAATGTACTCTATATGTTTGCAATACATATGCGTTGAATTGTACTTAAACTCACAATCTCACTCAAACGCAAGTAAGAAAAAACGTCAAGGAATTTTCTTCTTTTCACAGTTGTATCAGAGAATTATTGTTATTGTTATTTTTTTATCTTTAATTTTAATTTTCTAATATTTGCACACATTTCAGACTAAACTGGCTAAATTAATTACATGTGAAAACGACACGCTTGCATTTTCTGGTTGTTTTCGTAGCCACCTCCATCTACGCTGAAATGCCAAAACAAAAAAAGTAAATGGCAAAAATAAAAAAAATTCTATGTTAACTGAACAAGCATTAAATCCTGATTGAACACGCCTCATAAAATCTACCTGTTAACCAGATGTACATTCAATCTTGTGCTGTCGATCAAATGATTATTTCATGATTGCAAAGTAATTTGACAAAATATGTACATTCATAATTTGTTTTGAGGGTCATGCCATTATTTTCCAAAAGCTCTGTTTCCCATCCACTCTGAAATGTGAGAAATCTGAAAACACTGGACCGCCTTCGAACGAGCCAAATTTCCGAGTGTGAAAGCGTCGACACAGTGTGGACGCAAAGCCGAAACAGTGAGATTCAGATGCATTTTCAGATGCTTGGTGTGTAGATACCCTCAGAGAGAAGGAGAACGAGAGAAAGAGAAAGTGATGGTGTAGGTATCTTTTAAGCTCTAGACCACAAACTCTATCACTGTCTCATCATAGCACCAGTATTGATCCGAGAACCCAATGATCCCCAGGAACACTGGCTCTTCCTCCTTTGCACAGAATGAACACAAGCAGCATCACTGTGTACTTTCTCTCTGTTTCCTCTCTTTTATTAAATGCAGATGAGCAGAAAAGGCTGTCTTGTCCTCGTGCGTCATTCCTGTCCGTCCATCTTTCCAACCTCCCTTTATCTAGCACCATTTATTGTTGTATGTAATAATTGTTTTTGTATTATAAATTAGCCCTTCATACCACGCACCATAGATATTTCTAAAAAATTGCAAATGTGCAATTATACAATAAGTTCAACTTGTCATTAAGTGTGTTTCCATCCACCTGTTCTTTTGTGCATTTTCAATTTGCACATGAAAAAAAAAAACCTGAATGGAAATGTTGAAAATTTGAAAGAAGACCTTGAAATATCATAACAATGTTTCTACGTTTGAGGTGGAAAAATTTGTGTATTGGAAACAGGCTTATGTTTAAATAAGTCATGACGTACATGGTGAATGTCCACAGACAAAAAGTAGACGAAAACACCAGATCTGTGGTGCGATGAAGAGACTGTAATGTTCCTCAAATTAACACATGGAACAAACATAAATCCTGGGAAACATTGCTTTTATTCATTTAAGTTTCCTTGGCGCTCTTTTAATTACGTCACCCTGTGCCCTACTCTTCTGCAGTGGTTTAATGGCAGCCGACCGAAGCGGCACCAGCTGTTTATCTCCATGAACCAACTCGTAATATTCACATAAGACTAGTGGATGGAAACGCGCATTCATTCACATTTTCTTGTGCCAGTCCTCTGGAAATTAGGTTAAAATTTGACTTACATTTGGATGGAAACCTGGCTCTTATTTCAGTTTTTTTCCATCCCAGTGAAATCACACAAGTGATTTAGAATCAGCCTGATTATACTTTGTACATTGTACTAGGTCAATAATGTATTATATTAACTGACCCTGGATCTGCCCTAAATAATTCAATCACATCTCTGCTGAGATATCTTGTGACTGCATTTCACAACTTATATTTAGTGTGGTGTAAGTATGTTAAATGTGGTTTATGACCACTTTGCTTAGTGAACCATATCACAGACCTTTGGCACAGATTCAGATACTTTGCAAACTCTTCAGTTCTGCAGTTTGTGTTTGTATCCGCAATAATTTCTTTTCCTGAAACACGACAACTCTTGTTGAGTCTTACTGGATTTATTATTTGGTTTTTCGGCACTGGGCAACGCTGCCCTCCAAACTTCCATTATGATCCCCCTCTCCATCCCTCCCTTGCTTCTCCCTCTGGTATCTCTCTCTCCATCTCGCCTCATCACTCTCTCCTTCCTTCTCTTCCACATCGTCGTCCTCTCCTCTGACCCACTTTCCTGCCTTCTCGCCACTATCTCCCTCTGTTCTTCCTCGTGCACCCACATCCTTCATTTCTATCTCTGTCTCTGTCTCTCTCTCCTCCCCCCTTTCTACTTCTTCCTCCATTTCCATTCTCCTGCTCATGTTCATGCTCCTCCACCCTCACACTCCTCCTTCTGACTCCTCACCTCTATCTCTTCCATTTCTCCCTCTCCTTCTACTCTTCCTCTACTTTTTTCCCCAATGGGTCTCCATCCTTCCATTCTTATCTCACGTTCTCTCCATCTTTATCTTCTTCATTCTCATTCTTTATCATTCCTACTCTTTTCTCCCACATCCACCTCCTTCCTCTTCCCCCTCCCTTGTGCCCTTCTCCCTCATCTTCCCACCTTGCCCCCGTCTCCTCCTCCTCCTCCTCCTCCTCCCTTCTCCTCCTTTCTCCTTCCACCACCATGAGTCATTTCGTGCACTCTGTGCTCCCCTCACATCGCCACAGAGCCACTCAGGACAGACATTCATCAGCGGCTGAGATGATAGATGCTGCTCACCACAGCTCCAGCAGCCAGTTAGCACGAGGTGATGCCTTATGCATTCAGATATCACCTGGCTAGCTGTAGTCTAGTGCCACAACCAGTATCCAGAGCACACAAAGGGACTCAAGTTCACACACACACACACTGAGCTGCCTGGCGTCTAAAACTGGCTCTGTGAGGAAAGAGAAAGTTTGGTGCATGTACCAATGGATAAGTATATTTGCACTCTAATAAAGTGTATTTAAGTGTGCATGAAATAGTGCTGGAATGGATTTTGTGTGCACGCACTTATCTGTATGTGTGTGTGTGCTGTAGATTGTTAGGTATGTAAATTCCAGGGGAGTTAGGTTAATTGGGTCTGAAAAAGAGGTGGGTGTGTCTCTCTCCTCTATGACAGGCTTATTTACATAGCAAAGCTGTAATTACCCTAACGAAGCCCCTACCCTATCAGGGAGAGTGCACACACACACACACACATACACACAAAGACACACATGAGCAATCCCCAAACAGGTTTGAGCTCAATCATGCCAAACCTGTATTTTTCATCACTCCAGATCCCTCTCAGAAGCATTCCATTCACATGTTCATTTCTAATTGAATGGCATCCTTTGCAGTGCCAATCAGTCAGTTTGTTGGAATTTCTCTATTGGCGCTCATTGGCTTGTAAGAGAGATGTGGGACCCGTTCCAGCACTTAGCAATCACTTCCTTCCTTCTGCCCCTCCATATTCTTTTGTGAAAACAGGCTTTCCCTTTGTGGGTCCGGGGTAATGGAATAAAAAAGATTTGCTTTGTGTCATATCAATGTAAATCAAAATTCCAAACCATTGTTACAGAAAATGAGAAGATGTAAAGACGGCGTTGACATTTGGGGGAATCGTTATTCATCAAGCCAGCTGAAAGTAAATTAAAATGAATATTCTCCATGTAGCGAGATGTTCAATCAGTTTGTTAACAGAAAAAAATCACCCACAAACATTTGACAGGTTTCTGATATGAGTGTGTTATTTTTGGAAGAGGGGTCAATGGATAGGGTGGTTCCCAACCTGTAGGTCAAGAGGTTGTAAGATAAATCTGAAGGGTTGTGAGATGATTAACAGTATGAGAAAACATATTTGAGCTGCACAAATTTATGCTCATTTTCTCTGACTGTATTTTGATCTTTTCTGAAGTTTGACCTCTGCAGAGAATTGTTCAAAAGATTTAAGAAACAAAATCCCAGTTTGGTTCAATCAGTCAAAACCTGCAGACATATGCAACCTATGCCAAGCTAAAAAGGTTGGGAACTGCCGTGGCACTTCATTTAGTAATTTTCTACATTTCCAAGAATTCCCTTTGCCAACTTGTAGATAATGTGCCCGAACTTGCTGAATTCAGTGCATGTGAAGAGAGCAATGGTGTCAGGACGAGAGCAAGAAAGCAAGTTTTTCCAGTAAAGGTGTGCCCCTCACTAAAGACACAATATCTACCTGTAAATGTGTGTTCACACTGAACACAAGTGAATTTCTAGGTGAGGCAATTGGCAAAAAATTGGTCAATGCAATGGTACGAGCACCCAATGAACACAGAGAGACAAGAAGTTGAGTCTGACAAAACTCGATAGCCGGGTACAGCTAATGTCTGGGGTGAATAAACACGGCCTGCAAAAACCGTCTGGTCAAAGTCAAATTTGTGTGAATAAAGTGAGGAGAAAATTCATGCATTCACATTCACTTCACAAAATTTAGAAGTGCAGCAGTTCATAGCACAGATTGTATCCTCGTTTTGAGTCTGCTACACCACTAGTAAAATTATATTTGAAAAATTCAACAGCATAAATGATATCAGATCTCGGTGTCACCACTTAATTTGAGCTATCTTCTATCATGGAAGTCCCCATAGTCCCAATGAAACTGATTTGTCAATGTTATCAGTAATTTTAAGTGTTTCGAGTAGCAAATTCAATACAGTGCTCCATTGTATATTGTATCTCAAGACTTTGACTCATAGCTATCTGTTTGACTGAACTGACATTAACTGTGAGGAAACATGTTTTGTTTTGCTATAATTTGGGTGAACTGACCCTTTCAGCATCTTCCAAGGTCCAAGGTCATTTGCTGTCATTTTCATACCCAGGTAACCATCTGTCATCACCGATTGTTCTGTTCGACGGTGTTTGAGCATTTTAGCGTGGATTTTCCCTTTAAACAACATGTACCAAACCCAGCACCTTCACCCAGTCCTCCCATTGCCTCCCTCGGTCTCTGCCCTTCCCTCTCTCTGCACTTCCTCTTCCAACAGGAATTTAATCTTTCAAGCCATCGTTGTTTTTCTTCTCCCCTATTTTTACTGCTGTTGCTGCTGCTGCTGCTGCTTGGAAGACCACAGACTGCCTCTGTATGCTGATGCCCCCACCTCCACCACCACCACCACCACCACCACCTCCTCCTCCTCCTCCTCCTCCTCCTCCGAGCCTGTCTCTCTCTTTCTGTATCTCTATTTGTCTAACTCTCTCATGCTCACTGTCTCTCTCTGCCTGTCTCTCTTCCTCTGCTCTCTGTCCTCATCTCCCCCTCCCTCCTCACTTGTTCTCTACTTCTTCACTCCTTCTCACCCCTCCTGCCCCCGCTCCCCCCTCCTCCCCCTCTTTTTTCTCCCTCCTGCCTTCCTCCTGTCTGTCTATCTGCTGTTTCGTAGCTCTGCTGTACGTGCCACAGATTCAGATGGCAGTCAAATGGTAGACGGAGACAAACACGGAGACACATGCATGCAATTACATGCTCACACACACTAACGCACATGCAGACCGGCAAACTGCACGCATGGACAGACACTCACACACACATTTGTGCACACACCTGTGCGTACAGATGTGCATGCTCATTTCTGCAAATACACACATAGTGTCATATACATTCAAGTATGTCAGTCACCTCCCTCAGTCAGTTTAGAAGGGAGGATATTACTCTTGGAGCACAAAGCTATCAGAAAACAGAATGCAGGAAATATTAATGAGAACGGAGACTTTTCTGAGAGATTAAAAATGAAGAAAGGGGGAGTTGAGGAGGAAGTCGGGATGTGGTGCAGTAAAGAGAAAACAGTATGAAAAGTAGACTTTTCAGGTGTCAGTGCGCAAGTACAGGATACTATTTGTGTGTTGGCTGTTTTAATGTTTGGGTGAGAGGGAGACAGCGACACCAAGAGAAAGAGAGGGGGAGAGGGGTGGGCGGGTGGGGGAGAAGCAGAGAGGAAAGAGGTCAGTCTAAGCTTATGAAACATTTTCTAACCTAACCCGGCCTATTTCTGACAGGGCAGGACTGTGGACTTACAGTCAGACACACAAGTTCCCAGGGTTGACAGTGACATGCCTTTAGGGACTGACACATATAAACACACACACACAAAGAGGTTCACACACACTCTTTAAGCATTGGACATGTAAGTTAACGACCTTTCACCTTATTCAGCTGTGGAGGCCTTTTAGGAACTGACAATTCAGCTTTTGAACCCAAAAGAGTTCAAGCTAATTAACCTCTGTTTATGGACATGGGGAACAGCTAGCCCGGCTTGACTTACAGCATCACGCAAGATCCCAACTTCAAATATACAACCCAACAGAAATGTACAACCACTGATTCCTAAAAAAGTTGGATGTTCCGAATGTGCTCATTTGTTAATCCTTTTTCAACATATACTCAATTGAAAACAGTCCAAAGACAATATATTTAATATTTGACCTCATCGACACTGATTTTTGTAAATATCTGCTTATTCTGAATTTGATGGCAGCAACATGTTTCAAACAAGTCGGGACAGGAGCAACAAAAGACTGTGAAAGTTATGGACTGATCCAAAAACACCTGTTTGGATCATTCCACAGGTAAAACAGGTTCATTGGTAAAAGGTGATAGTATCATGATTGGGTATGAAAGGTTCATCCTGGAAAGACTCAGTTGTTCACAAGCGAGGATGGAGAGAGGTTCAACACTTTGTCAAACACATGATTTCATAAAAGATGTTATTACAGGAGCTTAGGAACACTTCATAAAACCGTTGTTGATTACATTTTGTTTTTGTTTAACATTTTTAGAATCAGCGTATAAATATGTAAATTTCAGGTATGAGTTTGTTTCTTGACTTTCTTGTCACAACAAGACTCCAGAAAGTCACCGCTCTTGACTTTTTACCTGTTTCCAGTCTCAATGGCTAATAGCTTAGCATTAAGACCGTCATATACATTTGTATTTACAGTACAAATTTTGAACTGCTTTTTCTTTTAATAAAGAGGCACCACTGAAGAGGACATGGCTGCGAAAATAAAGTTTGGATGGCAACGTGTTTTTTCTCCAAGGCTAATTTCCACCTGAGGCTGTCAAATGAAACCTTCATATGTCATATCTTCATGTTGTGTCTTCATACTTTGTGTTTATACAATATAAAGTGTGTCACTCTTGCTCATCCAATCAATGACCTTGAAATCTTCCCTGGTCCAATGAGAGAGCAGAACTTGCTTCATGACACTTACTTCAGGCACAATAAAATGATTTAAAACAAACCAGATTTAAGATTCCTGCCTACTTTGATGATTTGATTGAACTTTTATGTATGGAAGAGGTATTTTTTCATGCCAGTCACATGTCCTCACACCACCAGCTGCAGTGACTGTGTGCTGACACCATCAGGAATAATGTAACCTTGATCTTGTGCCCAAACCTCATAAAATGGGGAGTTAAGTTGTTAACATGCACATGCTGCTCTGAATAAACAACAGTTATGAAGCAGAATGAAAGTTCAGTGAGAAACGCTGCTTTTCTTGTGTTTAGTCTCCTTTTTTTCCCTGCTTTTGTTGTTTTTCGATTTTACCGCAATTTCTGGTCATTTTGTTGCTGTCAGAATCTAAAGAAAAAAAAAAACGATGTCCTGTCAGTAGCCAAAACCAAAAGTGAAAGAAGTGGAATGTTAACATGTCAAAATGAAGTGTTTATTGTACAGACATTGAGGTTGATTTGACCAGATACTGTTTAGCAATATGTGTCAACAAAGGACTGGATTTAGGTAACATTGTTAAGATAAGAATTCTTGATGCTTGTAAATGTAGCTACTGTTATATTTGCATGACTCATAAACATTTCAGATAAAGAAAGTTCTGAAAAGCTAATGTTTAGTGTTCAAATTACAGTGAAAGGCATCTATTACCATATGCACAATAAAAACAAGTTTCCCTGCACAACAAAGTTCTTGTACCAAACCACTGAATTGAGTCAACCAATGAAGCACCTACACACTTCATTCAACACACCACAAAAGCATAAGTCATACGATTGGTATGGATTCAGCAATGTGGCAATTTTCTTTTTTCTTTACATAAAGCGCTCCCAGTCTTTTATTTACATTTGGCCTGAAAGTTCACGACAGAAACACATGTTGACTCGGATGTCAAATTGGATCCAGATTGTGTGTCCTCTCGAAAACGTTTGAACAGTTACAAGACCTTTTTTTTAATTTTTTTTTTTTTTTATCACAGACACAAACATGAGTGTGTGGTGGTATAATTGGCTGCACAGACAGTCTACAGATGTTATTTCCTTTCAACTGGTAGAGTAATTTCAGATGCTGTATTTCTGCCACCTTCTCAGATGGAGAACGGTGCGTTCTCGAGTGACAATGGAGATGTTGCCGTTCACAGTCGTGTGACGGCTCTTAATACATTAACTACTGCTACTGTAAGAGTGTGTTGATGAATTTTTAGCTCTTCTGTGAATACATTGCGCGGTCAGAGCTTAAATTTATTCACCTAATAAACAAGAAAGTTACAAGCAGTTGGTTATGAAAGTATTTCCCCCCAATGCAACTTCCCATTTTGAGTGTCTTTTTTATTGCATCCTCAATGTTTAAAACACAAGACAGGTTTATGCTTTGGCTTTAATGAGCTCAGCTTTGTTTCTAATGAGTCATGTTCATTCTGCAAGTTTCTAAATACTACGATACCCATGAGCCTCAGCTGCTGTTGCTATGAGAAGAAGCTAATCGGAGTTGTAGCAAAGTTAAAATGTGCCTTTGAGGACAAAACTGTTGTAGATTTAGTTGCAGAATTTATTCATAATCGATATCTTCTAACACTCATTTGCTGTACTGATAATTCCACTTTGCAAGACCATGCAGGCCTCGGAAGAGCTCAACGGACAATGTGAGCAGAAAATGAACAGGACGCTCTCTCAATTTACGAGCCCATAAACTTAAATCTGCATGAATCAATATTTTAGTATAAACAATGACTCAAATGACTACATGCAATGTGAAAGGAGGCGCTTGCAGTGATAAACCCATGGAGATTTATCGCCGACACTTCGGTTCCTCTCAGCACTAAGGAGCGTTTAAGCGTTGTTCACCTCATTGTTTTGATTTTATGGTTCTGGTTTACTCTCATCGTTCTCATTAGTGTTTTTTTTTTTACAACAGCAGCTTTTCAAACGTTCTGATAAACCCACTGCAGACAGTGACTAGCAGGTGAACATAGTGGATCATTTAGATGCTCAAGAGCCAGCTATAGGAGTTGGTGGAGACCAAAACAAAGCTGAAAGGAGAGTGAATATTGGGCTTACATTAGTCAAGTGTCGAGAAAAATGTAATGCCAAATGTTAATACTAATATTTTACTTGTGGAGTTAGAAAGATGTGAGACCTCTGTTGTCCGCTCCTCATCTCTGCTTTAGGCTTCAATAGCCACTACCAGCAAAACACACTGATTTTGACAGAATCATTCAGAAATTCAAAAAAGTATTTAGCCGTCTGCTAGTGCTTCGTTCGTTTGTGACAGCTCTTATTGATCAATGTATTCTTTGATTTTGAAACACTAGCCTTAAGGCCGCTTACATTGTCCATATAATGTTTTTCTCTCTCAACACACAAGTGCTTCATCCCTGCCAGAGAAAAACACTATATCGACACACACCCTTATAATAACAATGGTAATAAACTTTATTCATATAGCACCTTTCAAAACACAGTCACAAAGCTTTACAATAAAAACAGACCACATTTAAAACACAAAGTGAATAAACTAAAAAAAACATAAAAGCTGAACACATTATTAAACACAAAGGCAGTAAAACAAACTAAAATGTCATAAAATGTAAATAAAATCACTGAAAAACAATTTTTAAAAAGTGAGTTTTTTAAAGTGATTCAAAAGACGAGACAGAGTTTTGCAGCCCTGATCTCCTCAGGCAGGTCGTCTCAAAGTATCCGAGCCTTGACTGCAAAATCTCTGTCACCTTTGTGTCTCCATCTGGACCTTAAAACAACAAGGAATGACGCATTCAAGGACTTCAGGGAGCGGGAAGGAACATAGGACGATAAGAAACCTGATAAATAACTTGAGGAGAGATTCCTCAGGGCTTTTGCAAGTAATCAATAATATCAATTCTAAAAGCAACAGGTAGCCAGTGTTGTTGTTATTTAGCCTTTCTGAGACTCTTGCAATTTTAATTTCATGAAAAAATTGCACCCTTAATTTTTAACAGCCCCTCAGTCACTTCATGCCGGTGCTGGGTTAGTGGGGGGTGGGGGTCATTGCCCGGACCAATGTTGAGACCAAAACCCCAAAGTCAAAGCATAAATGTACAGTTTTGTTTCAGTTTCATCATTAGAGCAGATAATCTTGTTTTATTGTTGCCAGAGATGAGAGGGTTGACCCATAAACATTATCAGCCAAAAGAGGAAACGACCTTTTGTTTGCTCGCGATGACAGGTTGATTATCTCGTGAACCTCATTTTCTTGAGATAGTGAAATAATTAGCTTGTATAATAATAATAATCCAATAATAAAAATATAATAATCTTGAGATAACAAAATAATTGCATGCACGGCTGTTCTTGGTTTCTGCAATGCTAAGTTTAAATTTGTCAACTTAAATGTAAAGTTACAATCTAAATAAGTAATAAATACGTAGATTATTACTCAGAAAAAGTTTAATAAAATGCACAGAGCACGTGAAAAGAAAAAAGTTCAAGCCAACAATGGAAAAAGTGAAATGAGACTTTCTGATTGCCCGAAGCTGTGTTTTCAGTTCAACGTTCAGACACGCTTAATCACCGCTCGCAAATAATTTTCCATTTACACAGTTTTGAACATTGATTTTATTCGGAGCACTGTTGTTTTCTTGCTTCAAACCAGATCATCCAACTGTGTGTTCAGATCCCAGTTATCACATGATTCTTCGAGGGGTCACCAGGAAACATTCCTAGAAACAGAGCAGGATAAATCTGTGGCGGTTGCAAACATGCAGAGCAGGACTGTGTGCTTCACTGTGCTATTGTCCTGGATGAAGAGGTTTGTCTGAAGGTTTGGATACATGTGTTGTTGACTGTCTCGCCCCTCGGCTAAAACTACAGGGCCTCCTCTCCCCCCTGTGCAGGGCCCCTCAACCTCTCTCTCTCTCTCTTTCTCTCTTTCTCTTATTCTCAGCCATTCACTCTATCCTCTCTGTCGATCTTCTGCTTCTCCACTCGCTCTCCTTCTCTTTCCCTGCTTGTCACACACACACACACACACACACACACACACACACACACACACACACACACACACACCTTCCATCCTTTTGCCTGTGCTCACTGCCCATATCTTTCTCCTTTCTCTCCTCACCCCCCTTTCCTCTTGCTACCCTCCCCCTCCGCCTTCCACCCCACCCTCAACACCACCACCAAACCCCCCATCCTCCTGAAACAGAGTGTGTGTTCTGCCACGCACACACACACACACACAGAAACTGGTGCTTTATCTCCCCTAGGAGTTGTTCTTAACTCGCTGACTGAGGCACGCTCTGTGTGTGTGTATTTGTGTGCATGCCTGTGCGTGTTTATGTGCGCGTGTGTCGGTGCACATGCGTGTTAATGCGGACCGTGCATGGGGGGTGGGGGTTAGCATGTTTTTGTGTGTCTGCGCTGCTGACTCCACACATGATCCCCATTAGAGGCTGGCGGGAGTAGACACACACAGGCACACACACACACACACACACACTTTCATCCACGCCCACATATACATACATAGACATAGACTCTTATGAACATGCACACGTATAAGCACACGTGTACATGCAGGTATACGTGCATCCACACACACACACACACACACACACACACACACACACACACACCCACATGCACAGTGGGGTTCTGTGGGGCCTGATCCCATTTCACCCCTGAGGCTTTTTCACCAACAAGGGACCGGTGTTGGAAGTAGTTCCTGAACAAAATTTTGAGCACTTTCATTGCAAAACACTGGTTCTCAGACATTAAAATTGACCCTGTTCCGGCCACTTAAACCTGCTTTTCTAGACTGGCGACAACCCTGAGGTTCGGGGGTAGGGTGATGTCACCACCATGTAAAACCTAAAATCATTCATAGGCAACCACAAATGTCCTCACAAACCAGATGTGTCGCAAGAAGGAGGAGAGTTTTGAGGCTCAGTTTGGTGAAAAATTATAGAATTAACAATAAAAGTGTCATTCATCCATCAGCTGAAGAAGCCGATGTTTCACTGGCAACATAATTCTTGAGAAATCACAAGCCTGAAACATGTGCTTCATGTGCCAATCCGAAATGTGCCGGGAGATGGACACATCCAGCTTTTCCAGAACAATGAAATAAATCATTCACAGGGAACAACAACAAAATCAACAAGTGGCAGCAAAAACAGCAAGGAAGTGAATTTCAGTTCAATTCTGTGGTCAGACTGAGGTGAAGACGAAATTAACTGAACGAAGCAACTCCCTGAATGTTACACGTTCTTTAAATTACAATATAACAATGTGTAATGTCGATTTTTTCAACCAGAGAAATCACACGGGTCCAACAAGTCTTTGCCTTTGATTGCACTTGAATGGTTGACGTTTGACAATAGCTGTAGGAGAAATCAATGACCGTGGCTGGGGTGAGGGTCAGGGTCAGGTTTAGGGTCTGTCCAATCCGGTTGTTTGTGGGCGTCACAACCTAGCAGCTCTGATTTGGGAAAAAAGTGATGCCTACGACGATTGCTGCAATTACCATTGAGCAATGATTGTAATTCTACACTTACTCCAGAAAGATCGATCTATCCCAGTCGGTCAACAACAACCGGAGACGTGCCGATAGTTGACAACCTGAACACAACCACTGGTTGCAAGTAAAAATCTCAACAAAATAATCCAACCACTCAATGGATTAAATTCAGTATCCATAAAGGAAAATTGGCTCGTCTTGGTTCATTGCCCCCTTTTACTGTCAGAAATACTCATTATTTTGAATCTATGTCATGCAAAGATAAGAACGCCATCATAAAATGTAATTTGCGCCCAGGCCATAATTAACTGTCCACATCAGGAACATGTAATCACCTTATCAGAAAACATGTCCACGATAAACCAGTGGCAAAAGAGCCTGAATGATGGCGACAACACCTCAACGTCTGCTAAGCTAACAAGGGTTTTTGATTGACTGTAGCAGAAGCAGACATTAAGAGACTTGTGTTGGGCCGTGTCGGGATAATCAATGTCTTAATAATAGTTGCTTGTGCTATCCTGACCATGAGATTTTTATTAAACAAAACCATGTTTTATACCATTTATAGTCAACATTTAATGTATTTGCTTTCTGTGCTCATCTCTTTATAGAAGTTTTCATTGTTAGTGGCGGGGTCCGCCATTTTCAAATTCTTTTAAGGAATTCACAGGAAACAATGCAGCAGGTTACTGTTTGTAATTTCATCACATTAATATCAGCCTCACTGTTTATTGTTCACTCTCCTCAAGCTGTATTATGTTTCTATAACGCAACTGGCATTTCCTACTGCTGCTGCTTCACAATAAAAGTGTTCATCTGGCAAAACATGCTTTTATTGTGAAACACAAACAGTAAACACAATGTGTTTGTCACTGAGGTTCACCAGTACCTGCCAAATCAACCAGGATTGAAATCGGAAGGGTTTAACTTTAATGACTAATGAGTAATAGATTACTTTTCGTAAGTAACTAATGGGGCATGAGAACACTGCATCACAGGGAACTCTAGCAAATCGAATAGAACAATAGGACATCTTGTTATGTAACTGTCAAACCAGTAGAAGCATAGGCCAGTTTGTAAACAGGTTCAATTGGTTCTGGTCCAGCACCGACACCAGTATCACCCCCCAGCTGGTGGACAATCCAGCTGGTGGATTGTCGGCCTGATTGGAAAGTTATATTTACAGTCTTTATACTTCACTGTCTTATTATTTATTTATTTATTTTTAGGATTTATGACGTTTCTTTCCAAAAACACTGACAAGCAAAGACACATGCAACAAAATGGAAAATTAACTGGCGCTGGAAAGGCAAGTGGAAGCTTAAATCAAAGACATACGCAACTCTGTAAACTGGCATTTAACTTTATTTTACAGTACAGCATTTGAAGGCACTTCTAACATGATAAACCTGCCATGTTTTGGAGACACTGACAAATTAATCCATTATACTGTGCAGATTTTTTGCTTCCTTAGGTAACAAAAAATGCATCAGTGTCTAAAACAAATTCAATGGTCAAACACACAGTCAGAGAAGGAGAGCACATCATCCTCTGTAGGCCACAGACATTGTTATCTTGTTGGCAGGGAGCACCGCTGTTTGACTGTCATTACTTCCTTAAACACTAATTTTATAGCATCTTTGCATCACTGGGCTGCATACAGTGGACTGTAACAGGGACGGCGGGACGGACAGAGACAGCAGATCATGTTATTTCGGAAGCCAATGCATTACAACTATGACTTCAATTATATACTGTTATCGTCATCGCTTTTGAAAATCTAGTAATGGTCACTTACAGTATGTAATGTCTGCTGTTGGGGATCTGTCAATCAAAACAAGTAGTGAACTAGAACTGTGGGATCATGGGAGTTGTTGTCTTCACTGTTAAGCAGCCACCACTGCCACCACAGATTAAAGCCTATCTGACCTGAGTGAGGTGGAAACGTTCACAGACGAGGTCATGTATTAAACTTTTATTCACCTTACATTTAGTCACGTTCGCCGACTTCCTTCCTGAGTCTCTGGCGTATCATCTGGTGTTTCCTGTGTCGCCACTGTGGACCAAACGAAATGCATTGAACAACAGTGGGATCACGTAATTACACAACACAACAATATATATAAGACAGATTTTAATATGGAAATGTTGCATATTCTACCTTTAATCAAACAACAGCGATCCCAGCTCAGTCCCAGCATGTGTGGAAGTGAAAAAAAGCTGGATCATTTAATTTGTTTCATTGGTTCCAAGCCTCATAAATCCTAAGAAGATTATAGAGGTTATGAAGATCATGCAGGGTCACAAAAAGGAAAACAACCAATGAATTCACAACAATATATTGCTTAATGTTAAAGAAAGTGGGTCCCAAATTGTGATATATTGCATTTAGTAAAAGTGACCCTTCATCCCCTGAAATAAAAAATAGGCTCTTTTATGCAAACCCATATATTTGAGGTATTAAAAATTGAACTCCGTGTTTCGGCTTTAAATCAGGAAAAATAATGAGTGAAACTTTATACAAGACACAAAGCAGCTCCAGACTGAAGCACACGGGTTATTATACAGTTTGGTACCAAAAGATTTTTGTAGTGTGCAACAACTGGAGCACAGAAATATTGACCTGGTTAATTGGTGCTGACACATTGCAAGAAGTATGGGAGTGACACAGTGGGTCCTGGGGAAACCATAACAGGAGCTCACATATTATAGCGTAGATAAGACAGGCTGCACGACAGCAGACTAAACATCAACACGGCGGGTATACATTCAGAGGCGAGGAATCTTTCCACTGCGGCAGCACGACAAAGTTGGTAACAGCTGATGTTCAAAGTGGAGCTGGGCTGAGACTCAAGCAAAAGATTCAACACAGATGGTAAAAATACAACAACTGATTTGCAGACTGACGAGCTAATACCTGCCTCCCTGCTAATGTGTACGGCACATGCGTTTCCATATACTGTGCAGTATTACCCATATACGCAACAGTAGCAGCAAAAACAAAGGCAGCATGAGAGATAATCAGTCTTAAGTCCTCATCTAAACTACACCCAGTCTGTCCAATGCCTGCTGGCCCTGGGGATTGTGCTGGAGTTTTAATCCACTTAAAAGCAGAGGACCTCTGCTGCTGTTTCCAAGGGGCTTGACCCACGTTGCATGTGCACACACACTTATAGATACACACACACACATGCACAAAAACAATCAGTACATGCATGCAGCACTGTGCACAAATTCAGTCATATACACACACATTGTTTTTTCACACAAGCACTATTAAGCTAAATGGATTCATGCATTCCTCATATTGATCTATGCACTAATTCAAAAGGCGCATTGATGATGAAATTTATAATAAGCAGGTTGAGTATCCAGGTCTGATCAGATGTTTGAATCGTCCACCTTTGCAACAGAGTGAAAACTGTAATTTAAAACCATATATACAGGAAGTGTTGGCTGGATTTATTGAAGAAGGGTCAACACCATTGTTCAGGTCCACTTTCTAATGTGGACCTGCTGCAACAATATGTGTGTTTTTCCACATGCAACTTCTTTAATACTGCAAGAATTTCTAAAAGCAATTTCTGCATAATCACTAAAAACAACATTGTCCATGTGAATGTGCAGAAAATGAGCTGTGATCAAAATGTTTTTTTTTTATTTGTTGCATTAAAAAATATATTTTTCTCCCATGTTTAAATGCTATATTTTGTGCCCCGGACACAATGTCATACTTTTTCTCTTCTTGCAGCAACGTTTGTCGTTATCTAATTTGAAATGTACTAATTCCTTATTCTTGCGGAGGGAGGACAAACCGCTGACTTGAACAGCTGCTTCATGACCCAAAAAACTGTCAGTCTTTCCCTGGAATAAATTGTGGAACATACCATCTGCGGGAACAGGGGGGGAGCTGGAAACGTGCATCTGCTGGAAAGCGGGTGTCACATGCAAATGCATAAAATTTAGCAGCATCTCAAATTGCATCGCCGTTTTTTAAACGTGCATCCGTTAAATATTATGTGTTAAATGTGTCCAAAATGATGCACATGAGGGATAGTTTGAAGTTCGCCTCCCCTGTGTTTCAGCACCGTGTTTCTGGAGGACCCATAGTAGAATCAATTCAGCGAGGGGGGAGCTTGAAACCGTCCGCTCATGCTTTGCTCCCAGTCTGAGAGAAACACAGTTGAAGTGAACGAGCAGAACCAGGCGGCCGCACCACCAAGTCCACAACAGACCGGCTCCGGTCCCTGCCGGAGACCTGCACCTGCAGCCCCCGTCTGCATGTCAGCACGGTCACATCCTGCAAGACCCAGTGCAAACATGCCACCAAAACTACACCTCCCTGCAGGAATCATGCAGGAATTTCATAATGATAGATTATCTTTAAAAGTGTAAGATCACTGTGGAGTCACTTTACAGGAATATATTTTTATAATTAGTTTGTAAAGAACTATTTCCAACATGCGCATTTTAAATTCTATATGAATCACTTCAGTTTCAGGGTTATGCTATTTGTTGACTCCATGTGCTATTTTACCTTTTGCAGATGTTGTGAATGCAAATGACACTTCAACCGTCATCAGAAAAGAGACTGAGAGTATGAGCAGGATCAGTAGTGAGCTTCATGTGCAAAGGCCACAAATGTCCCATATTCAAAAGACACGCTGTTCTTTTTAATTCACCATATAAATGCATTGAGCAAAACAAATAAGAATCAGTTGTGACAAACTCAACCAATGTCACAGATTCAATTTGTGCAACTGCTTATAAAACATTTTGAGCGCATTATGCACATATGCTCCGCTTCATCCGTAACAGCTTCACCCGTCTGTCTTCTGCCCGCTGATCAGCTCCACTGCAGCAGCTGGACGTGCCTTGCTCAAGGGCTTCTGTTGACAGAGACGAGGGCACGGGTGCTCATGTGAGCTGACGCTGCCGTGCACGTTAACGTCACTGGTTGCTCGCAGTCAGTTCAGGGTGGCAGCAGCTCAGAGGTCCAAAAAACTCTTGAGCAAGGCGTCGGACCCGCACCTCCTGTGAAGCTCCCACATATGAATGAGAAAGTTCAACATTTCCTGGAACGGCAGAGGTGGAAAATGCATCGAGTTTCATGTGTTGGCTGCGGAGCGGGAACCAGCATTATTTAGGGTCAGATTATAGAAAGCAGTGTGACCTTTTAACCACCATCATGCTGCAACACCTGCTGCAGGCATCTGGGTGATCAGCTGACGCAAACTGAGGGGGTTTACATCAAGTTTCATGCAGTCGCAGTTCACCATGACAGCGGACATGTCTGTGTCACGTGACTAATGTGGGTACAGTATTTGCATGCACGTACAGTTCTCACATGCATCTGCGTGCACGTAATCCTCATTTGAGTGTGTTTGCGCGCGCTTCGTTGAGGGGTGTGTTTCCACGCCACCGGCCCGCTCACCAATGTCACCTTCATGGGTGGCTCCATCGTAGGAGCATCCTTCAGAATGTAACAGATTAGCTTTGCAGGCAGGGATGTTGATGAGGTCATCACTTCCCAAGGTCACACCTACACAAACCTAGCTATAGGCCCACTGGCGTTAAAGCCCCCCCACCTCTTCAGATCCTATAGAGGCTCGATTCCACCTCCTGCCTGCGTGCAGATCTGAATAAGGCAGAATAAGCCATATCCAACAGGATAAGCCTTATTGTAAGACTCAGTGATAGAACAGGCTGCTTCGGCCCCTTCAGGCTTCCTTCGCCCCGTGAACAGACTTGTAAGAGGGCTGGATGGCTCTGTGCTACAACATACTGTCCTGTCACTTATAGTGTTTCTAAGCTCCTATAGACTTTTTAATCCCTGCACGCACATTTCAGCACGCTGCGTCGTTGCAAGCTCTGTTATGCAATGATTGATGATCGGATCAGCTCTTTGAGATTCTATCACTTCCCATGTTCGTATGTTTGAATATGATTAGCTGGGCATGAAACGTGTGCAAGAAAATAAAGTATGCAAGAAGAACACTTGCAGGTCTGAGGCCCAGTTCTTGTTCTTGCCATCTGCTGGTGTGACTGTGCACCAAAGTAGTGACTCTGTGTCATGATAAAGTTGGTGATTACAGAGCATTATGTTTAGTTTGTGGACAAACAGGAAGAATTAAGCAAAAACTGTTATTACAGTTCTTATGGATGTCTTTTTCTGTCCCTGCACCTCTTCTGAGTCTCTCCTCCTGGAGTTCCTCTTGGGGTTGTGCAACTACTCAGCATTAGTGCAACAAGCATGCAAAAAGATGGACTAGTACAACAAGCTACATCTGTATGTGTACTAATTTTCCTCCACTGATTCTCCATGGAAGGCAAATCTCCCTGCCGTTCAGTGCTACATCTCTTTCTGTATTCCTCTCCCCTCTTGAGACAATGAAGGCATTGAGGCAAATCTGTTTCCACAGCCTGTGAATAAGAGACAGCCAGCTTTGTTTTGCACGAGCGTGCGCACACACATATGCGTGTGTGTGACTGATGGAGAGAGAAGAAATGTGTTTGTGTACGGACACACGAGTATTTGTGTAGCCATGCACAAATGTGTGTGTGTGCATGTGTGTGAGATGCCTGCGTCATGCGTTCGCCATGTGAGTCACTTGCTCTTGTGTAGGGGCTTTAAGTAGTGAGTAAGAGCCCTCTACTCCCTCGTCTGTCTCCGCTCTCGCTCTCTGGGGCCCAAACGCACAACTAGAGCTCTGCTGCTTCCTCCTCTGCCTCTGCTTCGTGTCTGCTCATCGCCCAACAGGTTGCTCTGTCAATAATGGACGCTCACAATGCAACGTGTGCGCGCGAGTTTGAAATCTGAGACACGTTCAAAGGGAGACAAACATGCAACCACAATCACCTGCCTATCTATTATTGCAGGAAAGCGATAAAACAAACATTTTTTCCTTCGGCGGTGTCTCCTCTCTGTCAGAAATCTCAACACGATGAGACGACAGAGGCTGCGTTAGAAATAACAGCTCTGTCCAGCACTGTCTCCTTTGGTGGCCTGCTGGGATAATTGCAGGTGAGCCATGGAGGAGATAGAGCCCAGCAGTGCAGAGAGACATAAGTAAACACACAAGTGACGTCTGTGGTTGATGACTAACGCCGTAGTGACTCCAGTCCCCTCTGTCTGTCTGTCTTCAGGACTGCTGGAATAAAAGGCTGCTGCGAGGGCTCCGCTGGCCAGCTCGAATTGTTCTCTCGGAGCCATAAAATGTGGACAAATATTCTTTATCCAAACAGGAAATCACTGCTCACAGTGTGCACATTCTGTATTTATATTATTTTGTGTCATTGTTTGTCAAGATGTGAACAGATTTAGAGCCCTAATTCTTCTGTTATTTTGGAGCTGTCAGTGTCATGGGAGTTCTTCTAGGGTCCTTTTTTAAAAAACAAAAAATCAGAAAAAACATTTTCATGTTGCAGCGTGCAGCTGTTTTTAGACTTATTCCACCATCTAGTGGTAGCGAGTATGCTGTTACATATTGGGGGTTGCACACACACTTTTGTGGATGCGTCCTAATAATCGAGATCACAAGAGGACAGTAAAAATCGCCTTCACGTACATCAGTGCATATGAGAAACATGTGAATCATAACGATGGACATATGGTGCAGAAATAAATTCTCTTTCACACTTGATTCACTTTATTTCCAGAAACACAATATTAAATATAGTGAATGCACACAAAAAAAAATTAGTAATTTTTTAAAAAAAATGGCAGTTTTGGGTGAAACTATATCGGCACAAAATAAAGACAACACATAAGAAAAGTGCTCAGTTAGACACAGTCAGAGGTAGAGATACAACACAAAGAGAGGAATTAGAAATCTGGACACCGAAGGCCGTCGAAAACTTTGTAAATTACAAACGCAGAGATCAAAAACAGACGTGGAATGACATTCATTAAATAGTACCGCCATCTGTAGCACCTTGTTCATTGCGAGGTCACTGTCACGCTCCCACCTTCTCTGTATCACTTTCTCCCCTTGCAGTTGTAGAAATATAGTTCTTCCTCTTTTTCCATACCAACATACCTGCAGTGCTCCTCAGTGCGATACAGATGAGCTCTGTTATGGCGGAGACATACGAGGAGTTTTCATATCAGAATGTTTTTTTTCAATTTAATGCACTTAACCCTCTCTTGAAAAGCAGCACCACTCACAACCGTACTCAACACTGGAGACTTGGAGTTTCTCCCTCGTCCTACGTGGCCCCGTCCTCGTCCTCCTCTTGCTCGGACAGGCCGCCGGGACAGGGCTCCATAGTAACAGCGACGCCCATGCCACTGCGTCCGACGGGCATGTCAGAGACGCGTGTCCATTCATTTCTGTCCGGGCAGTAACACTCGATGCTGGACAGGAAGCCTTGCTGGTTGAAACCTCCTGGATGCACAAACACACACACATACACACACGCAACATGTTTAATGAAGCTGTTAATAAACCAATTAGGGATCTGTTGAACAGTTGTGTCAATGAATAATTAAATCTAATTATTCTGTGTTTACGCAATTTATTTAGCAATTTATAAATGGATTAGCGTAATGATTTTTTTTTTAAAAGGTGAATTCTACTTTTAGATTTTCACTTGACTTTATTTACTGTCGTGGTTTGTTATTTCTTCCCAATCTGACATTCAATTTGCCGGCTGCTCATCAGTTTAACATCTGACCCATAGTGAACCACTCTATTTAATTAACACACAGTCACTGAGCCACATTACAGCCCACACTGTAGTAACAGAGGATCTCACTGTCCACCTCCTGACCTGACTGTCTACTAATTAATCACAATAATTTAATTACTTAACAAGCCTGCATTATGTATTATTATCATTGCTTTATCATGCACAAACATATTCTAAAAAAACATTTTAACATATACTGGACTAGAGATATTAAAGGCTTTTCTTGCCAAACAAAGCTTCTTTTAACTCATAAAAGTGAGACATAAGAGTTTGTCACACTCAGCCCACAAAAATATGTCACTATCATTTCATTTGCACCGATAAGAGCAACGTGTTTTGTTGGAGCACATGAGACATGAGGGCACAACAGGCTTAGAAACATAAAACTGTTCACGTACTAATTAGTGATGGTGCCCAAAACAGACTTGACTTCAGACGATCAATAGTGATCAATACAAGTGTCATCAAAAACTATAGAGAAAACATCTCTCAGCAACACACACAAAGAAAATAATAAGGAGAAAAAAGATGAATAGTAGATGAATAGTAATCAAATTAAAGAAATAATAAGACAAATAACAAATAGAGAAAGACGAAAAAAGAACAATAAATAAACAAAAAATTAGTCCAATGAAGTAAAACATGTTGATTTTATTAGTGTTCATTCATGATCATTAATCATATTTTTGATCACAAACACTATTGAGGTTTGTGTGTGTCAGTTCTGCAGAAAATCATTTTCAATCATTCAATCAATTTTCAATCAATTTCATTGAACTTTAAATCTTTTATATTACATTAGTGATATAACTCACCGAGGACAAAGATACATCCCTGGTGGACTGTGGCCCCGTGTGCACTGCGACAGTAGTGCATGGAGGCCCTGGGCTCCCACACGTTCCTGGCTATATTGTAACGCTCCACGGAGCAGAGCTGGCTCCGCCCATCATACCCTCCTATCGCATACAGGTACGAGTTCATACACACCAATCCTGCAAACACAGAAGGGAGAGGAATTAAAGGAACAGTTTGACATTTTGTCAGTAATCTGGAACCAAGTAGTGAGCTTAGTTTAGCATAAAAAACTGGGGGAAAGAGCTGGCCTTACTGAATCTGAAGGTAATGTAATACTGTTGTTTAATCTGTACAAAATCAGAAGTGTAAAAATGACAACTTGCCTTTTTTTTGGAGGAACTATTTCTTGGCCGGGTGCAGTGGAGACTCTCCAGAAAAACGTGTTAATCAGTGAGCTTCAGAGGTGCTGATAGGTCGGATTTTCTTAGGCTATGTGTTTCCCCTTGTTTCCAGTTTTTATTCTAAACTAACATTACTAGATTCTAGTTGGTTGTAGTCTTAGATTGTATGTGCAGACATGAGTTTCAAATTCTCGGCAAGAAAGCAAATAAGCATGTTTTCAAAAATGTTAAACAAGTGCTTTGAAAGTTACTCATGCACCAAGATACTTAGTGAAAATACTGAAAACACACACATACACAGAGAATTGAAAACCATTATTTTGACTGAACCAAATGTCATTGAGAGAGGAGTCACTTACCCAGTCCACTGCGTATAGTGCTCATGGGTGCCAGCTGGTGCCAGGTGTTAGTGTCCGGCTGGTATTTCTCAGCCGTGTTCCAGCGGTTCTGTCCATCATATCCTCCCACCACATACAGAGCCCCCCCAGAGGCCGCCACTCCGGCACCCAGACGAGCCACCGACATCGGGCAAACAAAGGACCAGCGGTTCGACTCTGGATCCCACCTGCAAAACAATCAGCAGTTCTCAGGGACGTGGAGTCAAGGAAGTGATGATTCCTAATAACGTCACATATCAGTCAATTAATTAATCAAATTGGTGAATCACTGCTGCAAAACTTTACATGGTTCAGAGGGCAGCAGCTGTGTGCAGCAACCTTCTCAAGCTACACGAGCCGGTCAACTTTAAGTGGATTAGGTTAAGCTGGCAACCATGTTTGGCAACTATTGACGAGCTTTATTTGAAGCCAAAGAGGTTGTAACACCACTGAGAGCAGACAGAGACAAGAAAGTCCACATGATTCTCTAGTCCAGTCAAGTCTTCGCTCTCTGTCCACAGGTCTTTGAAAATACTGTACTTGTAACAAACGTCTTATTTAACACATATTTCTTGAAGGATTAGTTTGACATTTTTTTCCCCAAATAAGCTTATTCCCTTTTTTGTTGAGTTGTTGAGTTGGATGAGAAGATAGATTCCACAATCATGTCTGTCTCTCAAACATGAAGCTACAGTCAGGTGATGGTTAGCGTAGCTTAGCATAAAGACTTGCTCACATATCAACATCCATATCTTGTTTGTTAAATCTGTGCAGTAAAAACTGTAGCAACTGTAAAAATGATAAATTGCAGTTTTATGGGGAATTATGTGCCAGACTATTTCTCTGCAAAACCACAACATGACATTTGTACACTTTGTCCAGAATAAATAAACAAAATATAACATGTCAATTTGTGACTTTTAGAGATGCTGCCAGGTGTATTTTTTTTACCCTTGGACTGAACCAGGATAGCTGTTTTGGCTTTGGTCCTCATGAGCCGTAACATACATTTAGACAGACAATCAATCTTCTTATCTAACTTTCAAAGAAAGCAAATTAGCTCATCTCCAAAACTGTTTTTGCATTACTGGAAACCATGTAAATGCAAATAATGCAAGGTTAAGCAAAGAAGTAAAGTGAGTTCACCGGCTGGTTAATGATTGCAAATGTTTCTCGGCACTGGGTGTTATTCTGTGCGTAAACAGCTGATAGGAGGGTTGATATTACATACATAAGATGCTGTCAAACATTTTAGAAATGTGCCAAATCCAGGTCACTTCTTGGGTCACTGTGCTGTTGTGACCCTGTGCTCTGCCTGGAAATTACTAAATGCAGCAAGTGAAATTTCAATGATAAATAATAATCCATAATCTCAATTTAGCACTGAACAAGGAGGTACAGCTCCCTGTTGAATCTCTTACATGTTGCTTGGATTCATTTGGGAGACGCAGAGGCTTTTTTCTGCCAACCATTGTTCCTATAAATGTTTAAACTCCTTTGATGTGTTTTGCATTGAATTTTCATTTCAATAGTTTTATCAGCTCTCATTACATTTAGCAGCGTCTCGTGAAAAGACTTCCAAGCGACGTCTGATGAGTTCTAATAATTCTCCTGTGACCAGCCATCTTTTAGAAATCTATATCCTTCATTATAAAAAGGGATTGAGGTTACATTTGAAGCACGGTTCTTTTGATATGGAAAAAAAAGGAGCTGTCATTTGGTTTGTTTTTGTTATTAATTGATTGAAACTGATCCATTAGAGCATTAAAACGCGTCCCTGCTCGGCGGCGGCAGAGAGATGTAAAACATTCCCGACCGGATCGACATTCCTGGGAAGTGTCTCGACACGTTTTGAAAGTGCCCGTGTTGTTGTCTAATTAGGCTAAGAGGAATACCTGCAAACTTCTTGACTGCTCCTTAGGTTGAATGGCAGCTATTCATTTCATCTTGTGCCCTTATCCATACTCACACTCAGGTAAATGCACTTAATCTAGGAATGTGTGCACAGGGAAGGAAATCCACACTCATTATATGCATCCCAGTAAATATGTCATTAAAATCAAATTGCTTCTCGAGTGCGTAGTTAAATAAATAAATCCTCACACACACAATGAATGAATGCCTCAGAAACGGCTCACCTCTCCACCGTGTTGTGATGCGTGGAGCCCTGCGAGCCGCCGACGGCGTAGATGCAGCTATCCACGACCCCGACCCCGACCCTGTTCCTGGGGATGTTGAGCGAGGCTCGCTGGCTCCACTGGTTGGTCATCGGGTTGTAGCAGCACAGGGCGCTGGACTCAGTGTTGTTCTGAAGCGACAGGTTTCTGCCTCCGACCTGGAATCGCAAAAAAAGAGGGATTAGAACGGAGATTATGTTAATCTCAAAACAAACATTAGTGCATTCAGGACTGACAGGGGGAAGCTGGCGAGTGAGAAAAAGAAAGTGGGTGAAATGATGACAGTGCCATATATCAAACTGCGCCAGACAACAGTGTCTGAATTTAGAGCATTTCTCTTGTCTCATATTATGTGATAACATATTATCGTGTCGTGCCGTATTGCATCATATCACATCTTCGAGTGTCATTCAGATAGTAAAACTCTCTGCATTGTTATATAATGACATAACTGGTTCAACCTACAGTGTAGAGAAGTCCAAACAGTGCACAGGCTCCCAGACCACTGCAGGGAGACCCCATGTCAGCCAGCCTGAGCCAGACGTTCCCCCTCGGATCATAAGCCTCCATGGAGGCCAACGAATGCTGCTGGTATCTGAGCAGAGACGAGGAAATGGTGAGCTGGTGGTTCACTTTAATGTTCTCTTCACTTTAGAAGCATTTTAAAAGGTACATATAAGTATGGAGAAGAGGCCACAAAGGCTGTGACCTATTGTGAAAATGAAAACTACTCTCCCTCGTGTTGTTTGTACATTTTTATACCAAGCTGAAACCAAATTACTTGAATTCAGGATGCTACTTTTTACAGGTCCAATAAACAAACAAACAAAAAATAGAAATGACATGACCATGAAATAACTCAAAACAGCTTAAGCAGCACAATTTAAAACTTCTATAGTCAAATGATTTCACTCAAAGAAAATGTACAAATTGAACAAATAGATCTTCATGGTAGTTTTAAGCTTGCTATTGTGGTTAAAAAACCCCACCTGTGCTTTATGAAAATGGGAAATATGTCAACACACAGTATTCCACTATAAATAAAAGGCTTACAGAACAGGGTGCATACATAATCAGAGAAAGTTAGAGCAGATAACAGCCACTATGTGGCAGACTGAGACACTTTCTGAATCCATTAAAGGGACTGCACACAACTTGTGTATTATAAATGGACATCTGTGCCCTGAACGCAGCTCACTCTTTAAGATGTATTGTCATAAAGTGTGCAAAGGAACCACAAAGCGTCTCACAATCATTTTCTAACTATCAATATCAGAAATAGGTCCCAAAATGTTGTGCAACTGGTAACGCACGGCACAATAAATAAATGGTAAACTAGATGAGATAACTACCCGCCAGCCACATAGATGAGCTGAGTTCCACGGTTCGGTGCGGGAGGCAGCTTCCTTAGTGTCATGTCCTGGAAGATTTTTGACAGGAAGTCCTTACAGGAGTTGGCCTGGAGTTTAAAAAAAAAAAGGGTGGAAAATTACAACCTGTCGAGTAGGTAACTGAATGACTGAAATAAATACCGACAGAGAACATTAGTTAATCTTTAATCTCCATTAATTAAAACACAATGCAAGGCTGTAGTGTACCTTGCTGAGGATGGGGCAGGACAGGAGCTGGTTCTTTAGGAACTTAGGAGGCAGGGCGTAGATATGAACCGCATTCAGGAGGGCATGTAGGTACGGGGCTCTACCCTCCATATCCCAGCGGACCCAGTCTGTGCAGGCCTTATACACCTGACATGGATTTATTTAGACAGGTCAATAAGTGGTTTGTTATTTAAATCTAGATACACTTTTGTCGCACGAGATGAATGTGAGAATAAACACACACAGAAAACACACACAAAAGTCGAAGGTCAATTACTATGTATGTATGTTTCCTTTTGCCTTCTACCTTTTTCTGTGACTGTAAAACTGCATTGGCACAATTGAAATATCTTACAATATGCAGTTCTCTTCTTGCGCTTTGACTTAAAACAACAGGCAAAAAAAAACAAGACATGAGCTAAGAACAGGGTTTCAGAAGAGACAGAACATACGGCGAATACGAAACGTTCCTCACAGGCCTGTCAGTCAACTTTTAATTAGCTCTTTTAACGCCACGCACCTCGGACTCGCAGAGCACCTTGAGACTGTCCTGACTGATGAGCTCCAGCAGCTGGCAGTGAGAGAGGCTGAAGAACTCATCTACTTTAGTCACCTAGGACAGAGGGACACAACAGTACACAAGAGCAAGGTGAGATAAAGATAAACTGACAACTGGATACGCACATTTTAGTCCTTTAGATTTCATATTCTTATGTGGATACCTTTACAAGTTAAAGTGATAACAGGTGAATGATGGGAGTTGGTAGGTAGGCGTTAGAGTCAGGATTTATAAATAAGAGAGAACATTCACATGCCGACAAAAGCAGCTTCCATCATTTCGTGACTGGGAAAGAGGGAACATGTGCAATGACTGTGATGCAACCGATGTGCCAAGTTTGCCCTTGAAACAGATCAGAGGTTGTTTGCTTTCAGATAACCATTAAAAAATTATACAGTTCATGTATGCAAGAAAAACAGCAGAGCGCTAACCGATGAGGCGTGGCTAATTGTGCATGCATATAAGCAGTGATAGCCTCTTTGTAGGGTCAATCAGCATCTAAAGGATCTGAAGACAGGATGAAGAGCGCTGCAGCTTTCCTGCTGACCATGTGCCTGTCAGGCGCTTTGGTTCACGTAGAGGTAGAGACGGCCCCACAGTCTGATATCAGTGCCGAGCTGGGAGCGCTGAGAGCCGCAGTGCAGGAGCTGAGAACGATGGAGAGCTCAATCAAGACTCTAAGAGAGGAGCTGACTGCCAGCAAGACGGAGTTTCTTCAGTACCAAGAGAAAAACAAAGTGGCATTCTCTGTTGCATTGACTGGAACAGTCGGACCCTACAACGTTGAGACTACACTGGTCTACCCAAAAATCATCACCAACGTCGGCAACGCTTACAACACCCAAACGGGTAGGTGTTTGTGTCAATGTGAATTATTGAATTTTACAGATGCTGTTACTCTATGACACACAGGAAAGAAAAATATTCTGTTTATTGCGACAACAATAATTTCACTCAGCTCTCTCTGCTTCTTTGACTACAATGCAGGTGTGTTCACAGCCCCTGTCAGCGGTGTTTACTTCTTCAGGTTTAATGCCATGGACACCCGGCAAAGCCACCACATGGGTGCAGCATTGTACAAGAACAGCCAAAGGGTTCTTCTAAACCTTTCCTGGAATCACTGGGAAGACCACGAGCACGCTTCCAACGGAGTAGTCCTGGAGCTCTCACAGGGTGACATCGTGTACATGCGTCTTCCTGCGCTGTACAGAGTCACTCATGTTGATCAACATAACTTCAACATTTTCAATGGTTTCCTTCTTTTTCCCATGTGAGAATAAGATGGCAGGAGAGTGTTAAAGCCACGGTAAAAATACTGCATGTCACATGTGTGCTCCACGTAAACGAAAGCAGAAACAACAATAAAATGAGCTTTCCAAAAAAACATCTGCCCTGGCTTGAGTGCGCCTGTGTTTTCTGTATTTGCATCTCACCTCGCTGAAGTGTGTATTGATGTACTCTCGACTCCGCTGGTGCAGCTCCGTGCAGCCGATCTCCTCAGCAAAGCGGGCGATGCCGATGACGTTGGCAGGCTCCAGGTGCTTGGTGAGAAAATCGCAGCATGCCTTGGCCACGTCCTCCATCTGATACCTTGCAGAAGGAGGAGGAGGAGGAGGAGGAGGAAGATGCGTTACTTCTACTTAAAGTTATTTTAATGCATTTGAAATCTTGCAGATTTCAGCCGTTTTAGTGACTCGGGACAAGTTTTTCTGTTTGTTTACCTCATAGCAGCCAAGAGAAGGTGCAACACAAACTTCTCTCCCACTGTAATGTGGGAGGTGTAGGCAAAGTCTATAAGTTTTCCCACCACCTGGGGGCAGACATCGCGCAGCGTGACCTCCGGGGCGCAGCACTCTTTGAAGCTGCTGGTGAACATGGCTCTGAAGTAGGGGCTGCAGGAGGCCAGGACCACCTTGTGCACCTGAATAAAAAAAATGTATTTGAAGATACAGAACACTGAAGTAAAAGGTCATCAGACAAGTCAAAAATATAACTGAATACATCATAAATAAAATTGTTAGTGTAAAAAGAAAAGCTTCAACCTCCAAACCTCCAAAAATTTCCTTCACCAGTATTCAGTTGATACTTGATTTATTTCACTCTTCTATCTTTCAGACACTCATTTTTTTTCCAATTCAAAAACATTTTTTGTACAAACAGTGTGCAGCAGGTAGGGGTGTCACAATTCTCAAAATCAAAGGTTTGATTTGACTTTCACAATTCGACTTGATTTAAACATTTTTCAAGACATTTTTTCAGCACTGACAGCTACACCATTGATTGACAATTGAGTCTTGATTAGAGATCAACTGATCATTGGTTTTATGCCCTGATAACTATCATTTAAATTTCCAATTTCTTCTTTATAAAGGTCAAATTTATGTAATTTATTGAAATTGTAATAACTCATTCATTTCACCAGTCAATTAGGAGCAAACTATTAAACACAAAGTCACAAGATGGCAGCAGGGCATTTTACAACCACAGGCTGAGGTTCCTCACAGCATGTGTGTGCAGCAGCATGCAAACACACTACACACGTGTGTTATCTGTAGCGTGGCCTATAAACTGTAGGTGGGAATATGCCGCCACACTGGTGTCTTCAGGGAAGCTGGAGGATTTTCCACTTCTGTTTCTCCATCGTCCCTGACATCAAGTTGTAAAGTGCAGCTGCAGGCTACATGTAAGCTGTGATTGAAAACTGCCAATTTTGATTTCAATGATTGAAACCGAAAGCTCAGTTCGATTGATTTTTGACTTAGACTGAAATTGTGAAACTGCTACTACCAGTAATCATCTGATACATACATGCAGGCACAAGAGCACATGATGTCAAGTTTGGAAATAAGGGGGTAATATAAAAGTAATTTATACTATAGGTACTTTCTAACTGCCCGCTATCAATTTCAATATTACAGTTACTAGTTCAAGGTTACTGAAAAAAAATTACACTGCAAATTGTGAAGAATTATACTGTAAAATAAAGTGTTACCACAATACTATTTATTGATATATTCAACTGTATTTTTGACTTGTCTGATAAATACACTTAGCTGGATTCAAGGATCCATAATCTGCTATAAGTTTATAAAGTTGGTTTTTTTTTTTAAACATCCCTCAAAGTGGCACAAACTGCCTGTCTCACCTTGAAGTCCACCGTCTTGTCCTTGTGTGTGACATGAAGCACCAGGTCACACAACATCTCCTGCCGCCTGAACTCCTCCATGACCTTGAGGGATCTGGAAGCGTGGCTCTCCACTGTGTAGTCAAGGTAGCCGGACCCGTGCATGGAGGGCACCGCGATGGCAGAGAAATCAGAGTCGCGCGTGGGACGCTTCTTCCTCATGGGGCAATGCATTCTGGGATATAATTACCTGTTCAGTCTCACAGTCTTTAAAGGTTCAAAGAGTTCAGTTCTTATCCCATCGGAGTCAGCCTTTCAACAGAGGAAATACTTTTGGTCTTTGACTCATCAGTGTAAAGGCTCCAGTGAGCAGGTGTCTTTAGTTCCTCCATTTAGCCTCAAATTTAACACAGAAATCCATTCAGTGAGTAGACGTTTCCCAAGAAATCAGGGGCGTGAACAGCTTAATGGTACGATCCATTGGTGATCCCAGCCACAGCGAGCAGGCAGAGCAGAGAAAAAGCCAGGTGCTCCATGAAATACGTTCAGCTCGTACGTGTCTCTGCAGAAACACTTTGCGTAAACAAACTTGCAGACTGGTCCCTCATCCACAGATCCAGGCTGCAACATGACTGACAGCCTCTGAATCAGGATCGTACAGTTCCCAAAGCTCGAGTCAAACCATGATCATTAAATTGCCGTTGGTCCAGATCTTTATAGGCTTCTGGGTTTTGAAAGTAATCCATTCTGACATATCAGAGAGTCCGCTGCAATTTGGTGTGGAGAAGAGGAAGTGGTCGGCAAATGTGTGTTACTGCACAATCAGATGGATCCTGGCAGGGATTTCTTTAAAGCCGTCTGTTGTGATGCTTATCCTGCAAAAAACCAGAGAAGAGCTGATTAAGTTAAGATAGATGACAGACTTTCAGTGGGTTTAAGAAAGCTAGTGGAATCATGTGAATATGTCGTTTGTCCTCCTTGTATGTGTGTGTGTGTGTGGGTGTCACACACTCACAGTTTCACTTCCTTGTAGCTGAAATAGACAAATTCTGTTAAACTACTTTATGCCGCAGCTTTTGCCCAAGGAAATGGTCTGTGTGTTTTCAGTTTGGTTTATTTGAGAAAAGATATTCTACTACAACTTTTACAAGTAAAAGATTGTTGTATTCATAATCTGGAATTCATGCTCTATCATTGTATTTCAGTTATTTAAAGCTACTTGAGCAGATTTATTTTAATCTGAGGCATCAATATAGAAACTAAATAAATATAGAAAAGTGTCCCTAATAGGTTGAACTGTTTATTTGACAGGGTTTATGTTTATAACATTTATTTGATTTTTTATTGTGACCAGAACCCTTTAATCAATTAATCAATTAGTTGATTGAAAGAAAATGAATCTGCAATTGTATTGATAATCCATTAAGCATCATATTTAAGCAAAAATGATATTCGAGTATATTTGTGTTCACAAATATAAGCTTTTCTTGTGATGGCTCGCTTTTATTGTTTTAGAGACCGAACGATCGATCGATTAATCCTCACAGAGCTGGTTCAACCCTTCAAAGAGAAGACTGATACTTTGCCAAGACCAGTTAAAAGTCTTTAGTCTTTTCCTTCCTCCAACAGGAGACTGTGAACAGTCACACTCAAAGTGTGTGACTCACAGACATAGTGACTGAGATCCTTCAGACAGCAGCTGACTTATTAAACATATACACATTCACACTATTTAAAGCAACACAAGGTATGAATGAATTCCTACCGGGCACCAGAAGCTGTTGTGACACTCCACTTCACTGTTTTCCTTAATCACACTCACGCCTATGTTCCTATTTGTTTTCAGGGCAAGTAGTAAAACCACTCCCTAATGTGAGAGCGGGCTGGTGTCGTCCTCCAGCTCATCTCCACTCTGCCTTGAACCAGTTTGTCCGTCTATCTCAACTCGGGAGACGTCGAGAAAAGAACACGCTAATAACAATTATCTGCCTCTGACGTAACAGGAAAGCAGAGAGTTGAAAGCAAACACCCTGTCAAAGGGTTTCAAACACCTCTTATCTTTTCATTTATGATTAAACCTCAAGGACTGTAACGCTAGAATGAGAAAGTGGAAGTAAAGAACAGGTATAAGTGAATTGAGTTTTGACCTTTATCATGTTAATCAGGTACCTGCAGAAGATATAAGAACTGGAAATAAGTTTAACATAATTACTGTACGTGGGCATGAATAGGTCACCTGTCTCTAATAAAGCACTAATGAAGAGTCTTAATTAAATTCTTGCCAATTAATAAGCCCCTCGTGACAAGTGGAAGACTGTCAGCAGCTACCATGCAGGCAAATGACTTCAGCCTGACTGATGATGGACTTTTTTTCCAGATCAAAAATCAGATATCACTCCATCAGTTGATCTTTGTTTTATAAAAGAATAGTTTGCAAAACATGCTTCTCTGTTTTCCTGCCAAGAGTTAGAAGATTATTCCACTCTCAGGTCTGTCCGTTAAAGTCACAGCAGGGGGGAAACTGCTCCAGCTGGAATTGTGCTCCTCCGAAGATGCACATTAATGTCTCTGTGAGCCTACGCAGAGAAGGGTGTTGTGGGTAACAGGCAAGCTGCGAACAAAAAACACTTCATGCAGGTTTAAAAGAGAAATCCAGTCAAACTTACTACAAACGACCCCAGTGCATAGAGGGGTTTAAGTCCAGCTTGTTCTGTGTCTCCAAGGATAAAAAAAAATCCACCTAAAGCTCATGAACTAACTCTATATCACAGTAGTTTAATCAGTGAAAACAAATCTGTGGATTTATGGTGGATGGGAATTCTTCTTTTAAAATGCTGAACAATTCCTTCAACAACACAGGATATTTTTGATGAGGATCCATGAATTGATCTGTCGAACAAACAAATCACCCAATGTACTGAGCAGTACATATTACAGCTGAAAAATAAACGTGTGTCCTGTAATGGAGACAAACACACCGTATATTTGACATTTCCGTTCTGCAGTTTCATTTAGCAAACTCTGTCGGTGCTACTAATGAAGGAAAAGGCAAGCTGTTAGATTTAAACTGTTTGAGGAGGACTGCATGTTTGAGCACCTCAAATGATCGAAAGAGAAAAGGTCAAACACACTGTACTATATTAAAATCATGCAGTTGTTGGCATCATTTGAATGTAAAAACAAATACAGTATGTCTCTGTACCATGTTCCCAATGAGAGTGTCAACAAAATATCTCAGTTCTCTTACACCTATTCCTCACTTCTACTTTCTAGATCTGGAATATTTACATTGAGTTGCCATGCAAATTCCTGAAATGTACAGCGCTTAAACACTTGTGTTATGTCTCTTTACACAACACCAGAGCAACTGCATGTTGAGCAAACATGAAATCTCTGCATTCCAGAGCGTCCCTGGCTGCTACAGCTTGAAGCAGAACAAATCAGCAAGAACTGACTTCTATTATGCTGCTTGTTAGCTATTTATCTGTGCAGAAACCCCGAGAGCATGAAAGAGACATAACTCCGCCGACCCTTCGAGGACCACAGGAACACATTTAGTGTTAATTTCATACCCATCATTTGTTCTTCTGCACCACTAACATCTACCACATAACTGCTTTCACCCACTTTTTGCGTTTCACTGAGCAAAACAAGGTTATTGCTGGTTTGGTCGGAAGGAGTGCAGCTTTGCAGAGTTGCACAATCAAATCTGTTCAGCCTCGAGCTTTCTTTCTGCTGGTCATATGACCAAAAGTGTGAGACGGAGAGGGAGGGATGCAGAGGAGAGAGGCGACACGAGGGAGAGAAAAACAAAGCGGGAGAGGAGGGGAAAAAATTGAGCTGAAGGAAGATTTAGGAGGGAGAGATAAGTTGAAGGAGGGACTGAGAGGAGGGAGAGTCATTAATACAGTAGAGCTACTCAGTTTTCCATAAAGGGCCATTGTGCTTGGATATATCAGCCTGATCAGGCTTTAAGGGGGTTAACAGTGAAATACTGTGTAAACACAGTGCGCAGAGCTTGGCTACTATATAAAGCCTTGCTCAAGCCTGCGGGAACACTGTGAGAACACTGTGACATTCGTCCTGGCCACTTTATTGATTTCCACTAGAAATGCCTGTTTGACCAAGGTTCTGATGCCGGAGCTGGTCGTACTGTTTGGTTTTGTCAGATATATTTCTCAAAAGGGCTGGAAGTGAGAAGAAGACCATGAAGATTACTGGGGATTCATGGAGTCAGAGGGTTTCATTTAGAGATCAGGGGTATCCAATAAGGTTACATTTTTGAGACGCTACAAATAAAGAGCAGTTGTAACTCATTGATTTTTTTTTTTAATCGTCGAGACTGTTTTTCATAAACAGGCCAAGCTTAGAGAGAGGGAGAGTTAACCATTTACAGACAGCTTCTGTTGGCAGATGGTCCGGGAACACGGCAGCATGTTCACTCAGCTCTGACCAGAACGTACAACGTACTACAGGACGTTGTGTGAGGAGCGAAGACACCCTCGCTTAACCTTTAAATACAAGCCGTATAAAACTGCTGAGCTGTAATGACCACACGGCTTTTGCAATGTTTTGTAACAGCGGTGACATAACCTTTTCTTACTGTGTCATCTTTCAGCTGCCCTGATAGCTGACTGAGGTCAAAGGTTGCAAAAAAAAAAACCTCCCTCAGCAAAGACAAGTATCAAGGAAGCACTGAAGTAAATAATAACATCTGGGGAATTAAAGAGTTAAAAATCCTCCTCTGAAGACATTTGATGGTCAGAAACCTCAGGCAGGCTCTGCACACTAACTACTGTAACCTACAATAACACTTGAGAAGAAGAAATGGAACATAACGCTGCCTCCTGACCACAAACTCACCATATCAGAAACACCAACATAGACAGCGTGCAGATTTATCACTAAACAAAGAACATTGCTTTGTTATCTGAGGCTAAATGTTTGCCTGCATAAACAACGAACGCTTGATGTACTGACAGATTCAATGCAACAAAAAATAGCTCTGATCTTGTTGTAGTGCTCAATGTGGGCTTTGCAGTGTGTGTTTTATTGTGACTGGCTTATTGTTTGAGCTCCAGTTTAAAAAAGTATTCTGTCACCTTTCTTTATAATGAATGATGTTATAGTTTCAGTTTTTTTTTTTTTTTTTTATTGTATCCAGAGCTGAAACAATTGTTTGATTACTTGATTGGTTGACTGACAGAATGTTACATTTACAACCATTGTGGTAATGGATTAATCTTTTAAGTCATTTCAAAGGCAAAAATGAAACTTCCCAAATGTGAGAATTTGATTGATTGATCAGTTCAGTAATCTAACATTTAATCATTATTGAAAATCAAAATTTCAGCCCTAACAACTGACAGCTATTTCTTATTATACTTCAAGTGAGCTTCAAGTTACAAAATCAACAACTAAAACTAAAAACATAGGAAATTCTCGAATTGAAGAAGTTGAAACCAGAGACATTCTGGCATTTTGGCTTAAATACACACAACTACAATTAGATTTATTTCTCTGGTCCACCATTTGATTGATTGATTACTTCTTTATATTCACATTGTTTTTGATGTTTCACAAACTCAAATGACACAAAGCATTTGACTCTCACCTCGTCTGTGCGTGAAGTTCACGCCACAACACACAAAGGACAATGAGCCCAAGTTTCAATTCCCCCCTTCAGGAGTCTGCGCAGTGCTGAGGAAACCAGCTGAATGGTCGACAACAACAGATTAAACTACCGGATATGTTTGAGGATCCTGTACTGAAACACAGCTATTATTGCTCTGCGGTAGGAAGCAACACAGCAAATGAGCGTGAGAGCGCATAAAGAGGACAAACATGTTGGACAGTGACTTCTCCAGTCTGCATGTCAAACTCTTGGACACTTTGCACAGCTGTAGATTCACTCACCTATGAGAGCAAATGCAGATGATAAACTCCTTTAAAGTCGCAGCAGATCACAGGAAACCACTTTGAAAACCACTTTACGCGCGAGTCGATCTAGACGCAGGACGCACGAGGAAACCGACACGTGCGCCTCCGTGTGCGCGTTAAAAGGCGAAAGTGCGCAAAGCTGCGAGCGTCGCTGCTGATCTGTAAACCAGAGACCGAGCTGCTGGAGGTGGAGGAGGTGGTGGTTGGGAGGAATTACTGCACCGACATGACTGTGCAACTACACAGCCATCAGTACGCATGTACAGAGACCTACATGGCAGCAAGTCAGGAGCAGCATTCCTCAAACTGAAACTGAGCCTCAGCCACGATTGTACCAGAGTCACCCTGCAGGAGCACACCAAGCAACACCCACCTCATCTACACACACACACAGAGAGAGAGAGAGAGAGAAGAGATAATCCACAGCACTTCCACTGAAGTTTGACTCATGATTTATGGAGAAAGAAATCAAGCTTCTGGATCTGGACCCTGATGAGTCATCTTGACTCAGGGTGAAGCTTTTATCTTTCAACAAACAGCAAATCCTATAAGAACATGTCATGTAGTGCATTTAAGGGATTATATCAACTGATAAGACTGGTTCCCATGTGAGTGTTGTGAGGTTAGAAAACAGATACACAAGAGGTAACGTAAACATATAATACACAAATAAGAGTCAATCTGGACACATAGAAGAAAACAAATAAGAAGTACTGAATTAAAAGTACTCTGCACTACTATGTCACGTACAACACATCGGTCTAATTTGAGTTAAATTGCTCTATGTCATCTCGGAACATTCTTCTTTTATATTCTCGTTAACTACTTATCTTTTAAGTTCTCTCTTTATCTGCATTTCTGTTCTTGTGTTGCTGTGGCACCTGTACTTCCCCTGTGGGGGAGCAATAAAGGATTATCTTATCTTAAAATAAAACAAACCAATAAACAGGGGGAAAAAAGTACAAATAAGATGCAACACAGCAAAAAAGATCACACACATGTTCAGCATGAAAAACTATATTTACTGTCTATTATGTTTCTTTAGAATAGAAATGTCCTTGGTAATTATTAGTCACTGTCTCTTTGGAAGAGTCATTACTCTTCCATTGCTGAAAGATCCTTGAAAAGCCAATAAAGCCAGCGGTGCTAGAGGCCTGTTAAACACACAGCACCTAATAAACACAGCGGGGGAGATTGTGGGAGCTGTTTGTGCAACCACTCTCTCATACGTTTGGTATCTCGTTTCCAAAAAGGAGAAACAACCTAATATTGAAGTTACCTGCTTCCACATCCAGCAGTTATTATCATCCGTGCTTCCCATTTGTTGACAGGTATATATTAACACTTGAGTATAATTCTATAGTGTGAAATCTGCACTGCACCTGCAGCTTAGTCACAACCCATTCATCCATTAGTCAATTTTCAACCCACTTGTCTTGCTTTATTCTCCAGAACAGCTGGGAGATCTAATCACCAACCTCCTGCTCAGTCCTGCCTGGAAGTCCCCCACAGGTACAAACCGTCTCCAGTGGCATCTCTCACCTAAAGCTTGTGGTCAGGTTTGGAGCAAATGCTGAAAAAGTCATTCTTAATTCAAGGTCCTCTTACTAGCTTTTTTAAAAAAAAATGTTTTTTTAGCTCAGTCGTGCAGTAAGCCGCTTGAGCACTTGTGCATGTTGGCTGAAAATGAAACAAGTTAATTGATTTTTTAAAATATTAGTTTGAAAAAATATATATCTCAAACTCTGTTAACTGATGAAGAGATGTGGTTGAAAAGCCTGGAAAGGAAAGGAAGCTAGTAAGTGGAGCTTGAGTTCAGATTAATTTTGTCACACTACTATTTTTATAGGTCAAGAAACAACTTAGGAGATAATTTTTGAGGTAAATTGGAGGATTTTATTTCCTTTTATGGGTCAAGAAGATTCTCCTTAATCTAAACACATTTTCTAAAAACCAATAGGAGGACTTAAAAAATGCATTATGACAAAGCTGAAACCGGAATTGTTACTTTGGAGATATGCGGTTTATACATCAAGGAATGTTTTTCACCTCTGTGGTCTATTGCAAAGTCTAAATGACTCCACATGATCCTCCAACGATGACTGGTTTGATTAAGCGACACCTGACACAGAAGTGCCTTGAGAAATACAGGGATTATTCTGAAGGGAAGAAAAAGCTTAAGGGCTTATTTCTATTGTGTTTCCCCGAATGATCTATTTGTCCCTAAGATACACAAACCCCTCTGCTTGGAGTAACTCCCCTCCACCCTCGTCACCTGGTATCGCTTTCTGTTTGAGACATGTGATCAACGTCACACTTTGGCTGTACCTTCACATCCTGTCTATACATATCTTACATAACAAGAGAGGCCTCGACCTTTGGCAGGAGGCCACTCTGAGCGTGCTTGGATTCATTCCAAGAAAGCATACAGTCAATGAATAACTTACAAAAGCATCTAATGGGCTCCCCATGTCCAGAATATGTCATGAGACACAATCACATTTTACCATGTAGACTCGTTCAGCAGCTTCCGACAATCCGTTGATTACTCATGACATGAAGAGGACATGTTAATTATTGTTGCATTATTTCCTCTTCCAGCTAATGATAGAAATGAATGTACTACTAACTAATTTACTAATACGTAAATATTTGTCCTTCATAAACTTTTATTTTGTAGGATTATCAACCTTGACTGTACATTTAAATGTATTCATGACTTGGTGGTTTAGATACAGTTTACACACTTTATTCAAATCCTCATCTGATCAGCAGCCGTTTCAGGCCTCTGCCGGTTACTGATGGGTGTGTTTTCGTACTGCAGCATATTTTCGGCCGTGTCAACTATGGTGACATTCAGGAAGTCTTTGTGTTCTTATGATAACATTACGATCCACGCTCGTCGCACCACACCCACGGAGATCATGAGAACAATATTGACTTGCAGATATTATGTCAAGAAGAGTTACTTCATGTTATCAGTAGGGATTGCTTCATAAAAATTAGTTTCATATGTAGTTTAATGGCTGCGGATTGTTTCTGTTTCTTATTTAAAAGCATCTGCGTAATGATGTGAAAGATTTTGGTCTTTATGCCGGAGAAGATGACTAATAATAAGGACCTTTTTTTTTTAAATGCAACTTGATATTTGTACCTATTTGTCAGCTATTTTGACTCCATCTTTTATCTTCTGGAGTCAGATGTTGCTCGAAGGCATTTGTTTTGTCTCACACTCTTTCATCTTCTCTTCATTTTATCATCTGCAAATAAAACCTAAACCTATTCATTGTGCAATAAAGGCATAAATGTCTCATCTTAACACAGATTTATGAACAACAGACACCGCTCTCATTTTACAATAAGAGACTCTTGTTGCCCATAAACATATAATGGAAGGTGATTCACATCTGATGATTCATTTTGTGATACGGACTATGGAAATAAAGGTGTGGTAAAAAGTGAATATCGGCGCGTGCGTGTGTTCCCATAAATGTATTATATTTGTTTTCTGTGCTTCACGGACTTGAGTGTTAACTAAACTGAATAAGTTTATGCCACAGGCTACTACACTGTACAAAATACAAAATTAAAGTAGCACTGCTCTGATTCAGAATCGCACTCTTAAAACACTGTCGGACTCACGATGGACAGTTTTTTAAAAAAATGATTCATTTGATTTGATTTTCAAATGTGTAGTCTTCAGACCCCTTTGATTCATGTGACATCACTTGAGGTAATTTATCAGATTTCACACAACTCCCTCTCGAGACCAAAAAGACTAACTTTTTCACATATAGTTTAGTATAGTATAAAAACCTGTTAACAGACCCCTTTAAGTAAAAGTATTATTGTAAGTAAAGAACAGCAGTCAAAATTGAAAGTACTCAATGCAAAAAGTCTTTCTGATGTATTTAAGACCCTAACAAACTCTCATAATAAGAGCGATGGAGTCCTACCTGGACATTTCGGAGCAGTTCAAAGTGGGCGGGGCTCAGGTGGGAAAATATGTCACATGCTTCCATGCACCAATCAGGATTTTATAATATTTGAATTCTAATGGCAGTCGTTTGCTGTTTGCTTTGACTGGATGAAACCACAACGACTCAGTCCTGGTGACAGATGAGGATGTTTTCTTTGGGCACTGTTCATTTGGGGATATTTAATGTTAGACAGAAATATTTTGGGTTGAAACCAAGTTTTCAGGGTCTTTAATGTGTTGGCAGGGTACCATTTTACTGTTGTATCATTTTATACTAATTTACTATACTGGCAGGTAGTTTAATCATATTTTATGAAGTGATGTTTTGTATGTAAAATCTTAATTCGTAGTTGAGTGAAAAATACAATGATAACTCTGAACTGTAGTGGAAAAGAAGTGTACTATAGGAAGTGGCAGGTAATGGAAATGCTTAAGCCGAATATTTAAGCAAATGCAGCAATACAATTTAAAAGTACTGCACTCAAAATCCTTAAAGTAAAAGTACAAAAGTAAAGCAAGTATAAAAAAGAATGAATATTGGGCAGAAATCAGTGATGCATTATTTTATGTATTGCATTGCATTTTATAAAGTCCTCATGTTTCCTGATCTGCAAAGTAACTAAGAAAGTTAAGTAGCAGCCTACAAAATGGAAATATTCATGTAAAATATTCAAGTTCCTTAAACTTTATTTCAGTACTTGCTTCCATTGCTGGAAACTGATGCTGACCTTTGACACTCAACAAAACAGAGAGATTATGTAACAAGAAGCTTCGACAATGAAGAAAAGACTAACTGTGTTTTAAGATAAGATATTCCTTTATTCATGCCACAATGGGGAATTTACATTCACATTTAGGAATGCTGAGATTAACAGGGTTGATTTTTACTTTGTTTTGTCTTTCAAAAATCAAATGAAATGTTTTGATTCAGCTTGATTTTCTTAGTTTTTAGGAGTCCTGTGTTTACACCTTTGGCCCTGACGTTGTGCTCTGGTCCATTTACAGCTACAAGGAAGTAATAAAATAAAGTACAACGGCACGGTGACACAGCACATTTCAGGCCACATTTCTGTTCTGTTAGAGTGATCACTCCTCTCTCCTTCCCTCTTCTGCTTCGACCTCGGTGGCTTCTCCTTTCTTCCCTCCATCCTCTGCTGAATCTATCCTTCATTTCTGTATTCTCTCATTTCTCTCTTTACACATTTCTCCTCTCCTCTGTTTTCTGCCGGTACCAGTAACGAGAGAGGACCACAGCTCAGATTATTCTTGGCGTCAGATTTTACTTCACCACATAAAACAACTCATGCAAGTCCAACAAAAAAGACCTTGTTTGTTTGCGAATGCACTTTTTAAATTTAGAGGCGATGTGAAAATGCTGCTGGGTTCCTGTCGAAGCTGCTGGTGTTTTTAGGACAAACTGCAGGATTTTATTGACCTCTGTGCTAGTTTGATAATGATAAACTTAACATACACTGTGAATGTGCTGCCCCCTGCTGTTTGAACACAGAAATACAAGCTAATGAAAAAAAAAGTTAAAGGATTACTCTGCCAATTTTACACATGAAGTTCAGTTTACTTCTGTTGCTCTGTAGACAGATGTAACATAGTGAAAAAAGTAGTTAAATAAAAGTACTAATACAACAATGTGATAATACTCCACTACAAGTAAAAGTCCTGCATTGAAAACCTTACTTAAGTAAAGGTATGTAAGTATTTTCAACAAAATGTACTTAAAGTGTCAAAAGTAAAAGTACTCATTATGCAATAAAATTTTACTTTTACTATTAAAGTCTGTATCATGTTTTTAGATTAATATTACTGCTGCATTATGTGTGACAATGTGTTTTCAAGCTAATCCAAGAGGGATTTAAAATGATTTATTTAACTTAAGAAGAAGGAGAATTTTCTCAACCCATAAAGGAAAAAACTTCATCCCTCAATTTATCAGAAAAAAAATCACACCAAATTTGGATATTGGGATTTTATAAATAATTCACCTTGAGGAATAAAAACATGTTTTTCATTTAACCAAGAAGGTAAATTTCTTAAATATTTAATATCTTAAGACAAACAGCCACACAAGTACTATGCCTAAATACTACAATTATGGTTTAAATTAGTGATACTTCAGGGGAAGTTTTTTTTCAGGTTGATAATCTTTAGTCAGTTCAGGAAACAGCAACAATGTAGATTGGTTTAGATAAATTGTAAACCACGTTAAACAACATATAGAGCAGCTATTAATTTACTGAGAATAATACTTACATATATTATATCAAATGTGATGTGTAAAGTAAAAGTAAATGAGATTGATAAAAATTGATAGTGGATATGAAATGCAACATTTTTGAGGAATACCTAAAATTTGACATGTTGACAACACAAAATTATTGTTAAAAAACTGACTAGTCGGGTCATTTTTGATCCACCTGAACATTTTTCTCAAATGCATCTTTAATCATATCATCAAAACAAAAATAGAAAGTAGCCTGGCCTGAATTTCATGAGTTTAATCTGTCTAACTTTTTATGGACATGAATAAACAGAAAGACTCAGAGTTAATTTTCAAGTGAGATCTAAAAATAATTCTAACTACATAATAAAAAAACATTACAATATAACAAGATGCAGAGAAACGATAATGAACTTTGAACATAATAAAAATATGTAATGCTCCCTCAGTTTATTAAGTTTCAGCTTTACGATGTAGTTTCATGTCAATGATCAACTTCATTTTGTCAAATACAGGTGGCCATGTCTGTAAATGTGTTTGATCCACAGAAGTGAAAAACAGCTGAAGGCAGCGTTGGAGACCAAATAAACACGATGCCACCTCTAATAACCAATCACTACCCGCAGAGCCACTTTTCAACCAGCGGACCGGGAGGATTCCTCAGACTAAGACCCTAAATCCTCTCTTTTTCAGTTTTACAGAGTTTTATGTGTCGACGCGTGATGCCCACCACCAACAACACATTGGCTCCAGATGGGAGGAGGCAGAAAAAGAAGGAGAGAGAGGGAGAAACAGAGACGGAGAGATAGAGAGAGAGAGCACGGTTGATGTACATCTGTCATGCATTATTGCGGCGAATGCCAGCGCTGCTATCCTGGCTTTAGAAACTATGTGAGGAGGGGGTTGATGGGGTCCTCCTTAAATCACAATCTGATTCCTCCTCCTCCTCCTCTTTGCTGCCGCCGCTCCTTTTTAGTGACTATATCAACACACACACGAAAAACATTGTCTCTTTCTCCAACATCGATGCTTTCTTAATGTCTTCCTCACACACACACACACACACACACACACCACACACTATCCCCCAATGAATTCCTCAGGAAGGAGTCAGCCTTCTTCATTCCTCTGGACACAACTTTTCCTTAACAAGGTACTGATGGTCTTGACCTCCTCTTCAAACAAACCCTTCCCTCCAATCAGGGAGGATTGTGGATCAGGACTCAGCCGAGGCCTGTGGGTATTACAGAGGAAACGTCCTGATTCTCCTTGATTACTCCCTCTCTCTCTCTCTCTCTCTCTCTGTATTCCCCCTCTTTCTGCCCCGCTCTCTCTCTCCAAATATCTCAGTGGCTTCTGGCTCTCCTGTTGTCTCTAACCCAATCTCGAACTTTTCTTTCCCGTCTCAGTCTGTCTACTCGCTGTGTTTTCCTTCTCTTCTCATCTGCATCCATCCCTCTGATTATTCCATGGTTTGCTATTCACAGTTTTCCAGCCTTTTGATGGTGGGCTGTTTACCCACTTGGTTTTAGCCAAAATGACTAAATTCAACAAATCCTTTAATCAAGACTTCAAGGAGAGTGTGAGGATACAGTATTGCTCTGTGGGCGTGTTAACTTTTTCACAAATTGACATGACGCACATGCTATTAAAGTAATTACTCTTTAAAAGCACATATGAGTATTATAATTGAGTTAAACTGACTTAAGTTTGTCAGCATTTGTTTTTAATTCCGCTGTATTTTCTTTTTCTTGCACAAATCTTGTTTTCTAAAAATAAACACACGGAGAAAACGCCTGTTTCGAATAATATTTATGAAGTCGATATTCTTCACAGCAATCTCATTCTTTTCCTTTTATCAACAAAGACGGGTTATTCCAAAAACTGAATGGGCTCCACGTGTCTTTCTTATAGAAGTAAATCCCTCATAGGCCAATTAGATGTATTGTGTTTATGAGAAAACATATATTATAGGGAAAACATCATCATTCTGATACTGATGGAGAAAATGAATCATAGTTGCTTAGAAGATGTTTGTAAGATCAAGAGATGTGTGTGTGTTTCTTAAAATACAATATTTTAATGCCATTTTTTAAAATTTAAAATTCCTAAGACTGTGGCCAAATTATACCTCAGTGATCCAGACTTCATCCTGAATATAATATACATGCCTATTTAAAAAGTTATGTGACAATGCATCAAATGGTTTCTTCCAAGACAAGAGAGGCAAAAAATGTGAACGTGTAAAAATATAGAAGAATCTGATCAGTTGATTCTGTGATGCTCCTGCTCTTTATTTTTTTTTTCCCGCAGAGAAAATAAATATTGCGAATCAAGACTTAGAAATATATATTTAAAACATTACGTCAAAGAACTAGAATGATACCTATGATATGATACTGGAGCAGATGCTTTCTTTATGTCGTATAATGATTACAGACTCACATTGTCAATAACATTATGATATTTAGCTGGTTTAGTTTTTCAGGTATTTGATCATAAACAAACAGTGTATTGAACAAATTAACATTTTGACCTTCATAAAAAGTAAAAGCATCACCAAAGTTATTACAGTTCATCCTGAGGGGAACATGAATGTCAGGACCAAATTTCACGGTGATCCATCAAATAACATTTCACACACATTCACAAGAAACGTCAAAGACATTAGGAATCATCATCTATGAACCATGAATGTCTGTCCAAAATTTCATCCACAGTTGTTGGGATATTTCAGCGTTGGGTCGACCCACAGAACGAATGCTCGCACGGCTCCTCATCAGCTCTCCACAAAAAAAAACACCCATCCTGTCAAACATGTGCTTTGGGTTTAAAGAGATGTAAAGCCTCTAGTCCTCACATGACTGACATCATTAAAGAGCAGCCTTCCTCGTCGAACTTCAGCACGTCTTTAACTTCTCTCTTGATCTTTCTGATTCTCGCTGTCTCGCTCTTTGTCACCATCTTGACTGTTTCACTGCCTCTCAACACTTTGTCTTCTGCTCTCTGTCTGTGGTGTTTTGGATTAAAGACGGTCTGGTTGGAAGATGTGATGTTTGAAATGACACTGTGTGTGTTGTATGGCCTCCATTTGTGCAAGTCTGTGTATGTGCGTGCAAACGTGTGTGATTACATGTATGTAAATGTGTGTGTGTGTGGGCATAAAGAATGGACAATGGTGCCATAAAACACACAATCGGAGACGGTGACACAACATTTTCAGGACGAAGACGGTGACGAGTGTCCATCATAAATCAGCTATTCCAACTATGGCTGTGAATAGGCGCCCGGAAAGTGACACAGTAGCCACAGCGAAATTCTTTTCACATTTCCTGGACAGTAACAGCGGGGCACGAGCGGGAACTGCCCCTCGAACAAGAGTCCCCTCTGAGGGAGGAGAAAGGGGGACATTGTAGGCCGGGACCTGAAGGTCACCATGGCTGTTAGGCTCACGCTCTGCCGGGACTCCTGCTGACTCAGCGCCGGTCCGACCAGAGGAGGAAGACCAGGACTAATTTGTGTACGTCTCGGGCCACCATTAGTCAAACATTAGTCACGGCGCCCATTTGGGTGATGAAGATGAAGAGAGTTTCTGTTCTCCAGACACGCTCTGAGGCCCAAATGTGGACTTCTCAATCCTGATGTGACCTGATGTGATTGCACTTCCTCTCCCTGCAGTGTGGCCCTGCTCTCTGCTCGTTAGAGACACCAGTGTCAGATGTGGTGGATTCCTGCGTCAGAGGACTCCCACTGTGATTCTGACTGACTCAGCTGATACCAAAACCATGCCCGTGGGCAGCTCTTCCTCTGTGGAAAAAAAAAAAGAGCTTCTTCTGTGGAAAAAGAAAAGTTGCTCTTCCTGTCTTCTTCTTATTCTGTGGAAATCTACCTGAAGCTTTAGTGGATGCTTAATGCTGATTGGCTGATGCATTATCTGCTAATTGAAGATTCAATGAAATGATTCATATTTCTGAGATAAGGTGGTTGTTTATGTAATCACATCGCCGCTCAGACAAAAATTGGTTATGTTTTAGACAATGAGTTGGGATTTCATTTTCTGGATCAATCAATCAGTTGGCTAGAGGGACAAAACAAGACATTTAGAAGGTTTATACTGAAAAATTAACTTAATTTGTCTGGACATTTTGATCTGAGCTGCTTATAGACAAAACTTTAAAACAAATCTTACCTGATTTGGACACACTGATTGTTGCAGTTCTGCTATACTGTATATTAATAAGTTAGTTGATCTAAATAAAACTAATCTCCAAATATATTAATAATCATTTAATTGTTTTGTTTGCTGGTGCCAGCTTCTTAAATGTAAGGATTGTCTACTTTCATTGTGATAGTGAATGAAGGTTTTGGCTGGACAAAAGAAGTAGTTTGAAGACGTCACTTTTGGCTCTGGGAAATTGTGATGAGGATTTTTCAAGTGATTTGACATTTTATAGACTAAATGATCAATTGATTAATGGTGAAAATAATCATCAGATTAATTGATGATTTGTTGATGAATTGTTAGTTGCAGCTTTAATGTACATTACGACTTTTTTGTATTTGTAGACATGCATTTATTCTTGAATGTTGAAAACCTAAACGTTCACTGGATAATGCATGGATGCTAAAAATATTTAACAATAAATACTGTGATTTCTGTCATTTACTTTCCGCTGTCTTAGAATAGAACTTTATTTGCTCTATATTTGGTTTGGATCTCAACCTTCTTTTATTATCATTATTTTTTTTTATATATCTGACGGTAGCAATGCTGCTGTTTTTTTTTTTAAAAAACAAATTGGTGTATTAATTTCTTTCATTTTATTTTCATGTGTCTTAAAAAAATGTCCTTCACCATACCATAGAGTGCTTCTGCTCATTGTTGTCAGTTGTTCCTTTGAAGTTTATAGATTTACAAAAGAAAAGATGCACTTTTGTCCTTATTACCTGGTCACTTAATTGCATGTTTTGCATGTTCCGATAATAAATTTGATGATGGCTGAATTCCATTTAGCTCAGGGTCCAGCTGTTGTGCATGCTGGCTCACTGTCATGACTTCCTGGGATGTTTGAATAGAAAGGAGCCATTGGTAATGTTATTAGTTACACTTGTACTTTTCCTACTACGACAAGCCAAAATGTCTGCTGGGAAAAAAGAGCATTGATCAAACTTTGCGGTCCTCTGATTGGATCATCTAAATAGTGTTTAGACTGCTTCTTGTTTACATATTTGACCAAGGTCATCTGCACTGGAAGGTCATGTTAAATAAATATGAAATAAATCAGCAGTAAGTGAGACAGTCTGTGGGTGTTTCGGCGCTTCGTGTTTTGACTCAGGCTTAGTCACAGTCTATTTAGCAATAGTAACCGGCATTTTCACGACAATAGGACTGAAGCAAATCAAACAACGTTGAGACATTGTTTATGTTAAGGCAACCATACAAAGAAATTTCTTGAACATAGATCCACTCAGAATAAATCACAGGGTATTACAAGTTTCTCTAAAGCCAATTTAAAGCTAGACGATGTTAAACGTTTGTTGAACGGTGACTGTGTCCGAAGGCCGGTTTCACAGACATGTTTAGACTGGTCTTCCTGCCTAATGTCTCAAAAGACAATCGGACACAATATCTGCTGACCGGCAGCAAAAAAAGAGGAAATCATGGCTCATAATTTGTAGTTTGCAAACGTTGTGGAGCGAGCGATGAGAAGACAAAGTAGCCTGTAGTAGAAAGCAAAGGAAGTCTGACTGATGATGGAGCCTCAGCAGCTCAGACCTGCAAGTTCTTACACAGCTGAGATTTTATACTGGAAGTTATTTATATTTGTTACACCCTTTGATGAATTTTGCCAGTGAAACATCCTTGTGACTGAATTCTTCCAGAAGTCGAAGATTTTTAGCTGGACTGGAGGGAGACGAGCAGCTTGGTCAGCCATGTTACTTCGCTTGAAAGAAGTCTTAATTTAACCAGAATTTAAGGTGAATTACTCCATTTAACAAATAGTTTTGTGCAACAGATGAATGTTTATCTGAAGTCTGACTATTAGTTTGACCTGAGCCAAAGTCAAAGGCCCAAAAGTCACAAATACAAGACAACGGAAGACACTAACACGCAACATAAAATCAGCAAATAAGTGACTCAAACATCAGCAATCAACCATAAACTACTGGACCAAGTGAGGCTGTAGCAGCAAAACTCCACAGAGTATTTAATAGAGCAAGCATGCATTTTATTACTTAGGCATTCAGATTTTTATACGAGGTGAAGTGTGTTATTCCATGTGTAAAAATCTCTTTTTAATACTCGTGAATTGTTAATACTGAATAAGTGCTGCCTTGACCAGTTTTTGAATCGCAGGTAGAGAAAAGTGACACAGAGGCCTCACCAGACTCTGTCAATCCAACATAAGCCATCATAATACAGCTAATAAATAATAATAAAGGAAATTGATAATTCAAGTGGGTATAAAGAAGTTTTTGTGTGTGCAAAAGAGGGTGACACAGATGAACACAGACTCCAGGATTTGGAAACCTCTCAGTTCCTCTCAGTGACGCAACAAGCTCCTGTGGTGAAAAACTGCAGCAGAGACCTGAGGCATGGAAAGAACCAGAGTCAGAGTGATTCAGTGAAAGTGAATGGCTGTGACTCCCCTGCCCATCACATCAGGGGAGAGGAAAAAAAAAAAAAAAAAAAAAGGAGCAGTGAAAGGAAGGAAAGAGGGGGGAAATGACTGTGTGGGAAGAGGCAGAGAGAGGAGGGGCTTAGAAAGTATGAACTTGTGTCTGATTAGGCTGCAGGAAGCATTAAGAAGGGAAAAGACTGCAGCCAGGACGCGCAATGCTCAGACTTTGATCCGTCTGCTGAGGACAAGCTGTCTCCTCACAGGGGGGACTTTTTCCACCAGCTCACACTTTTCCTGGCTCCTTCACTCCTCAGACTTGTCTTCTTGATCCAAATCCGGAGTCTTCAGCTGCACTTTTTTCCCTCTTTCCAACTGTGCGTAATTCCTCCCCAGGATCAACAACACGAGGACGAGGACAGAAGACAGAAGACAGGAGTTTAAAAAGAAAAAGAAAAAAAAAAGAAAAACAAGTGTTGGGGGAGGAAAATGAAAGGCGTCCTGGATGTCTTCTTGGTTGTCCTCATGCTGCACACCCCCGGCTTGCTGTCCCTGTCCACACGTAAGTTGCACCCAGATGTCCATCGATGCGTAAAGTCCTGCTGTGGTTTGCTGGGCTTTTTGGGTTTAGTCCATGTGTCACCCAGAGATCTTACTGTAAACAGCTGTGTGTGTGTGTGTGTGTGTGTGTGTGTGTGTGTGTGTGTGACACTGTCCTGCTGGAAGATAAGACACAGTAGTAGAAGACACTTGTGTAATTAGTCCATGCAAACATTACAGATAAGACATGATGAGAGTATTAGTGAGTTCATGTGGGAGAGAGTCGCTGTTTCAGGAGGACAATACTGCAAATATTACTACTACTATAACTTTGATATAGTAGGAATATTATGGTGATGTGATATGCTGCAAAAATACTATATTAGGAAGGTAATAGTCAGTGCAAACATTGCAACCACAAACCTAATGAGATTATTATACTGAAGACACTATTTTCTAGGAGGACATAGTGCAAACATTACAGATAAAAGACCAGCCTTAATAAATATATAGTAAGAATATTATCAATGTAGGATGGAAAATAGGGGGTTAGTCAGTGCAAACATTACAGATTAAGTACAGGTCTTAATTAAAATATAGGTTGGATATTATAGTGATATCATATGAGATACAAATACTATTTTAAGATAATAGTCTGTGCAAACATTACATATAAACTAAAAGACCTGATAAAGATATAGTAGGAATATTATGGGGATATGATATGAGACAATACCATTAGGAGGTTCCAAACATTACAGATTAACTACAAGACCTAATTAGATACTTATACTGATTTCATGTGGTATGAAGTTACTGTTTCAGGAGGATAATAGTGCAGATATTACAGATAAACCGCAAGGCTCGATAAAGATATAGTAGGAATATTATGGTGATATGATATGGGATAAAAAGACTATGTTAGGAGCATAACAGTGAATGCAAACATTACAGATACACTACGAGCCTTGATTAAGATACAATAGGAATGCTATAGTGATATCAGTGTAGGATTAAGAAAAATAAAAAGGTATTACTTCATGCAAACATTTCAGAAACATTACTTGCACTGATAAGAAAATTATAATGATATAATGTTGGCAAAAATTACTACTTTGAAGGGATGATAGTGCAAATATTACAGATAAGCTACAAGCTTTGATAAAGATATGATAAGAATATTATAGCGATATCGATGTAGGATGAAAAGAACTTTAAAAAAGGTATTAGCCGATACAAACATTACAGAAACACTACAAACCCCGATAAGAAAATTCGATGATGATGCAATGTGGGCTAATGTTACTATTTTAGGACAATGCTAGTCAGTGCAAACATTCCAGATTTGATAAAGATAAAGTAAGAATATAATGGTGATATCAGTCTAGAACTTTCTGAAAGGTATTAGTCGATGCAAACATTAGAGAAACAGTACCTGATAAGAATATTATAGTGATATTATGTGGGATAAAGTCACTGTTTTAGGACAATAATTGTCAAACATTACAGATAAACTACAAGCCATAATAAAGATATGGTAGGAATATTATAGTGATATCAATGTAGGATAAAAAAGTACTATTTAAAAAGTTATTCGTCAAACGTTGCATAAAAACTGTTGTATAAATGACGAAAACACGGAAAGGTTGCTTCAACTCTAAAGTGTAAGGAGAACCAAAGATACAGGGTTTCCACAGGGCGAATAAATCAACATAAGATTATGTAAATCCCACATAGGAACATATAAGATTAATCTTTCATGAGGGAATACTGTATTTGAAATATGTTTCCAATGCAAAACTCAACAGATTCTTGACTTTGGCTGATTTCTGGATACATTAAAAAAAAACGGTACAAATGCCACTTTGTCCACTTGACGCCTCCTGTTATTGATGTGCTCCTGCAGAAGTATATTGGTTGTATCCATGCAGAGAGAGCTCATCTCCCAGGAGGCTGAATTTCAACAAGTCAGGCCATGATTCGTTTAACACATGGAGGGCAAGGGGGCTTTACGAACCGCAACAAAACAGTGACATCATTTGCTCGGGTTTTGGAGAATGTTGACCGGCAGCTTAATGCACAGTAACGTAAATAAATCAAAGTTATGTTCGCTTCCCCACGTTAAGTGGCTGGATTAGTTTTTATGGTGAGCTCACTGGCAAAGAGAGGATCTTCTGTTATTCATCCAGTTTGAAAGGCGCTAATAAAAGAAAGTATACCTTTAGGGGCTTACAGAAGACAATGGGCCTTGATCATAAGCTGTCCTGCTGTTTATTATAGGGCCTAATAGGTCATTACTGTTTTATTCACTGTAATAATGGAGGGTGCTTCCCCTTCACTCGGTGGTTTACAGATGCCACCGAAATAAAACAGTTTGAATGTGGAATTTTCGTACTAACATATAATTAGTTTTTAGTGCAGCTCATAAGCTCATAAAGTTTGACTTTATATGTCCTGTTAAGGTATAAAGAGGTATTTATGTTGGATATGATCATTTAACACCAATTATTCCACTCTAAAACTCACAAAAATCCTGAAAAACATCTTTTTAACCTGAAATTAACTTCTCATATCCTACATTTCTCCTGCTTAGGCTTGCCCTAATTTGATTTGACGTCAGACGAGATAATCCCTCCTCTCTCCCGATTGGAGCGCCGGTTAAATACCTCCAGAGTAAATCTATTGAGAAAACACAAACAAAAACGAAAACATCCGCCGCCGTCGCCTCGATCTCTTTTCACATGGTGTTGCACGGCTCATTGTCACTAAATGTTGCGTGACTTCTTCCACTTGGCTCGTCCACACCGGCCCCTCAAAATGTTCCACATGTACGTCCATTGTAGAGCAGACAGAGGAAAGTATAGGCTTTCTTTGAGCTGTCACATGGATCATTGGAGAGTAAAAAGCTCTTTAGAAAACAGGAGGTAATGCACCTTTGAAGTGTTTTCAGATGCAAAAATTAATCATTTATCTTGCTCTCAATTCAACTTGCACAATGACTCCAGCCCTCCACTATCTCAGGCTTGAACTCATCTCCTGGTCCGAGCCGTGCTTCAACCACCCTCGGCCTCTCCAAACAAATAACATTTTACAAGCCATTTCCTCCTGTAAGCGTGTCAAGCACAGACAATAAACAGATGTAATTGTGTCTATCACTGGAGTGTTTGAACTGCAGAGGACGGGGCATTAGGGGACTTAACACCCCGCTCCAGGGCAGCGCCCCGTCCTCAGCGCCTGGAATACATAAACACTGATTGTTATTCAGCTGGATCAGCATGTTATTGGCTAATCACGGCCTCGTTTCAGTCCGGCGTATCTGGTGACAAAGACAAACTAGACCTCTGTGTGTGTGTTTGTTTGCGTTTTTGTGTGTGTGTGTGTGTGCATAAACGTGTGGAAGTGTCGTGTCAACGTCGGGGTTGTGATATTAATATTAGAGCTACAGTTGATTTAACGTCTTCAAAGGCGGCTCCCTCATAAAGGACCACACAGTGTCTGTCAGGGGAAGGTGGGTGAATAGATGTGGCCCCGGGCGAAGGTTTGTAGTGGTGTGACAAAGTGTTGACGCTCTCACTCACTCACCGCCCAGTTGTTTCTGCATACTTACATGTTTTCATAGTGCTGCCTACTTACAACTTTTTTTTCCTTCCAACCTGAAGAAATAAACTCCCTCACTAGATCTTCCTCTTCTGCTGCTTTGTTCACCTGCACTGAGAGCAATGAAAGTCTTATTGGTTATTTATTCAAGAAGATTTAGAGCAAGATGTCTTTTGCCGAGAGACCTGAGAACAAATGCTTCATATACAAGATAATTCACACACACAAAGAAGTCGTGACACAGACACAGTAAATAAAACATCCACAATATTATTTAAAATATCTCAGAGAAATGAATGTGTCTCGCTGCAGTTTGTTTTGTGGTTTTCCACTTGTATATGTACGTTCAGCTGCAAAATATGAGAACGAATGAGAAATGGCAGGAGCATTTATGTATTTAGCAAATTTCCGATAAGAGTTTACCAACAGTTTTACAGGATTAAAAACATAAACCACAGAAAAAATAAGCAAGCAGCAGCACACAGTTACTGTAAGGCGGGTGAGAGAAAAAATGCAATTCAAAAAAAAAAAGAAAAAAAGTGAGGCAGCTGCTCGTCAGCGTTTTACAGTAATGCAACAAAATACACGTTTTCTTTTTCATGTTCATTCATAAATGCAATAATTTAGACCATTTAGACCAAATGCAATAATTAATCCAACCTTCTTTCCAAAGGTCTGAAAGGGTCCTTGGGACTTGCAAAAGACAGATTAAAAAAAAAAAGGTCAAAATTGAAGCAGCAGAGACATCCTGACTTTTCTGCCCCGAGTATGAGTCAAGCTCCAAAACGCTGAATCCTACATATCCCACAATGCAACTGTAAAGCATCCTTTATCAGACCCTCCATGTCCTCATCTCCACACCTCCACTTTGTAATGCAGGTTTCTGTTCAATATTTGACCTTTCAAGCTGAAATTCATAACCCTGATGACATCACTATGACATCATCAGGCTTATTTTCTTAGAAAGGTCTGTCCAGTGCTCATCATCCGTCTCCCTCCAGATGTCGCAGTCATCTACCCCCAGGACCCCGTCCTTCGCATGGGGTCCAACCTGACCGCCAGCTGCTGGGTCCACTCCGACCTTGGCATCCACGCCAGCTCTCTGTTCTGGACGCTCAACGGCCAACAGCTGCCCAGCTCCCTGTACCGAGTGCTGAGCCCGACTAACCTCAGCGTGACGCTGGCCGGACTCAACGCCTCCAGGCAAACGTCCGGCGACAACCTGGTCTGTCACAACCACAAGGGTCACATCCTGGCCGGCTCCTGCCTCTATGTCGGGAGTAAGTTCATCAGCAGCGATGTGTTATTAGTGTATTTATTTGTCTGCATTTGTGTCTCTGCCTCACTGTTAGTAAATGTTAAGGAAAAGGGCGAGTGAAGGGGAGAACAGGAGTGAGAGGAGTTGCACAACAAAGAGGTGAAGGAGTGAAAAGGAAATGGGAATAAAGAGAAAGTAGTGGGCAGATTGTGAAGCGTCCCCACACAGTTGTGGCTGTATTTGGTGTTTAGTGTTCCTGTCTTCAGGCCGGCGAGACGAGAGGCCTCCATGAGTGTGTGTCACCACCTGTGAGGTCCATTACTCGCACAATCACTTAAAGGTCATAGGTCATAAGACAGACACATGTTTGTACTTCCATACTTATGAGATCCTGCATTTACATAATGCATTGCCCAGCTCATTTTTTTGTTTTACAATGAGCTTTATTGGGTGATGTCAATGTGGTTCTTTATAATGAACCTAAAATAAACTTATTTTCTCCAGGGGCCGTTAATAGCCTTAAAAAATAGTTTGACGTTTTGGGAAATGCACTTTATTTGCTCTACTGCTGAGAGTTAGATGAGAAGACATGATAGGACTCTCATGTTTGTAGGATAAATTAACACGTATGTCTTGTTTGTATGATCAACAAAACTGAACTATAAAAAAGTTGTGGTTTGGTCTAAGTTGTGGACTATTTCTTGGCTGGTAGCAATGACTTAACCTTTGTAAAAGACTGGAAGACGTCCTTTAGTCAAGAAATAGTCTGGTGCATACATTAACCCCATAACACTTTATTTTTTGTCTGGATTAAATGCAATATAGTGCGTTAATTAATGAGCTAGGCCAATTTTTTTTAACTTCAGACAGAGTCAGGCAAGCTGTTTCCCCCCGTTTCCAGTCTTTGTGCTAAGCTAAACTAATCCTGGCTTCTCACCTGAGCTACATATTTAACATACACTACATTTACAATGACTGAAAATCTCATTTAAGTCTTAGCAAAAAAGTAAATAAGCATATTTTTCAAAATGACAAACGATAAAGCCTTAAATGGTAATTCTGTTGAGTCAGATTTTCTAAACCAATTTACTCTTTACTTAAACTTGAACTTTTCAGGAGTCACAAGAACTCGAACCGTGAAGAAACACGTGTGCTTTCACTTTCTCAGACGCACACAGACAAGGAGATGCAGTCAGGATCCTAATCTCTGTACGACACTGGTGTTGAGCACCCTGTGTTCTGAGAGACGAGGAATGTTGGCAGGGATCCAGAGTCTGACCGAATCAGACAGCGCGCGCACACACACACACACACACACACACACACACACACACACACACACACACGGGCCAATTAAGAAAAAAACACCAATTTCTGAGGAACATCACTAGTGGGTGAATTACACTCAGGAGGACGGGGCTGAAGTAATGGCTGGAGGTAACTTCAATGACCCAACATCTTCCCCCCACCTTCTTCCTCTACCTTCTCTCTGTTCTACTCTCCTTTCTCTTCACCCGTGTCTCTCGCTCTTTCTGCTCCCAGTGCCTCCAGAGAAGCCGGTCAATCTGACCTGCTGGTCCAGGAACACCAAAGACCTGACTTGCAGCTGGGCTCCAGGAGGAAAAGGAGAGACTAACATCAGCACACAGTACACGCTCAAGTACAAACTCAGGTGCATACACACATTCAATTCAGTCATTCGGTTCACAAAGGCGTCAGAAGATTTTTGAACATGATCAATGCCATTTGCGTCTAAAATGAAAATCAAATCAGAGCACACAGTCATCAAATGCATTGAGCTTGAATTAATACAAATTACTCTTTCAGTCCATAAAAAGCATTTTTTGATGGGTTTACATTATCAGTATATTTATATAGGTCCAGTTTTAGAATGAGGACTAACTGATGTGTAACACCAGAGCAAGACAAAGCTGCCAAAATGTATTATTTTTAGCAGTAAGTGGTTTAGTGGTAAGTGGGTGCTGAGGCTGGACGGCAGGAGACATGTAGGTGAAAATGAGGATGAACACAGGAGACACAGGAAACATTGGAAAAAGGAAAACACTGGAAACACTAGAAGAAAAAGAGACACTGGAGAAACAGAGGCAAAGACAGGGAGCATGGAAAGGCGACATACAAAGGGAAGATCTGGCAGCTTGCAGGTGGAATCAGAGGTCTTTTAAAGCTGCCAGTCGTTAGGTGAAATTGGGGACAGCTGAGAGAATGAAGAGCCCCAGCACCTGAAGACCACACCTCCAGCCACTGAAGCAAAGCCTGAACAAAAACTAAACCCTGAACCAAAAACACCGGAGTATAAAACTCAACATACAGTGAAAATAAACTAGTAAAAACACAAGAGAACAAAACCATGACAGCTCTGTTACTACTGCAAGTATTACGCTAGATAGCTGGACATGTGAGTGATTGCTGACAGAGCTGATAATCACACTGTTTATTTAATTCCTTGCATTTTTGATCCCATGTTTTGGTTTTGGATAGGCTTAAAAAATCTGTGGATAGAGAGTATTGAACTTACTGCAGCCCCATAAACATTGGTTCAACATGTGCAAAATTTGACAGACCTGCAATGCTAAGCTATGTTTGGGCGATTGGGTTAGGTGGGGTTTAGTGTATGGTCAATAGTATTTCTGAGTAGCCTAACTTAGTCTGAAAAGTACAACATGTGGAGACATGTTGTGACTCTGCCATAAGCCTTTAAATAAGGGAGTGTAAACCAGTCTTGGGTTCAAATGGGTTAAACATCCAGATTGGCAAATGTTCCCAGTGAAAATCAACATATTTCATGAGGTTTTTTATGATTCTGCCATGCTTCAAGGAAGGCCCAGAAAGTGGAGCTGGAAACAGGACAAAATACCTTATCTGTTTGGCAGAGCTTATTTTAGGAAAAATAACATCAGTAGTTGTAGCCAGAGGGTGAAGCCTTTTAGAAAAGTAAAATTTCATGAGAATTAGGAAAACAGGTTTTCATCTGGGAGTGGTACATTTTCAAAGATGACTTTCAGATGGGTTGTAGGCTGTATTCACATTTTTTGATACTTAAATCAGCTGTTTAAAAAACAAAACAAAAAGGGAAACAGGTTGACACGCAGTGCCCACAGGCGAGATAACTGCATGGAGATTAGTGTAAACAAGGACTTAATAAAACCACCAGATAAACACATTACACCGTAAATCTTATATCACGTGCATTATTTAAGGATGTGGTGTTTTCCTCCCAGATGGTACGGTAAGGAGAAGGAGTGCGAGGATTACACTCACTCGCAGCCGTACTCCTGCAGCATCACTCGGGACCTGCACCTCTTCACGCCCTACGAGATCTGGGTGGAGGCCTCCAACCAGCTGGGCCAGGCGACCTCTGATGTCATCACCCTCGACATCCTAGACGTGGGTGAGTGTGAGACGAAGTGAACTTTGACCCGCTTTCTTCAACTGCTGGTTTTCGCAAAGCTTAGATCACAGTTTCAACGAGCCCTCAGGTTGTGATCCGGGACAGTGGATACCGGCCTTTTTTTGACCCTTCATCAACCCTTGGATTTTCTGTTTTTCTGTTTTTCACCTCCCAGATGCTTTATTCTTTTATTTCTTTTATTTTCACCATTAGTGTTGTCAAAGTGGTTACATGTCTCCACATTAGATGTAATAAACATGAACAACAGCTCTAAATCACACAGGAAAAGGAAGATGGAAGAAAACATAAATATCAGTAAAAAATTTTAAGCGATTTCGCAAATGAAAGGAAAACAGTCGTGACAGTTATAAAACTATATAAAAACACTAAAACTAAATCACACTTCAATTTTGTTTCAGTTACTTTCTACTTATTTTGCTGAGTTCTTATCTTGGCTAAGATGATGAATAGGTAACTTGGCTATTTGAACACAGTTGAAGGATTATTTGTTTATTTTCATTTATTTAAAGGGATAGTTCGACATTTTGTTCTTTCTTTAGAGGTGTGATGCCACTTTCATTAACATTTGAGTTAGAACAGACTGGGAGGTGATTAGTCCAGCTTAGTATTAAGATGGTAATAAGGGGTTAACAGCCAGACAAAACGTGAAAATATGCCTTCCAGCACCTCTGAAGCAGATTAATTCGTTGTATCTTGTTTGTTTAATCCATATAAAAACTTTGGTGTAACAGCAACAATTTGTGGTTTTACGGGGGGGTTTATGTGCCAGACATTTTCTTGGCCGGCAGCAGCGACTTCAAATTTTCACAGAGCTGGGCTAGCTGTTTCTAGTCTTTATTCTGAGCTCTGAAATTCAGAATTTAAAAAAATATAGACAGAATATTGTGCAGCAGATTCACTGTGTTTATATAGAACAAAGATGCTATATAGATGCCAATACATCTAAACTTCAATTTGGGATAATGTACATCTAAAATATTCGCATCTGATGAAGCCTAAAAAGTCTAAATATGAGTTTGAATAGTGCAAACATCATATAAGTTAAATGAAGAGCTGGAAGAAGCTGATACAGAAAATATGTGTGATACTTTCAGACAGTGTGGAATAAAATGATTTTAAAACCTTAAAGTGGAAACAAAGGGGCAAATATATAGATTCATCTTGTGACCCACAGGTTGGGAACCATGAATGACTTTCTGTTGAAGAGCAGCATCACTTCACTTTATAAGTTAATCTCCTGTATTCTCACAGACAGGACGTTGGCTCGAGTTCTGTGGCTTCTGGCTTTTGGAGAAAGTCGTTCACAAGTGCTCATCCGGCTTCACGCTGATAGGAACTGAGCGATGTTCCCTTTTAAAGCTCTGTTATGTGCTTCCTTGCGTGGCTTAGCCCAGTTTAAGCAAGCCGAGCATGCAACAAGACCAAATTCTTCTCTTTTCTCATCATCCCCTAAGAAAACACTCATACGCACATGCATGCACGCACCTGGACAGGCGTAGGTGTGTGACGAATGGAAACGCCCTCTCTTTTGATGAGCTCATTTTCTCTTTACTCATGCTCACTGGACACACACGCACAGAAAACACTCGCTAACCCCCTTTTATGTAGTGTTGGAATGTTCCAGCCTGATCCTCGAACCTAATCCCGTCTCCGAGCCGGCTGCAGACCCCCGAGGCCCGAGGAGTTTGGGCTTTTGAGGCTTTAAGACTTGGACCTGAAATAATACAACCTGATTAGCTCGGAGCTCTTCACCTGGTTCACTCCTAACACGCTCCGAACGGTGTTCTGGGAAATGTACCGAGAGAAAACCCATATAGAGTTTCAGAGGCGGACACGTCACCGGGGAGGAAACAAGCGTCCATCAAGCTGTAATCCCTTTTTCGTTCCCTAATGTATGCACACACACACACCTGTTTACACACCTCGAGGGCAGGGCAGGGCCTGGTAACACTATAGAAACACAGAGGCAGGCAGAGCGTGGGCGGTTTCTGGACTTGTGTGTGTGCGTTTTGTTTCCCTCAGGTTGCCCCGGCCATTCTTTTCATTCAAGTTTCCACAACAGTCGCAGGTCATAAAACACAGCAACCACACCTGCGTCGAGCTGCCGTGAGTCACCCGCGTCTTCGGTCGTGTCTAATCAGAATGAAGGCGAGGCGGAAACACCTACAGTTTTCTCTGCATTCCTCAGTCACGGGGAACCCTCTGAACCGAGAGACTAGAGGCAACTTGTATTGGTGTCTGACTCTGAGATGAGGATGTGTTGAGGAATGACACGACATATGTTAACGATGATTCATCTGTGATTTGTGATGTCTCGTTGACTTTTATTGCCAAATGCATGTAATGTATAGGAAGAGCTACCGTGGTTGCAGTAATTTTGCACAAGGTAATTATCTCGTCATCTCGCGATATCTTTGGTCTTCGTGTGATAAAGGAATAATTGTCTTAAAAAAAAAAAAGAATGGCACGATGGTGATTATCTTGTTTATCTCAAAATAATGAAAATATCTGACTGCCATTCATATCAAGCAAATGAGTCATTATTATGAAACCTGCTATCAGGCTTTTCAAATTAATGGTAGTCGAAGAGAAAATGCAATGAGACTTCATACTTAATATTAAAAATGTATTTGTCCTTTATTGTCTCATCTTAGAATTGTAGCATCTTTATTGACTGTAAACAAAAATATTGAGTGCAAAAAGGTTTTGAAGTATTTCTCCCTAACAAACATCCACCAATCAGAGGGTAGGGCAGTAGCCTCTTTGCAGCCTGAGAGGCGAAACACGGGGCAAAGAAAATGCAGAAAATACTTGCTGCTGCTTGTAAAGCTTAACTGCTGTGAGCGAAGGAATAACTTCTCTTCTCTCATCTGAGATATGGACAGTAAGAAGACTCCGTTTTGAGAGATTAATCAAATTGAAAATGGAAAAGCATCTGTTCTATATTAATCCTACTTTTGAAATGAATTTTAAATCCCCATATTAACATTATAAAGAAGAGAAAATCTCATAGAAAAATACATTAAAGTGCATCAATTATCATGATTAATTTTAGTTTATCTTTGCTCTTTTTTTTTCAGTCTAATTAGTGTCCCGCACTTGTCATTGATTTGGTTTTTAAAGTTTTTAAAGCTTTAAAACTTTTCTCAGTTTTACTCTCCACTTTTGTGTTGAACATAAATATTCTTCTAAGATGGATGACTGTGCATGCCACCACAGCGTTTACCCTTTTAAAATCACCCACGAGCACGAACTGACACGTCTGAAGTAAGACATTTTAGTTCAGAGACAGTCTCTGGCGACCAGAAACAAATCCTCTCAAACTCTCGTGTCAACTCCCACTTTTTCCCTCTGCTGATTCTTTCCCATCTTCTTCTTTCCCCTGGGTCGCCTTGTTTGTTTATTGGTAAGGGATGACATTATGTAAAGGAACTGAAGTCGATACTGAAACAATCTCAAAAGGCCAAAACAAAACGCGAGCAGAGTTAAAATAATGGTCTGTCACCATATGTTTGTTTGTCGAAAAGATAATCGTTGTCAGATGAAAAAGCCTCTTACACAAGTCAACTCTTCAGAAACTCGAAGGCACTCAGAGACCGCAAACCTCTGCCAACGCTGAACAATCCTTCAATGCGCTGTTACACATGAAGACATCACTCCTACCACTTTGAATTTGAATTGAATGGATTTCTTGACCCTGCAAACATAACTCCGAAATGTAGAAAGGAGCCCCTGAGCTATGGATTTTTGGCTAAAAATGCTAATCTGCGCCATCTGTACTCCAGAAGTTTGTCATTAAGTTCTTAGAATAGAAATATACTTGTTAATGGCTGCAATAAATTAAATTATTACCCCAGTTTGTGCCTCTCATGAAATCATTGTTTGTACATTTGACTTTTTGCCCTAATTATGACATTATGGTCACACACTCATTTTTTTTTGCTCAAAAATAAATAAAAGTCCTGCAGGATTTTTGGCAACACGTACACTCGATCTTTGAAAAGACATTAAAACTGCTGTAATTAATATTTTGACATTTAAAAAGGGATCAAATGATTGTTCTAATGTGAACAGAGTTGCTCATAGTGACAAACCAACAGAAAATTATCACCCAACTGTGCAGTACCCTTCAGCTCTAATGAGCGTTTTAGCATCTTTCAGCTCATCATTTTGGTTTTCCGGCCTTTAACAACCTCATTTCCAGCTGCAGCTGTGTTTAATGAAAAAGCTCTAATAAATTCTATACACTCGACCTACCTGCTCAGCACCAAACAGCAGACAGGCAAAGACTAGCTGGTGAACATAATGGAGCAGTTAAAGAGCCAGATTTTTCCCTCAGGAGTTGGTGGAGACCAAAAACAGAGCTAAAGTCAATTTTGGACTTTCAGTCATCAGGAGGCCAAATTAATGAGATTGTTGCTCTGTGTGTAAATTAGCAACTTCCTTTTTTAAAAGGAATACAAAGATGGCAACAGGAAGTGATTTGATGCTTATTTTTAAGAGTCAGAAACCCAAAGACATTTACTTTACTATCACAGAATACTAAGAAAACTGGTAAATATTCATGTTTGAAATGTTGGCACCAGTTGATTTTTGTCTCTTTATGTTCTTGATGAGATCTTTTCGTTCACTAACCTCCTTCATCTCCTCTTCCTCCAGTGACCACGGACCCTCCATCAGGTGTGACCGTCAGTCGCGTTGGACAGTTAGAGGACCAGCTGAGCGTTCGTTGGGAGGCCCCGCCCGCCCTAAAAGACTTCCTGTTTCAGGCCAAATACCAGATCCGTTACAGACTGGAGGACAGCCAAGACTGGAAGGTAAAGGACAAGGACGCGCAGTTATGAGGACATAAATCTCTTCTCTTTGTCTCTTGCACACAAACATAGATCACTTCAGCACCGTCCCAGCTGTTTCTCATCCTAATGCTGTAATCACCTCCAATCTAGTCTGATTGAGGCCTCGGCTGCCAGGAGGAGAAGTCGGGTTTTGATCAGGAGAAAAAACACAGGCCGGAGCCACTGTGTATACCTCGGTTCAAACTTTTAATGAATGAAAAATACAGTGCAAAAACCTTCAGCCGTGCAGATGGCGCTTCCCAGAATTCATCTGAGTCCTCTGGGTACAAGTGAAGATTCTCCTGTAATTAAGGGGGAATTACACAGATGTAATATAAGCAAGTCTTTGCTCGCAAAGTGGAAAAAGAAAAGAAGGGGAGTGGAGAGAGGCGGCGGAGGGACGAGACCGCTTCGAAGGAGCAGAGACTTAAATCCAAGTGGCTTTAAGGGTTTGGTGGTGAAAACAAAACGCTGTTTCCCTCTGAACCGGCCCTAATCATGAGGTCATGCTGAGGAATGGAGGGATACATCTCAGCTGTTAATGTCTTCAATATGGCTGTAAAGACGCTCGGTTGATTTGCCTTCCCCACGTCACATCATTAGCCCTCTGATGCCTGTAATTTCCACGTCCTGTTTTCTGTTGTAGTCGCTCTTAACAAGTGTTTACAGACTGAATGCCAGAGAGAAAGTGGACAACATTATTAACTTCAGCGTGTGGGCGTTTCTTCCTCTCTATCTGTTTGCCTGTCTTATTTTTACCGCCTGTCTGTACATTAGTACCTGTGCACGCTCCTGTGTGTCTTTCTCAGCCTATGCAGCTCTGTAATAAGTAATAGAGAGCAGATTTTACCCAGCAGGCACGATTACATGAAAATATTTTCATAAACATGCTGATCAGGAGCCACTAAACAATGTGGTGTGCATGCATGTTTGGGTCTGTACATGGTTTGCGGTTGTGTTTTCTACATCTTGACTCTGCCCTATGTTTTAGTTTATGCCCATTGGTATTTAATACTGCGGTCAGACCTCCAGCGCTCAGCTCTTTTGTGTTTGTCTGTTTTTTTTTTTTTTTCCTGTAGGTGATGGATGATGTTGGGAACCAGACGTCTTGTAGACTGGCCGGGCTGAGACCGGGAACAGTGTACTTTGTCCAGGTATAGTTTGTGTGTGGTTGTACGTGTGTTGAAGTGTGTGCAAGTGCGTGTCTGTGTTCATGCTGTTGTATTCTCTCCAGGTTCGCTGTAACCCTGTGGGCATCTACGGCTCTCGCAAGGCCGGGATCTGGAGCGAGTGGAGCCATCCGACCGCTGCGTCCACACCCCACAGTGGTGAGCAGGGACCGACTTTACTCAGAGGGACTTTTTTTCCCCTCTTGATCTCAGTTTTTAGGAGCATGTTGGTCCATTTTAAGAGGCGATACCACTGAAATTTGTTTTATATCATAGTCGTCCATGTTCTCTCTGGCAGCCTCATAGAAGAATGCTGTTTTACCTTTCTTTATCCTTCTTCCAGCCTGTTTTTTATTGTGTTGGCAGTTTGATTTATGGCAGATGTGTCGGTTCAATCAAATCAAATCAGATCAAATCAAAAATAAAACAGTCCCACCAGATCTATTTATTGCCAAACTGAATATGCAGCACTTTAGTCGTAACTTTACAAAAGATGGAAAAAGGAGGCTGAACACCATAACATAACTTCCTTTTCTATCATAGCTGATAGGAATGACGGCCACGGCTATGAAAACAAAATGTGGGTTCTGAAAAACTCCAATTTTCCATTAAGGCTTTCTGAGAACTTCCCATGAAATCCAGGAATTTTTGGCAAAAGCACCAGACTGATCAGCATGAACTTTTCATAGCTCTTAGTATATTGAACACTGGCACACATACAGTGCACAAAGCAGTACAACAACTTCTCACTTCTCCTTCTGTGCACGACATTGACATATCGTCTTTGTTTACTTGATATTTTGAACTTGTTAGGGAGTCACTTATGTACACATCCAGCAACTTTTTCATTCTTTATAATTTATAAAAAAAAATAAGTATTGAATTTTATAAAATACAATGTATTGTTTAAGACTGAACCAGTATTTCTTCACTGCTCTTGACAAGCAGTGTCTCAGAGCCTCTTGTCACAGTTGAATTGTCTCTGCCACCTCCGAGAGATTTCACCTGTAAACTTCTCATGTGGTTTCATTTAAATACTTTTCAAGACCCAAAGAGGTCAAATTATTTAATACTTTATGAAAAACTTTCCTCCTGTCCTGCCCCATTAATCATCCTGCGACCCCTCAAATTTATGTTGTGACCCTTCTGAGGGGCCCGGTTGGGAACCACTGGACTTTCTACCTAAATGCATGTAAAGCTGTTAAAACTAGCTCCAAGTCAACAGCTAAAACAAGAGGAAGCCACTTAAACTTTGATGCATCAGTGTTAACAATCTAATGATGTCATATATAAGAATATATCAGTTGCTGCTGCTCTGTTTCATTACAGAACATTATAGTCATTAAACTCTGGTCTCTCCCACCTTCTCCTCCCATCATGCAGAGCGGTTGATGTCGGGCTCCTGCGACTCCAAGTCCAGCGGGGACTCCAACTCCACCCTGCGCAGGGAGCTGAAGCAGTTCTTCGGCTGGGTGCGGAAACACGCCTACGGCTGCAGCAGCATGTCCATGAAGCTGTACGACCAGTGGAGGGTGCTGATGCAGAAATCCCACAAAGCTCGCAACCAGGTAGGTAAGCATCACTAATGCAGGGACAAAATCTAATCACAAACATGCAACAGATACACATTCAAAGTGAAAACAGTTTCATAGCAGCTGATTTGTAACAGGTTTTGTCTTTTAATTCAGGTTCTCCAAGGGGATAAATCCTAGCACATGCTGCCTTTTTAAGCAGAACAAGTCAAGGAAAGAACTGAGTGAGTGTGTTTTTGTCTATGTGTGTGTGTGTGTGAGAGAGAAAGAGAGATTGTATTCTTATATGGGAATTTTTGCTCTGGACATTTTGTGTGAATACCAGCCGTGGCCCTGAGAGGACATCCAACGAGAACCCGTGGGATTTTCCTCTTTTATTCATCTGTTTCCAGTCGACATGAGCACTTTTTTGTTGTCTGAAAAGGTGCAACCGGGAGGGACTGAGAAGGTGGACTCGCCACAGACATCCTGGTACCATTATTAGAAAGAGACTATTAAAAGGACATTGTAGCATGAATAACTCGGGCCTCAGTAAAGACGTTTACCTGCTCTAAATGTGCACACAGGTGATCAAAACAGATTCAAACGTACCAGAAGTGCTGCATCCAAAAGTATTGTATTTTTAGAGTTCCTCCTGTGGATCCAAAGCACCATCTAGTGGCTGTTCAGCAATCATGGCTTCTCCAAATCAAAGCTTTCACTGTGGGCCAAAAAGAAAAAAAGTACCAAATTATCATTCAGTATTTCTAATTCGTGCTTTGTTATATAAGTGGATAATGTGCCAAACTGGTTCACCCAGCATTCATGTGTTTCTGAGTGATAGTATGTGACTGATGACATGATGGTGTTTGTGTATGGAGACGTTTCACTGCCTCTATTTTTGTACTGAATTGTACCAGCATATTTAAAACTGTATAAAGTTGTGTTTTTATTTCTTAAGTTATGTTTAGTTAGTAAAGAAATATCAATGACTGAAGTTGTTTATCAATCTCTGATGTTCCGTTCTATAAAAATGTTGTCAGAAACACAAGGTTTGGAAATGAGTTGTGTGCACACGATGATAAACACACCTCTTATGTTTTATATCCATTTTCCTGAAGCTCCCACATGCTTTTCCTTAATATGGACAAAAAGAATATATGTTATAATATAAAGAGAAAATTTAATTCTATATTCATATCAGCCCCCAAAATAAGCTGAATGCATGCAATCGATGAAGAAAAAATGTTTATTAACTCTCTTAATACGAGATACTACTACATTTAGCCATGAAGACAGAATTGCAACTCATTGACATCAACAGTGCAATGTAGGAAAATGTGTCATGTTTTTTAGCCAAAGATGCCAGAAAATATAAGTTTCAACAGACATCAGTGGTGACTTTGATTTATTTTTTAAAGTTGGGATGCTGTGTAAAACAAATAAAACTTTCTCATAATATATTCAATTGTAACAGTACTAAGACAACATATTTTATAGTTTGACCTCATCTACTTCATTCATTTTTGTAAATATCAGCTTATTCTGAATCTGATGGCAGCAACATGTTTCAAACAAGTTGGGACAGGAGCAACAAAAGACTGTGAAAGTTGTGGACTGATCCAAAAACATCTGTTTGGATCATTCCACAGGTAAACAGGTTCATTGGTAACAGGTGATAGTATCATGATTGGGTATGAAAGGTTCATCCTGGAAAGACTCAGTCGTTCACAAGCGAGGATGGAGAGAGGTTCAACACTTTGTGAACACATGATTGTAGAAAGGAGATTACTACATGGGAACATTTTGTTAAACCATTCTCAGTGATCACATTTTGTTCGCATATCTGGTTTTATTAACGTTTGCTGACGATGCTGTACACATGGTGGCGCTAACTGCACCCAAATCTAATTAGTTCTTCCCTGGGTCACGGCCTAAATCTGGGAATGAGCTCCTGAATAAAAACAGACAATAAGAAATGAAAACTTTGAAAAGGGCAATAAAAAGCCAACGTCTTTGAGACTTTCTCTAATGAATCCAGGCTGCATCTCGTCCCACATTGACTTCGGTCTTTGAACACATCTCGCATTGTTTCACTGTTTATCAGGGGGAACTTAAGACAGTGGTTGTGTTTCCTGTCAGTGACACAGCAGAGTCTTATTACTGAGCCGGTGACCACTCAGAGTCACTGGTGCTTAATATTTAACCAGTGTGGGGTTTAACTTGGTCGTGGCTCTGGTCTAAAGGCTTTAGTTACCTCTGTGTTCAGGGACAGAATTGGTACAATGGGAAAGCGAGAGAGCAAATTTCTCACGCTGGAAAGCAAACATCTTGGTATTTGCCAGTTCTCCTCAGGTCTTTTCAGCCACAGTCGACACTTTTCATGTGCTGCCTGGGTGATAAGTCAAAGTAGCCTACTGTGAAATATATGTAGCCAAAATACTCACAATTCCAGAAATTGAAGTTTTTAAAATGAAGCTTTGTAGTTTGAATGGAAGATGAGATTATTTTTATTCTGTTTTCAAGGGCATTGATGCAGCTTTTCTTGGACTAAATATAAGATCTTTAAACATTTATATTAAAATATATATCAAACAAATATCAGTCTGAAATCTATTAAGAAACTCATTTCAAGCGTTTAGCGATTACAAGTAAACTGCAATCAATATCACACTTAAGTAAAAGTATTATCAAAAAAATCTAGCTTAAGTGTCAAAAGTAAAAAGTCTTGTAACATTAGGGACTACACAAAAACGATTTGGGTTGTGGGACAGAAAAGAGGGAGAGTTATTAAAAAGTTCTTTACTGAAAGAAGAAAACTTATCTGATCCCACTTATTATTGTATTTCAACCTTCTCTTGTGAAATATAGTACATTGAAAGTAGCTGTGTGAGCCACAGGTAATAAAGGTGCTCTTTGGTCTCATCTCTGTATTAGTGCTGTGTTTTCCTCATTGATATTAGCAGCCTGTTCCTGGTTCACTCATAAGGTGACTGTCACAGCTGTTCATTGAGCAGCTCTTTATTCAAAATTGCAAAGTGCCATAAATATAGATTTTTGGGATATTTGAGGGTATTGCAGTTTTTTTCTAAGACAGTTAATAACACTGGGGAGGGTATGCTTTTATGTTTGTTTTTTTCACTTCCCACAAAGGTAATTTTTGTACAGTCCCTTTGAATATGATTAATACAATTGTTTAAATGAAACCATCTGAGTATAAAAGAAGAAATACTCCAGTTCGTGTAAAGTACAAGCAGGCACTTTCAAAACTGTACTCAACTACAGTACTTCAGTAAATATACTTCTAATAGATACTTTCCACTGATTGCTGATAGATTTTGGCTTTTAACTCGAACCTGATTCACCGGCCAATAGCAGAGAAAAGACAAAAACATCACTGGGGATTTTTCAGGATTTAAAAGCTTATTTTTTCTTTTCATTCCCGGAAGAAGCCGTTTGGGACGCTGTTACGTCACCTCGCTAAATTTACCACCTGCTTTGGCGACAAATCGTTTAGAGCTGCTGCACCGGCCTGAAATATATTTACTGAGCGACAAAAAGCTGGTCACATTTTAATACTCGGCAGCTGGTTTTCATTACAGCAATGTTGAGCTTGTCAAATATCCACTCGCAACAGAGGATCAGTGCAAGTCCTTTCATTTTTAATAGCATGTGTGCTGAGATGCTATTAGTTACAGCATACGTACTGTAGCCGAGAGGTCCAACACACATACTGCAGGTCAGCTGTAGAAACCTGATGCCTCTGAATCGGATGACAAATGAACTACATTACATGTTACGGACATGATTATTGTTGCAGTACTTTAAGAAAATACTTCCCTCTCAATCTTCACTGCTGCACAAAAGCATCTTCAGTGCTTTTGTGCTTTATTTAACTTTAAAAGGCGACACAGAGGAACACTGGTTGTTCTCTTTTTAGCCTCAGCAGAGTTGACTTGTTGGCCCCTGTTTATCACCTTTTGTCCTGAGGGGACCTCGGGGGAAAGGGAGGTGGAGAGCAGGTTGGGGCGTACCCAGGGCCGCAGTCAAGATAGGGTTTCTTCACCTCACGGTCATGTATAATTCAGCCCAGAAGGCCGCGGATCATCTGGAGAGACACACACACACACACAAAAAAGGGAAGTGTGTGAAGTGACAGAGGAACCAAAGAGGAAGAGCGCAGAAGAAGAAGAGGCCGGCGGAGGATGCAGGAGGTGGTGAAGAAACGGCCGATAATCTCTGCGAGAGAAAGAGGTCAGTTTAAGAGATCTGTGTGTGTGTGTGTGTGTGTGTGTGTGTGTGTGTGTGTGTGTGCATCCACATGGACTATATTATAGCCGAACTGAAATTATACAGCCATTTCTCCACACTTGTTTGAGCTCTCCACTTTGTTTAGAATCCATTCCCAAACAAGCAGAGGGAGAAGGTTAAAATGCAAGAACCACAGAAAAATAAGTCAAAGAGCTCCATATGGAAATGATCAGACACTATACGGCCCGAGCCACAGAGCGGAGGGTGTGCTATACTGCTGCACGGAGCTCGATCTGTTGCATCATTTTCATCACCGTCCTCCTCCTCCTCTCGTTGTCAGGCCCGGGCCCTGGACGCTACGCGCTGCCCCCTACAGTTGGATACATCAACCATGACTTCACCAAGCCCAGCAGCCCGGCCTACTCCTTCCACAGCCGCATGAGCAGCGCCAGTGAGTTCACGCTTACTCACAGGCATCCTTGAAGTCCAAAGGTGTCTTTGGATGATTGTTTGTTCATTGTGTTTTCTCTAGTGGTCTCTGTGGACTCCAGCCCGGGACCAAGGTACCACATTGACTCAAAGGTCACCAGGTTCGGCCGGATGCAAACGCCCTCCTACTCCATTCTGGGAAGAGGAAGGCGCACAGGGAATAAAGGTGAGAGAATGAGAAAACTGTGTTAAAGTTGTTCAATTAGCCGTGGTGGAATGTAACTAAGTACATTTAATCAAGTACAAATTTGAGGTACTTGTACTTGAGTTTTTTCATTTCATGCTACTTTCTACTTCTACTTGCTTTCAAAAGGAAATATTGTACTTTTTACTTTAATACATGTACAAGTTTTTTTGTGTACAAATACAAAGAGCTTATAAAATATGATGTTTCATTAAATTAAACAACCGAAGAGTTTGTACAAGTCCAGCTGACATGATAAATATTTCATGGCTGCAACTTCCCAAATGTGAAGATTTGCTGTGTTTCCTTTGAATGTTTTTAATAGTTTTCATTTAATTTCAGTAATTTGGAGGTTTGCATTATTGGTTGGATATAACAAACACTGTGAAGGTGTCACTTTGGGTATTTTTGACATTTCTCACTATTTTCAGAATTTTTGCAAACCAGTCAATAATCAGCAGATAAATCCATAACAAAAATAATCATTAGTTGAAGTCCTGTACAAATCTAATGATATGACATGGATCTAATTATATAATAGTCATAGAGTCTATTATAGAGTTTTCTGCATTTAGTACTTACTTTACTTTTCTGATTACACACTTTTACTTAAGTAACATTTTCAATGCAGGACAGGTATGCATATTTTTTTTCTCCTCATTAAAGGTGATAAAGAAAACAGACCACTTTCTCTTCATGCTGATAGGTGAGCTGTTCCAGACTCCAGGGCCGGGGGCCTACAGCCCAGAGAAGGCTCCACCTTTCAGCGCTCAGCACAGACCACCATCCTACACCATCGGCACCCGCACCAGATACCGAGCCGTGGATGCTGTTCCGGCCCCAAACAGGTGAAGACAGAGAGGTGACAGGACGAGGGTGGAGATATTAGCTGTGTCTCCATCAATGTATATTTATGCACATTTTGAATTGTCACTTTAGAAAAGGTCAATGGAAAGTGAAATTCAAAAAAAAAAAAACTTCCTCAATTTTGCAAGTAAGTTTTTATGCTTGAGGTGCTTTTTTGAAAAAGAGTTCATGTGCTTAATCGGTGGAAAAAGTTGTGATGTAGCAAACATTTAACTCACATGGCTGATCAGCTGTTTGTGCTCTGAGAGGAGAAGATGAAGCTGTTTCCTGCTGACGGTGTCTTCCTGGATTTTCCCATAACGTGACTAGTAGTAGTCATGTGAGCTGAAGTAGAACTAGCTGGCATGGAAGAATAATTACAACAACAACAACAACAAAAATCCTGTAGACCTCTTTCCACTTTTCCTTCTTCTTCTTTTTCTCTCTTTAGAACAGTCGTGGCCTACACTGCCAACTTGTGATGACACTACGCTTTGCATGGCCTAGTTTATTCACTCCAAACCAGTTGATTGAAATGCACCTAGATCACATTTTCTTTTTGTGTCAAAAATTTGCTTCAAATTCGCTTGACATTTAGATTGAAACACGTCTATTGTCTGTGTAGCCTGACAGATTTTTTTTCTCTCTTTCATTGAAGTCTATTGTTGCCTAAAACACTGGAATTTGAAGAAAACACTTGCTGGAATAAAAAGTCTCTGAAACTTTAATACATCTTGTCTTCTTCACTCCAGCTACATTCTTCCTAATCTGCTGGGCTGCCAGGTTCCCAACAAACCCTCCAGTGCCAGCTACAGCTTCTCAGGCCGGAGGAAGGTGGGCGCTCCCTCTGAAGACCTCTCCATGAGCCCCGGACCGGCCAAATACAACGGCATCAACCCGGACATTTACCGCCAGCGCCAGCCCTCCTTCTCCATGCAGAGCCGGACTAAGAGGCCTAATTATTCCTCTGCCATTCCCGGCCCCGGCACGTACAGCCCAGAGAAGTTTCACGGGCACCTCCCCAAACCGCCGTCCTTCACTCTGGGAGTCAGACACTCCGAGTTTGTCACCCCGCTCGTGGTTCATGTAGTCGACTGACACATTCAATACAAATGCCTTGTTTTTATTCACTTTTACACACAAATGTGGAGTTGCCACACAACGATAAAAAAAAGATGTGTCTTACTGTAAATGGGGTCAAAACTGGTCATAACACCATGTCTCAATATCACAGTGTCTTACAGTATGGTTACTATATTATCAGTTGTTCCAAAGACCAACACAAACCAACAGTATTTCTAAAAAGACAATAAAAATGTCAATGGAAATATTATTATACAGATAAATTACATTTGTTTCTTTATAAATAAATTATTAATAATTATTACTTGCATTGCTTGCGCAGCTTAAATAACAAAGATGTCGGCAGTTCTTCAGTTTGAATTCACTGATAGCTTAGAGCAATAACACAGGTAGTGAGAGGGAGTCTCTACAGCTTCAGTCTTGGTATGGTGATTTCTACAGGTGAGCTCCAGTCGCTGCACCTGCCCAGACCCAGCAGCTCCTTCGCACACACCTGGAGCACGTAGGGTCTTCCTGGGGTCAGCCCCTTCAGCTCAACCCTGGTGCTCTCAAACGGACCCAGCTGGAGGAGAAAATAATGTACGACATATTTCTTAATTCATCCATCAACATCTACAGTTTCAAAACACCACACAATGGCTCTATTTGAATGAATGGATTTAAAGGAATAGTTCAACATTTTAAAGAGCTTGATACCACTATGGCCGTTAAGCATGAAGCCATAGCCAAGAGTTGGTTAACTTAGTTTAGCAGAGAGACGGCAGGAGGAAACGACTCGTCTGGCTCTGTTTAAAGATGAAATAAAAATCCAACCTGCACTTAGGAAGCTTGGTAATTAATACAAAAGTGAATATGTTGAATTAACCCTTTAACATTTGAGCATAGTGTAGCATGTATATGAGGAGACGAACTGCTTTCCAGTCGATAGAGAAGTAACTGTTAATGAAAATTTTAGATGTGTTATGGAAGTGTGGAGTAGTGGAAAGCTACTGCCACATGATTAAATATTCCAGTGCTTTAAATGAAAGTAAAAATAAATAAAATATAATAAACACAAATAAAAAAAACATTCCAACTCATTTTAATTGAAAGAGAATTTGATGGGACTTTATGAAGTATTTTTGACGTTGCCTGAAAAGTTTTAGGTAGTTTTGAACTTCCGCATGTGTAAAATAAGTTTTTAAATGATGCAGATCTTTCTCACATTGACAGACTTTGGGATGCCCCTGTTTTTCCACTGGTACAGTATCTGGTATTTTAGGGGGAGGATGTCCAGGTTAGCCCAAGTCGGGGGAGGAGACCATTCCAACACCAGGTTTCTGAGATTCAGAGGGGAAACCCGGACGTCGACGGGAGGATCTGGCTTCACTACAGAGAGAAGAAACAGCGTCACATTAGCACATCAAACTAAATTATCTCTCAAAACTGAACTCAATCACAGCACACGTTCGTCACCATCTCTACACTTTCAGATTGAATTGTTCATAATGTCAAGTCTCACCTATATCCTCCAACATGAAACTCGATAGATGGGAGCTGCTTCCACCAGAATGAGCTGCTGTGATGTTGATGATGTAGTTGGTGAGAAGTTTCAGGTTGGGCAGGACGCAGTGCCACAGCTAAAAAAAAAAAAAAAAAGATACAGGATAATATGTGACACAAGGATATGTATTATTTGTTGGCTTTTAAATATATTTTATACTTTATTTACATCTATTTCAGTATATTCCTTGTCTGAAAGAAAGTCTTAAGGAAAGGAAAATAAAAGCAATTTTTTGCACCCTGACAGCTTATTTTATTATTTATTATTATACAATAAAACATAGATTTGCACAGGAGAAGATGAAAATTTCCCGTATAATCAACTTATTTCTCTCATCTTACTGACATGCTGATCTCGTCAGACTCATAACTCGAAACTGGTCTGTGGTCTGTTACGGCCACAAGAAGAAATTTGAATAGGGGTTTTCCAAAACTGAGCCGATCCACTGTGACCAGGTTGGAAATGGAGTTGCACAATTTTTTGGATCGACACTAATCATGATTGATGTGTGCTTGGTTTCATTTTGACTGATATCAGATTGAGTCAGTTTTTGGGAAAACCCCTCTTCAGCTCAGCTGCAGTACATCTGGTTTAAGGTATATAAAAGTGGTACCTGTTCAGATGAGGATGCTGAAGGTAGAAATGAGGATGGAGAGCCAGGTTCAACGAGGTGGCACTGCTGGATGGACGGATTGTGTCTCTCACTGACGAACACATTAACACACAAAACACATACATGAGCTCCTTGATGACACCTGACGACTGGAGTCTGGCTAAAAGGTGGTTTGGGGTCAACACTCATGTCTCAGATTTAGTACCTGTAGGTGGCAATGTAGTGTGTTGGAGGGGAGCGAGACGGTTCAGGCCAGGAGCAGAGAGTCACGTTCGGATAGCTCGCACACCAGCAATGCACCCTGGGAGTAGAGGGAGGATCTAAGGGAAGAAACGACACTTAATGTGCAGCACATACGGAAAAAACTTTTTGTCTTTGTTTTCACACGTTTGCTTCTACGTACAGGTTGTGTTTTAGTGCTCCTTACTTATCTTATTTGTTTGATTCACTTTTTCATCTTAACATATCTCAAAAAAAAAAGAAAAAAAGGAATAATAATGACCGACAAAATGAGTCTACATCCACTCAGTAATAACACCATCAGAGATACGTCTTTTACATCTTTGACATCTTTTAAAATCAATAAAATCATTATTATTTGCTAATAGATGCATAATAGATAACAAAAGATGCAAGAAATTAAACCAAATGACAGGACATGAGAGGCCTTAAAAACAGCTAGAGATTTATAAAAATGTGTTTTCTGTTTCTTATTTCCACACAGACTCATACTCACTCCCTGATGTTGCAGTTGCCCTCAGCAGCTCCAACGCTTGGCCTCCGCGAACGCACATGAGGAGAGCCACACCGACACACAAGCTGCCAACCACCGAAGCCATCAGCGCTTCAGGCGGGAGAAATTATTACCAGAGAAAAGCTTCGTAAATACTCGCAAAAATACGTGCAAAAAATATTGGCTGCTCTGTTCTATACTCTTTTGCTCTGTTTCTTTCTGTAAAGTTCTGCCCTGTTCTACAAGCCAAAGTTCAGAGATAACAAAGTGAACAACAGTCTGCTGACAGCTTCTCTTCTCTCTGAGCGTTCGAGCGGCAGCTGATCAGCACTTTAAAAGACATTGTGGTCATAGTGAAAGAGGAACAGTCAACATGGTGTAGGCCCGGGGAAACGTTGTTGAGAAATTACCGTTTGTACTCTGTTCATGTGGCAGGTTTCCTTATGTCACACACACACACACACACACACAAGAAAAGTTTATGCGCTTTAATATTGTATTTAAATTATTTACAAATACAGGAATTATGTGCAAAAAAAAAAAAAAAAAAAAAAAAAAAAAAGTCACATTTGGTTGACAAATATAAAAATAACTTCATCGGTGATAGTTGTGAAATTGGTGAAGAGACAAGAGGGTACATGTCTGTCAGTGCTGTATGTGCTCTCAGGTACTCTCCTCTGCTCCTCTAGACTGCCCTCTAGTGCACAAAACTAGAAACAGCAGCCACAGTACTGAAGACATACTGTACATAACAATGAATGAGTTCTCTGATCCAAGTCTGAGTCCTCCATCGTGTCAGCTTTCACACGTCTTCCCGACCGTCTCTGTGAGGCCTCGACAGCTTCTTGGCGCTCCATCCAGAGAAGGAGCCACTGTGGAGGGTCCAGCCCACGGTGGGAGCTCCATCTCTGAGTATGTTAATGCTGTGAAGCCCCCCTCCACCTGAGGTCCGCAGGGAGGTGAAGGCCTTGCTGATCCAGCTGTTCTTTGTTTCCTGGAGGTCGTTGGCCAGGATTCCCCTCTGGTGCTCGAGCTCCTGTACGAGGTGAAACGCAGGCAGGTGTGAGAAATGCAGCAGAGAATTTCAGCCCATATTTGTGCAACCATCATGTTGATTGTTCTTCAGATTTTTTTTTTTTTTTTTTTAAAGTTTAACAAATTCCTTAATGCAATTCAACAGTACTTGTTGAATTTTATTACTAACAATAATAAATCATCTTTATTGTACTTATAATTAAACTGTGTAAATCGTACTTTTAAATAATGTACTAATGGAACACTATTTTGTTTTTTTATTGTACTTCCAACTGAAGTAGGCTATTAGTATAAATATTTTAAGTGTACTTGAATACTGCTACTGTAAAATTGCATTAAAAAGATCAGTTTTAAAGTGTAACAAAAGCGAGTCAATGCATTAAGCGTCCTTTATAATAAAATCCACTGTGCTTATATTTAGACTGAACACTTTAAAACAATGTACTGATTGAACACTGTTTTTGGGAAGAAATACAATCATGTGCACGTGACATGGTAGTAACAGTAATTATTTTAAGTACATTGAAATACTACGACAGGAATTTTTAAAACAGTGAAACACAATTTTAATATATTTTTCTAGCACCAAATGTAATAATGTGCTTCAAGCTAATCAGTCCTTGGATGCTGTTCTTTCACCACCAGCGTCTAGACTCCGGGGAATCCTGTCCTATTTCCTATCTTCACATGGGCCCACATTTAATGAGGATGCTTCACATCGATGGGCTCTAATAGCCAAAAACTTTCTCTGTTGCTAACCTCAATGAATATTCTTACACAGTTGAAGTTGGTCTCTCCTTATTGAATTAAAGTTGGGCAATTAGTTGAAAAGTTTCTCAGATTAGGGACCGGGCGATGACTATATTCCCAGGAAAGTACCCAAGAAAGTACAGACCTTCTGCTCTGCGTGAGCGTTTGAAGTTTCATTTACATTCTTGTAGATGTTAAAGTGACATGATTATCTGCAGTGATTCAACCTCTCAGGCTTGGATTACGAACATTTGTCTGAATATGTGTGTTAATACGTGTCTGGTCTCACCTGGATCTTGCACTTGGCCTCCACCATCTGGAGTTTGGTCTGGGCCAACTCTCGTTCCAGCTCCCTGATCTGGGCCTTGAGGGACTTTTTCTCCTGGTCGTCTCTCTTCTGCTCGGCCTTTTTGGGACTGTCGCTGTCCTCATTCCTGCCCGGTTGACTCATCCCGTTCCCCTCTATCGAGTCCTGAGCTGTGGTGGATGGTTCGTCTGAATCTATGACATGTTGACAGCGTGAGCAAGACCTCACTGCGCTCTGCGAAGATGGAGAATGAGAGAGAGAGAGTGTGAGACCTTTCTGGCCCAAATATGACATCCTGAAATTAAAAACCACTGACACCTGCTGTTATAAATGAACCTTAATGAGAAGCAACTGAGGCGTTAACAATTTTTGAAACGGGTGAGCAGATTGTCAGAAGATGATTTCGTACAACATGGTGTTCGAGTCGAAATGTGACAGTGGCGAACGGGGAGATTAAAGTAGGAAGGATGACAATGGAGCTCCAGAGGAAGAGCTCTGTTCTCACCTTGAGTGAATCTAACTCCTCTCTGTGGGCGGCCTGCTGCTTCTCCAGACGGTTTGTCAGCTGAGAGCAGATCTGAGCAGGAGAAAACATCAACATCATGAATCATCACTGCAGCCTTTATTAGCACATCCTTTATGAAGAATACAGCTGTAATCCTCTGTACCTGCTTGTAGTCTGCAATGATACCCGATGACCTCCTGACCTCCTGCTCAGCCTTTTCCAGTTCCCTCCGAAACACTTCCTTCAGCTGTGGGAAGAGAAGAAATCCTTCACTCACACGTTTCAACAGTCACGTTAAACCAATAATGCTCATGAAGTGAAACTCTTACCATTGCAGCTTCCTCCTCTTTCCCTCTCTTCTCCTCTTCTGTGGCCTGCAGTCGATGTCGGCTCCTTATGAGGTCTTTGGTGAGTTCGTCCACTCTGTCCTCTGCCTGAAAACATTTCATTTTAGTTTTTTACTCTTGACAACAATTTTAGAAAGTGTTCCCGTGTTGCTGCCATCAAATTCAGAATGAGCATATATTTACAAAAATCAATGTCGATGAGGTCAAACTTTAAATGCATTGTCTTTGTACTGTTATCAATTGAGTAGATGTCAAAAATGAATTAGCGAACGATCACATTCTGTTTTTATGTTTTACACATCATCCCAACTTTTGTGCAACTATGTCCAGCCTGCATTACCGTACAAAACACACGAAATTATGTAAACCAGATCCAGAAAGCTCTGATATTTAGACATCAAACAATATTACCAGTTCAAAAATAAAGAAAACCAATTGAATAAAAATTCCAATCAGTACAAAAACATTAATAAATTACTGTGTTGTATAAATCGATCTAATCTCGCCTTTTTCTGGACTATTGGAACAAGATTAAAAAACTTAAAAATGAAATGGTTCAGTGGTTTTTTGATCATCTCTACACCAGAATATTTCAGGATGTAAATCATATTGTTTACTAAAATTTGCTTGTTTGCATTGCACATTTGCAACACATAATAAGTTTCCATTCTAATGCTGGAAATGTTTCATTAAGGTTACAGTTTGGTCGTCTCCCGACGCTTCCTGAGGCCTTCGGCTGTTCGGTTTGCATTTTTTAAAATTCAACCCTTTCACCCTGTTTGTGAAGGGCAGCAGCTAATCGCACCTTGTCCAGAGCGTTCCTCAGGGCGACCTTGCTGGTGATCAGTCTGTGGGCAAGGTTGTCGTTCTCCTGCTCCAGACGGAGGCTGGCCTGCAGAAGCTGACGGTTCTCCCTCTGCAAAACACAGAGAATTACATCAGGGTCAGCGGCACATGGTGGAATACAAACTCGGGAAATCAAGTAATTATAAAAGAGCGAGAGAAAGAAAATGCAAAACAACAATGCAGCAGCGTTGGGATAAAGTTGAGGAAAGACTGACCATGTATTTATCCAGGGGGTTTTCTTCTTCATCATCCATTAGCTGAAGCCGGCTTTCCCTCAGTTTAGCTTTCTTCGTCGGGACCTGAGGGGTAAGAGAGTCGAGGCTAATAAAACACAGTAATGTCATATTTGACTGAGCTGGTGAAAGTAATCTCCCCCAAACAGATCTGGTGCTGCACGGGCGCGACAAATCCCGAACAGGCCCCAGAAAGAGATAGAGATAGGGATAAGAATGAGATCAGATACAGCTGAGCACGATAATTTAGGATACACAAGGGAATAATAGTGGAGGGGAGGACTCTTTTCTTAAAGCCTGAAATGACAATTTCCATATCGCAAATATCTAAAATGAGCAGCCAGAATTCATTTCCTTCTATTTCGAACCATATTTGTCATGCGGAGGAATGTTTATGGCGTTGGCAGCCCGTTGTACTTTGTCAGTTTCATTTTATTGCTGGATCATGCTGACTCTCATAGTGACTTTAGCAATGCTTCATACACTAATATGAGAAGAAGTTTTGTATCTGCAAATTTTTAGTCTTTCAAGCCAAAACCTTAAATACAAATACTAGAATCATGCAGTAGTTTTGGATCTAATAAATGATTAGTTGTCATTGTGGTTCAGCACTTGATGAATACTCTCATGCAACAATGAGTCTTACTGTGAATTGAGGTCCTGTTTCAGACACCAGATAGGCCAGGATCTCCTCTTCGCTCATCTGCTCCATAGCTTGGGCATCACACTCCAACACGACGGGCACCTCTTCCATCATCTTGCCCGAATACGCACACACAATCTCTGCTTTTCCAGGTTTCAAATTTCAAACTGGAGAAATCGAGAAAATCCACCGGGCAGAGTTGGGACACACCGTCTGTGTCTCTTGAGCTGCTCAGAGATGCAAAATGAGTTCAGAAGGACGTAGTCGTCTTGGTTTTACTAGCAATGATGCAGGCGTGAAGTCAGTCCAGCATGTGAGCACGAACAGGAAATATCAGGCCAAAGTCCAAGATGCAAAGTAACTCTGCTTAGGGTCCAAAGGTGAAAAACAGACAGACTCCAACGGGTGAGGTGTAGCTCTACTTAAACATCTAATGAGCAGCAGCAGAACCTCTTAACACAGTTTCAGGTGAAGGAGTGTGTGTTACAGGCAAATGGGCAGCAACAGGTTCAGCAGGGTTTACATGAGACCTGAGAGTGTGTGTGAAAGAACAACAGTCTTGGACACACCCACTACAGTGCTCACCTTTATCACCTCACCTGTTTCCTCTCTCTCTCTCTCTCACACACACACACACACACACACTTGTTTATGATCCCCACCTCTCGAGTTGCCCGCATGACTCTGATTTATGTGGTGATAATGATCAAATCAAACACTTTCCTTTTCATCTATCTTCCTCGATTCCTTTTGTTGACACTCGTGCTCCGGCTGGGACAGATGCTGTGTGAACCTGCCAGACAGCCGACGAGTAAACGATGTGGTATTTGTGATATTTCACCCCGGGGTGTGAGTGACACACAGGCCCGTCTGTCTATTATTGTCACGGGCTGAGCAGCCTGACAGGAGAGCAAACGGGTCCGGCAGGTAAAGTGATAGAATACCAAAGCATGAATAACGAAGAGGATCCAGCACCTCCACCCGTAAAATGACACCCACTTTTTTCCCCCCCTCATATTCTCAGTCTTACTTTCACGTCACATGTGCAGTTTCTCTTCAGGTCCTCCCTTCATCCTGAAATCTCTCATCTAATATTTTCATCAACTGTTTCCTGATGACACATCAGTTTCATTTCTTTCCAAGCGTCACTTCTTTCTTTGAGTTTCATCGAGCTGCTTTTTACTTCTGTAATTAATTTTAGTTTTAATTTTACTTTGTTTACTTTTATTATTTGCAACCCTCTGTGGTTTTTCAACTTTTCTCGCTGTGATTCGGTGCTTTTTTTTTCCCTTACCAGAAACTGTGATTTCAACATCCTGTGCATCTGCTGACTGAGTCATTACAAGTGAAGACAAACCAAAAAAAAAAAAAAAAAGTCCAGGCAGATATAAACATTTATTCCTCCTCAAAAAAAAGGAACATTTTGTGAAACTTGGTGGATTTTTCTCACTGTATCAGGGTATACCAAAACTTACTCTAGTTTCATACAGAAAAATCTGAAAAATACAATTTTCAACAGTCAGACGGAGAAAAAGGAAAATAAAAATAACTGATACAGCGATGGTGCTCGTTGTGGTCATCACAGAACCGGTGAACACAAAAACCCCTTTCACCAAACTATGGGAACCACATTTGCTGAGTGAGTTTATTGGCTATGTGGCAGTGAACACCGAAGCCGAGTGGACATTTAAATGAACACAAAAAAAAGTTGTTTTAAGGATATAATTCAGCACATACTTCTGAACGACGAGGGGATGTGACGTGAGAAAAGTTAGGAGATGTGATAATAAAGCTCACAGTGGAAACAATGTGGTGTCAGAATATACTCAATAAATATCTTCTATATGTCTTATAATAATCTTTAATCTCCTATAATCTGTTTTTTAGCTAAATTTAAAGGACAATTTTAATTTAAATTCCAAATGTACATTTCCATTCTCTTCTCATTGCGTTCCTCTTTGCATTATAACATGAGATATAGAGACAAATCAAGATGAAGGATAATTGAAGAGGATGGAAAACTCACATTAACACACACTTAAACTCCTTAAAAATATATAGATTCAGGCATATACTGTGGAATAACACTGCATCTTGTTACTTGTACTGTTTAGCAGATATAATGGCTTATAAGATACAAAACTTAAGCTTCGAGATCAACAAAGTATGGTACATGATCCGTCTCCTTTCTGCCTGCGACATCTCCAAAATTTGAGGCTTTCTGTTCACACACGTCGATCTGTAAACATGAAAATGCTCAATATGTCAGAACCGGCCTCCTGTCACAAATCTAGTTTCATTACGAGTAAAGATACAAGCAAACTCACTTTTCTAGCAGACTAAAACTCCTTCAAATAAAATGCTTAAGAACTCCTAATGACTTTTTCACTCTTTCAGTTGAAGAAAAACAGTTAAGCTCCTTTAATAGTCTCTGTAGTTGGCGAACAACGACAGCTAATAGAAAAACTGTTAGCCCTCATGTACAGTAAGCTGGAGGGGTTTTGGGGGGGGGGCAAGGGTTCTCAGGCTAACTTTGAGTTAACACCTGCACAAGGAGGGAGGGGGGGAAACAATGCGGGAGAGAATAACAGAAACTCAAGAGGTCGTGGTCCTTTTCAGACTCAGGTAACTGGATATATATCCTCCACATGTCACCTCCCAGCTCTTATTTTGAAATTTTTTGTTATGCAGAAAATTATAGTTGGCGCTAAACTAAAAAAAAAGTCCCTGTTCATAGAGACGAGGATTCCTGTGGCTATTCTGAACCTGCCTTGGGCATGAAAATCTTATCTAAGGTGTTTTACAAAGGCAAATTAACTTATCTATAAATGTTCAGGAAGTTTGTCAATGACATTAGACATTTCTAGGCTTCAATCTTTTTACAGAGAATGAGTTGAACTTTGTTTTTAAGTTCATCTCTTATCTCATCTAACTGAGGTTCTGCAGGAGCAGAAAATATTTCATAATACTTTCCCACTAAGATTTCTAAAAAATGTATGTAATTTGGTGCTAATTATATGGAAAATAGTTTCACGTCTAATTAATTAATTCAAATTAATTGCTAGAGTAACTCAGAGATTTTTTTTGTCAGTGCCAGAGCTGAGCATGAAAAAATGTGAACAGGCAAGAATAAAATTTAACATTTACTAGCAATGAATTAATAATGAATAAATATTTATTTGAGTTTAAGCTGAGCTTTTTCTTTCAAGGACATTCCCTGTGATTAGTACTAAATCACATAATTACTTTCAGAAAACCTACTTGGAAATTATCCAGTAAGTTATTTTGATCTATTTAATTCATGATTCAAACAATTTTCTTATGATTTATATATCTAGTATATTTGGGTTGTGCGCGTCAATTATTTAAAATAAGATTTGATGGGAAAAAAATCTTATTTCAGAAGCTTAACACGGCTGATGGGAATTGATTAAAATTTACACTCCTACCACCTCAACATGAAAACTGTTCACACTATACAGCACATGGTCACGAGTCTCTTTCCACCTTCAAATGTGGCTCGAAAGACTGCGTCAAACCAGGTACGTTCACACCTAAATTTAGACTGGATCACACCTGAGATCCAATTACCAAAGACACATTTTAGTACCGTGTGTGATGTGGCCTCGTGTGAAGCACCATTTCCCTGCTTATAAAACTGTTTTATGCTGCGGCCTACAGCTCTCGTGGGCTTGGTCCAAGGATTTGTCGCCCACACGGAGGCCCACGTTAGCGGGCTCAGTTTATGGGTCACTCCCATGGATGAATGAGCAGAAGTGAGCATGTGCAGTAATGTGGGCGTGTGTGTGTGTCTGTGCTGTAATCCATCACCTGAATTTAGTCCCAAACAAAAGGGCATGTGCTAGTGTGAATGTCTGGCGTGTGTATGTCAGAATGGTTTCCTGGATGTGTGAGTATGTCTTTCCGGTGCGACAGAGGTCAGACCTGGGTGCTGTAGGGGCGTGGTGGGGGAGGAAACATGTCCGTGGGACTGTAGTAGCTCAGAGGGGAGGAGCCCTGCGGGGTGGCGGACAGCGGGAGAGAGACAGACGGGTTCTCGTAGTAGGTGTGGAAGCCCAGCCGCTCCCCTCCGTTACGCATGTTGTCTGCGAGTCCAGAGCGGAGGGAGTACGGCGAACAGGTGGGGCAGTGGTTGTGGTGAGAACCCGCGTCCAGCTGGTCCAGAGAGACGGGGCTGATGGCTGTGCCGTCCATGGCGAGGGCGTTGCAGGCGTTGCAGGGAAAGTGAGAGAGAGGGTCCGCTCCCACCACGGAGCCCATGTCCACCTCAGAATCATTCTTCTTACAGCAGTAATACTGCAGAGGAAGAGACGAGGGGAGAGAGAGAGAGAGAGAGGTTTAGTACTTCAGCTTTAAAAATCCTGCTTTCATTCATGCACACGCGACGACACGGTGATACCTGGAGTCGACAGTAACAGAGCACTGCTACGATGCACAGCAGTATCACTCCGGCGAGAATTCCTCCGGATATAACAATAGTTCCCGCTGACATTCGACCAGCTCTCCATCAAACCCTTCAGACAGAGATGAAAGCAAAAGAGACAGAGATGGAAGTTTGACGAAGGGAAAAGGAGAATGAGCTTATTAGACATCTGGATTTCAGGAGTGCTGTTAAACTGCAAAATATTCAGGATACTTAGGTTCAACAAAGGTTTCTATAAAGCCGGCAAAGATAACCACTGTAGGCTGAATTAGTGAATTCATGTAACATCATGATGTAACCTCAACTGATGAAACCTATTGTAACTTATCGTGCAGCTGTTAGGAGACAGCTGGGGTAGTCTCAGGCCGCACGGATACAGATGGATGTAAACTAAAGGAAAATCCACCGTCAACCTGCAGAACAGCGCTCAATTACACAGATCCCGCAAGTCTCTAAAACTCTGCCTGTGTGTCGAGGCTGCGTTCACATCGTGTCGTCCAGTGTTTCCAAAAAAAAAAAAAAAAAAAACATCGACCACATCAGCGTCTGTGTTGCGACTCCAAATGTAAGATATCAGGTAATTAGATGACGGCTATGATTCTCCCATTTTGCATGTGTCAACAAACAGCTAGTTCAAAAATATGTCTCTATGGTTCAATGGTTTTCCTGTTCGCTTAATTCATTCACAAAAGTTCAAGTGGGCTGTTGTTCAGATATTTCTTACTTGGTAGAAATGCCTCTACCAAATGAAAGAACACACTTCAGAGAACACTGAGCTGATTTATTTATTTGCTGTCGGTCTCCAAATAGCACCCACAGATGATTATAGACATACTTTACAGGTCTCATGGCGAGTTTAATTAAAATTAAAAAGATGCAAATGAAGTGTCCCTTGAAAATACTGAGTTCGAGATAAATAAATATTGTTAACAAAAAGTCTTCATTCCTTCTCTCCTCCTTTTATTTCCATTCAGAGGCTGCTTTACGATGATTGACAGGGCTAATAATATTTAATGTTATGGGAATATCATGTATTCAAATGAAACCTCCTCTCATTATTAATTGTGCATGAGTAGGCTATAAACTAACTCTTAGCTATAAAACAATAAGCACACATTTCAGAAACTTTTAACAACAAACTTGATGATCAGAAAATAATGCATCGTAATTATGACTGAAGTGATAAAAACCAACACCTGGGTTTTGTCTGGTTCCCCGCTGTGGCTAATCTACCAAACGCCTGGTCTCCATATCAAAAACTGTAGATTATGTTACATAAAATTAGCTCAGAATAACCTCAATCACATATGCATTACATACATATATTAACATAACTTGCAAGCAAATAAATCATTTAATCAAATCAAACAAAATGTAACTTGAAAACACATTAGCCAACACACCAAAACACTGATACCTCTATCACCCCTGACTGATAACCTGTGAAACTGAGAGGGGGGGAGATGAAGGACTGGTCTGCCCATTCACCACCACGCACCAACCGAGCCGAGAGCTTTCAAGTGTGGCACCAATGTGAGTTCACTTGTGACCTAATGACCCTTCCTTCATTTATAGTGTCCTTGCTGGAGACACTTGCTGGAAACTGTGAATCATTGACGTAGTTGCATCATGTTATTCCCCTTAAAACCACAAACTGTCATTTTTACATTTGTTTAAATGAGATATGTTGTGTTTATTAGTAAGTGTTAGAGGTGATGGTAAGCAATAAGTCTCTTTCCCACAATGCCGAGCTGTGTCTTTAATTTGTAACCCTCCTGTATATCCTGGCTTACAGTATGTTGTTAAGAGCTTACAGGAGTAATAATTTCACCCCTTGACGAAGCGTCTGAGCTCTAATGGAAGAGACGGACACTTACATTAGAAGACAGCGGGAGATGCAGAGACGGAGGAGCGTGAGAAGGTAGGAAACCATGACAGGCCTGTGGAGTCTCAAATCCTCCTCTCGCTGGGACTCCTGCAGGAAAAGAAAGAGGCGCCTGTCAAGAGAAGATGAAAGAAATACAGAACTGCAGCTAATGATTATCTTTATTACGGATTCATCAGTTTTTGCTTTTAATCAAGTGATTGTTTGGTTTATAAAATGTCAAAAATAATGACTGATGACAAGTTACCAGAGCATGAAGTGATATACTTTAAAATTAAAAACAGCATAAAAACCCATACGTATTCAATTTGCAATGATACGAGGCAAAGAAAACCCTCACATTTGTGAAGCTGCAATCAGCTCGTGGCTGCTATAAAAACGTATTCTCAAAAATGTCAAATTAATCAACGAGTTGCTTCAGCGCTGCAACATATATCACACCCGCTGTTCCATATGGAGCCTGATTTCACAATAAGATCCTCATATCAGCATAAAATGTCCATAATTAGACTCACTACAGGAATCTTAAAAGCAGCATCTACAAAGTGTGAGTGAATTGCAACAGGAGCACTTTGGATGGCGAACAGACTCTCAGGATGTAGACAGATTAGCATACTGAAAGCAGCGGCGCCTACAGCGTGCACTAGCCATATGGCCAGTATGTTGTATGCATATGTGCAGCACAGTTTCAGCATACTAAGTCTGACTCGTACGTGCGTCTCCCGTCACTGCGACTGATTCAAAAGGACCTTTCAGAGCCGCATGGATAATTATCATCACGTGATTCCTCTGGATACCGAGAGAGCGATCAAATAACGCAGTAAAGATGTATTTGCTTCGCCTTTCAAAACACATATGCATATTTGGATGAGAAGTGGAGAGAACATATAAGATGCATAAGATATCTGACAGACAAAGAGGAAGTCAGGAAAACATATAGATAGATGCACAATCAAGTGTTGGGGGATTTCTACTTTCAACAAGCTTTCACTCTGCAAACAAATAGCTCTGATTGGAGTCACACAGGAGGAAAACAGCGTAAATGAAAAGAAATCAAGAGTCCGCCGACATAATTATCTCCACTGCACGCAGCGAATGTACTGCCTGGCCTCAAATAGACCCCGTAAACAGGCCTATCATGACGGTAAGCCATAAATTATCTGTGTGCAACAGAGATGGAATATCTGGTCGGATGCCTCGGTTTCTTTCTTCTGGCAGTGACATTATGAAAGCAAACACAAAATCTTAATATTAACACGCTAAGGGAGAATGACCTTTTGCGTCAGTATATTAAATGCACGGTTTTGACATTAATTTAGATTAATTTACATGGTTGAGTTATTCATTTTAAGCACTGCCATTATCGTAATTACAACACCAGGCGACTTTGTTTATCTACTGTTCAAGTTGATTAACTAAAACATCCAGATATTTCTCAGCGGAGGAACAACATTTAATTATCCCAATTAAATTGATGAAAAAAATGTCAAGCTTCTTTCTCATTACTGGTGTATTAATGTAATTTTCTAAAAGCTACGAGCCTCCCAAGGCTGTAATTTGCAGTGATTTTTAGTCTTATTGCCTAATGAAATGGTTTAAACGTTCTGGCACTTGTTGTATTGTCATAACTGTCAGATCTGAGCCAGGAGGTTGAAACAAATGGCGGTTCAGGGTTGGGTGGTTTGGTCTGCTGCCTGACTGTGGAGCCACATGTTCCCCACCTTGCCTGCAGTCAAATCCAACCAGAGGTTCCTTTTACTGTGCGTCTCTTTTGCTTTTCATTCGAAACGGAAAAATGCAAAGCGAGCGGGGCGCACCCCTTAAGAAGGACGGTTTAGGATCGTAACATTGAACGCACATGAATCCTTGACACAAATACAGAGAGAAGTGTGTGTGCGTGTCGAAATGAGCATGTGAGCCTCCCTCCCAGACAGCTCGCTCCATGCAGTATCTCGCATTGCGTCATCGTACTAAATTATATACACCACGGGCCACGATAATGTCGTTAAAAGCGATGTGAAGTCTCTCTTGCTCCCCATTTCTCCATCTCCTCCCTCTCTCGCTCACTATATTATGTCTCCTCAGTCCTCCTTTTCCCTCTCATTCACTCTATATCCTCCTCTTCCACTCCACTGTACATCACCCCCCTCCTGCTCTCATCATTTCCTCTGGCTTTCATGGCACAACTGCAAGCTACTATAGCACATTTATGCTGAAATTATACCCTGCTCTGATGTATATCAACACAGACAAAGCAGTGGAGTCTCTCTAGAACCAAATATAAGTGATTTTGACTAACATGCAACCAAATTATGCTAGAAAGGGAGCGTTGAGGTAAAGCCTCAGATTAGAGAGTTTCCAACAGACTGGAGAGACAAAGACGCCAAGTGACAGAGGTTGGGAGGCTCGACTCTAACACTGTCAGAGTATCTTAACCAACGCGCTTCATATATGACTCTCAGTGGGTTCAGAGCTGTCTGATTCAACTGGGAAACACTCGCAAGCGCAAATCCGAGCAAGCGCACACACATAACGACCTCCGAGATCACAAAGCAACCGAAGGATCTGCCAGAAATCTCGTCAGTCGCTGACTCGGACAATCGGGGATGAAGCGGGATGAGACGGTCTCAGAGGAGGCGACAGGCAACTGATTTCCACAACACAAAACCTCCTTGAAGTAATTAAGGGTACGACTCCCAGGTGACCAGTAGATTCTGGTTTAGACATGTGTGTGTCAGTCGAATGAGCTTCAGTGACAGTGAGTAAAGGATCCAGTTATTTACTGCACAAGAGAAATGTGTATCCCTGAGATTTGCAGGGATTTTGACTGAAGCACAAAAGCAATGCTAAGTGGGTTGTTGGTGTGTGTGTGTGAGAGAGAGAGAGTGAGAGAGAGTGAGAGAGAGAGAGAGAGAGAGAGAGAGAGAGAGAGGAGTTAGTGTGTGTTCAGGGTTCCAGAAGTAAAATGCATTTTACTGCTCATTTTCTTTATAGACATGTTTTTATGTGCATTTTCAATTTGCACATAAAAACAGTCTGAGGGAAATGCCTAAAATTTGAGGAAAAAAAATTTGCAAAAATGTTTTTATGCTTTGCACAGGTGGAAAAGTTACTACAGCGATAAAAACAAAATGCAAAAAGACTAAAAACATCTGATCTGTGTGCAGCGATGAGGAGACTGTAATGTTTCTCAAATGAACACATGAAAAAACATAAATTTCACGTTTTCTAAATGGTTTAACACCATTTGAGGTTCTTTTAATTATGTCATCTCATTGCACCCTCTTCCTCTATAATGGTTTAATGGTACCTGACTGGAGAATCTGCACCACCATCAATTCGCATTTTCTTTTGACGATTTTCTGTGATTTCAGTTAAAATGTGCACTGCAGTTGGCTGGAAACCTGACAGACGTGACCTGCCAAGACACCAAAAATGACCATCTGTCTTAGATGTGTTAGATTTGGATGAATTCAGGAACTAAAGTGTTTTTGTTTTTAATTGAAATAAAGAAGCATTCTGAATTTGCAGCAGCTCTGAATTGATTATCTGACCTTCTTCTTCTCCACAGCAGTCGTAGCTGAGGCTAATGGGTATCACCTTAGAGCTGAAATGTTAATCAATTAGTTGATTGACAGAACATTAATTTGCAAAGAGCAAAATTGCAAAACATTATCTGGTTCCAGCTTCTGTGAGTCGTTGATGCTCTGCTTTGTCACATATGATAGCGGATTGATTTAAGGTTTGTGCAGCTGGTCAGATGAAACAAGCAATTTGGACGTCAACTTGGGCTCTTAATCAAGAAAATAATCAACACATTGATCAATGATGAGTTGAGGACATATATCATAGTATTTGGAGCCATTTGCCACTCATGGCCATAACATAAACAAACATAATAAATGTTTCTATCTGGAGGAAGATTGACACAATACTGCAGAATATTTTTTTGTGGTTTGTATTGTATCATGATATTTTCTTAGTTAGAAAATATACTTTTACTTGCTAACTAATATTGTCATGTCGATTTCACCCACACACAGCATACAGATGAAGAAAATTCTCTCTTTTGTTCACTCAAAAACAGTTGATTGGTGAGATGATTAAACCTTTTTCAAAGCCACATCATCATCAAGTTTCGACCTTCGTATTTTTAGAAATGTTAAGAGAGGCAGAGAGCTTTCACCCTCCACTTACAAAATTATATTTAGCAGTTTTGTCGTCTCTTGACAAAGTGAAAAGCAGGAGATGAGAGGCAGCTGAGAGAGGTGTCATATTTTAATTCATTTGCTCTGTGGGAAATGAGGCGATCTTTGCAGTCAGCTAAATGCCAACGCACGGAGACACACACACTCGCAAACACACATTCGCACATGCTCTTACACAACCAAACATTTCCCTAATCGAAGGTTGGAGAGGTAAAAAACAACGATTCCCTCGGATATTCCACGTGGGACGATGTGGTGATGATTTGTGTTTTGAAATAAAGGGTTTTTTCTCCCGTGTGAGGCCGAAAACTAGAGGAGCTTTGAAAGGAAAATTTAATTGGCAAACCCAACTTTATCCACAAGTTAACAGAATAGATGGACATTTTGGGAAATCTGCTTCCTTTCTGGGAGTTAGATGAGAAGATTGATGCCACTATTATATCAGTTCAATATGAAGGCAGCAGTTGATTAGCTTAGCTTAGCATAAAGACTGGAAACAAGTCATGTCTCATGTTAGGTGCTGGACTATTTCTCTCCTGTAGTCTTGCAATCAGCTGCAGGAACCAACACAGAAACCCCAGATTTTCTTAACTTTGGATGGAGCTGACTTTAGCTGACTTTAGCTGAATCTTTAATCTAAACTGTCTCCTCACTCCACCTTAAAAAAATGTCAGAAAACAGTGAAAAATGCCCTTTAGTGACGCCTTATAATGTTTTGATTTTGTCCAACCAACTCTTTAAAATCCATTAATGATGATATGAAATAGAGAAAATCAGCAAAATTTGAGAACCTGGAACCAGTTTGCTTGAAAATGTCTCCAACAAATAATTTCTTCTTCTGTCAATCAGCTAATCAAGCAATCGACTAATCGTTGCAGCCTGTTTGTATTTCCATTATTTTCTACTCTGTTCCACATATTCTTTAAGTCTCATTATCTTGTGTCATTGCAGATAAATAGACAGAAAATGCACCATGAGAGAGAGGCAGACTCTTACATGCATTAAAAAAAAAAAATCTTAAGCCGAAACTCATTTGTGTTTAATTCTAAGGTCCCATTCAAGAAGTGATTAGATAGAGACAGAGCCATTAAGTGGATGAGTTTTAATTCTTTTCAAAGGGACAAAGCAGGGAAGCTGAGAGGAGATTTCGCAACAGGAGATAGATGAGAAACAGAAAGCGAGGGAGGGGGAGATGGAGCGAGAGGTTGGCAGCACCTGAGTGGCTCCTTGATATATCCATTCTTAAATAATGATATGAATATTTCGTTGAGGTGGCCTCCAACTTTACGCTGGAAATCACAGCGAGTCCCTGCAATTTTAAAGCCCTGGGGCTTCAATTATTCAAGTATCATTCCTTTAACAATATTTTTCCATCACAGGGCAATTTAGCCAGGTAGTAAAATCGGGACTTTTCTGCCTCGTCCGCCTCTGAAAGCACTCATCTAGGCGTGTGAGGAGAGGAACACATCCACATATAGGACAGAGACACCCACCGCCAGAGCAGGAGGGAGCAGAGACGGCGAGGAGTGGCTGGGAGGGAGAGTGGATGATTTCATTTTCAAATAGTCTAAACAGAACCCAGTCATCCGTTTTTTCCATATGAATGACAACGTATGCACTCGCTCTGCTCTCCTTTTGTGTTTGGAGGCGTCATAATTACCTCAGTGTTATTTATCTTGGATCACTCATGGTTGACTGAGCTGGCTGCTTGGAGTGAGCGGGGCTTCAACTCCACCATAAGAAAAAAAAAAAGGGAAGCCACTGAAACCCAAAAGAGCTGTCGAGAGAGCTGAAGATGTAAGAGCTGAAACACAAGTGAACACCTTCAGTTACACAGTTCGCTCAGAGCAAGATCCCTGAGGGGCAGAGCAGAGATCAGAGACACCACACGAACAACCTTGTGGCAAAAAGGTTTATAGCTGCCTCCCGTTTGACCTGCATTAGTCTGGCAAACAGAGAGTGTGTGTGCAGAGAGATAATGCAAATAAGCATGCTCAAACACACCTGTGGAAGTCACCATCTGGGGGATAGCATCCTCGAATGTGCTGCAAAGCCCCCTGGGAAAAGAAAAAAAAAGAAGAAGGAAAGAAAGACATGACATCAGTTGTAACCGTGATGCCAAGGAAGGAGACGCCTCGGGCCCCAGCCGTGATGTGGTCAGCTCTACATGAGCCTGTTTGTTGGTCTTCATTCACATCACACATTCATTCATTATACACATCACTCCTGCATCCATCCACCTTTAGGTTATCACATGCAATGAATTGGTTTAATTGTAGTTCATGTATTTTGTAGCCTGATTGAAATTACTGCACGACACAATAAAGAAAATCATGCTGCATTAAATGTGCATAAAAGTGGGCATAATCATGAGAATCACAGTAATGAACAAAGCACAGATTTTATGACCCTTAATACCTTCAAATTCTATTTCTCCAATGCACAAACAGCAGGATAAATCCACCTTAAATCGATTTCCTCACTTTACTCTCCAGATTAAATGCCATTAATCCAGGATGCACATCATTGCAAGTGATGTCAAACTACAGTACGAACGACCCTCTTTGCGGGGAAAGGCTGAATGAATACTTTTCCAGTGTGCACACAGCTCATGTTTGGAGGCTGGAGGTCAATTAACACCACTGATTATCCTCATCTTCTCTCCATTAGGCGGATAAATTGATGCGCAAAAAGCTGCCGGTGGCGCACGGATGGATGCGCGGTCTTACCTTTTCAGATTGGAGCAAATCTCTGCAACCTGTTTGACAGACCTCTTGTTTGCTTTTTGTCCTCTCAGCTGTCGGTCCTGGCTCGGCTCCACGCACACACACTCTCTCTCTCTCACACACACACACACAGCCAGCGCCGGTGGTTTCCTCTCCAGCCCCCGGTCAGTGAAGACGCACGGAGCCCCCCTGTTCCAGCTCCGCAGCCTGCACCATCATCATCGGTTATCCCCTCTTTCCCCCCGGTTCACGCACAGCCAGGTGCCAGTGAGGGCCTGTGGGAAATCTCATGGCATCCTCCTCCTCCTCCTCCTCCTCTGTGCAGCGCTGGAGACGGACGAGACGAGGCGACGGCGGTCCGGCTGCTGAGCCGCGTCCTCGGCAGCGGCTCCCCCCCGGGGGGGCGGTGTGGCACCAGCTGCCGCCGGTCCCGGTGGGGCGGGGTGGGCAGAGCAGCAGAGAGGGGAGGGTGGAGGGTGGATGGTGTCAGCTGTGTGATATCACTTTATAGGGAGGATGGGAGGAGGGGTGGGGGTGTTCGTGGGTAGGGGGTCGGTGAAGCCTTGATCTTTCTATGAAGTGACAGGATTTCTCGACTCTCTTACCTGCAGCCACCTGTGTCATGAGTTTCATAAAGATGAAAGAGTGATGTCATAATTCAACCTGTTAGCAGCAAATTTAATGAGATATCATGACTGAAAACCTGCTGGTGAAGGTAACAATTTCCCAGTTTGGATGAATAAATTAAGTCTATCTATTGATCTATCTTCAAGTGTCTACAACCAAAGTCCAACACAAATATTACAGAATGTAATCATTTGCTTTTTTGGACATATACTCAATTGAAAACAGCACAAAGACAATTTATTTAAGGAATAAACAAGAAAAGAGTGGGAAAGTTGTGGGAGGCTCCAAAAATCAATCAATCCATCCATCCATACAATACTTCGGTTAAAGTGCTTAGAAATGATTAGAAATGCAAAACAAAGAGCACAAACAAAGTTAAAGTCAAAAATACCTTCTGCATTTCTTCTTATTTTACTGACAACACACCTGAAGCTGCCCAGTACAACCAACCACTGATGTACTGGTCACCAGTTCAGTTGGAGGTTAAGGTTAAGGGAACCTCAGTTAGTTGTAATGAGGAAGAGCTGTTCTGACCACAAAGTCCACAAAATACAAAGAGAAAAAAAATGAACTTCCACTCATGAGTAAAAGAACACTTATACTCAAGTAGAAGCATTGAACTAGAATATTCTTAATAAAGGGTTTATAAGTTGTAACTAATAGTTTTATTAATGGTCAATTTTTATTTTATTTTATTTTTTTTTTTTACAAATGCTTTATAGATCCATTTTCAGCCATGTTTAAAAGAAAGATTTGGGTTGCCAGGTTGTGACAAATGTCTCTCGCTACTGTTTGTCCTCCCACAGCTTTAGGTCATTAGTTAATCAGGTATTTACATTTACAGCTGCAGACTTGAATTACTGTCAAAGCCCTTAATCAATGAACTATTAAGATTTTAAATTGTGGATGACTTACACTCTTTTGCTGATAGAGGTTGTGACCTTTATTTGCATGCACTACTGAGGAATTGATGTTTATTACACTTTATTAAACCATTAGGTGGATCAGAAAGCCAGAAAGCATTTTATTAATGTTTTTTTAATGTTTATTTAACGTCATCTGGCAACTGAAAAGTTGCTCTTACGAAAGGTATGTAACTGAACTATATAACATATGTAAATGATTTTTCAGTACTTTAAGGGTGCATCAAAACTTGTAATATGAACAATGTCGGAATGACCACACTTAAAAGATGCTTCAAGCTTCTTCCTGCTGTTAAGATGAGAAACTGAAATCCACAGATCAGGGATCAGTGGCCTCAAATAAAGGTCGAGACTCTAAAATCTCACAGGAAAAAAAAAAAGTTGGGATGAGATCAAGCTGCTGTCCGTGGTGCTGAAGTCCACGATGAGAAAAAGGCTAACAGAAGGTCAATCATCTCTTCATCTCACATTCATGTAACTCAATGTTTATTCCCCACATCTCTGCTCCATTATCTTCATCTTTCTAATCCCTAAAGCAACCGGAGCCAACCATCTGAAACCGCTTCTGCAAACAACATCCATCTTGACCATAATACCCACATAATGAGGAGATTTAGCCCGGCTACGTTTGTTTAAGTATAATCTCGATCCAGAAAAGTGGCTCATCTCTTTAGCATTGCTCTGCCTCTGTGTGCCTCTGGCTAAGTTAAGCTAGCTTTGTAGCAGGGGGCTGATGAAGGCAGGCCAGTGGGGAGCTCTAAGATTACTGCTCAAATTGAATAAAGGAGTCGACACATTACAGCGGCTTAGATGATACACCCCACTGCACTGGTTAATTTAAAACCAGCACAATGTTATACACTGCACACACATACACACACAGGAAGCACACACACAACAGCACACGTAAACCTGGCCAGCCCCTCTCTTTAACACCAGCTTTTCCTCCATTTACCTTCCCTCCCATTTATGCCGCCGCGCACAAACACACACGGGCATGCACGCACACACGAAACGACTCACAAGCACTCAGCATGGCCCCTGCCTCATGACTTGAGTTCATTATTGCCTTGGCAGGGTTCCTCAGATGAAATTAGAATGACAACAGGAATGACACAGAGTGTAGCAGTGGAAAGTTTACACAGGGTGAAGTCGAGAGCGTGTGTGTGCGCTGAACAAATCTAATCTTCTCTGATTCATGGGCAAGCTTGTCTGCATGCATTTGTGATACACTTCCTCTCTGCGCATGTACTCAGCGTAAGAGATGGAGACAGAGAGCGAATGAGAAAGAATGGCTTCTGACAGCAGAACACAGCATGAGCGCAACTCTCTGGGACAAAGTCACAAAGCCTTTCTTAGCAGGACCACCAGTTAGTGTTGACAGCGCAGGCTGAGTTAATTTACTGGCAATACTACTTGTGACACAGTCACATATCCTAAAGGCTGAATTATGACTTCCTGATGCACAGAAGCGGGGAGACACTGCTGCTCTCGGCTGCACAGGCAGACAAAGGAGGAGAAGCCAACTGTCGTTTTCCTCAAAAGCACATTTAACAGCAGAGGATGCATCTGTACTTTTTTTTCTACTGTGCATTCATTTTTTGGATTATTTTAAAAACTTATCATATGTTCCGATCATATGTTTTTGGCCATGCTTGCACGCTCAGTGATTGGCAGTGTTGGTCCAGCAGTTTAATAAAGACTCAAATATCTCATCAACTATTGGATGGATTCCCAGAAAAGTGTGCACAGATGTTCATGTTCCTCAGAGGATGAATCCTACTGACTACTGATGATCCTGACCTTTTCTCTAGTGCCACCACAAGTTGAGATGTGTAGTTTTAAGTGACATGTTTCACCAACTATAACTTTGGATTGCCATAAAATTTGGTTCAGACATTCATGCTTCCCTCAGGATGAACTCTAATCACTTTTGCGAGCCCTTAACTTTTAATCTAATCATTTAAACCAGCCAAGTCAGCATGTTAGTACCATCATTGCAAGTATTTTAGCATACTGATTTTAACATTTGCAAATGCAGAAAGGGCCTAAAAGGGAACCTCTTTCCTAAGAAACTCAACGTGAAGCATATCTGAAAAAAGAAGGTGGTCAAAATGTCTCAGCTCCAGATGAACTATGAGACCTTTTATTGCCAGTGACAAGCAGAAATTGTCTGCAGCAGTCCGGTGAGGTATGGCGACAAGGAGAATATAGCTACAGTAAATCTTGTTACACTAGTAAAAACACAAACAGATTTATTTCTCAATACACCCTTGCACCTCTGCAGAAGACGGACTAAACTAATGGAAACATCACATAAAAAAAAGGCTTTTACTCTGAAGTAACTAAATTGAGGATATTAGGCTGGATGCCAGGTGGCATTACACAGAGTTTAAAAAAAGCTCCAACAGTCAACACTGCTCCAAAGGCCAAATAGTCTCCAAATGTGTTTTCATGAGCACCAAATCAGTCAAGTGTCTTCTGTGGAGCTCGCCAGATTGAAACATCACTAAACCTGGACGGGAAATCCTGGAGTGCAGAGTGTGAAAACAGATTTTCAACCTTCAAAGAACTGCAGGATTTTCCTCTTCGGGGGTGTTCTGGGATTGTAGTACACACAGTTCAGGTGATGTGCGAGCAGTGCAAGGATGGGCTGAAGGTAAATCATGTCTCTATTCCTGAGTTCATATTCACAGCATCTGTTTGTTGGGCAACGTGTCCTTTCCTTAATATCCTGCGTTCTCCACAGAGGAGATTCAGGTAGCTGATCAACCTGGGAGACACGGCTCGGATCACAATGAACTGAAAGCTAATTAGATGTGTTTGTCACTGCTGAGAAACGCTCTGTGGGACCGTACAGCGCCGCACGATGCTGCCACACACCCAGAACTTGTGGAGCCAATTCCACATTGTATCATTAAGGAGCCTCCATCCATCCCACAGGAAGATGTGGACGTCTTCTTGCTGGGCTTCCTTTTATGTTTCTCTTAATTTTGGACCATGTTACAGCCAGTTCATGTAAAGTCCAGTTCTCCACTTTAATTTTACTGAGCACTGCTGCTGCTTCCCTTCAGTATATCTTCACAGCACATATCTCTCAGCAAAAAGAAGCTGACATTACTTCCATGTCTGACACCCTGAAGCAGACTTCTTTAAATTTAATTTGAACTTCTTTTAATTAAAATGTGAAATTAGAGCACGTCAGAACTTATTCGAAATCTCTCAGTAAAACCAAGAACGTTGAATTATATACATTATTTTGTCTTCCAGTGTCAATTTCCAGCTGTGACACAATGGCAATATATGGCCAAAAGTATGTGGACACCCTTTTCACACAGCCTGTATTATGTTATTCAAATCCTTTACCTAGGTAAAAGTACTAATACCACACTGTGAAAATACTCCACTACAACTAAAGGTTCTGCACTCAAAACCTTACTTATGTACAAGTACATAAGTATTATCAGCAAAAACTGCTCCTGTAATATATGATGTTTTTAGATTAACATTACTGCTGCATGAATGTGTGTGTTGCATTTTATTGCTCTAGATGTTTATGGTCATGCTCATTTTAACTACTTTATATACTGTTGGGTAGTTTAATCCACAGCAGTGCATCATATTCTGTAAGATCATCCTATGTTTCCTGTCCTGTGAGAACCACGCATCTCTAGAAAGTTAACTTTTTTGAGCTCAGAAAAACATTTTATTTTCCAGCTAATCCAGGAGGGATTTAAAAAGTTTATTTAGCTTAAGAAGCAGGAGAATTTTCTCAACTCACAGAGGAACGCTTAATCCTTCTGTTTTTCAGAAAAATTCAAATGCAAAAAAATCAAATTTATGAGATACATAATTTTCACTGGACAGGAAGGGTAAAAAAAAAAATTGCAATCTGAAAAGTAACTAAAGCTGTCAGTCAGTAGTGTAGTAAAAAGTACCTCAAATTTGTACTTCAGTACTGTACTTTACATTCTATCACTGCATATATTGTACACAAAAATCTGGTACTTTTTTGGACAAGCTGGTTTTCCACCCGTCGTACAGGTGGCACAGTTATTATTATGTGTGAGGCTACTGCAGGTGAAGACTTTGCTCCAGTATGATGCTTCCCTCTGGGCATATTAGTCAATTCTGTTAACACGCTCTGCTGTGCTGGGCTCCGGATTAGTTTTTAATTACATTCAATAGTGTCGAGTGTCACCAGCCACGAGTCCAACACAATATCGGGGCGCTGCAACCTTTTCCTGAGGGAGAAGAGGCTACAGAGTGTGTGAGTAAGCCTAATGTACAATTTACACATAAATGAAAGCTGCGTAAATTAAAGAGCTGATGCCACAGTGAGTCACCAGCATGTAAACACTTCTGACCTCCATGTTCGTCGTACAGGGGATTCAACACCTGGTCATGTCAAAAACGTTTAAATAGTGTGAATGTAAATTACTTCCACCTGACGTATGAGCTGGTAGAGAAAATGCACTAAAATCAATCAATCAATCAAAATTAATCCAAAAAGATCTTTAGACATGAGGCTGTGGTGCACTACTGCTTTTGTCCACAGGGGGCACCAGAATCTACACAAAATGAAAGCTCCTTGTAGTTGCTTTAATATTTCATTAGTTTAAGTACTTACACTGTAAAGATGAATGAATAGGTTTGAGTGTGTTTTCTGTAGTCAGCACATGGCTTCATTCATTAACTCGTCACCATTAATTTATTTCTTTGCACAGTTTCATACCATGACATGATCCAGGTCAGCTAATAACAGTAGTGCACAGCAGAACTTGAAATCCACCACACAATCACTCAAATTCACACATCCGACTTCAAAAGACTCAGCATTTCCGCTGTTTTCACAGTTGATTTGTGTGTTTAAATGGTATTAAACTCAATCTGGGCTCCCACACAAACAGTGGAAAAGACAGGGATTTGGAGTTGTAATAGCAGCAGAGCTCAGAGAACCAAATAAATGAGAATCTGATTCAAAGATTTTCAATCAGTGTGGGATAGAGGAATAGATAGAGTTCTCCCACACTCCCGCTGTATGAGGATATAAAATAATTGAGTGTGAGAAAGCAGAATAGATTATCAGTTAGCTAAAAGAGATCATCACTTCCAGGCTTTTCACTTATGCACACAGTGTGGGTAAAATCTACAGCTGGGCCCCAGCGACAGAATCCAGGTCCAGAGAGGAGCCGGAGCTGTTTCAACCTTCCTTCACCTCCACATATTAAGTGCCTGCATCTCTAATGAGGCAGAGTCCCTGAACGAGGCTCAGTGAGAGGCAACGCGCAGCCATCTGTCTGTCTCACAGTCTGAGTTCATTCGAGTATCTTGTGGTAGGGGAAGAGGGGCAGGCCTTCAATAAAAGCGGGAATGTCCATGATGGCTACGGCACCCGCCATCTTGGGTGAGGGAGGGAGGAAGGTGAGCTTAGACACCTCGCCATAGGTAGAGCCACTTAAATCCTCTTTGCCGTCGTCTCCCTCTTGTGTTTTACCACCACCCTCCTCATCATTCTCTTCGGCACCAAATCCCACCACCTTTGAGAGACACGGATACATTTAGTGTAGTAGATGCACACCAAAGATAAATGTGACACACACTCACACACACATAGAGACGTTGCTTACATGCACGCTGAGTTTGCGGCCGTTCTCTCCTCGATGTTCTTTGAACCAGGAGACCAGCTCAGCCCTGGTCATCTGCTTCAGAGCCTCGATCTAAACAAACAAAAAACACTGACGGTGAGAAAACACTGAATGACAGGTGCCCTTTCTTTCAAAGCTTAAAACCGCTTTTTTTATATTGAAAAAAAATCAACAGTGACTGTGAGCAGAAAAAACAAACAAACAAAAAAAACCCAGATAAACCCAGCAAATGGAACACAAAACTGGTGTGTGTGTGTGTGTGTGTGTGTGTGCGTGCGTGTTGTCCTCACCTCTCTGTTGAGCCTGTCAAACACATACTGCTGTGTAACCACCTCGGCCCAGTTCCTGTCCACCTCCTCTCCGAGGTGTGTGTCCTCACACTCCTTCAGCTTCACTAAAGCAGTCACCTGTACAAAAACACACACATTTAGCACACAGGGTTTCTTGCACACTGTCTTCACTTCTGAGAGTCTTTAAAGTGAACATTTAAACAGCGGATCTGAATGTGTTAGGAAATGTGTTGTTAATCCACTTAAGTGACTTGAAGAGAATGACATTTCTAAAACTTTTCGGGGGTTTTATATAACATCGGCTGGAACTTTTCTTCTATTCCATAACAATGGCAAACTCACAAACACACAAAATAAAACACACACAGACCTGAGTCTTAAAGGCCTCCTCAGTCAGCGAATTGAGCTTCTCCCCAAACGAAGCCAGGAACTCTTCAATCTTTAACTCCACCAGCTCGGTACTGAGAGAGAAAATATCATGAGAGGTAAGAGATATATTATTGGCTATGGGGTTTATTTGATTCCTTTAGTCATTTATCAGTTCCTCTCGCTTCTCTTTCCAGGGCCAGATAGATAAACTGTAGCTTGGGTTTGTGTGAACAGTAAGATAAATTATACCTCGATTTTGGGAAAGCGGTTAAGATAAATCGTATCTTGCTTTTGGGCGGATGAAAGGTTACGTTTGCGTTGCAGACTCACTTGAACTTGGTGGCCTGTGTTTCCACAGTGACAGAGAAACCCAGAACGCCTGAGGTGTTTCTGCAGGTGGGGTAGACATGGTACCTGCAGAGCGGGACATGAAAAAATGACAGCTAGGATGAAGGATGTCGAGAAACGGATAAACAGAGACAGATCAAAATAACTACATGAGAAATTCTCCCACCTGTCCTGACTTTCTCTACTTTGCACTACAGTGGAATTTACTCATATACTATGTAGCCAACAGGAGAGACTATTTGAACTGTTGATAAATGTGAAACACATTATTCCAATGTATCTGGAACAGTTAAGTACAGGTTTAATCATTACTATCTTGCACATTTCACACAGGCGCAACAAAAGTCCTCCTGGATGTTAACAAGATCAGTACACGCTTGTTCTTCTGGCAAGCATAATAACAATCCACAGTAAAGACAGACATGTTGGCAGAAACAGAAAGTACGTTTACATTTTTGGAGTTGGCATATTGAAATGCAACAATGAAACAGCATGATGTATCAGAGTTTCTGGTGATATATGAATTATGCAATAAAATAATAATGACTATACATAGGACAAAAGCTGCAATACAATGTGCTTCACAAAAGATGGCAATACTCATAACAGATTCAGGAAATGTAATTAAAAACATAACAAAAGGGATATATTTAAAAAATAAATACAAATGCTGTGGGTGAGGTAAAAAAAAAAGAAGTAAAATTTGAAGTTGAAAAGTTTTCTCTTAAATGGTAAACGGAAACTGATTCATGTTTTATTTTTGCCCAAATGTCTTAAAAAAGAAAGAATGTGATTACACTAACCCCAGAGTCTCTTTGGTCCGGAGGAAATCAAAGCAGGGTTCCTCCATGTGCATCTGAAAGACGACAACAACTCAGTCGAGCACGGAGGAGTTACAGAATGGATGAAGAAAAGTAAACACGATCCTTCAGCACTCACCACCAACAGCTCCATCAGTGTGTGTTCCCTCAAGGCTTTGGGGCCGGACTAGATAACAAGGAGAGAGAATGAAAAATGGGAGTGAAATAGTGTGAATAAAATAAATGATGCTGTATCGGAAGATATGAAAGTTCTGATGCGCTGCAGATGTGGTCGTACCTGGTAGTAAACAGTGACCTCAGAGTTGGCATCTCCCTTATTGAGTGATTTGACCTTACAGATGTGCTGCTTCTGAGGAAGCTCCACCACTCTGAACATCACCGGCACCTCTGCTGGCAGCTTGGAGAACTGCAACTTTCTGCCAGAAGACAAAAAGGAGGACAGAGTGGGAGGAAGGAAAGGAGAGAGAGAACAAAATAATTAAGGAGGTGAGGAGAAGATGAAGAAGGAATGGAGGGAGAAAGTTTGAAAGAAGGGAGTAAAGGAAAAAACATAAGCGAAGAAGGTTAAAAAGGATTCATGGATTGAACAACTGAAGCAAATGCAAATTACTGTCTATGGTGGCAAACAAATCCATTTGATTGTATGGTATTGGTGTTCTCATTAGGGAGTGCATTCAGTGTAATAGCTGACTTACTCTGTGACATACTGCAAGAACTGTTTTGACTCCTGTGGAGAAAACACAATAAAGCATAATGAACAGGTAGAGATAAGAGAGACAGAGAGCGAGGGGAGGAAATCAGAGAAACATGAGAACAATGTCAAGCACACTCAGAATCAATTGATGCGAGTGCAAGGCATGAACATTAACCATTTCATTAACTAATCAGCTCATTTTATTGTTCATCAATCTACTTGTCTGTGTGCTGCCTGTTGTCCACTCACAGTGCTGCTGAAGTTGCCCTGAACCAGTCCCTCGGCGTACAGCTCGGCCCTGAAACGCTGGCTGAACTCCATCAGCTCGTTGCTGGTCAGACCGGCCGTCAGAGCCTGATACTTCTCCACCATGGACCAGCGAGAGTGCTCCAGGATCAGCAAACGCACATCCCTGGGGAAGAAGGGGGGAAGAGGGGAAAAGAGGACAAGAGCAGGGTTTTCCATTCAGGGCTGTCACACATTCCACCACTAGAAGGCATCGTAGACTTGAAGATGAGTCAGAGAGTAAGATGGAAATGTCATAGAAAAAAAAAAAAGACAGAAGGTAAACAACTCACTTGCCGAGTTTCTCTGGTTTAATGAGGATGTTGAAGTAGGTTTTTTTGAGCTGCTCTGCGAACATGCTGAAGACATCAGGGGAGGCAGAGAAATCAGCCAGGTGGTCAATGATCAGGTGGAACAGCAGCTAAAGAGAGAGATGGAGAGAGAGACAGACGGCAGCAACACCACCACCATCATCATCATCATCATCGTGTATGAAGACAATGAAAAGACATTTTTTTAAAGGGATAGTTGCACGTTTTAAGAACTATACTTCTAAGTCGATACCTTTATCAGTATTATCTTACAAATCTCTGGTTCAGGATATTACTAAGAAATTGAATATTTATTGCATAATGTACAAGTGAGCCATATATTGCCAGAAATACTTTCTTTTAATCACTGTGTGTTTTGGCATGTAATCATATCCATATCTATTTCTCCATATGCATTCACTCACAGGCAGTTTGTGGTTAAACCCTTTGACCTTGATAACCAGGCCGTGTTCACCAGCCACCAGTTTGTACTCCAGCTGGGCCACTTCAGCCTCATAGGCAGGTTCTGCGAGGTTGTGGCCTAGGATGTTGACCAGCAAGTCAAACAAAACCACGCTGGAGGGGGAGGGAAAAAAGAAAGGAGGAAAGTGAGATTAAGGAGGGAGGGAAGAGGTAGAGGACCGGTGGTGAGAAGGATGAGTTGAAGGGGAATGAGAGACCAATAATAATAATAATCGAGGCCATAAAAGAGACAGGCAAGATAGAAAGGAAGGAGGAGGCGAGAAATAAGAGCAAGAGTGAGCAAGGAAAGGGAAAGGATAAAAGAGGAAATGGAAGCAGGGAGGGAAAGGAGGGAAGTAAAAAGAAAGATTGAAGAGATGAAAAGGACAAGGAGATGAAATTGTAGCAGGGAGAGAGAGAGCAGATAAAAAGGAGTGAGGGATGGCACAAAAGAAAGCGACATTAATCAGCGTTGCAGCAGAAAACAAATAGTATTTTCACAAGGTCATATTTGAGCCTGAACTCACTTCTTAGCTGACTGCTGGATTACAGGGGAGATTATGTGGAATCTGATGTAGGCTGCAGCAGGAAAAAAGGACAAGTGAGTGTCAACACCTCCCTAATGATATTAAAAGTCTTTATGAAAACATCTGGCATGCTAAATGATGCACACAGTACAGGCGCTCGCACACTCGCACACATTTCACCTTTAGGGATTTTGAATTTGTTGTCCTTCTTGTACCACAGGCAGCCCCTGTCGCTGTCGGCTATCCGGGCAGGGAACTCGGTGTCTGGGCAGTCTGAGGGCTTCAGGGTGAAGTCAGTGGCTGGACAAACACACATAAACAATAAAACATCATAATTCTACTCGGTACAACCTCATAAATAATGTGTGAGTTTCAACAATTCAATATGTCCAGTTTGGGATAAACTTGCAGGCACTTGTCAAAACTGTAAAAGATGTCGCCCCCCCAATAAATGATTCAGTAACCCTTGGGCCAATAAGTGAAGATGCATTATCTCTCCATATTTTATCAGAACTGGCAATGTGGTGCTGCGGCCTTCTAAAATTTATAAACAGGGCACGATGCCAAAATACATCAGCCCTGAAAGTTTGGTCAGAATTAGGCCAGAGGAGCTGATTTTGCCAGGTTTGAGTTAAAATCTTGACCTTTAATTAATGTACTTCAATTAGCCCAATCAATGCAATCTGCGAAGGTAACTGGATTTATGAAACATGATTTGGGGCTATTAATATAATAACAGCAGTTGCTCTGGATGGCATTTTAGCCAATGGCGTATTACAGGAGCAATACTACTGCATGTATGAAAAAGTTTTATGAAGCCTTTTGTGGCTCCAGAGGGAACTGCACGAAAAAGTGCCGCAAGTGATGTCACTTGGGACTGAAGACTACAAGTTTCAAAGTGAAAAGTGTGGAGTTTGAAAGAAGTGAGCTTGCCAGACCTCTGTAGACATACTAGCTTAACACACCAAAATCGCACACTCAATGGTGGAGTTGCATTGTGGGTAATGTCTGCAACATTTAGTATACTAAAAGAGTATGTGAGATTCTATAGTATGTCCGAAACCTTAGGATGAAATCATTAGTATGTGAAAAGCATATATTATAGTATGCAAGCACTGCAGGAGTGATGGCAACAACCCTGACCAGCACATATAATACTGAAATCACTCCTCCTCTTCTATACAAATAAATCCCATAGAGTTAAAAAATGTATGCATGAATTAAACTGTAACACTTTGATGAGATCGGTGACAAACAAGGTAGTGTTACAGATCACAGAACACACTGACCAAAATGCACTGTTCCTCCGAGTTGGGTCAATATATCTGATCGCTCTATTGGTTGGACGGATGAATAGAGAGCAAAAGTACAAACTGCTGGAGCAAATCTGGCTCATGATCATCATATTGGACACTTTCCAGACACTTGCAGCTGTTTTGGGCCACAGCAACCCACTTTTTTTTGCCAGTAGTGCAAAACTGAGTGCAAGTTTATTTACCCACCGATGAACTTGTTTTCAGCAGGAAGGTGGAGGTCACCGTTCGGCTCCAGGTTTCCTGTCCACCGCTCCATCCACTCCGACTGGATGTCTGTGTGATTGAAAAACATCTACATTAGCCGATTTGCAATTTAGATTCATGTTTTGAATTGAATGACATAAAGACTTTATTCCAACAAAAAAAAAAATTATTGGTTTTGGACTTTTTGTATTTAAACGCTGTTCCAACACTATTGTTCAGCATCTAAAAAGACAGAGATAAATGCTGGCATTTCTACTGCTGACTGCCTGTGTTATATCAGACTGAATATCACCACACAAGGGGAAAAAGACAATGTATTCACTGAATGCCTACATTGTGGGAAGGAGCTGTTACACTGACAGCAAACAAACACACACATACACACAGACAGAAACACACCCTCCACGCTGTATTGTGTGCCAAACCACTTCTCCCTGAGGGGACACTGGCCCTCATGTTCTGGTGACAACAGCATCAGGTTGGCTTTCTCTGGGGTGAGGAGGGACAAAGCTGCACTGATCACCTACACACACACACACACACACACACACACACACACACACACACACACACACACACACACACACACACACAACCAAATAAAGTCAACTTTTCAGCAAAGTGAGGAGAGTTTTTTTTTTTTTTTATCTTTGTACTAAATTACTTGTTTATGCAAGAACAATTTTAGCTGACAATCACAAGAGGCAGCAAAACCCGAACAGAGCTTACTGTCATCACAGGAAATATGCAAAGCCACGATTAGACGGTAAGTTTGATGCAAAATATTATGCACCAATCAAAGATGGCACCAACAACTCTAGCAAATATACTGTATTTCTGGCATCTAAAACTATAAAATCATTCACATATCAGATAGAAAAAATGTCTATTTTTCCACTTTTGAGTGACCTGTTTCATTAACATCTTTATCTAAAAAAAGGAAATATAGGATTTTAGAATAAAACCCTGAACTGGTTCACTCCCCGAACTACTGAACTACTTACTTCTGGGTTGAACTCAAACATCAGCTGATCTCCTGTCAGGAAGTCGTCTTTAGGGAACAGCTGCATGTTCTCACAGATGTCCTCGACATACTCTATAGGGTCAATCTGACAAAGGGGAAAATCATTCTCAGTGGTAAAAACACAACGTTGAAATGCACCCAACACAGCAGCGCATGAATATTTGGATTCTTACTTGCTCTTGATAGTGAAACTCGTTCGCCTCAATCTTCTGAATCTCTTCATATATTCTGAATGCACAAACAAACAGACTGAAATATTACCTTTACTCATCCCAGACAGAAGCTCAGATGTCACATCACTCACACTCCTTAAGACAGATTATGGGACAAAACAAAAACAAAAATAATACAGCTATAAATCTATAAATGAACAAACAAAGAACCAAACACAAACAGCACATTAACCTGTCAATATCCAGTGTAATGCAGTATTAATTACCTCCTGCCCTACAATTTACCAAAAAGTCAAACAGACAGAAGACAGAAGCTCTGTTTGAATACAAGGGCAGTTTTGTGTACATCTCTGTTGTGTTGTTTTGTGATGCTGTGTGTGTGTGTGTGTGTGTGTGTGAGTGCCTTTGCTGTGGTCCGAGTGTCTGCAGCATCTTCAGGTACTGGAACACCAGGTGAGTCACCTGTAAAAGATCACAGGCGAACAGACATTAGATGCTATAACTTAAAAGTCCTTCAGCTTCAATGACTCATTACCTCATTCATTCTGTTGGTGAAATTACTGTGAGACGTCTCTTTTTTGCCATTAATGACGGGGATTAAGTGAAACGTACTGTTAAGTTTTATAAACGATAACAATTACGCCGAAGCAAGGCAGAGGCTGCCAATCTTGTTGACTATTGTCATTTGATTACAGTCATTAGAACAAGCCACCACAATTATTTGAAAAATGTGTCTTCATTTAAATACTAAACAGAAAGTAATGTGTGCCTTTATTCGCCTCCTTTTACAGATTCAAACATGTAAATGAAAATGTCACCTCCGCCTCTGTGAATAAAGAGTTATAATTATTAACTGTGAACAACGGGGCCCTCGGTTCTGACCAATCCGTTTGTCAGAGGAGAAGACGGGAAGAGAAGTATGACATTATAATTGCCAAGGATGCAATAGGTGCATGTCACAGAGCACAGGCGACTTTGTACAGACACGAGAGGGGTATCTATCTTCTCATCCTACTCTTGGCAACAAAGTGAAGAAGTGATTACTATTCTTTTAAAGTGCTAAACATTTAAAATTCAAGAGGCGAAACAAGCTATTAATAACGTATTAAAAATATATTAAAATATGCAAAATAGAACAAACGATTACAAAGAAAACTTTTAAACTTGAATTTAAGGTATTTAGTTTATCTTTTATAGTGTTATCTCTTCTTTTTTCCAGCAAAAGCTTTATCAATATTTTCAAATAACTTTCAACAATGAAGCAAATGTGTTCTCATCCAGTTTCTCTGCTTTTCAAAAGATGATTGTTTTACATACTTGATGACAGCTTGCATTTATACCTCGCCCACCTCATTCATCACATTACTTAGACTTTCAAGTATTTTACTATGTTACCTGTTAACAAATGAGCCTCAGGTGTGCCATGCACCCACAGCTAATGAAATACCAAAAGTATGCCACTTCATCGGCGCGCTGTGCATACCACACTTGACTGTGTTCTGCACCCTGCATTCTAAGTCAGAAAACTAGCACCCCGTGATCCCAACAACTGCAGGTTCATCCTCTCTGAAAGAAAGACTGAGTGATGAAGTGCTCTTCATCACAGTAAACAACATCCTCAAGGTTGTCGCTGCATTTACACAGCAGTAATCAATGCAACTTTGTTGACTTGAAACATTTTTCCATTAAGTACTTCAGATTAGAAAACAGTCCTCCTGTTGAATGATCGCCGACTGCCTCCCTGTTTAACGCAAGCATTGTCATAGCAACTGATAACACAGATTGTTTCCTCAAAATTACCTGTTGTGTGGAAGAAAACAAGGCAAAGAGCCCAGCTGGGTGAATGCAGGGTATGTCTCCTGAACATGTCAATGTCTGCACCATATAGACTAACATACAAGAAAAACACTCATTGCTTATTGTTGATTATTGTTGATTTATTGTTGATTTCTGTTCAGGTCCGAACTGCAGTGTTTCCATGTATCCATAGGATGGTAGAATACTAAGTGAGAGACTATATTTACCTGGTAGAAGTTTTGGAAACCTTCATCAGTGAGGGTGATGGAGATGGAAAAAATAGAGTAGGTGGTGTTTTGGTCAAAGCCAGTTTCACTGTTTCCCCCAAACAAAGCCAGGGCCCAGCATCTACAGACACACACACATGAATTGTTGAAATATGTGAAGGGCAATAAGTAGAAAATATGTCACTTCATGTTTCTTGATTGTGGACAACGCTTTTGTGGTCCCTTTGCGGCAGTGAGCACAGCTTTAAAAATCCCAGAGCGAAGAAAAAACATGTATCACTCTGTTATGCGCTTGTCCCGTCTTGCATTCAGCTTTTCATTCATTTAAAAATGAGAAGCAACTTGCAGAGATTTCAAACTTCCTCGAGCTGGGTAATCCGTCACAGCGATCATCGTGTCTGCTTTTATCTGCATGAAGAAATGTTCTAGCGGTATGATGATGCACTGAAAGGCAAAGGTTGGTTTGAAAAGTCTGCACTGCATTACCAAACAAGTAGAAATGATGTTGACTGTGATGGATGACACCAAGAGAGTTTTAAATCCCTGAAAGTTTTCATGCTGCACTGAAACAAACCGAAACCAATGGGGGTAAGAAAAATACATGAAAAAAGTACGGTGTTATTAGAAAATGCACTAAAACCTGCAAAAACGCTGGTACGGTCCTTAAAACTTTAAGGCATCTGATCAGTAGTGTTCAAAACAGTGTGTGTGACGGACACACAGATAGACAGACCATTCCACAATTTCACTGAGGGGGACAGCAATGGCCCAATTTCATTGGAGCCTCTCGGCCCTTGACGTCGTGATTGTCTGAACTCAATAAAAACAAGCACTCTACTGCCTCAGCAGTTTATTTCGACTGGGAATTGAGACAGAGTACACTCAAATTTCACTGTTGTCATTTATCAACAATTGAAAACACACAGTAAAAAGGAATATTCTATCAAATGCTCCAAGTGGTCCTGATGGTAAAGGGACTATTGGATGAGCTCTTGGTACTGTGGGACTACAGAGGGTTTGGCGAATCACTTTGCCACTTAGCAACAAGAGGCTGAAATGCTCTTGTACAACCACATCCAGGGATGAGAATGTATGAATCACATCGTCGAGTGGGCTGGCAAAGTGTATATATTGAAGATTGGGTTTCCAACACTCAGGGCTCGCTCAGAGCTTGAAAAAGCTCATGTATACCCGGCAAATTGAAGACCTTTTAATTGGGTTTTGGAGAGCCCTCGAATCAGAAAAACAAACAGACAGAGGCAATAACACTCACTTCTTCCTGAGCACTGAGAGGATGCTTCCTGTGCCTTCATGGCCAATCAGCCAAGAGATGTAGTGGAGAGGCTTCACTCTGAAAAGAGGAGGGAAGAACATGAAAAGAAGAAACAAAAAACATTGATGCAATCCCTCTACAATCAGGGCCAAGCATGGTATCTTTTGGCTGGTCTAATTCTATGTTTATATGAAGAGGCAGCTCTCTGGGGAACGGAGACAGGGACAGGGAAGGAAAGGAGACACAAACATATTGGATGCAATTTCTTTCAAGTCAGGGGAAAACATGGGCTGTTAAGTCTAATTCTGCATTTAAATGCCCAGAATCATTTACTTTACTTATTGTGTGTAGCTCACCTGTAGTATTTCTCCTGAGGAGGGAGGGCCCAGGTAATATTTAAAGCATGAACTTTCCTAACAGGGACGACTGCAAACACAAAGAAACACAGTCAGAGAAACATCATGACTGAATTCAACCTTTGCTCATCACTGCTGGTGTGTGTTTCCTCAACCTTTATGGCTTGTGATCCATTAAAACAAACCAATGACACACTGTAAAATCTCAATCATTTGCATATGTACACATGTCTAAACCAGAGTTCAACCCCCCCAAAAAAATCCATTTCAGATCACTCTTTTTGATGCTTTTTAAAAGCCTAAAGAGGTAAAATTATAATGTAATGCAGAAGAAAAAGGCAAAGACCTGAAGAAACCTCTCCGATTTATTCAGAGGTTGAGAAGCACCGCTCTACAGGAGCAGAGTACACCAGATGTGTTCAGTATTCAGAGATGAGCAGCAAGTTTGATCAGTACCTCTGTAGAGCTTGTTGAAGGCTGGTGTGTCAAAGGGATCCAGCATGTGAGAGAAATCTGGCTTGGGCAGATCACTGTTGGCACAAAAACAGAATTACTGGAAGCAGAAGAGGCAAAATCAAATCAACAATCTCAATATGTCACCACGTCACAAAACTTGTCCTCCATGATGCCTTTTCATAATTGTAAAAATCCAAAACAGAGAAAACAAGTGTCCTGCTGTAAATGTACTACAGTATGCAAAAATGCAATAATTGAAAAAGTAATAAAAAGAAAAAGTTTCTAGAAGAAGTTTAAAGATGACTTTCTTCCAATTACCATAAAAAAGCACCTTGTTACTGGCACACGTAACTCCAAGATGTTAACTTTTCATATACTTTGAGCTTGACAAAAATGAATTTAGTTCATATAAAGGAGTTTAAAAGTCTGAGAATATTTTATAAGTTCATAGATGAGAGAAATTTCATCAACCCTTACAGGGTTACATAATTTAAATGAAAGCTTTAAAAACGGGAGGTTATGTGGTTTTCACAGTGATATGCATGTTGATTCTATAAAAAAAAAAACCCTGCCGCAGTGACTCATAAAGCAAACAGAAATGGAGTTATTTAAGAAAACAGTAATTCAGCTTGACTTTAGGGAGAAATTATCCCTTTCAGGTGTATGATTTTGGAAAAAAAAAAAAAAAAAAAACGTGTCTGAGATGAAGCGAGGTAAAAGAACTGAGAGACGGAGGGAGGCTTGACATTTACATTTGAGCAAAGTCTCAAAGGATATTCAGGCTCAATCTATATCACACCAGCACCTCATCACAGCGACTGAGAGCCTCTTCTCCAATACTCACTTGTTAGGCACCTTGCTGAAGATCTCTCTCACCCACTCCTCCAGAGTGTCCAGCTTTTCTAAAGGACAGACCAAGCGAAGGAGGATAAATTAGAGTTCGAGTGTGTCTCAATAATTCTGGCCAAAAACTCATAATTCTGGGTTTAGTGTCAGTGTCAGTCTCAGCCTCATTTTAATAAGCGGGTCCATTCCTGTTTTTAATTTGGTGGTGGGGCAACACTTTTTGTTTACACACATTTGGATGGTCAGTTTTCCTGCAATAACCATTCAATGTATTACATTACATTTTGTTATTCGATACAGTAGCTTCATTATGGATGGAAGATTCAAATTACACACACAAGGGATTCACAGAAAAAGATGCATGTTTTTCAGCACTGGCTCATTGATAAAAGCCTCCCTGTTCACTGGGCACTCTCCTACAGCAGGCGTGTCCATACCTACAGTATCGATAGCATCAATATGAAGTTAGGATCTGTCTCACATAAGGCCACGTTTTGGACACATGAACACTTTTCTTTGTGCAAGCATTCTTTGCTTGAAGAAAAGCGCTCTTGCCCGGCGCGCAGCATGAGATCAGATCGTAATCGAATTCTCACAGCATGATGGAAAAAGGCCAGTCATTGAATTTATTCTTTAATAAAACAACGTGACGCAGCGAATCTTTTCAGCGCAGTTTGTTTGGCTGTGCCTCTAAACAGAGGAAGAAGCTGCTCAAGGTGAGCTTTCTGCCTACAGAAATAGAAACTTGTGTAATGTGGATGGATTTGGACAAACTCGCCGTAACTGCTGCCAAGTGCAGGTGTCGCAAAGTCAAGTAGGACCGAAATCTTAAACAGCTTATAGCTAAAATTTCTGTATCAACGATGGATGAAATGACTATGTGCAATAAGAAAGTTGTCTCTCATAGAGGCAAACCCATGAAGATTTATTCCCCAACTCTGCAGCTCCCTTGGTTTAAGGGCCCCAACTTTATTGTTTTGGTTCACTCTCACAGCTCTCATCTACCTTGATTCCAGCAGAAAAGCTCTAAAAACCAACTGTACACTACCTGCTCATGACCTTCAACTTCAAATGGAAAAAGTAGCAACTATTTGATGAGCATTGTGGAGCATTTAACAGCTAAAGAGGCAGATATTTGCCTCAGGAGTTGGTGGGGACCAAAAACAGTGATAGAAGCAGAGCAAGCAATGGACTTACATTTGATGCCAATAAGACTCTAAATGAGTGTTGTTCCATATCCACTGGATGTCTAAATAAGCAACTGTTTGCCAACAACTTCCCCAGATCAGCTTTATAACATGATATTGAATCAGAGGACAAAAGCATTGGAAACCACTGGTTTGAAGGATAAGGTTGGGGCAAAATCCATTAAGTCCTCTTTCTGTGTACAAATATGTTTTACAATTCAGCAAAAGCTACTATTAAGATTGGACCCAGACTGATGGAGCCTAGTGTGAGAGACCAAAACCTCTCTCATTGTACAAGTAATCAATTAATGCTGTTTAAAAGTGGCATTAAAATGTAAACGATTGTAGGTAAATCTCAATGCGGGAGGAAACAAATTACAACGTATTCCATTTTTTGTCATTTAAATGGATCCAGAAACCATCATGACGCCTTTACACTAGTTGATTTTCTGGTTGATGACTAGTTAAGCAGCACCGGAGGTTTCAACAGGAATACAGAAGGCAAATAATTCAGCAGTCTTATAAGGACTTTTTTCACAGCACAAATGTCAGCACTTGTCATCATTTTATTTCTATGCGGTAGTTAATTAGCTGTGTAATATTTTCTGTGAAAGCCTGAAAAAAAAAAATGTGTGAGATATTTTGTGTCTGACTTTGTTTCGAGAAATACTGCAATTTGAGTTGATTCAGGAATAATTGAGCATAGTCGGCTGAACACGGATGAAGTGGATCCTTATAAGAGCTGCGACTAATGGTTGTTTTAACCGTCCATTAATCTACAGATTCTATTTCTATTCAATTAATACATTCATTTGTTGTATGAAATGATCAATTTACTAACAGACTAGTTTGTGATGTGTGATAAATGGAAAAGATTTTCCAGACCTTTTGACTGCACAGCCAGAGTCATGTAGTGGGCCGAGTAGTATTTCTTCCAGAAGGAACGCAGCCGCTTATAGACATTGATCTTGTTCTTCTTTGGCTCCTCCTTCAGTGTCTGGGCATTCCCTGGTGTTGTCACAAGTGAGCAATCAATTCAGCAAAAACCAAAAACACTGTAGAAAATTGTTTAAATGCAGGGATATCAGCAAGAAAAGGAGACTTGGCATCTGTCTCAGTGCCACTGTTTGTTATTGCTGAACATACCCCAAGGAGGCCCTGCGTGTATTATGTGTCCCAGCGGTTGTGTTTACCAACTCACCCCAGCAGAACTTGCCCATAGGGTGTCCAGGTTTGGCCAAACTGCCAAACAGCATCTCCTTCCTGTGGGAGTCCGACGGCTTAGCCAGCTGGTACTCTGAAAGACAGAAGGAGAGAGAGAAAAACTCGACGACAGAAAAAGACAGTGATCTGTGGTGTGCAAAAGAGCGGCATGAGGAGAGCTCAGCAAAAAAAAAAGTTGAGTTCCAACTGCTGATGTTTTACTTCTCAGGACGGAGGTTTGACGTGCAGAGGCACCAAGACTCACCGCTGTCAACAGCCTCCACCTCCCTATCAATGGCGTCTCGGATCATCAGGGGGCAGATGAAGAACTGAGCCCACCTAAGAGGGCGACAGGACAGACAGACTATAATCAGGAGCCACATCGCAGTCAGAGAGAAAGGACACAGGTCTGACAGACAATCAGATGCAGACTGATACACACCACAGACAAACAGCAGGACGGCAGGCAACTGATTGAGCCTGTAATGTTTGTCCGAGTCTCTCAGTACACATCAGGAGTCGGTGTTGCACCATATCCTGTGACCCATCAGATTCTGAGACATGAATATGAATTTCAGCTGTTTTGCCACTGTTATCATTTTTTTTAAATCATACTTCAATAATTTGTTATTTTGATAGGCATTGGCAAAAAATACTTCTCACAATTTTCCGTACAACTAATTCACAGCTATCAAATGGGGACACTATGTTTGTTGACACTTATCAAATAAAGCATGCAAGAAAAAAAAAAAACATTTGCAGTGGCAATATAGCTAATACTCCAGGTCACAGAACACAGTGTAAAACCAGTATTATCAGAAGTTTGTAAGTTTAAGTTTAGCCAAGTTAGCTTGGTTATAACCTGTCTACTAAGCGGAGATGAACAAATTAATGGTGCAACGTTATTTAGTAAATCACTAGTTTAAAACTTTATAAACAAACTTATAAATGGATTTACAAAAAGCTGAAGCAACCCAATCCTCCTGACCTGGGCTGTTAATGTCCAACTCAGCTGAAGATTGGAGAGTGGGTTTTCTCTGTATGGGCAACAATTCCAGGACAAGTCTTGCCACAAAGTGTCCAAAGAACTATCATCTTCTGGTTGGTATGTAGAAACTGTTTTGACATGTCTTAATTTTGTTGACTTAAGTTTATTCTTATTCCAGTGTTTTATGTTCATTTGAATTTTAATCATCTGTTGTCCACTTCTTAAGAGCGACTGCTCTGAAAACAACATGAAAAAAACTGATCCTTCCTCACCTGTCGAGAGCCTCTTTGAAGCTTTTCCTCTGGACGTCAAACTGGAAGATGGTCCTCTCACAGTCAGTGGAGGCGTTGTCGCTCCCACCGTGCTTCTTGAGGAAAGCATCAAAGCCATTTTCTGAGGGGTACTTCTCGCTACCCATGAACACCACTGGGACACAATGGAAAATCAAGGGGTGGGGGAGAGAGAAGAAAACCAGTTGTAAATCAAAAAATAGAGGAATATAAAGGACAGCAGCAGGTACTTGGTGACAAATCTTGCATTTGTGGTTTTCTTTTTATGTGGACAGCTGGGCAGACACAGACAGAATGGCATTATATTTCTCTGAGCCACAGAGGAATTTGATAGTATTGTTTTCAGATATAGCTGTAATAGATATCACTAAATGTTACTGTTAACATTTGGTGACAGTTTTGATGACGGTCTTTAAGAATGAGTGAGGCTTTCTGTTCAAACGGACCATTTAGGAACAATGTTGCACAATCATATATCGGTTCACGAAACAGATATAACAATTTCTCCAGTGACAGAAGCATCAGTACACTGAAATGCAATTCAGAAGATATGTTGCACTTCAAGAGAAGAGAACAACTCTTGCTTTTATTGGACCGGAAAAAACCTTAATTCAACAAGTTCTCTGTTGCTTGGTGGAGGGTATTTTGGGAAATGTCAGTAATTATTAACTAAAGTTGAAGTAGACAAAACAGGTTAAGGAAAAGAGGGTACGCTAAATAATTTAAAATAACAAAATAACTCCTGGAATACATTAAATTTGGTTGCCAAGTATTTCTTTGTTCAAATCCAGACAAAGAGTTTAAGGACATAAGGTGTTTTTTTATTGTACAGACTCTAAAGGCAAGTTTTTTTGATTTGTGACTTTGGGCTAAATAAATAAAACTGACATGATTTGACTTGATAGGTAAGAGAAAAACAGCGTAAGGTATTTATGGGAAATAAAGCCTTGACCAAGCAAAGATGAGAATTTTCTTTTCAAAGCAAAGACTTGATCCTCTCTGGTTGAATACTCACTGTGTTCCAGAAAGTGAGCGAGGCCAGGGAGGTCACTGGGGTCACTGAAGCTGCCCGCTCCGACACACAGTGCTGCTGCAGACTGACACACACAGGATGTCAAGTCATGTTTCAGTCTGACAATGCACTTTAAGGATAAGTCTGGTGATATTCTGTGTTTTTCTTATTGTCAACAAATCCCATAAAAAAACAAAACAAAAGCATATTCCCCGTGCCATAGACCTTCAGTGTTGCACTTGGTAACACATTCTGTCTTTACTATGAACACTGTGGTGTATTTTGAGTCAATCCTACATCCACCATCCTGTTGCTGTAAATACTTAAACCTAATCTGCAGCTAAAAATAGTCCTTACTCCACATTAAGTACTGTTTGCTAAAAACCCACAGTTCTCAGCCTTTTTAGATAATTATTTACCTCATTTAACAATGAAGTGATATATTCATGACTGGTGTATAAAGATTTACATCTTCTGTAGGAACAACTGGAAAGAGAGATGAGGGTATAAGTACTGAGACAAACAAATGAATTCTTTTGTTCTTTTCATGGGATTTTTCAACAATAAGAGAAATCAAGATATAATATGCAACATTTCCACATTGAAGCATCTAAAAACCACTAGACTTGTTATATAGTCCATTGAGTTGTGTAATTACATTATCCCAAATGTTTACAATAATGTTCAAACCCAGAAAAATCTGTAATTTTATTCAAGGTAATGGTGTGTTTCATTAGGTTATCTGCCAGGTTGCCCTTCTAGTTGCTATAACTTCCGGGGAAACACATGAAATGCCAGATGATAATTCAAAGAGTGAGGAAGGAAGTCGGCTCCAGTTCCTGTCTACATGGAAGTTTTAGGTACATGAGTGGTTAAAAAGTGTGTGTATTCAACAATACTATAAATAGTTTTCAGTTTGTGCTGACAATCCTTTTGCATAAATAATATCTGCATATCTGATTTCAGCACAAATGTCTTTTGTTTCAACTTGACTCAATTTTGTTTTCCCCTTTTGAGACACTTCTCACGTGCAGTCTGCTTATAAAACTGAAAAGAGCTCTGCACTAAAACTTCCCAGCAGTACCTGTTTCTCTGCGTTTCCTCTCTTCTTTTTCCCCTCATCGTCATGATCTTCATCATCACCATCACTTCCCTCATCTTCGTCGTCTTCCTCATCCTCTGTCTCATCTCCAGATTCATCGTCCTCCTCTTCCTCTTCGCCTTCTTCATCTCCGTCCGAGTCATCTTCGTTTGACACTGGGCCGCGGTAGTCTGAGATGAGCAGGGCTCGCAGCCCGTTGTCCAGCACGATGTACCTGGAGAGAGAAAAGTCAAAAGGTGAAACGGCGCAGAGAGCTTTGGGACTCTGTGTTGTTTCATTGAGTTTTACAGCTTTCATTGTTTTTCTTATCTTGAACAGGCTGTTAAATCAAATGTCTCTTTGCAGACCGCATCTCACACCCTTTGAGACTCTCTTGTTCCATGCTTTTTCACAGTAAATTTCTCCGCGTGTGCCCCACAGAGGCCTCAGGCACTGGTGTGTGCTTATAGCATGAAATCGTCCCATCACACCACAATAATACTGTACTGATCCAGCTGGAAGAGAGGCTCGATATCATTTTTGGATCTGGGTTAGTGGATCTGGGTCATTTTTCTCAGCACTTTTACGCTCGTGAATATGAGAAAATAGCATCCTCACATGTGCACGCCAAACCATATGAATAACAGTGACTGAGAATGAAGTACAAAATAGAGGAGATAAATCATGCAACAGGGTTACAACACAATGAATAATTGAAATACTCAGGAGTATAAAAGCTTGAATATGGATTTAACTTCAGTAGAGGTGTTTTTTTTTACCTGTACTGTTTAGGGTCACTGGGGGACTTGATTATCTCACTATCTCCAACATTATCCTCTCCTCCATCTCCTGCAGCCAAGCTCTCCTCCCTGGACGCTGCATCTTCAGCTGAGGCTCCAGCTTGGACCGAGCCTGAGGAGTCACACGTCGGGGCGTTTCTGGATTTGTTAGTCTGTGTCATCCTCGGCACAGATGATGAGACTTTGGCACTACGGGCTGACAGCAAGGCGCGACCATAAACAACAGGACAGCTCGCTGCCACCGGTAATTTAGTCCTCAGCACGGCAACACACCGTGTCAGCCTGAACACAGCTATGATGAGGAGGACAGAGACAGAGAGGGAGAGAGAGCTGGGGAAGCAAAGGGAGTGAAACAGCACAGATTAACCAACAGCCTCTCTGTGCATGAGGCCTATAGGTTTGAACCTGAACATACCAGCCAGCGCCCACAATACAGCTATTCACACAGGCTGTCTGGTGGTTTCGACCTATTCAGCTGGATGTCAGCTAAAACACAAACCAGCCAGACGACCTCAACCAAAACCTGGACCTCTCATGTGCACAAGACTGAGCACACACCACCAGGAAATACAATAAAAACATCCTTACAGAGAAAGATTTAATTCATGCTAAAGGCTACAAGAAGGATTTAACGTCAACAAACAACAGCATGTATTGTTTAGAATTAGCTTTAGCATGTTCGTTTGACGGTCTGTTTCGAGGCAAAGCCGAAGTAAAACTTTAAAAAGTACTTCTACAAGAGTGAATTCATACCTTCCTTCCTGCTGACGGCACAAGGGCCTCACATTAGTGTGAATACAAGCGGCTCCGCAACAACGACCGCTCTGATTCGCGGAGAAGATTCGGCGCTCTATGACTCCGCCCTCTGATTGGTTGCGGCGGCAAAGAGGCGTGGTTTGTGCCCAAACACGTGTGCGCCGTGCAGTCAGGAGCGGTTACGTTATAATAGCTGCAGGGACGAGGATCCACCTGGATGTAGCCGGCAGCTGCTGGCCATCTGTTCACGATCATGACTGCTAGATTGAGAGTGTTCACCCGACCACTTGTCATAGCTGGTAAATGTCATAATTGGTCGTTTTGTTTAATCTCTTCAGCCAATATAAGCGGTCAGGATTGACTTGGCTTGTCAACATGACAGCCACTGTACTGCATGGAAAATGCATCTTTTAATGCACTTGAACAAGGCTCCAAACAGGGATGATTGGTTTAGGGGCCGCAAGGTGGCAGGCATAGGCCACGGGGGACGATGGGTAAATTTAACACCTGATTTCTCAGGGTGGTTTAAGATTTATCTATTAATCTGTCTTTTATCATAGAAATTCAAGGGCTTTTAATAATGAGTAAACTTATTAATGCTTTTAACATGTTTATAGTCTTCTGAGACATCAAGGTAAGACAGGTGTAATTAAAGACAAAAACATGAGCGGGGAATGTTTTAGTTTATTTTTAAAGAGACAAAAAGCAGAGAAAAAATGTGAATAAACCTCAGGTGAGTAAACAAAAAGAGATGGATTTGAAGTAAGGATTTGCTGAGTTAGACTGAGTCATATCAGTAAAAGACTATCTCAAACCTCAAAATCACAGTCAAACGGTTAAAAAACAAAATCTTATCATGAATAAGCCACATTGACATTTGTCCAACGCCCTTCCTCTGCCTCCCCTCTGCAGCGTGTTGGCATTTCACCCCTCCGCTGTGCCAATATGTCCTCCCCCTCACTCACCGGTTCTCTCTCTGTCTCTCTGTCTGAAGCCAATCTGATTTGCCCCTGGGCTTCTGTCGGCAGAAAGAGGTGATAAACACCGCAGCCATGACAACCGGCGAGCCAGACACACGCCTGAGTTCCTGTATCCTAATGGCTTTACTTGGCATCCTCTCCTCCTTTAATTCATCAGGTCCAGCCTTCACCTGAGCTGGTATTAAGGCACCCGGGACAGATGAAGGTGCCGTGGTTCCACTAGACTTTGAGCTGTCTCATCCAAGTCTTTTAAGATAAACCGATGGTGGGTCTGTCAACATGTGAGATGAAACAGTGTAAACGCTAAAACCTCCACATTGCTTAAAAATAGACCTCTATTAGTCACTGAATAAATATTTCCTCAGTCTGATTAACAGAAATGTTAGCATATTGATTCCTCTGACGTGCTCTCAAGCAGTCAGACAGAAAGCGAAAGTACCAAGCTGATTCCTCACAAACACATCCTATTGATCACTAATGGAGCCCTTGTGAAAACACTATGAATGATGTTTTCAGAACTCAAGTTCTTGCACCAGGCGCACTGGAGCAGCGCAGACATGAGCCTCTGCTCGGCTGAAATTGCAAGGTTGTGGTAATAGCGAGGATAAGCAGCCTATTAGAAGTGCGTGAAAGTGCCTTTACATGCCCCGCCACGTGAAAACTTTCAGGGCAAAATGGCAGGCCTGAGTTAGCGATCGATTGGACAGGCCTCTGCAAACCACGATCCTCCCCTTTAATGCCAACACATATGGCCTTTTCATGGGAAGCTATAATGTATTAGCGCAGCTGCAAAACATGAGCCATCATAATTCCACATTTTTTCCACTTTTGTGCCCGTCTCTATGACCGAGCACAAATTGAAGTTCAGATCGGGCACCTCGGGCCTCCCCAGAAAAAAATGTGTCTGTGTGAAAAGGCAATGTAGAATGCAGCCAGCTGAATCACTGTAGGTATTATGAATTTGTCCCCCCTCTGTCAGCTTCCTGTAGAACCATCGGAGGCAGCAGCAGCAGCAGCAGCAACGAGAGTCTTTACCTTAAGATTCCAAGGGGGGCAAGTTTCCCACAGCAACTGATTTGAATCCTAATTAAAACAGAAGATTTGATTAATTAGCTCAGCGATGTGTATGGGTGTGTGCGTGTTGCATGGCTCCCCGTATGTGGCATGTGTGTGGGAGTCGGCATGTTCTCGTGAGTCACAGTGTATCTTGTGTGTAGTTATGCTAAATGAGGAGGGGGTGTTATATGCCTATATGTGCGCATGTTTGTGTGTGTGTTCACGAGCCTGTGGGTAATCCTGTGAATCACTGCTGTGTCTCCGGCATGTGTGCTTGTGTGTGTGTGTGTGTGTGTGTGTGTGTATGTTTCATGTCTCCCGGGAGGCTTGTCCTTGCCTGCAGTACCACTGTGTGAATCAGAGGTGAGTCCTCTGGAGTTGCCCTCTGCTTTAATCTGGAGCTAATGACAGAACCACCTGCCCTCCTGGACATACTCCCCCCATCCTCCCACCTCACCCCCTTTCCTCTCCCTCTGTCTGTTGGCTGTCCCCTTTCCTTCCCCTCTCTCCCTTCACCACACATCTCAGTTAGCCTTCACAAACCCCTCCCAAATTCCCACTGCTCATTGCCTCCCTTTCACTCTCTCCCACACCCGGCCTGTTATTTTCCTTTTCCTCTTTCCCTGCTCTCTTCCACTCGCTTTCTCCTCTTTGCCACAGAGTGCAGGGTGCCCTTGCCCGCCTCTCTGATTGCCTCATCCCGCTCAGTAACTAGAGACTGGAGGCAACGCAGGCCCCAAAGAAACCGAGACACGTGTTAAGGGACAGCGCAACAGTATGTGAACAACGTGTAAGCTTTAAGGAGATTTTCTGACCCGTGGATTGGCAGGGGAGACGAACAAACCACGTTCTAACTCTTGTCAGCTTGTCCTCGAGTCTTGAGTGTGTGTGCTTTCGCGCATGCAAGCCAGTCCCAGTGGATTGCTCATGAACAAAAGCATAATTTCAGAGAGCTACTTAAAATGGGATGACCACTTCCTGCAGTGTGTCCACGGAGGAGGGAGGAGGAGGAGGAGATGGAGGGAGCGGGGAGAGGAAAACAGAAGGAGATGAAATCAAAGAAGGAATGGCAACTCATGCCAGCCCGAATTGACAAGAGCCCACAGAGGAATCAAGGGAAGAAAGTGGAGGAAGGAAGAAAGGGAGAAAGGAGGGAAGGAAGAAAGGGGGAGTGAAACAGAAGGAATGTTAGTGTGATCTGACAGAAATGATTCAGATGGGAGAAAGGAAAAGGCTTTGGAGAAGGAGAAAGCGGAGGAGGAAGAAAGGAGTAGTGGCAGAAGTGAAACAGCATGAATCCCCATCCATTTCAGCACCGGACAGCTCCACAGACAGCACTAGGCCAGTATAAATAGATCCCCTACTTTAGAGGCCCCATCAACGCTCCAAAAAAGTGCTTTATGTGCTCAGAGCGGCTCCTGCCCCTTGAGAGCAGACATGCAGGTATCTGATGGTGCCTGATAACCATCTTCTCTCAGTTCCTCTCCGTTTGTTTTCTTAATTTAGGGAGCCTCCACGGTTCAGCGGCAACACTACGGTGAGGAAAGCGAGTGTTTTTTCTCCCACATCCTCTGTCACGGGGCATTGTTACACTCGGAGGTAGACGATACAGCCTCGGGTCTGGGATCACATTACCCCTGCCACAGATCTGGCATCGCCAATCACAGAGCTGGAAATAATATCAGAGTGGCCAAACCTTATTTATATACATCAGCTGCAGCCTCGCATGTCAGAGGTGACTTAAATGTGTGCGTGTGTCTGTAAGCAATCTCCACAAATGCATGCGTGCATGTGGCCGTGCATGCATACCCTGCATCTGCCAGCCTGTTTCCATTGCAAGCGAGCGTTAAGTAGCCTTGTGGGGAAGCTGTAATACAGCCTAATGCACCTGAGAGCCCTGAAATCTATAACCATCATCTACATCTTCCTGATATTACTGGAACCGTCTCTGTTACTGTTTCTGATAGGAATCTCCAGGGAGAGCTTTCCCCTCCACTGCTGTAGGGAGAGGTATGGCAAGAGAGAGAGAGAGAGAGGAAGGAGAGAGTGTGTGTGAGGGGAGAGATGCACCTCTCCATTTCCTCAAGGTGATTCACCTTAATGCACGCTGAAATCAATGTGAAATTGAACTGAAAATTGAACTTTCAGCTCAGTAATGTGAAAGACATGTTGTTATTAAATCTTTTCCTATAGCCATGAAACCGGCTGACTGATATTTGAAGCTTTTGAATGCTTGTTTTCAACAGTGTGGCTCCACGGTGGTCTTGATGGAGACCCTGTCATGGCTCCACAGGGGAACCCAGGCTTCAGGAGGGGCCTATACCTGAGGCATGTTGATGGAGCAGGGGGCCACCTATAGGCCGTGATCAGCTGGTGTAGGAGGAGGAGGAGGAGGAGGAGGTTGGGAGGGGGGGCTTCATTGCTCTCAATCTGTTGCGCCCACCACCTCCATTTGGCAGGACAGGTGTTTTGATGGAGTCCCTGCAAAATCCCCCCCCATAACAGTCACCACAGTTTTTTTTTCTTTCTCTTCCCGGTGCGTGTGCGCGTTTGCGTGCGCGTCGGAGCCAGCTGGCACGGGTCGCCATGGTAACAAACACACCGGTTTCACGAAATCCGTCGGTGCTTAAGGGCACGAGGAGAGATGAATAAACTAATGAGATTATAAATTATTGTCGGTATAGCTGAACAGTCGGGGTGTTTTTTTTTTTTTTTTTTTTTTTTTGCAGACTGCACAGGCGGCCAACGTGAGGAGAAACTTTATGGCACCATTGTCTGTGACTCTTGTTGTGTCTCCTCTAATCTGTTTAGAGCCAAAGTGGAGCCACCCTGCGCGCTTTTACGCACCGCATCCAAAACGCGCAAAACCTTAACGCATGATTAATTCCATGCATCCCCCCCCCGCCTCCTCTCCCCTGCGCCACCCTCCACCTCCACCACCTTATCCTCCTCTATGAATTACCCGGTTGTGCTGGAGATGGAGAGCGCATCCTCCGTCGCTGCGCAGCCTGCATGTGCGCGCCCTGCACGCCTGTCCAGCGGTCCAGTGCCGCAGCTCCCACCGGCTGCACTGTGGAGAAGCGGACCTGCATTCTAAAGCCAATCGGGTTTCTCCCCCCCCCCCTCCTTCTCTTTCTCTCTCTCTCTCTCTCTCTCTCTCTCTCTCTCGGTTTTTATCCTCCACCTCATTGCAGTCTTATCACGTCCCCCCCCCTCACCACCTCCTTCCCTCCCTCACCCTCCCTCCCCTCTCTCCCTCCCTCCCCATCCGCCTCACAGAGGAGAGAGAGAGGGAGAAGAGTGCGGCTGGATGTGAGCGACATGTCGACAGTCAGCCTCTAAAGTGTTTTCTCGGTCGTTCCCTAATTCTTTGGCGGCGGACTGAGTGAGTATTACCCGCATCCCTGCTCTGTTAAGCGTCGCTGTGTGGATCAGAGAGGCTGGTGGTGGAGGGGGGGGAGAGAGAGAGAGAGAGAGACACAGACAATGGGGAATGCAATTGGATTGCGTTACTCTGCCAAGGATTTTCATACATAGCCTGGTAAATGTCTTAATAGGTTGTGTTAATGACTAGGCTGTTTAATTGGTCATGCTTTAATTCTACTAACTATTGCAATTTGTGTGCTGTAATGTTACGAGGGAGGGGGGGTAATTGATTTTCTTGGAGGGCTGTGGGCTATCCAGGCTGATAGCCCCATACATTTGATCAGTGATGCTGCTGCTTGCCTGATAGTGCAGGTCTGTGCCGGGAGCAGGGGCCCATGTAAAAGCCAGCGTGAAGCTCCGGCGAGGCTCCGTGTGTGCTGACGGACGGAGAGAGGACGGAGAGGTAGACACTGGAATTATGTGACATGAATAATATGGTGAAGAATAAGCAGTGACCGTCATCTCTGGTTGGCTTGCGTCAGTGTGCAGGTCTAGAGGAGAGAGGAGAGGAGAGAGGAAAGAACTCAGAGAGACTCAAGAAAGACAGGGGAGGGAAGCCACACCTGTGCCAGGCCTGTTTTCAGATGGACACGAGGACGGACGGACGGACAGACGGACAGGCAGAGTTTGAAATTCTGCTGTGCTGTCACCAGTCAACACTGAAGTCCTTTCCTTTCTTGTTACCATAATGATGCGGAGCTATGCCGACTGCTGACTAGTCCACTCGGCTGATTGGAGAAAGAGGCTTGAGTGTTGACTGTGTTTCTTCTTATTAAGGAGAGATGGCCGTCCACCAAAGTAGAATCTAACAGGAGGGATCCCAGTGGTCTATCTGGACTCGGTATTGATCTCCTCCATACAGGGGGCTTCGGGCCCGGCAATAAAGAATGCATTTTCTTTGGCAAAAACAAAGACCCACTGGGGCTGTGAATGGGCTGTATTCTGTATTGTATTCCAATTTGTCAAACTCTATTGAGCACATTGGCCTAGATTGTGCTATGTGAAGCATACATGCTCCAAACACTTTGATAAATGGGTGAATTTTTCCTTCATCTGGCAGAGAGGAACACATGTTTTTCCACTTCTCTCATTGGTAGGATTCGCCCAACAAGTATTGCAGCTTTACACTGGTTTGTTATGAAAGCACACACTCATCTACACGCGTCTAGCTACCTGTTTCTGTACTTGGCAGGCTATAAAAGCCTACTTTTTGGATATGGTTTGACCTTTCTCACATTGTTTTCAACACACATACACACACATGCTGCTAACTTGGCTCCGGCGCTGCTTCCCTGTGAGGCAGGCGTACATTGTGTGCAGGGCGAGAGGAGGGCTTTGATGTAATCAATATCAGATTTCAGCTGTTTCACTGTGAGCTCTCATCCTGAGTGGCAGCCTTGACTGACTTCTTACTGCTTATGCAATCCCACTCCTCTCTCCCACCTCACCCGTTTCCTCTTCCTTTGTACCTACTCTCTGCCCATTACTCTTCCTTTATCTGTCTGTCTCTCCTTTACTCCATTCCTTCACCTTGTTCCCATTTTTTTGCCTCCTCCTCCTCTCATTTCCACCTCTCCCTTCATCTTTCCCCGTCATAATCATCTCTGTGATTGCTCTTCCTCTCCCGGGCGGTGATGTTTTCACTGCTGCCTCCTTGTCTAACTCGCTGATGCTAGATTATTGCTGTATGATTACAGCTACCATACCATGATGATCATTATTGCATTTCGCATGGCAGTGTTCAACACTGTATGAGCAGATCGAGATGCTTTATCCAATTTAGATCTCATTAAGACTTGAGAGGAAATATCCCCATGCAAGACTCACATCTCTGCTGTTTTTTTTATTGTTTCTCTTTTTTTTTGTTTTGTTTTCTGTTTCCAGACCTGCTGCAACACCGTTCTCATTCTGTTGTTATTGCAGTGCCATTCTCATCATCATCATCACCAACACTATCAGCATCAGTTCATGTTCCTGCCCGTCACTGCGCTGCCTTCACATCAGCCCTTTTGAAAATTTTGAAGAGTTTGGTTTCGCAGCGATGCTTTCACTTCAATGTCATTATCACAATAATGATTATGACAGGACTCGATGGCTGTTGATAACCTAACATACTCTGCTGATTGATAATATGAGGTATTTTGTGCCTCATCCTTCTGTTCTCTGATTGCCATTCATCTTATTAAATAGAGCAGTTCATTAGACAGAAGTATTATGAATCTGATTTGCATTCACCCATATTCATATTGCATACATTAAAACAACACATGCGTGACATTTCAGCTTCACCGGGCATTTGAGAGTACAGATGAATATATTCATCACAAGCTTTCTCCCCCCCACCCCCCACTTGTCCAAAAAGCCACTTTGAAAATGATAAAATGTGATTCACAGGTGAACTTGCCCACATGTTTGCCTTTGTTTTGCATTTTCAATGTCAGAGTTTGAATTTTTAATTCAAAAGCAATGTGGTAACAGCTGAGAGATTGTTCTGCTTGTTGTTTTTAAATCAATATTTCCTGCTTTGGTGAACCGTGTAAATCCTAAGCCTTGTTTTCTTCTGCTGAATGCGTCTTACGTACATATGTTTATGTTGCTTGGTTGTGCTCATATCACTGCATACTGTGGCCTCCAGTTGGCCTATACATCATTATTCCAATGTAATGTAATTCTTTCCCCATGGCACTCCAGTCTGTGTGATTTAACTTTTATTTTCTGACTGCTTTAGTATGCTTGTGATGTATCATCAATCTGATTCATCCTGAACTGACTTCTGCTGTTGCCTCCTTGGCTGTTTGCCCTCTTTTAACTGTGTATGTGTGTCTGTGTGTGTGTGTGTGTGTGTACGTTAATGTATGCATGTATGTGCCGTGCCTCGCTGTGCAGTGCGGTGAAGGGCCGATGCCGGGCTGTAGCCCCAGGCTGCTGAGCTGAGACGGAGAAGCAGGAGGATGCAGTGGGTCGCTCTGGCAGTGGCCCTGGGGTGTGTGTGTCTGTCCAGGGCATCACACACCCCCACCCCCACCCCCACCTCCACACACACCCCTCTAGTGGACAACTCCGAGGAGGAAGTGGACGAGCCGTGCTTCGAGCCGTGCACGTGCGAGGTCAAAGAAGGTGTGCTGCACGTGCACTGCGATGGGCGGAGCTTCACTAATGTCAGCCAGGTATCGTCCTCGTTCATTTATCTGGATGTGGAGCAGCGCCGCACTTTATTGCACTGTCATTTGGCTCATTAACATACTGTATTTCCAAGTCTAATATCCTGTCTCAAATGTGGCTTATGGCCATTTCTTACTGTTAAATTCATGTAATTAATAAGATAACTAATCAGACGTCTAATTAATCATTCAGGTGTCACAGTCGTGGGTTCGCCCTTTCAAACTCAACCTCCAGAGGAACTCACTGAGGCGCCTCTATAGCAACGGGTTTCAGCACCTTGGCAATGCAGTGTCGATAAACCTTGGCAACAATGCACTCCAGGACATCAGAGTGGGAGCTTTCCACGGTTTGGCCAAACTGAGACGTCTGTACCTCCACGAGAACAAGCTGGAGGTCTTCAGAAATGATACCTTCGCTGGCTTAGAGGCTCTGGAATATCTCCAGGTAGGCTTGAGAATATGATCCATGTTGATTATCCACGATTGACGGGGTTAAAGACAAACTCACCCAAGATTACAATAGATAGCTACGACAGGAATAGTCAGCAGCCAGCAAATGGTTTGACTCAAAGAATCGTCTCACAACCTGTGCATTTTCAAATGGGATGTGCTTCAGCTTTCCTGCTGCACTCGGTCTGTTTTTCAATCGCAGCAATTACATGTTCATCACATTTTTTATTTCACCTGCAGGCCGACTACAACGTGATCAAACGAATCGACAGCGGCGCTCTGAGGTTCCTCTACAAGCTCCGGGTTCTCATCCTCAACGACAACCTGATCCCTGTCTTGCCTGCTCATCTTTTCAGGTTAGATTCTGATTATTTTACTGCAAAGCTTTTGAATTATGCCAGGACTGATCTGTAGAAATATCAGTGTCAGACACAATTAGCCAGGCTGTACTGCTGTTGAATTAATGTTTCTGTGGCATACTGTTTCATATCATAAAAGACGGATTAATCATCAGATAAAAAGCAGATTTCACAGCAAAGGAAAGTGTGAACCTTTATTTTCACTTACTATCACATTGTCCTTTCATATAACCTAGCTAACTATCCCCCTCCCCTCCTCCTCCTGCTCCAGATCTGTGTCTCTGACTCATCTGGACCTGCGGGGAAACCGTCTGAAGAGCCTGGCATATGCTGGGACCCTGGAGTATGTTGGTCGCTCCCTGATGGAGCTACAGCTGGAGGAGAATCCCTGGAACTGTGGCTGTGAGGCAGTGCAGCTACAACAGTGGCTGGGTCAGATCCCCTACACGGCTGTAGTCGGGGAAGTTACCTGCGAATATCCCTTCCACCTTCACGGTAAAGACCTAAGGGAAATCCCCCGCAAGGAGCTATGCGCTGACCTCCCGGATAAAGAGCTACAAGCAGAGGGGGGTGGATCGTCAGCGGGATCCCAGCCCCAACATTTGCCCCCAAACTCTAAACCCAACTCCTACCCGGGGCGAGTCAGGCCAACTAAACCCTCCTCCATAGTCCACGGCTCCCGCCAGAATACTCATACCTCCTCCACTTCGTCGTCCTCTTCCTCAGCGGAGCGCAGAGACAGGGAGAGGCACCCCAGGCCGACTAAAAGGCCTCGGCCCTCCAGAATATCCCCCACGCCTCGCGGCCCGAACCAGAATCCCCCCGTGGCTGGCTACCAAACACGACCACCCATCCCCATCATTTGTCCCCTGGGCTGCACTTGCAACCTGCACATCACGGACCTGGGCCTGACGGTTAACTGCAAGGAGAACGCCTTCGTCAACGTGTCCCAGCTCACACCCCGGCCTCTCAACGGCCGTAAGCTGTACCTGAGTGGAAACTTAATCCAGAGGATCTACCGCACGGACTTCTGGAATTTCTCCAGCCTTGACCTGCTTCACCTGGGGAACAACCGCATCTCCTACCTCCAGGAGGGGGCCTTCTCCAGCCTGACGAGCCTGAGGAGCCTCTACCTGAACGGGAACAACCTGGAGAGGCTCAGCCCCCACATGTTCCTGGGGCTGCAGAATCTGAGGTAGGATTTTCTTGTCTCCTGGATCGCTCGCGGCTTTTCGAGCTGGTTGCCTTTGCCGCACTTCAAACAAATTCATAAACTGAAACCACATGTCAGCTTAGGTATTTAGACATTTGTTTATAAGTATGTGGAAATTAATTTCACTGTAATACTGGCATAGCACAGAGCAGAACATTTTGATTACCATTATGCTGGAGTTTGATTGAAATGAAAGGTGCCCATTCTCTTCCAGGAGTGTCATTTGTTAGTCATGCTGCCTGATGGCATGCTTCAGTTGAGGTGTGAGCCGGGTATGAGTGACAATGTGAAAATTAATGTTTTTTTTGTATTTGCATACAGAGGTGTTGATAAGGCGGTGAGACGTCTGGGTGATGCCAGGAATTTGCTTTTTTGGAAAAAGGGTTATTATAACAGGGAGTCGTCAGAATGACGCATATGTATCATTGCCAGATTAAGCACACAAAGATATTTCCTCTGCAAATAATGCACCCAGCAAATATCTACCGTCAGTAATTGTATTTATTCAGCGAGTTAAACACTGTGGTGTTTGATGAGGACAACAGGTCAACTTTCATCCTCCGCTATTTAAAGACTGAGTTTGTACTGTAACACCTTTGTATTCAGAACATCATTTAGCCTTTAGTTTTCAGCTCCACTGTCTCTATATTTCAAGATAATTTTCAGAACATCTACAGACCCATCATTTTGACTATTAATCAATAATAAAGGTCCTCTCACGCCATTCAAAAAGTTGTCCTCTTAACCTCTTGTTAGCCTTTGTTAGCGAGTCCAGGGCGAGTGAGCGGTATATTCAAACCACATCTATTACTCAGTTGAGCAATGGAAGTATATTGGATGAATAGCATGCAAGGAAAAGTCTCCAGTCATACTTAATTCTTCCCTAAGTTCACACTCATTTCTATTATTGAAGAAAAAGGCTTAAAAATTGAAAGCGTCTTAAATTTGTCATGATGATCAGGCATTCTAAGGCGAGTGCTGGGAGTCATCAGTGCAAAATTACACAATGTCATTTGAAATTGATCAGCAAATCAGCTGTGAGCAGCGAAAGTGCGGATTAAGTCAAATTTCTATTATGACTTATTTACATGAATATTCCTTTAATTTTAATGCTGGGTTGCAGGAGAGGTAAATTAACTATACAATACTTCAAAACAAATCAGTCTAAACATTCAGAGTGTGCTCTAATTAACAACTTCTTATTTATGCTTGTACAAAATTATGGTAAAGACAGAGACAGATGAGCTTATTGGCTTTTTGTAATGTTATTATATTTCATGTATCTTTACTCTCAGGTGTCACTAAGTACCATTCCTCATTTATCCATCTCCACAGTAAATTTTCAGTCTCTTTGCATGCACAAAGAGACAACCTAACTCTGTCCTCTCTTCTCTTCTTTAGGTACCTTTATTTTGAATACAACGAGATACATGAGATAGATCCTGGGACCTTTGACTCCATGCCGTCCCTCCAGCTGCTGTTCCTTAATGCCAACCTGCTGCGGAGTCTCCCTCTCGGTGTGTTTTCTGGAGTTAATCTGGCTCGCCTCAATCTGAGAAACAACCACCTTCTGCAGCTTCCCATGGTGGGCGTGCTGGAACACCTCACCGGGCTGGTGAAGGTTGGTGCAAACCTATTCAATGAATGCTTGAGGGAGTTTCAGTGCAGATGGATGCTTGAAAAAAAAAAAATCATTCTGATTTGCTAACCTGCTCGTGTGTAAATGAGTCACATACCTGGCACAAAGCTTTTTAGCAAATTTAGGCCAAATAACATGCATTTTGTTGAGTGACAGTGGCAGGGTGAAAAATAGAGATTATTGAATTGGATCACCCCTGTTGATTTACTAAACGAGAATGTGCATAATTATACAGAGTATATTTGTTTCAAATGTCAGACGATGAGATTAAAAGAACTAATAGATTGCCAAGACACATTACATTATCACAGCTTGATGAAAGAAACAAAACAAGCCGAAATCTTGGATCAAGCCGTAGCCGCATTTAAAACTTCTGGCAGCCCCTGATCTCCTGGCCTCTGGCACAGCTGCGGTTTTCTCTGTCATCTGCATCGTCTGTTGTTTTGAGAGCTCTGCTGTGGCATGTGGGACTATGGTTGCGCCTCAGGTATTCTAATTGGAAAATTGCAATTGACTCGATTTGCATAAGTGGTCTTAATAAATCAGGAGCTAAACTGGAGAAAGCTGAACCCCTCAAGTTTTTGAGCGCGGTTGTAATTAACACACCTCTTAGTAAATAGACTGTATAAACTATAGTAGGTGTTAAATTCGCTGTTTGTGTTAGACCTTAGCTCGCATATTTGGCTGCGGCATTATGTGACTGGTTGCTGTGCACAAAGCGCCGATAAGGACCGAACCCGAGGTATTACATTTTTTTATCCTGCCTCCTCTCACTTCAGCAAATTTAGTATACCAGGCTTTTCTTAGACAGCCAGAGTAGAATGAGGTAAGGTGGGTGTGGATTAGCCTGAATGTCATTGTGAATTTCCGTTTTACTTTGCTCCATGAAAAATTCCTGATTCTAGGTAGTGTGGGTTAGGCTGGCAGTTCAGAGGCTGTTTCTGAATGTTTGCTCAGGGGAAGGGCGACAGTGGTTTATGGAGCTGGAGGAACCATGTAGAAGTGTATTATGTTTTTGTGCTGTTATACGCCTCTGATGTCCACGAGCATTAAAGCATTCACCAAATGGAAGTACACTGTGGGCCATATTCATAAAGCCCAGCGGTATCACCATTGTAGCGCTCAAAATCTGTAGCACAGTAATTGAATTCATTCATTTACCGGGGTTGTTATTACTCTGACAAAGCCACATTAGCGCTGCCCATGGACTGCAGAAAATAATGTGACAATGATATCACCTGTTGACTTACTGCTGGCCTGCTTGAAGCTGGGGAAGTGGGATTTCTGGGCACTGGCGTGTGTTTTTGGAGCCAGAGTTTGCACAGTAAAATCAAAGGGTAACACAGATGGAAGCAGGGTGAAGCTCACAGCTGCTGTAAAAAGCAGTCCATTTCGATAATCATAAAGCAGCAGCATGTATAGCTTAGAGTCATTGTCACCATCAAGAACAGGATTATACAGTTACACCCACTTACATGCGCTGATATTTCAGAAAAATACCTCCCTGATGTCACTGTTATTTAAAATAACCATTAGTGAGACATTACAGAGAAAATTAAAATTGCTGTCGCGTCTATAGTTCCTTTAAACTCGTGCGACGCAGGACCGAGAGCCCTCCCTTTGAAAACCAGCGCAAGGAATATTAGAAAATCAAATTAGGTGAATCAGCATCTGAGTGGATGCCAGAGATACTGTATGTACAGTTTGGGAATACATATGTCTTTTTCAGTAAATGCAAAGAACATGTTGTGCAGCCGGGCAGCTCACTCTCATCACTGCCAGCTGCAATGAAGAAACTTGCCCACGGCCATGTTTCACCTGTGTGATGTCGGGTAGGAAAACACTGCGCACACTGGAAAGATTGATGAAAACAACACAGTGTTCACTCAGCGGGGGGAAGGTTTGACAGGGAGGCATTTCACTCCCAACTAACACTCACGTGATTGTTGGTTTTACTTGAGCCTGTGTTGCCACTTCATCGACCTATGTACATTACAGTTTGATTGCATCAGCGATAATGCTTTTTTGAAGGCGCTTGATCTAATCTTTAAGGAAATAGTATGACATTTTGGGAAATACACTTACAGAAGATTGACACCGCTCTTATAGTTGTCTGCTCGCTATCGTCAGCCTGTTAACTTAGCAGAGAGACTGGAAACAACTAACCTGGCTCTGTCCAAAGTTAACAAAATCCACCTCAGCACCTTTAAAGAAAGGTGACCATATTTTCACACCTAGACCCTTAAGTGTCATGAGCATTCGTCCACATGTATGCGCTTATTTATGCACCATAGACCTTAATATTCTAATTATTATTATAATGGTGGTAAAAACGAGGACAACTTTGTAATGAATGTTGAAAAGCCGGACATTTTAGCGTCTTACAGAGAATCGTCAGGAGCTTGAAATCGGGACAATCCTGGATAAATCAGGACGTCTGTCACTGTACTCTAAAGCCCACTAATTAACATATATCTCGTTTGTTTAATCAGTGCAAAGACAACAACAACACTGCACCGCTCCTGAATCTTGATGCTAAACTGACTCTATTGAATTACCAGTTTGTATTATCATAAATTGTGGCTGAACTATTGGCCTTACAAACTGTTCACTTCAGTACAAAACTGAATAATAGTAGTACAAAACAAAATAGTTTCAGACCAGCAACTGAACTTACTACCATGAACACTGATGCGGTCACTTAAGATGGTTTATAAAAAATTAACCATGTAGTCGGTGACATGAATCTTTAACAAAACTCATTCATAATTTCCACCTCTAATACTTTTACTTACTGGATGTGACAACTCAACTTTCTGTTGTCGGACTAGAAGGAGAGTTTTGCTCTCAAGTTAATGATATGGTGGTGTGATAGTAACCACCAATGTCCTCACCAGATCATATTTAGTAATTCTATTAAAAGATTACCAGTCGTTACCCCTCGTGCTTCTGTTAACCATTAATATCAGTTGGCTGGTAGAAAGTATCTCCTGATCACAGAACACATCAGTGGTTGCAGATTTGTGGGAAATCAGTCGATATCTGACTTAAAACTGCGCAGCACAGCAAAAACATGACCACCACAGACGTAAAGACATTAGCTCCATAAAAGCCCCTCAAATGCCAGGCTTTTAGCAGCTGTGGAAATCGACCAGTATTCTGGCAAGCAAACCAATGTATTTTACATTTCAGGACAAAAGACGGACTTTAGACTCATTGATGGTCTGTCTCAATTTTCAATTTAGAAATGGCCAATAAAGGCAGTTTACAACACAACGTGTTACTGCACTGTAAGATTACTGTTCTTGCAAAACAAAGGCAGGATTTTATCAGTCATGTAGCGTTAATAACCATTTTATCCAATCATACACAGAGGTGGATGAATTAATGTTGCTGCAGTATTATTTCTATATCAATATGTTTTTGCTTTACCAAAGTATTCAGAATCATCCAGTTGAAAACTTTTTTATTTCACTAAGACAAATGTTTCCAATATTATTTTGTTTTTACAGGGACAAGATTTTGGTCAATATAATTTGTCAGCATTTGTTGACATGAAAATTGTGAAACACAAAATTTGGATATGAGAATATTGTCAAATATGGAGAGGTAATAAACTACAGTATTAGATTATTGTTCATGTATCTGTAGCAGCTGTGAAAAGTAGTGTGCTTTGCATGTGTGTGTGTGTGTGTGTGTGTGTGATTTACAAAAATGGCCAAACTGTTAACTTTACACAAATCTCCATTTCTAGACTTATTTTGTCCTTTAATTTTGTATTTTTCTGCAGTTAACTGTGCATGTCATGTCTACATAATGCCATAGCGCTTCTCGGCACATTTCAAACACAGAAAATCCAGATATCTTATACAGTGGCATTAAAAGTCAGTGTTTGTTTTCCCACAGAATAAAAGATCAAGGGCCTCTTTTTCCACACACCATGTTGCACTGATGTTCTGCAATCACACAGAGGCAGAGATGCCAATTTTTCGACTGACAATGGCCTCAGTGGACCAGAAACTCTTGCTCTTTGCTCTTTGCTATTACTACCGCTCCCTCTCCACCTACATGAAACACAAACCGCTGGATAGAACAAGTCCATGACCCTTCTCGAGGGGTTGTCAAAGTCGTTCTGGGAAATATGGGAAATCAGTATCTGAGGTAGAAGTTGACGAAGCAAGCAAAGGGAGCTTGAGTACACTATGAAAGTAAATTACAACACTTAAAAAAACCCTCCTTGAATGAACTCAACACCACAGACTGATGAAATGTCACAGTTTAAGAGGATCCATGAGTGGATTGCATCAACGTACTTCTCTGGCTTTGTGCGTATATCATCTAAAATATACTGTACCCATGAAGGCAGTTTTCCAATATACACATTTGTCAGAAACACTACATTTTTTGCATATACTGCAGGTTCTTCTTCTAATGCCCTCTTTTCATTTTCGCTCTGTGTATTATTCAAAAGACAATGAAACACATTCATCAGTATGGAGAAGGCTTGGCAAGCTGAAGCTCAGGGGCGTCTCGTCACCAGAGACTACAGCAAAATCCCTGCACCACAGCTTCGAGAACCTGCTTATATTGACTATATTTCTGTGAACTAACTGGAGCAATTCTGATGACTGACAGGATATTGCTGTTTGGGCAATGTGATCAATTATAAGATACATGGCCCGCTGAGAACATCCTGAATTTATCCCCTGATGTGATTCTTTATAGCTCCCAAGTAAATTTTGGACAATTATTGCTTGATCTTTGATCTTCCGTCATAATGATAAAAACCCACAGGAGCAAATTTACTCCTCTGCGGCTAAAGTGTGGCAGTTTCCACCCAAAACTGATGCCATTAAGTCGGGTTAAATATATTTTCTGTCAAAAGGGTTTTCGTGAATTTCTCGCTGAATGAGATCGCAAGCAGCATCAAAACAGTGAATTTTGCTCTTTGGAACATTTAGACTCAAGGTGGCTGGTGTGTGTTGATTGCTGTGTTTATGATACAGTATCATTAACATACTGTTTGTAAGTGCAATGTGTTTTCTAAAGGCCTTCATGCTCACTAAACAATATATAATGGTTTTATGCTCTCACCTGTCGGGCTAACTGAGGCTCTATAATTTCCCCTCACAACACAGCTTTGATTGACAAGCTGACAGCAAATCACACACTAGGTGACCAGGCGTATAAATTGTAAACGGTGTTGGACATGTTGGACAGATGCTTGCAAAAGAGAAGGGGATAGAGCCTTTGGGATCTGTGTGAAAGCAAACAATACCTTGAATAAAATGCTTCAAGAATTTCAAGCAGATGGAAGATTACAGTTATGAAAGTCATGAAACTGCAAAAACAAGCTGACATATTGGTCATACAGTGTTTATTCTAAATGTCACCTGTTTTTTTTTTTTTATGTGCATTCGTGCAGCATTACAGCGCAGTTGTGTCACAGTCATGCAGAAACATGGGAAACCGCACTTTACAGCAGACCTTCAACGTTCGAACTGAGTTAAGACTGCAAGCAGAGTGTTGTTTCCTCTCACCCTCCGGTCGCAATTATGTCATTATCAAAGCCTCACAAAAGCCCACAGTGGGCTAACTCCAATAAAGCGAAGGAGCATCCTGTTGTTCAGCGGGGATGTGGTCGCACCGTGGCTCCCGCAACAGCAATGCTGAATCATCTCAAACAGCCTCCATCTATTTCTGCAAGCCAGGGAGATGGCCTAACCAAATTAGCATGACAACATTTGTGCGAGCCCATTGGAAGTGTGACAGAGAGAATATCAGCTTTCGTTGCCAAAGTCATTGCTAAAGAAATGGAACAGATCAGTTCTGCAGACAATGCTACGTGATGGAAGTGATTCCCTTTGTGCATAATCTGCTTTAGCCTTTTTCAAAGTGTGGCAAAGTGAATATTTGAGTTTGTTTTAGGTCTGGCTTGCAACCAGAGAATGGATTTATGCACATACCTATTGGATTATAGCACAAGGGAGGGTTGCATCACATCCCGTCTATTGTTAAAAACAAAGTGCTGTGATACTCTCATGCGCTCGTCACACAAAACCTGCCTGAGTTTTGTCAATAACCACTTATGTAAACTCTGAGTGGTCTTTATTGTAAACTGAAATGTTCCTATAACCAGCTGTAGTACATGTGTGAAAAGGTTTTAAAGAGAGCCCTTGTGGGTGGTACAATTGGTCACTGCTTAGATCGTTCTCTATTATTGAGAATATATCTTGCCTGTGTGCAGCCATTCAGGAAATGTAGGCACTTCAATGTTTTGATGACCCTACAATGATATTATTTACATTAATCAGTACATTGCATCACCTGCATTTTTCAAAAAAAAAATGATTAAAAGACGGCGGCCATCGTGGAGAGGTGTTTTCTATTATGCAAATGCTGAAAAACTCATTTTCCATATATTCTAGCTGGCGAATGGCAAAGGTAGCAGAGAAAACACAATTTTTCTTGTTGTCATCTTATTAGAGTGGAGCTACTGGCTTATTCCTCAACACAACAGACAGTTACCAAGTTACTAATATATATCACCAGGATGTCAGCTGAATTATCTATTTTTAATTTAGAATCCACAGAGTGATTGATGAATTTTCACTGCATGACAGACCAGTAATTAGTGTGCTTTTACACAATGACAAGGCGCTGTGGTGTTATGTGTTTCTCCAGGTGGACCTGCAGCAGAACCCGTGGGAGTGCAACTGTGAAGCAGCTCCACTCAAGCGTTGGCTGGAGGGGCTCAGTGCGGTGGTGGTGATGGGAGAGGTGGTCTGCCATTCTCCAGAAAAGACCAAAGGTGTAGACCTCCGCTCGCTCTCCATGGAGCTGCTCTGCCCTGAGCTGGAGCCCCAGGAGGACCAGGAGCACGAGGAGCAGACGGCGGCATCCACAGCCGCAGACAGCGGCGTATCGGTTGGCTACCCCAGCTCGGGGCTGGGGCCCCCGATTCCTCCGGGGAAGGATTCAATCCCTCTGTCGGTGTTAGTGCTCAGCCTGCTGGTGTTGTTTGTGTCTGCATTCTTCGCGGCAGCGGCACTAATCGCCTACGCCCTGAGGAGGAGGGACAAGCTGCCGTTCCGCCGCCAGGGAGAGGTAGACTTGGCCGGCATCCAGATGGAGTGTGGAATCTTCACTGAGCAGACGCACCACCACCACCACCATCACCACGGCCTCCCAGAGACGCCGCCTCTACCTCCGCCTGAACACAACCATGTCTACGACACCATCTTGCCCCCAGAGGCTGCGTCGAAAGGTCCCAACCCCGCCGCAGCCTCGCACATGTGTAGCAACCCCATCTACAAAGAGGAGCAGGATGCAGCGGTGACACAGCGTCCGCAGCAGCAGCAGACGTTTGCAGCTTCCAAAGAGAGCGAGGGAGGATACTGTTCTGCAGCAGAGAAGGAGAGGGAGTGGACTCTGGAGGTGTCCTCATCCCCTATCAACACCGTAACAGGAGCAATGGGACCGCTCGCCGGCCTCCACGGGAACGGCATCCTCTGCCCCACCGTGATCGACAGCCAGGGCCCCACCCCTAAGGTCGAACTGGTGGACTGCCTCTTCAGACTCCCTGCCCCCGAGTTCAGAGACCTGCCAGACAGGTACGCGAGGCCGCCGCCCCGCTACCCTCACCCCCAGGACTCCAAACAGGACGCCAGACCCGACCAAACGCTCGTGGTCACCACCGCCAGCTCCACAGCGGGCGGCGGTAACAGCAGCCAGAGCGAGCAGGGAGCAGGAGAGCAGAGAGCCAGACTGAGGACCACACCAGACTACATGGAGGTGCTGGACCGCTCTTACCAGTTTTAATACTCCTCCTTCTCCTCCTCCTCTTCCTCCTCCTCCTGCTACCCCTCTTCTCTTGTCTCCTCATCATCTCCCTCTCTGGCGATGAATCATCCAGTAACAATGACTCCTGTACAGAGGCTGGCGTGGCTTTGAGAGGAGCCTGTGGGGGAGCAGGACTACATTACACATTATGTTTACTCCTGGATAACGAGCTGAGGTCAGTTTTTGTATTTTCCCCACTACTGGCGTATAGGTTGGTATTTGGCAAGGATTAGCTGATCCCAGATATCTGCCTGGAGGCGAAACTTCAGCTGCAGCTACTACAGAAATTTGCCCTCCATTGCGCCTCACGATCGTAAAGCACCGAGGCTCGATTTTTCTACCCAGCGCCACGATGAGCGGGAGACGGCGCAGTTGTAGTTGTGGTGGTTGTTGGTGGGCGTTAATGTTCATGTTATCACTCTCAAAAGACCCGCATGGAGGTGAAAACACACCAGCTCTTTGCAACATCAAACACAGAGTCATAAACTGTGACAGCCGGAAGGTGTGGAGCATGCTGGGCGGACACGTAAGATGGAGACAACGCGAGAGGGAGAGAATTGACTGAAAACAGCCAAGTGCCTTAGCAATGAACAGCCAGCAGTGTGGTCAATGCTTATTTTTCTATGAATACAGATCTATTTATCTAAACAAAGAGGTTTGACTACCAACGGATGATGGACGCTGATGGACGACTGAGACTGAAACCAATCAAAGCCGCCGAATAATTGCATTCCCTGGATGAGCCAAAAATAATAATATACCCAGTCAATATTGGAGTTGTTTGTATGCAGTTCAGTTCATTTTCATCTCATCCAGTTAACTTAATTTGCTTATCCGGTTGAATTTTTACAGGGCTAGATGAGGGACTTATCCAGGAATAGTGGGTTTGCTGTGTGAAATTATTAAAAAAAAAAAAGGTTTTATGGAGGAGAGGATACAGAAATTATTTTTTTTAATGCAAGACAAAACAACGGGAAGGCCGACATACAGAAGGACACTGTGGCAATGGATGCATTTTGAATTTCTTAATCAGCCAGACTTAATGTGGCCACAAGGACCTCTGCTCCACGTTTTCTTTCATGGGACAAAGGCACAGAGGTTATTGTGTTGATTTTTAAGTATTTCTCAGAGGAAAATTGAATGGCAAAAAAAAAAAAAATGGACAAATAAAAACAGGACGTGAAGGCTTTTTTTGTCAAAAAAAAAAAAGACAGACACTTCTATCAACTATCAATTATTATCTTTTACGGAGGTACCTTTTTATGCTTTCATCTCCTACCAATAGTAGAGGCAGTTGTGAATATATTTATTCTTAGTTTTTGCGTGTTGAAGCTCTCCTGTAAGGGATCATGTTATATTAATGTATAGGATGATTCTGCATCTGGTTCAGCCTTCTTACCGCCGACCCACGAAATACAATAAAGGGTGCTACGTAAAAAAAAAAACCTCGCTCGCAGCTACTACAGTTTGTGCCAAATTGACACACACACACACAAACCCTGACCCCCATAAATGCACACTCACTTCTCCCTCACTATCGCCTTAATAGTGCATGAAAGAAATGGCTCGAGGTATGCTAAACCTGTGAGATTGTCCACGCAGCGTGTTGGAGAGACGAGATGAGAGCTGAGCAAAGCCGAGAGCCTGCAGGGTTCCTCACACACTAAAGGATGGAGATGGAAGCTAATAGTGTGAAATCTACCACATTAATAGTATGAAAACAATACAATCTATGTGTAAAACATGGACATGTGAGGCTGCTGGGCCCCGAGGCCAAGGTCATGAATTGCTCCATCTCTCTCCAGCCCTGTTTCCTTCTTAATGATTTTCTCCATCGTCCTTCTCTCCTCCACTTTCATCTCTCCCCCTCGTTCCCTTCCTCCCCTCTCCTCTTTTTTCCTCTCCTCTCCTTCTCACCTTTCTCTTTTGTTCTTTCCTCTCTCCTCTATTTCCCCTTCCCTCTCTCTCTCTCTCTCTCTCTCTCTCTCGCTCCGGCTGTCAGCTCAGCCTCACAGGACAGACATAGAGAGATGCTGTTCTATATGCTGCTCAACACACAGGTAGCTCGCACTGAAGTGCGTCTACGCTTGTGTGTGTATGTGTGTGCGCGTGTTTTTGTTTCTTTCTGCTGTGCTCTTTCCATCCTTCGGTGATGAGTGCAGTTCTTCAGACGCCTCCTCACTCTCAGTGTTCAGAACTCTGTTGCACAGATAATCCCCCTGTGGGTGCGTTTTGTGTGTGTGCGCACTTGCAGGACTGTGTGTACGTGTGTGTGTGTATTCAGAGGGGTGTGCCTTTGTTTGTAGGTGTGTGTGTGTTTAAGGAAGTGTGCAAAGCTGGGTGTTTGTGCTGCTAGTTGAGGGCTAGTCTGTCTGTTTGTGTGCGTGCGTGACAGAGAGAGTGAGTGCGGCGCCACAGCCTCAGTCCAGCCTTAATCCTCTAAGCTGTGTAGTTCACTCATGCCACATCAGCCCCATTGTGTCTACAGACAAAGAAGCCCAGTTAAAACTAAATGCCAGTTAAAGCAACAAACGACTAATTATAGCATCATTCTCTCCATCCTTTTCTCTCGCTCTTTCTCACTCTTTAATGCTCCCTTCTCACTTCCTCGCTTGATTTTTTGCAACACTTTGTGTTCTGGACTCGTTCCAGCTGTGTGTGTGTGTGTGTGTGTGTGTGTGTGTATGTATTTTGCACTTGTGTTTCCCTGTATGCGCGTGTATGCGTCTGTGTGTATGTGTGTTTGACTATCTGACAGCTTTGCCATGGTTCATGTGTTTGGGTCCTGTCAGAGCTGTCCTGTCACTGTGTGAAAAAAATCATTCATTTCCCAGAGTCGAGGATGAAAGAGTCTTTAGACTTCAAACGCCTGTGGGCCTCTGTGGCTTAGATTGCCTCTCGCTCTTCCTCCACCGCCGTGTCATTTATTCCTTTCAAAAAAAAAAAAAAACAGTGCGGCTGTGGCATCGGTTAAGTAGAGATGGCAGAGACATGGTGAGGAGCTGGACAATTAGCCTGATTAAAACACTGTCATTTTGCATAATAGATTTAGCCTGAGCTGCGATAGGCGGATCCTTTCTGAGTGAGTGAGTGTGTGTGTGTGTGTGTGTGTGTGTGTGTGTGAAGGCATGAAACCATATTCTTCTCTGCATAAACATGCAGGGTATTAAAAATGCACAGTTGGGCATAGTTTGATGTCAGTGAAAAGAGATCTATTTAAAAGTCATGGTGCATAGCTGCAGAAGCTTTGGTGTTTGGGCATGACAAATAGTTGTGGTAGAGCTGGTCATCGCTCACAAACACACGCGCACACGTATAAACATTTACATCATCAGTATCAAATGTGTGCACGCTTACAAACGCGAGTGCACGAGTAAACAAAGTCCGTTTAAATATGTACACAAACTGTACATACGAGCGCACATGCAAACACACGGTGTCTGCTGCAGCGGCGTGATGTTGTTTGGTTGCTCTGCATTGCAGTAATCGGCTCCACTCTTCTGCTCTGCTCTCACCCACAGACAATCACTGGCTCTCAATGGACAACATCAGCAAGGGAAATACCTACAAAGAGAGCGAGAGACATAGAGAGGGAGCGAGAGAGAGAGAGAGACAGGGAGGGGAGGGCGAGGAGGACGCTGGAAGGAAGAGGATGATGAGAAGGTAGGGAGGGAAAGAGGGACTAAAGAGGACAGAGGGAGATTTGAGGGAGGATGGGAGGAGATGAAAAGAAGGGGAGAAAGATCAGCGAGCGGGTGTTTCCAGGCTTAAGGCTGCTGGAGGACTTGTTAATTTGTGTGCGAGAGGAGAGTTACAGTAGTTAGTGTGACACAGAAGAACTTACAGTACAGTATATGTGTGAAACAGACACAGATTGACTGCGAATCCACACATTTCCGGGCCCCCATTTTGCTCGCCGGCACGCGACGCCACCCACATGGTCTCGACAAAGACTCGGAGCTCAATTACGCGTCTGCCAAACAGTTACGGTCACGAGATGACGATTTCCGTGCCTTCTAGTGTAACATGACAATACTTGTTTACAGTGTCTCGAAGCAAAATGGCGGATTATTCGCCGTGTTGGCTAGGTGTTATTATAGTAAGCTGATATGTGTCTGTTACTGTGTCATTCTGCTGTTGCGGTAAGCTGGTGTGGAGACACTAAGATGGCAGGGACCGGGCCCGGCTGACGTTAAAAACATCACATGAGCTTTACGGGCCTTGTGCTGCACTTTTCAAAGAGTGTGTGTGTGTGTGTGTGTGTGGTTTTATATCTTTGTGTGCGTTTAGGGTTTGTAGATCAGAAACAGACAGAACAAGGAGAATATGGATGAGAGGATGGAAGAACCAGGGAGTTTTTTTCCCCTTTAGTTTTGTTTTTTTTTCTGATTTTCTGATAAATACTTTTTGAAAGAATTGTTGCTTTAAACAGATTTTCACCCAGATTTTAAATCCCCTCACATCCGAAAAAGGTGCTGAGTTTCCTGCTGCAAGGAGACGAGACACTGTTCACCTCAGGTTTCTTGCAGCATCCAGAAGAAAAAAAAAATGTAGATGACCTGCTGATCATGCATCCCTGAATGTAATAAGAAAACAACAAATGATTAAACTACAGATGCTTTTTTGCCACCAGTGTATTTTCAAAATCTGATTTTCACTTGGATATTGGTATTATTGATTTTTTTTATCCAATTTTCCGCTTTTTTAATATTCACTCTATACGAATTACTTGCCGGATTGAGAGCTACAACACAATCATAAAGCCTCGGGATCAGTGTCTCTGTCTGAAACAACTTTGCGTTGATCGCACCATAAATTCTGATTTGTGAACGTGTCTCCCTGCGCTTGTTCCCTCCCCTGTCAGGAGCGAGCCAGGAGCAGAGGATTAGAGCCTACCTCAGCACTGGAATGCCTGGTGGCTGCTATTGCACAGCTCCCATCACTTCCTAAATACCCCAGCTGGTGGTTTTAGTATTGAGAGGCAGTGGGCCACACAACTGTCGACTTTGCTCTTCATTTATGATAAACTTAAGTCGGCCTTAATCTCCGCCCGTCGCCGTGTGTTGAACTAGTGTTTGGAACAACATGTTTATCTGGCGGGCGAAGGCGAGTGGAGTGGGAGCCAGGGGAAAGCACCCGTTCACAGAGATAACCCAGAATATCTCCTCTCCCTCCAAGTTCAGCTCTGAAACTTGGGCGGGAGTGCGATTGTGTTTACGTGTCTGGGTGCAGGGGCGTAACGGTGATTTATAGGTCCTGTGCGCAGACGGGAATTCTGGGGTCTCTCTTTAGTTTTTCATCACCGGAGCGATGGCATCGAACGTCTAAATCCACCCAGCCACGATGCAAAGTTCACACATTTTGATTTACTGATCATTGCTAGAAAGATCATTTTTGGGTGCTACCCTGATGGAAACTATAACATCAGTATTGCTCTAAGCTTATAACTGAGCTTATAATGTTAATTTTTGTAATAGAGGTGCCTCAAATTTAATTTTTTTCAAGATTTCTTTGTGGTACATGTTGCCTTTATTTTTATGGTAGAGAGGCAGACAGGAAGTCCAGGGAGTGAGACAGGCAGATGCAGCCAGATCCTAAGATAGGAAGTCATGCTTGTGCGATTCACATTTAAGTCACCGTGATGCCACAAAGTCATTATTCTCCAAAACTGTCTTACTCACTTTCTTACATACACAGACACAGAAATGTTTAATGGATTGGTGACAGATTTAAAATGCATTCAGTCCAACAGTGTAATAAGAACATCGTCTCGTCTGCTGCTGTTTTATCAACCTATCCATCATAATATTGTAACAAGTGAATCGACTGGAAATATTGACGTCAACTGGAGTTATGCAGCTCTCACCAGGCATTAGTTAGCAAACCATCACACACACACAAACAAAATCATTAAAGCTGCCCCAGTCGATATTTTTATATTAACGACTGGTCAAATGGCAGTGTAATGTGAAAGGAGCCTCAGGTGGTGATGAACCCACCGATTTATCGCCCGACTCTGCAGCTCTCCTCAGCTCTGCAGAGCTTCTTGGTGTCTTTCAGCTCATTGTTTTGATTTCGCGAGCCGCCGCTGATCTCGTCAAATGTCAAATCAGATGTCCAGAAACATGACTCAACAATGAAGGATAACGTTGACAACCATTTACTTTAACTTTAGAAGGCGATACTACGCCAATGTTGTGTTTACAGCTTGTTCCTCTGCCCCCACGTGGCCACAGAAATCATTGGATACTGCCTTACACCTCACTAATAAACCATTCCTTACAACAAGCAGAACAATAGGCTGCCAAACACCTTTTTAATAAATCAAAACCAACTCATGAGTTACCCTTGACTACAGAAGAATGTGATGAAAAATGCAAGGTTACTGGCTTTATCCAAGTCTTCACGAAACAGATCAATTGAGACAGAACAGAAGATCCAGAGCAAATTCTCCCTTATCTCCCTTACGCCATATAAGTAGTGTGTGTGTGTGTGTGTGTGTGTGTGTGTGTGTGTGTGATGAAGCAAGACAGGAGCAAAATCCTCATTATTCATTGTACATGCTGTATCATTGCAATTTTAATACAGTTTAAGGTAATAATTAATAGTACCATTTAATGTTTCACAGTATTATTTATGTGTACTTGACCTGAATCTGCAGTTAATTCATTTCAGTGTTAATTTTTGAAGCCATTGTTTGTGATGTTGTTGCACATGATGGCAGGAAGGTTTGTTTTTAACAGCTGGTCTTCAAAAATCTGTCCAGAGGAGACTAATGATTTTGATTTTATTGCTGTTGGATTACTTTTTTTTTTTGTCTCATGATCGTCATGACAAAAGATAAAATAGTTACAGCTTGATAACGTGAGAGTTTTAAAATCCTGTCTGTGAGTGTTACTAACCGTTGTGTTTTGGCCTGCTGTCCGTTTTATTTGTTTGTGGTTCTGATGATTTCCACCAGTCCATGTTTCCAAAAACCAGAGCAGTGTGAAATAGAAGTGTAAAATCTTCATAAATATACACTTGGGGATGACAAAAGGCATTTTGACAGTTTAGGAGCCAGAAGCTGTTGTTTATATGAATGCACGTATAAGAAAAGGCGTGCATCTGTGTGTGTGTGTGTTTTTACAGAATGAGAGCTTGCGTGCACGTGCCAGTTCTCCAGCCGTGGAATGAATCAGATCTGCTCTCAAGACTGCGTACCTCTCTCCAACGAGGGACTCGTAAAAGAAAGCCCTACATGAAATCCATTATGCTTAATTCCCCAAATCCATAATACCCTCAGAGGTCTTAATCTCCATCCCATTCTTATATAAATTAGCTTCCTCGTCTCTGGCTGGCAGAGCGTTCTGAGTCGACACCAAATGCCCAGACCTCTCCGCTCGGAGTCGGGTGGAATCACTGCGACTACAAGGAACAGCCATGATCTTTTCTTTAGCCGCAGCAACTTAAAGGAATAGTTCGACATTTTGGGATAAAGGCTTATTCGCTTTCTGGTGGAGTAGATGACAGGATTGATACCACTCTCATGTCTGTTCATTGAAAATTAGTTTATCACAAAGACTGAAAACAGGGGGGAACAGTTTGCCTGCAAAAATCTCTTTGGTGTAAAACCTGAAGTGTAAAAAAAAAGATAACTCACTCTTTTATGGATGGTTATGTACCAAACTAATTACTGACCAAGCACAGTAAATTCTTCTTTTGCTCTTTGATTAGTAACTGCTCAAGGCCAAGTTACTTATGTACAATCTACCATGGGATGGAGAGACAACTATCTCTGCTTTACTTTGATGAAGAAAACTTAAAACATGAAGATTCTCAGGAAAGTTCTGGGGTTAAAAGGAGCGTCTCTTTTCTGTGATTTCAAAGCCGACGTTTAGTTGAACATCAGAGATCTTCGCTCGCACCGATTCTAAAAATATGTTTATTGTGCATGTGTGTTTGATGTCATGTTTGATATCATGTCTCACATTTGACTGAGTTATGACTGGGTGCTATTTTAAGGCAAATTGCTGCAATCAGACACGAAGGGAGGGTTTTTAAAGTCCCTTAATTGCCTCCACGAGCTGTGTGTTACAGACGCCGCTGCAGCTCCGACTGGTGATAAGCGGGCCAAATCAACTTCCCGTTGTTTTCAGAATACCGCCACGCACCTGTCCCTTCACCTCACGGAATATGTTTGCTTCACCTAGAGGTGTTCGGCACACGTATGAATTAATCTTTATCAATGAATTTGCAAACTGAATCATCGCTGTCACTGACTAAATCAGTCACATTTAGCTGTGGAGCTGCTAAACCGGAGAGCGTTGTTCATCCCAGCTGTGACTCACAGTACGTTTCCTCCTTGTTAAAAGCTCATTACAACTCTGATTCCCAAAAATTTGGGACACTGTTTACAACAGAAATATAACAGAATGTGATAATTTGATAATCTATTCTCACTTGAAAACAGTCCAAAGACAATATATTTAATGTTTGACCTCATCAGTTACTTTTTGTAAATATCTCCTTTTTCTGAATTTGATGGCAGCAACATGTTTTAAACAAGTTGGGACAGGAGCAACAAAAGACTGTGAAAGTTGTGGACTAATCAAAAAACACCTGTTTGGATCATTCCACAGGTGAACGGGTTGATTGGTAACAGGTGATAGTATCATGATTGGGTGTGAAAGGTTCATCCTGGAAAGACTCAGTCGTTCACAAGCGAGGATGGAGAGAGGTTCACCACTTTGTCAAACACACGATTGTAGAAAGGAGATTACTCAGGAGCTCAGGAACACTTTGTGAAACTGTTGTCTGTAAACACAGTTTGTTTGCAAATGATTTCATTCTGTTTGACTTTTAGAGGTGGATGATGTGGGACAGAGCCAGGCTAGCTGCTTCCCTCTGTTTCCAGTCTTTGTGCTAAGCTAAGCTAAGCGACTGCTGGTTATTGCTTCATATTTACCACATGGACATGGGAGGGGTATCAATCTTCTCTCCAGAATAAGAAAATTTCCCAACATGTCAAACTTTTGCTTTCATAGCAGAGGGAGGTCGTCGTCTCACGAGGGCCGCTCCTCACTAGGAAACAAAATGAACTTGTTATTTCGAGGGCATGCGTGGGGAGAGGGAGCGAAGCCGACGCTTCTTTGTCAGGCTCAGATGTTTTTTTGGCCTCTGGTTTCCTTTTTGTTTGGGGCATCTGTCAGAGGCTGTTTTCTCGAAAGTGGTTCTGGGACAAGGATGAGTGAAGTGCTCCAGTGTGTGTGTGTGTGTGTGTGTGAGGGAGAGAGATGCGGGATAACCGGGGGCGATGCACCACAGTTTCGAACCAGGAAATAAAAACAACATTCCAAAGAGAATAATGCAGCAGGAGGAGGAACCTAGTTCCACCGAGGTCCCCTGGCATCGCTCGCTAGCTGGTGTGTGTTTGTGTGTGTGTGTGTATGTCTATGCGCGTCTACCAGCTTTGTGCATCTCTGTGTGTGCTGGTTATGTACACATGCTTGTCCTCCAGCACAAGAATGAATCACACACACACACACACACACACATAGAGTCACATAATTAGTGCTGGGTCCCCACAGCGGCATATTCCAAAGATTCTTCTCCACATTTCCAAAGAACACAATGTTTTGCTTCTCTCTTGTGCGACATTAATCAGGGGGGAAAGACTTTTACTGTTTTTCTTCTACTGTTTTTTTTATCCCCTCTTTACTTACTGTATTCTTCCTCACTCTAATACCCCTCCCTCTCCTCTTAATCGCTCCTACTTTCAAACACCTCCCTCTGTAATTATTTCCTTCCTCTCTCTCTCTCTCTCCCTGTCTCCCTCCCCCTCTCTTTATTATTTCTGCCTCCCTCGCCGTCCTTCCCCCTTCGTTACTTCTTATTTAATCTCACTTCGTTTTCACTATGCCCCCCCCAATCCATCCCTTCCCCTTTTTTCCTTTCTCTCTCCTCTGTCTGTCTCTGTTAAATGGGAGCAGTGACCCCATTACGGTGCGTCGGTGCTGCGGAGCGATGGAGGAAGAGGAGGAGATGGAAGGAGGAGCAGGAGGAGGAGAGGATGGGAGGATGGATTACGTTCTGTGGGTTTGAATAGGATGATTAATGAGCGTCGCCTCCAGAGGGTGTTATCCCTGCTCCGGACCAGCAGGGACACCACTGGGTCACCTCTGGTCACACACACACACACACACACACTGCTCCGATACACACCGACACAGCGCACACAAAGGCTGGCACGCTCTGCAAACACACTGTAAAACACACATACACACACCTCACACACCCGTCACTGCTGACATTATCATTAACAATGGTGGGACAATGGGATCGGGGGCCACAATAACAAACACAACCCAGAGGCTGGAAGTGTTCGCAGTTCATGAGCTGGATGTTACGACCTGCTGCTGCTGCTTGTGCAGATTTGCTCCTCAGGCTTCTCTTCACTGTCCCTTTACATGCAAATATGTGATTGATTAGTTTGCGACTTGATTAAATCCCGAATCTGAATATTGACATTTCGATACTGAATGTCCTCTTTGTCATTTTCCTAATGATCGAGCAACATGCTGCCACAAACCATTATTTTCAGTCTCAATTAATCTCTTAATTATTTTTTAATAGTGATGAATAATTACCATCCCACTGTACTAATTTAAATTTTATCCATCATTCACATTGTGAAAATTAGAAGGTCACTTGGAAAGCACAGACCTCCACCAAGGCCAATACTGATATATTTCCAAAGCTATTAGAATTTCCTATTTGGATGTGAGTAAGAGTATGATTAATTGCATGATATGTATCAATGTATTTACATGTCCACAGCCACAATTTAGTTTGTGAAAAAAGCATTGTTGTGGCAATGTGGTCCATTCTCTGGTACCCCAGAGGATTACTTCTGCCCATCAATGTGGATCGCAATATGGAGTCATCGTATTTCTACAACTATGTTTTCTCAGTGTTCAACCATCTACTGTATTTTAAGATGTATGGCATTTATTCTGCCAGGGTAAAATGCCTCCTGTCTAGCAATGTTAACGAAAGTGCATGATAACGAAATGTGACAGATGCATTCAAAGGTTGCCAAAACACCGCCACAACAGTTTGTAGTGATCACAGATTTTACAACTCTGGAAAGTTTTCACAGCAGCAATTATTTAACTTTCATCATGAAGATCACGAGGTAAACCTTAGAGAAACACAACGCTCATGCGAGAGAGAAATCCAACAGGAACGTCATTGCAGCGTCTTGAGGGATGGTTTCACATTCTGCTGCAGCAAAAGTTCAGCCAGGTCCAACTTCTTTTGCTGGACAACTCTGCATTTTTGTATTTTTGCAGGAACCCTCAGTATTGATGCCAATAAACTGGCTTTTCAGGCACGACTCACGTTCGGTCTGAACTTCTTCTGAACATCTTTATGTGTTGTATTAACTCTGTTTGGTCTCATAGTGTGTGATCTCTCAACAGTCTCTCTTCCTCTCTTACGCTGGCAGTGAACCCATAGGCTTCTTTTGGCTATTTTCCTGACTTCGTTTTTTGCTGATTACCATCGTCCGACATCTCGGCTTGATGAGCGCCGCCTGTTTTTCTTATTCTTCCCGGTTCAAAATCTGCCTATCTTGTACTTTAAATGTTGTTTTTCTGTCTGAAGAACACTTGCTAACCTGAATACTGATTGCCTTGTTGGTGTGGAAGCTCTCTGTTTGTTTTCTTTGCGTGACAGAACAGATTTATCCAACTTTAGTTCCACTTTTGGTCCGTCCAGGCGTTTCACCCCACAGTTTGAGAACTGCTGTTTGAGTCTATAAAATGTCAGGAAATAGTGTTATAATTTTCCAGAGCCCACAGTGACATCTATAAATTGCTTGTTTTGTCCAGCAGAGTCCTAACCCCAGCTAACATTTGGCATTTTTGCATAATAAATGGCAATGAATTATCAAGATTGTTAGCAATTAATGTTCTGTTGACTAATTATTTAATCAGCTTCTTGTTTCATCACCAAGCTCCAACTTTAATTATATAAGTAAGATTATATAAGTCTTGATTACAGTGTTGTTTTGATGAGAGAAGAGGAATTAGAGTGATGCCGTAGGTGTTTTTGGAAGGTGTAAAACCTCAGTTTGAAAGTGCTTTTTGGAGTCTGCTGCGTTTGCCCTCATTTTTATTTTCCTCTTTCATTCCGTCACTCCACAGGACATCCTTCTCCTGCCTCTCCCCCACTGTTCCTGCCTCTATAGAAACAGCTCTCGTATACTTCAGCCACATGTGGACAGTTGATGGCAAAATGAATTTCACTCATTCCCACGATGATGAGAGACGATGGGAGACCGGGGCACTGCTGATGTTGACTGCAGCGGTTGAAGATGCTGCAGTAAATCATTTCAAAATATATTAAGTCGTCCAAATCTGAACCAAAGTGCCGCGCCGATCTCCGTTCTGCATTTTTCAAGCATGACAAAACTTCTCACGACAGCGAATTTGCAATTATAAGTGAGATTACCCCACGACTTCGCAAGAGGTTAGGAGGCTGCAGATACCCAATTGTTGAATTGAATAAGGACGCAGCAAACTACCAGAAAACTGCACAGCTGAGCAGACTCAGCAGAGCAGAATGTGCTGCTCTGTTCAACTGCTTCCAACCCAGAAGGGCTTTTTAAATGTTGAAATGTAAATGCGGCATTAGCGCATCCACAGCTCTGCATGCATGAGTCCATTATTCAAATAATGGACCGGTTGTATCAACACACATATCATCCAGTTCTTAACAGCTGTCATGTGAGAGTTTGAAGTTTCAGATGCTTATTTTTCTCCACTTTCAAGATCATGCAGTTTTACCTGTTCAACCTGTATTTCTCTTCACTTGATTGTTGCTGTAATACACCCGACTGCCTTCGAGCTCCTTCTCTCCTTTCAGCCTCCTAGAAACACTGAACCCAACTCTCTTTCTCCCTCTTTCCATCTGCCTCACTCTATTTACCTCAGTCTCTTTTTAGGCGCATGCTTTAAGTCGCTCTCTTTCGTTCGAGATCAAACTGTGCATCCAAAAAAAAAAAAAAAGCTGAACTGGACACCGAGCCCCCCGTTTACACTTGATCTCAGGGGGTGAGCTCGGCCCATTCGCACCGGACCGGACTTTCATTTCCTCTAACTGGCCGCGATAGTCCACTTAGCAGCACGACTTCAGAGTCCTTGGCTCAGTTTACAGAAAGCATCTTAGCATTAAATATCATCTTTCGCTCCACTGTCTGTAGGTTTCTATGCACAGAAGTTATCCTCATGCCAATATGCTTTTTGGAAGCCCTGAATGAAGAGTGGAAATTATGTGACATTTCACTTTGAGCAACGGTTTCATTTAACAGTCTACTCTTTTGGCAGGACTCCATCTTTCTTTTTACCTCTGACATTTGCTGTCCCTGGAATGTGTTTATGTCCTCGTAGGTATTCACTGTGTTTTCGCTGTCGCTCAAGCAGTCAATTACGTCTTCTGAAGGACCACACAGTGAGCTGCGGACAGTCTGTGCCTCTTGTCCTCATATGGCTTGTGCAAAACGTGCACAGAGCAGAGACCCAAGTCCAGTCTAAAAGTTTATATAATGGTTCGGGTTTAACAACAATACGGCTGTTTATCGACAATTGCCTGCAGATATTCCTCTGCAAGCAATTGTCTCATAAATAATTAATGAGGGTATGTAGGAACCACAGTTATAGAATAACTTTTAAACACAATACTGTTTTAGAATGAAACAAAAACACAATAAATAATTTTAATATTTTTAAACTGTGAGGAAATTGGAACGCTCTCTGCAGAATATTATTATTTCATGGCTGGTAAAGTGCGTGCAACGGAGGAGAATCAGGAATAAAGACCTGCACACACACACAAAAAAGTTTAAACCTGCTATAATTGATCTTTTTGGTCACTTGATTGGTGATGATTTGCAGCAGCTGTTGAATGTGTCAGCTCCTGTGTTGCTTCTTATATCTTGGTAATATTAATCAATTCTCAGATCAGCAGACGACTGATTTTCACTCTCTTGAACGGCAACAGTATTACATCATTTGACTAATAATGCAGCTGTAACCCTAAGAACTACAGTGGTATTAGCTCAAGGCTAAATTAGTACTAGCAGCTGAAAGCACCTGTCTGTCTGAATGTGTTTTTTCAGAAGCCTTTTAAAGTTCAATGTCGTCTTTCCACATTCTGTACATAACACATTTTTGATGTGGTGCCGTCGGTCTTTAAAATCCCTGAATGCAAAGGTTATAACTTATGCAAATCACATGGAAGTCAGTCTGAGGCCAACAAATCTTGTTGGGTTTTGACTGAAGTGAAACTTTTCTCTGTTGGAAGCGAACCAATCTTTGAAATACATCTTATTACAACCTCGATTTAAAAAAAAAAGTTAGGGTACTGTGTAAAACATAAACAGAATGTGATAATTTCCTAATGTTTTTCGACATACTCAACTGAAAACAGTACAAAGACAATGTATTTAATGTTTGACCTCATCATTGATTTATGTAAATATCTACTTATTCTGAATCTGATGGCAGCAACATGTTTCAAACAAGTTGGGACAGGAGCAACAAAAGACTGTGAAAGTTGTGGACTGATCCAAAAACACCTGTTTGGATCATTCCACAGGTAAACAGGTTCATTGGTAACAGGTGATAGTATCATGACTGGGTTTGAAAGGTTCATCCTGGAAAGACTCAGTCGTTCACAAGCGAGGATGGAGAGAGGTTCAACACTTTGTGAACACATGATTGTAGAAAGGAGATTACTACATGGACTCAGGAACAATTTGGAAAACCTAAATCGATAAATATAGTCCATTTGCAAATGATTGCATTCTGTTTTTTTTTTTTTTTTTTTACACAGCGTCTCAACCTTTTTGGAATCGGGGATTTAATATGGAGTCAAATTCACAGCAACAAATCTGAGGAATTTAATTTTACGTTTTTATTTTTTGAGATCTCCACCTTTGAAAAACATCCTACTCTCATGGCCGACACTACACACTATGTTATCATTGTAGTAAAGCATATTGTGGCTTACTATGAAATTGTGATTCATCTGAAGGCCTTTGCTATTTTTTTTAATGGAATCTTGTTTTTATTACTTCCACCAAGGACAGATATGTTTAAAAAAATATGAAACGATTTTCATTAAGTTTGGAGGACAGCCTTGGGTAAAGAAACAACCAATTGGATTTAGTTGGTAATCCTAATCTAGTATTTCCACAATGAAATGATTATCTTTTTTAAAACTGTTTGACTGTTGGAGAAGAGGTTGAATTCAACGGTGAAGACTGTAGGATAAGAAGACAACTTAAGAGAAAATCTTAAGTGATCCAGTAGTTTTAGTTAACTATCTTTTGAATCCACTTTTTGTTTTTGTTTAGTTCCTTTCAGTTTCTTTTTGCAGTTTTTGGCTTTAGGGGTGTCTGTCAAAGCTAATTATTCAACAGATACTGGATGGATTGCCAGAAAATTTGGTGAAGACATTCATGGTCCCCAGAGGATGTAGCCTACTGACCTATGACACGCTAAACTAATGCTCGCATTTAGTGCACTGCTGTGCTGGTACAGCCTCACGGAGCTGTGATGTGCCAGCGTGACATGAAATCCTTGATAAGATTGTAGCCTAAAAGCAAATCATATTCATCTCCTGTCAGACTCGATTGCAATGAACTAAATTTGACTGCACGGAGTGGTGTGGTGAACAAAAACATGGCCAAAGGCTAAAAAAGGCTAAAAGCAGTGACAGTGAACTTTAGAGGCCTTTAAAATGTTACTAACTTCTTCTGTAGCAGCGATACTTTTGCACGAGCTGGGAGATAAATGTTGAAGTCTTTTTTTGCTCTCTGGTGTTGCAGGCCAGTTTGAACTCTAGTTGGCGTTGAGGTTTATGCGGCAGGCGGGGCGGGTTGGAGCCGTGGCTGGGGGTTGGAAAGAGATGAGGAGCGGTACCTGAACCTCATTAACCCACTGGTGTTTTTTTTTTTACATTCCCTGGGTCAGCATCAGCAGGCGAGTCTGGTGAGAGCTGTGGGAACAACACCTACTGAAAAAAAAAATACAGTCTGTTTATATTACAGCCAAAGTGTCTGTTTGTATTATATCTTACACGTCAGCGTGGCTCCCAAAAGACAAAGAGAAGTGTGTCCCTCGACTGCACTCTGCATCGCTAAAGAGAACAAGCGCCACTGTAATAACTGTAAATATTATATTATCATACCTTTCAGACTACCATGAGTTCATGTTTTATTGAAGGCGCGAGTTGCTTGCAGCTGATCCTCATAACATTGTGTAGTAAAAAAATAATTAATATCAATATTTAGAATTAAATAAAATTCATAGTATTTTTACTTCATTAGAAAACTTTTTAGCACAGTGTAGAATTAATTCATACTGTAATAATATACTTTTAAAAAAGCATCTTTTCTTCTAAAACTTTAACATCCACTTTTCCCCTTTAAGGTCATTAAAATCACATTATTCCACACTGTACAATATCATATATACAGTATTTTGTATTAACATCTCCCAATATATTGCTCAATATATTTAAACCCAAGTTATTTTTATGGCTGCACCATTTTAAAAAAAAAATGGAAATATTTTCTTGTGCATCATTCTCTGCACATTTCCCCAAAGTGCAACCTGACAGGTTTGGTTTCTTTTCGAAACTTTGGGATCCCCACCAGATTTTAAAATGAAATTCTGGGGAAGGTTTGAACAATGTTTGGCTGCACAGCACATTGTCTGTATGACTGACTCACCAGCAGGCAGCTGCTTGTTAAGGCCAAGCGCAGAGTACACAATGCCGGCCCGATATTGGCCCAAACAGACAGACAGAAACGAGCGTCAGACATGACATTTTCTCATTTTATCAGGTGTCGTGTGTCATCGTGAAAGACAATCAGCACAGCAGCTCGCACCACACAAATCACGATTTAAAAATGAATGACGCATATCCATGGAGTTACATCACCTGATCTGGGACGTCCCTTGTTGACAGAGTCAGTCGACCGAATGATTATTATTACCAGGTGATAATACGTGGACAGATTTTGCATCCAAAAACGGATCGCCAGGTGGAAACTGGGCCTATGATTTCCAAATCACAAATATCACCTAGACTTATATCAGCATAAGGGGTTAAATATTTAATCATTTCTTGCCCTCATGCCTTCACGGTTTTAAGTGTTATCTTAATAGAAATGATTCTTATTATTACTTTTGCAAACTTAGTTTAAGTTCATCACTGATTGTCGGATGGTGGCAAATGAGTCCGTCTACAACAGGCTCACAGGAGTTCCCATTCCTGCATTGCTATCTGATTTAATATCACCAGGATCTCCTCCATCCAGCTCCTTCATAAAATATTAGGTATTTTAATGACGGTCAGACACATGAATGTATGCGCATGTACACACACACACACGCAATCCCCTACACACACAACTGTACGTACACTTTTAATGACAGCCAAGCACTAGCATTCCTTTTAATATTCATGCCTTTTACGTAACCTTTACGTAACTATGGGACATGTGTACACGTTTCTACGTGCGTGTGCATGCTCCACGCACGTGTGTGTGCATGCACGGGTGTGTGTGTGTGTGTGTGTGTAGTTTAGGTCTTTTCTCTGTAGTTTCCCTCATTATGAGAAAGCTCTTTAATGTTTGTCTCCCAGTGGAGAGGGGAAGGGAGTGTGAAACTGTTATTGCAGAGAGAGAGTGAGAGAAAAATCTAAGGGAGGGAGCCAGACAGACACTCCTGCTCATGCAGTATGATCTCTCAGATGATGACACCCATATTTGCCTTGCTAGTATCTGTGCGGGCACCTAGGCTCATGCATGCGCTCATGGGGCTCATCTGTCTGTCTGGGTGACCTCAGCAATACAGTTGCCGATGACGGAGGGAAGAATGATTGGGGCGTTTTACTTAAGAGGATAATATGGATCAGGGGGGAAGGAGAGGTAGAGGAGGTAGAGGGGGAGGAGGAGTGAAGAAGGGGGTGAGATAAGAGGTAGATGTGTGGATGAGGGGAGGAAGGAGGGGGCGAACAGGTACAAGATGGTGAATAAAAGAGGCTGAGGAGGGATGATGGCAGGCGAGGAAAAGGCAAAGTCTGCTCCCATCAGACTCTGACTGTACATAACAGTGACTGGAGAGCCCCCAGGATTGTATGTGTGTGTATATTGGGGGGGGGGTTACACATGTGTGTTCGTGTATGTGTGTCTGGGCATGCTCTGTTGGCCACTGATAACCCCACAGCAGAGCTGTCACAGTCATGCTTTCACTCACAGTCGCAGCAGTGTGGGCAAAGTCTGTGTGTGTGTGTGTGTGTGTGTGTGCATGTATGTGAGTATACAGTAGGAGTGTGTTTGTGCCCATCTGCCTCTCCCCGCCGCTGTCTGCCTGCCTCAGTGTCAGTCTGTTACTACGTTCCCTGATACCTCTCCAGTATCAGAGGCCATGATTTAAAACGGCTCGGTGGCTGCGCGGGGAGCCCACAGAATCGGGAAGAAACCCGGAGTATATTGCGCAGCTAACAGGAGCCTCGTGGCCATTACTTCTGCACAATAGCTGAGCAGCCAGCTGGAGTGCCAGGAGGCGTCTTGGTGGGCTGTCGATGGACCAAAACAGAAGCAGGACGGAGAAGTTGGTAGTTGTTTTACTACTCACTCAGGGCTGCGAAAAGCGGGGCCCGAAAACCAGAGCAGCGATTTCACCTGCGAGGAGATGACAAGGAATAGATAACAGAGACATATCTCCACTTACACTCTTTAAATGTTTATATTTTTGGCAGGAGGCATTCATTTCATTTCATTCATTTCCCGATGAGTTTGATAACTCAAGGCAAATGTAAAACTGTGTATATGACTTCATTTTGGAAAAAAAAACCCTCTTCCAGCTGTCAGAGGTCCTCATTAAAATAATTTCTCTCCTCCGAGCCCGAGGGCAGATATGACACAGTTTGCAATTTTGCAAATATTAATAGTGATAAATATTAAATAAATATTAATAGTTTTGACAGATCTGGAGTTTTTTTCATGACTTGCAGTTTGTGATCTGGGCTGGTGTTCAGTAATTATTGTAATTGTAACGATATGATGGTATCATCAGTCGGCAATATGAGGGAGGAATGAAGGGGCTCCTCCATGTTGGCAAAATAACTAAAATGCATCCCCCTTGTTAATTCTCCATCCTCGAGGAATAGAGAGAGAGCAGGGACAGAGGGGTTGTTTAGTTGAATATATTAGTCTAGTCTCTCTGACTCATTGATCCTTTATCTGACTGAGGTTTGTGCTCTGCTCTGAAATATCAGCAGCTGTGTATTGATGAATCCACGGTTCTGTCCGTCGCGCTGAAGGAGCAGATGGATTTATAACTGCGCATTTTCTCTCAGTCCCGCCCTCCTGTCAGGTTCATCTTGGATCTAAAATATTCTCTAAACTATATTCTATAAATACTTAAGTCTATTGTAGCCTATATGCTCTATGGAGTAGTGTCACCTCCATGATCAAAGTGACAGAACAGCGAGAGGATTGAGACACACTGCTGCTTTTAGTGCTCTAATGATATTCCTATAATCTTTCAGTGATCATTCAGGAGCATTTGTGCTGCTGAAAATAGACCCCCAGACAAACATTCATGTCCCCCAGAGGCTGAATCATACTGACTTCCCCTGACCTTTCCTCTAGTGCCACGATGAGATTCACATTTGTGTTTTTTTAGTGAAATGATTCAACAACTATTGGGTGGCTGTGCAATTCAGTACCAACATTTATGTTCCCCTCAGGATGAATTGCAATAATGTTGATCACCTGACTTTGTCCAATACTTTGATAAGATAAGATAAGATAAGATAAGATACAATATACCTGTATTCGTCCCACAGTGGGGAAATTCACACTGCACAGCAGCAAAGGTGATAGTGATAGTTAAATAGTAAGAAAGAACAATTTAAACAGGCTAAAAAGATATTAACAAATTTACATGAGATTATTTACAATTTGCAAATGTGAATGAAGTATGTAACCAGTATATAGACTATGGGCTGGAATTATGATGCTATGAAATATTAAATATTAAACACTAAATACAAAATATTGCACTGAAATGAAATATTGCACAGTGAATGGAACTGACACAGATGTAATGACATAATGTAGGATTTATGATTTATTTGTGATTTATGATCAAAGACTAATGACTAATTTGTGCTCAGTGCTACTTAGTAATGGCAGCATGATAGCACACTCCACTAAGATGGAAAGCATTACACCTGTTAATATCAGCATCCTGGCACACTGATGTTAGCATTAAGCTCAAAGCACCATTGTGTTGAAGCACGGCCTCTTGTGTGGCTCTATATAAACTGCATGAGTCAATGAATAGAGCTGTAACTTTAGCACCATACTGCATTTAAGGACAACACAGTTTAGTATATTGCAGTGGGTTTGCCATTGGCCCCCCATCACATTAAATTATCTCATGTCTTGGTCTGCACTGCAGCAAAAGTCCTCCAGTGTTTCTGTCTATGTGTATCCTTTTCCTGCATAATACGTAAACGTCATGCGATGTCGCAGGATATATGGTTGAAGATGCCTGTTTGAAATTCATGGTTTTCCTTCTATCAGAATAACATGGACATGATTAGAAATCAAGTGGATGCAAGTTGACTTTAAGTGGCTTTGCTTTTTCTGCAAACGGTTAATAAAAGGAGGAGACGCAGCCCCTGAAAACTAATGACGGGGATCATTTCAAATCACCTCGAGTAACAAAGCATGTGGTCGCCTGAAGATATCACATTTTAGTGCACTTGCAGACCAGAAGTGCTTGTTAATATCTTTTCTATCAGACATGATGCTCTACAGTTCGCACGTGACAAACACAGATGGAGCTGGATGTTTCCAGAGCTACCTATGCATGTCATCTGTGAGGAATATTTTACATAGAGGACAAAGGCTGGAAGAGAAGGCGTCATTCAGCAGCACAAAGTCGCACTTCAGTTTCCGCACTACAGAAGTAATTGGATTTTTTTTTTCTTGTATGGAGAAATAGTCTTTTCTTATTTTAAGTACTCACTCATCAACCAAATTTGTCAATATAAAGACAGCATAATGAAGCATTTTTGTCAGCTTGAGAATATTGAATTTTAATGCGCTGTCAGGTTTACAATAAAAATGTAATTACAGTTTTGACAACACACAAAAGGACTGAGGACTGGAGATTCAGACTGCTTGGTTATATTCCCACTTTGTTTCAATTCTCCGTTTTCTATTACCTTTCTGATGACTTGGTGATTAATCTGTTTTTATTTTACTCTCGCATGTTTGAATTAATTCCACGTTGCTGAAGAAACTTTACATGCTTCACAGTCCAGAACTGCAGGTACTTAGACTTGATTTGAGACGTGTTCGTGAAGGCTACTTAAATGCTCCAGTTTATTTTCCTCAAGATTAATGAGCAGCAGTAAAAACGAAGCATACGAGAGATTCTAATAAGTCTCTCTTTTTGTGGACTTTGATGAATCTGTAGTTCAGGGAAAATTGCTGTCTGATTTCTTTGTCTTTTCACGACCAATGTGATCTCATCCTGTACTTTTAGTGTTTCTGCTGACAGTCCTCATTGTGTTTCCTGCTCTTGCGGGATTAGTGACACCACTTTTCTCTTGTATTATAAGTCATCCTCATTTCCGGACTTGCAGCACTCTCCCGTGTTCACAGGCCACTTGACAAAGCATCCTAATGTTTGCAACACTTCACTGATTACCAAGCAGCCTGACAGCCCGATGGCGGGGGCACAGCCGGACGAGCCCATCGTGCTGCTCTGCTTCTGGTCGGAGCTCTGCAGGGCTGATTGTCGGGGAACTGCGAGACATTTTTCAGCCTCGATGGCTGCCAACTTACAAATAGCTCCCTCTAGACCAAAACTGATGGAAGGTCAATTTGGTGGATCAAAAGGGCTCAACAGCAGCAGGCCTCGTGCCCCTATAATTTTGTGGGTTTGAATCTGTTTCCTGACCTTTGCTGCATGTTATCCTCTCTCCACCTCTACCTGCACTGCCTCTCTTCACACCTATTCTGAGCATCTGTCTGCTGCACACCATATGGAAGAAAAAAAAAATGTTCCCCTTGACTTGAATTTGAATTATGGGATTACAAAGAGTTTTGTGTTTTCACCTTACGAATTGTCAAGGCTTCTTCCTTGTCTTCTTTTAGGTCTCTACTATTTCAACGTCTGCGGCTCCGAAAATATAATTTTGTCCATTTGTCAATTTTCGGTGACGTGATTGGAAGCAAGGTGTATTTTGGAGAGCGTAGGAAGCAGCGAGTCAGGAGTCAAAACTAACAGAGGGTGAAATGTTTTTAGAAGTCCCATTTTTATCTCAGCTGCACAGTTTGTAATTCTTCTCGCTCTTCTTGGCTTCATACGAGAGCTGGGAGATGTGCTGTATCAATATTGTATTGATAGTAGGATCTGAGACGGGATATTGTGTGTGAGTTTGGTTATGTAAGAGTTGTAGCTTAAATTACGTCTTGTCTTGGGCTTTAAAGCTACAGTTAAAGTAAATGATGCGATTTTCTGTCCTTACTAGACTCTTCTAACTCGACCTGTTTGGCCATTACACTAAATTATAACCACATTTTTAATACGTAAATTCAGGTGTCTTATGTCTTATTATGGCTTTACTACAAATCAAGCTGGATTTGTACTTCAATGACAGATTTCATCCTCTCATGAAACCACACCAGACTGATTTACTACCAGGACGTGATCAGGTCGTGTCCTGCTTTAATTATATTACCGGCTGTGATTGTGTTTACATTCTTTTATTTACTGTGTCGTACTGAGTGACAGTGGGCGACTCGAGCACTTACAGCACTGGAATTACATCCAGGTAACTTCTATTTCACCTTGTCTCATTACTGAAGTGGAGACTATTACCGTGCAACACTGTGCTCACAGTCTTTCACTCACTTTGATACAGAGCAGCGATCGCGGTCGGCACAAGATTTGCATTGGAGGAGGCTTTGCTGGATGTGTGTTAGTGAAATGGACAACTGGGTCTTTCTTCAACGTGTTATATTTTTGAGAGGGCACACGTCACCTACGGTGTAAGAACTTGCAGATCCATTAATGCAGCTTGTCAAGTATGAATGGATATTTTCTTAGCTTTCAACCTGCAATAACTGATTTTTATGGCCACTTTGGGGAAACAAGTTGTGAACTCAACGGTGACATCATTATCTTTTAACTTCTGGCAGGTATGGAGCAAATTTATTATTCAATCAGAGTTGTGTTTTTCACCACCTGATGAATCTAAGTGGAATATTAATTTTCTTTTAGCTCTGTTTTTGTTCTCTACCAACTCCTGAGGGAAATGCTCCATTATGAGTTTTTAGAGATTTTCCATTGAAAACAAAAGCTTAAAACGATGCGATGAGATTGGTGAGAGTGAAACAAAACTTCTTCTCCATCAAGCTGAAGGGAGCTGCAGATTGAGGTGATTATTCTCTCTAGGTTCAAATGTTATAAAGAAATATGTTAAAGAGCTTTTAGTTTCAGGACTAAACCTGAAAATTCACCCTTTTTTCTTCCTGTGAGAACCTGTTCTGAAGACGACCGTGTTTGGTAGTGCACCAGCATCCAGGAACAAAGTAGTTGTTGTTAATTTCCTCCTGTCTCAAGTTGTTACAGGTCTGATCTCAAGTACTTTTTCTGCTTTTTGTTTCAGTCTAATTTTAGTGCACTCCCTACAGTGTGATACCTTTTCCTCTGTTTTAGCTGTGCTGCACAAACTGCTGCGTCCAAATAAAACACGCTGGAAACTGCCAACGTGTCAAGCAGACTGCAAGGTGGTGTTTAGCTGGACAAGGACTTCCGCCCACCTTATGTTATTTCCCGTTGAAACAGTATTACTGCAGTGTCATGGCAGGTCAGGCTGGTGATGTCCACTCCACACGCCAGCGACTGAGGCGCCGGGCTCCGTGCCAGCAGATGAATGTCAACCAACAGTGGAGCGAGCATTCAAGGATAAGGATCTGTCTCTCTACGGTCACCTTTAGTGGTCAAATTCATAGAAGAAAACTCCCCCTTACCCTCTGCAGAGTGCCGAGGCAATGCTGTTATCTGCGGCTGCAGATTTGGCCCGAGGGGTTGAGAGTCGACGCCTGGGATGATGTCTTCTCCTGTGGTTCAGCTCATGGTTTGTGTGAGTTGGTTATCTGATGACACCTCATAATCCTTCACACAAGTATCCCTATATGGTGTCTTGTACACTGCTTAACTTTGAAGCTTTACAGTGGATTACACTAAGAAATAGGGTTGGTAACCTTTCAGCTCTTAATCTCTATATAGTACGAGCTTTGAAGGGACATTTTTGCTTTTGGAGGACGTGCTTTTTCCAAAACACTACACATCCATTTAGAAAAGCTCTTTGTGACTTGTAATGCATTAGTTAATAGCTCTTAACTTTTTTTATTTGTTTAATTGAAGCAAAGGTGCAAAGTGTGACTTTTAATTTTGACAATAATAGAATCTGCTCCCATGCCAGCAATTATTTTTGTGCAAGTACGTGCCAGTTGCTTCCATTTGCACATTTGAGCATGTGCATCTCCACAGGAGGTCACGCACGACTAACGCACTTACTTTGAAGTAACATTATTTATACCTTTAATGTATATATAAAACACAGTATAAAGAAAAAGTGTTCTTCAGTATACGGTCATTTCAAACACAGAGTCAAGTTTTTAGTTCTGTGCTTGTTGCAACAATCTATATTGAGTGCAGGGAAGGGAAAAAAGGCTGAACGCTGGTGGTTACAGCTGATTCCCAAGGCTGCCAGTGTTGTAGGTTGACTGCTCCCGAGTTCCTCTGGAGGTGTATGTGTTTAAAAAAGCACTGAAAACATTCTGCCGCTGTGAAAGATCGCTTCAAAGGGGCATTTCAGCAGCGTCGACTACGGTAAGATACGTCTTAAAGAAAACACTTTCTTTCCGTGATGGATCTTGGTAGAGGTGCATCCAAAGAAGACAGAAGAGGCAATATGTATGAAAATGAGCAGAGCAATGTTCCAGGGGCTTCAATACCAACAGAGAGGGGATGTTGTAAAATTCTACCCCCTGAATATTATTGCTCTGGGACGCATCACTCGTCATCGCTCCCAGCAAGCCTCCTGGAATTAAAGACTTGTCTCCCCCGGCAGGAAGAACAACAACAATGCAAACACACGGAGACACAGATGCAGATGGAAACACGTGTGGTACACATACATATGGGCAGCAACAAATGCAAGCAGAAACATGCACGCCCACATGTGGTCGGTCATAAACTGCCATCACCCTGAACAAAAATGATTCAGGTTTCCATCCAAGTGCAGCACAAATTTTAACCAAATTTTCTCAAAATCGGCTAAAGAATATGTGAATTAATATTTCCATCCGCTTCTGTTATGCAAATATTAGGAGTTGGTTCAACAAGATAAACAGCTGGTGGTGTTAATTCTGCAGACGGTGCATTAAACCATTGCAGGAGAAGAGGGCGCAAAAAAAAAAGAAAAATGATAATTAAACGAGTCAAACCTCAAACAGTGGAAAACGATGTAGAAAATATCGCATTTATGTTTGTTTCATGTATTAATTTGAGAAACATTAGAGTCCCCACACAGACCTGATGTTTTCATCTTGATCATCGTCATGATTTATCTCCTAAGTCTGATTCCACTGCACCTTGCCCTGTTTTGCTTTTCTCAGCTCTTTGTTCAGCTGCCTGCAACTTTACTGTTTCGGTTAATCTCACTGCTCTTTTAGCTTTGCTTTCAGCCACAGCAGGCAGCACTTTTTAGTGAAAAAGCTCTAAAAACCCACTGTGCACTACCTGCTTAGCACCAAACAGTGGACAGACGGCTCCTAAAACCTCAATAATATCGGTGCATTAATCAGAAAAGGCTACATTTGGAATAATTCAGAATATCCAGATGGAATAAGATGACCCATAGCCAATTAATTTTCTTATCAGGATTAACAGTTGAAAATTAGCCTGCATGTAAATGTTTAAATTGCATATGTGCTGAGAGCAGAAAGCTTTACAACAACAGGGTGGGGTTTATCCAACAGTCACTTGGTAGCAAAAAATGACAAGAAGCTCTCATCCTTTCATGCATCACGTCTTTCTGTCCCCTTCTGTCTCCTCTCCCCGAGCACTTCCCTCTTCGTCCCATTTCCCATCTCTCCCTCTCTCTCTCTCTCTTTTTCTCTCTGTCTCTCTCTCTTCACTTTCTGCCAACCAGGATGCTGACAATAGCATCAATAAAGATGAATTGAAATTGGCTGTGGCTGAATTCGGCTTCCCAAGACACACAATGGAAAGGACCTAGTGCTGTAATTATTACTCTGGATTCCAGCACACTCATTTTCCCTGTGTTCTCCCTCTCCCGCTATCTCCCTCTCACGCTCTCTGTCTATCTGTCGCTTTCCACCTGAGTTTCTCTCAGGTTGATATTTCTCTCTTCTCTTCCTCCTCCTCCTCCTCCTCCTCTCAGTCTGTCTCAGCTTCTCTTTCAGTCCCTCCCTCTTTCTCACCCTGTTCAACTCAGTACAGTCCATTATTGTTGTTTGCTAAAGTAGAACTATAATTTCACAGCTGAGGAGCCAGATCAGGTCTGGAGTAGTGATTAATAATCTGACGGTGAATAATGATTTCATCCTCCATATTCAGCTGTAGGTAATTATTCGCTGTGTAATCGTGGAATAGATTTGCTCATGAAAAACAGACTTATTCAAATGTGAGATAGAAACCGGAGCGCCTTGGGTGTGTCGAGGCATCCGTGAAGCTAAATTTACATGGGTGGGAGCCAAATATAGGCCCAGGAATAAGATTAGAACATTAGCGTGGGCGTCACTTCAAGCCTCTCCGGTCCCAAAGTCTTACCCGGTCTTGTTTCAGCCGCTGAAGTGAGGCGCACTGCCTGCCTATCCTGCTCATCACAAATGTGATGAATGTGTCAAAAGAAGCGATGCGAGGCATTTCATTCTCTTTGTCCTTGTATCTCTTCTTGTCTATAATGATAATGGATTGCATTTATTTTCTCGATGGAAGTCGGGGGATCAAGAGGTGGCGGGCGAAGCGACAGACAGAGCGAGAGGAGATTGCAAGCAGGGCTGCAGAAATGAGCCTTCATATTGTGTTGCTGTTGTTCTGCTTTTGTTTTTTTTAATGGGTCTCAAAGCAGCTAAGCAGCGTACCGGGGGGTGTAAGACACTGAAAACACTCTAAGTCACTTACAAGGATTCAGACACACTAAAAGGAAACACTTGTTCCAGTGCATGGCCACACATGTTTAAGTCCATGAAAGAAAGTGTAATTTGCACTTTTCATACTTAACCGAGGTGTCTTGATTTACATTTGTGTATTATGTGTGTGTTACGTGCGTGTGTGTGTTTGCACAGCTTTGGTTATTTTGGATCTTGCTGAGGATGCTAACACGCACATTATACAGATGATCAAAACAAAGGTCACAATGCAGTTAATCCCGGTTTTCATAGCAGTGCTAAGTGCTTTGTACAGTGTGTGTGTGTGTTAACGTGCAGGTGGGTGTGTTTGCACAGGTTTGGTTATTTTGGGTGTTGTCAACGAGAAAGTGAAATCCTTTTTCTGTAGGTACAAGTTTCTCTATCTGGTTGCCAGGCAACCAAAAGCCTTGGGTTGGTCCACAAAAGGCATGAGCGTGCACATGCATCCAGATGTGCACGCATGCACCGACACACACACATACATACTCACACACACACACACACCTGCGTGCTACTGTGGTAAACATTCAGCTCTCGTGGCAGATAAACAAGAGCTATCACCCCCGTCACTGTGTCCACTCTGGGGTTTGCTCTCACAGATCACATGCCAGATCACAAACACTGTGAGTGTGTGTGTGTCTGCCCGTGTGTGTGTGCATCAGGGGGATTTTTAAAGTGCCATTGTTTAGACTGTTTAGATAGTTCTGCTTGCCAAGGAATCAACAATCCCCTGCTGAACGCACACAGCAGCACAGTGATACTGAAACCCCACATATACACACTCCACATATGCATACACACACACACACCCGTGCAAAACGCACATCAATGACAGGAGGATGCTCATCCCCACTCAGGCGTGGGAGACGGGCGTCAGGTAGAATTTTTTCTCTCCATATTTTCTCATCATGACAGGTGGGGTAATGGGCCATTAGATTAACACCAAACAGAGGAGGTGGTTTTGAATGTAATGTAATGCTTTGTTGATAGAAACCAGACGCTGCTCTCCTCCTGACTTAGGCTTTTCTGCAGCATATGCCCATACACGCTTCGCTCAAAATAAGGCCAATGATGATAGAATGAGGCAATCTCTGCTCTTTAGGGTGTGTGTGTGTGTCAGAAGAGAAATAAAGGCACAAACACGGCGAGAGGAATCCACACAGAGAGTATGTGTGTATGCATGTGGGGGTATGTGGAAGTGTGTGCGCGCTCATTAAAACAGAGATGGAGAGAAAAAAAAAAAGCTTAGGAGAGAGAATCTTCTGTGCCCATCAGCAAGGATTTACTGATGAGGAAGTAAAGGGTCTCTCATCTCTCCTTAGACGTTGCCTCTTCAGCCCGAGTCGCTTCCTTACTGCCTTTTGTTAATTGCCATTGTTCAATACTGTAAATTCCCTTTGTCAGCACATTCCCTGTGAAGACGGAGAGAGTTAAAATTCTGACTGATTTCAAAGAGAAATTTTGTTCTGTATTCCAACTGTAGTGTAGTAGTGTGCAAAAACTAGACCGCCTTCAGCTGCGGCTCATTTCAAGTTGAAACAGAAACAGATGGTGAGACTGCGGTGGTGCTCCTGCAACAGGTCAGACTGTACGACTACAAAGCTAAGCTAAGTGGGAATGACTTGTAACAGCATGGTGCATAAGATGGTGCAGAAGAAAAGATCACCTTGACTGGAATTGATTGAAAATTATTTCAAAAAAAAACACCAAGGATTTTGCCGACTGGTGTCAAGACAAAGAAGACAGGAATATATTTTAAGGATGCCTGACTCCCTCAAAAATCAAAAATGAGTTTCCTGTCTACCAAATTTTGCAAGAATAATTGATATCATATGAGAGTAAATTAGAAAGCATAGAAGATAAGCTTTGTCTTATTCAAAGTGTTGAATATTAAAGTCCTCCTCCACTCGAGGTGTTTTGCTTGTTGTCGCTTCTTCTGGATGTCTGACCTTTGCAGAATGATGCATGTGCAGAGTTTGACACCAGAAAGCTGTTTTCACATTTGTCTGCTGAAGGAGGAAAGTTTCTCTTTGCTCACCTTAAATCTGTTTTTAGACACCTGCATGAAAGTGTAATATCACAACTAGTCGTGATCCAGTATAGAGTTTACACATTGTTATATATAGGAGAAAACTTTGACAAGGTAATTTTATGGGGTTTTTTGAAAATTAGAATTAAAATGTTTTGCAAAAGCTGAGCATTTTTATTTGACAAAACATTTCTGGAGGGGATCTTTAAATAAAAGCACAGACCAGTATGAAATAAATAAACATGATAATAAAAAATTGACATATTAAAGTTACCCAGTGAATAGCAATAATTTTATAAATTATTAAGGATCAACACTTTTTATTTCATTGTCACTTTTCAGCCAATCAAATGACTCTAAAGCAATTGTTCACTATCATACCAAATTAAAAGGTGGTGATATGCCAGTGTTCACAGCATGTTTCCACTTCCCCCAAGTTGTCTGAAAATCAGTTAATACAGGTTTCACAAGGCCGCATGCATATACTGTCTACCTAGCTGACAAGGTTTTAACCTTGAGTTATTAAAGCAACAACCTTAATTAAATCAACAACTAGTAAATTCAAAGCAATTCAAAGTTATGATTCTAAACATTTCCTGTGCAGAAATACGTTAAACTCTGTGTCATCGATTCTCATTGATTCCTGTAATTGTCAGGAGCTGGTTCACTTGCTGGCAGCTGGGTTCAGGTCGAGAGGTGCTGATTCAGCTAGTAGAGGCTGGGACACGTGATTGGCTGAAAAATGAGAGGGGCGGGATTTCCTGACCACTGTCATGAAAAATGCCACTGTGACATAAAAGTTTTGAGTTTTTAAAAAGGACGTTTTGAGATAAAAAAAATGCTGACATAGCATTTTATAATGGTGGGTTGAGTTTTTAAAAATGTATATCGTTTTTATTTATTTAATACTGGATTTCTCTGGGGTAGCACATAGTACAGACTGGATCTAAATTGAGAGACATGTTGCTGCTGTTATAGACAAGAACCCGGCTCGAAAAACTGTGGGCCCCGTGACAACAACTCACCAGCAGCTCTGACACAATATCTATAATCCTTGACATGTTCTAGGGCCCCTGTCCAGCTCTGGGTGAAAACCCTTTATCTCCACAATGTCAACTTCTCACAGACTAAGGAAAACTATTTTACTTTTGGCTGGGTGACAAGGCTTTTTTGACATCATCCAGTGGGTTTCTGAGAAGGATTCACAAGCCAGAGAGACAGAAAAATATATATAACCTGCAGCGTGAGTCACAAAAAATGGACTTTTCACATATGAAGACATTTTGTGTTACATACTGTAACTGAAATGGACATCCACGTAACACAAGCCCGGCGATGGCGGCGATAACAACTCACCACAGTAATTGCTTGAAGGTGAAACAATGAGCGCTCAGAAACCAGATAGAGGGAGAAACGAGCCGAGGGTCGGCTGTTTGTGTTTGCTGCTCGGCGTCGGCAGCGGATCAAGATGACTGAGTGTAAGCGAGCTAGTCAAAGCCGAGCCAAAGAATCCATATCAGGAGAGAAGCAGAGTAGTGAAAGGCAGATCAATGTGCAAACAACCCAGCCTTGCAACAGCAAGGAAAACACAACCCTCTGCTCCGGCTATAGGACTTCTTTTTTAATATACTGCAAGTCAGGGCTGAAATGTCTATATGGGAGTGAAATGTTTAGTCTGGAAGTAGAAATGTTAAAGTGGTAATCTGTGACAACCTGTTTTTATTCTATTATGTCTGTTTGTGGTGCCTCATTGCTCTGGTGTTTATGCACTTTACTCTGCAGAGAGCACTCGTCATTCAAACGAGAGAAAAGCTTTTCTCCTTGGATTTTATGTTGCTTGAGTTTATGCTGCTGTAGATGGAGTTCTCTTGTTTGTCTTTTTAGCTTTGGCTCATGCAAACTACCCAGTTTATGCATGATGTCAAACTGCTGTTGCTGCTCAACCACAAATACAAATGAGCTTAAATCGCTGTTGTGCTGTTTTAATTGGGAAAAGAGTAGAAAAACTGACATTTATTTGCACCAAAAGGTTCAGGATTATCATGACTGGATGGATAGACGGATGAGGATTATATTATTACTTGAGCGTGTTTAGAATACCTTGCTTTAAAATCCAAGATGAATCCAGGTTAAAGCAACAATTCTTCAACAATTTCACATTTTGACAAGCCGGTGAAAATAAGGTGGAGGCGGGTTAAGGAAGATTTTAAACCCCGAAGACAACTGTTAAGTGCAAAAGGCAGTGCAACTCAATATTTGTGAAATTGCACCTTTTGCTTTCTATTTTGCTTCTGTTTCTTGTTTTTTTTTTTTTTTTGTCAGCCTCAGAGGCTATTTCACCTCCAGTCTCTCCTCTCGGCCACAATAGAGAATGATGCACTATACAGCAGACAGACAGAGAGAGAGAGAGAGAGAGAGAGAGAGAGACGCCGACAGATTAAAAGACAGATAGATCAGGAGGTGGTTGAATTATCTATGCAGCGAATCACAGCAGTTACAACTTGTGATCACAGAAGGAACGAGAGGCAGGAAGAGGGAGCGAGTGACAGGTGACAGGAGGAGAGAGAGAGAGAGAGAGAGAGAAGGAAAACAGGTGAGGAGGGAGGGAAGAGGAGGTGTAGTTGAAAGTAAGAAGAGAATAGAGCAGTGGAGGGAATCGATGTTCCCCATGCGATCTATAGAACTCTCAATTATCCTACTGCAGCCTGTCGACGGCAGCTCTTGAGATGAAGAGGGGAGTGAAGAAGGGAGGAAGAGGCGGCGGAGGAAACGTCAGTGCGAGGGGGGAACAGGTCGCTCCTGCTTCAGCGGTATCTACTTGCAGTGCAGAATGCGATGGCGAACTCTGTGTTGCAATGCAAATTTACTGTCCTGTTTGTCTAGCGGCGCCGGCTGCAGAGGACAAAAACACAAGACACGGGAGAGAGAGAGAAACAGATAGACATAGAGAGAGAGGGAGGGAGGACAGCGACAGAATGGAAATGAGACACAGAAAGAAAGAAAATGAGAGAACAGAACAAAGGGAGGGAGGGGAAAGAGATGAAGGAAAAGACAGACAAAGACAGCAAAAGGGGAAAAGGCGGAAGGATGCTTTGAAGGGAAGACAGAAGAAACAGGAGGGGAAAAAATAACAAGAGATGTGGAAAGAGAAGGAAAAGAAAAGAGGGTAAATAAATCCAATAGAAAGCTTCCACTTACAGCAGCTGACTTCCTCTGAGAAAATCGATGCCGACTGTAGCCAGAGTCCCCACAGGCCAAAGAAAAAAGATCCACTCTGCATGAGCATTTTCACACTCCACACATGTTAGTTATGCTACACCTGTGAGGACACTTTATTTACTCACCGCTCATTTGCTGGACTTAAACATCTCGTCTCTACAGCCAGCTTTAACTCTAATCCTGCAGCCGTGCCGGACGTTGAGCAGCTCCTTGGCCACGATTTTATCTGTGAAGATAAAATAAGATAAATGTGAAGTTTGTAGAAAAGAACGTTCTTTTCTGTCTTTTCATCCGCTCCTGAATAGTGAAAGAAGGTACAACATCACGCTTTTAGCACATAAACCAACAGGAACAAATAATTCTGCCATCACATTAACATCTCCTGTTACTCAATGCTGCAAAAACAAAATGACTGTACTCCTAATATAAGCCTTTGAACTAAACACACCACCCGCTGTAGCTGAGACATTACAAATTCAGGACATGGAGGGGATAAAAGAAAACACTCCATGCAAACTGCTAGATCGGGCGGATTGCAGCTGAGTTTCAGCTCACTTGGCTGTTTTCTGGCAAAGCAATACTGAATGACTTATAGACTCTAAGGCTGCCAGATATGTTTAAGGTTGCAGTTTAAGTTGGGAATCAACACTTGGGCTGGTCCAAATACATTTTGGCCAATTGTGGTGCATCCGATGCATAACTCCAGCAATCAGGTACACCAGATGAAGGCCATGCTTTTGATTTGTGGATGTACTTTAGCATGCAGCAACACTAAATCAAAAAGAGCAATGGGAAAAAAAGAAATCACAATTGTTTAGCCAAGAAGCTCTATAATATAACCAAAGACTGGTTTGTTTAATAATCTCCCAACAAACTATCTTCTGTGTTTTGTGGTTTGGTTTCTAACCTTAACCGTGCCTCTAATCGGAGGATCAGAAAACACTCACATCACAATGTGGAGCAGTCACAATGGTTGTTTCTGAACACGCTGACAGGCGGGCAACTTTTCCATTTAGGAACGCAGATTGCTCTTGCATAATTAAATCAAGTTACATGTTTTGGGAAGCTGTTCTTCTGTATTTGACCCATTTTAACTATTTAGGAGCAGCGTGGAGTCACAGCACTGTGGAACAGCTTACATGCATGTCTTTTGATGTGGGGAGGAAGCACCCGCAGCATCTGGAGGAAACACGTGCAGAAAGCAGGAGAACATGCAAACTCCACACAAAAGGTCCCAAGCTGGGTTCAAATCCTGGACCTTCTTGCTGAGAGGCAACACATTGGGTGTGTAAACAGAAATTTGCTAACATGTTAAAAATGTTTATGAGATCATAATATGGGAAATGTGTATGGAAAAAAGTTCTGACCTGAAGTCCCAAAAACTATTCATGCAGCTTTCCAGAATTATTGTATGTGCCCTTATTATTACACTGAGAGTTTGTGAGACAATCGGCACTCACGTCTGTGCATTATGTATGACCAGGGAGGTGATTAGCTTAGCTTAGCACACATCTCCAGGTGTTGATAGACATATTCGTAGAGAAAATCAGGCTTCCTCTGCTTCGAGTCTTCATGCTCGACTAACCGCCTCCTGACTGTGGATCTGTACTTAACGCGCAGACATGAGAGTGATATTGATCCTCTCATCTAACGCTGTAAAAGCAAGCAAATAAGCCTATTTCCCAAAATGTCAAACTAATCCTAAAATATGTGTTTTTACAACCGGCAAACCGGCCAAGATGTCCTCACAAGAACAAGGAGTCGTTATGTAATTCAGCCCTCACAAGTAGCCACAGCTAAACCTGAATACATAGAGAAAAATATTGCACAATCAATCAATGAGACACCCCCCAAAGACTAAACACACACACACACACACAAACACACACACACACTGCCGATGTAGACGACACAGAAAAATAAATGCAATCTTAAGGTGCATTGATGACTCATTTTAATCGATGGGAGACGGTCCAGCTGCTTCAATCTCCGGGGATGGCTGGCTCCCCCAGCTCAGCGGGGAGTCACTGGGAGAGATCCACTGGATCGATAGATCACTTAAACTCTGGGGGAAAGAGTGAAGCAAAACCAAGCCATGAATGTGTTATGTGTGTGTGTGTGTGTGTGTGTGTGAGAGAAAGAGAGAGAGAGAGACATTGTATGGAGAGCATGTGGATGCGTAGAGAAGAGAAGAAAAAGGATTTGTGGCACTAAGAGCTCTTCTGGGTCCGTGAGACCCAATTCTCTTTAAAGAAACTTCATCATCCTCCCTTAGTGCCACTGTGTGTGTGTCTGTGTGTGCGTGTGGACATGCACTCATACAATGGGCCTATATGTGTGTTTATGTGTGAAAATTGGGCGTAAACAACAGTGAGACAGTAATTAGGGATATGCCATTTCCCTTTTCCTCTCAGCTGTATTGTCTTTAAAGGTGCCTATGATTATGATTGATGCGCCTCTTATTTAGCGTTTGTGTGTGCATGCGTGTGTCCGTGCGCGCGTGTGTGATAAAGGGTTATTGTGTTCGGACTCAAGCTGTGCTGCATTGAAAGGGGGCCGTACCGAATCATTATGGTCAGTAAGACATCCATTGATCAAACTGTCAAGTAGCCGTGTTTGTGTGTGTGTGTGTGCATGTGTGGTTTTGAGTCTGAGTGCTCTCGCCTGATAAGCTAATTGCCCCTTGGCCAATGAAAATACACAGTCTAATGGCTCAGAAACATCTAGTCAATTAGCACATATAACAACAGGCAACGATATAGTCATTCACTTACACATTTCCCCTCATCAAGCGCATTATTCAACTCACTGTGTTTGCTCTTGTTCTTTCTTCTCCTCTGTCTCTGCGTGCCGCTGGTGTGTGCTCACACCTACATGCGATGCTAACATGCGTGCACACACCCACTTGTGGTGTGTCTCTACTTACATGCAAACGTCTGTGCACAGCAGCTGGAAATGAGGCTATATGTGAAGAGAGCTGAGAGGTGGTGATACCTTGGGGAGCTGATTTACAGGGCAGGAGTGTGTTTCAGATTAACACACACACACACGTGTACAAAAGACAGATACATACAAACACAGATGCTTGCCAACACAATAATTTATTCATCCTAAAAAAAGGAGAGAGCTACCGAATCCCTCCATCAACACAACGCCTTCGAACACAGTACACATGAACACACCCAAGCAGCATTCACATGTACAAAAACCACTCATGTATCCACACACACACATACACGGATCACACACACACACACTGAGGTATCTGCAATAAAATGGGATTAACTGTGGCTGCAGCTAATCCTGTTTGTTTGCTTGTTTTTTTTTTTTTTAAGTCAGATTTTTACTGCACCACATTCACAACAAGCTCCGGAGTTGAAACCCAAATCTGTCAATTTCCCCTGTCTCCGGGAAAGTGGGCGACCACTTTACTGTACCTCACATGGAAATCTAGAGAGGAACCGCATTAGCATCTATACCTTATCTTTATATCCTTCAGAATGCAATTTGACTTCGCCACTAATTCCATAAGTATTTTCCCTGCTTCGATAGATTTAAAGGTAAAAACCTGAGGCTGAAAATTCTGCTTCAGATCCCCGGGTCAGCTCATGGAAAGTGTGCTCTGGAAAAATGAATGAGAAAGGCAGTTAGCACTCACATGCTCCAGTGGAGCCGCTCAGCAGTCGACAGCAGCAGACAGGGGTTCTACTCCCAGGTGTGAATGTTTGTAAAAGCAGCAATATACCAGAAACAAAATTGAACTTGTGCAAATCCAACCGCTGTCCATCACAGTACTGCAAGCAATACTCACTGCAACTTAAGGTCTGTTTCTCTACACTCTCCAGATGGGCGTGCTTGAAAATTACAAGTTAAAGGGTCAGTTAACCAAAATCTCAAAAATAATGTATTTTTCTCTCTGGTCCTAGTTTGATCTAGTCATGCAAATAGTTTTAGTTTTCTGTGGTTTTGAGGTATCTGTTTCTGGATTTAAGAGATTAATGGTTTTTTTTGTTTTTTTTGTTTGTTTGTTTGTTTGTGATGCTCAAAGCGAAAAACAAAAAATTAAGACAGGTCAGATATTTGAGTTTATAAGCAGTTGTTGTTTTTTTCCTTGAAAGAAATGCTTCATTTCAGTAAAGTAAGTAAATATCTATTGATCATGAATTGGCTTTTCATAAGCTTGCATGTAGACAGATTTCACATATATGCATGACCAGTTGACCATACAGTAATTCAATTCAACTAATCTACCTATAATAGATTTTAATCTACATATAATTAGTGCAAAATTGCAGGATTCTTTCCAGGGAACCTTCCAGGAAATCATATGGAAATTTATAAGAATTTACATGTCCATAATATGATATACAATAATTTACCTTCAAGGACACGCAGATCTTACAGTTTTTATTGGAACTACTTTTTACCTGTGAGACAGTCAGATATGATATTGATCATATTAGTATATTTTCCCTCTTATAAACTGTGCAAGTCTTACCAAGTTGATTTATCTTGAAAATCAATTACTAACCTGAATAACCAAGCAACAATGTTGGTGAATGATGCAATACATCATGCATGTTCAATGAAACTCACCGCTGAATATAAACAAGGTTAAAATAAACACATGTGCATCAAGGGTGTGTGCCACTTCTTTCAAAAGGATGAATCTCTCAGTTTGAAATAAAACTCTCCACAAATGCTTCCTGCGGCGTCTGTCCCCTGTTCTGTTTGACCTGATTTATCTGTCTAACTTCTGGCTGGCTAAGCCTTGCAGCTTTCTCTATGATCTTGTCTAAATTTACATCTCTCTACATGCCCCTCTAATCGTGGCTGAGGAGAAGTTCTCATCGTTGCTGATGAAAGAGTAAGAGGTCGATCAAATGCAAAGCAGGCTCTCTAAAGCTGCCTTTGCATCACACGTTGCTCCGTCTTTGTGGCCTGCAGCTCCAAACAGCACCAGGATGGTCTGAAGGCAGCACTCCCGTGAAATTCAATGATCAGACTTTGGTAGTCCTCCATAAAGAAAGTGTGAGAACATTTTGGAAAACGTGGGGGCTGATTAGCGAACGAGTGTTTGTGTCGAGCTGTAATGAAGACAGCAGGACAAATCTGTGTGTTTGTGCGCACGATGGAAGGACGTGAGGAAAAACAAATTCACCGGATGGTATCTGATGGACGAGAGTGACCAGAGAGACGTTTGTCCTTTAACGTCCCAGATACATTAAAGATGTGGTGTGAAATATGCTTGTCAGCATAAATCAATGTCAAGTTCAACATACACTTTAATACAATACAAACACGACACAGCTGGAGAAAGAGATTAAAGAGCGGTATCAGATCCAACAGCACTGAGGGACCGACACTGCAGGTTTCGCTCGGTTAGCACAGAATTTCAAAAGGCTGACAGAAAAACGTGCATGTCACAAAAATTAAGGTAGAATTTTTGACCACTAGTAGCGCTGTGGAGCAATGTTTTTATGCACGGACGCCCATTTTTGTTTGTGTTGTACGACGCACACGACATTCAAGCAGATGAGCAACACAATAAACAGTCCTACCTCAGGTTTCGTGCTGTTCTGCTGACGGTTGGTGGCAGCGTTGCACAAAGAAGTGTTGAAATGCACCGACAAAGGCCGTGAAAAAGAAAACTGCAAGCTAGCAAACATTACACAATTTAAAATACTTATTTTTAAGGGAGGAAATAGACACATCTTGCAAGATCTCAAGGACACACATGAAACATTTTGGTCAGAAACACTGAATGTAAACATTTGTTTGTTACCTTTAATTTATTGAAACAAAGATGCCTGGAATAAAGTCCTGTCCGTCATAACCTAGTCTGCCTGCTGAGAGTGCAACAAATACAATGCCGCCAGATTGATGAAGCCCCTTTTAGACATGCACCTCTTTATGTAAATGGAAATGTCACATCAAGTCTGAATAAGCAAGTAATCTGAAGTGACTGTAATCTTACTAGATCCGATCTTGTAAGATTTCTTTTACACCTTGTTTCCTCTTTGTTGTAACACTAACCACACATACTGTGCGTTCTTTCTTTTACAGCATTACGCCTTTAATTTTTTATATCTATAATATCTTCAACAACTTGGGGCTTGAAAGCAAACAACAGAGGGCTAATAACAAATTGAAACAGATGCAAACTGCCAAATTTGACAACATGTCCAATATGACTTCCTTTGTTCTCCAAGTTTAATGTGCAGCATTTACCCTGTATACTATAAAATTATATACTATAGTTTTATACTGAATAAAAGGACTTCTAATGACTCCTGTATTATCCAATGAATTCATTTAAGAAAGAAAATAACGACTTGGGAACAATCAACTCAGTATGAGCACAGCGTTTGTTGTGCTTCAGCTCTGTTTTATGAGTGCTCTCAAGTTCCCACTAACATCTACTACCACCACCTTTAGCAAAATAAACTGTCCTTATGATATACCAGCCCAGCCTCGAGAAGCAATAAAAGATGCTGAAGACAGTGGAAGCCCGGTGAGTATAGAAGAAGACGGTGATGACAGGGATGATGCAGATAGAGACCAGACGGCAGGGGGATGATGGCAGCTCAGGGAGTACGGCTCTAAGTGTACCTGGGTTACACACTGGGTGTTAGTGTTTTTCCATTGTGTATAGACCTTTTGTTGGGTTGGTAAGCAGAGAGCAGGTTGCAGAAAAAGAGGATATTAAAACCATTACTTAACCTATAATATTCATACAAGAACTATGACTCACTTAAATGAGCATCTAATTGCTTTAATGGTTGGTTACTTTGGGTGACGTGCTCCTATAGGGAGCTCTTGCATTGTACTTGATTAATATAGCTTCATTTGCTATGATGGGCTATTTGTGTAGCATTAATTAAGTTTGTTATGGATGAGAGGGAGACAGTAGCCGTGCTGTACACAGCAGCAGTATGGCAGCACGCTGTTTATGGCGTTATCTTAAAGGGGCACTCCACCATTTCTTTACAAATCTAAGTCTGTTTACAGATGTTGGGGAGATGTTGCATATGTGAAAAAGTTTCTTATCGCATGAAACTTTTTCATTCCTCTTTTCATTTTGTTGTCTGTTACCAGCCAGAATGGAGGCCATGAATGCAATTTTACATTCTGTTATGCTACAGTATACAATTAAAGAATAATGTGGAACTTTTTTTTTTAGTTTTCCTGCAATATTATGAAGTCATGTGTGTCCTCAGTAACTCTTGTTTGTGCAGGACGAATGGAATACTTTTCAGGGATAAATTAAGTATTAATGGGATTATGCATGTTCTCCAAGAGAGGACATGCAATACTGGATAATTTGCATACTATCAGGAGCACATTGTACAGTATGTAACCTGCTGCTATGAACACCTTCAGTGCCACCATCTGCAAAAACATAGACTGTATGTGGATTCACAAGCTTTTCAGAAACTACAGTTAAATCTTAGAGAGGTTCACATTTTCATAGATGATTTTAGATTATTAATTAACATACATGTGCTAAAAGTTGCTGTTCTTACAGCAGGTGGAGACATTGGTCAACTGTTTGTGAGGCAACATGATGATTAACAAAACTGCTTTTATATTTCAATTCACTTTTAATAATGTGTGGGGACATCAATAAGACATGTGAATGGCTTTTTGTATTCCTTTAAATCCTTAATGCATAATTCCTGTGCCCTGTGGTAAATGCCTGCTGGTTTGAAGTCAGTTTTAGATTGACATGATAATGAAAATCCTTCAGACAAAACTGAATATGACAACTAAAAGACATCATTTTCTATTCAAGCTCACCAGGAATTGACCTTCAGGTGTCTTTTAACAGAAGTTTGCACCCACCTCTTGCTCTATGTGTGCTGGGTTAGACAATGCACAGGATGGGCTCACATTTGCTTTGGTGATCCTGCTGCTTAAAGCGACTCTGAAATCAATGTTTTCATATGAATAATTTGGTTTACCACAACGTCACTACTCAAACCCACAAACGACCGACAGATAAAGCAGAGCAACTGTCTGGTAAACATAGTGGAGCATTTAGCAGCTAAAGAGCCGCATATTTCTTTTAGGAGTTGGTGGAGACCAAAACAGAGTTGAAAAGAAAGTTTGCCATTTCAACTTTTAGACAACTTATTATATTACATATTATCAACTTTTTGACAATATGAGAACACTGTGGCCAAAAACTCTGTTATTGGAGGTTTGCAGTTCTAGACTTTTTTGTACACTTTTGAAAACTGGCAAGCTATTACATTCCTTGTCATTTTCTTCTTGCACAAAGGGCTCATTGTAAAATATGTATGTTTCCCAAGTTAACATAAAAATTGGAAATAAAGCCCCAGCTATCCATTCTGAATGAAACCGAGGATACTTTCTCACTATCTTGCTTTCTTAGGTAAAAAGACATTGTCCAATCCCTCAACAAGTTGCACCACACATAGGACTGGGACATTTTTTAGAAACTATTTCAATACCGCCTCCAACAGCAGGGACAGACTCCACTCTGAGAGGAGGGGATGTAACAGGACTTAGTAAGGCACACACTGTGCTGGGAGTAATTTGGCTTTCTGTCTTCTGATAATAAAGGGAAACAATATCAGGGTCTGCTTCTCAAATGTCCAACGCTGCTTCCTCTCCTCAGTTATTCCACAGCACCGTTTCCTCTCCTCACAGTTATCTCGCCTTAGGTCTAACACAACAACAGACAAAAGCTCACTTACGGCAAAAAAACGACAAATTTATGTGAGATGAGAAAAACAGATAACTGACTGAATGCAGTCTAGCATGTGTAGCAATGATGGAAAAGTTTAAATAAAACATGATAGGAAAAGAGGCATTTTGTTGTTTGTCTACTCCCAAATTTAATTTTTTTTTAACATAAAATCATCCTCATTTTGCATCTGGCTCTGGATTAAGACCAAAAAGTCCTCCCTGAAAAATCAACTTGAGCTGGAATCTTGATTCAACCCTAAAATCAACTCTTTTCTAATTTACATATATGGGTCAGGCACTTCCACCGCTGGGAGGGTGGGAGATTCTGCGGTCTCTGAGGGCGAGGCCAGGCTTTTGAAGCTCTGCAGTATGTGGTTGATTTGGTGGATGAGCCGGGGCCTGTGAGTCGAAGCTGTTTTGATTTGTGTTTCCAAAAGTGCTGAATCGTTTAGAAGAGAAAACCAGCCGCTCCTGAGATCTTCTTCTGCTTCTAACAGGGATTCTAGAGATACCATCAAAGCCCAGAAAGCCTATTTGGTCTTTATTTGTAGCTACTGTTAATGTCAAATAAATACGGTCGGCATATTCAGGTATATTACTAGTGTTGTTGTTGTTGATGATGATGATAATGATGTTGTTGTCGTTGTTGATGATGATGATGATGTTGCGTCCAAAACTGGATTACCAACCGGCCAATGACACATAGTCACAGGTTCAATGTGTGTCAGTTGTTTTTAAACACACATTCAAGGTTCCCAGAGGAATAATAATAACCATCAGCCTCAGCTATTCTTCATGTTTAGTGATAATTAGCAACACTCAGATGGTGAACATGGTCAGCATTACACCTTCTAAACATCAGCTTGCTTGCATTGTCGCTGTGAGCACTTTAGCACGCTGATTTTAGCATTTAGATCAAAGCGTCATTGTGCCAAATTAGACCGAGAAGTTTGCATCATAGTCTCGTTTTTTTTATCACTTGATTAGATGCAAATTAAAGTACAATATCAACTAATGCAGCATTATTGCCTTGTGATGTGGCCCCCGTCTTGCAGAGAGGCTCCGTTTCAAAATCTAGACCTTAATAATATTTTTAATTCATCTTGCGCTCCTGGGGGACACATTCATGAAAAAGCATGTGTGTTTAATCAAATTATCACAACCTAACACACAGTAAACCTGGGGCCAGGTGGTATTCCAGCATAGGAGGTCTGGTTAATCTCTAAGCAAATAATGAAGCTGCCATTTATAGTCTGCCGTGTGCTCTGTGCTAGATGGGGAACGTGGAGGTGACTGGGCACAAACTCCAAAGGAGCACAACAGAATATTTTTACCCCGGTGCTCCTTAATAGGTTTATTAGCCAAGTATGAATTTGACTCTGCTTTTTTTTTTATTGCTCTCAATGCATTTGCAGAAATAGACATGACAGCTAGGAACAAGGACGACAAAGCTGAACAGACAAGGTAAAGAATAGACAGGACTATTATGCATTATTATAAAAATAGATGTATATACATATAAATATATAAAAAGCATGAATGACTAACAACATAAATAGAAGCTCTATAAGCAAGTCAAGCGTTTATAAGCTGTAGAACTCCAGCCATGTTTGTGTCCTTATACCTAAAATTCTATGAGAAAATGATCAGGGATTAAATGAATGAAACCAAAACTTTAGATTTTAAGGATTCCAGGTTTCCCCAATCTAAACTTATATCGACAGTTTGCAGGATGCTCAGTAGCAGCCCAGGTATTTATGTATATATATTACAGTCTGATTTGACTTTTATGGAATCAGATATATTTTTATCTTTCATATCAAATATAGCTGTTTTTAAGTGCCATCTGTCAAACTGAGAGCACAACAAATACATCACAGCCAGACTGACAACAACAGAGAATCATGGCGATTGTTTGCTCTGTGGTGACATCTGCTGGTGGGAAATAACACCTACTCTTAAAAAAAGTTGGACTCCCTGTAAGATTAAGTAAGATTACTGCTGCTGATGTACTATAATCAGATAACCTTCTACTATTGCCACTAATACTGATTGTCACCACCTGCATAAGCCGGATGTGATATAACATGTAAACGTTTAGAAATCACACAGAAAAGAGATAGAGGTAAGTAAATGCACACAGGCTTAATAAATATTGGCCCAGTTACAATAGTATGAGTATGATAGCCACTGTGTCAACATTTGTATTGGCTGATAAGGTGTGTGACAGATTGAGAAATACAGGAAATTAAATGTCTGTTTTACAACAAAACGACTCCATATGCGTTCATAAACCCTGTTTCCTTTTGTATTTGCTGTCAGTGTGATACAGTTGTATTTGTTGTTTCAGAGAGCCAGACTGATTATTGTTATTATTATTATTATTATTATTATTATTATTACAACTTATACAATTTTGATTTTTTGGTGATTTCCATTTTTTCCATTTTTATTCTTTTTTCTTTTATTCTTTATTTATCAGTGTAGTTATTATTTGCTTTGCAGATGAAGTTTTTAAATAAATAAAAAAGCATTGTTGAAGATTAAACTAGTGGTTTCCAACCTTGTTTGATCCTTCATGACCCCTAACTAAAGGCACTATCCATTTCTAGTATTTGACAAAAATAAATAAATAAATAAATAACATTTTAGAACTTCATTTTTTCTTCTTTCCTCTCATATTAATCACCTAATTACTCCTCAAATTTATCTTGTGACCCTAAGTAGTTAATGTAGCTCCAAACTGCCACTTAAAAACTGATGCATCATTAACAGCTGATAATGTCTTATGTAATTATATCACTTACAGGGACATTTAGGACAAGTACTTTTTAATTTTGATACTTTAAGCACATTTAGCTGATAACACGTTGAGGGTCTGCTGGATACTTGTATCCAATCATATTATAAATACATAACTTTACTTGTCATGGAGTATTCTTAAAATGTTGTATTCTTGTATTCTCCCTGCTTTTTCCTCTCTCTGATTGGCTGTCTGGCATTTGAAGCTCACCTGCTGTCAGTCTGATCATCTCACTCACCTGTGTGAATCACACACCTGTGGGTGATGTTGGAGCCCGGCCTGCTCTTTGTCCACGTGTTTCATGCAAATTGAGGTAAGCCTCTTTATTTTTGGTTGCTGTTAACTGAAATGTCGCTATTTCACTCACTTTATTTTGTCCAAAGTGACCAAACTTGTCAACTATTTCTGTCTGTGTGATTAAATGCAAATGGTTGATTTAAAAAAAAAAAAAGAAAGAGACACATGGTCAAGTAGATACAATACAAAGCCCTTGAATCTTGAAACAGGCCAAATAACAAACAAATTATGGCTGCAGTGGTGAAGCTGATTTAGGTCTATAGGTGGGGCCAAAGGTTTTGGCATGGGACAGTAAGTGGGGGTCCTCATATGAAAATATATACAAATATCCATTATTGGATTAACTGTTATTTCTCTTATCTTGTAATATTTATTTTAGTAATCTATTTCCCATCTGAATAGATTACTGCAGTAATAAGTAAGACAGAACCAAGTTTGTAGTAGTAGTTGCTCAAATGTTTAATGTCTGTGATGGTGACTGAATTCTGCCACAGGGTATTTCAATCTTTGGCTGAATGGACAAGTGGAATAGCCTCAGAGGGAAGTTTATCTTCCTCTCCATTGGTATCTTCATCTTCATAGTTGTGGTTGTGACATTCCCAAGGACATACAGGGCAGTCCCCAAGCCAATCCGAAACCTGCATCAGATTTCAAGGTCTTGCCCCCTACAGATCTCTGACCAGACCATCACCCCCCTCAAGAATACCCAGCACCTACTGGTGTCAGCCTACATGGACCAGAGGGTGAAGGATTTTGATTTACGCATCATTGGCATATTCAGAAGAGACTCCATCACACCCCTTTACTGTCATTTCTGCTGCGCAGGCCAATTATCAAATGCAACAACTGAAGCAAAAATTAAAGAACACTCCGACAACTTTGGTTTTCCCTTCGCCACAACGGATGTCCTGTGTCAGATTCCTCAAAACTGCAGCGCCACCCATGTCAGTCTTCTGACTCAGCCAGATGGTCTGAAGGTATCTGCACAGATCTGGCTCCCCATAAGAAACCAGAAGACCGGTGGGAAGGAAGAGAAGATGCAGTTTGACTTCACAGTCTGCATCTCCAACCTGTTTGAATTCAACAACGCACTTCAGTATGCGCAGACCCTGGAGATGTACAGGTCAGCACTTTACACGACACATACAGCATACAGAGGGCAGACCACAAAGCATGGCCTCAGATGAGCATTACAGCATTCACAAAAGTGTTATTGATTTCTGGGTGGCATTACACTGTACAGGTGTAGCTGTTATTATTCTCACTCAGGGTTGATCATGCCGTGTGATGTATGCAAGTCTTGGCTGGTGGCTAAATAAAAAGTGGTGGTGATGTCACTCTGTTGGTCAGTTGGTCAACCACTTGGGTTTCAGACTGAAATATCTCAGCAACTGTTAGATGGATTGTGAATTAATATGGTCTCCGGATGATAAATCCTGGTGATCCTTGGTGATCCCTAGCACCATGAGGTTGGCATGTTTTTGTCAGGATGAATCGTAATGACTTTAATCCTTTTTAAAGGGAAAGTTCATCATTTTCTTGCAGAGAGTTAGATGAGAAGATCAACAGCACTCTGATGTCTGTACAGTAAATATTAAGCTTTCCTTGCAGGTTGCTGGGCGTAGACAGAGTGGTGATCTACAACACCAGCTGTGGCCCAGACCTGAACCGCCTGCTGCAGAGCTACAGCCAGGAGGGCTTCGTGGAGGTGGTTCCTTGGCCCATCAAACGGTATCTGAACCCATCTCGTGGCTGGCTCTTCTCAAAGTATGGAGGGGACGTGCACTACTTTGGCCAGTTAGCCACTCTGAATGAGTGCATCTACAGATCCATGGACCGGTCCCGCTACGTCCTGTTACATGACATAGATGAGATTATGATGCCATACCAACACGACAGCCTACCACCTCTCATGGACATGCTCCAACAGCAGCATCCAAAAGTAGGGTACTCTATATGTAGGCATTTGAGAAAGATTAAATATTTCATCAATATCAAGACCTAATAATATCTGATATTTACCGTATATTCTTGTATTCATTCCAACATGTATCCATCAATCTGAATGTATATTCTGCAGGTCGGAGTTTTTCTCGCTGAAAACCATATTTATCCCAAGAAACCATTTGAGGAAAGTACAAGGGGTCCCCTGCCTCAATGGAAAGGGGTGCCTGGCTTTAATATTCTGGAGCACATCTATAAGTGGGAGGTGGACAGAAAGGCAGAGTACCATCCATACAAGCTGATTGTCAGGCCAAGGTAAACACACTTTTTTTTGCATGGTGCTTTAAAACCACAGTGTAATAGGTACCAGGCGATCTGCAAATGACCGTATGTGTGAATGTCCTTGTGCCTCACAGGATGGTGGAACAGACTTCGGTGCATTTAGTGCTGGAGAAGTTTGGAGAAGAGTTCAAGATTCCATCAGAGCTGTGTCATATAATTCACGTTCCACTGAGCACCCCCACTGTTCAGCCGCTGGAGAAGATCCACGTGGACACCCGACTGTGGGACTTCAAGGACAGGCTGATCCCAAATGTGAATGATGTGCTGAGGAGAGCAGGGCTGTTGCACTCATAGGGGCGGATCTGGTGGATAACACAAAGAGGCATGGAGATATTTATAATGACATGCATGTATTTATCAGTTATAGCTACAATATTTTGGCCATACTGTTGCAGAGCTAGCATGACTTTGGTGATCCTCTGATTTTTTCCTCTAAAGCCAAATCAAACTTTGCATTCATTCTGGGAAATATCTCAAAATATAATTAGTTGTTTGGCACAGGCATTAGTTTCCAGATAAATCCTTCTGCGGCGATCTCTTGACTTTTCTTTTAGCAGAGCATTGACACATTTGTCGTATTGGGTGAAAACTATTGGATAATTTGCCATGAACTTTTGGTACAGACATTCATGTCCCTCAGGATCCATTATAATTGCTTTGGTGATCTCCTGACTCTTCTAGTGCCATCGTCAGGCCAAGATTTGAATTTGTCAAAACATTGGTTTATGATTAAATTAAAACTAATGGCATTCCCGATCTCTTTGCAGGCTTTTCTGTCACCAGCAGCAGTGACTGTATTTTCATTTTAAATATGAATGCATGATGTGCATTACTACACTTATATTCAATATATGTAATGGCCTTTTTTTCTGGGGAGCGGCAGACAGACAGCAGAATTAGAACATAATGTATAATACATTTACAGTGTGTGTGCATTTAGATTTTCCTCATGCTTCTATGCTCATAATTACTGTTAACATTCACATAAACATGCACAATAAGTGAAAAATCAATGAATGCTCAATCTAAGCCAAAACTGTAGTTCGGTCAATGGTGCAAAATAAACAAGGCACTCATTTTATTATAATACGACCCGGGAGAGGCTAGATTAAGTTTTTCCTTGAATGGTCCATTCTTCAAAGAAACTCTTTCAACCTCTTACAAGGAAAGAAAGGTGGCAGAAAGCAGGTCAGGAAAAGCAGACAAGTGGACAAAATAGCTGTTGGATTCTTCCACTGGCTGCTTTTCATGAGAGCTCTGCTGATGCATTTAAATGTCAAAAAAATGCAGGCATGTCGTCAACTTACTAGCAAGTGCGCTTGGACAACCAATGAGGTGTTCTGAACTGTTGGTTGCCCCCCCGACTTTCACCTTTTCAAAGTTTTCAAGTATTGCAGCTCTTTTTCAACAGCTGTCACTTAAACCCACCGTAATCCTTTTTTTTTTTTTTGTCTCTCTGTCATTACAGGTCAAGGCTACTTTGCTCCTCCACCATTGCCAAGGCCCCCTGTTCCTATTTAGTGTATCTATCTCTATAAACTTACATAGTTGACAGGATTGACATTTTTGTAATAAATGAACTAATGTCTACCTTCAGTGAGCCTTGTTATGAAGAATGAAATGCTTCTTCTGTGATATATTGAAGTATTAGTGGTATGCATGTTCTCTCAGTTTTGTATTGACAGATACGCCAGGCAGAAATATGCCGGGTACATGCAAATGAATAATTTTAGATAATTAGTTGTCCTGCTATGCAAAACGTTGCTGTCTGAACTGTCTTGTTTTTTTTTTTTCTAGTCAATTGATTTTCCACAGGACAAAGTGGTGTTTAAATGCCTCAAAGGACTAGAGAATCTGCTAACATTTACAAAGCTGCTCCCATATTGCAATTCACTTTTAATAACCTGCCCAGACACTGAGACAGCTGACTGGCTCTTCAGGTCCTTCAAACCCCTTTTTGCGTGTGTCCATATCACAGAGAGGTAGGATCTTCTTAATGCTCAACCTGGTGAGTGGTGAGCTTTTCAGCAGTCATTTGACTATCTGTGCTCTATATTATACTTTCCTCCTTTTCAGGTTTTTAGTATTTCTATTTAATAGTTCTGAGAAGATATTCCCACAAGAGCTGTTTTACTCAAATAAGCTTTTAATGACCTTTTAGTGTGGGTTATTATGAATGCCACGCAGGATAGTGTGTTTGGGCTGTGCTTGATTATAGCTTAATTTGCTATGATTGATTATTTGTGCAGTATTGCCAAAGTTGTTTGTTTTTTTTTAACTTTCGTACAATTTTGTGGTGCTTCATTATTCTGCATTATACTTCTTCATTATTTTCATCTGACATCGTTGGTCACTCTGCAGAGAAAAGACTTCACATATAAATCATCTTATAAAATGTGATGCATCGTTAAAAATGAAATGTATGTAGCTCTAGCTCAAAAATAAGTAACATTTAAAAACACATATTCAGGCATCTGTAAGAATAAAATAATATAATACAGTAAAATAATGCTTTCACTTTTGACACCTGAGTATATTTTGATACTAGTGGTTTTACTTGGGTATCATTTTGAATTCAGGATTGTTACTTGTAATGGAGTATAATTGTATATTATTTTACTCACATCTATTTATTCTCCTTAAATTTCTTTTTATCTGTCCCTGTTTTGTTCTTGTGCTGCTGTAAGGACGATAGAGCAGACAGCCTCCTCCTTTTTTGCAGTGTGTTGGCTTTTGCCTGAGCAGAACTGAAACTACTGTGTTGCACTGACATCACAGAGCAAAAGCAAAGACCTTACTTCTACACTATGCATGCATGCTGGAGCCCACAAAGAAGCAGCAAACAGGATGTGTCAAGTCAAAACTGAGCGTTGAATTATAATGGAAACAGGAAGGAAGCCAACACTCTGCAGTCTTATTCATTTGTCTTCCTCAGAAAGCAGCTCTGCATCAGGAGGAGAATAAGGGTAAGTTATGATTTAATATTACAATATGATAACAGTAATACAATAAGCATTGATTTCACACTGGATCAAATCAAATCCAAACTACAGGTTAACATATCGCTGTGATCAACCCACGCGTCCATTGTGGCCTTTATATGCTTCATGGTTTTTGCCATAGGAACACTTTTAAAAAAATAAGAATCATGACAACAGAAACAATGGGCATCCCTCATTCTTGTGTAGTAATAATATGTCTTCAAAAATGATCTCAGCGATGAAACAGCTCTTAAAGAAAGGACTAATTGCAGGCATGTTGTTGTAGATTGCATTAGATTGTGCGGGTGTGTCTGTAAAATAAACTAATGAGTCAAGTGAAAAGGTCATCACTACAGAACATTTTCACCAAAATTTAAAAACTTTGGCTCCAAGACAAATTTTGGTGAAGCATCACACATTAAAAATAGTCAACAAAGACTGTTTTGCACATGACAAGGCTTCGCTGAACTTGTTTATGCTTACATAGAGGAATCTACTTTATTCATAACTGTACATAGCCAATGCAGTACACCTGTTGCGCAACATGTTGCACAATTATTATCTAGATACTCATTTTTTATTTTACTATATATAATTCCTGGGTGTTTTTCTTCCTGGAACATAATTCAGCATTTTAACTTTACTTTTTAATCTTTTTTTCACATTGTACATTTGGTGAATATACTGATTCTGACTGATCAGATGTGCAGGATCAGTTCAGCTGGCCTTTTCAGGCAGGAGCTTGCAGTCAGGGAGGGTCATTAAAGTAAGGTGGTGACACCTGTGTAGATGTCCACCAAGGCTATAAATACCAGCCTGGTCTTTCTCTTTCGCTCTCTTTCTCTCTCTCTCTCTCTCTCTCTCTCTCTCTCTCTCTCTCTCTCTCTCTCTCCTTCATATCTGCCACTAACACACATCCCTCACTCATCCATTCATTCCACTCACTGATGTATTTCATCTCCACGCCTCATGTCTTTCTTTTTAAACTGTTACATATGTTAATTCTAATAAAATACTCAATTTGGAACTTTAACATGGCTTGTCTCCTCTTTTTGTCTCATGTATTGAGGTGGTGACAGTTACATTCACACCTCTGAAGGAAGCCTCATTGCAAAAATATGTTTGATTTTTTTCCTCAAATGTGTAATCTCTCTAACAGTAGTTTCTAATTCTGCCTCAGGTTGGGAAATATCTAATCTTTGGCTGAGTGGACATGGCAAAAAAATTCAAAAGGGAGTTATTCCTCCTCTTCATTGCTACCTTCATCGTTCTCTTCTTCATGGATGTGAAAATACCCAGGACGTACAAGGCCATCCCTAAGCCGCGTAGTGCTTCACAAACTTGCCCCTTCTGGATCTCTGACCAGACCATCACCCCCCTCAAGAACACCAAGCACCTCCTGGTGTCAGCCTACATGGACCAGAGAGTCACTGGCTTTGATATACGCATCATTGGCATATTTAGGAGAGACTCCATCCAACCTCTTTACTGCCTTTTCTGGTGTCCAGGCTGGTTATCAACTCCCACACCTGCAACAATTTTACAACACTCTGACAACTTTGGTTTCCCCTTCGTCACTACAGATGTCTTGTGTCCGATTCCTCAAAACTGCAACGCGACACATGTGAGTCTCCTGACTCAGCCAGCCTCAGTGAGCGGATTTGACGAAACCTGGCTTCCTATAAGAAACCAGAGGACCAAGGGGACAGAGGAGAAAAGGTTGCAGTTTGACTTCACAGTCTGCGTGTCCAACCTGTTTGGAGACTACAACAATGTGCTTCAGTTTGCACAGAGCCTGGAGATGTACAGGTCAGCACTGCAACAACACCATAAACCACAGTGTCAAAGATGAGCTCAATCAAGTTCATTCTGACACGATATAAGCCAACTTTATATGTGTTGCAGCACCTCTGGATTGCGTCACATTATACAGGAGTTCATGTTACTGAGGTCATTTCTTGTATTGGTGCATGTAGTACATGTGTGGAGGGACAGTATGGTGGATGCAAATCTTTGCTGTGTGAGATGTGCTTGAACACATCACAAAGCATACATCTGCGGAAGAGGACAAGATGCTCTAATGTACCCATTGTGTGTTCACAACAGCATAAAATGAACAAAAACAGAATAAAATGAGCATATATATTTTCCATTTTCAGTTTCAACATTTGATATGTTGGCTGTGCACTATTTTCATACAGGGTTTAAATGATTTGCAAACCATCAGATTCTGTTTTCAACATTTTACACGGCGTGCCAACATTTTTTGAATTGGGGTTGTAAATTTGATTGACTTTTAGTGAATTCCGACTACATGTGAACAACCCTTCTTGCACTTACTTGTCTTAAGAAAAACACATCTCTAAGCATTTATGCTAATTGTACTGTAGCACAAAGCTTTTAGTTATTTGCACTTACTGTAAGCTGCTGCTAAATGAATGTAATGTGATCATTTTTAATCTTTGCCTCACCTTGCCCCAGGTTGCTGGGCGTGGACAGGGTGGTGATCTACAACACCAGCTGCAGCCCAGACCTGAACCGCCTGCTGCAGAGCTACAGTCAGGAGGGCTTCCTGGAGATAGTTCCTTGGCCCATCGACAAGCATCTGAAGCCATCTCGTGGCTGGCTCTTCTCACAGAGCGGGGGGGACCTGCACTACTTTGGTCAGCTGACCACGCTGAATGAGTGCATCTACAGATCCATGGACCGGTCCCGCTACGTCCTGTTGAACGACATAGATGAGATCATAATGCCATACAAACACAACAACCTGATGTCTCTGATGAACTCGCTCCAACAGCAGCATCCAAACGTAGGGTAGTTTGCATTTGAGAAAGACAAATATTCAATCAATATCCAAACTCATATTTATCAACATTTATATTCTCTGTCCATCTTTCATACTGTGTCACGTTCTGCAGACGGGGGTGTTCCTCATTGAGAACCACATCTTTCCCAAGAAACATTTCGAGCCAAGTGGGAGGTTTCACCTGCCTCAGTGGAACGAGGTGCAGGGAGTTAATATTCTGGAGCACATCTACAGGGAGGAGCCCGACAGAAACATATACCACCCATACAAGATGATAGTTCAGCCAAGGTAGGATGAATTTGTCAGGATGAAAGGTTACTCACTCAGGACCCACAATCAGTGTTTGGTTGATTAAATAATGCTTTGGACTACAAGTCTTTTTGTATTGAACAACTTTTTCTTACATCATTCAAATGCTGTAAAAATACATTAAATCGTAATGTTCCACACAACATAGCATTAGATGTAGTTATCCTTTAGAAATGGCCAATGAGGCTGAAAGGACAGTTGACTCAAACTTAAAAAAACAAAAAAGTTTCTTTATTATGGTCTGGCACAGTCATGGATGAATTTGCTTGGACAAATATCATTTCAAATAGGCTGAACAAGTTCCATGGTAAACGTGACTGGACAAACGTACCACTCCGTCTTTGTTGTTTGTTTAAAAGAATCACTCTCAAATTTCTCATACAGTGCAAATGCACTTGATTGCAACTAGGACAAACCACCAATTTGTCACGACTCAAATAAAGGTAGAGACAAAAAACTGCACTTAACTCAGCTATGTCTCTGTGCGTCACAGGATGGTGGAGCAGACTTCAGTTCATGAGATGCTCAAGATTTTTGGAGAAGACTACAAGGTTCCACATGACGTTTGTCGGATCATTCACGTCCGCGTGGGTCTGCAGGGGAAATTAAAGCTGGAGCAGCTCAAGGAAGACAAACGACTGTGGGACTTCAGTGAGAAACTGATTGCCAATGTGGACAAAGAGCTGAGGAGAGCTGGGCTGCTGAGCTCGGAGAGGCGGAGCTGATGGATCGGATAGTTGAAAACAGGTTGAACCCGACGATGAACGTACACCCTCGCCAGCATTTAAAGACCTCCTCCAGTGCAAATCATGTTTTCAACCTTGTTAACTCGTCCTTGGTGTTTTTTATATTCTACACAGTCCTGACCTCTGTTTGCTCTCCACTTTGCTTACATTCTTTTGATATCCTTGTTTTTTCTGCTAGAGGCTACAGACAATTCATCCTGGATATTTATAAATCAGCGGGACGTTAATTGATGAAAGGCACAGAATGTAATCACCATATTTTTGAACACTTTTAGCACTTCTTCAGTACTGATCTTTACCTCCAGGCAGCACAAGCGTTTTTGCTGTGTCTGTGACTTGAAACCATGTCAACAGCATGTTAAATAGTTACACATTAACAAGTTTCACATTAAGAGTTCTGTTGAGCAGAAACTAGGCTCACAGTTCACTGTAATATATACATAGAAGCCATGAGTGTCTATAATAAAGCAACATGTCTGTGTTACATTACAGAGATTATGAGAGAATGTAGCAATCTCAGGAATATTATTATTACAGGTACTCAACTCTGCAGGGTTGTCTGCATCAGATTGTAAAGAACTTGCATTGCTCTTCAATAACAAAATAGCTTCGGTTATTGCTGCTGATGTAAACACAGATGACCTCCACATAGTCGGTGTATTGTCTACAGTAGGAGGTCGGCACACCCCCGGTTTGGTGAAGCACACAGGAGTACCAGCGTGGAGACTCGAGTTGCAATGCTTATCAAAATGCACAGATTTGATTGGCTGAGAAGCATCGAGATTATTTACAACACGTGCAATTGTTGAGTTTCCTTGACCGCTAAGTCGGTGCCTTAAAGGCTGAAAAAAAAGCGGTTAAAACCAAAACAGTCCATCAAAAATGAATAATTAATCAATAATCAATCAGTTATAGGTTATCGCATACACTCTATAGCAAAACACTCACCGAGTGTGAAGTCGATCAGACGAACAGTTGATGAGAAAATCAAAGGACAGACAGACATAGAGATTCCTTCTTTTGTAGGTGGAAGATTTTAACTTTTAAACGAGTAAAATTTTCATTACAATTTTTCCTGTTGAAATCTGCTCTTTACTGAACTACTGAATTTTTACATGTCAATTATTGTTTCTTATTATATGATCAACATATGCCAAATAAAATTTTTTTTACATGCCTTTCTTTTCTTTTCAGAAGTGATTTGGGATGACGATAACTTTGTCCTTCATATAAAACCGCCGGCATAAACATTGTGTACATTTCCTAATAATGTGTTTGAGGTCATTAACCTCCTCACATTTAATTGCTTGGATTTAAATCCCTTTTATAACTAACCTAGATTATCTTTATGGCACTCATTCATTCTCATTCTTTCTCTCTCCCTCTTCTCCTGCTTCCTTGTATCAGCAGATTAAGAGCATTTACTCTTTTGCCACAATCAGTCAATCTTATCTTTGCTGTTCTCTTTGTTGCTGTCGGCTGTCATTTCAGTGTGTGAGATGCAAAGAAAGGGCAACCTGCACAAAACCTCACGGGCGTGTTTGCACTGTAATATCATGAGCACAATATCTTTTGTGAACCGGACCTTGAGTCGAGGGAGATAGTGGTTGCAAGTGATGCACAATTCGTGGCGTTATCAGCTGCTGTAATCTATTCTTATGAACTCGCCCCTTGAACTCCTCTCCCCATATGCGGCTCATTTTGTCTTGTTTCCTTGTTTTTCCTTTCTCCAGTTCCAAAAAAACATTTTCACTCTAGAAACAAACTGAGTCACTGTTCAACATGACGTTAGAAATTTGCACTTTAGCTTTAGCCGTGACTTAAATCCTGCCTGTATATTTCAAAAATCGGGCTACTTGTTTATATTTTAATTTTCAAATTAGAACATTTGAATATTGTTCACTGTACTGTGAGGTATGTAAATGTCAAACAGCTTTTATATTTTCATTTTAATGGTCATAGAATGCCCATATGATTATGTGAAAATAAGAATGCAAATTGGATTGTTGCATTTTCATTTTTACTCAGACAACAGATACACATGTGGACAATTATACTATGCTATTCCTATGCTGCTTCTATATAACTAGAATACAGTGTTTTTGCATTTTTTGACATTAGGCAGGAGAGGAGGAACAGGAACACCATTAACAATCCATTATTCTTTGTTATTTGATCTTTTGTTCTGAAAATTTTCCTTTACTGACAGGAGACCTTTGGTCGCCTGGTTTTTTCAGGAACAGGTTTCCAAAACAGCTCAGTTTGATTATCTGCCAAGACATGAGTGAGTCAGACAGCTGAGTAGTTTTGAGTTCTTTCAACTATCACATTACTCATTCCTTTTTATTCATTGTTTGACAGCTATATAGTTAGACTTTACAAAATAAGATTTTACATAGAAAATAAATGAGTTCATAACATATGGTGCGTTGTTATATATTATACCCAATACTATATACTGTGTATTGTTAAAATTATGATCACCACTCAGTAAAATCCCACTTATTGTTTTTAATATTATTTTTGAATTAGCATTAATAATCTAATAATATAATTGTATAACATTCAAAAAGGCCATTCTTCTGCATTGAGTACTTTTAATTTTGGATACTGTAAGTACATTCATCTAATACTACTACACACTAATATCCCATTTAATGCAGCATTGTGGTGTCGCTACTTAAGTAAAAGATCTGAATACTAAATTGTAAATTTCCCCGTTGTGGGACTAATAAAGGAATATCTTATCTTATGTCTCTAACAACTGTGGAGTCTTTGCAGTACAAACTGAGTCCAGTTACTAAGCAGCAGCAAAAGGGGATGAAGACCCCTCCTTTGACAGAGCTATTCTTTCTGTCCCTTGGCAATTTCATGGCTTGCTGCTACGTAGTTTCCATGCAACGCTGGAAACGTTATTGTCTCAGTGCCCCATGGAACTAAACAACAGTGTTTCAGCTGACGAGAGCAAGGAAATGGCCTGTAGGAAGCATCTGTCTGTAAGGATGTGCATGCTCATCAAAAAGGCAGTGACACAGGAGATGTGTTATTTTCATAATAAAATGTGATAAAGACTGCTCCAGCTTCATTAAAATCAAGGGTAAACACATCACCCATTGGTTTGTGGCTTAGTTTGGCGTTACGGCCGTCGACGTCTTGGTTTTTTCGGAGACAGAAATGACCAGTTTTATCATTTACAAAATGCTGTACTGAAGAATACTTCAAACTAGGGATTGACACCATAAAGAATGTTTAAGTCAAATGAGAAGTTCTCATAAGCTTACATGCAACTGTACTTTGTGCAACCAGTGTCATCGCCCCCTACTGGCCATTAAGGCACCTCTGCATTGGCTTCACTTGTCAGATCCGGATGCTCCGTCCACTATTTATTCTGTCTAGAGTTAAAATGTTGAGAGATATTTTACAAGGTTATAGTTTAGGTTTTTTGAAATAACCTTCATTAGTTTTCAGCTGTAACTAACGGAGGACAAGGAATTGGCTTCTTATATCCCATAAAGCTGGGAAGAAGCAGAGAAATTCTGTAGGTGAAGCAAAATTTCTCATAACAACAGAAAAACATTAAAGTCTTTGTTAACGTTGTAACACTTGAGCAAAGAGGTCGGTCATATCCAGCAACCATCTTTGAATGGATTTGGAAAGCGTTTTAATATATTTTTTAAATGGTTTTCATGCAGCAGATAGAATATTTGACTGACCTGTTAAGAGGTCGAGTTGGATTGTGGGTAATGTATACATCAGGTTCTGAATCCGTGGGCTGAAAAAGACAATTTCTGCTGCATCAATTTGGGGACTTTTTTTTTTTTAAACTATCCATTGTGGAGTACTTTTAATTAAGTATTAGATACAACTTATAGACCTCATTTGAAAGTCCCTTTTTTTCTTAGACAAAGAAGAGATGTAAAAGAGAATGTATTTCCTATATGTTGATATTTTAATTGAAAAAAAAGTCTGAAATGTTCTCACACATGCATACATCCATTCACTTATCCAAAATAAAGAAGTCACAGCACACATATTGGACTCGGACACATTTAAAAAAGCATCATCATTTGGAAACTATTTATTGAACATTTGCAACCAGATATCAGTTAAATACAGAACTTTCGATTCTCTCTCTACATCCCCCAACAGCAGGGACTGGCTCCACTTCATTACATTGAGAGGAGGGAATGTTACAGGACTTGGTAAGGCGCACACTGTGCTGGAAGTAATTTGGCTTTCTGTCTTCTGATAATAAAGAGAAACAAAATCGGAGTCTGCCTCTCAAATGTCCAACGCTGCTTCCCCCTCCTCGCAGCTAGATCCTGCGCGTACAGACCATGGCAAAATGACACAAATAGGAGCCGAGAAGAGAAAACCAGTATAGACGACTGAGACACACCCCCTACTGAATGTGGTCTGAGATGTGTAGCCATGATTGAAAAGCTAAAAGTAAAATGATCAACATGAATATATTAGAAAAATGGCAATTAGTCTTTAATAAACACCTCGCCTCACCTACTCCCAAACAAGACCAGGGTTATAAATTAAAACTGTCCAAATAAAAATCAATCAACCAAGACTTTGGGCCCATTCAGTTCCATTTCAAGACTGGAAAATCCTCATTGAAAAAAACAAATGGCACTTTTCAGTCTCTTGAAGTGGAATCTAGAATATCGACTTCAATGGAATCGACCCCCAACCCTAAAAATCAACTCTTTCTAATTTACATATATGGGTCAGGCGCTCTTCAAGCTTCCACCACTCTATCAGTTGCTCCCCACAGGACAGGGGGGACTCTGTGGTCTCTGAGGGCTAGGCCACGGTTTTGAAGGTCTGCAGTATGAGGTTGGTTTGGTGGATGAGCCGGTTTGCACTGATGAAGACATTTATTGCCCTGGGAACACAGAAAATTACAACTTGAGAAAACAGGCTGGAGATGCTCCTAGTCAAATATTTAACTTTTAGGAGGAAACAGACTGGGAATGTGGGACGAGCTGGTTCTGCAAAGACATTCAAAGTCACGAACAAATGACCAGCTAAGTCTCTGCAATTATCCCTGCCCTAGAGTCCTTTATTCTCCTTAAACCTCTATAGTTCTTGATGCAGTGGATGATGATACAGTGTAAATATGCAGCAGGAGTTGAATAAATAGAGAGCAAACAATTTGACCTTTTTACGAATGACAGCTGTCAGTTTATTGGATAACTACCAACTGCAATATGTGTGGAAGCTTAGTGTGTTCAGTTTTTGCTGCATGTGTGGGAATATGTGTTGGCAGTGATTTCCTAGAGTCTTCTCGTCGCCGTGAGCTTAGCAGGCAAATACCTGAGACAACCAGAGTGCCAACGTGTCCAACTACTCCTTTAACTTAAGGGCTTTAATTTAGAACCAGAATACGCAAAGAATCAACAATCAGTCATCTGTAATGAACAGTGCAATGATAAGCTGAAGATGGGATTGATGGGATGTTATGGTTACACTCACTTTCCGTCTTTGAAGTATGTTTTGAGGGTGTCACTGAAGCTTTTGGAGTATTTCACAAACTCTTTTTTCTGGTGCTCCAAAGCCTTCACAAACAGAAGATAAACACAGAAACATAATTAAAAACGCAACAAGGAGAAGGTGAGAAAATGTACACAGCTGTGTGTTTGTGTCTCTGTTACTCACTCTGCGATTCTGGTACTGATATTTCTTAATGACATTGTTGACTGTGTCCAGGAGCTCTTTTATGGCGCTGGCTATGTCTCTGTAGGAAAACAAGCAGTTTGGTTAGCGTACATTGTGTAGCAGCAGTAGCTTGATGTTTCCATGGGAACTTTTCAGTGCGATTCATGGTCCTCCGAGGATGAATCCTACTGACTTTGGTGATTTCCCTACTTTTCCTCAAGCGCCACCATTTTGACATTGGTAGTTTTGAGTAAAACGTCTTGACAACTATTGGATGGATTGCCATGACAAGTGATACACACATTCACGTCCTCCTCAGGATGAACCATAATCACTACTACGAGCACCATCAAGGCCATTTTAGCAAATCTATAAAGAGATATATATATATATATGGAGAAAATATAACACATGATAAAGCCCCACTTCCCATGTAGACAAAAAACAAAGAAGACTAAACAATGAAGGAATCAGAGCACTTCCACGTTGCTGAAACACACAAGGTCAATAAGTACAGTTGCATAAACATGGGCCTGTGAGGGTGTAGCAATTTTGAACATTGGGCCTGTCCTTGGACTACAGATATTCTCATTTTTTTCAACTAGCTGAGTGTGTATAGGTCAGAGCAACATTACACAGTGCAAAATGTGGATTTTAGGAGCAGACTATAGATTACTTATCAGAATGCATTTTAGAGCCAAACTGATGCCCCTGCAGTAAAATACTGGAGAGGTTAAAGTCATTGAAGGCCTGAGCACTGTACCCTGTGAGACAGACAGCATGACTGTAATGTGTAAATTACTGGAATTCATTGGTGATGTGCAAAATGCTGTACAATTGTTCTCTAAACACAGTGCAAACTTGTGCTTTAAAACAGTATGGTGTGTGTGTGTGTGTGTGCGCGTGTGTGTGCTTGCACTCACTTGATAGTCTGTAGGAAGCGTACTCTGTCATTGATCTCATCAGGGATTTTGCTGAGGATGTGTTTCAGAGCTCTGGCCTTCTCATTTAGGTCCTGGAACTCCTGCTCAGGCCGGTCAATCATGAACTCTGCAGGAAAAGGGTGTTTAGCACATTCCGATAGAGATAGGATGGTAATACAGCTGCATCACCTACAACCTGCATCTCAGAGTCACAAAAGACCATTTCCACCACAAGATGTCAGTTCTTGTTTCTGTCATATTCTCACCTTCCACGTCATCAGCTGCCATGCGCAGTAGGGATTCAGTGAAGTTGATCTGGACGTTCTTTTTCTCCAAGATCTTCATTATGATGTCCTGAGTCAGGCCAGGGTTCTCCCTCTCCGCCTGACAGAAGAGGAGTCGAATTAGGTGAGCAGGGTGAGGAAGAGAAGTAAGCAATTCGTACATGAGAGGAAAATAAAGTATAGCACAGTTTGTCTTCTCGAACAAAAGCAAGAAAAGCCGTCAAGCTGCAGAGAACAAAGCTAGAACTTTATTGAATGTCAGATGTCCGCTGTGAGCGGTTCAGATGAATGCACAAAAGCTCTCCTCCTGAATAATTCAACCTTGAATTACACCAGCCAGGAAGCAGCGGGGGCAATAGAGATACCAATCAGTGAGACGAGTGAACAAAAGACCCACAAATGTCATAGTAAAACAGCTGTAAGGTGATCACATCTCCCTTTGGTTTGGATAACGGCAAAGCTGCTTGTCCTTCATTAATATTTCATCCATGCTCACCGTGAACACTACTGCTCATCAGCAGCGGTACAGAGGTAATCTATGGCCACTGTGCTTTTATTATTCCAGAGCAATCACAGCAGTGTATAGATAAGACATTAACAAAGTCTCATCTGATGACTACCATCAGGTATCACTTGTAAAAATCAAACCACCAGTCTGAATATTATGGCTTTGATGTTATATTGATAGCAGCTGAGTTAATTCATTTGAATATCAATCATGGAGCTGGAGGTGCTCAGGCACGATGAACACCATATAAACTGAACCCAATAGCCTCAACATCACTAATAACTAAGGCAAGATTTTTTTTTTTTTTAAATCATCATTTTCAGTCCTAATTCATTGGACCTATTTTTAGTGATGTCGGAAAATTCAAAAATCTCAGCACTTGCTTTGGTGAACAAACTGTTATAATACCAGATAAAACTCGTGGCCACAGCTATGTAAATAAATCCCCACATCTAGTAAACTGCAGTTGTCCTTGAATGTATCAGTACAACCAAACTGAAAACACCGATAACGTCAACATCATACAGAAAGAATGCAGCTTCTGTTTGCTGGAGTCATTTTACTTCAGTTGTCGCTGCACTATGTGCTACTGTTTGAATGTCTGCTACTGAATTGATTTCCACGTCCTGTAATTTGCATCTGGCAACATTTGGAGTGGCCTTTTTGTGATGTCGTCCTAAAATTGGAAAGTTACAGCTTCAACCACAGTCACAGTCAATGTGTATACATGTTCCTGTTAGTGTCCTCGAGGAAAGAACTAAACCTTTGCCAGAATATTGGTTTGGAGCATGCAGATAAAATGTAAATGCAGTAACAATTCGTTCTTTGGAAACTGGGATGCAACCTAGATTTAAACCAAAGATAATATGACAGGAAGCTGTGATGGTCATGGAGTGATAATATTGTTCTTTTATGTTTCAGGTTGTCTGATGCGTGCATTGTCCTACCTTTATGAAGGCTGCTCTGAGCGTCTGAGCTGCTGATAGGTTGATCCTCTCCAGCTAATGAAAAAAAACACACATTATCACATACAAATCTGTACATGTTGGGGATGTTGCTGTGTCATCTAGACTAGAACATTCAGGGGTTACATATGTTTAAGGTACCTTATAAAGTCAGCCCCACACAGGTGATTCAAAGAACGCCACATAATATCACTACCCCACATTTTCCTTGGAAATTAGCAGGGAAATTGGTTTTGCTTGTCTGATTTTACAGTTCAGCAAACATATCACTTTCCTTTGAGGAAATAATTTCAAAATACCACTGTAATATTGTTTTACGATTTATAATATAGTTGCACTTTTGGTTGTGACAAAAATATATTTATATTAATATAATACAAATAATACTAATACAAATGTAAATCATTGTGTATAACATTTTGCTCCTCCTATAATAACTCTCCTTAGACTCTAGTGCAGTATTGATAATATGTCAAAAACATTAGGCCACATTAAAACTGTGGTGGGAATCGATCTTACAATTTATTTGTCCAAGGTTTTTTCTCAGTGAGCATCAGGTGACTACCTACCTAAATTACAGACAAACTGGGCACATGCTACTTAATGGTGCATTAATTAATATATGATTATTCTACATTTACCTCGTCAGTTTCACCATCAGTTTATTCACAACTAACACAGTGGATTTAATGGGAATAAAATAATCTTCTGGTGATTACCGGTCTAACAAATGCTGTATGAATAGGATTTAACAGTCTGGCAATACTGGCAAACACTCACACCAAAATAAATAATTAGTAAAGGTTACCTCATTGAAAACTGGGTACATCACGGCATACAGCGTCATGGATACCATGGAGTTTGTCTCCGCTTCATTCCTCATCTCCTCCATTGTCATCCTCCAGGGAGGAGCAGCTCTTGGTGAAAAGGTGAGGAGGAAACTGCAGCTCACACACACTCACACATACACTCACCCACTCACACTCACACACACTCTGAAAACCACACGAGCTCCAGAGTGACGAGAGCCTGGAGAATAAAAATTGAAAGACAACAGCAGAGTAATGATTAAGTTTGTGTTGGCTTCATAGATGTTTATTAATCTATATGGGAAGACATTAAGTATTTAGGTAGCACAGTATTTTTAATAAGGTTCTTTCATATTTAGTTGTTAGTAGGAATGTACATATCTGATCAGTCATATCAGTACTGGCACAGATCCTGACATGATGAAGTACTATGATATGACCAGTCCATAAGAAATACAGTTTATTCTTCGGTGTCATTATAATGTTCAGTGTTTCAGCAGCTGCTGACTAGTGGCACATCAATCCCTGCTCTCATGCTGCCTGTTATAAAAAAGATCCCAAAGGGCTTCTCAGAGTAAGGTATTAAGATGAAATCCACTTGATCCTTGTTATAGGCAGATACCATGAGATTAGGCATTTGAATTGGTATTGGGAGAGAAAAAGAGTTCTGAATGTCCTAAGCAGGACATTTTACAGTTAAAATATAAACTTGATGACTAAACAATGAACCTGTGTTGTACCCGCATACAGATCTTTGGCATTTTCTTGTTACTTATTAGCCAACACATTCAGTGATACGGACATATACCTACCAATACTGTATATCTAATCTACTATATGTTTGACTAGGTATCTTAGAGTAGGAAGACATGACTCTTTGGTTTGTCTGTCTTGGAGGAGGGGAGTGGCACTGTCATATGTTACCTGACTTGTGACAGCAAGGCCAATGTGATCAAAAGCATTTTGAAGTAAATGTGCAATAACGTAAATGTGAAGGAAACAGATAGCAGTCATTAAAAGAAAGACCCCCCTTCCTGTTTGATTGTTTTGATATATTTACAAGAGTCTAATGTAAAAATCAAGAATACATTCCTGTAACAGTTAATGTTTATCAGCTCTCAGCTCAGTTCTTAGCTAACGTTAACTAAACGGTAAATATCTGGGCTATATGTGGCGAGGTTTATCAACTACTTGTGCCATTCATAACGTATCCAAAATATAAGATATACGGTCAGATTACTGTTTGTCAGCCACAGTGTCTGACGCGATGGCTGGCTAACTGGCAGGCTAAAGTGACTAGCAAACTGGATGAGCCCCAGTTAACAGCTAGTCGGCTAACTGGACGTGGCTAACAAAGTGGGTGATGTTCCGTTTACACAGATTTGCTGTTTTACTTAAAATAACGGACGAATCAAAATCCACTGTCAGAACGATAACTGACTGGTTAGAGTGACAATTTTATCCAGGCGTAGAGATCCTCAATTGAGGCCTATGGCCGACCAAATCGATGATAGCTAACTGCTAGCAGTTAACAGCTTACGTGCTAGCTACAGTAAATTGGAGATTTGTATTAGCTCATGAGCTAAAACACGTCAACAAACTGCTTAAGGACATGTGTGAACGTCGGTATATGCGTGTTAAATGTGTACTTGTATCTACCTTTGGTCTGACTTCTTAAACGGGTTGGTTACGCCGTCGATCGCCTTTTAGCTGCTATGTTTTCTTTACAACTTAAGGCGGAAGTTTTTTAGGACTGAGCGACATCTTCCGGACCGTTGCTACGTAAACACACGTCCTCCAATCAGAGGGCGGGTGGATGTAGCGACTGCTACGTCATATAAAACAGTCGCATTTCTGGTATTGCAGCATTTTTATAGTTAATTTGTGAGAGTCTAAATACAGTTCATTGAAGAAAATAATGCACTAATGTACCTTTAAACCTCATGGAAATTAATTAAACTGAGAAAACTATGGGGACATGACACAGAACACAAATTTGAACACACAAAATTTCTCGATTATACTCAATAGTATATTGAATATCTTGACAAAACAAGCAAAGTGAATATGACACCATGAGCTCTAGGAAATTGTTGGGGCATTTTTGACACACTTTTTAAATGATATAGCCACTCTGCTGTCAAGGTCATGGCTGCTCCATCCACTTCAGATACCTGTTTTTTTTACCTTCATATTTGTCCAGAAAATTTAAGTTTCCCCAGTTTAAAATAGTAGTTTAATAGTAGTAATACTAGTTTAAAAAGTATGTTACACCAGAGACCATGTCATACTAAGACCTGTCCACTAGTCGACCTCATTGAGTCCCCCCCTCCCAGTCACCTGATCTCACCACCTGAATGCTCATGTCCTTTAGCTAATCAGCTTCCATTTGTATATACACTATATATTATATAGATAGATATTGGTTCTCCAGATGACGGTTCAAGTATTTCCTACCAGTTACACGTTCATTTGGACATGATTTACAACACCTACAACCTCATCAAATGTTGCTTCTTTTACCTGAGTTAGCAGAAACACTGAAGTTATACTAAGCAAAAGGAAGTTTTTTATACCCAAATATATCTTGCAATTTCCATGCATTTGATAGGTGAGTAGTGTTGTGTCTTTTCCCTTATTTTCCCCTGGCCATCTCTATATCTCCCTATTACAGTCTACACATGTCAAAGGGTCAAGGGTCTAATTTTCTATCTTTTATCAGAGGAATGCAGAGGTCATCTTCTGCTGTCAGTTCAGTTGTCTGGTTAGTGTCACTCTGATGGCTCAGATAAGTGCAGGCTCCAGGTGGATGAGGCCTCGAGGCAATATGTCTAACAGTAAACTAGAGATCACCTAGTAAAGCACTGCCAAAGAGTAGAGACATATATAAGGGATTTATTCTAAACCAGTGCGTCATAAGGTCTCTGCTGTTGGTATCCGCACAAGTGTTCAAGGTCATTCCCTTAGTCCAACTAAACTGTGATAAACTGGCACTAAAAGCAAAGCACTGCTGTAAAACAAGTTATATTGTTTTCAAAGAGGAATGCCCTTGGATGATTAAATGACAATTTACTTTGTTGTTTTTTTCAACTTTTCTGTTCTTTAATGTGATTGATTTTTAATTAACAAATCTAATTTAACCAACACAACAAGATGATCATATTCAATTAGATTTGTCACATCATGCTGCTCTGACATCCCTAAAATATGAGAGAATATTGCTGTAATGCATGTAAATGTGTTTTTCACCTTTCATCAGCTGTAATGTTGTTTTGACTGGACTGTATCGTGTATGTATCTGCTGTGCTGTCAAGGTCATGGCTGCTCCATCTGCCTCTGTTCCCTGTTATTTACCTTCACATTTGTCTGTATTTTGTATTTATCAGCCACCACATAGTTCCTTTGTGTAAAATAGTGTTATGTCATGTCATACCTTACCTGCCCACTAGTCGCCCCCATTGAGTTTTCCCTCCTTCTCAGTCAACTGATACCACCACCTAACTGCTCATGCCCATTAGCCAATCAGCTTCCTTTTGTTCATACAGTAAATGTAGATATTGGTTCTCCAGATGCAAGTTCAAGCTGCCAATTACATGCCTATTTGTAGAATCAACATCAACTGTAAACCACCATTTATTACATTTGCTTTGTGTCTATGTCTTTGTTTCTGTGCCTACTCGTGACATCAAATCTTGCTTTCCAAACAATGTGTCTACCTGGAGTCTTCATTTTTCTGTTATCTCTGTTTCTGTTGTAATATTCTTTGATGTCTTACTTTTTATGTCACACGTGTAAACATGTTACATTTTAGTAATAATTTAAAAATGCTACCACTACTACTACTAATAATAAGATTAATGATAAGAATTATTATAATATGATTCTTTATTTATTTATGTCACATTTTTATTACATTTAAATAAAAGTAAAAAGAATAATTAAAAGAAATTACTACTACTAGTAGTAGTAGTACTACTTCCTAATAATAATAATAATAATAATAATAATAATAATAATATAATAATAATGTATAATGTGGTAATATTTATCATCATAATCATCTTCTCCAGATGAATCTCTGTCAAACGCTGTGATTTCGGTCAGAATTATCCAGAATTCCTCAAACGCAGCATCTCGCCGCTGTTGCCCGCTGTTGCCACGCTCAAATGTCTCCATCCTCGCGGGGTTACGTAACAGGGACGGAGCGGCGCGCTGACGTCAGACGAGGGAGGATATAATGAATTGATCAGAGAGTAGCTGGAGCCGTTTGATAGACGAGACCCGGCATTTTTAGACGAGAAGGAGTGGAAACGTCCCCTCACACAGACGAGGAACAGTCCGTGATTCACACCGGCACCGGCTTCATTTCAGCGTTCAGACACTTACAGACGTCTTGACTCTCAAAGTGAACTAAGGTGAGGGAGTTTCCGGGTTTCATTTTGGTTCGTATGCGCGTGTCATTCATTTATTAGCATCCGTCTGTTTGTCTGATTTTAATTGACAGAAATAGTCCAAGACGGTCTGAAGGGAATTGCTAAAATTGTTCAACTGAGTTAGTAAGGAATGAAAGACCAAAATAAGATAAGAGATAAGAACTTATCTGTTCCTTTTTCGACAGGGCACGTTAGCTTAAGTTAGTTGTGACGTGTTGAGGAAATGCAGCATTACCCATGATGCCACACACAGAAACATGTTTGGATATACTGTCTGTTTGTCTCTTTGTAGAATCTGCAGTCATGTCTGTGAACATCCATATCAACAGCCCTAATGTGAAGTACACAGATACACACATTACAGCTCAGTATCCCTACCAGACTGCATCAGTGCATACAGAGGGGAGCAATGTCACGGTAAATGGACTTTTCTTATATTTTATGTGCCCATGTGCTTCTGTATGTGTCCTCTGTACAGTGATTTTGCTCCATATGTTGAACAGGTAACCCCCCACACCACTGAAATGACATTCCACACCGAGAGGTGTGTTCCCAGGCTGGGTGTGATGCTGGTGGGCTGGGGAGGCAACAATGGGAGCACAGTCACAGGAGCTGTCCTGGCCAACAAGCTGGGTGTCACCTGGAGAACCAAGACTGGAGTGAAGGTGAGTTGAGTGACACAATATGCCTGAACACATACAGACAGTGAATCAGTTGCTGGTTTATGTCAAGAAATCTACATAGACTTTACAGTTTGCTGTATTTGAGATGGTTAAATCACATGACAATCAAATCATTTCACTTGGACACTAACAAATCTATTATGTAACTTGTCAATCTCCTGTCATTTCAGTTTCTGCCCTACTGTATTTTCCTGGTCGTGATTTACCACACCTGTGTTCACTCACCTGCCCCTGGTCTTTCCATTACTCAACCTTGTATATAAACTCTCCTGTTTTCTCTTCTCTGCCAGATTGTCTTTGTTCTCACTTGTCTTTATTGCTTTGCAGCATTTCAGACTCATTGATTTGCTGGACTTTGCATTGTCTCTGGTGTTCTGATTTTTGCTTACTCCCTGTTTGGATTTGTTTGCTTGTTTGGACTGATATCTTGTGTGTGACGTCTTGGCTTTTCACTAAAAACTTAGCCTTTTTGAATTTTACACAATTGTCCCTTGTCGCTTTGCAGTCTCTGATTATTCCAGAAATACTGCAGAATGAACTCTTTATAATCAGACTATAATAGGATGTGAAAACCGGAGGCTGCCACCAGGGAGCTAACAGAGAACCTTCTTGTCCTATTTTATAAATATAGCCTACTGTATGTCTACCGATACAGTGGTAGAGACTCATTATAAGCTGGTTATGCTGACATGTTCAGTAGAGTGTTAAGGGCTTAACTGACTTTGGTCTTGGGGATTTCCCCTTATATGGGCATTCATTTTCATCTCCATTCTCTCTATTCATAGGATTTTCGTTTCAGCCATTTTTCTCTGGTTCATATGACTTAATGCACTTGTAATAAACCAGAAAACTAATAAGAATATAGTCCTCATAGGGAATGAAATAAGTGTTTTTCTCCTCTTTCTCTTCCACATTCCCACAGAAAGCAAACTACTTCGGCTCCCTCCTGCAGGCGTCTACTGTTTGTATGGGATCAGGACTGGAGGGCGAGGTCAACGTGCCCTTTCGTGACCTCCTACCCATGGTGCACCCTAATGATATTGTCTTTGATGGTACGGACAATTGTGTAGTCTAACCTCTGACGCAGAAGAGGAGAGTGTATGTGAGAGGGCAAGTGCAGTAACGGCAGGGAAATCTAACCTCAGGGCAGCTTCAGAGGATCCATAAGGTTAAGATGGTCAGAGAATTGCTCTTACTCTGTCCTCTAAAGCAATCTAGTCTGTTACTTCATAAGGGAAGAGTTTTAACAGGCATTCTATTTTTAGAGCTGCTATTATGAGCTGAAAGTGATGGCTCAAAAAGGTCTGCTGTTGCTCTTTTAGTTCTGGAAAATGAGCTTTATCTAAGGAATCCAGCACATTTTCTAACTTGAAGTGTGTTTTCAGGTTGGGATATCTCCTCAATGGATCTTGGCAGTGCAATGGAAAGAGCTCAGGTGTTTGACTGGTCATTACAAGAGCAGCTGCGACCGTTCATGAGCCGCATGAAACCCAGACCATCCATCTATATCCCAGAATTCATTGCTGCAAACCAAGAGAGTCGGGCAGACAACATCCTCACTGGGACCATGGCAGAACAGGTAACATTTGTCCTACTCACCAGCAGATTTATGAGGATGTATTCCATTTTAGATCTACTTGTTTTATAAGTAATTTTTAATCTGACTTAAAGAGTAAATGGTCTTTCAGGTGGAGCAGATCAGAGCTGACATAAAGGACTTCCGTCAGTCGAGTGGTGTGGACAAAGTCATCGTTCTGTGGACCGCCAATACGGAGCGCTTCTGTGATATCATACCAGGGGTCAACGACAGTGCAAATAACCTGCTAGCTGCAATCGAGGTGAGACCAGGAGCCATGAAGAGAGTTAGGAAAAGTCCAGATTCATAGAACATACACTAAAGTGCAATATCTAAAGGCACAAACCCTTTAGTGTGTTTCATTAGAGATCCATTTTGAAAGGCTTTAACTGTCCTTGAAACCAACCTTAATTGTGTTGGTGGCCAGTGGTCATGAATCACCCAGTCGACTTTAATTTCCTCCTAATGCAGAGGACCAAACAGTAATCCTCCGTCACATTTAGCAATTAATAAAGCTTAGAGGATGAAAAGATTACCTCTCCTTACACTTCACTGTGGATTTTGTGGATGAAATGCCATAATGAGCAGCTATTCCTTTTTATATCTGATCAGTGGAAGAAAATTATGATTTGCCCCTCATGGGTGAGTTTTTATTTTATCTCCTGTCTTCAGCATGTTTGTACTGCTGTCAGCAACGATAATAGTCTATTTCACAGATTCATGATCTTCAGCAAATAGTGCAATTTTAGATAGGCATGAAGTCAACGATAAAGTTGTGCTACAAAGATGATGTGAAGAGACTCTCAGGGGAAATGCAGCCTTGCGAGTCAAGCTTTCTTCCTCTGTGTAATATGATACATCAGTAACAGTCATTATCTCTTTGTTTTTTTTCCCTACATCCATTAGGCTGGAGCAGAGGTTTCTCCCTCTACTCTGTTTGCAGTGGCCAGTATACTGGAGGGTTGCGCTTACATCAATGGCTCCCCACAGAACACTTTTGTACCAGGAGCCATAGAGCTGGCCGTGCAGAAAGGGGTGTTCATTGGAGGAGATGATTTCAAATCTGGTCAGACCAAGATCAAGTCGGTGCTGGTGGACTTTCTGGTCAGCGCAGGTATCAAGGTGAGGAAAAAGGATGCAAGGATGGAAGAAAGACTGACTACTAATATGGTTATATTATGCAAGGAAAGCTAAGAGAATTTAAATGGGGGGTGTTAATGATTTGAGAATGAACCCAAATTCCAAAAAAGTTGGGACACTGTAAAAAAAAACAACAACAACAAAAAAGAACTGAAAATGTCATCTTGCTTATTGCCCATTAACTTTGTAGCTTACACTTACTTTACACTGCCCAAAATCACACATTTGCCTCAAAGGGTTTTTGATCTTCTGTCCTTAGAAGTTTAGTTTGTTGAAGGAAGAACTCAACCGAAAAGTGTATTTCCTGAACAAAGAGATTTTAATAAGCTCCTCTCTCCCTTGACAGCCAACCTCCATTGTCAGCTACAATCACCTCGGCAACAACGATGGGAAGAACCTGTCTGCTCCGCAGCAGTTCCGCTCCAAAGAGATCTCCAAGAGCAACGTGGTGGATGATATGGTCCAGTCAAACCCCATCCTGTACCAGCCTGGAGAAAAACCTGACCACTGTGTGAGTGACTCAGACACAGAAAGATAATGAGCTCCATACAGCTGTTTACAGAAAGTAACTGATCAGACTTATTAACTGTCTCTGTGTGTTATTTCAGGTGGTGATTAAGTATGTCCCCTGTGTGGGAGACAGCAAACGGGCCATGGATGAATACACTTCTGAAATAATGATGGGAGGGACCAATACTATCGCACTGCACAACACCTGTGAGGTCAGTGTGTCTATAAAACATGCAACTGAAAAAGGCAAATCTAGCATATTAGAACAGTCTCCAGTGTGAGAGTTCAAACTGCTAATTGCTGGCTAAACACAACATTCAAAGCTATTCCTCATTATCTGACTAGTTGTGGAGGAGGAGGCTCAGGAGTGCCAGAGCTTACTGTTAATCCCTCTCAATAGGTCTTGGAGCTAATTTAAAGAGACGTCTTCCGGTCATTGACATAGTTATTTCATGTTTCACTAGCTGCTTTAGCTCGCCCCCATCATTCCTACACACAAATTAAAATCTGTTCTCATTATGTTTACACACTTCATCTGTATGTCAAACTGTATTAGTTTGGAGGATGTAATTACAAAATGTATTTCTTGTTTTTATAAATGCAATTAAGTGTTATTTATCAAGTAGTCCTGGGCCCATTTTCCACTTCAGCCTAGGCCCTTTTTATATATATATATATATATATCCATCCCTCTCTCTCCCCTTTTTTGTCTCTCTTCAGAGGTCACTATCCAATAATGGCAAAAGTCCCAGAAAATAATAAAAAAAAACTACTATGCTTTGAAATTGCACTGACATTAATGGGCTGAAAGCAACAGAGCAGCTGCACCAATTTTGCCATGGATTATCCCACTTTTCTCAAAAAAAAAAAAAAACTGATGCTATCCAAATAATTTTGAAAGATTCTGCAATCACAAAAAGTGCTACACATGATTGCTTTAAATAGGAAAACAAAATTATTTTGTACATTTCAGATGCATTTTCCTAGGAAATAAATGCAGAAATTACAGTGTGAAATGGCTAAAGTACACCTTAAGTGGTCGGTACATGGATCCAGCAACATTAAAACACACCAAACGATGCATCAGTGTAGTTGTCATTAAAGCACTTCTCTGTAGAATTTGTAAATGCCTGATTTGGTGACTTCTAGTGGTAATATTAAAAAATGCACTGCTACAGGGTAGATATTATTCCTGCATGTGCGAGAAACTACCGTATTCCATGTGTTCTGTGTATTGATAAATGTCATAAATCTTTCCCATCTCCCTCTATTACGCCATTATACTCACCACATCTTTCTTTCTTTGCAACAGGACTCTCTACTAGCCAGCCCAATTATCCTGGACCTGGTGATCCTGACGGAGCTTTGCCAACGTGTGACAGTCCGGCCCCAGGGGGAGGAGGACTTCCAGTCCTTCCACAGTGTCTTAGCACTGCTCTCTTTCCTCTGCAAGGCTCCCCTGGTTCCATCAGGGACCCCGATTGTGAACGCCTTCTTCCGTCAGAGGGCCTGTATAGAAAACATCATGAGGTAGACAAGACTGTGCTTTCATTACTTTGATTGTGTTAACACACAGTTTTCCCCAAAGGTTGCATTCAACAGAAGAATGACTAAGGCTTGAAGTGTAAAATTCTTGCTTCCTTTGGTGACAACAGTCTCCTGTGCTGTCTTTTTCAGGGCTTGTCTCGGCCTTCCTCCTCAGAATCACATGCTGTTGGAGCACAAGCTGCAGAGAGACTTCCTGCCTCCACATACGACCCATGTCAATGGCAACATGGCTGCTTTGAAAAAAGTTGCCCTTACAAATGGGAACCATATACCTTTGACAAATGGCTTCGGTGCACACATTGATGACACCACACATGCATTCTGACCACAAATACAACACTACAGCTCAAGATAGAACTGTTCTATAACACAATTGTAAACTTGATACTTGTATAAAAAGACCAAAGGGCCTCATTGATCATTGTGATACAAAAATTTAAGCAACACTGGTTTTGTAGAGTCGTCTTGAAATTTTTTGAAAGCTGTATTTAAAATCATAGGTATATATCAAGTCTTGGCCTATTAAAAGAATGGCATGGTGCATATCATACATGCAGTTTTGTCTGCTATAGTTACTGAGTGTCAGCAGAGGCTCATTTGAAGCCCCTAGACTACAATAATCTCTGCACTGAATAACTTTGTTCAAGGCAGGATATTTTGTTAAAATATGTCACTGTTTTTTTAAGATTTAGAATCAACTATGTATTGAATATTGTAAAAAGTAAATTCAGCTGTTTAGTTTCCTTCAAGCTGCTTGTATCTGTATTTAAGTAGTTTTCCATGTGTCATACAAATGTAAAATACAATTGTGCGGTATAGTTCTGAGAAATAGATCTCTGTGTTTAACAAGCACAAATGTGATATTGATCTTGCAGCTGTGAAAATGAAATTGATAAATGCTGTATTTGTTGTTTAAATATGTTGTACATTAGCTTAATGATTGAGGGGCACCTTCTCAACTTACTGTATTTTGCGTTACTGTGTGGCACTGCCTTTTTGTAGCCAGCCACGGTTTTTGTGTGCGGCTACTTGAAAAAACATATGGATGTGGGTTTGACTGTTTCATTAGAGTAGCATGGGCTATTTATATACAGTAAAGGTTTAAATGTTGTCTGAGCTTCATTTATCTGAGACTTTAATTATTGTTTGTCTTTTTGATTTCACCATTTTGAGCCATCTCTCATGTTCAAATATGCTTTATTTGTATGAATGTGTAATAGCTGCAAAAGCAAGTATATGATACACCTTATAACAAACATAATGAGTAACATGAACATATAAAACCCAATGTCATTAATCAATATCTGATATTAGTCAAATGAGTCTCCTTTGTGAGCACACACTGTCTTAACACTATGGCTGGGTATGAAGCTTCAATACCTGGTTTTGACTAAAATGTGTCTTCTTAGCACATCAAAAACTGTCGAGCTGGCACTGAATATTTGGTAATTCCTAAACTGTTTACATCTAGGTCTATTTTTATCTGTTGTTCCTGGTTGATGGTGTTGTATTTAGGGAACTTTCAGCTTGTGTTTGGACAATATTTGTGTGATATAACTGTACTGAATCTCAGGTATTGTATCTGCACTGGTACCAAAAACTTGAAATGTTACCCATCCCTAATGCACACGTCTTTGCTGGTGTAATAAAAGCATAGAGAAGTCCTATACAATATCCGGTTTGGTTTAATTTATCTTTAAAAATAAAATGACAAAACAGTCAAATGAGACAAGGCTGAGGCAACAGGTGAAAGCATCCAATTAATTTAGCTGAAAATATAAGTTTTATTCCAGTTTTGTGCTTATTCTATGTTCGTAAATGAATGTGTTTTACTACACAACAAAAAACGGAACCAGGTATTCAAAATTCAAACATGAACTATTTATAGGGGCCATACACTGTATGAGACTCGGGACGGCGCCATATTGTTTTTGGGTCAGAGTCAATGCGCATGCTCCCTGAGCACTCAGACAGCGTCCCTAGCAACCAGACTAGCTCGAGGGGTCCTGTTGCTAAGGTTTTGTAGACATGTCTTTTGTTTCAGGGATTTTCAACTTCTGTAAATAAATCAATACTGATTGATATCGATAATTTTGCGCTGTTTTCTTGTGATATGGCTCGTTAATATAACCTGATTTAAATTGACCACTTCACTGTCTGCCGACCAGCGTTACATCACTTCCGCCGCCGTTGCTGCGATACGCGACGTCACCAGCAATGGCGGACAAGGAGAAGCGCCGGTCCGGGGCGACTCCTCCGGGGCTGCTCGAGGGCAAAGCTACCAAGTCGGACAGCGACAGGGAGTTCCTGTCGCAGGCTGGGGTGGGGGAGCTGCTCCGCGGGGCCCTCCTCAAGATGGTGGAGGCCAGGTCGGATGATCCCATCGGGTTCCTGGCCGACCACTTCTGCCACCTCGCCTCGGTGACGGAGTCCGGATCAGTTGGATGCGGTGATGCGGATCAGTTGAACAACGGGCCGCTTAGCGCAGGCGCGCAGGAGCAGCAGCATCTGAACCGGGCGCTGTGGCACCTGCGGCTGGCACATCACTCCCAGAGGTCCGGAAACATCTCTCACCTTTCATTCATTCGTTCTTTTATTCCAGATTGTCTGGTAGAGTCCAGACTGACTATTAATGCAAGCAGTCAGATTTAAGCTCATTTTCCTTTAGTCTAGCCTATGTTGACCATCTTGATTTGTTTCTTATAAACAATGGCCATGATATCAAAATTCATGATGTGCCCTCACTCATTCAACAGTTTCCAATAAAGCCCCCTTTATAAAACTAACTAATGGCTTTATAATTAATCACTAAGTCTTTATGGAACAGTAATGAGAATATTTGAGTTGCCAGGTTGTGGTTAGTGTTTGTCCTTCTTCAGCATGACAGTTGATTTGTCTTTTTATCCCTTCAATTCATTAGAAAGACAGTTTGAGCTGTAATTTTCATTAAAAGAATTGTAGAGCCAGATTGCAGATTTTTTCACAACCCAGAATTTGATTTTACTGATGGCTTATATCAGATTATAAACATTTACCTCCTGCCAATAGTACAGTGAAGTGAAGCCCACTCTTAAGTTGACACTGACAAATAATCTGCTTTCTTTTATCCCATCAAACCCAGATCTGCCTTCAGCAACAATGTCCGTGTAGCCTACGACCTTTTGAACCTCACTGGGCCCCGCAGACGTCCAGGCGAGGCCCCTGAGGGCCCTGATGGCCCCTGTGCTGGCAGCCCGACGGGAGGAGGAGTGAGAGGAGGCCTGTACACACAGACTCTGCAGTGCCTGTGCAGCGAGGGTGGGGTCCCTGCCTCCACCTCTGCCCCGCTCCTCCGACGCCTCCATTGCCAAGACCATGAGGCTGTCCCGTACGATGTCTTCCGTCACGGTGTGCTCACATGTGCAGTTTTCTCAGACTACATCCGGCAGGCTCAGAGGCTTTACGCTGAAGTGTGCTGCCCGGATGAAGGGCCCGCCTCTCGGGCTCTGTGCCTGGCTGTGCTGGGGACCTTAAAGGAAGCTCTGGAGACTTCCCATGGCTGTGATGTAAACTGCTGTACTAATGCTAATACTAAAGCTAATTCCTGTCTGGAGGCCAATGTCAAGGCTATACGCTACCTGGAAGCCAGTGCCAAGATCTCGCCATACAAGCTCGCTCAGGCCATAGCTGGAGCACAGACACGGGGCCCAGGTGGTGATATGGACGCAAAGGAGTTTGAGAACGCAGCGGCAGAGCTCTTTATCACTCGGGTGAAAGTCGTGTCCTAGGTCTCTTGTATGTTTTCTCATTATTTATGAATGTACAGAAATCCAAAATATATCCTAGAGTAAATAATAACCTTCTATGTACCTTCTCTAACCTCTTACCTAAATTGCAAATAGCTACTAAACACCTAAATAAGAAGAAATAATAAACCAGAACACTCACAGATACACTAAACCCAATAATTCCATTCTTTGGAAGATTAACACTAATTTTAAAACATATTGTTGGATGTCTGTTGTTGAACTTATTAAAGTGGAAGAGATGAGTAATCGACATCTGCTGTGACTAAGCAGGCAGCTGCTGTGCTGTGTGAAGGACAATCAGTTCCTTTCATAGACTAAATGCATCCCTCGAGATCCCTATTTATTCTGACAGTCTCCATTATTGTTTAGCCTTTGCCATGAATTGCTCTGATTAGAAAGTAACACTCTGTACTGATCTACGTCTAATGCAATCCACAACAGCAACCCTGTAATAAACCCTCCTTTCTTTAACTTATCACTTTCAATGTTTTGTTGGGAGAGATGTTGATTAAACTGTGTCATTTTGGAAGCTCTACTTGATGTGAGCTGTTGAATTGTTTTGTTAACAGTTTAGAAGCAACGGTATGAAGGCACTGTAGCAGAAAACAGTTTGGAGAATAAACATGAAATACGAGAGAAGAGTTGTGCACGTTGGTGTTCACTTATTTCACTTCTTTATTTGAACTTGTTATCCTTTTCTCTGCCACTAAAGAGAATGCTCACATCACACATTTCCCAACATTGACAAATTGGAGCAAAAGAAAGAACAGAGACAGAGTTGAAGGTGGGAGGAAGCTTTTAATTCTCATCTCCTTATACTCTTGGATCACACATGTATGAGCAAACCCTCAGACAAGGTCCAAAGACCAAGGAGGCCAAACTTTTTTCTTAGTTCTGACAGGAAGAGAATATTGTGTTTTTGATGAAGTTAAAAGAGACCGGGTAGAACTACAGCTCCTCAAAAAAAAAGACTTCAGGCACTAAATAACATTCATATCATGTAAGAGAATTGAAACATTAAAGCATTACACTGATAATAGATTAATTGTTCCTGGCATGCAGGTCGAAAGATTAATTAATTTAAAAGGCTGTATTTCAAAGTGAAGCAAGTCCTACTACAAACTGAAAGATATCTAGATGTGACTGCAAACTACCAAGGTTCAAGTTGAAGTGGGCCAATTAGTTCTGCATTTAAAATCTTACGTAAGTAACAGTACATCATTGTTAGTATCAAAATATACTTGAAGCACCAAAAGTAAAAGTACTCGTGCAGACTGGCCTATTTCAGAATAATGCAAAATGTCACTGGATTATATTTACTGATGCATTAATGTGTAAGCATCACTAATATTGCAGCTGGTATGGGGGGGCAAGCTTAATCGCTAATAATATGTCACAATTTATTAGTTGGTTTATATTTAGTATTTATAATATAAATCTGTGAAGTTACTAATGTCTGGTGAATTGGCTTTCAAAACGTAGTTGGAGTAGAAGTATAAAATAGCAAAAAATTGGAATACTCAAGTTAAGCACAAGTACCTCAAAATCGTACTTGAGTAAATGTTTTTTGCTACTTTCCACCATTGGAAAATATCCCATTTTAAGTAATGCAGCATTCTACAACAATCGCTACTTCAGCCACTAGATGGCAGCACTACTCTGGCTGTTACACAGATACAAAGAGGAAGAAAGCGGAAGTACATGAAAGTAGAGCAGCGTGAGTTGAAATGACGCCTGAGCTGCTTTGTGTACATTACGTTCGTTATCATAACTTCATCTCTCCAGGCTGGAGCTGTGAAAATGGAGGAAGAGGAGCAGCTGCGCTCCTTCATGTTCCTCATGACCTACATGCTGCTGAAGCGCCGGAGAGACATCAACACCGCAAACATCCAGAGGCGCAATGAGATCCAGAGACGCATCAGACACCGGCAGCACTTCTTCCAGAGACAGAGGAGGATGCTCATGGTCAGTCCCATGTTACATTACATCTACATGACATACTTACACAGGAGTGGAAGAAGTACTCTGTCCTTCAGTAGCAATACCACAGTGAATAATTACTTTCTTACAAATAAAGTTCTGCATTAAAAGTACAAAATTATTAAAGTATTACCATCAAACTATGCTACAGTACTAAAAGTAACAATACTCATTTTGCAGAATGGTCCATTTCAGAAAAATGTATATTGGTTATATTTTGTATATTAATATAAATCTGCAAAGTAACTAAAGCTATTAAACAATGTAGTGGAGTAAAAAGTACAAAAGTATTGGCATCAAACTATACTTAAAGTACATAAAGTAAAAGTACTCATTGTGCAGAATGGCCCATTTCAGAATAATGTATATTATAATGATTTGTAATTATTGCAAATTATTATTATTTTGCATATTATAATTATTACTTATTATTGCATTAACATGTGCATCACTTCAATGCCACAGCTGGTAAATATTGGGCTTATTTTTTATAATATATAGTGATGGGTAATGTGTGAATTTCACCAATGGATTAATCGAGTCTTATCTTTATTCATACTAATACATCATAATTTAGTTGTTGGTTATATTTTGTATATTAATATAAATCTGCAAAAGTAACTAGTAACTAAAGATATCAAATAAATGCAGTACTTTGAAAATGTACTGTTACTTTCCACTACAAATTTTACATTATCCTTGACACTTAAGGGTTGTAATGTCTAAACACTATGTTTGTGGATTGTAATTGTTATTGAGTCTTATTTTCTCAATAGTCAACCAATTGTTCATAAAATAGTAAAAAAAAAAATTCTCAGAGCCCGATATGTCTTTAAATGTCTTGTTTTGTCTGACCAACAATCCAAAAGAATTTAATTTGCAGTACCATTAAACAGGAAAACTGAGAATTTACAACCTGAAACCAGAGATTGTTTTGTGAGTTGCAGTTTACAGCAGAGATAAAGTAAAGCCAGGAGGTAGTTTACATAGATCTGACCAAAAAGGCAGAGAATAAATAAAAATAACAAAATATATGTTATGTTAATATATGTTTTTATTCAGTTAGGTCATCCCAAGAACTTCTACAGCACTGATAGTTTGAAAATAAATGAGTCACAAATGAGTCATAAATTCTGAAAACTAAATGGTTTTAACAACTTTTGGAAGAGAATGACTAGTGGGATAAAAGCTGTGAATTAATTTAATGGAAATCTTTATTTTATTGTTGCTCTTCTTCCCTAAGATGATGATAGCTGGAGGGATCCGCTCCAATATCCGCATCCGCACGCGCCCCTGGACCACCACTCCGAGCACAGATTGGTGGGAGCGGGTGGTGATGACGGAATTCCAGCCGTCTGATTGGCTGGATAAGTTCCGCATGAGCCGGGAGACGTTCTTCTACCTGTGTGACAAGCTGAGGCCCCGTCTGGCTCGCCAGGATACCAGCTTCCGTTTGGCGCTGCCGGTGGAGAAACGTGTAGCGGTGGCGCTGTGGCGTCTGGCATCTAACATTGAATACCGCACCATCAGCACCCTGTTTGGTGTGGGGAAGTCCACCGTGTGCCGGTGTGTTAGAGACATGTGTCACGCCATCGTGGCGCTCCTCAGCTCCATCTACCTGCGCTCACCCAATGAACAGGAGCTGGAGGATTCTGCCCAGCTCTTCCTGTCCCATTGCGGCTTCCCTCACTGTGTCGCTGCAATAGCAACACTCCACACAGCGATTATCACACCATCGAACAACGCGTCTGACTACGCCAACCCTGCCGGCTGGCTGTCAGTGCTGTCTCAGGTAGAGGCCATGCTGCAAACACATGCTTGCTAGTTGTCCTCTGTCAGATTTTGACTTTTGACTCTTTCTGTCTCTTTGATGTTTCAGGTGGCTGTCAGTGGTAGGGGGCAATTCTGGGATGTATGTGCCAGTTTCCCAGGTGGGACGGACCCAGCTGACATCTTACAGAACTCATCGCTGTGGGCCACAGCTGCAGAGGGTGGACTGTCACCTGCCCTGCCACCTGTCTTCATGGGAAAACCACTCAGGTAATGTTAAAGCAAACAGCATGATGGTTGAATTAGTGTGTCACAATTTTCAGACATTTAACGATGCTAAACTTAACTGGCTAATATACTACTCACTGCGTAACTTTGCCTGTGAAAATGCAATCGTGTTTGTCCTGGATGAGGGCTGAAATGTTGGAGAGCTGAGCTCCTTTTAAGATGTCAAGTCTTGTTGTTGTCTGTTGTGTCTAGGTATGTGCTGCTGGGGGAGGCCTGCTACCCTCTCCAGAGCTGGCTAATGAAGGCCTATCCTGAGGAAAGGGGCAGGAGGGTGAGCCACACATCACTGACAGAGCCACAGCGGCTCTTTAATCGGCAGCTCAACAGAGCGCTGCGCGTGTCCGAGGAGGCACTGCTGAGGCTGAGGGCACGATGGCAGTGTCTGAGCAAGAGGAACGACTGCGGACTGGATGTGGTGCCCACCATGATTCTAGCTTGCTGCATTCTGCACAACATGTGTGAGTCCCACGGGGACGACTTCAAGATGGAATGGCAGGTGGACGTGGTGGAGGCGGAGAGTCCTCAGCCCAGTCACAAGCAGCTCCTCTCAACCAGTATGGACCAAAGTCATGCTGAGGAGGTCCGACACATATTCTGTCACTATTTCGAACAGCAGAATAACTAAAAAAGCTTCCAACACAGAAAAACTGTTATTAAAATCCTTGTAAACATCTGTACTTGTACTGTTACAATATACTTTTATCCATGCTGTATTAACATGTATCTTTATGCTAACTGTAACCATGCATAAAGTGTGGCTTTGTTAGCATTGATCCCAAAACATAGTTAAACATAATGAGCCAGACATGGACAAAGTGAAGGTTAGACTGATTAATTATAAGCCAAATTTGACAATGTAGACCTCACTCTGAGAAACCAAGCTCATAGCTGAAGGGACTGCTGGCATGTCTATATATGTTTTCTATTTATCATGACACTGTGCTCATTTATTTCATATATTTGAGATATTTTTATGTGGTGCCTCATCGCACAAAGATTCCTGTTTTGTTTAAAGTGAGCTTGTTGTATATATTATCTTGGATGATGTATTGTATTGTAATTATGATTGTAATAATTGTAGTATGGAATGGAAACATTTGTGACACAGTTGCAGAAAATATACAGAATTATTTCCTACTTCCCTGGAAAACCAGTATCACACTTGGCTCTAAAAGTATTAAAACAACTACATTTAAGAGTCAAGAAACAGATCTCTATTTCTTGAGATAGATAGATAGATAAAATATTTTTGTACATAACATTGAGATGACACAGCTCAGTGTTTATTGAGATGCACATCTCAAATATTTCTGAATGTCAATCTCTTGCTTCATGGACTTATTGAATGAACAGTCAACAGATGTTACATGCAGGTGCACTGACCGGCCACTAGATGTCACTACAATCACAGCACACGTCCACCACAGTCATCTCTAGTAATTTATCTTGTATGATGCTGTTTTTATTATTACTGCAGATCATTGATGAAGTTATGGAGATTATCTACTTTCTGACATGCAATCTGTCCTGATGATCGGGCACTATGTCGCACCACACTTTTAAAGCTCTTTCCCAGCAATGCATAATAATATGGTGGACTTCATTTTTGCAAGATCTGGCGTGCATTTTCTTGGACATATACAAAAAAGAAAAATCTCTAATTCATGCATGTTGAATTCTGCATCCCACATTCAGTTCCCACCACCAGGACCCGCCTCGTTCATTCAATTGGTCTCTCACAAACCTGCTCCATGCATTTCTCCATCTGTCACTCAAGCCCGCAGTTTCTCCTCCTCCTGCTCGGCTTCAGCCTGGTTGCTGTGAACCGACCTTGTTCCAGCGACGAGCCGCCCGAAAAACCAGCTGTTTGCAGCGAATACGTTTCAGGCTCGGTCCGGCTCGCATTAGCTCCCCTGTCTCTCTCTCTCTTTCGCAGGTGCAGTCGTGTATTTTAGCGTTTTAAAAATGAGTCAGGATGTGATGGGGGTGCTGCCCTGCCATCGCTAGCTAGGCGGACAAATTCCTTCAATCACTGCGGGGTTGACACAACATTAGCCGAGGCGTAAAGTAAGCTAGCAGGCTAGCAAGGGAGCTAAGTGTAATTTAGCTAACTAATGTAGTTAGTTAGCAAACGTGCAATAAGGAATGTAAAGCTAATGTTAGCTTACTAGCAAGGACTACTACTTTTATTAGCGTTAACAAGCTAGCTAACGTCGGAGAGATAAGCGAAAGGTTTTTGGAGCCACTTTTGACGGATCGTGAAGACAGAAAGTGACAGAGAGGGTTAATGATATAAGCAGGTGTTAAGAGGCTAATCTGTTGCAGTCGTTTTTAGCCGTATTAAAGGAGAGTATCTCCGGGAGGCCCGCGCTCCGATTCTCCCGAGATTCGCCGAGAACACCCCCGGTGAAGCCGTACTCGCTCTCGGCTGGGGGGACAACTTGACAGCGAGGCCCCTAGCTAGTCTCCCCTCCCCTTCCCCCCCAGTCCCGTCCATCCATCCACCCATCCATCCGTCCATCCATCCGGCAACCTCCCCCCTCCTCGACAGACGACCACCTCCCTTTAGCCCGACATCGCCAGCGAGCAGGGACTCGGGAGAAGCTGAAGCCGTGGGCAGGTGTCGTGTTCGGGTCTCGTGTGAACCGGGCTGCCAAACCCAGCGGAGGGGATGACTCTGGAGTCCATGATGGCTTGCTGCCTGAGCGAAGAGGCGAAGGAGTCGAAACGGATCAATGCAGAAATTGACAAACAACTCCGCCGAGACAAGCGAGACTCCAGGAGAGAGCTGAAATTACTCCTTCTCGGTATGTTGCAAAGATATTTCACGTACTTTTATTGTCATGTCTGGCGTCGTTTTATATGGAAAACTAACCTCCTTGGGCCTTCTTGCTAGCAAACATGCTACTAGTTGAGGTTGCTAGCTGGAAGCCTGGTTCCAGTATGAGTAATGTTATGGCATGAAATCCGAAATGCGTGGCTCGTCTTTGGGCTTGTTGGAGTTAAAATGAGTTAGCTGGCTCCTCCAGGTGCATATGTGCAAGAAATGGCTGATAATGTCTTTATCCTTGTGTGCGTGTGTGTGTGTGCATTTGCATCGGTGTGCAGCTTATTTGGCAATCGAAATTACTAAGATGTCACCGTTTACAGGCTAACACATGCTTGTCAGTGGGCCAGTTTGACATTATTGACCAGTCCTCAAGCTGATCAATTGGCCAGCTTCAAAACTGCCAGTGTGGTTTGTTAGCTGCTGGTGGTGAAAAGGTGAAGATGGTCACTTGATAATAGAGGTTGCTTTCATCAGGTTGCATAACATTTGTGCAACTGGACGAGGCTCCAGGTGCCTCAGACACACTTTGCTTGGTGCACATTCAATAATATATCAGTTTTTCTTAATTATGAGTATGCACACAGTCACAAATCAACCCTACCACAGGACAGATACTGAGGGATTTGCCCCCTCATCCTGTAGTCTAGCTGAGTAGGTTAGCTATTTTTATAGCTGGTGTGTGGGCAGGTGGGAGCTGCTGTTGAATAAGTTGCTCTGCACTGCATTGATTCATAGTTCTGTGGACACAAAAAGGAACAATAGGCTCTGCTTTATCACAAATACACTTTGCGGCGCTCTCAGGAAAATGTATTTTGTGTGTGCATGCATCTTCTAAAATACTAACTTTTAACTGCATGATGTTCAGCCACTTGAAACAACAGAGTGTCAAAAGCTCCTTGGAAAGAAAGCAGGTGTCCGTTTTTAGGACAATTAGAATTATCTAGGTTGCACGCTCAGTTTCAAAACGTTTGCTCCCATTTCTCGCCCACCTAAAGCAGCCCTGGTTATTTGACATGTGTGTCTCCTTTCATTTCCCTGCTGAATACCTCAGCTCGGAGAAGTAGGCCACACTAGAGCCATACCATTGATGGGACATTTTCTGTTCTGTGTCATACATTTAAATCGCCTGTGCACTCTAGTCTACCTGGTGGCCAAGGTGAGCAGGTTGAAAGGGGCGTTTGTTTTTGTGTCGCAGTTTTGAAACGCTTTGCTTGTATGCTGCAATCGTATTTCTCTTGGCAGATGATCAATGAAAGGTTGGTTTGACTGAGTGATTTAGAAATTTAGGCATTTAAGCATGGCTTGTGCATCTGGTGTTTTAGTATTTCCACTGGATCCCTGATTTTGACAGCAGACATTTTGATTCCGACAAACACTTAATCAAAGTGTCAGTGTGTGCCAAAAGCAAGCAAGAACTGCAACCGGTCGTGGTGTAAGTGGCCCATCCTGTGCAAGTTAAGGCTGTCAGTGGACGCCTGGATAAGGACGTGTAAGGCAGGATTAGTGCAGGTCTTAATAGGCTTGGTTAAACACATCCGCTGCTCAGACTTTGAGATGTCACTGACTCCTATTATCCCCTGGCATTATTCTCAGGCCCACGGCCCTAGGCGAGCTGCCTGCCTCTCCACACCTCGCTGGAGGAAGAAGACAACCTCCGTTTGTGAACATTTAACCACCACGTCCATCGAGTGTATTTTAAAGGGGAGGGAAAGTGATACTGAGCTGCATACTGAGTACTGGACGTTCATCCATCTCAGTAGAATGTTGTGGGAGTTGTTCTGTCATTAGCTACCCTGCAGTTCAGCGTATGTACAGGCAATAGGTTGTACATTTCAGCAAGGCTCAATGCAGTGTATACAACAGCTCCTTCTGGCCAAGTATTCTCAGCTCTCGTTGTACATAATGTCTTCCTGCAGACTGCTGGAGCTTTAGTACCGAAATGTCTTACTGTGGAGGCATGACGTTTCTTTAAGGTATCATAATTCAGCTCACATCTGATATCATGCATCTGGATTGATTATAGAATGAGAGGAGGTGAAATTATTAACCGTTTAGTTGATCACAATAAGATAATTCAGTAACAACTTTGATGTTCTCAATAATCTTTTAAGTCATATCGAGCAAAATGATGTTACCTTCTATTTCCAGGTTCTCAAGTGAGACGAGTTGCAGCTTTTCTCTGTCTTTTTTTTTAATTATTTCAAATTGATTTTTAAAGACTAATTGATTCGTCTGTAATCAAAATGATTCCATACTTGAACAATTTCCTAAAAGTCCAAGGTGGCATCTTAAAATTTCTTCTTTTCCCTGTCTAAGTCCAAAATACAAGGTGATCTTTCTGCAGTGACTAAAACAGAGAGAAACAGCAAATTCTCACATTTGAGAAGCTGGAACTGGAGAGTATTTGACATTTTTGCTTGACTTAAATGATAAACTGATAATCAAAATAGTTGCCAATTAACTGACTAATTGATTAATCTACTAAACGTTTCAGCTCTAGATTGATACAGGAGCTCCTGCCAGTGCTGCTTATAGTGTTTCCCCCAACAAAGTGTTTTTCTCGCATTAATTCAGGTCCACCCTCCCTCTGTGTCTCTTTCCCTTCCTGGCAGGGTTTACGATATGGCAGGGGTGCGTTGCCAAAATAGCTATGTCACGACAACAGTTATGAGGTTTGGCTCCATTTTATGCCAGACACAGGCATGCAGCTTCCAGACTAAGAATACAGAGAGAGTGAATGTTAGGTTTGGTTTAGTTTCGTAGGTAAAAGCTATAACAACCTCAAGCTTAGCCACTTGATCAGAAAATAACAAGTCTGCCAGGGCTGCAGCGGTGCCCACACTCTGGCTGCCCGTCACTGAGGGCCATATCAGGCCATACCGCCAGCTTCCTGCTCCACAGACCAGTGGTTTGCCTCTACTTGGTCAAAACACAGTGGGCCAGGAGCTCTGGCCTCTGCTGCATCGGGTAAATGAACTGCTGGAGCGAGCGAACGGCCAGTAAAGTGAGATGGAAGGGCAAACGCTTTAGGGTTTCCCAAAGTGCTGACCGAGGTAAACTGTAAGCTCCCAGTCAAGCTGTCAGTGTACGAGTTGGCATTGGCCTTTCATGAAAATGTGGATTTCACATGAAATACGAGAAACAGAATGTCTTATTAGTAACAAAAAAAAAAAATCCCTACAATGACGTCAAAAAGGCGTTTTTGGACATCGGAGAATTTGTCAAGCACAGTGTTTAAGAAAGGGGTCTGACGGGGGCAAAAAGTTGGCACAACAGCCAGAATGTTGTGGATGGCTTGGTAGCACACCAGGCAGAGGTTTAATGTGCAGTCGTTTGCCAAGTCCTCATTGATTGAATTGTTCTTGCTGATCCTCCCCTGTCTCAGCAGTAGGTCTTGTTACCAGGTTAAGACATCCTGAAGAGGAACAGTCTGATTGAACCAGGAAGAGGATCAGGGGTTAGGCTCAGATGTTTATTGCTGACCTTCCTTCTCCTGCCAAGCCGTCTTATTTTGATCATATATGGCAATAGGGATCTTCTAGCTCTACTCCTCAGCGGTTGTGTGTGTGTCTGTGTGTGTGTGAGCACGGTACTTTTAATACTGGTGAATGTGGAGCTACGTGGATGGTCAGTTATTACTGAAATCCTCTTTATCGTGGTCGGATCCAACGCTTTTTAATATGAAAATCATTGTGAGACAAGCTTCTGTAAGGTTTGAGAGTTTAGAAAATGTGATAACGATATATTGGCTGATGTATATTTACATATGAAATCAGCATTTTTGGTAAAGATTTCTTTAAAAGGCTATTAAGGAGTTGTGGCTAAGATATGTACTGGGTGAGACATTTTCACAGTAGAAAAATAAACATTTCTCAGGTGGATAATCTGAGTAATGGAGCCACAATTTATAATTTATCTCACACTTCAGTATTGAATGTTCTTATCGGTGGACATATGCATATGCCCAATATTTGGGCCAACATCCACTTATGCAGTGTAGTTTCATGGAAAATTGACCATAATGTCTTTAAAAAACAGATTCGATATCATTAATTTTGTTGTCATTTAGGAGGATGCTTCTATGACATTAAATTTCATATTAAAATTAGGTATTTTTTACCAGAGAAAACACATTAATCTTATTACTTGCAGCATTGCAGACACAGTAATACAACTACTAATACTGCTATTGCCAAAACTTGTCCACTTCTGATCTTTACCTCTGGGAACAGGAAGGTAGCTGGTAGAGGCCAGTTTGTCTTCTTTTAATTTAAATTCATATTTTTGTATTTTTTAAATGCATTGATTGGAAAGTCAACAACAGAGAGATGACATGCATTAAAGGTCCCTGTCGGACTCAAACATTACAGACATTGTCAGACATTACAGTTCATGGTCAGTGCCACAGCTCAGGATGCACCAAAGACTTTTGCAAAACTCGAATTCATTTCATTTATCCAGTGTTCTGTTGTACCTCAAAAGACATCAAGTTTGAGATTTATTTCAGAAAAACTGACCGTCTGTGTGTAATGCATTTTGTGTGAGGTCCTGGAAGCACTGCAATGACTTTGTGATACTTAAGTTTGTTTAGAAATGTTTTGTTGTGGATGCAATAGTGATGGAGTTACTGTTTGTAGGATCATGTATTGGATCATCTCTTGAAGCTTGATTACAAGTTTTGTGTTTGATGTAGCATCTATTTCATTCAATACTAGAGGCCAGTTTGGGTTCTTTACAATATTGAACTACACAAGTACAAAATTTGAAATGTCTTGATTTCATTCCAAGTCGCGTTACATTAATCTTGAAGTAGCAGTGAAGTGAGGACACACAGGATGTTCGCCATCACAGAACAAAGCCGGAGCCTCCTTCCAGACTCTATTCAGACCTCACCTCAGCCAGCCTCTACGACATGGTATCTTTTACACAGTTGCTCATATTGCTCACCAGTGCACAGATGAACACACACACAGACACACACTCGTTCTTAAACAGGGTCATGGCTGGTTCTCTTGAGATATGGGGGTGAATGAGGCTAGATGGTGACTGTCCCACATACCGCTGCTACCCCAGTCCCCAGACAGGACGGGGACGTGGCCTGCCGCTCTGTTCACTGCCAGTATCTCCAGCCTCTCTGTGCTGACAGGGTGGCATGTTCATTCCTGTTTACTCCCACCAGCTGCTGTGTACAGTAAAGCCCACACGTCTCTGTGATCGTACCCTTTCAACTTCTGTCACTTCATCTTTCACTTTCAAGTTAGATTTGGAATGATGGACGATACTTACACTTATTTTTTTGGAGAATGCTGCAAATTCTAGGGTGAAACCTGATGCACCAGAGATGTGTAATAAACGTGTTCTGACCATGTGTGGACACGGACTGATGTTATCTCACAGAATCTCCATGATGAGATTTCCCAAAATAAGTGCCATGGCTTAAGGAATAATGTCAACATCTAGGATTTGGCTGTTTTTAGTTCGTAGCAGCTGAGCACAGTGTGTGTATTGCGGAATAAAATGCTGCTGCTTGCTCCAAATCTTTTGTAAAGCCTGTATTTGATTTTTCTTTTTCGCTCACCCACACCCACTCGACCAGAACAGCACTCGACGCACACTCACTGGCGAACAGACAAAGCCGTCCTAAGGTGGTCAAATGAAGGTGTGTGAGTTTGCAAGAGAGTGTGTGTGTGTAATGTGCAGTGCATGCTATAGCATGTATTTTCAATTTACAGCTCTGACACCCACGCGCATGGAGCACTCAGCAGATGCAGAGACATCGGCACAAAGCAGTAGTGTTGTGCCTAGATCCTGACAGCAAGCAGAACATTTTAGAAAGCTGCAATAGAGCTGAGAGAGAGACATCGTCCTCTCTCCCTTTGTCTTGATGCTTGTGTGTGTTTTGCTGGAGTCCTGCGCTGTCTGCATTGGCCAGACCGTTGCAGGAAAAAGGAAGGAAAATGGGCCATCACAGTGAAGGTAACATCCATGCCTTGAGGTTGACCACAGGATCCGTGTGTGTCCACGGTTGGTTAGGCAGCTGGTGTGTGTGTTGCGTAGCTCCAGGCTGCCTTGGCTCAATCCCTTTCCTTTGTACGCCTGAAAGAGGCCAGTTTCCAAGATGAATTTAGTGAAAGATTGAGACCCACGCTACATTTTGGTTAGGCTTGTGACTGCCTGATTCATACCGGATCTTTCCAGGGCGCTGATAAAAACGGCTAACACCTGACTCGTGCCCATTTCGAGATTTTTGATAACACTTTAACCTCTATGCAAATTTCTTCCCTCTGCTGAGATTGGATTGCCTTGCGCTGCCTGAAAGGACAGTTTACAAACCGAGATAAGCCAACACTTTTCATACCAGTGCACCATTATATTTGTGTATATTTGCATTCAGGTTAGCCATGATGCCGATAATCCCCATCTCTTGTTCATGGAAAGCTGCGACAGGCGCTGCAGAGGGAGACTGGGGTTAGCAGGGACGCTTGTGCATGAGGCCTTTAGTGGCCACCCATTCCTGCATATGAAGCATGACGGAAGAATTGTTGGCTATGAGCAGGCAGTGTAAACAAAGCAGGCCCTGCACGCAGACACAGGGACACAACCAGATTGACTGAAGGTGATAACCTGGGCTCAACCAGCACTGCTGCACTAAGACAGCGGTGTGTCAAGTCCGTCAGATGTTGTGTCATGAGCTGACATCAGTCGCGTTATGTAAAGGCTTATGAAAGCTAACCTGGCAACGGAGGATACAGGTGAAGTGTTTGACGTCTTTGCATGATCTATATCTGTCATTGTTTACATGCTTTCATTTCAGTAGTTCTTCTTAATTTGGTTCTTCAGAGCAGGTTTGAATTTTATGCTCACTGTTGTTGGGTTACCCTGATTGAGACTTGTAGCTCTGTTCCAAGAAACACATCAGCTTCACAAAAGCCCAGAGTTGGTGTGTGGGCTGTGTTTAGTGTACCTTGCACTGTTGCATTGGGGCATAATCTGAGCTCTCTGTCTTCTTCCTTTCTCACACTTTGTAGCTACCTGGAACAGAAAGCGTTATCAAACCCAAGTAGTGTGTGAGCTATTAAAAGGTGACCTCCTTTTTCTAGGTCATTACCAAAAAAGAATGGATGGATTCTAGTTATGAATATCCAAAATTCTTGACAGAGAGGGATGAGAATGGAGAGGCATATTTCTAGCCTGAGGGAGGTTAGGAGGGGTTGTGAGGAAGGGGAGGAGGGGGAGAAGGGGGAGAGAGAGAGAGAGCGTATTTGTGGGGGAGAGCTGGTGAGGGCATGCAAATGGTTGTGGCTGGTGGTAGTAGGATCTGGAGAGGAAAAAGGGAAGACAGAGGCTGGTAGTGTGTTGTCTGGTGAAAGAGGGACACGACAGTTAAGAGAACAGAGCGGAGGGAGATCTTGTGACGGGGTCACGAGAAATAAATCAAGCTGGAGAGTGATCCTCTTGCTCCTTTGCTGAAGCAGTCTGCAGTCACTACTAGGACGGCACCGCCGCAGCCCAATACAAAGAAAACATTCTGTACTTGACTCCTTTTGTTAGCTTGACAATCAGTTTTTAGTAGGCCGACACCAGGTTGACACCAGTTTGTAGCGTGCAGCAAATTGATTCATCCAGGAGAAACTATAAAGACCTTCTTTACTGAATAGCCTCCAAAGTCTGTTCTCCAAAATTGGACATTTTGTTGGAGAAGAAAACAGAGGAGGGTCATTTCCCCTTATGGACACAGTGTTAATACCCCAAATTTCTATCTGCGATTAAGGCATTTCATCCCGCATCAGTGGAGAAGCGGCTATCTCTCCCAACATTTTTACAGCCCTTGGTGTTAGGAACCCCCTGGTACTGACCTCAGACCAGCTTTTTTTTTTTTACCCCCCCTCAGTGGAGCCAAGGCCCTTCTTCTCTGTGGTACGCCAAAAGATGAAGAGCACAGAGCAAGCCTGAGGGGCTCGCAGTTATATTTACTGTCTGCTACGAAAGAGAGAAGAGAGGAGAGAAGGGGCGGATGGGAGGGGTTTAAAAAAAAAAAATAAAAGAAGAAGAAAAAAAACAACACAGGACCGAAAAAGAGAGAGGGAGACAGAGGAGGGGTTGCTATGGTAACGGAAATATGGCTGCTCTTCAAAAACCTTGAATGTAGGTGGTGGTGAGATGAGTGTATGTGTGTGTGTGTGTGTTTTTTTTCCCTCCTCGTCTTTCCCTTTCAGTTTTGCAGATATTATGGATGTGCTGGATCCCTTTTGATTTCACTGAAGACTGAAATGCCATCAGCTCTTTTTTTTTGTGGCCTCAGGGTGGTGTTTCTGGGCATGTAGAACATAGGAGGCTAGTGTGAAATGTGGGTTAGGCCCTACAGACCCCCCGGCAAGTAGGGGAGGGGGGTAGTTAGTTGGCAATCTGTAGTTGGAAGCTTAAAAACTGAATGCAGAGATTGTGATGATTTTTTTTTTTGTTTCCACTAAAATTAAGGAGGGTTTTAGTGAATAGAACCTGAACAAATGTTTGCATATAATCCAAAGCCTTTTCTTGGGCTCCTTACCATATGTGTAAATCTGGAAACCTGACACCACTTGAGAAATTGCCATGATCTTACAGCCAGATATGGACTCAGGAGGGCAGAGGAGGATCACTGAAGGAATGCAGCCTTTTTGACAACGACCCCTGCTGTCACCGTTCGGCAGAGGCAGTTAACTGTCAGATCCTGAACGTAGGGCAAGTTGTCTTAATCGTCTTCATTAAATTATCTTGTCTTTTCACCCCGCTCGTCTCTCCTCTTCTTCCCGGAAACATTTTTGATTCGTTCTCGTTCCAAACTGTGCGATAACTTCCTGACATCAGACAAAGAAGCTTTGACATATTAGCAGTCGTAACCAGTTTAGTTAATCTACTTGGAATTTGAGTTGAGGGATTTCATAACGCGTATAACTTACTTACATGAGCATCCCATGATAATCGAGTTTTGAGAGAAAGTATTACATTGGTTGCATTTGTTGTTGTTGGTTGTGCTGATTTTGCCTTGCTTATTGATTAACAAATAAATGAATACTAATGAAACATCACATACACAAACGGATTTTTACATGTTCTTGCGTCTCTTCAACTGGCTTCAAAGTTTTTGGTCATTTTTTGCCTTTCAAGCAGCATCTGTCTTGGGTCACAGATTTTGGCTTGTTGTCATCATCTTGGCACCAATGAGGAGCCTGATTTTAAATTAGTTATCCACTAATTGAAGGGGATGGGGACTAGCTCCATATAGGAGTGACCAATGTGAATAAAATCATGATCACAATATATGTATTTAATTGTATGTTGGAATGTAGAAAATGTTCTATAAATATTGATTGTTGTATTATACAACCAGAAATGCCTGTTTGTGGTTAATCCCGCAAATTACCTGAAAAAAACCCTGGTATTATATCACATTGTTGTAATGTCATATATACATTGATTTGCTACCTTTGATGTACAAATGTCTTTTACTGCTTTTTAAAAGTCTGTCAAATACTTAAATACACCAGAAGTAGCTGAATTAGAAAAAAATAAGCGAGCTATAGAAAATGATCTGTTCTCACTGAACTTGAATCTCTCTTGCTGCATAGATACATGACTGTAATTGGAAAGTGGCCAGAGACTCGATACTGTAGGTTTATGAAGAATGTTGTTTTTCTTTAGATGTTTTCTCTGAACTCCATTTCATACGTGAGGCACAAAATCTCTTACCACTCCTTCCTCTTACTTACTGTCCTTGATAAATGAATGTAACATTTTGTTGTATTGTGTGTAGGGCAGCAACTAATGATTATTTGCATTATGAATTAATTCATCTCAATTTCCCAGAACCCAAACTGACCCCTTTAAATTGCTTCTTTTGTCCAACCAACAGTCCAAAACCTTCATTTACGATCTTACATGACAAAGAAAAGCAGCAAATTCCAATGTTAAAGAAGCTGGAATCAGCAAATGACTTCAACAATTAATTGATTTTCAAAGAGGTTATCAATTAATTTTCTTTTGATTGACTAATCATTTAATTGATTCAATGTTACAGCTTGTTACTAATACAGACTGTATTAGTCAAATAAATAAACAAATAAATAAAACCTCCAGAAACAAGAGACATCTTACCAGATTGGTTTGAAATGCTTATGTGCTGCATTACACACCTTGTCTTCTGTTTCATGGTCTTGCTTCTAACACAGTTTATATCTATTATACCTGACCTTGCATTGCTTGTCCATACCATCTCACGATGTGACGTTGCCGCGCTGTGTCTCTAACTCTGTGACTCTCTTGCCCTGTACAGGTACGGGAGAAAGTGGCAAGAGCACCTTCATCAAGCAGATGAGGATCATTCATGGAGCCGGGTACTCAGACGAAGATAAGAGGGGCTTCATCCGGCTTGTTTACCAAAACATCTTCACCTCCATGCAGTCCATGATCCGCGCCACTGAGACCCTTAAGATCCCCTACAAATTTGAACAGAATCGGGTAAGGACTGAGAAATATTCTTTACATCCCGCCAGTCATTTGTTCCTATTTGATTATTTTAAAGGTGTCATAGACAAACTCTTTCAGTTTTAGGCTGCTGGTCAGTAGTTGCTCATAGACATACATTTAATACATTCAAATGACTGGAAGTGAACTAGTTAGCAGCGGTGTGGGCACAATACAACTACATAATTATAGTCTATTATTGTATGCTACAGTGGTTCTCAATTCCAGTCCTCAGAGCCCTGCTGGTCTTTTATTGTGAACCTCTAATTGAGGACTGATTTACACCTGGGATCAAGGTGAATGTAGTTCACTACTCAGTAGGACAGAAATCCACAAGTACGCCCCTTCATAGGGACCAGGACTGAGAATCACTGGTCTACATTATGAATGAGCAGCATAGTCACCTAAATAGTGTCCCACATATCTGTTATTGTATTACAGCCATAACAATGTTTGCCACTGTTAGTATCCACAGATAATTTAATGACGCAAATATTTAGTATAAAGAGATAGCACTTATTTAATTTTGTCAAAGAAATCTGTTGAATTGTTGGATGTAATCTATTAATTAGTTCAAACCCACATGAAATCACAAAATGTTCTGATTAGTTACAAAGGGGGCTGTAGTGGGACATTAACTGCATTTTTGGTTCGTTCTCTACATCACTGTGTTGCATTATTGCATTAGATCTGTGGTTTTATATTAGAAGACAAACTTACAAGCTTTAAAGTTGAGAAATTTATGTCACACATATTTATTAAGTTATGATATGATGGACAGCTCACATTGTCTAATGTCTTGTTTTATTGTAAATACTTTCTTCTTAAGATACTCTTGAAAATTTGCCCTTTTTATCTTTATGTTGTTTGTCTTGCTTTTTTATAATGTGGGCCTTTATCAAATATGTTCAATTGATAGGAATATGTTGCAGGTCCCAGCAGCTTTTACTGAGCTTGATCCAGGTTTTTTCTCTGTGCACCTGCAAGAACACACGGAACTATCTAAAGCTTAACCTAATTTGTATCCTTAGGGCAATTTAAACTTTTCATTGTTTATGTGACTCATCTACTTAAAATTTTAATTGCTTTATTTATTCCTAAGGTTTTACTATTTGACTGATTTGGCTTTTTATTATTTTCACTTTTTATCACCCTTTTTAACTAAGCTTCCTATCTCTATTTCTTGGTGTCTCTAATATTTTATCTATGTTTTTTTTTACTCAGCTGTATTGTAAATTACATTTCCACCTCAATAAATTTCCGAGTTAAAAATAAAGGTTGACAAGGTCTTTCCTTGGAAAAATCTTCAGATGCACAACTCGGGATGGACTTAGTTTGTCTAGCAGAAACATTATCTTTGGAATAAGTAGAATATGTGGGTGGTTAGGATCAACCACCAGGCCCAAACAGACCTACAGACATCTCAAATATCTTTGGCTGTAAATTTAAAGAACTTCAGTCTAGTTCTGGTTGCCATTATTATCCTACATCTGCTCTTTATCTCACCTGTTTTTTCCCTCTGCCTGTGTCTCCCCAGTCTAACGCCATGCTCGTGAAGGAGGTGGACATCGAGAAGATCAATGGGTTTGACCATCCTTACATTGCAGCTATCAAAAGCCTGTGGGCCGACCCAGGGATCCAGGAGGCCTACGACCGCCGCAGAGAGTACCAGCTCTCTGACTCCACTAAATAGTACGTCTGTCTGTCTGTCTGTCTGTCTGTCTGTCTGTCTGTCTATGTGTGTGTCTGTGTCTGTGTCTGTGTGTGTGTGTGTGTGTGTATTTGTGTGTGTGTGTGTGTTTGTTTGTGCCTCATGAGGTGTGATCTCTGTCTAGGATTTAAGAATGGTATTTGTGTGGCTGTCTGTGACACAATGTGTGAGTGTGCTTATGTCATTTTGTGAGTGTATGTCTGTGATGCTGGTTTGGTTGTTGTTAATATAACTATTGATTCTTAACAACCTTGTGCTTTTCTTTTATTTATTTATTGTAGATAAAAATTCCTAATTTATAATATTTTGATTGGATCCTGACTCTTTAATTTCACGTGTAGCAGGGCAGGGAGACAGAGTTGTCTGCAGTGATCAACACCACAGTTTTCAGAGTAATAAGGGTGTGTTTGGATGTGTGGTTGGTGGCAGGTTATGTGTGTATGTTCTGTGTAATTACCTTGTGGGTTTTGTAACGCATGCAGGGCAGGGCAGCACAATAGCCTTCTGTCCACACGCGATATTGGATGACAAATTCCAGAATTCATCAGCCTGTTGCACAATTGAACAGTCTCATTTGAAAAATTTGCAAGCCACAGGTACAAGGCCTACTATTTGTCTTTTAATTGCTGTCAATTAGGTGGTTGAGACAGTTCATGGTGTCTCAACCTGCTAATAGAAAACAGAACAATTACTGTGAAGCCACAATCCGGCCTTTGATTTCACCCTTTGTATTAACTACATGCTGTCACCTGTGAACACACTCCAGTATTAAAGAGATAATAAACAAAATCCATTCTAATAATGTTTCAGCGAAGGTTTAATGCCTGTACAACTCAGACGTTTCTATTCTTTATGGACAGATTAGCTAAACAAAACTATGATTTCATTGTAGCGGTGTAATAAAAACATTCCTAACCACAGATAAAACAACACTGGCCAAGGTGTGATCACCCGTTGTCTTTGCACTGTGTTGTTGTGGCCAAATGTCTCAGCTTCCTGTTCTGTGGTTATGTGTGTTTGCCACAATTACATTGTAATAATATGTGACCTCAGGCTAAATGGCTAAAGGCACTTTTAAGTGACTCACTGTCTAGTGCCCCCTGGTTGTGGACTTGTTGTAGTACAGGTGGATGCTGTTTAAAGTCAGCAGGCATGCAGGTGTGCTTGCTGTGTTGGGAATACATATGTTATGGTAAATATGTAAGCTATGTGTTTTTGCATGTGAGTGAGTGCCATAAGGAAATCATTGAATTTGTCTGTTCCACAATGTTGTGATGTATATCTCCAGTTACCTTAGCGATATAGACCGTGTGACTGCGGAGGGATACGTTCCCACCCAGCAGGATGTGCTGAGGGTCCGTGTTCCCACCACGGGTATAATAGAGTACCCGTTTGACCTGGAGAACGTCATCTTCAGGTACCCTCGTGGCACCAGGACTGCAGCATCACCATAGCTAGAGGACAGAAACCACTGATGACAGCCAGGATATTAACACATTAATTAAGCAGCACGACTTGTACTCTATCAAAAATGCCTCAAAGAGAGAAGAGTTACCACATAATTTCTATAAGTGTTACGTTAATTATGACAATATTACAAACTTGCAGATGCCTTCACATTAATATGGTGAAAGCACATGTTATTTAGTAACAGCAAGTTGTCCTACAGAGAGAAATGTGAGCCTTGGGACCACATGGTTAACCTGATTAGATATCAGTGGTTTGTGTTCAGATTTATGCTGAGGTTCTGGCTCCAGGATAAAAACGAAGGCCAGACACGCCACACTGAAGCATGTGGGGAGCAGCCACTGAAAACCAGATGAAGAAGGATTAGACGGTGATGTCAAAGATTCTCCGGGAAGTTGTTTGAAAATCAGTAAGGCAATTGGGCATAGGTTAAAATACAGAGGTATTTCAACTTTTAAATTTCAAATAAAAATGGCGCATTTACATGCCTTTTGGAGGAAAAAAAAAAAAAGTTTCCTTCTATCCTTGATATCATTCTTGTCCAAACCTTCTTTATCTAATCCAGGTGCTGCCGTCTCTGCTGCTAAAGTCACTGCTACTACTGTCACTGATGCCACCTCACTGGCTGCAACATAATCCACACTGCAAATTGTTGACTATTAAAAAGAGTCAAGTAAACCCAAAGCTGCAGTTGCAAGTTAACAGCTAATCTCAAAATCGTATATGGACAGTGTTGGTGGAGCAGTGACACTAACTAACACCTTTTGTTTCTGAGATGTGGCCTTTTCTGTGAAGCTTCCTCAACAGGACTCATCCACACTTCCTGGAATGGCGGGGGGGGGGGGCGGTTGCGGTAATTGCCTGTCATGCTTTATATAACTGTTTTCCTGTCTTTTTTTTTTTTCTCTTTATCTCTCTTTTTTCCCCCGACCGTCCTGCCTGTAGTTATCTTTCCGATCTGGATCGTATTGCAGATCCCAACTATCTTCCCACTCAGCAGGATGTGCTCAGGGTGCGCATCCCCACTACAGGAATCATAGAGTACCCATTCGACTTGCAAAGCATCATTTTCAGGTAGAATGACGCGTGTTTTGGCTCAGTCGCTCCTTGTTATGTCATAACATCATTAACTCATCTGATGTGTTTTTGTCCGAAACCCCAAATAAGCCATGTTTTTTTTTGTCCTCCCCATTAATGGAAAGTAACCTGTGACTTTTAATCCATGCACTTGACACTTGACCAATCATAGAAATTGAAGTCATTTTATACTCTCCTCATAGTCCTACACTTTCTTTTACCTCCTGCCACCAACAGCAATCGTACCACACATAACACAACCCCCAAATGAACACAAAGTCCTACATTCTGGTGCCCGGTCTCTGTAAATGGGTCACCTCCTCTCTTTCTCCTCCTCTCCTCCTTTCCTCTCCGGCTGGCAGAAGAAACGAGGTCGTCCTCTCCGCGGTGGAGGAATGTTATTTTGGGCAGCAGGTCCTGCAGGGCCTATATTGGCCCTGGGTCTCTGTGGACCACAGTGGACTGGGCCACCAGTAGGGGGCAGCCTTGCATTGTGAATTCTACTAGATTTGTGCAGCTCTCTCAGAGACCATGTTGCACCTGGTCTGGAGGCTTGCACCTGTGCACCCAGAGGTGCAACAAAGTCCAGAAAGTTAGGAATTAAATTGCATTTGTGCCATTTATATCATATCTTGACATCAAAGGTTCCTGACAGGAAAGATTTTACTGAATCAGATGTCACAAATGAAGACTTAATGAAACTGGGACCTAAATTCCCTGATGTGCGAAGGGTGACCTTGTCAAGGAGAATCTCAGGAAAGCTGAAACCTTATGAGGATCCACAAATCTTATCAGTCGGTATTTCACCCAGGATTGCTCTTCATGAATGACTCCAGCCTGGGTGCCTGCTGGCCCATGTGCTGAAGTCAGAGTTTTCATGCCAGTTTTTGCTTAGTTAGTTGTGTTAGTCCATCTCTTAAACATTCAATCTATATCATATTTCTTGAGATTCAATTTTCTCAGCTTGTAGCTTCTCATTAGGTTACATAGGAGGCGTCCTTCTTTCATGAAAAGGATCCCACCCTCACAGGTGCCCCCTGAATTTTTCATCAACATTTCAACTCTGCCTCCTGTCCTCTGTCTGTCCTTTAGCTTTTGTCCTTCATTTCATCCTCCTCCGGTTTCCCTGTTTGTCTTCTCCAAGTGCATTTCAAAACTTTAGTCTTTTTTTGTGGTGCTTTATCACACACACCAGGGAAGGCTGAGAAAGCTGTCTAGTAGAGAAATGAATGCACTGTGACCCTCCCACTTTCACTGAATCACATAAACAGAAGTACAGGCTGATCTAGCATCAGATGTAATTTTGACTCCTTGTATGACCAGATGAATGCCACTCAATTGTTGAGCCAAAAGTTGAACTATTGTATATTGTTTAGAGAATTTGAGGTTGTTTTATATAACCCTGATTCCCAAAAAAATTGGGACGCTGTGTAAAACAAATAGAACAGGATGTGATCATTTGCTAATCCTTTGTGACATATACTCAATTGAAAATAGTACAAGGACAATATATGTAATGTTTTATCTCATCTACCTCATTGATTTTTGTAAATAAATGCTTAGACATTTTGTAAAATTGTTGTCGGCAAACACAGATCATTTGTAAATGATAGCATTCTGTTTTATTTACGTTTTACACAGCGTCCCAATTTCTTTGAATGGTAGTTGTACATATATAGTGTTCTGAGATGGGGGCAGGAGGAGGGCATGCTATGAAGACTTCTACAGAGAATATCCATTTAGCCATGAAAACAAACTTTGTATAAAATCAGATTGTCATTCATCATGTCTGGAGAAGCTGATGTCCATCTGATTCTTGTAATAGAGCTACTTCTGCTCACAAATTGTGACCTTCTTCGCTTTTGACAAACTAAATACCACAATTTTCTAAACTGAGTGGCATTCGTTTAAAAACTGATCCTAGATCTGTCTTAAACGGGAAGCTTTCATCTTTGTGGTGGCATGCATGACTCACATAGTTACAGAGACAAAAGCATATTCACATTGCACATTTGTTTCTTGTTTATTTGTTGTTTGTTTAGTTAAATATTCTGCACATGTTTGCTCTGAGACCTTTAAAACTCATGGCCAAGAAGTTGTGAATTTAAGTAATCCCCTTCTTAAGGTATTGAATCCATCAAGTGTTAATAGTTTTTTTCTGAAACAAGTTTGCTTGAAATGAAGTTAATAGGACTGGTCTGTCTCCTTTTTTTTAAACAAATGATCCGGACCCAAAATAAATGATAGTAAAAATATGCTGTCATGGGTCCCAGGATGAAAGACTATATCTTTATTTGGGTCATGTGCTGAAAATGTTAAAGAAGACATACACCAGAGAATGTCTTTAAAACAACTCTGCACAGAAAAAATAGTCTGCTCTATACATATACAAAGCCATTTGTAATGTAATAGAATGAACAGACTTTACCAGTAAACATATATTGATGGATTCAAAACCTCCAGGACATTGAGAATATTGAGAAATTGTTAAAGATTGAACACTGTTAGTCACAGATGATGAAATGGATCACTGAAAATGAATGAATGCTAAATTGTGTTTCCTCTTCTTGCCTCTTCACTTGTTATCTTCCCCCTCTTCACCTCCCTCCTGCCATCAGGATGGTGGATGTGGGGGGTCAGAGGTCAGAGAGGAGGAAGTGGATTCACTGCTTTGAGAACGTCACCTCCATTATGTTTCTTGTGGCGCTGAGCGAGTACGACCAGGTCCTGGTGGAGTCGGACAACGAGGTAGGATATTAAAAACAGCTTTTTGTAATGTTTGTTATACAGCATCTGCAACACCTTCAACATTTATTCAAAAAACAAACTCTGAATGTTCCTTGAACATGCATCTTCACACGCACACAAGCAGTATTACATTTTTGCTTCTATGTGTAGTGAGATGAAAAATGATATATCAGGAATTGAAACTAAACAGCGTGACTCTTGTGCTCACCTGCTCTCTGCACCAGAACCGTATGGAGGAGAGTAAAGCTCTATTCAGGACTATCATTACCTACCCCTGGTTTCAAAACTCCTCCGTCATCCTCTTCCTGAACAAGAAGGACCTGCTAGAGGAGAAGATCGCCTACTCACACTTGGTGGACTATTTCCCTGAGTTTGATGGTGAGATCATCTATATGTTTGTGTGCGTGCTCGCGTGTGTTGACTAATCTGGCCCACTGCTAATCTAGCAATGTACAGTTGGAAGTCGCCCCCACAGATAAATTAATGTGTTATTCAGTCTGAAGTTGATTACAACCATAGGCTTTGCAAGAAAAACAGTGTTTTAAAAATGTCAGTTTGTGATTTTAAGAGGTGTCACATTTTGTAACTATCTCTATTTATTTTTAGTAGTTCTATGCAACATATAGAGCTACGGGTTACTATTTATGCTTAGAGAGCACAGGTTATTTATTCTACATGTAGGTGTATGTACAAGTATGATGATACCAAACCTGTAAACCTCTCTGGGTAGTTATTGCGAAAGCTTGTCAACAAATAGTTACAGCACCTTAAACCATCAACATATTGATATTTTTACATTTCTGTTTTGTACAACTGTGTTTCCAAAAAAGTTGTGACGCTGTATAAAATTAAAATGAAACAGAATGTGCTAATTTGCTAATCTTTTTGACATGTACTCAATTGAAAACAGTACAAAGACAATATATTTAATGTTTGACGTCATCAGCTTCATTGATTTTTGTAAATATCTGCTTATTCTGAATTTGATACCAGCAGTGTATTTCAAACAAGTTGAGAGAGGAGTAACAAAAGACTGTGAAAGTTGTGGACTGATCCAAAAACACCAGTTTGGATCAGTCCACAGGTTCATTGGTAACAGGTGATAGTATCATGCACAGACATGACAGTCATATCAAAAACTCTTAAAAGAAAGAGAATAAGTTTATTTCCCAAATTGTTGACCTACTCCTATAAATGATGTTTTCATGGTGGGAATTAAATCGATGTTTGCATGTGCTTGTCTTTCTTTTATATCTCAGGTCCCCAGAGAGATGCACAGGCAGCGCGGGAGTTCATCCTCAAGATGTTTGTGGACTTAAACCCAGACAGCGACAAGATCATCTACTCTCACTTCACTTGTGCCACGGACACTGAGAACATCCGCTTTGTGTTTGCAGCTGTCAAAGACACCATCCTACAGCTCAATCTCAAAGAGTACAATCTGGTGTGAGGGCTCATCTACAACGCACATCTCCTCCCCATTGCACAAATTGCACACCTCTTTTGGGAGTGTGCGCTCAATTCCACATGCATTACAACAGCACACCATGCCGGCTCACACAAACACACACACACAGACACAGACACACACCAACAGAACCCTTCCTGTTTTCTTTTGTTTTGTTTTTTTCCAGTACAGTACATTCACAAATCCTCCCACCTGCAAACGGCGCCCCTCCTCTTTTCACCAAAGCTCGCCCTCTCTTCCTCCTTCGCTCGGCAGCTTGTTGTGTCAGAGTCCTCGCTCCTCCCAAAGCTGCTCCGTGTGTCAGATTTGGCCCCGGCTGCTGGCTCTGGCACATTTTATCTGGCACACAATCCTTTCACATGGGCTGTACAGTGACTGAAGGGGACTTTGGTGTTTGTGTGTGTGTGTGTGTGTGTGTGTGTGTGTGTGTGTGTGTGTGTGTGCGTGTGTGTGTGCGCGCGTGCGTGCGTGCGTGATTGCGTGTGTGTGCATATTTGGGGCAGCATTGACTAGCGAGGAGCTGTGTTTTGGTGAATAGCGGCATCAAACCCCTTTTGGCTCTCCGGAGTTGACCCTCAGTGTGAGATCGGATCCATCGTCGTGTCCTCTTTAAGCTCTTGTCAGTGTGGAAGGAAGTGAATACTGGAGCTCCTGAAACCAACCAAGGACCCAGTGATTGACATCATGCTTCTTGGGACAGAGATATTCGGACACAAAGTGAGGTCGCACACCGGACACAAGGGGACGGGGCCGAGGATTCTGTCTCCACCTCGCATCTATGAATGTACCCACCAGTGTGAGCATCGCAATCGCAAAAAAAAAAAAAAAACATAGAAATATATATTATGAAGTAAATGCATATGTAAACACACTTAAGACTAAAAGCACGAGAGGGCAAGACATCGCTAATCAAAATCTGTTCATTGCTGAGATTTTTTAAATGTTTTTAACAATAGAAATTTGTTGCTACGTCTACTTCTATTTAACAAATAATGGCTAAAAGGAAAGGTGATAGGAAGTGGTGAGAAAATCTATAAAAACTTTTCAACTTTGCAAAACAAAGTCATCTAAAAAGAAGCAACCAGAAATTTACTTGACATAAGTATCCTTTTAAAGATTTCTGTGGGATTTGTGTTTTATGTTTAAGTTAATCACATCGCTTCCCTCCTCCAGATGTTTTCTGTACAGACTCACAGGGACAATCTTCCATGTGACCTTCACAGCATCTGACTCCACTGATACGCCCATATTACTAAATGCTAGCAGAGGGTGACAGGACCCTGCTTTCGACACGGGCTCTGCTCTGATTGGTGGAAACAGATGTGGAGGGGGAGTGTGAAGTCATCAGTGTTTGTCAGCTGCGGCTCGGGGTGCAAGTAGCTTATTCAACAAAATAAAAGCTGTAAATTAAACACGCCCGCAAACCCCCCGGGGCGCGAGTGGAATCCATGTGGTAACATCTCTGATGGCGTCACACCTGCGTCACTCAGCCGTCCAATCAGACACACTTCCTGACCGTCATCGCATCAGGAAGTGCTTCTGTTTTTTTTTTTTTTTTTTTTTTTTACTGTATAGTCACTTTGTTTATATAAAGATTGCTTGCTGTTGAGTGGTGAGAGGAAGGGGGGGGTGGAATGAACCTTTCACAGAAAACGCACTCTGAAGTCTGCAAATGTTGTTTGTGTATATTTGTTTGTAAATACATATACACAAAACACTCCTGTACAAAAACGCTCTGTGGTACACCATCTTTGGCAAAAAACAACCGAAAAAAAACAACAAAAAAAGTTATCAACTTCTTTCATTAGCATACTTTTTTTTTCCTATGAATTTATGGTAGTAGTGATACTGTGATTATGGATTTTGTTCACTTGATTAATAGGACTACACAGAGCTGGGTGGTGTTGAGGGAACAATCGGCAAGGAGCAATAGTCGGAGAAAAGAGGTTCCTACCAAGCAGCCGCTCGACTCCACACTACTGCAGCAGCTCTGGCTCCAGAGTATACTAACTAGGGCTGGTAAAAAATCTTCACAGTATGGTGACAAGATGATTTTAAGAGTAATTAAAGATTTTTTTATTTATCTAATTTATGGACCAGGTTTGAAGGTGTTGATAATTTGACTGCTTTTGATTCTGTCATGTTGAAGTGCTCCTTTTCTCATGGCGGAGCCTACTTGAGTCTGAACTGCTGTAAAAACGAATGTCTGGTATAGTAAGGACTTTTATCTCTGCTTTCTATTTCTTATTGAGACATTTCCAGTTGTACTTGCCATCACATCTCCATCCATGATAATACTGTTTGGTTTTCTTTAGGAGCCCTCACATTTGTTTTGTTTGACTTTTTTTTTTTTTTTCCTTTTCTTTTTTTTTTTTTTTTTTTTTAAAGAAACTTGTATTTCCTCTTGGTTTATAGACGCAGCGCTGTAATGCATACCTAGAAAAATGTACAGTACGAACGTAGGTGGACTTTTTTATCAGTGATTGAAGACCCACGCGGTCCATGCTTGCTATTTGTAATTTAACACGAGAATTCTGTTGTTGGTTTTTTGCATTGTTAATTTCCAGTTTTTTGAGGCTTGCTTTGATAGTGCCAGTGAAGTGCAGATATACTTTTTTGGTCTTTGACCTTTTCTACAGGTGACTTATCCTTCATCCTCATTAAGGGCTATCACAGTGCATCAGGCATCAGACAGCGGGGAGTGGAGTACAGGACCACAGTGAACCAAGTCATCCACTACTAATCCTTGTTTATAAATGGAGATTACTTGCAGTATGTGCTATAAGAAGTATAGGCAGGGTGTTAATGCAAACGTGAGGTGTGTGTAGAGAGTTTACCAACACTAAGCAGTTTTCTTTATGTATCTGGCCCTTTTGGTGAATGAAGTGGACCCAGTATCTGGCTCTCTGCCCTTCACTATTTCTTGTTTGTTTGCATCGGTATCGCAGTGTTAGCTGTAATGCCTCATGCAGTGTAGAATCACTTATCACTAAAGACACTACTACCAGGACAAGTATTGCATGTTTCCCCAAGTATTTGACTCGTAGTTGAGAGCCAAGTAGTGACCATGCTCGTGGCTTTGCATGTTTTAACCCATTAACTACAAACCTCATACTTTATTTCTTCAGTTTATGAATTGATTTCCTGCTTCGCATGCAGCTGTTGGTTTCCGTTCACGCCAGTGAGGTTTGAGTTGTAACTTAAAGGGAGTTTAAACTTGATTGTGAAAGATAACCCACACCACAGTGGACATTTAGTCACCTTTTTTATTTTTTGTCAAGCTTGCTTTATTTTGCGTCGTACAATACAATGGTACACTCCCTTGTTATTGCAGTCGGACATTAGAGATGTCATAATCAGGACAAACTAAGAAGACAAACATAGACCATGTGAATTTGGTACTTTGGTAATTAGCACTAAGAACTAATCCAACTAAGTAGAGATCCACAAAATTTAAATCTTTCTCTCCTGATTTCAATTCAGATGCCTCTGAGTATCGACTTTTCATTTATTCAAATTCAAAATCTTTATACTACACTGTGTAGGCCTGGGATTGCTGTGGCAGTAAAACTGAGGTACTTTTTAACTGAATGAATGTAACTGACAGAGGAAACACTAAAGTTATATAAAGACACTGACAAACAAACTGTAGTTAATGTGTATCGGTTGTGTCTGGTCAATACCTGATTGCTAAATGAGGTCAGATTCAGCACCGATAAACAATCTGGCATATCTGATCGGTACAAACTGCATTACTATACGACTAAAACGTTGATTTTCCCAGATGAACAGAAACCAAAGGCTGCCAGAAAAATAGGAAATCAGTCTAAAAACTTCAAGTGTGCTTTGAAAATGATCTAACATTGAACACTTATCTGAGTTAATGGGGCTAAAATATCTACATTTTAAATGCCAGTGTGGTCCTTAACTGCCATTTTGTCTGCTGGAAATGACACTAACCTTTGAGCGGAAGAAGCAGACGGCCAACTGTTAGACTGCTGTCATAAAGAGGGTCAGTATTTAAGTGGAGCGATATACCAGTATGGATACCCAAGTATTTATCAGTAGTCGTGTTAAGATTTACTGTGTGTCGAGTGCAGCTCACTTCCATGTCGTATTATTAGACTTGACACTACAACTCTGGCACATGGTGAAGGGCTGACTGGCTGTTAGTGTGGGTTTGGTAGTATGTTAGCAGCCCAGTGTTGCACAGTGTGTGTGTGTGTGTGTTTGACACATTTAATCTCAACATATATGAGTTGGAAAGAGGGGAAGGCAGTCTTTGTATGAAACTTAAATCTCCTTCTCATTCTTTTCCATTTTGACCAGTGGAAAGACTGGATTGGTTTTTCACGACAACACTTATTTATTGCCTTTCATTGCCTTGAATAATGAAAGATGGTGTTGCCGGCCCCTGTAAGGTTTTTGGAGCACGCTCTGGGAGCTTTAGGGCGGCCGTGGTTGTGCGATGTCCCTTCCTGTGGGCTTGTTAGAGTCAGTGGAATCAAACTTATCTTTCGGACATCAGCGCGGAGTCGGTGCATATTCAAAAACTTAAATCTTGTTCCCTTTTTTTTTGTGTTTTTCATTTCCTGTATGATAAGAAAACATTACCAGAACACTATTATTTAGGACCACTTGATTTATTTTTCCTCACTCCAATGAAACCTGAAGGTCAATTGTGTAGTGGTGTATAAAATGCTGTTTTTTTTTTTTTTTTATTTTGTATGTAAACCAAATGTAAATTATGTATTATACTGAGTGTGCCAACCCCACTCTCTCTAGAGCCAGGCTCTCTCTAAGTGCCAACGCTGTGGTCATCATCAAAGGACCACCACCTGAGATGGTCCCCCTTTTTAAATAAAAACACACCGGAGACTAAAAGGATAGATGATTAAGTACACACAAAGACTTTATTCTGTATTTAAGATTGAAGATTTAAAAGATAATCTGCTGTTTTTTAAGAAACTGTAATTATAATTGCATGTGCTGTTTATTTTGTGTTGGAAGTGAGGGCTTTGATGTTTTCATTGAAGCAGAGCCCTTGATGAAGGGGGTTCAATCAGTTGGTTATTATCGATTATTGATTTACATAACTCTTGCCATATTTTTTTATGTGTTTCATGTATTTGTTTCAACCACTGTTGCCTGATCCTCATTCAAACATGAACATGACTTATGATCATTGCCGCCTTCTAAGAGAGAAACATAATGACAAGGTATCTGTTTTAAATTGAAATAAATTTGTTCCTATACTTGCTCATGGTGTGTGTGTTGAGTGGGTTTCAATTTTGGATGTTTTAAGCTGTAGAAGTATGAGGTAACTTGACGTGTTCAGAATAGTTCTGATCCAGTATTTCTTGGTTTATCATGGTAAATCTTACAAAGGATTGTCAGTATTGGGATTTTCAGGAACCTAAAGTTTCAAATTCACCAAACTATTTCAAACAGGAACTTGTGGTTTATCCAGTTGTCCTGCCGTATCCAACTACAGATCGAGGCATATTATTATGAAAAAATTGGGGGTGTAATTTTAAGTTCTCTCCCAGCTGTGGGCTGTCAGCTAGGGATTTGTTAGGTGCTGTGAAATAATTTGGGATGACAGGAAAAAAAGTTTTCGGGGCGCTGGATTAAATTTTGTTATTTCCGAGAGATTGTCTTATTCTATAAATATATGCAATCAGCAAATTCTGAAAGATGTGATTGCAACAAAAATTCTACACAGGTGGCTTTAAAGTTTAAACTTTTTATTTCATGTTGTCCATGTTTTCTTTGATTCAGGTTAAACGTCATAAATTGTAATTTTAATTGTTGCATTGGTGGTGGGGGTAGGATTGACCTGTTAGTGGGGCCCGGTGTGCAGAGAGACCACCAATACTATTATGCAAGAAAAATACATGAGGTTTAATATTTGTGGTGACTTAAAAACAATTTTACTTCCAAAGTAAAGTTGCGCAACGTGAGCAAAATATAAAGTGAAATAATGACATTTATTTTATCCAAAGCCACTTGAAATGGTCCCAGTTCAACACATGGTCAGTCCCTTGTCCCCTGCAGCCCCAGTGATCAGACACTGCTCCAGGTCCAATGCAGCCCCCAGCCCCCTGCAGCTCCAAACCTGCCACCCCCGGTCCCCCTGCGGCTCCAGCGATCAGACCTTTCCCTGAGTCCAATGCAGCTCCGGGTCCCCCTGCAGTTCCAGCCCCTCCAGCCCCAGCTCTGCAGCCCTTGGCCCCTGCAGCCCCTGGTCCCCCCCAGCTCCAGCCCCTGCAGTGCTGGTCCCTCCAGTCCCCAGTTGCCCTGCACCCCCTGGCCCCTTCAGCTCCGGCCCCTGCAGCTCCCTGTCCCCCTTCAGCTCCGGCCCCCGCAGCCCCCGGTCCCTCTGCAGTTCTTGGCCCCTGCGGCCCCCTCCAGCTCCGGGCCCCTCTAGGTGCGGCCCTGGCTGCAGAGGGTTCAGTTCAGCTCTGTGTCACACGGGGCGCCCGCTCCTCCGCCGCTCGGTTTGTTTTCCGGGTGATGCTGCTCTTCTCTTCAAAGCAGAGGAAAGTCGGGGGCTCATGTGTCAACATCCAGGCTTTCCCCGGGGAGGTGTAACGTTAACGTTATTCCAAAAAAAAAAAAAAACCTGCTGTTCCTTTGAAGACGGTTTTATTCCCGTGAGCTTGTTCATCTTCGGAAGCAGCGACTTCTCTCGAGCAGCAGACGATCTTCGGCTGCTCGGACGTTAGCTAACGTTGTTTTAAACGATGACAGAGTACAAAGTGCGAATAGCGTCTCCGATCATTTAATAATATCTGGGGACCTGTTAGCTTAGCCAGCTAGCCTGGTAATTCGGTCAAGAACAAGGAAACACGGTGAAGCCCGCTGCTGACATGATGTTTCCTCAATCGAGACACTCGGTAAGTTTGCTTGTTGAACTTGTCCCGGTAGGAAACTGAGCGGGCTGAGCTAATGCTAACTAGCATAAATAAAACAGCTGATAGTAGCTGTGCTGGCTGCAGGTTGCTGTCAGCTTGTCTCACAAAGCCAGACCTGTCTGCATCTAATCACGACGTTTGGACCCTTAAAGTAAAGGGGAGATGTCAGATTGAAGCTTAAAATTAATTTAGATAGCAGCTATAACTCTTGCTTGCTTGTATTTGGCTGCTAACACAGTCTGTTGCTAGCTAGCTGCTAGTCAAAACAGCTAATTGAAGTTGATGGTTGAGTGTGTTATTCTTTGTTGTTTAGTTTAAATCACTGTTTCTACTGTCAACAAACCGAAAATAAGGGTTCAGCAAATGTGCTATATACAACAGTTGACTTTGAGGATGTAATTTGAGCACATGGTGGGAAAAAGATGTTATCTCTTAAATGATTCAATTAAAGTTATATAGTGGTGCAAACATGGGGTTGTTTGTCAGCCATAAAAGAGATGAGTGAAACATCAGTGTAACAGGTGAATTTAAAACAAGATTAGTCAAATTACTGCCCTGAAAGGCCACAAAACTGCAGGTGTATAATGTAAAATGTTAAACCAGCTAATGTCAAAAACACATGAGCATGCATAAAGTCATTTCTCTCAACAACAAGAAAAGGAGGCTTTCAAATCATAAATAAGTCAGCACACAACATTAAACACAAATTGGGCCTTAGCTGAGACTGAAAAAGCAGTTTTTAATGCTGATCAGTATTCATATTAGGTATAAAAAAATGTATAGAGATGAAATGAATAGGTCTGCAACTATACATTTAAAATCTGCTCATTAATAAAAATATGCCTATCACACTTTTCCAAAGTCCAAGGAGACGTCTTCAGATGTCTTCTTTTGTCAGACCAAAACCCAAAGATATTCACTTTACAATGATTGAACAGAAAGATGAGCAGCACATCCACAGACCGGAGAAGCTGGAGCCAGAGAGTGTTTGGCATTTAAAATTAAAATAAAAAAGAAACTAAAATTTTACTCTTATCAAAATATAATCAAAATCCATTAATCAACTGATCATCACAGCTCTAGAAATGAATTGTTAGTAGATCAACCTAAACTTAATTTGCAACTATTTTCATACTGGATTAATCATTTGAGTCAGTTTTCAAGCAACATTGACTTTAAGCAACTCTGAGACATTGTGACGGCAATTAATCACTATTTTCTGACTATTTGCCCGACAGTTTATACTGAATAACTGAGGAAATGCGCAGCAGATTAATCTATAGTGAAATAATTGTTAGTTAATATGTTTAACATTAACAATATAACAACAACTAGAGCCAGACAGACTGCATTAAGCAACACACCCAGAGCAGGAAATGACCCCTTGTAAACCACAGGTGAGGGAAGCACTGCACAAACATACACAAAATGACACAGACCATTAACCGAAGCACTGCAAACACTCCCTCTGTGGTGTCTCATGGTCATATAAGGTCACATGTCAAATATTTGTTTTAAAAAAAAAAAGCACATGTATGTTCTTGTTGGTCCATTTCAGCATGTGACTGCTGTTCCTCTTTCTGAGTCTGGCTGACATGTTTTAAAGACCAGTTTTAAACTATTCTAAGAATTCTTCGCACATAGTATATACAGACCTCGGATATATTTGGGAAGCTGTGACTGACAATTATTTTCATTATTGATCAAGTTATTTGATCTTTTGGTCCAGAAAATGTCACATAATAGTAAAACATTTCTGTCACAATTTCCCCAAGTTAATGTTTTTAAATAACTTGTTTTTTTCTGACCAATGTTTCAAAACCCAAAGATATTGATTTACGATAATCTTTAGCACAGACATGCAGCAGTGGAGGTTTAGTATTTTTTAATATTAGTACTTGGCTATTTTCATCATCGATCTGTTTATCATTTCCTTGTTTAGGATTTAAAATGTTAGAGAATATTTAAACATGCCTATCAAACATTTCCCAGAGCCCAGTTGTTTTGAAACAATCCAACCTGAATCCTTTCAAGTAATCAATAGATCGACTAATAGTTTCAGTACTGTATTACATATGTGACACCGGTGCTCTGTACATTTTGGATGCAGAGTTTCGACCTCCGTGTATCCGGGTGACTCCATCCTCTCTGTTCAGTCTCATAATCCCACTGGAAACCTCTTGCCCTCGTGCCACTTATTTAGAGAGTAATGAGGTTTAGGGCATTAGATAAACCCTGGATTACAGCTTTGGACTGATGGTTTAAGTGTAGTCTATACATATCCAGACTTCTAATGCAGCCTCTAAATACCTCTCACATATGGTCAGCACGGGCACACTTTAATCTTGCCTTCTGTAAACACATTTCCTCAATCACCACCCTCTGACTGAAAAAGTTGGGCGGGTGGTTTTCTAAAGACAGATGTTGCATATCGATTTGTCAGCAACTTAAACACGCTGTCTGCTTCTTCTTAGGCTGACCTTCATTTTAGCTATCCTCTCAAAGAGTTAATCCCAGAGGTCGATCTAATGTTTCTAAACAAACCCAGGCACATATTTAATGAAAGACACACATATGTCAGCATGAGGACACATAAACATAAAGGACATTTCTAATGCTATTCTCATTCTTTTTTATTGCTGAACTGGTTTGGAAATGTTTAAGCAAAGGTTGTGCATCCAAACTCTGTGAATGTGAAAAGTGACAGATCATGTTGTTGTGTTTCTCAGGCGTCCTCTCAGTCCGGTCAACCTCTCAAGTTCACTACTTCTGACTCCTGTGATCGCATCAAGGATGAGTTCCAGTTCCTCCAAGCACAGTACCACAGGTATATCAGCTTACTTTAGTGTGAAAGACAAGGAAATGTGGAATAAGCACAATTCCCAAAATGTTGAACTATTCCTTGACAGAAAAGATAAATATGTTTCCCTTCAAAATGACCTTAATATTTATCTTCTTTCTAACCAGTTTGAAGTTGGAGTGTGATAAACTGGCCTCTGAAAAATCAGAGATGCAGCGTCACTATATCATGGTACGTATCACTTTAACTCTTGTCGGTGAGATGTGACTATTTATCTTTATCTCATGTAACATACCAGCCAAAGTCACTTAGTGCTGCTTTATAAGCATAGAAATTCAAGCGCACACCAAGAATGTCTAGATCGTCTCCATTTATAAGTTCAGTTGTACATGTTACAAGCACAGATTTGTGAGCAAGTGATGTGTTTTGCTTTGTGGCTTCCTATCACTTATCACATGATCAGCAGCAGATATATGCTTTTAAGTCATTTCTGATTGTTAATGATCAATTACAGATCATATGACAAAAACCTCTACATTTCTCTTTACATAATTCACATATATAAGTACATATACCAAAGTGTCCTGTGACTCAGATTTAAAATGACTTTTCTCTTGCTGCAGTGGCCAGGCAGTGTGTACTGTATATACAATGGTTCTTAGTTTGTGTGTGTAGATATATGAAAATGTAAAGAAAGTCCCTTCAGTTTATTATAATGTTTGTCTTTTTCTCCTGCTTTCTTTTGTAGTACTATGAAATGTCCTATGGGCTGAACATTGAAATGCACAAACAGGTAATCACAGTCTCTTATAACGAATTTGCCCTTTAGTTGTTGTTATTCTCGTCCAGTCTTTTAGTTTGCTCGTCTAAACTGGTTATTTTTCTTGTTTTTGTTTTTTTTCTTGTCAGGCTGAAATAGTGAAGAGACTGAATGGGATCTGTGCTCAGGTGCTGCCTTACCTGTCACAAGAGGTAACGATACCCACATGTTCATGAAAATGTTTGACCTCCGCCTGCAGCACCTGAGACTCTCTGGCAAGCTAATCCTGCACAGCTGAGGGGCTTGAAGCAGGCTCAGGAAACAAATCAAACTTCTGACAAGCTTTTGCTATTTATTCTTTGAATCATATTAATGATAGAAAATCTGAGGTGAAGTGTGTGTGAGACCGTGTTTTGTCTTTGTTTCAGCATCAACAGCAAGTCATGGGCGCCATAGAGAGAGCCAAGCAAGTCACGCCCCCTGAGATGAACTCCATCATACGGGTGAGCTTCATAAACAAGACCAGGACTTAATGCAAACACATTCTGAAACACGGTGTAGAGATGATTCATCCATTCAAGTTTAATCAGTCTCAGGGGCCGTCACAAAGATGTCATCTAAAGCATCATTTTACTGAGTTGTCAGGACACAGAAGCACATAATACAGGACATGCAAAGCAATAAAATTTGGAATATTAATGTTGATATAAATAAATAACTAAATAAGAAAATTGTGCTGCATTATTTAATTAGGCAGTAATTGAAACATGCAAAGCAGAGGCTCTAAACTTACAGTGTTTGTACCTTTCGTGTGTTTTCCAGCAACAGCTCCAGGTGCAGCACCTGTCCCAGCTCCAGGGCCTGGCTCTGCCTGTGACCCCGCTGCCCCTGGGCCTCACCCCTCCCACCCTCCCCGCCGTCTCCTCCAGCTCCGGCCTGCTCTCCCTGTCCTCCATCCTGGCTAACTATTCCCACGGCCAGGCCCAGGCTGTGAAGGAGGACAAGGCCCGGGAGGCCGCAGAGAGAGCGCCCCGAGGAGAGGACGGGGACAAGTCTGACTAGTGCAGACACAACAAGAAGGTTTGGAGGGGGGGTGTGAAGTGTCGAAAAAAAAAAAAAGAGAGGTAAAACTGTAACTGTAAATGGAGATTGATGTAAGTCTGGCTGCCTGTCTGCTGAGTGTTGATGTAGAAGAGTAACTGCAGGGATGATGACAAGCAGAGAGTTGAAACTTTTGGATGTGCAGAGAACGAAACTGCTGAATGGCTGAGAGTTAAATGTTCTTATTATTTAGTGGTAATAGACTCAGTTCAGGCTTCTAGACTTTAAATAGATGCTTTTTTAGTGTAAGCCACGGTTGTTAGGCTTAACCAAGATAAATGTTTCCCCATTTGGAGTGAGAGCTGAGGACGAAAGCTAACAGCAGTGTCTCTTACATGGATCTGCCTCTCACAGGTTTCTATTTCTTACCTTTTTTTTTTTGTAATCAGATCTGTTTTCAGTGTTTTATGTTCATGTCCGCTGTAGTCCCTCCGATTGTTTCTTGCTGGTCACAGTAAGCAGTTTTAACAACGTGTCAGTTCACTCAAACTCCTTTCCCTCCGCTCATAACTTCCAATAGCGCCATCACCTTTTTTTCCCCAAAATGAAAAATGTTGCCTGGAGCTGTTTGGACAGTGATATCAGTCATTTATGTACTTTGGATGTTTTTAAAGGGACATTTCACTTGTTAGGTGCATTCAAACCCTTCAAACGTAAACCATGCGACATTTCACCATTTGTCTTCATACGACCAACCACTGGACGCGTTACCTTAGCTGTGTACCTCAATCCCAAATAAATGGGATTATATTACATTTAAAAACCTATAGTTTGTACAAATGGTAGTATACCCATCTTGAGGGTTAATTTGTGTTTCATAGGCCTAGCTGCTGCTGCTGCTGCTGCTACGCGCGCTACATGGCATGGACCATGACTCGTCTTTAAATGACAAGAATTTAAGCTCTGAAAAAAATTGACTTTATTTTGACATGTTGTTTTCGTGACAGGCTAATTAGACAGTCAAAATGTGTCTGTGTGTGCTCGAGTGAATGTGATTGGAAAGAAGAAAACACTTGTTTAATTTAACTTTATTTTTTTTCTTAAAGCACCTTTTGTATTTTCCTCGCCTCCCCCTGCTCCTGCCCCTTCCTCGTACTGGTCCACTCTTTAACTGACCAAGACAAACTTGAACAGGATCTAAACTTCAGAACCAGACGGTCGTAAAAGACATACATGTACTGTATTTCTGTAAGTTAGCACACTTCAGTTTATACTGAGACTGTATCAAGCACCTGTCTTTTCCTGTCCTGTTTAACTTGTGTGTGATTGTCAGGGGAAGGTCTTCTCCTTTTTTTAATTTTCACATTGTTTTAATGAAGAATGTGTCCAGGGTGAGTTGCTAAAGCTCTGTAAGCATAAATGAATCTCTCAGAAAACAACATATTTAAATTCTCACACAGTCAGAATGTGTGCTGGTGACCAAATTATTATTTCCCATTGCAAAAAACTAATTAAAAAAACCTCACTGAAAATCTTTGAGCTATAGAGGTCAGGAGCCAAGCTAGTGTGAACACACCACATACCTAGAATCTTCATCACAAGTGCTTGTCGTTTGTACGTTCTTCAGGCGCTGTAATTGGAGTCGCTGCGTCTGTAAATTTCTATAACTTTCCGAAACCAACAATCCAACATTCACACCCTTTTAATGCTGCAATTGGCCAGACGTGTGAAGGTGAGAAAGTTAGTCTCGCCTCTTTTTTCATTCTTTACACAACTATTTCTGTCACTTTTCACGTCTTCCAGGAGAGACTGTCTGAAAAGTGTGCACTGTAATCCCCATATTTAAACGATTATTATATTTATGAAACACCGTCCGCTCCTCTCTAGGGCGGCCAACCTAACGCCTCACTTTAAAGTGTGGCCGTTCAAAACTGCTATAAACACTTCTGCCTTCTAATGTGGTTGGACGACACTTCGCACAGACCAGTTCTTGTCTCGCATCACCCGGCTCTAGACTAAGCAGGTTTTGAGGATGTAGTGTGTTCACAGTGGAAAAGTGATAAAGTAAAGTATGCTCAAAACAGCCAGTATGCAGACTGGTTAAAAATGTTCAAGTGTGTTGTTGACAGACTCTGTTGTCCCACAATGCAATGCACAAAGGAAGCTGCTAGGCTCAGCTGGAAAATATTTCAACTAATGGCAGATATTGGTGAAACGGCTCTTGGAACAAATTATTGGAAAAACATTTTGATGTTCATTTTAATTGGCAGTGGCTTTCTAAAGTGGCAGTTTAGTTGACCCCCAGTGGAGCGAGTTGTGTTATTAATATAAAGCATAAAACTTTTCATTTCTTTCATGCTAACTGCCAGAACAATATACTACAAAGATCAGTATATTGTTCATACTATACGCAGTTAGTGAGGAGTCAGGGCACATCTGAGCTGTGTGGTAGGAAAGTTCATATTTGAGGCAGCAGAGGGCAGCAGTGCTCTGTCATTGATCATTAGTATGAAGTTCGATTCACAAAACTGAAGTGTCTGAAGCGGTCCAGGTTAGTCTGCTGTCTTCACCTTACTGTCTCTTCTTCTCGCCTTCATTTCCCGACTGTGGGCCGAGTACCTGCGCGCTGCAGCTGTTGGCTGTTATTCCCCTGTAATGTGAGCGCTTTCCAGAGCTTTGACAACCCACCTTTAACGTCTGAGCACGTCCGAGATCAGAGCTTAAAACCCGTTTCCTCTGTATTTTAATTTGAAAAGCACTTAAGTTGTGGCTCAGTGCTCATTTTGTTTTCTCCTCGTCCTGTCTGTGCTAGTGTTGGGGAGCTGAAGATTTTCCCTCCCTGGAGATTTGACCTTAATATATGGAGTGCGAGAACAGATCAGTTAGTCATTTGCACTCTTTATGCTGACGTCAGTCTCAGTAGAAAACCTCCTTTGGCAAAACTCAGACATATGAATGGTATGTGTGTTTGTTTTTGCTGTGAAGGGCCAATTTGTATACATATGAATATATCAATATACATATTTTTTAAAGCATTTTTGTATGTTTCAAAGCTGCTTTTTAACGTGTGTGTATCATGGAAGATTTGGTGTTGTATGTGTGCATTACAAGCCTACAGTTAAGAGAGGCACAATGTTGTATACCATGTCGTTTTTCCTGTTTTTTCTCCCATTCTCTCAGTAGGCAGTAACACTTAACATTGTTTTCTAGGTTTGTAAATGTTTTATCTTTTTTTTTTTTTGTGCAAACAAAAAAAAAACAGTTTAATGTGTTTATGAACACAGTCTCATTTTAAGATACCTGGGGCAAAAAAAAAACAAAAAAAAAACAAAGATGTAAACAAGCAACTGTGTACTCTAATGAGAATGAATCAACCTTTTAGCAGTAAGGAAGCTTCTCTGGTGCCTTACAAATAAAAGACGTGATTGAGAGTGGTCATTTGTATTTGGCTGGTAACTGTCTGTGTGGGGGAAAAAGACTCTGAATCACATCAACAGTGGCTCATTGAAGCTGAAATGTTGCTTTTGTAAGCCTGATAAAAAAAATATTTAGTTTGTTACTCAACTACTGTGCAGCTTCATGAAGTAATTTTGCGGTATGAGGTTTGGTACTCCGATACAAGTTGGCGCTTTCTCATAACAGGGACATGCAGTGTCACAGTGTAATTACAAAATTCCCTTTGGATTAGTAACATCCCGCTGAGTGAGTCAGCACCAAACCATGTCAAATTTTAGGAGGGCATTAAAAGTTCAGCTTTAAAGCTGCTCTAATCAAAAATGTGTATTGATGATGGAACAAACAACCATGTAATGTGAAAGGTGTCGCTCACTTGCAACTCTGTTTCCCTTCAGTTCTGGTGTCTTTCAGCTCATTGTTTTGGTTTACAACCCGCAACTTTGTTTTTCTTCACGCCTCTAATCTACCTTCGCTTCCAGGTAAAAACTGACTGAAAACTACCTGCTCAAAACTAAACATGAGAGACAAAGTTAGCGACTAGCTGGTGAAACACAGTGAAATATTTTGCAGCTTCATTCAGCCGCCTCAGCTCCACCCACTCTCCACCTCTTTGCCCATTTCCCCCCATGTTTTCTACAGTCAATGGGGTGAACTAACCCTTTAAAAGCAGATCTTGGCATGGTTCTGTTAAAGTCCCCCCATAGTCAGTATCATATCTGTGACGAGAACTTTGACTAGAGATTTTTTTTTTTTTTTTTTTTTGAAACCACCTCTTACGTGGCCTAACAGGCCCGTTCTTTTGGCACTGAGGAATCCCATAACAGTCAGCATCAGGTCCAGACATGAACCCTGCGTCAGTGTGTTATGCATCGCTTTCAACAAGAACACAGCAGTGAAAAAGCTATTGGGGGAAAAAAAAAAAAATCCCCTTGCTTCGCCACAGAAAGACCCCTTTTGCGTTTCTTTTCTTTTCTCGCTGATGAAGTAAGCACCCGTAGACGACAAGCTGGCTAATATTTATGGAGAAAACTAAACACAACAACCGACAGGCTGAAAGAAATGATTACATTATGTGCAGCTTCACAATAGGTTACACATGTTATGAGGAGGGAAGGAAGGAGGTCCATGAAGGTGTATTTAGTTCGCGTCAGACTTGAATTGAAATTGTGGCCACTTTGTGGGATTGAATGTCTCCATTTGTCCTTGGCCGTCCCTTTAGTCGAAGTTTGTCCGCCAGCTCGAAAAGGCTGCACTGTAACGTCACAGCAAAGTAATGGTGATACATCCTCTTAAAAGCTATACAATTTATTAGATACAGTAGTTAACATAATAAAAATGTTAGCACTATACATAATCATCTATGTTGTTAAAGCAGTCCATCGTTACAAATGTATGCCTTCTAAAAACAGTAAAATATAAAACCATCTGCAGAGAAAAATGACAAGCAGATATAATCTAGCTCCAGTGTAGTAAAACAAACTTATCTGACTGCAAAAAGCAACAAAGTGGAAAACGTTCAGCCTCCAAGGTTTTGTCACTCCGTCCAAGGTCAGAAAGAAATCTTTGGTTGGCCTTTTTGAAATTTACAGATCTCTTTAGCAGCCCTCAGCTCCTTTTCGGTTTAACTCACAGCACAAATCTGAAACTTTTTTTCTCATAAAAACGCAGCACGGAATTGAGGAAAAAAAACATAAAAAATATATATCATTGCACACTATCAAACAGAGCAACACTACAAATCAATCACACATAGTTTCATAACATACACACACACCCAAACTAGAAGACGCACAGACGGTGGAGCTTCTGTTCCAACAGGTTTGGGAATCTCAGAGTTTTCATTGCTGTAAAATTGTGGGGAAGTCTCCGAGCGGAGCAGGTCTAGTCTGGATTTCCAGGTAGTGGTTACTGCACTGTGTTTTTCTTTCTGTACAAGTCCTTTGGTAACAGAGCTGCTGTTGGAGGGCCCGGGTTAGTGAGACTAGCTGCTGCTGCTGGGAGGAGCTCATACGGGTCCAGAGTAGTTGTAGTGGTTCCCGTGCTGCGAGTCCGGAGGCTGTGGGCTCGGTTTGCGCTCCAGGTGTTCGATCTCTGCTGCATCTGGTCGCGTGCAGCGAGGGGGGCGCTGCTTGAAGAAGTCGGACACATATCGGACCTACAGTTAAGAGAAACAGAAGAGTAAAGATCAGAGTATGAGTAAGTAAAAATACTTGATGCTAGTTACTTTTTATCTGTTGCAGGTTATAACACAGATCTGATTCAATCAATATAACATAGTTTATAAAAGGTTTTCCTATTTGCTGCACTTTTACACTGTCATACAGAAGTTTTCAAAGTGGGAGGCTTCAATTAGTTTGAGTGAAGGCTCAGTGAATAGAAGTGAACAAATATTACATTAGTTATTACATTTGTTATCGAAAGGAGACATCAGCCTAAATGTGTGTAATTTGGTTCAGTTGTTTTGGGAATTTCACTGTTTACTTTAGACAAAGTATTAGAAATTCATTCTGATATTCTGTGTACAAAGCCTCATAAATGTATCATAAGTATCACAAGCAAGTAGTAAATGTTTACAGGTGTTTCTATTTTTCTAATCACTTCGTACACATTTCTACTTTCTTTTTAATACACCGAAGAGGGTTTTAGCTTGAGCTGCAACTTACAATATCTTCGTTTCATAACCAAATATGTGACGTCAAGCCAACAAGGCCACGCCCACTTTACATTACGTAACAAGAAATTGTCTAAATGTGAAGGACACAGGAAGTGTCTGTCCATCAGTATCCCATAATCTCTCATGCCAATTTTTTAATGGCATATCCAGGCAATTTTTTTCTAAAATCATAACATCTGGAAATGTGTCATGTGACCACATTAAATTAGCCGATTATACCTGAGACTTTATACCAAAATTTGTCGGCTGTTTGGGGCCACTTCCTGCTGGTAAAGTAACATTTTAGACTTTACAAGCTGACAAGGATTTTTGGTCTTTGTAATTCCAGACTGTTAAATTTGGGGAGGAGCAGGTTCATAAAATATCATCATCAAAATAAAATCACTTCAATGCATTGAGATATAGGGTTTTAAGTGTTATGATCTCTGTAATGTCCTGCACATGCTGGGTTTAAACGAATGCAGCCTGAACCAGAAACATGTTTTTCATACTCACAGTGAGGACAGCGATGAGCGCTCCCTGCAGCAGCCCCACCAGTACGTCACCATAGTGGTGCTTGTAGTCAGACACTCGAGTGTACGCTACATACAGAGAAAAGGCCACCAGGAAGAACTGGATGGTCGGTCGAACCAGTCGTGTCCACTTGCCCTGCATCCGGGCCTGGACGTAGAGCTGCACACAGAAAACACAGTCATGTTAAACAGTTTTTTGATCTATATCTCAGATATAAAGTAATATTTTTAATGAGCTTCTTCTCATTCGAAATCCTATTTAATTGCACAAAAAGAAATTTCAATCTTGATATGTATATGTAAAACTAAACTAACCAAAAAATAATTTCCCCTAAGATGAACAAAAATAGCTTTAACTGAGGATTAAAGTCTTAAAAATATGAAGTTAGATTAACCATAAAATTCTAAAAAGGAGAAGTAATTCTAAGGATAAGACTGAGATTTTTGACTTTGCTTTGATCTTTGCTTCCTTCAAATTCTGACACAGAAATGAATCTGGACAAATTTTTTCCCTACATTTTTTAAAATAAATTTAACAAAACAAAAACAAATATGTATGATCGGTGTTTGACAAATTTGCCGAATTATATGTATATGTACATAGTTTTACAAAAAATAGTGCCATCTCTTATTGTTTTTTTTTAAATGAAATGTGTGCTTTTTGTGGGGAATCACACAAACTATTACTTATGAGAACATTATCTTATCTTAACGTGAAATATTTCACTGTTTCCTGAAGGAAAGAATTTCTTTTGGCCCTCCTGCCTCCACAGAAAGGTCAGAGGTCAGGCTCAGAGACAGAACAGCACTGTATATGAAAGTGACTCTGAGTATCTGAAGACCAACGGGGATTAAACAGTTGAATCTGTCATCTTCCGGCCATTGTACAGTGTGTAATATTACAACAATGAGCTCTGCGTCTGTGTTGACAACCCCCTCCTGTTTTGAGTCACTTGTGAGTGTCTTTGGTAAACACACATTTCACAGACACAGAAAGTCTCACGTAGCGGCGACGGCGGAGGCGAGACACTCACCGAGAGGAAGAGCATGCAGTACATCCCGAAGGACGAGTGGCCGGAGTAGAACGACAACCTGAGGAGCGAAAACAGCAACACAGCACAGTTCACCTTCAAAATTCACTTAACGTTTCAGTAATTTTCAATAAATATGATAGTGAAGTGAGGAAGAGTAAAGATTGGGGTTAGACCCAGATAGAACCAATACACCGATTTCTACATTTTGATGTGACTCCACTTGTGCATTAACATTAAAATTATTTTCAGATCTTCCTGATTGTTCCTGACAAAATTAAATATGTTTAATGTTGAACAATAGTAGGTCAATTGTTTTCTCAATTACATCACTGCAGACTGTATGTTGTTGGGTATTGACTGTGAGTCAAAGTCAGCAATTTTAAGGCATCACTTTTTTTTTGGGTAACATTTTATCAACCTTATAAAACAATAATTTACATAATGTGAATATCATATCCAGTCTGATTGACACTGACTGGAACATTTGGAAGTTTATGAAACTGATTCAGGAAAAAAAAAGGTAAGTTATTCTTTAAAGACTTAACAATAATCACTTTTCCTGATCATATCTACCCTCATATATCTATTAAGTATGGAAACAAACAGGAAATCAACATCATTTATAATAAATTCCTTATTTGAGTAATTTATCAAGCAAAAGGTTTTCTGGTTCCAGCTCCTCAAATGTGAGGATTTGCTTTTTCATGGTTTATATAATTGCAAATTTAATAGTTTTGGACTTAATTGAGTTAATTTAAGACCTCACCTTGTAGTCTGGAAACTAGTGATTGTCTTTTTTACCTTCACAGTATACAGATAATAAAAATAAAACATGGTACAAATTATGATATAAATCATGTCTGCATAATATCTTTCCACCCTGCTAAGAGGAGAATCTTATTTCTGAGTTGAAACCAGTTAATTTCAATGATTTAAAGTCTCGAGTCAAACCTCACTCAATAATAAAGACTCATAAAGAGTGAGTGTTGAGTACCTGGACTCGGTCACATTGCGAGGGTTGCCGGTACAGTTGATCTGCAGCATGTAGCCATTACAGCTGACGGGAGCACACACGGCCAAGAAGTTCGGACGGGGGCGACCTATGGTGAACTTGGCCAGGTCGGTGAGTGATTGGCTGACGGCTCCTCCGAACAGGAAGGTGCCCACCACCTTATAAAGGGCCGACAGGTACTGGTTGAACTGGGAGTTGGAGTGCAGACGCTTCGTGTGCACGAGGTAGGCCTCTCCTGTGGTGATCTGTGGAGCGGATGGAAAAAACATATAGGTCATTTGGTCTGTAGTGAAACACAAAGGCGTCTTTAAGACTATGTTGGAACTCACGATGACGATGGAGCAGATGATGGTGACGGCAGCCATGCATCCGTGGGAGATGGTGTCTCTCCTGTAGGGATAGCTAATGCTCTTATCATCGCAGTAGATTCCTCTCTGGTACGGAGTGAACATCAGCGTCAGGATGGCTGAGGGCAGAGCCGCTGGAGGAACAAGAGACCACAGTTTGTCCTCTGTAATATGAACATCTACTCTACTGCTAAAGAAAGAATTAAAATACTACAATGACCTAATCAGATCAATCAGAGAACACGTAGCTCTGCAGCTGTACAGTCCAATACGTTACTTATTTTTATCTCGAAAAACTGTTGACACATTTCCAATTCAAACCTAGATCAAGATCTCCATCAGTTATAGACAATCATGGGATACATGCACCGGATATTTTTTATCCCAGTAGGTACAGGAAGTGATGAATGTGCAAAAAACTGTGGGACGAAAAAAGGTTCATCTTATCTTATCTTGAAATGTATCACAAATCTAGAAAAAAGATTCTTGGATCTGCCAAAAAACAAGTGACTTTTTGTCAGGTTATTAGATATCCTGTTAGCTAAGACACACAAACACAACGTACTGCAGATGATGAGAAAAGATCATAAGAAAGTAGCACAGTGGCTAAAATTGAAAGCCAGTGATGGAAAGCACAAAGTATTATCCTTACTTACTCAAGTACTATACTGAAGTACAGTTAGAGGTAGTTGTGCTCTACTCAAGTATTTCCATTTTATGCAACTTCTACTCGACTACATTTCAGAGGCAAATATTGAAATTTTTACTCAACTTTGTGAATTTAAAGTTTGAGTTACATTGCAGAGTCTGACTATTAGTACAAAATCTAATCAAGAAATAAATTATGATGTATTTTAACAGATTTCTACCTGGATTGCCTCCATATTTACCAGCTGCAACTTAAAATTAATTATAATCCCAGAATGTCGTATAGTTTATATTATTCTGAAACTGAAAAATTTGGAAAAAGGAAAATGCCGTAAAAAATATATATCTGCAAAAACAACACTTAAATTTGAATGTTACTACATTGTGTCTTTCTATTTAAAGGAGAAGACTTTGTGTGACTGTAATCGAGACATTGAAGCAGTGATACTGTCGTCTTTGGGAGCCACACTGTGTTGTTCAGAGCTGGAGGTTCATCCTGAGAGCAGCTTCGACGCTTCGGCTGCGCGTTGACGAGTGAACCACAACACAATGAGGCCCAGCTCAGGAAACAGCTAAGAACACACTGATGGACTAATGTTTTGTTTTTGGGCCGAAGGTCCGACTCGGCCAAGTAAATGAATTTGTCATCGGTGGAGTTCAGTGGCAACGACTTCACCTCTGCAGGTCGCAGTCGGCCTCTGCGGAGGGGTCGACCGCGACCATGGAAACGCGTGGGGCAGGACGGCCGTGACCTTTGACATCAGGGCACTGTTTACACAGAGAAGGGGCCTGGGAGCTGATGACTGAACCAGGACACACACTCAAACATACACCCTGACAGATAAAAGGGCTCTGAAACGTGTGTATTTATAGTTCTCATGTGGAATAGAGGTCGACAGAGGATTTAAAAGGCTGATATGATAACAATAGTTTGGAGCAGGAAAAAGCCAGCAGACGATTAATCAGCCTCATGATTTTTAGTTTTTTTAACTATTATTTTCCCTCAGTCAGTAAATCCAGTTGAGAAGCCTGAGAATAATCGAGGAAAACAGCTTGTCTGCATTCTCTCTAGAAAAGAGGATCCTCTGCTTGTCGTAAAGGATCCTGACCTCATGAACACTTGCATGACTGGTGGAGACATCGGCAACTATCAGAGCCAAGATCAGCTGACACCGATGATGTCGCTGCCGATTAATTGGCCAAAATGATTAATTGGCCGACCTCTAATGATGTGACAGAAAAACTTTTAACAGTGTCTCTGCAAGTGCAAACAAAAGCCTGAGAGTTTGACAGCAGCAGCAGAAGCACATAAACCTGTCTCTTAAATCTGAGCAGGGACAATAGTCCAATCTACAGGGCTGATGTCACGGACCCTCCAAACTACAACTCTTAAATTGTTTTCCTGTTTTCAAGAGCCCCTCGCTGAACCGCTGGAGCTAATAAGAGCGAGGAATGGAAGGAGTTTGTTTTAACTGGGTTATGCCATAAGAGAGGCTCTCCACTAACAGATTGCTTCCTTCCTCCAGAGTGTGTGACTGTCGCTCTGATGGGCAGGACTAAATGAAACCACATAAAGACACGCAAACACAGAGAGGAAAACATGTTCCAGACAGGTGATTTGGGGAATTCCTACGTGATGTCATGTGCACAAACTTGGACGTCTACTGGTCAAGATTCTGAATTATGTCTGAGGTCATACAAATTGTGGCAGCCTGTCAACTGTGAACGTTTACAGCCAGCGCTTCTTACTAGGCCTACACACAAGAATATTAATGTGCAACACTTGTGAATTTTTGGTTTGGTGAATGCAGGGTATCTCAAACAAGGAAGTTGAATGAACTGGAAATGCAGGAGGAAATGAAAAAAGCAATTTCATGGCTGTTCAGCTGTTTATGGCTGAAGAAAATGTGGACCCACCCTGTGTTTTCCCCATTTTATACAAGATGTAAAATTATGGTAATAATTTAAACAGCAGTTTTTATGGCCACTTGGAGGCAACAGAAAACAAGTTGTGCACACAACACTAACATATCATCACCTATTAAGCCGATATGGCCACGTCACATTTCTAGTCTCCTGATGAATGTATGTCCAATATTCGCTCCTTTTCAGCTCTGTTTTTGGTCTTTATCAACTCCTGATGGAAATCGTTGCCTCTTTAGCTGATAAATCTTCCACCATCTTCACCAGCTATTCTCTATCTGCGTCTGTCTGAAATCTAATGCCATATGAAGGCCATGTGAAAGCGTTATGACTCTTGCATCTATGTTGCTTTCTTTTGATTTCATTTTTATCGAAACAAACTATCAGCCAGTTTATGTCGCTGCCTGACAAACACACACACAGGATGAAATGTAATATTGGTGCCACGTTTTGAATGAGCGCCACTAATGATCCTTACTGACGAGCAATTTCCTCATTCAAGAGAATTTATTTTCGTGCACATCTCAGAGTTCATTATAGCGGCAGGTCAAGCATGCTCTCAGCTTCACTTTGAAGTGAAGCCCAACCATTGTTTATTCTGCAGGGCCCAAAGATAACATTTAGATAAGAGACAGCCTGTTTGGTACAAGTCTCTGGTGGCTACACACCACCCGTGGACAAAGTTGGGCAACGGCCTTCAAAATACACACACACACACCACACACACACTAACCACTGCTAAGCTTACTTAACAACAGAATCAGTGAGGAAGTCAATTCCCCTTCGTATCAAACATGCTCCAACAGCCTCTGGGAGCCGAGCCCACGGAGAGCTCCTATTATCTGAGCGGGACCGACTGTTTGTATCTGCTCTATTATTCCAGAAGGCCTGGTATGTTTTTATAGGCCTGTGCTGGTGGGGCGGCCTCCCCTCCCAGAGGCTGGGCAGAGCTGAGAGGAGAGACGTTCATCTACCCAAATTTACTCACAAAAATCTCAGGTCTTTCTCCTCCATGAGAAGAACTTCTATATAGGAAAGAATCTGACTGAGATCAGAGTATTTTTTACTTTATTTAGGTGATAATTTATCAGTAACTAGTCATTCTGTGTATTAGTATTTTCATAATGTATTTATCGTATGATTGTACACATTTCATGGTACAATCACTATTCTGAGATGCATTAATGGGAAATAATACATTTTTATTAATTAAATAAAAAGTTAAAGATTTTGATAAATATGTGTATTTGCTTTCTTGGCAAAGATTACATGAGAAGATTGATAACACTCTTATATTAAGTACAGAGCTGGAGCCATCTTCTTTATGCATCTTCTTTGTTGAACCTAAACATAATCTTTAATGGGAGTCACATGTTCTAATTATTTCAGTTTATTCATCTGTGCAGAACTTTCTGTGCTACCACAGGTTGTGTTTTTTACTTACTTTACTTTTTACTACAGAGGAATCAAACACAACCATAACCAGATATGAGATTGATCCTTTCTAAGTCTCTGGAGTCTTCTGTGTCTTGTATCTCCCAGATGTCAAGTTTTCAGGAATTATTAGAAACATCTTTACTGCAGCTTAGTGACAAAAGTTTTAGAGAATATTCTCAACCTATGCAAGACTATCTTTCCTTTTTTATGACTTTATTTTTTTTGTCTGAAAATCCCTGAAACTGAACTATTGTCTTCTATATATTTACTTTTTTGAGAACATTTTACCAAAACCTGTTGTATTGGTAAAACTTTGACTTGCAATGTTTTTCATTTTCTATGGTTTTGTTATGTTAGTACAGTAAAGCAGTTCTTTGGTGGCCTGTAACAGCTTGTATCATCCTACTCTGACATTTTACACGTAGCTGTCGAGTTTGTTCTCCCTTCTTCACTTTCTCGATAAACTTTTACAATGTAGAAACCGGTTCCAGCCACTTTTTCAAAGGCCGCACGCGTTCACAAAGTTTCTGCTGAGCTTTTGTCTTCGGTAACAAAACGTCCACAGGAGAGATAAAAAAAAAAAAAAAGGAAGAAGGGAAAGTATTGTTTTACGCTTTCACAATCTCTTCGGGCGAGAGCTCGGCCCCGATTCCACTTTGAGAAAATAAACATGATGGAATTTGGGATCAGACACAAGTACAACTTCCCCTTGACCTCTGACCCAGCGGGAAGTGGGAAGTGTTCCTGTTATTCGGCCCTCAAGATGAGTCGCCAAGGCCCACGAATGACATTGATAGGAAACAGAGACAGGTAACAGCGTTGTAGGTGAACATTTGTTTGAGGCCTGCTTGTTAAATCTCAGCAGACGACTGTGAGACTTGTGCGTCTGCTCGGTGACTTCGCAGTTTGTTAGCCGACGGGGATTCACACTGAGGTGCTCGGAAAACTAATATTTAACTAGTGAAGATCCTTCTTGGGTTTATTTTTGGTAATGTATTTGGTGCTGGGGGATTTTCCAGTTTAGATTTTATTTTGTTTTTTTCTGTTCTTTGTATAATGAGTTTCAGTTTTCATAATGTCTTGGGATTAATCTTCTGAACAATCCAGGAAAACTGTTGTTGTAAAGAAAGCTCATCATTTCCTCTGAGAGCAGGGATTTTTCCTGGGAAAGTCCGACATGACGCTGGATGATCAAAAGCTTTTTCTTGCTATATTTCTGCAAAACTTTTGATGTATGAAAAGGTTGATCATCTCTACTTTAACCCCTTCAGACCTAAATTTTGTCCATTCATAAAACATTGGGTTTTTGAGGTAAAAGAGTCAAAAAGACATTTTTTGTAATGTCATCTCATGTCTTGGATTTTTCCATGAATAGTTTTTAAACTATGTATGTGCTAACTGTGCACATGGATAAATCTACAAAAGGTGACATTTTTACTCAAATTTAGTCATTTTAAACCTGCAGTAAGTGATTTTCGGGCACTTGAGGGCAGCAGAAACAAGCAAAAAACAAAGGCCTATCGCCTTTAAAAATTGACATAGAAACTGTTATATTAACTGGAAATTACAGAAATAAAATGGTCATATAGGGATGATTTTGCTCAGACTGTATATCATATCACAAGCAGACATGAATTGTAAAGATTTCTAATAGAAATGAAATAAATGATTCAGTTAAGTTGAACCTACATTGGTTGCTCAGTTAAAGTGATTTGAACTTGCACTGAATGACAACAAAAAACATTTCTTATCCAATAATTTCTGGGAAGTCCATTACAATGGACGCTGGGATCGAAGGGGTAACAGTCATACCACACACTCTTCGTGTTGGATTGTTCCCCAGGATGACTGAATAAATAAGGAGGAGGTTATGTCTTGGATTCATTTGTCGGCTTTTTAGTGTCAAATGTGTTAAAAACCAGATTTCAGTGGAATTGTTGGTGTGAATCCAGATCCTGGAATTTTTCTGAAAGGTTTCTCAACAGTGTGAGTAATTTTATAAAGAAATGTTCTGCTCGTCATTAAAGTAGTGCGCTTGAACGAGAAAGACTCAGACATGTGTCCCATGATAATCTTTCACTTTGTGCTGAATGCAGGTTTTACATTTCTGAACACTTCCTATTATCAACGTCCATTTAAAGACGGTGTGATTGTCCTTGGTGGACGTTATGTTCTCTGAAGACTTTATAGTTTGTATCATGTTCAATTTACAAAGAAAACAGTCAGTCCTGCAGAACTTTGAAGCTTATATCTTACAAATGTGTGCAAAGCAACAGCAAAAACAGACTTTAATCAGACCTTTAATCAGAGACAGGAAATAGAAATAGTTCCTTCTCTCTTACATGAAACTACCCAAGTAACAACAACTGAAACAACCTTTAACTACACATACACACTTTAGATACAGTGGCATGTCTGATGATGCAAATGTTGTGGTTTAGAAGAAGCTTGACCACAAAAATACACACACACACATCAGCATCACAGTCAACACTTCCCATTTGACTTTGACACATATTTGGCAGAAGCAGATACTATATGTGTGTGTGTGTGTGTGTGTGTGTGTATATGTGTGTGTGACACTGTTGGAGGAGCATCTCAAAGATGTCAGCAAAATGTTGGCACATAAATAACATTCTGCAGAGACAAACAACAACAGCTGTTGTCAGCCGCCTCTGTGTCACAACAGCTCCGTTACAAAACTCTGAAACACTTAAACCCTAAAGCCTGTAATGACTTGCAAGAGTGTATCTGTCGGTGCACAGGCGACACTTTCAGTTCCTCATTGCTGATTCTCACCTTAGCAAAAAACGGATTTAGTGCCATCGCTGACCACTGTCAAGTACAAACCTACAGCTCAAATCATCAGTCGATTAAAGCATTAGTTGATCTTTGATTCAGCGTTTTTTGAGCAAGTTCTCTGGTTCTGGCTTCTCGGATGTAAATATTCCTGTTTTTAGTCTTCTATGATAATAAATTCAATATTTTGCGGGTTTGATGAAACAACAGGTCGTTACTTTGGAACTTGCCTTTAACACATGAGAATTTAAAACGACTCTCATCCTTCCTCTTTATTGGCGCTTTTATTTACTCTGGTTCAAATGAACAGTCACTTTCTAACTGTGTCACACCTCTTTGTCCTGCACCAACATCCTGTTTTAGCCAGAAATGCATCAAACTAAACAAGCAAGTTGCTTTCAAGTTAACTCAGAGTTGTGCGTATATATGCTGGAGTGAGTCGTTCAAGCTCACAAATGAGTTACTGAGCCGTCTGAAATCATCTGACTGACATGTGAATTTTCAGAATGACTGGTATTCGCTTTTAAGTTGCAGAGGCTGCTGACCTGCACCTCCCATATTCCTGCCTACAGCAAACAGGAGTTGGGCTCCTGACACCAAACCAACACATTATATGGATCCTCTCATCCTGCTAGATAAGTATAGATCATATAATGAGTCTATCAGAGCCAAAATAAAAAGTTGTTACTCGAGTCATAATAAGTAATTAAACAGTGATGGTGATTATCCAAGTGACGTCTGTGTAGTTGAAAAGTGCAGCACCGGCTTCCCTCAGTCTTGTTGACAGGCGGCTGGAAAGACTGCAGCTCCTCAGTGTCTCGTAATGTAACAGCATTAAAACAGCGTCATAGTCGAAGGCAGTGAGTTCAGACAGTTCCTTCACATGGACTCGTTCAGCTTTGTGAGGTAAACAACTGCAGAACAGAAGGTTTTTCTAAACAGAATAGTTTGACATTTTGGAAAATATGTGTATTCGTCTTCTTGCCAAGAAAGCTCTCTTCTCTGTCAGCTGCATATAAACAGTCAGGAGAAAGTTAGCTGAGCTTAGCACAGACTAGAAACAGGGAAACGATGAGCCAGGATTTTAGAAATACTGAGGTCATGAGTCTTATTTGAAGACTATAATACAACCCCGATTCCAAGAAAGATGTGCAAAACATAACAGAATGTGATCATTTGCTAATCCTTTCTGACATATACTCAACTGAAAACATGACGAAGACAAGATATATTTAATATTTAACCTCATCAACTTCACTGATTTTTGTAAATATCTGCTTATTCTGAATTTGATGGCAGCAACATGTTTCAAACAAGTTGGGACAGGAGCAACAAAAGACTGTGAAAGTTGTGGACTGATCCAAAAACACCTGTTTGGATCATTCCACAGGTAAACAGGTTGATTGGTAACAGGTGATAGTATCATGATTGGGTATGAAAGGTTCATCCTGGAAAGACTCAGTCGTTCACAAGCGAGGATGGAGAGAGGCTCAACACTTTGTCAAACTGTTGTCAGTGAATTATTGCATCCTGTTGTTATTTACATTACATACATTATGCAAGTTCATCCAAACAATAAGAAAAATTTAAGTTGCACACGGCACGACAGGGAAACATAGTATAACGTAATGACCAAGACTCCTGAACCCAACTACAACATAAAAATGCAAGATAAAGAAGATGAGTTTTAAAAGCAAAAGGAATAAGGAAATCTTCATCAGCACAACGACCCAGAAGAGACTGACTTCCCTCTGACACAAGCAGTGATATTTATTTTGGACATAGGCTTCGTGCTCTGATGTGATCCTTCATCACCACAAACCTCACACGCGGCCCAGCGAGGGCTACTTTTGGAGCAGGCGACAACAAACAGCATGAGTGCAGCGAGGAAGGACGACGGCTTATTCAAGTCAGTTACTGTGCAGTCTAACGTTATTATGACGCTTTAGCCGAATAGGAAACATTAAATAACATGAGCAGTAGCACAAAAATCCCATAGACTGTTATTGTGTTTGCAATGTCACTGCAGCCTGAATTTCATGACTGACAGTGTCACGACAGACTGGGTGGATCCGTCTCCGTCAAAGTGAGATACGGATGTGCATTATTTGTGTATGTGTGTGAGTCGTGTTGTATCGACTGTGTGCAGTGGCGACAAATAAAGGCAGGATGGAGGTTTGACTGCAGAGGGGAAGAGGGAGAAATAAAACACCGAGCACAATCACAGATCAGTTACAATCTGAACACTCAGCACATTCCTCCCATATCACACACACCCAACTTTTCTAAATGGGGGATAAAACCTGATGACACTTTACCCTCACACACACACACACACACACACACACACACACACACACACAGATAAAAACAAGCAAAAAGCAACAAGGGAGTTGAAAAATGAAGCTGCAGCAATTTGAAAAAGGGAAGAAAAAAAAATCTGTGTTAGTTATCATAAACCTGGTTATGAAAACTTAATGCAAATGCAGTTTCAGCTTCTCAAATGTTTCACTTGTCTTTAATTATAGTCCACTGAATATCTTTGGTTTTCACTTTTTTCTGACGTTTTGTTGACTGACAATTTCCTTGAGCTCAATTTTCTCGCTGACTTAATTAACTGTCTTGTTAAAAAGTAAAAAGATATTCAAGTTACTTTATTTTGAGACAAGGAAAAGCAGCAAACTGTCACATTCAAAAAAACTGAAACCATGAAAAATTTGAGATTTTAGCTTGAAAAGCAACTAATCAAAGTGATTAGATTATGTCTTTCAACTGACTAGGTGGTTCATCAGCTACTTGCTGCAGCTCTGATACCTTCACATTGACATGGTACATTTTCAATATCGTCAAAACACTGATGCTCATCTTTCTATGGAACTGATAAGATGGAGAAATGTCAGGAAGATATGAGGGTATGAAAAAACAGACACTGCCCAAGCCTACATTATACTACAATATGTATTCATATTGAAGTATATTTCTTTTGAAGTAAAGTTTGAGCTTATTAGTGCTGATTTTGGTGTCTGGTCATTTTTATCTAGAAAATGTTTTTCAATTGAATTACGGGAAAATGAACTCTATGTTGTCACAATCAGTACCACGACAGCAGATTTGATCTTTTCACTCACCTCTAAGAGACTCATAAGAAATGATTCAGAGCACAAATCCTAAAATCAATAGTTTCACTTTTTAGAGGCTGATGACTAACTTCCAATCTCACAGTTCACACACACAAACACTTTCACATGCTGGATGCGCCACGATTGTGACATGATGAATACATGAACCTGAAGCTTAGTCAGCCAAAGAAATGGCTGCAGAGAGAATCTGACTAGTCATTAATCAGCACACCTTTGATTTCACAACTGTGTTCTTTAACACTGAATAATGACTAAGTTCTTTCTGGATGGTTGCGTCGATCCAGAGGAGGAAATACTTAAGAAAAAATTACTCATTTTTCAAATCCTAATTGTTCCTTATATGCAGCAAGGTTTTTACCAAGAACTTCCTTCATTGAGTTGATCCCTAAAGCCAGTGGTGGAGGAAGTATTCAGACCTTGTATTGAAGTAAAACTACGAATACCACAAAAATACTGTTTCCAGTAAAAGTCCTGCATTGTATATGTAAAATTATGTAAATATAATCAGGGATATTTTCTTACAGTATTAAAAGTAAAAGTACTCAATGCAGGATAAGCAGCCCTTGTGACTGTTATACTATTATATATCATTAGTTTATTATTACTCTTGCATTCATGTAAAAGCAGGATTTCACTGTTGTAGCTGTTTTGAATCAGACTACAACTAACGATTTTCATTTTGGATTCATCTGATGATTATTTTCTCCATTAATCAATTGATTGTTTGGTTTATCAAAATGAAAATAGTAAGAAACGTCATGATGACAGAAACCAAAGTGACACCTTTGCAAAGCTTGTTTTGTTCAAGTACCTCAAATTTGTACTTAAACACAGTACTTGAGTAAATGTCCACCACTGCCTAAAGAGTTTTTTCCCCCCTCAATCTGGACTTGCAGGGCGTTGACAGCAGATTCCTCGTCAGGTGTGCACACATACATTTTGAGTGCAGAGGGGGTTAAACAACAGAACGATCATTATCATTCCTCCCTCAGTCACCAGATGGGTCCACAACTGGATGTGCACACACACACAAATATTCATGTTTCTTGCAGCCCTCACAGGGAACCACTGCAGCCAACTAACCCCCTGATTCCTCCCTTCGTTCATCATCTCAACTACAAACTCTCGTCAGCCTCATGGTGACAGAAATGTGAGCAGATGTGACACAAACAGCTGGAAGATGTCAGTTCTCTTAATGACTCTGTGTTGTCCCCCGGAGTCCAGAGCAAGTCTCAACAAGACAGTTTTTTTGTCCCCTGTACAGTATTCACACACACACACACACACACACAGCAGAGACCACTCACAACACACACACACCTGGTCTCCAGTTTCCAAAACAGGATTTTAACTGTCAGTGAGAGATTCATTGACGATGATCTTTGCTCTTCCTCCTGAGCCTTTAAGTTTAAAAAAGAAAAAGGGGCCACAGGGTGCAGAGAGCGTGAACGCAGCGAAAGAGCCTGGAAATTATTCATCAGAGAAACAAAAGAGAGACGACTGGACATGCACACATGCACACACACACACACACAACCAACAACTGCTGTCAGATCAAGATGAATTCAAATTAGTTCCTCTCTGCAAACCAGCACTTTAAAAAGCCAGATAAGATGAAGAATCAGAGACAGACAGAGACGGGAACTAAATTCCCAGCAGCATTCTTACACACTGTTGGGAAAGACTCAGTTTGGCCTGTTTGAACAAGATAGAGACCTATGGTGACTTGCAATGTTGCACTTTAAATCACTGCCAATTAATGTGTCCACTGTGCATGTTTTTTTTTCCAACAGTGCAAGTTTCGCTTTGATAATACTGATCCTGGGTCTGTGACCTTTTCTAAACTTGCACAAAGACACATGAAGCAACAAGTGATATCCTTTATAATTCGTGCGTGTGTGTGTGTGTTGGCCAATCCCATGCGTCACCGTGCAAACTCTTTTATACTGAAGGCTGTTTTAACTTCTCAGTTTGGATCCACGTTTCTGATCCAGACGCACAGAATCACACCTTCACGCGCAGCAGCTGAGCCAGATCCTAATTTCAGCCATGTTGTCAAGAGGAGAACAAAAGTAGTCACTCACCAACAAAGACACAAAGAATATCCACCACGATCAGAATCAGCTTCTTTCCTTGTTCTGTCATGTTTCCTCCGATGCTGCTTCACTTTCATAAATAAATCTGGTTTGGAAAAAACGGCAGAGGCGCAGAGTTGTGTCTAAGAAACGCCTGGAGTGACTCTGGAAAAAATACTATCAGGACAAGTCGACCTGCTTCTTCTTCCGGGCTCCGCTCCTCTGTGTACCTGCCTGTCTGTCTGCGCTGCTCCAGGTGAGCAGCAGAGGACGCGTCGAGCTGCGCCTTTTTACGCACGAGGGGGCGCGTCTTTACGCACAAGCGCCGAGCTCACGGAGAATTTGGTTTCTCGAAATCCTCCATGTGGACTGGAGGGAGAAAAAAAAAAACACTTTCTCTTTCCCTGATTCGCCATTTAAATCTATGTAGGTGATCAAATCCCACGTGGTGAACTTTGGATAAAGGCTTGGCACAACCCATCTGAACCAGCCGCCTCGTGTAGTAGGAAGGTGTTTGAACAGAAGTTTTTCAAACTGACATTGGCATATTAAAGTGTTTGATTTCCACTGGGGACAAAAAGAAAGACTTCTCACATTGGATTGATTTTTGGAGAGAGCGATATTAAGTCAAACGTTTGACTTACAATCTCAAATTTTGATTGAAAACATTAGATTTTCACCAGCTCTGGTTTGACTTAGTGTCTCGCAGTTTTGACTTAGAAAGACAAAAGTTGAAAATAAGAAGTCATGAGTTTGACTTATCTGTCCATAATTTTGACTGTGAATGTATTTCCATTTTATAATCCCTAACTTTATCTATATTCCTTTTCTTTTCCTGGCAGAAAGAGCTTAGAGAGATGAGCAGCCTTTGGATACTTTTCATTCCCAAATGTGTGAATCAAACTCTTTAAGGTTTTCACACAGTATGAAACCTCTCCTGTTAAAATAGAATATGCATTTGTTATACAGATGACTTCAGTTTTATTATGCATGCTGGCTCGCTGTCACATTGGGAGACTTGAATAAAGCAAAAATGTCAACAAGTCAAAGTGTGTGCTGTGAAAAGAGTTACAAATACACTGGATCAACTTTTGCAGTGTAGAAGATATCAAAGTAATCTGCTCGGCCAAAAGCACAACTTCAACCACACAAGGTACAAAGGACGAATAAGTTATAACACCAAACTTTGAATCATCACAGATGCAGATTTCAGTTCTCAAACACACCAATAATGTAAACTGAAAAGAACTTCAAGGTTGAATTCCAGTCAGCAGCGTTTTAGCTGTGAGAGAGGTCTGAATATGAGGTATGTGAGGTTTCAATGCAACATGAGACAACTAACTCCAACATGCAAGTAAGTCCCCGTTCAAACTGCAACTGCATAACATAAAAAATATGTAATATGTTGAAGGGAAGAGTCGAGACAAACTGCATCAACAAAGAGAACCAGCTGCCACCAGGAGAAACTGACCAGCAGGGATATGATGGATATAAAGTTCACAGGAAGTTCAGAAGAAATGCTGTTAACTGGCATGCAATCCACTTACACATTAAGTCATGTTTTCATAAAATGTTTGAGGTTTCTCCCCAGTGAAAATTCATACACACATTACAAGTTCAAACAACTCAAAAGTAAAGCTTTCATGAATATCTTAAATTGGTTTTCACATTCATAAATAAAGTTGCACTGAATAAGAAAAAAATAAAACAGCAAACATCAGAGTATATGAACAGAAGACTGTCGCAGGCAGTGTGTCGTGATATGTACATTCCTCAGTGTTCAAGTCAGGGCTCAGACAAACTGTACAGTACGTTTACCAAGTGGACGTCAAAAACACAGTATCAAACCTTCACAATGGATCAAACATGGACAAAAAAAAACAATAAATCAATCATAGACAGTGTCTATAAAAAGTGTTCATCCCCCTTGGCTTTTTTGTGCCTCGTCAAATTGAAACAATGTGGATGTAATTAAAGAAAAAATTTGATCTTACGATACACTTATTTGTTTTCTTGTTGATAGTCAGATGAGAGGATTGATCTTCTCATGTAAGACAAGAGAGCAAATGAGCATATTTCCCAAAATGTCTAACTATAAAAAACTAAAATCTCTTCATCAGACTGTTTCAAAATAACTACAAAGTCCACAAAATTGTAAAGAAACAAAAATGAAAGTTTTGATGAAAGGGGTTTGTGGTTTTTATGGACACTGTAATTAATCAAAGCTTTATTTCAATGCATCAAACTAAAGAGCAGAAGGGATGTAAGGATCACATTCCAGAGGACAGTAGGAGAAATCCACAGAAACAGAGTGAGGAAAAGGTGAAAACGAGTCGGTGAAAGTGTCAAAAACATGATTGGTTTGAGCGAAAGTGTCGGGCTGGAGGGACGGGACCGAGTTATACTGGCTCTGAGAAAAGTTGTGTTGGGGTGACGTGACCTCAGCTGGGTCAGGAGACCAGACGGAGGAAGAAGAGATGCTGCTGCTGAAGTCAGAGAAGGAGATGGGGCTTTGATGCTGTCGCAGAAAGTGATGTAAGGTTTTCAGTTCCTGTGTTTGAGGTGAGTTAGATCTTTGGGTGCTCTTGCCCTGCAGAGACACAGGCGGCTCACCTGCTCCACCTAGCTGTATCTTAACGTCATTAACGCTGACAGTGCTGTGGTGCCAGTCATTGGGTTGGAGATAAGAGGGAGATCGGAGGGGCGAGGGATGATTTTTGAGAGTGTGAGAGAAGACGATGTTGGAGTAGATGGAGGGGCAGGAGGAGAGATCAGTGTAGGAGGTCGTCTTGGTTCTGGTTGAGTTTTTGATGCTCCTCTCCAGATTTCTGGTGTTCTGAGGTGTTTGTGTGTGTGTTTGGAGATGACAGACGCTTTGATAGTTGAGGTCCTTCTCTGGGCTGGAGTTCTGCAGCTCGCTTTCACCGAGCAAAACAACCTGAGAGTATTTGATGTCAGCCTTCTCCGCCATCGCAGGCCGCTTCAGATTCTGAGGTGGAAAACAGCAAAATCAAAAGTTTAGTTTGAGGATATTTCTTTAAACCAACATACAGTTTTCCACTTCCCCCCCTTTAAACCTGCAAGAATTGATTTTTGGAAGTGGAAACACGTGACTGACATATCATCATCTTTTATGTTTATATGGAAATCTTGTTAGATCAGTTGCTTATTTACACATTTAGCAGTGAGGGAGCAACATTATTATTCATTTGTAGTTCAATTCATTCTCTTGTAGCTCTGTTTTTGGTCTCTGCCAACTCCTGAGGGAAATATGTGGCTCTCTAGCTGCTCAGTTCTTCATTATTGACTTGGTCATTTGGTCACGTACATCTACACAGTGAGCTCAGTATGAAGCTCGCAATCATAGGACGAACAAAGGTTTATCTTATCTTATCATATCAGATTATATTAGACATCGTCATTATGAAATATTAAATCAATAATAACAATCAATAAATGTTTAAAAAAAACCCATCTTATTACACGCTGTCTGACAGTGCTGTATATATTCTCTTTCAGCTCTTTATTGAAGCTACATGTTGCTGACAGGTAAATATTGGCCCCTAAGACTTCATGCTTTTCACGGCAGCACCCATCCGTTTATTGTGTTTTATCCAGGAATGTTTTCACAGTTTTTTTCAGTTGCTTGCATTAGAAACACTTCAGCAAACAAACAACAATTCCAAAAAAAGTTGGAACGCTGTGTAAGATGCAAATTTAAAACAGAATGCAATCATTTGCAAACAAACTGGTTTTACCAACAACGGTTTTCCAAATTGTTCCTGAGTCCATGTAGTAATCTCCTTTCTACAATCATGTGTTTGACAAAGTGTTGAACCTCTCTCCATCCTCGCTTGTGAACGACTGAGCCTTTCCAGGATGAACCTTTCACACCCAATCATGATACTATCACCTGTTACCAATGAACCTGTTTACCTGTGGAATGATCCAAACAGGTGTTTTTGGATCAGTCCACAACTTTCACAGTCTTTTGTTGCTCCTGTCCCAACTTGTTTGAAACGTGTTGTTGCCATCAAATTCAAAATAAGCTGATATTTACAAAAATCAATGAAGTTGATGAGGTTAAATTTTAAATATCTCTTCTTTGTCCTGTTTTCAATTGAGTATGTGTCAAAAAGCATAAGCAAATGATCACATTCTGTTTTATTTATGTTTTACACAGCGTCCCAACTTTTTTGAGATCAGGTTGGACTACAGTTTTCAAATAGGACTTTTGTGTGATCCACTGGCAACTGTGAGATTCAAGTAGTGAAAAGTCTGCCTTTGCTGCCATCTACTGGTTAAAATTTGCCTAATACATGCCTTTTCAAATTAGAGACTGCCTGTTGACAAAAGGTGTGACTGAATCTAACTTTTGTTTTTATAACTTTATTATCTAGTTGTCATGTACAAGCACTGAAGTGTGACGCTGCAGGTTTGTGATTCTTAAAGTCAGAGGAAACCAAAGGAATGAAGGATTTAAAAAAAAAAAAACTATTAATGACTTCAAGATCATCCCGACACTTTATTGCTGCTTTTAAGGAGAGTAGACCAAATCAAATTTGAAGTGGGAAAATGGGGCAAATCTACAGGTTCTTATCGTGCAGCGATAAAATACTATTCAGTTGCTACACATTTTAATTAAGGCTGGTAAAACAAGTGTAATCTAACAACAATGACCTAGTGGGGATTTGGCTTTACTGATTGAGACATACACTACATAAATCCAACAAGCCCTAGTTTGATTCTGGGACCTTTCTCATTCCCCTCTTTCTCTCCCTGGGTTTTCTGTCTATATATTCAATATCTCAATAAAAAAATTTTTTATAATAATATAATTGTTTTTCATAAATCGTCCAGTTTGTATATCAGTGTTATGGTTAGTGTTGAAGGATGTTTGGATTTAGTAGACGGGAGAGGGCACAGAGGTTAAAGGTTACCTCCAAAGTGATTTTTGGGATCCAGTGGACTAAACTGCTATTGGAAGGATCAGGGACGTCTTGACACAGCTTCTGTTTCACCCTACAAGGTTGTTTGTCAGGAGGAACGTTACCGAATGAGAAAAACAAATGTGCGTTTATAAAATGATCAACTCATTCCAAACAAGTTTTCAGTCATGCTGTTTTGTGCAAAGTAGGTAAAACAGTAAAAGTAGGACACTGAGCTTTGAGGAGGTGTGTGCTTTTTGTGTTTGTGTTGTTTAGCGTGACGGAAATCTTACATCTTACTCTGTGCCAGGCAGGCCATCAACGCCAGCGCCAATGAAGTCAGCATGACAGGAAGCAGGGCAGACATCAGTATCGAGATTTCATCAGAGGCTTCGCACAAACACACAGTTAAGTTAAAGATACACCAATATCTTGTTTACACTCTGAGGATACAGTGATTCTGTGTCTCACCTTCACCAATGTGCACATTAGCGATGGGCCCAGCTGCTCCGGCTCCAGCATCAGTGTTGGCCTGCATGAAGATGTTGTAATTACCCACCCAGAGGTTCTTCAGGGAGTAACGGCGAACATGACCAGGCACAAGCACTCCTGGATAAACAAGAGCAGGCAACATGTTTACAAAATGTGACATGGTAATAAATAATATGGGAAAAAAACCCAAAAATTATACACACATAGGGAAAAACTTAGTCCTCATCTCTTTAAGGGCTACAGTCACTTTGACAAAGTATATAGAGTATGTGTTTCTAAATCATTTTCCAGAATATTTTCAAAAATAATGTTCATCAAATCCCATAAATAAAGTAAAATTTTGAGTAAGGGTTAAAACTGGTAATTAGATTAAGTTCATAGTCAAGACTAATCAGGGAAATGAGAGAGTTTTCATTTAAAGGATTAAACTATTGGACAAATAATTTGTAGTTAGAGATCACCAAAGTCATTAGGATTGCAACATTATTATCTGTGCCACATATTACGGCAACACATTCAGAAGTTGTTGTTAACTTCATGGTGACACAATAAAGGTGTTTTTTCAGTGCTGAATATTGAATCTTTCAACAAACAAATCTGTCATCCTATTTGTTTGTTTGTTTTTTTTTTTTTTTTACAGCACAGTGTTTCCTTTTACACACGTCTGGATTCATGTCTGTGTAAAGTTCGGGATGTCTGTGCACCACTCACTCCTGGTTGTTTGGTTTGCCGATGAGTAGACGATGGTATAGTTGCGGATGAAACCATGACGCAGCTCCACTGGTACAGGACTCCAGATGATCTCCACTGTGCTGCCAAAGATCTGCTGCACCTGCACTTTAGGACCAGCTGAGGGCGCTACACAGGCAGAGGGATAAGATCAGGGAGGGTGATGATCAACCACAGGAGGTGTTGTGAGAACGAAGCACCATCTCTGTGTCACAACTGCTGATATGATTAAGTTGTGTTTGCTTCCTGTCTGGTCTGAGACATGAAGACAGACACGATCTTGGTTTATGATGAAATGAAAATGATGCAAACAAGCTGTCCTGCTCCAGATCACTCAGTCGGTCAAACATTTGATATCTGGCAGGTGCTTTTATCCAGCATCCATGACTGAGGCAATCACACCACCTCACGATCGCCTCATCACCACGAGGTACAAGATAAGATAAGATAAACCTTTATTCGTCCCACAGTGGGGAAATTTGCAACATGAAGTCATTGCATTTTATATTGGACTAACAAGCTCTGATCAATGATTCCATTTAGAATCGACTTCCATTTATGAAGCACGTATAAAGAGCCTCTAATGGTGCACTCTGTACACAAGCTGCTGCAGGAGAGACGAAAGCTCTCTACTCGGGAAAATGCGAGAGAAAAGAAGAACAGCAAGGAGTTATAACAGAGAAAATACTAATAAGTGTTATTATAACTACTAATCGTCAATGCTCCTCTGCTTTTGGCCCCGACTGACATAAAAATTATGTTTGAGTGAATTTACTTTCCCTGATCATAAACAGTTTTTCAGGTAAAACTCTGAAAGCGTGCCATGCAAATTTTTCTACAGTTGTGGTAAGTTGTTTTTGCTCTACGTGCTGTCGCAGTTCAGCATATCAGATTTGTGTGGGCTTGGAGAAATCGCTTTGGTCCTGTGTTGCCAGTTCTCCCCATTTCCTGTGGAGCAAAAACTTCATTTCTCCATGGAAAAAAACAATAATTGCATTGGGTGACATGTTCCTTCATGATGATCGATGTGGGTACACCATCCTGTTACTGTGAATACTCAACTGGAGCATCAAATTCATGTTCCTCAGCAGCTAAAAATAGATCTTTTTTAAACATTTAACAATATACATTTTAACCTGTCTCTTACCTACATCTTTGGTAGGGAGGTCACAAAGTATTGAGAGACATATTGTTGTTTTCACCATTTCATAGAATTTGTTGACACTAACAAAAATATAGAATAATATGAGGCTTATCCTTCACACAGCAATCACACTCCCAGTTCCTGACTGTTCTCAAGTTGCTTTCGCAGCTTGGCATGAGACATATACTCTGGAGATCACATACCTCCTTGGCGTGTATAAATGTGGACCGTGCTGCCCTGTCCCACCCATTGTTCACCATACAGAGCTTTGACAGAAACAGCATAACGCTCCATCGGCTTTACTCCCTCTGAAATGACACACGGATGACAGCACTTATCAGTGTCCAAATAAATATGTCAGTTCTACGAGTAAAAGCTTCATTATTTCAGCTGTAAACAGGCAAAAGGAACATAACATTTTTATTAAGCTGTTGTACGTATTGTTGGTTTACCTGTGATGACCAGTGATGTAGAGGAACTGTTCAGTGTTTCCCAGTACAGGACGCTGGTGCTTTCCTCTCTGACAGCAAACCACTCGACTACAAAGCCGCTCGCCGACCGATCAACTGGAGGCGTCCAGCGAACATCCACGCTGCTGTCATCCAGTGGACTTGCAGTGATTTGGTTCGGGGCTGGTGGCTCTGAAGAGGAAGAAGGGAGACGATGACAAAGAGAAGCTTGCAGGCGTTTATTAAGTGCAAAGCATCAAATGCATATATCACTGTTTTTACTTTTCTGATGTCTGTTGTTCAGTCAAAATGAACCAAAGGTAAAACTCTGCAGCATAAACATAGTATTATAAATTCAGGGTCTCAGCAGCTCTATCATATTGGTTTTTTTTTTCCAATTTATTTTTAGTGGAAAAATAATTGCCATAATGGGACCCTCTTTATTATTTACTGTAAACTGCAGGAAACAGCACAATTGTGCCAAAGGAAACAGGAAAAAAACCTCTGGTGCACGTGAATATAACAATTAAAGGAAAAACTTGAATAAATGACACACACACATAACAAATGCAGACGCTTTCATACGAAGCATGAGTCACTGAATGAACACCTATGGGAAATTTTGGAGCGACTTATTAAGGTTGCAGTATGCTTGAAATTAATTAGTTCATAAATGTCATCCAACTACATCTGGAGACAAAAAATGTTAATTCCTGAAACACCTTTTGTCATGAGTCTCATTTTGGATGCTGTTGTAGCACTTGATTGTATAAAGGGTATTATTACATGGGCCCTGGAGCACATCCTAAGACAGTTGTTCGTAAACACAGTTCATCAACTTTTATAGAATCAGAGTTGTATCAAGCTGCATGATGAGATCAGACCATGTGAATAGCAGCAGTCTGTGGGATGCAGGCTGGTCAGATCAGAAGTGGCTTTCAAAACACAGAACGGTTAGTGGATGGATTCTGCAGCAGCAATCACACGCAATCGGAAAACAGTCTCTCCTTGAAAACTTTCATATTGTTACACGCCATTGTACACAAAAAAGTGACAGGTAGATGAAGTGAAGAATGACAAAAGAGGCCTTGAAAGAACCTGCCTCCACACACCTGGACAATCACAGTGTAAAGTGGGCCTGACTGACGTACTGTGGGAAAAGTTTTGGAAAAGTTTTTTTTTTTTTTGGAAAGCTACAAAAATTGTCATAGGATGCAGCATCCCTTTATTACAACATCAGAAAGGTAATGACAATAGACAAGGGACAATTATATAATCTCAAAAGGTCTCAGGTGATGATGCAGCAAAGCATCCATGACTGCTGATGAATTTAAGCCTACCTGTCTCAAAAGCTCCAAAGAGCCAGATTCGGGCTTCAGGCGACGTCCCTGCAGAGGTAGAGGCCGTCAGAGCGCAGGAGCATCGTCCAGCAGGTAGGCGTAAGCTACAGGAAGTGCTTTCATTGTGCAAATGTCTGCAGCTCCCATGATCGTTAAGGATCTGGGCGCTGTCGGTCTGACACATTATGCTGAAGAAGAGAACTCTGCCATTGGCTAGAAAGTGAGGCAAAGGCTGAAGGGTGTAAACATGAGAGGAAACAGAAAGCAGGAAGTAATAGTGAGCTGCTTTGAGATGATGGAGTTTTAAATCAGAATTCATAGAAAGAGAAATTTCATTCTCTCCTCTTTCTCCTTTTCTTCTCTTCAGTTTCACACTCGACTTGAATCAGTGCATAACGCAATAAATAAGTAATTTCAGGGTGATATGAAAAACAAATTAGGCACAGTCAGTGAGGAGGTGGTGATTAAAAACTAATCAGATGCAAAAGTTATTAAATTGTAAAACTCTAGCGCTCAAAGTGATAAAACGAGTTAGATTATATTATACGAGCATTCCAATTCACACACGATTGCACACACGCACCTTCCAGAGCAGCGAGACGAGCCTCCAGCCGCTCTTGTCTGTTTGCTTCACTCGCCTCCAGAACGCTGGAGCTGCGGATGGAGCTGGTGGACGGACGGAGGGGAAAACATGGAAAATAATTTGAAGGAGATACAGCAGAACATGTAATGGGAATATAATGACAAGAGGGTGGTATGCATACATTTTGTTAGCAGTGAAAACCAGAAAAATATCCATTCCCCATCTCCCCTCTTGCTCCACTTAGAAAGTTGTTGCTCTGCTCAGTCTCAACGGCAAAGCTTATGTGAGGGCACTTAAAATGAGACCGTCAAACCTTAGATTCAGAGGGAACAGATTATGTCCAGATCGTGGAGCAGCTTTTTACTCTTGCACAAATCCTGGAGGGGTCATTGGAGTTTCCTTTTTTTATTTTTGTGGACTGCTAGAGGGCTTATGATTGCCTCCCACAGGGTTTCATGTGGGGGCGTACTGAAGTATGTTACACTAGGGCCGATGCTATGAGCCATCCGGTCCTTGCATACCCACAGTGGGAGCTGTGTCTGTGTTCTTAGTGGGTGGTCGGCCCTGCCAGGGTTGTGTATCATTAAAAGGATCCCCTTTCCCATTTAAGGGGGCAGTTGAGGTGGTTCAGGCATCTGATCAGGACTTTTATTCTGTTTACCAACAGAAGCTGTATTAGCCAAATGGCGTGTTTGCATGCATCACATTTTTCTTAACAACCTCCTCTGCATAGTTCTGCAGAGATGTTTATATTTATCTTGCTAGAAGCCTACTTCTAACCTATGGAGGCTTGAATCTGTCTCCTTATCATTATTGCAATGAATCAGCATTGGTTTAATTACTAAGTAGCCGTGATCAAGACTTTGAACAAACACAATACACAAGTCAACTCTGTATCCTCTCACCATCCTCTCCTGTGTTTCCCTTGTTGGCATTGCTCCACGGGCTCCAGGGACTCTCTGGGCCCCGGTACCTGTGACGAAGCCTGATGGTGTAAGAGGTGTCAGGTCTGAAGTGACAAACCTGGAAGCTGTTGTTTGTCATTGGCACGTTTTCAACCCGAACATTAAACTGCACCAGAAAGAGAAATAGGACAAAGTAAGGTGACGATTCACTTGTGAAGAAACTACACAATTATCTTTATTTTATTCTTTGAAGAAGTCTTCCTAACTTAGTCTTGACTTTGAGAAATGGTACCAATGATGTGGGATGTTTTGATATCTTAAAATGCTACAACTTGCACCTTTACTTTATGAATGAATGTGTTCCTTTATGTGGTTTGTGTTTGGGGATATTTGGGAGTGGCCGACCTGCCCCTGTGCTGCAAACTCAATTTGGGATTTCAGGTTTCCGGCTTTGATTTCAGATTCGGACACAGGAAATTCGCCAAGGATGCGTCTCCAGGTTATAATCAGACACTTAGGTCTCCCTCTGACTGGCACAACGCTGTCCAAAGGTACCGGAGGCAACATCACTGAGAAAGCGAGTGAGAGGAGAATGAGACAGAAGTAGGAGAGGAACAATAAAGGTGCAAGAAGGAGAAGGACAAAAGCCTCACCTTCAATCCGACCAGGTTGACACCGACGTTCTGACGATATGTTCCAGTTGTGACCGTGCGCTGTGACGGTGATGCAGAAGAAAAACCTCACGGATGAGCCGGTGATCGCCGTGCAGCTGGTGTCAGTCGTGGTGCAGGTAAATGTGTCCAACGAGCTGTTTGTTATCTCAGCTCTGTGCATCCCCAAACACACATACGCATAAAAACAAAGACACACAATAACATAAAAACAATTTTCATCTGATTCCTGCTCTTGCCACTGGCACAACAGTCAAAAGCAGGTGCAACATGCAAACACTTATAAAACCACAAGGCCAAATACGCGCTGTTATGCAAATGGATATACATACACATGCTTTTGATGTTTGTGTACATTGGCATGTGCAGTCATATACACACACACACACACACACACGCTACAAGACTGCTCATACACGCTGTGCAGAAATGGCTGCCATCTCATCTCCACTCGAAATACCATGTTGCAAAGAAACAGACAACGTTACCCAACAAACTGTGAGGTGGATGTTGTGTGACTCATCATCACACCATTGCAGTAGATCAAAACCCACCATCAGTGCCTCACACAAAAGTGATATTGAAAGCTGATTACAAACCCAAGCATTTTCATACAGCATGCTCTTGCCACTGGCACAACAGTCAACAAGTAGGTGCAACGTGCAAACAGTTATAAAACTACAAGCCCAAATATGTGCTGTCATGCAAATGGATATGCATGCGCAGGCTTTTGATGTTTGTGTTCATTGGCATGTGCAGTCATACACACACACACACACACCACAAGACTGCTCATACACGCTGTGCAGAAATGGCTGCCATCTCATCTCCACTCGAAAACCCATGTCGTAAAGAAACAGACAAAGTTACCCAACAAACTGTGAGGTGGATGTTGTGTGACTCATCATCGCACCATCGCAGTAGATCAAAACCCACCATCAGTGCCTCACACGAAAGCGATATTGAAAGCTGATTACAAACCCAAGCATTTTCATACAGCATGCAGAATTATTATCAAACAATAATGCTGGCACAAATATGCAAAAATTCCCACATGCAAAAACACATCAGTATTGCCGAACAGGGACTTGGCTAATCGAATTTGACTGGAAATTTGATAAACAGACTGTAGACAGCAAAATAAAACGTTGGGTTAGTGATCTTGGAATGAACAGTTACAACCTAACTTCCTATTCTCTGGATTGTTCTTGAGATAAATAACTTTTATCACATTAGATTTTGAAAGAAACCATCCAAAGTGCAATATCAAAGATACGTCTAAGATAGTATCAGTCTATTTCCTGCGTGCCAGACGCTCAGTAGAAAAAGATAATTTGTACTATATAGAAACTTTGACCTTCACACACATAATGTAGATTTTCCACACAAGCTGCCTAAAATGGATGCTGTTTTTTGAACTATAAATTGTAAATTAAAACTGTTTGTCATCTTCTCTCTAGTAACTTTATTGTCTGTCCTAACTTATTACCAATAATAACTGATGTAGTGCTTCTTAGACAAGCTGCTACAAAATGATTGGTGGCAGAAATTCTAAACAAATTAAGGAATGTCGTGAGGGATGGAACAAAAGCGTGGTGCTGACAAATTTGCATTTTCACAGAGTGAACGTTGTGCTGTTTGTTTCTCTATAGTCAATATTACCAATGATCTTTTCAAAAAATATACAGGCAGGTGACAAATTAAAGGATGGCATGTGTGCCTGTGAAGACTTGAAGAATCTTCGACAAGGAGCACGACAGCCGTTATGTAGGCTTGTGGCGGCAGAACAAGACAGTTTATGTTGTTTTTCCCTTTAGCTATCTATATACCGAACATCCTTCAAGTTGGTGAATAACCTCTTGAATTGCTAAATCAAAGTCACACATTGACTACACAAATAAAAACCTTCTCAAACACCTGAATCACCAGAGCAGTAAAATGGATGGAAATGGATGAACCAAAGAATGTTTCTCATTCTTGTAATATATGTTCAAGCACAACTTCTTTATATACTAATATTAAAGGAACGTTTCGTCTCACATCTTCTCCACTGCCAGAGTGTACGTCATGCCCGAGGTGTCTCCGGCCTCCCAGCGGCAGGTGACGTTCGCTCGATTCAGGAACACGCAGCCAATGAGCCGCGGGGGTTGGAGGACGGTCTTGGAGGATGGAACGGAGAAGGGTGGAGGCAAGACTGAAGGTGGAGAGAGGGCCTGGAGAGGAACTTTGAGGAAAAAAAAAAAAAAAAAAAGAGGAACATGGGACAGATTAGCAGGAAGAAAACAAATGAATCTGTTCTACGAGCCAACTGCTGCCGCACGTCAGCACTAAAATCCTCTCTGACTAAAACAGACCTTAGGACAATTATATTTGAATCCAATCTAACCATGTAGGATGCACACCAGTTAACTTGTCAAATGTTTATGAATGGCTGCAATTGTTATTTGGCCTGAGGTTTAAACAGAACCTCAGACAAGACTGTACAAGATGTTTTCCCCGATCTGACTTTCACAACTTGGTGTGCTGGCTGAGCTTGTGTGTAAATAATCAACATGATCATATTGGCTCTTACATACCGACCTCAGGTGCCTCATTTTTAATAAATATGTTGGCGCCTTTTTCAGTTGGAGCAGTGTTTTTTAACTGTGTCACAATGTGGCTGATTCAATGATTTTTTTTGTTCCTGGTTGTCAACATTATTTAGTCTCTGATTTTTTCAAGTGCTAATCACAAAATGTTTCTGCCTCTTAAAAGCAGCACTAATTTGATTTTTTTGGGGGGAAAGAACTTCACACTAAGCTAAACATCACACAAATACATTTAACATATATGACTTTCTGTTAACTGTAAAGTTTTCAGACATATTGTATCTGCCAGAACCACATAAACAAGTCAGTGATAATATAGAAGACATATTGATGCATCTGTCCAAACCAGTAAAACAGCATTGTGACTGGTTCTGTTTGGTGACATGATCTAATTTTAATAACAAAGCACCGTCATTCACAATGATGATTTGTATCCTCCAAATACTAAGAGCACTCACATATCTCGCCACACTGGGTCTAAGAGTCAGCCTGCTCTGGATTAAAAAGCAAAGGATGTTACCCAGAACGAGTCTGGCCCCCAGCAGACAGGTCCACATCACAGCCAGGCTCCGCTCCATGAGGCCCAGTAATCTCTCCTGGCACTGCTCACTCACGGCCCATCACACGACCAAGACCCAGCTGGATGATCCTACACACTGAAGAGGAAAAGTGTCAGCACAAGATTCCCAAGCACGACCCAGTTTTGTGGTTACATTTCATCATTTGGGCGAAATAGCTTCCTGTGTAGTAAAACAAGTTTCACTACAACATTTTCCTTACTCTAGAGAACCTAAAGCTGTGGTTTTTTGCACTTGGCATTGCAACATAGGAAATGTTTCAACCTTTTTTTTTTTTTAGGTTTTTCCAAGAAGAGACAATCTGACCCCCTTAAGTGGGTGTGGTGAGTGTGAGAACGTAAACGGGTGGACTATCGTGGGCCATGCATCAAAACAGACAGAATTTCAGGTTTGACCTTTTACCATCAGCATCATAAAAACATCACCTGCGTGTAAGAGATCTGACTACAGACATGATGAGGCAAGCTCGATTTTCCATTCATGCAAAACCAGAGTGTGAAACCCAGAGGGAGGTTCATTGTTAGATACACCTGTGAAATCAAAAGTAAAAGCTCGGCATTGAATTCAATTGAAAAGCTTAAAATGTTTTGATTTTGGTGACTGAAATAAAGGTGAGAAAACCCATGCTTGAGGCTATTGGTGGTGGCGGCATTGTACTAGACCATTTATAAGTGTTACTTAACATTTATACAAATTGAATAATTGGTTTATAACACACTATAACAAAAGTGTCGGCAGCTATTTATTAATATATTTGCTAACAACTATTGTTCCTCCTGTGAGACGTTCATAAGTCGAGACTGCTGCTGATGAATGATAATATCGTAAAACATAATAATACAAAATATGTCAAATATAAAATACTGTACATTAATAAACATTTAAAAACTTAGTCCTTATAGCTGAGTACTATTAAATGTCTATTAAATGTTTATAGTGCTGATAAATGTTATTAGGGGAAATGTATTGTCAACTTTCACTAAATTGTCCAACTAAAATGACTGCAGAGTTGAATCAACAACTTTTTAACACAATTTCAAGAAGTACAAAATACATGATATATAATAATACTGAGTAGAAATATAAGAAGTAATACAACAAAAACACTCATTAGAGAACAGAATAAAATCATATTATTATTATTAGGATTATTATTACTCATGTAAAGACATGTAGCAGTAGTTCAGCTGCAAAAACTTTTACCTATATTATACATTCTTTGTTACTTTAATCTACAACAACACATCATTCATCATAAGCAGTTTATATGTTTTGTATCTGAAACGCTGATTTTCAAAATAACAACAGCCATCAGACAAAAAGTACACATTTTCAAAATAACAACAAAAAGTACAACATTCGAGACGAGTTTCAACAAGTTTCCTACCCAAGAGTTTTCAGACGCAGCAGCGAGTTGAAGTTCAAGAGACGCACCTGAGAAGAATCGGGTCCGCTCCCCGGCGCGCGTCTGTCCGCGTGCACGAGCGGAGAGCGAGGAAGAGGAGCAGCCGCCTCGTGCACTCGACTCATCTGTCCCGCCCTCTTCTCACGTGGTCTCCAAAGCTCAGGTCCGGGGTCCCCTGGAGGATCACGACAAGGTTTGCGTGGAGGTCCAATGAGGAAATAATCACAGTAAGAATGAAACAGACAAAACGTCAAATGATTCATTCACCTGCATCATGATAAAAAAAAAAAAAAAAAAAAATCTTATTGGGCTGAAATGTCAGTTATGGTTCATTCATCCTGATGTGTGATTCACATTGGAACATTTGACTGCAGAGCTGACTCACTGTCTGTCTGTTGGCCTCATGTTAACAATAACTAGGAATAACAATTAAGAAGCGAAGTGAGCTGCAGGAGCAATTTCATCTGCAGTTAACAACGCTGGGTTTTATTTCATGGTGGGACTGTCACCTTCGACTTGCTCATAATTCAACAATTTCACAGTTTGGGATGAATAAAGTCTATCTATCTATCTATCTATCAATCAATCTATCTATCTATCGCTTTTCCTTGAGTGCCTCATTTTTAATCGATTTGTTGCCCCACTTTTCAGTCAGAGGAACCTTTTTCAGGAACTTTTGTCTTTTGCCATGTGAAATATAATAGTCAGCCAATTCACAGTCCTACAATTTCATTTAGCAGACGCTTTTATCCAAAGCGACGTACATCTGAGAGTTAATGCAACACAAGCAAGGATCTAGTCAGGAGAAAACAACCTGGATAAGTGCCATAAGACGATGTAAGATAGGATCTTGGTTCAGTGTTTCATTTTTTCCTGGTGGTCAGTCTTTGATACTATTTCATCTTTTTCATTTGTTCAAGTGCTAATTTGGCCTCACAAAATGTTTCTTTCTCATAAAAGCAGCACTAATTTGTGTCTGGGAACGAACTCCACACTAAGCTGAAAATCACACAAATACGTATAACATATATGACCTTCTGTTTGCAAACATGTTGGAAAAGGTGACGTTTCCAGACTGTCATGATAAGTTGTTTGAAAAGTCCACTGAACAACTGAAGGCTCTTTGGAGAAGTGGAGCAGAGAAACTGTAGTTTTCAGTGGGTTTAGTGAATCCAGGGCAGCAAGTAAACAAGGTCATACAAAGTAGGATGCTGCTGAACATATGTGTGCATTAATGTAACACAGCAAAGAAAAAGGCTTGATTTTCCATGGAATCAACTTTATCACAATGAGGAACAATCAACACTATCCGGGGAGCCGACCTCTTCCCTGCTAGTTTGAGCTACATTTGCGAGGCAGAGGCAGGCAGAGCTGTTGGATCCGAGGTGAGGGGCTGGCAGAGCGGGCCGCCCGGCTCACTGCGTACGGGTCGTATCCCTCAAACAGAGCCTTCCTCTCTTTGGGAGTGGACAGCTCATGAAGTCTCTGGCTGGCTTCGTAGGTTCTCGCTGCTTTGGAGACGAGCCAGCACACCGAGCGCTCTCCTTTGAACTTGGGGTGGTCGTGCTTGGGGGCTGCGAAGACCGTAGTAATCGTGTCAAATAGAAAGTAAAGCCGTGCAAAATTTTGATGAAATGCTTCATGAAGCCAGACTTACTAGCAAGTAGCTCTATGTGTGCTGATGCTCTGCAGGGAGTGTGGGTCATGGGTCCGGGTTTAGATTTGTGGCTGTTGCCCTCCAGGACCAGCCTTCCTTTTGGTTGGGCGAGTTGGCAAATTCGTGAAGTGGCGACCGCTGTCTGCGTTGCTCTGTTCAACTGCAATCAGATTTCATGTCATGATGAGATTATATCAAACACACACACACACACACACACAGAAAAGCACAATATTAGAAACGAGGTTCTTGGAATGAATCAAACAAATGCAACTTGGATTAATTTCACTCAGTTTCAGCTCTCATTTTTAGCCATGTTGGCTCAGTGTGGGTCTGTCAATCAGTTTGTCCTCCACTTTGGTCCAGACAGAAATATGTCAACAATTGTTAGATGAATAGGACTGAAACTTTGTGCAGGCATTCATGGTCCCAGACAACAAAGTTTACTGACTTTGGTGATGCCCTGGCCATTCTGCTAGCACCACTATGAGGTTTACACTTGTGGATGTGAAAGTTAAATGTGAGATCCCCGGACTTTTTATCTAGCACCATCATCATGTCAACGTTTAAATTTGTCCTTGCTAAACATAAGCATACTAGTATGTGAGCATTGTCATTGTGAGCATGTTAGCATGAAGATGGTAGTATTTAAATCTACAGAGCCGGTAGTTTGGCCACAGACTCTTCTTCTCTTCATCTTGTTGAACTGTGGGAAAATCAAAACACAATATATAATTTCTTCCTCTGTTCTGATTGTCATTATCTGACTGCTATGAGCACCCTGGTTATAGATAACAACAGAAAATCAAAGCGCAGCATAAGCATCATTATATAAATGAGCTATTTGTGTTCTTGGCAGTCAAAAAGTTAAAAGTGTGAAATGTGTTAAAATCCTACTGCACCAATCAGCAACTAAGACAGACTCATAGACAGACTTTAAGTGCTTTCATTTCAGCTGTCAGACTTTCTAAGTACCTGACATCCTGGCCTTACTATAACACAGTTGTCTGAAGACATATTCATGGCATACTTGGATATCTGCCAGCTACCAAACGATCCACCGCGTACACAGCAGACTGTCAGGAAATGGAGTGTGTTACTCACAGGGGCCGGCAGCGGGCGACCCGGCTGCCATCCTGCTGCAGGGGCCCGAGGTTGAGCCAGATTGCACAGCCTGTTGGACGCAACAGCCCTGAGAGCCCATTCGCTCACCTCCCATATGGGAGAAAGTCTGGGGAAGGAAAAATTGATATAGAGAAGATGGGGAGAGGAGGGGAAGAGGGCAAATGAGAGAATCAACAAGTGAGGAGAAGAGATAAAGAGGAGTGTTGGGGGGGGAGGTGAACAGGTAGGTAAGATAATGGAAGATGATAAAGAAAGAGGAAGGAAGGAAGTTGGCAGGATGGCAGATAAGATCAACAGACACAAGACAAAGATAGAAAAACAGAGTTAGAAGATGATTTTAGAAAGATTAGAAAGATGTCCTGTGAAGTTTCATGTTAACAAATTGAGGCCTAACAAACACATTAGACAGTATAATTTCATATTATAATAAAATATATAATTCATTGTTATTAAGTGAACTAATATGATATTGATATTGATTGATGGATTTTTATGGAGCTGTATCTGTTAATGAACCTGACCCTGTGTGATCTTTCAAAAAGAATGAAAATAACTTGTAGACATGGAAGAAGTTTTGAGTTTCCATTAATAGGGGAACAGGAGAAACTAGAAATAAAGGCCTGTCACAAATAAAGGCTTGATCTCTCCGCCACATAGGGAAAAATAAATCACACGTGCATCATCATTAGTAATATTATGCATTAGTAATAATAGAACTTATTTACGTGACTTGAGTGTGGAACTTTTTACTTCTACATAGCTCCGACCAGCGAGGGGTTAACTCTACAAAGAAAAACAATTATGCAAATCACCACAAAAAGCAGGTTTGTAATTAAAAGGAAATAAGTGGACAGAGAGTGGGAGATGTACCAGTTTTTGTGGTGGATACAGTCGTCTGTGGTGGCAGCTCGTCCAGCCAGTAAACAGAACGACTGGAAAATAAAAATAAAGAGGTCTGATCAGAGAAAGAGGGGGACATGGAGAGATAGAGATGGTTCATTCAGGCCTACCGGTCTGGATATCTGAGTCTGTTGGGTTTGGGCTGAGCGAGCCTCTGCGTCCGAGATGCCATGGAAACACTTGAAGCTGAGGGGGAAACAGGGCATATTGCAGCTGAAATTACACCCATTATTCAACAAATTTTACAGTTTCACCCACCTTCACAAACACGAGGATCCAGGGACAAAATTACATACAATATTTGCATAACAAAAATGCAATGCAGCTGGTTTACTTGTACCCAATTCAAAAAACAATCAATGGATTCATTAATAGTGAAATAATTAATAATGAAAATTAGTTGCAACCTTGACCTCATGTACTCTAAAGACAAAACATCATCTTCAACTTATTACTGTTTCTGTAAGTTTACCTGCTGTGCACCTGAAGTCGGTCGTTCCCTCCCGGTGACACCAGGTGACACCAACACCTGTCGGTTGCCAGGGGATCAGGTAACGCTAGTGGGGTACCGAAGATTGTCTATGTGCAAGATGAGTTGAGATGGCAAACTCTGCCTTCTCTAAAAAAAAAATATCCATGTTTTCTTGTCATCAGCAAAATTAAAGTAGGCTATCAAAATTAAAAGTTCTCTTGATTGGCTAATTCCAAACGAAGGGGTCAGGGCCCCTCAAACAGTCACAAGATAAATCGCCATGAGATGATCAAAAAAGCTCATATCTGCGTTCATATTTTGGATGTTTCTCTAATATTTGCTTTGATGTGGAATATTAGATAATTTCTTTGGGCCTCTAACGGATATGTTAATTAAGCTATGTGATAAATTTTAACTGTTTTTATGTAAGGGGTCATAAGTCAAGTCAGTCAAGAAGATACATACTCAGCCTAATTTATCCAAAACTGCACCTTTAACTTACCTTCCATACCTTTATTAACCTCACATTTGAGTTAAGTAAATGTAAAAAAAGATGAATAAAAAAACATAAATCTCAGATTTGGCCACAACAATCTGTTGACACAACATGGTGCTGTGAGATGCCCATTCCATGATCATAAATTTAAAATTCACAAACCGACAGAAAGAATTAAACAACAGACAGACAATTTACAAACAGGCAACACCTTTATTTTCAACAGACATTTAAAATCTTATAAAACAGCAAATAACAGTAAATAATCTACCAAAGCTTTTTTTTTTATAGTCATGATCACAAAGCCACAAGCTTTCAATATAATACTGTAGTTATTACTCTCTAAACTAGTATTGCAGAAGTCTGTCACTGTGTGAAGTTAGCAAGTCATGTCTGTCTGACATTATACTGTCACTTGGTGTTGTTCACACATAACATGAAGTGAGGAGGACACTGCAGCGCACGCAGCTACAGCATCAAGTAACATTCACAGGCCTCTGAAATACACAGAGAAATCCAGAGATGGCCAAAGTTAAATATGTAGAGTTTGGTTCATTTATAACTAACACTTAAAGGATAATAATGTTTGTAGTGACAGCACTTGTTTTTTTTACTGCATTTTCTACTGTCTACATCTAGTTTAAATCCCCACACCTCATATCCATCATTTTGCTTGATTCACAAGTAAAGCAAGTAAAACACCACTATCATCCTTTAAGTGACCTGGCAGTACAGTCTATCTCTGCAATACAGTAAAAGAGACAAAATCTCCATGCAATATTCTGTAGATTCTACTGTCCCAAGACATGAGTTTGTCTTTACATCGTTTACCTAAAAGTACTCAGCTACCAATCGTAATAACAATGATCACTGATTCTCAGGAGTCCATGGTATTTAAAAAATGGGGATTTCAGTGACAATACCAGTTCACAGGTGTATATTCATGAGGCATCCAGCTCTCTCTCATTAAGCTGCCAGTGTAGTTACTGGGGTTATGGGAAACAGAAAAGATGGCACCAAACAGTCCAACCTATTTTGAGCAGTGCAGGTAGAATGGAAGTGAAAAGGCATGTAGGAGTGAAAAAGGGCAGAAAAAGGTAAATAGTGAGTATATATTGTATTTCAGTAGCACCAGAAGAAGGAACGTGTGTGTGTGTGTGTGTGTGTGTCAGTGTCAGAGGGTCTGCACTATGACAGGATACAGCAGGGACATATGCTCAGCTCCTCTGATTGGCAGCTTGTGTGTAGTGTAGTAGTGGATGACCTCGGGGATGGTGGAGAAGGGAGGGCTGTTCTCTCCAAGGACGTAGCGGCCATCTGCAGACTGAGTAAACTTCATGTGCATGAAGCCCTTACAACTCCTGACAGAGAGAGAAAGAAGGAAAGATTCATCTTTGCTTGTCTGATTCAATCAAAAGTCCACTGTTGTGACATTTATAGAAAAAGAATTAAAGGAAATCTATGTGGTTTCAGACCAAACATTTACAGTAAGACAAAAAATGTCCTGGTGTGCTGCAGAGAAATGCTGTGATTGAGTAATCCCATGTGGATGAAACAGGTCATGTTATGTTTCTGAAAACAATTAAAGCAGTGCACACTTTTCTGGGAATTACGAGAGGCGTGAGACGAGAGTGGTGATTCATTTTATAAGTCTGATCTAATTTTTTTCTCTCCCGTGTATATGACTTTGAACCACTGGGAAAACAAAGGTATTGCCAAGACAAGCTTTTGGTCAGGAGCATTTTTAAGTTACTCGTCTGTGAAAATGGGTAAAAAAAAATTGACAGGTGTAATGTTTTTTGTGAGGATCATCAAATGTTTGTTGTTATAATATTCATTTCAGCTACCACATGTGGGAGAAGTTCGCCTTTAGGAAGTCAGGTGACACAGTACAAAGACCGTCAAAGTCCATGTAAAAAGGAGGTTGTGGAGGATGAACAGGACTTTCTGTGCCCTGTGCGTTGTTAAAAACCAAAAGTTCACTCGTTATTTTCAGACTTAGTTGAGTATTTCATTTTCATTTTTTAAATTTTTTGTTGCTGCAACAAAACTACTCCATTAGGTTGAGAAAACAAATGGTTTGGGTTGAAAATAAACCCTTTCACAACGTTAACCACAGGATTAATTCTTAAGAACTGTGCTGAGAATGAGCGATAAGAACTTTGAAAATGTGGGTTCTGGACAGGAAGTGAATCTACTCACACAATATCTGGTGTTTGTGAGCTATTTTCTTTGTTGTGACATTACACGTCAGACAGAAGCATTCACTGACACTCCTTGAACTGCTGATCTATTCCTGCATTGTTTGATTATTGATGTTGGCTACACACAAGCACTTTCAGTTGGCTACAATCCAATCAAATGACTGCGTTCCACCACTCACTGCTTCAAAAGAGGACAAATGTGAGGTTACGGGCAATTCCCAGTAGGCAGAAGATCACTCGCAAAACAGCTGCTTTCATGCTGATTATTTATTTGGGCTGAAAACACACTTGCAGAGAAGAAAGGGGGTATGGGGGAAGGAAGGAGCACAACACAAATGAAGTGACTAGTTGGGAAGAGAGATAATGGAAAAATGGTGAAAAATTAAAAGTTGCCTCAGGGTGAAAATCTGAGACGACTGTCTCACTACCCACAGGCAGTAACAATACCCAAATGAGGCAAAAACTGGATCAGATAATTCTGGAAACAGCACAGTGCAGTGCGGCACACTGAGGTAGAATTCCCCTTTAAGAGCGTGCAATGATGTTTCAAATCAAGACGGTATTAGGATTTGGAGGATTTTATTAGATTCAGAACCCGCTTAGAATAAAGCATTAAGATAAAGTGATTGAAAAACTGCTGAGACGGGAGAAATCCAGAATGTGCAGTAAATAACTCTTAATGGACAAATGTAAGAATCAGAGTGTGAGCAGGAGTGTCTACCTGAGTGAGAGTGAGTAGTCGTTCCTGCAGGTCTGGCTGTTCCTCACCAGGTAGGAGCTCTCCTTGCACAAAGTCAGTAGAGTCTCTGCTTCCGAGCGGCTCAGGGTTCCGTGGTACCACCTGCAGGAGGAAACATGACAACAAGGGAGTTTTACTTAAATCCATGTGGTTTAACTTGTCTGACGTTAACGTTAACCTTAACGTTATGCAGTTCCTTACAATTGACCTTCAGTTTGTTTCTTTACTCTACAGCCATGGTGAAGACATTCGTGGCTGAAACACACTCAGACTTGCAAGTCAAAGTGAATAACCAGTTAATCACCAGTTAAGTTTTACTTGAATTTGAAAAATGTTATGAGTGACAAAGAAACATTTGTATCCTCCTCATGCTGCATTATCATAAACTATGATGAACTGGTCGTGGGTAACATTTCTAGCCGTGTCCAGGCCTCTTCATCCCCTTGCAGTTCATCATGCATTGGTTCCGTGTTGTTTACCGTGTAGTACCTGTCAATGGTTGAATGGTGCTTCGCTTTAAATGTTGCTGCTACAAGGAATTGTGGGACAGCGGTCCACTGTATCCTATGCTAAAGGAGATAACAATGGATGCATTGAAGGACCTCTCCTTAACATTTTGAACACTCTTATCATTGCTGCCACTGAGATTGTTCCTGGTTATTTCACTCAGTCATGAACCTTCCTAAGCAACAAAACAAATACTACTCAACTGAAACCAAAACTTGGCAGGGTGAAACCCCAGACCTCTGAATCATTGCTCACATGTCTGACTTGTTCAGTGATTCAAATTGGTCTGGTGTCTGGCTTCACGGTTAGATGAACAACTGACTAATCAGCCTGTTGGACAGGATTAAGAATAGTGACATCATCATCTTTCTACATAACTAGCTAGCTACATTAACAAAAATAGCAAGAGAAATGTGTGATGTAAAAAGTGTCTACACAAAAGTTTAGTTTCCAGCATTGTGGAAAAACATATGATTGAAGTCTGGATTTGTTGACAGTCTGACACTCTAAAAGACATCTATGAAATTTTTATCCAAGGGAAAAAAAATTACCAATCTTTAAATGTTTGAGAGGTATTCTACTTACAAGCAACATAATCTTAATTAGGAGATTGTCAAGAGATTCAACACTATGAAAGCTGTTGTGCGAGAAAGATGATCACGGCTATCAAATAAAATGTGAAAAACTGTTTGAAACATTGACACAATCTTTTAACATTGCAGATGTCCACTTACACTTGTCTCTCTAGAGGCATAGATGGATCCACTCTCTCTCCCAGGAGAGGAGGAGTGTCACCAACCAGACGGAGTGTAGTTGAGTCAGTTGTGGTCGATGTAGTGCCTGTCTTGGTGAGCCTGGTCGGCTCCGTCTGAGCTCGAGAGCGCTCCCTTTCTGCCCCTTCAAACTGAACTGTGGCAAAAAAAGAAAGATACAGTATGTTAATATAAAAGCACATTCAAGACACATTTTAAATTTAAATACTAAGAAAGCCTGTTTACCTGCTAGAGCTTTAGAGATGTTGTCCTTCTTCCACTCCCAGGGCTGGTCGTATTCATCCGCTGGCCTCTCATCGTCCTGAGGCAGCCTGCTCTCCCTGCTGTCTATCTGGGCAAGTCCGCCCTCAACCCTCTGAGTCTGCTGTTGCATCGGTGGAGCAGCTCGGTGGTGGTGACGAGTCCTCTCCTCATATGGGTTATCATATAACTGGCCACCATCTCCACTCCCAGACCTGTTAGTCATCATGCTGTGCTGCAGTTCTGCACAACACAGAGAGAATAAATGACTTTCTGCAGAGTTTAAGGTCACAAGCAGGCAAACAGTGTGACATGTTGATGACAATTGCCTGAAAATATGGAGTCAGAAAATTTAACTTTGGAGCACTACCTGCAGACCTCGTTTGTGATTTCCAGTCAATTCCCCACCCAAAATTCTTATTAAGGAAAACCGTGTTGTGCAGAAGTGTTAAGTGTTGGCTATGCTGCTGACTCATATCCTTGCTGTCTCTAATCAAGAAGAAAACTGAATCTTGTTGGCATCCTGCCAGCTGCATACAGATGACTATGTACTAGATGTCACCTTGTCACTTAACTTGCTGCAAAACAGTCAAAACACCATTCAAGTGTACAGTGAACAATAATGCAACACACTCACAGGATTATACCTGAGAGACAGTTTGTCATATTTTGGTTTGACTTCATAGGGTAAAGGGTCAGCAATTGATGGTTGCTGTTAAGTGTGCAATGTGCTACTACCTAGTGAGAGATAAAAATATAATTAACTCATAGCTAACCTGATATGATCCGCTGGGCCTCAAATGGCTCCATGTAGCTGCAGCAGTCTGTTGGTGCAGATTTGGGCTCCCAGTTTGGTCTGCCTCTCGGGTCGGGACGGACATCAAATGGATCAGAGTAATCTGTGTCAGCGTCCGACGCTGCTGGGGCAGAGGGAACCACCTTGGTAGGGAGAGAGAAACAAAGAGTAAAACAATGGAGTGACAAAATAGGGGAGAAATGCTTAAGGAAGCTGAAGCAAAACACAAACAAAAAAAGGTTCATACAGGTTCCTCTTGAACAGTCACAGGACTCAGGGGGACTTTGCAGCGGCCAAACTCCTGAGAGTCCACTTTAATTAGTCTGTGCTTGGGAGACACCACTTTCACCTGGAACACAACACATGTAAACAAAACTCTCAATGTTTATTTAAAAATCACCTCAATACCAGTCATGTCAGTCTGACTGTCTGTTATCTGAGGGTACATTTAACTAGTGAGACACTGAATTTGGTACACAATAAGAAAACTCTTTATTCATATACACAACTGTAAAACCATGCATGTCATACCTCCACGCCATTAGGCAGCACTGAACCAAATGCAGGGAAAGAGGGAAGGCTCACTGTGGCACTACAGGGGCTGAAACCGCCATTCTGATGCTCCTTTTCCGAGTGCTGATACGGGTCCTCAAAATCTAGCTCCTTCTGAGCTCTGTAGGCCCTCAAAATCTCACTCTCACTGTAATCTGGCCTCGGGGGCTGTGGAGGGTCACGCCTGGTGCCAAAGTTCAGGTAGTCCTTCAGCCACTTTGCCATGGATCTGGGAATGAAGAGGCAGAATTGCTTAGAATAATGGAAGATGACAGTGCTGAAATGATTAGTCAAAAAGAAAATTAGTTATTGTTTTTTCATTCAACATTTTCAGTCATTTCATTAAAGACAAATGACCACAAGCTGTCACAAAGTCTTGCATCAGGGTTATAAGACATACTTGTTGACCTAATTAAAGAGAAGGATCTTAATTAATGATTAATTAATGCATCAACAGCCAAATGGCAAAAGTGTGACCTTGAAGTTTGGCCTTTGAGCTCAAGTCTTTTAAATAAAGCAGCCTAATAAACACCATGAGGTTTTTGTTTACGTTAGCATCAATGAACTTGGATCAAGTTGTTAAATCCCTCTGAAGAATTGACGGTAACCTGAAGAGGAAAAGTCATCAATCAACAGGTCCAGCGAAAATTATTTTCCCAGAATCGGAAGGTTAACATTGATAAAGTGAAGCTAAAAGTGGGTTTTGATAACAGAGGTTAAGGCTAGCCAGCTTGCTAAGTCAGCAAATCACTGGAACCACTGACAATAGCTAGTTAGCATTAGAGGGTAAATAAAGGTTTCAATCAATCCCTTAATCACAACAGATGATTAAAGAGAGTATCTCGTTTAAAACTATCAGCACCAAGCTGAATAGTTAAAATCGTGCTGTTGTGTTTTTCATTTAAAAACAATAAAAGGTTAAAATAATGTGAGTTGTGACAATTGATGCTCACCGCTGTAAATATGCCAAAGCTAAGTTAGCCAAGTTAGCTAAGTTAGCTTGACGCCAGCTAACTCACTGCTTCTTTACTACTCACCCTCTTTCTCGGCATTGACGGCTTCCCGTTCCAGTTATGTCCTCCTGGTTACCATCCAGCGGTTCGTTTCAACTCTGTCAGGCCTAAAAATAAAACAGTAATCCGTGAAATCGGTCCAGCTTTTCCGAGCCAAGCGGGTCAGTGAGCTAATGTTAGCTGGAGCCGACCAGACGGTCTCCGACAGTCAGACTCACTTAAAGGGAAGCCGTCGGTATTTTTTGTTTGGCCGACGTTAAAGCTTCAGACATGCAGTGATTATTAAGACTGCAGCTAAATCCACACGTACAGTCCTTTGTCTCACACATGCAGCTACTGTAATGTAGGAAATGCCTTTATTTATATACTAAAAATCATATATTCAATCAATCACATTAATATTAAATGCTATATTTTGACTCAAGCATGCAGATATGAATATTGGTGCTATCATACATTTTTAAACAAAACCAGATTATAAGGAAAGCTGAGAAAATATGATGGATTTTAATGTCAAAGACAACCAAATCTCTTCCTTTTCAGTGCAAATCAAGTCTTGGAGGACATAAAATCCCTTAACTGTAAGAAAGCTTCTGATAACAGGAAAAGATGAGATGTTTTTTAAGACTGTTAAAATTAATGATTTAAGCATCTTTCATGTGCTGATGAAGACTGTGCAATATGATCATAGCTCCAGAACAAGTGGAACTTGAGTTGGGTTTTCAAGGTTAAGAAAGACCATAAAGATTACAGCCTTCATCCCATTACACGAACCAAAATCCCAGATATCATAGTATCAATATTATATCAGCATATCTCATGGCTCAAACAGAAATCATACAGTTAAATGAAAACCACTTCAGCCCTATGAATTATGAATATGAATCATTTTACTGCCTAAATGCTGAATTCAATAAAATCAACATTATGAACTCATGACAAGTTAGCATTTGCTTATAGTCTTGTGTTTCTGATCTACATAAATTCATATCTTTAAGGGCAGAGAGACATAAACAACTAAATATTCTGATCTCATTAACATTTACATTAAAAGAGAGGTGTTGCAAGATGTCAAACATGTGAAGGACAATGAGTTGAAAGTGAAACAGATTTTAATAAACACTAAAATATACACCTGATATTTTCTTAGGGTTAAGTTCAACAGGTCCATGAATCAGTGGATCAGCTATGGAATTATTTTTGTTTCACAGCAAACAATATAATTCTTGCTAATGACTGCCCACAGACACATTGACTTATTATCTGTCTTTACAGAAACGTTTTCGAAGGAGAGACCCACAAGCTGGTTTACACACGATTTCGAAGTCCATATCATTCTTGCATCATTTATACAATTGTGCCAGTCACTCAAATCAAAATCCATGCTGAGCATCTTCTTTTCATTCGCTGTCATTGCTGTCACTGTCTGAATACGCCCCCAGCAGGCTGAGAGATGATGAACCATTTTGTGTGGTGACGGGCTTCTTTGAGTCAGCTGTAGATGCCTTTGAATCTGAAAGAAAAAAAACAAAAAAACAATGCCTTCCAACTTCCAAACTTTTGACTAAAGATGCGAACAAACAGCTGTGTGTCCAAGAAAGTAGAAAAAGTACAAAAATCACATGTGTGCACTCATGAGAACACGAGGGACAAGTGTTCGGTGAGAAATAAATCAAAGACATGAACTAATGTCTAAGATTTCAGAAGAGCCAGTCTATACAAAACTTTCATCTAAGCAGTAGGACATACTGATGTGTTACCTGTTTGTGATGTGGGAGCAGCAGCGGTCGCCACTGGACTGGATTTGTTGACAGTCGCTGCTGGTTTCTTTCGCACGACCAGGGATCCTAGTGCCCCTCCACCACCCAGCGTCCCCACACTCCTCTCCCAGCTCTCCACCTTGGCCCTCTTCACTCCTCCAGTTGAGCTTCCCTGTTGAAGCACACAGCATTAGACAATCCACTCTTACCTGCTCACATCTGCTTCTTTAAGATCCACTCTTGAAGAATCTGTAAGTTTCTCAATTTCAGTTCATAAGACATTTATTAACCTTTTACACTTTGAACTGCATTTAAGACCAATTTATAAAAAAATCATTAAGCTGATAATACTATGCTATAAATATTTTACATGTTGTATCTTATGAAAGCCATAAACCATAGAAGAAACCTGCAAATGTTTTGTCCTTGTGTGGAAAAAATAAAAGATATATCCCAATAATGAGCACACAAACATTTTAAAGTTCTAAAAATGTTCATGAAATTTGTTCTGCATCTTTTCAGCAGTATTTCAGCACATACCTGTGCCTCAGAGGGCTTGTCAGTTGTGAGAATGTCTGTCGGTTTGTCTGTGCTGGATTTCTTTGACTGCGATGTGTTGCTCTCCTCTTCCTTCTCTGAGTCAGAGTCTGAGTCTCTGAGTCTTTTTATGAGGGCACGATCCAACATCTCTCTGAGGAGCAATTGATGCATTGAGATTTAATTGGATTTTTAATGACTATTGGTCAGAGTTCACACTTATTGTAAGAAGTACACACGACAAATAAAACTTATTCAGACACAAGAGCAGAAATATAAGTTAAATGTCGATTTAAACTTTCCTCACTCACTTTGTCTCTCGCTCGTCCTCTTCTTTCTCTCTTTCCCTCTCTCTCTTCTCCAGCTCTCTGTACCGGTCGATCATTCCCTCAAAGTCCACTTGAGCCTGCCTCTGGTTCAATTCCTTCAGCTCCTGAAGGTTCTCCAGAACCTCCATCTCCATCTTGGAATCCTTTGTGCGGTTCTCCAATACCTGGTAGAAGATTGGGAAATCATCAACCTTTCATTCCTATTGCCAGTTAAAATAATAACAGTAAATGACATTTACAACACTGACCTTCATGGGGTTGTTCAGTTCCTCTTCCTCCCTCTCCTGTTGGATCCTCTTCTCCTCCTCCTCAATCAGTTTCTCTGCCTGGAAGTTTCGTGTTGCACCATGCTCCATAGCGTAGTCTGTGTTCTCTGGATCAGTCTATAGTGACGACATGAGATATTAAAGTATGAGAAATTATTTTATACATAATCCTAGAGAGGTGTCTTTTAGAAAATAGACACCACAATTGGATTTTTACCTTTAGAGTACTTGTTTTGTCTCATTTTAACAAATATCACTGAGATAATCATAGCAATAAATACTTACCTTAAACGTAATCTCAGCAAGACACCGAGTACATTTGATGTAGAAACGGAAGATGGGCAGTCCCATGTACAGCTCATTCTGAACAGTTTCTTTACGTGCATTGAACTTCTTCCCCTTGTAGATGTACTCGCCACATGTTTTACACCTGCAAACAATCAGAGAGAATTTTTTGCCTTCAGACAAGCCAGACAAGATTCTTGCACTGATTGACAGCCAGTGATAACCTGAAATAATACATTATCAATTTACAGAGAGAGCTCTACAGGAGCCTTTACTAGTTTTATAAAGTCTTCACATAAAGCCTCTTGTCCATGTTAGTACAGTGTGGAAGTACAAACAAACCAAAGAAGCATAAAAAGTTGCAACTTCCTTTCAGTTCACTTAGGTGCTTAACATTACATCCAGAATTGGAGCAGAACCAAAATATCACCATGGCTTATATTGCTGACCAATTTTAGCTTATCAAAATCTCTGACCATGTTGGCTGATGAGTAACAAGAAACGTCCACACAAAAATGGATGAAAGGACAGACCGCTTCAGTGGAAGATTATTTTCCCAAGCAATCAAAAACAGCAAAAACTACTCTTTAACTCTGTCCCCTTCTCCTCCACTGAACCTCTGAATGGAAATATGTGACGACCATGGTGCTTATGTTTGTGTATTGAAAAGAGCTCCTTTAACCCTGTAATGAAATCTTCATCTTCTGCCTCACAAGCTGTGTGGCAATTAAAGAAAGTGGAACTTAATCATATCAGATGAGTAAACATGCTGTTTGAAACAGACATACCTCATATTGAATGGAGCCATCAATCTGACCACATACTGACGATCTTTCGGGAGTTTAAGTTTGGGGATTTTGGATGGATCAAAATCCGGGGGGTAGTATTTCTGTAGAGGACAAAACACAGGTGTGAGTTAGAGAAAAGCCTGAACTTGTAATGAAACTAACAGTAACGAGCGTAGTCATAGTAATAACAATTATAGAAATGATAACAACAACGTCCCAGATGAGCACAAATCTACTGACACATTGTTCACTTTGAAACAGTTTAATGTTATCATCGCTAATAAAAATACACTTAGCTTCGATGCTAACGCTAGCCTGCTTGGTTTCTTATACAGCTCACATGCTAACTGTTTAAAGCGTTGCTAAGAGACACTAATCGTTAATGTTCACATACTTACATTCAACACTTTTCTCTCGGACATTGTTGTTTTTGCTAGAAACCCAACGTGGAGAAAGAAACGTTGGAATTATTAGTATGTTCCCACAAAGCTGCTCAAGCTAAATGCTAGTCGGCACAACTCTAAACTTCCGGTTGTCTCATGCTTAGTTTTAAAGTACGTCAAAGTTTGCTGCTGCCCCCTAGCGGAAGAGCTGAGTACTCATCACGACAGCCATGTTCCTGAAGGCATTAAACACTATTTAATAAAATAATGCAAGGATATAATCAGATAAATAAAGTAAGTAGCAGGAAATTAAACATTCTTAAAAAACTGTGTTATTAGAAGGATTTGCTTGTCTGTCTTTAAGTTAATATTATATTAATATTGTCAGTTAATATTGATGAAGAGCTGTGGAAAGCAATGAAATAATATAAATGGACACTAAGAACTTATGGAGGAAAAGAATCACACTAGAACTTGTATGTTTGTACCTTTTATTTATAAGGATTCCCATTAGCAGTCACCAGTGCAACAGTTTTATTTGTCTAAATAAGATTTTAAAATCTAAATTAAAAAGGAAATTTCAAGTTATATAAATCAAAGTGACAATAATATAACATCCATATACATATTCACATACATAAAAATACACATGCAGTAAAACAGGTGATTAAATGAAATAAAACAAGGCACAGTACTAGTCAGTAGCAACAATACTGCCGCAACTTAATCTACAGTATGGTCACTTGAAATCAATCTTATCTTACTGATCATTCAATCTGTTACTGTTCATTTTAACCATTAACTTACTTTGAAAGCTATACGATTATATAAATCTTCACATTTATATTTTATGAAAAATGTCATTTTTATTGACTGCACCTTACATAACATTGGATGTGTATACTTTTTATGCACTTAATTGAAATGATTTCCCCTTTCCTCACTCAGTCTGTCAATATCTCACTCTTTTGTCATGTCTTGTCAAAGTGAGCAAATGAGTGATTAGTCATAGTCTTGTAATGAGATCTGTCATGGCAGTGTGATGTAATGTGCTGAAAGTCGCACAATAACACAGGCATTTCAGAATATTCATATCTGTAAGCAATAAGTAGTCTGTTAAACCCCCAAACCACACCTTAAGATATATCTTTCCATTTCTTTTACTCAACCTGAATGAGTCACAGGCTTTATCTATTGATCACTGTGCACATTTTGCTGTCTGCCCTTTCTTGTCTCTTTCTCTGTGAAGGAGATCATGATCAACACGGTGGAGGAATGGCCTCTCAGGGGCAACATGAATTGCCAGTGACATGGGGTCTCTGACAGGGTTGGTGTGTAAACACAATGCTGGCAGATACACACACACAGGTACATTGCTTAAGGGGTGGTTAAGGTTATTTCTACAAAAGGAAATTGGATCCTGATTACAGATTGGTGTCAATGTGGGTTAACCCGAGGTCTGATTTCATCTTTATTGAACAGAGTCGACAGGAAGAGATTAGACTAAAACACTGAAGGGAAAAAGGTGTGTGTTTGCAAAACTTACCCTCTATAATAGATTGTCAAGAATATGATATATTTTAGATTAAACCAAACTATGCAGTCTCCTTTGTCATTTGGTTTTCACAGTTTTAGTCTGTGGTGAATTCTGACACATCAAAATGAGTCATTAATGAATCAGATAAACTGTATGTTCAACTGAAAATGTTTAATTTGCAGTAGATTAAAATTCAAAAATAGATCAGTTTTGAAGGAAATGAGGTTGAATCCCCATCAGCCCCAAGATTACTTTATCAAATATGTCTGATGAAATGTAAATCCACCTTTAACCCTCCTTGATCTCACCTGGTCAGGTCTCTTCCTGTGATCATGCAGACGCACAAAGGTGCAGGTCAAAAATGTCCATGAATATTTGAGAGGCTGGCTGATGTCAACAGCGCCTATAAAGAGGGAGTCCTCTGTGCAGGAGACCTCCAAAACCCCTCCACACGGTCCAGGGAGCCTGAGCTGACTTTCCTCCACCCGCAGAAGAAGAAGGACTCCACCTGTGCGTGTTTCAGCACCATGGTCAGCGGCCGAGCTCTCCTCCTGGCGGCCACCTGCTGCTGCGCCCACCTGTGGCTGTGTGGAGCGGAGGACTCCTCACTGGAGACCCGCTCCATGGACTTCCCCCTGAAAACCCAGCAGGAGAAAGACCTGGTGAGAGACTTTAACAAGGGAGTGAGATGTGTCAGCTGCATGAGTGGATGTCTTACAAAATGTATCAGACAGACAAAAGATAAAGGATAAAAAGTTGCTGGACTTCGAGTAGGCTCATCATGTTAACCTTAAATATCATAATTTATTTCATTTTATTTCTGCAGATTGACGCTTTGCAAGAGGTTTTGGAGAAGCTGAGGAGCAAAGAGATGCCTTTAGAGAAAAAGCTTGGTTGGCTTCCTTCGGTATGTAAGACAAATTAGAAATCATCTTTATTAACTTGCAGGACAGGGAATGAGTTACTTTATTATTTATTGTTAAGATAAGATAATCCATTGATCTCCCAGAGGGGAAATTATGATCTTACGACAGAATAAGTACAGATTGATAGAGAAATTCAAAGAGAATAAGTAATTGATTGTGTATAAAACAAGAAGGCAATTAAAGGCAATAGCAAAGAGAGGGCACACAACTAATGCAATAGTGCAATATTTTCTGAATTTATATCTGGAAACACACCAAGATAGATTAATTTTTATAGGAGTGATTTGTGGTTACTCAAAGAAAGCGAGATATAAAATGAATTTTATAATAAGTGTTTGAACTTGGAAATCAAAGCATAGGCATACATTTCTATTTTGAAGTGCTGTTCTTTGATGAAGGAAGTAAGTTTCCATTTTCATGAATCTATATTGTTTTTTTATTATCCTCGCAGTGTGACGCAGGGGAGCCGTGCGCCGTGCGTAAAGGCGCGCGCATCGGGACGCTGTGCAGCTGCCCTCGAGGGACTTCCTGTAACTTTTATGTCCTCAAGTGTTTGTGAAAGAAAGAGATAACAAAGATGCAGGAAAACACGAGAGAGAGGTGGAGTGACAAAATCCTGTTGTCGTCCTCTTTGTGGCGAAAATAAGAACAAGATGTGATGAATAAAGGGGTCTTTTATAAACATGGACTGAGAAATTAGAATATAGCTGTTCATCTTGTGACATTGAATTTGTCATAAATCTTTATTTTTCCATATAATTTTCTTGTTGTTGTCCTGTTATGGGGGGAGATAGTAAAGCTAGTGTCTGTTTCTAAACACATTTGTAAGACAAGGAAGTCAATAAATCAACATTATATCAAGTGTCTGTGTGTCCTTTGCACTACTATTAAAAATGTTATTATAAAAAAAGTGCATGCTCACTTTCCATCACTTGTATTGCATTTGATTTAAATCACCATAACAATAAAGAAAAATATATTGACTCTCTGTGTCATCAATAATTCAACCTCCTTCCTATAATGCATTCCTGCACACCAGCTGTCAGCTCCGGCTAATAAAAGGCGCTGTCAGGCGTTTTTTTTTTTTCAATGACATCACACCCATCTGCAAGTCTCCAACATGGCGTCCAGCCGGGTGCTGGAGAGGGAGGTCCTGCAGGAGCCGAAGCGAAAGCCCGACCTGTGCCTCCACAAACACTCCCTGCTCATCATCGTCGGACGGACTGTTCACATCAGACAGACGGGACGCATCCGAGCGGAGATTGAACGAGGTAGGTCGGTCGCATCCCTCCTCCTGCAGCTTCTGTGCGGCGCTTTGCTTTGCTCTAAATGCGCATAGACGCCCAGATGCATGCAAGTTGTGGTGGCAAAATAATCACCCAGCATGCTACACTGACCTCATTGCGGTGTTTATGTAATTTTATCCCACCCTGCTGACCGAGGAGGATGCGTCATCTGGCTCCTCTCCACCATCAGCATCACCTCATCCCTCTGGGCACATTATAATTAAAAGCAGGGTGTTATTTAAAGAGGAGCTTTTTTGGGGGGGAGAAGTTGCATTTGTGGCATCAGTCAACACATTGCCACTTGTAAACGAGGTGCCTTTCACCTTTGTGTGTTTATGCAAAGCAGAGACTGTGGAGGCTGCAGACATAGTGGCAGGGTGTAATAACCCAGGACAGTATGTGCTTCACTGTGTGAGTACAGCTGCAAGGTAGATTAGAGTGCATGTAATAAAAAGGCCGTAAATTGATAAGAGAGCTGAGATGGAAACACAAAGAGAGACACAGAGAGAGATTAAAGGCAGAGAGATATTTATCATTTCCATAAGGCCTATTAACATTTCATCACTGTCTGGCTGCCTCCATCATGTCAGCTTTTCATGAGCCAAGAAAAACAGCCATATTTTCAGCTCTGCATTTTCCAATTTGCTTTTAATTAAATGTGTTTTTCTTAAGTCAAAAAAGTAAATCCACAAATTTGACTTTCACCACATTATCATTTCTTACTCTCGTGTTTTTTCTGTCTTACATGTTGTGTCACATCCTGACTCGTCACTTTTTCACACCTGCACAAACCAATTCAGCACCTCGTGAATTCTACTTTTAAGTAGCTGATACATTTTTTGTTAACAGCCAGAAAAGGTGATAACTGTACTTTCTGTGTTCCTTATTGTTTATTTAGTAGATTTTTAAAATAAAATATGAAACACATTCACCCAATTCTCTCCTGTCCATTTTCCTTAAAGTAAGAGTATTTACACCTGTTTTAAAAAATTGCAATAGACTCTTTATTATTCTTTATGTGCATGTTGTTTAAGACATAGTAGAACCAGATGTTGCCCCCATGTGACCAAATGTCTTTCACGTCTCCAGGTATTCGGTCATGGGACGTCGACTTAAAATCCTGTAACCTGAATCTCTATCTCCAAGAATTTCTCTCCCATCACACAGCGTCTTTCAAGGGTGCAGGTATGTAACTGTGTTGACTTATTGCCCAAACTCTTTGACCCTTTATGGTGCAGAAATCCCCGTGCCCATGGTAACCCGCCAGTTTGGATGGTCAGAGGTCAGAGAGGAAGGAAGGAAGGAAAGTGCAGGAGCAGTCGGGGGATTGTTAAACATGGGTGGGACCTTCGGATAGAAAACAATAGAGACCTGCAACCAAGCTGTGCCACCTCTCTTTTAGTATGTGCTGCAGCATTGCATATGAGACAAGGACAAGCAGAGAAAATGGTGAAAATACAGACAAACATCAGAGTCAAATGCAGACAAACATCAGAGTCAGATGTGTTACATCTGACCCAATGAACACAGACAAGAACAGACACATCCCTATGAAGGGAGAACAAAATGGCAGCCAGAAAGGTTTCCTGTATGTTTTCAATACTCCTGTAGTGACTTATCTTTTAATAAGCTAACATTGGACTGACCATATCTTCAAACCGGTGCTGTGTCCAAGTCTGTTCCCCTGTTGAATAATTTGGTTGGGGTTAGGGATGAGGTTGGGTGCAGGTTAAGGTCAGGGGAAGCACATATTGACGGGGAGATAAGTGTATTGTAGGTTCATGCACACTCACATGTTTGCACTCAAATATGCAACATAGACGTTTTCATCAGGGTGGGGGGCAATTATTTCAGCACTTAACACACCTGAACCTTTCAACCCCAGCATATGTCTGCTGTAGCTTCATATTTAGTGTACAGACATGAGAGAGGCATTGATCCTCTCACCCAAGTCTCGGCAAGAGAACGAATACATCTATTTCTTATTTTCCTATTTACGTACTGAATCACAAAGACGTTTCACATTTGAACTGGAGAGCACAAAAACGTGAACAATGTTATTCAGCGCAGTAGGCGGTGAGGAGTGGCTTACATTTTTGTTTCCCACTTGAATCAAAGACAAAGAAAGTTTTGTGCTTATTTGGGTCATTATTTTCCAGTTGGCTGTGTCCGCCTCAAACGTTGATCCAGATCTCAGACCAGATATTCACTGCAGACTGAGTTAACTTGGCATCTCATCCTCAGACAGTCCCTCTGACTCAGCTGTTCCAGTCTTTTCCTTCCTCGTTTTCACTCGGGGAGTCAATCACCCGCCTGGTTATCTCAGTTTACTTTCTCATCGACTACTTTGACTTCCCTTTCTATTTGCTTCTGGTCTCTCGCTCACTGCTCAGATCCGTTGGCTTGTTTCTAACTCCCTCAACATTCCCCATCTCTTGTTTGCTTCCCCTTGGCTGGCTTCCTGTCTGTCCGTCTCTTTCTATTCTTTGCTTTTCTTCCTCTTCAGGGCAGAAGTGTCTGCGCCACAGCACCAGAGTGTTGGACACTCAGGTGCTGATCAGTCCATCTCAGGAACTGGTTCGTTCAGAGGTGAGGGGATGAATCCTGGTTCTTGGAAGTGCAATACAGAAAAATAAAAAAAGGCACATCACAGTTCATCAGAGCTCATGTGTTCAAATTTGTCCCCAAATTCCAAAGATACTCACTCAACAATATAAAGTAGAGAAATCAGAAAACTAAAGCAAATGATCAAAATAATGTTCAGTTACATTTATGCTGATTGAGATCAAAAAGTCTGTGAGGTTCAGAGGTTTTTGTCTTTTTTCTCTAATGCTGTTCATTTCACTCTGAATCATGAGGAAATAAAGTGGCCTCACAGAATAAATAATCTGTCCATCTCTCTCCGTCCTGGCCAGGTGTCGGCTCTGCTGTCCAGGGAATCGGCCCATAAGCTGTTGATCTTGGCCGGTCAGAGCGTGGAGGAAAGTGGAGACCTGCTGTTTCACAGAGGACTGTTCTCACCACACCAGCTGAAACAAATACTAACAGAGCAGGTAAGACAATGTCGCTCTCTGACTTTTATTTATTTGCCAATAAATGTTCAGTTGTTAATTCAGATGCTTATTAGGTGCATGGAATCTTGAACCTCTATAAATTTAGGCTGACTTTTCTTAATCACCTTGTTATATTCCTGTTGTTTGGTCTATTAAATGGCAAATAAGAGTTATTATTTCCCAGAGTCTCATGTGACATCTTCAGGTTGTATTGTCTGACCAACAGTTCAAAAACCAAATATATTCAATTCACAAAAACATAAAAAAGAGCAGCTTTATGCTGTGAGAATAATATATTGACAAGATTAATTTATTGGTTGTTTTCTATTCTGAAGTAAGTCGCAAAACTCACAGTGCTGCCAAAAAAGTAAAATAAGTAAAATGCTCTGTTTTCAGTTCATAGATCAAGAGAGCTCTGCCTCCTCCTCCAAACTCAGCCTGACCCTCAGCTGTCCCAACATCGGCCAGTGGAGGAAGACATTGTTGGGAAACCAGCCTCTTCAGGGTCCTTTCACGCTGCACATCAATCCCCCAGAGGTGCTGCCTGCCATGGAGGCCCTGGGGGAATTCACCTCCCTCATCTCTACCACCCTTTCTCCTCCATCTCCCTTCGAGGTCCTGCCTCCTCCCACCACCGTGGGCTTTCTCAAGCTGTCCCGCCCCTGCTGCTACGTGTTCCCTGCCGGCCGCGGCGACTGTGCCTTCTTTGCCGTTAACGGCTTCACGGTGCTGGTGGACGGCGGCTCGGACTCTCAGGCCTGTTTCTGGAAGCTGGTCCGCCACCTCGACCGAGTTGATGCTGTTTTGTTGACGCACATAGGGACGGAGAACCTCCCCGGGGTCAACGCCTTCTTGGAGAGGAAGGTAGCCGAGCTGGAGCTGAGCTCTGATATCAAAGGTGAGAAGTCAAGTCAATTTTAACTAACGGGGGAAAATGTAGAGACCTCAGGAAGAGCAACAGAGGAGTGATCCCTCTGCAAAGAAACAAGGGTGGTGATGTTGATGAAACGTTGATAGGAGATTTCTCTTTAGTCCTCTTTACCTGTTTCAAGTTCAAATTTCCTTCGTATTGATGTGCTTGTGTCTTCATCTTCTTTCGTCTGAACAGATGACTCGTCCAAGAGGCTCATCTCTCCAGAGCTGGGAGTTGTGTTCTTTAACGCCCCCAGCAGGTTGCAGGTGGAAGAACAACCTTGTGAGTGATGTATTTAAACCGGTGTATATCCTTGAGGCCTAGCAAACAAATTTAATCCACCAATGCAAGCATGGAAAGTTCAATCTTGACCTTTGAAACAGCAGTTTGAAAATATGATTTAACTATTTGCTAGCTTTTTGCAAAGCACTTCTCATGGTCTTCTTCAGTTGATGAGTTTGTTTAGTTGTCATTATCATTTAAAAATATTTTGAAGCCTGCAAAGTTTGCATCCATGCTCAGGCTTTTTTTTTCATGGTTCATTGTTATGTTTCTTTGCACATTACAGCTAGCCTAATAATCAGACTGAATGGTCCTTTTCTTTCACTTCATTCATTCAGTCTGACATTGTGTACCCAGCTGGATTTCTAATGTGAGTCATTGCTATCAAGTGAACTTATTATTCTTCTCATATCAGGTGTGGACACTGTAGTAAAGAGCACAAACCAGGCAGCCCTAACCCTACACTTGTTAAAGAAGTTAGACATCAGACCACAGCCGATGTTTCGACCACAGGGGATCCCCATTGAGCCACTAACCCTGTTCCAGAAGATGGGAGTGGGGCAGTTGGATTTATACATCCTCAACCCCGGCAAAAACAGCCAGGAGTACCAGACATTCATGCAAAACTGGCCCGATGCAGCGTCGTCAGCATCCAAATCCCAGACTCTCCCTCTCACCGCCTTGGCCTCAGTGTGTGCCCTGCTTGTGTGGCACCCGGCGTGTCCTCAGGAGAAGGTGGTCAGGGTGCTGTTCCCTGGTGTGACCCCACAGGCGAAGCTGCTGCAGGGGCTGGAGAAGCTGAAGGGGCTGGTCTTCCTCCAGAAACCCACAGTGACCACCGGGGACCTGGAGAGGCTCGGGGAGGACAGAAAGACCAAGAGGACAGAGAGCCAGGATAGTGTCAAGTCACAAGGGAAGGAGTCAGCACCGAAACATGGAAAAGATAAAGCTAAAGAAGAGGGAAAGGAGGTATTGGTGAAGGATAAAGGGAAAGTATTAAATGGAGTCGCTACAAGAGATGCTGATAAAACCAGAATGAAAGAGACAGGTGTGAAGCAAAAAGCAGGCTCGTCAGAGAAGAAGACTTCAAAGAAAGGAGGAAGGAAGGATGGAAAAAAGGAGGAGAAGCCTGGCAATAAAGAGGAGAACGGTGGTATGAGGAACGAAGGGAAAAAGGATGTTCTCCCTCCCAAACCAAAGATGGAAAACAAAACTAAACTCAAAAAGGAAGCAAAAAATGATTCTAAAACAGGGGCAAAGAAAACAAAAAAAACATCAGTAAAAGAGGCAGATAATGGCAAGAAGGCACATGTGAACACTGAAATGCCAAATAACAACTCAACAAGACCCGAGGCTGGGTTAGAAACCTTAGCGCGAGAGGGGCTTGATGCAGAGCAGCAGAATCAAAAAACAGTGAAAGAGTCTGAAGAGAACGCTTGTGGCTCCAAAATCTCCACCCCGGAGGATATGACAGCCGACTTTCTCCGGCTCCGGGAGGAAACTGCGGCACAGGTGGAAACAGCAGATAAAGGAAAGCTGCAAAGCAGTGAATCGGGAAATGAAAAGAGCCTCGGAGAATTGAGCCAAGAGGTGAGTAATGAAGCTGCTGATACACTCGGGGAAGAAGCAGCAGGTGGTGCAGGAATAATGCGAGAAAGCGGTGATAATGGAGTGCAAGATAAAGCCTGGGCTGAAGAGAAAGATGATCTGCAGAAAGAGCCTGTAGACCAGCCTGGAGATGCTACTAAACCAGCAAAGGTTGTAGGATTTCCGTCTCCCTTGAACAAGGCGCCAAAGAACGATCGCACAGTCCAGCTCGACTTAACCCCGACCGAATACACTCTGCTGGATGGGGCTTTGAGAAACAGCCCTCCCTCGCGATCCTCTCCTGAGAACCAGGCCCCGGTCAGCCCTGATGAGGAGACCGTAGAGCCCGCTTCCCCTGAATCCCGGCCCAACAGCGCAGGCCACACTCCTTACTGTCTGTCCCCGGATGATGTCTGGTGCAACAGGGCCACTCTGAGCAGGCTACAGGCCCAGATGGCTAACTTAGAGTCAGCTGATGCCAGCCAGCCAAATGGAGCATCCAAGCCCAAAACTACCCCAGAGAGCCACACAAACCCCAGAGAGAAGCACCTAAGTTTCCTTTCTTTGGGTACATTTAAAGATGGATCTTCAGACCCCTCTCCCTCCATTGCTACCACCACCACCACCACCACACACTCCATTCCAGCAGAGGTGAGTTCACCTCAGTCCACAGAAGTAGATGAGTCCCTGTCCATGTCCTTAGAGCAGGGACCAACCACTGTGAGCCTAAGAGAGGGGGATGACAGTGTTCATCACTCCAGCTCCAATGGAGGCCACTTTGTTGGGATGTCTTTACCAATGAAGAAGTCTTCGAGATCTTCAGGGCAGGGTTCAGAGATGGGGCGGCCTCCGGCTCCCAGCACGCTTCACTTTGAGGCGTCAGCTCATGACGTGGATCTGTGTCTGGTTTCCCCCTGCGAGTTCAAGCATTTCAAACCAGCTGACTCCAGCTCAGGTGCGAGCGAGTCCTCCAGAGGAGCCTTCGCTCCACATCATCACGGCAATAACAACAATAACCCCAAGGACACATCACCCAGCGAATCAAACGCCCCCGTCTGCATGGAGGACTGCCCGTCTACCACAGCTGACGGAGCTCTGGACTCAGATGAGGATGAGTCATGTAGTGAGCCGTCTAACTCCCCCCATGACCGCTGCACCAGTCAGGCTCTGCCCCAGGATCCTCTCCCAGCCCCTCTCAGGGACAGTCCGCCCCTGGCCCCACATCCTGACGCCTCCATGCCCGTTCCTCAGTCTGACTCCGATGCTCACGGGAAGAGAACAAAAGCCACTGGCATGCGAGGGAAAAAGATGCCAGCGGTGAGTGAGAGAGTTAATGTTCTTTAAGCAAAATCTTTCAGTCAATATATTTTTTTATTGTGACTACAATCAGTCCTTAGCATCCCTTTCATAGAAATGCTGGGGAATCATAAAGGTGTAGCATGTATTCAGTCCTGGTCACAGTTAAAACACAGTTGAATTTGACACATTACAGTTTGAACTATAAGTCAGACCTTCAGCAGGTTATGTGTTTCCTTCCTCAGCTGTTTTTTTCCCCACTAAAAACTTTATTTAAAAAAAAATCACCTTCGACTAAGTAAATACTTTCTGGGGATTGATAAAAATCACATAGTTGCTCAAAGTAATTCTGTGTATCTCCATGACTTTTTGATAGAATCCATAGTCTATAATAAGATAAGATATTCCTTTAATTGTCCCTCAGTGGGGAAATTCATGTTGTCCAGCAGCAAAGACAATAGAGCAGTTAAATAGTACAGGCACTGAACAATATGAACAGAGAGGTAGTATTAACAAATTTACACGAGAAGAACTCTTAAATAGAATATTATAATATTTCATATTTAAAATATTAAATATGAAATATTGCATACTTATCTACACACACATATATATATGTATAACCGAGTGTTGCACAAATGTAATGACATAAATGTATAGTCTATTGGGAGCAGTGCTGGTTGTACAGCCTGACAGCTGCAGGAAGGAAAGACCTGCGATATCGCTCCTTCACACACTTCGGGTGAAGCAGTCTATCGCTGAAGGAGCTCTCCAGAGCTGTTAAAGTTTCCTGCAGGGGGTGGGAGTCGTTCTCCAACATGGATGACAGCTTAGCCATCGTCTTCCTCTCTCCCACCATCTCCACTGGGCAGAGCTGGCCTTCTTTATCAGTTTATCCAGTCTCTTCCTGTCTGCAGCCAATGTGCTGCTGCCCCAGCAGACTGCTCCATAGAAAGTGGCTGATGCCACAACAGAGTCGTAGAGGGTCTTCAGGAGCGCCCCTTGCACTCCAAAAGACCTCAGTCTCCTGAGCAGATTGAGTCTGCTCCGACCTTTCCTGTAAAGTGCAGTGGTATTATGAGTCCAGTCTGTTGTTGAGGTGAACACCCAGGTACTTATAAGATGTCACCATCTCAATGTCCATTCCCTGGGTGTTCAGTGGTGTTGGAGGAGAGTGAATGTGCCTGCGGAAATCCGAATTTTTGAGTCACATGTTTGCTAAGTTATTGGGATTTGGAGGATATAAAATGTTTCTTTTTGTTCCAGGTCACTGAGGCATCCCAAAGATCAGGCTCAGGGAAAAGCAGGACAGGGAGCCAAAGTGGTGTCACAAAGGGGAACGTCTCTACTCGAACAGCTTCCTCCAGCAACCGTTCAACACCAGCAAAATCCTCACCCAATCCAGGTATGAGCTGTAAAATGTAAATGATAAAGACTGCTGTAAACTTTTTGTACTTTTCAGACTTGACTTGGTGTCTTGGCTGTTTCATACAGCAGTTTCTCCTCCCTCTCCTGTCACAGGCTCTAAGTCTACCTCTGCTGGGGAGGTCAGTGTGTACGTGGACCTGGCCTATATCCCTTCTGGAGCCTCCTCTCCAACAGTCGATGCAGACTTCTTCAGATGCGTTCGCTCCTCCTGTTACATCTTCAGCGGCGACAGTCCAGAGAGAGAAGAGTTATTGAGGCACACGCTGGACGCATTACTGGATAGCAAGATATCATGGCCTGACTCTATGCAGGTAGAAACACACACATATTGTTGCATCAAAGTTCTTATAGATCCACCTCTCAGCAGATAACTTATAATCTTCTCTGTACCTCCAGGTGACAGTGATCCCCACCTTCGAGTCGGTGCCGATGCAGGAGTGGTACCAGCAGACCCTGGACAGACAGAAGGAGCTGGGCATCACCGTGCTGGGATCGAACAGCACTGTCGCCATGCAGGACGAGACCTTTCCTGCCTGCAAGATAGAGTTTTAAGGCAGATTTTTCGCATGCAGCGATGGAGGATGGATGGTGAATATGAGCTGAAGTATGGAAATGTGTGTGTGGGCAACAGAAGAGAGACAGAAATAGAGAGTTAGAAACAGAGTTTATGGGTAAAATAAAGGAATTTTACGGCCCATTTCTGCACAAACGCAAAGTGGGTAATGACATGGGACGCTCCCCCCATCCCCTCCTGGTTAATCACTTCTTTGTGGGCTACTTTTGCACCAGAAAGCCCTTATTTCTCTTCATCCGAGGGGAACACACATTCCTGTTGGAACTATTGCATGAATTTTTGGACCCATGACCCTGTGCAAAGCAGGAGAGGAGATCACACTGGCTGCAGGAGAAGCATGTCAGACCGCGAACATGGATCCTCGTGAAAGCTGATGTAGTAGATTAGTCAATATAGTTAGCAAACATGGGGTTAAGGGTGGTTTGTGTAGGCTTGTTTTCTTAATGCATTCACCACTGAGGTGTGATAGTAGTCTGTACTTTGTTAAAGGGCCCATTTGCTGCTTTTAATGCAACATTTGCAATATTGATTTAGGCAAAGGAATTCACTTCAGCAAATCTAACTTTTATTTAGGAGTTGCATTGTATTTCTCTTATTTACTAAAATTATATTTGTCTGATTAGCACAGAGGATGTCTATATCGTTGAAAGAGTTGTACCTTTAATGAAATCACTTTCGCAGTGTGTGGTCAGGTGTTTGTTGTGAGCACTGTACGCAGACATGAGGTGAACTGTGTGTTGTAACTGCTTTTAAAAACGTATCGTGCCACTGTGGCTTCACTGTGGATGTCGACATCTCAGAAATATCCCGATCTGATGTTGGTGAGTGATAATCTCCCGCTGAATCTGAGATTACTGGGTCTGAGTGTGCAAAGACAAATCTGACAGCAGGGATTAGAGTACCAGATTCAATTTAATAGCATTACAGCAATCAACTTCTTAAGTATAGTAATTAATTGTAATCCATTACAAGTGCTTAAAATCTTACTAATCAGACAGCAAATGCTTCTGTAGAAATAGATGTTCACTTGTTATCTTACTCAAAAATGTGATGACATGTATTTTGATTAATTTTTGCACAGCATCAAATCATGGTGTAGTCACAGTGGGTGGTAATGACAATAAAGTACTAGCGAGATGTACTTTGTAAATACAAATAAATTAAAAATCAGATTTTATTTATATTTGGAACAAATCAATCCTGAAACTGAATCTACTTGGATTAAATCAACTATGGTTCACAGCAATGCTTTAGCCTATGGACCTAACAATGAAATATAATGAATTACATTGTAATCTCTCCAGACCTGTCTGTCCATCATTATTCTTTTTATTATCTTCTGGCCCAGTCTAGATGTCCACAAACGGAGGTCATATTCTGGTGAGACGTAAATAAATCATCACTGATTATCTTTGTTGCTGTTTTGCCTTTAAAAGCATTAGTTCACACAAATGAGAATGTGACAGTTTCCTCAATACCAAAGCATGAGATTGCAAAGACACTACTGACCATTTTCCCCTCCGTCTGAATGCTGCCTCTGAATACAGAAAAAAATCCTTTTGATTCAGTATCTCTAAATGGGCTGAAATATATTTTCTAATTCTATAGATGTACTGTTAAACTTTTATCATGGACTTCTTTTATTTTGTGCAATCATTATTTATTCATTTTTTAAAATCACTTTCTCAAAGGGATGTCACAAATGTTGTCCCAAATTTAGGGCTGTCAGATTGAATAATATATTGGGATTAGACTGTTGAACCGGATCTGTAATCATGGGTAAAAATTACTTGAACCCCACAGTAGCCAAGTGAATTGTAACTATGTATATGTGTCCCGCATGTGTAAAACACTGTATGCACTGTATGTTATTTCATTCATGATATTCATGAAGAGCAAAGCACTGTGGGAGAGCGGAATGGTGGGATGAAGAACTTCACTGCTAGAATGAACATCTTTCACTTTGTAATTGTCTGTATAAATACAGTAACAAAACGTGTGGGTTGTGGGGAGTAATGTATAAATAAAGAATGTGCATCACCATCCAAAAGTTGAGAGTCGTGCACATTTTTCCAGCAATGTTGCCTTGTGGACGTTGAAAGAAGCTATGAATGTGTTCAAATCAAGTTAACCTGCTCCTTATTTGCAGAAGCTTTTTTTTTTTTTTTTGCTGCTCAGGCTGAGAGCTGTTTCAGAATTCAACGTTTTCATTCCAAGAGAAAGGAAAATCCTTTTAAATTGTTCCCAGAAGAAGTGAAATGAAAGGAGTTTTAGGGAACAACTGCATTATTTGTAAATGGTCTGCATGTATACAGTGCCATCATAATTCATCACTTACCAATAAAGCATGTTTACAATATGGTCATTTTGACTGAGGCTCTCTGTAGTGGATTAATCCAACCCTTCTGGAGACCTATAGATCAAAATTACTATGTCATACATTTGAATGTGTGTAAAAAGAACCAAGAGGGTGAGGAGATATATTGATTGACTTCAGTCATATACTGTTGCCTTTCGAAATTATCTCTGCCATCTTAAAACTTCGTGACACAAACAGCAAAACACAATAAGACTGGATCAGAATACAAATCAAATTTAATCCAGATCTAAAATCAGACTCAAATCTTCCAGTCAGTTTTTTTCTGTTTACCTATTAGACTGACAACACAAGCTCAAAAACATGTTCATATACACAGTTTAACACTTCTTTTGATTAAAATGAAAATGATAAAATCAAAATATATACTCAAGTACTGCTCATACATACAATTTTGAGGTACTTGCACTCAAGTATTTCCATTCTATGCTACTTTATAATCCCACTCTCCTATATTAAGGGAGAAGGGAAGTATTGAATTTTGTTGTTGTTAAAATTAGCTCTGGTTTGACGATATTAAAATGCTTCCCACATGTCCACATTGATGTATCAGTAATATTCCAATAACATACATGTGATACATTTATTTTGCATAATGAGCACATTTAATACATTAAGTACATTTTGTTCTCAATATCAATAGGATGAAGGTCTAATAAGTGTTATTCAGTCTCATCTCCTATTAACTTTAAATTTTCAGTATTTTTTTATTGAAAACTTCAAAACTCAACTCGTTATTACAGGATGCTACAGGAAATAGATGTACTTATTTTTTATTGGTCACAAAACGTGGGTGGAAACCAAATGGAGCTTGTCATGACTCATGAACAGTTAGTATAGTCGTTTCACTTCTGCTTTGGCCTTGACAGAGAAACACACAACTGAGCCACAGGAGCCTTCTGCAGTTTACTACAACATTTCTTCTACTGCAGGTGAGTTTGAGATTGTTTAACTTCATATTTATATGATCAGATAAAAAAATGATGCTGTAGTTGGTCCGGTTTTGATTACTGATCAACCTTCTGTGGGGGTTTTTTTTCTGGTCCACATGGAGTTACTTTCACTTTTCTATTTGAGAGAGAAAACATATCACACAGATGAAATATCATATTTTACATTTCACATGTCACATAACACCTTTTTTGTGCTTTTTAAACGATGGGTAACTATGTTTTATTAAAAACTTTTTCTTTATCAAAACACATCTCACAGCTCTTCTCCGGGACACCTTGCTTTATTCTCTTAAGCATACTTAACTTCAACCAGGTGTTGCCTGAGGCTGTTTCCAGTTTTCTTGAAATTCTTAAAATACAAAAACATTGATCTGTCTCGTGATTGATATATCATCATAGATGGCATGTGAAGAAATGATTCGAAAACTACCATAATATATAATCGTAGTGCTGCATCCTCTGGTCTGTTTGGACAGTCTACCCTCCGTCATGTCTGTGGTCACATCCAGTCTGTCTGAAGATCAGCAGAAGAAGCTGCTCTCTCTCCTCGGTCATGTCAGACTCCACCTGCTCTACAAAGCCACCGTCCACGGCTTCACTGCTACTGCTTTCCACGGTCGCTGTGACAAACAGGGGCCCACTCTTATCGTCGCCTACAGCGCTGGCGGGTTTGTCTTTGGGGCTTACACCTCCAAGGACTACACCCAGAGCGAAGAGGACATCAGTGATGAGGCAGCCTTCCTCTACAGCATCGGTGCAGAGGGAAACAAACTTCTGAGGGTGGCAGGTATCAGTGGAAACTGTGCTTTCACAGATGATGATTCCGGTCCAAATTTTGGCGCTCTGGTGTTCCTGAATGAGGACAAACCTGAGTTCGAGTCCAACCCGGGGACAAACTTCGACTTTAATCCTGCAGAGATGCACGGAGAAGACTTGAATCTGACTGAGTTTGAAGTTTATCGAGTTGAAGGTGTGTGACCATAAGCACAAAGAATATTTTAACCACATACTTTCAGACATCTTTAAAGTACATCGTTGGTCTTTTTTAAACAAAATTGGCTTAACTTGATTAAAATATGCAAGGAAATTGACAAAGAATGACATTTTATTAAAGTGCCTTGTAGTGAATTAACTTTTAATGTTAGAATAATACAAACCATGATGTGACAATGACTTTGTTTTCCACATGTAGGCTTGGGAGGTCTCCTGCCCAAACCCTGGAGGAACATCCAGTGGACTGCTGAGTATGTAAAAAAAAACTCTTGCCATAATGAATCAGCTCATTCAAAAGCTGTAGCTCAAGTAATTGATAAAAGTATTTTAGTATCAAGACAAAACCAACATGTCTAAATCTTAAATTAAATTCAAAATTCATCAGTTAGTTCTCAGAGGTGACATCATTTTCAACCATGTTTCGTAACTTTACTTTAATAAAGAGTAAAATAGTTACACATTTTGTATTATCAATGTAATCCTCATTTATTTTAATTTGAAGAGCAAGTCAACAGCAGCTGAAAGTCTTATTTTGCTGACGCTGATGTGGTTGCTCACCTTGCTGCAGTGATGTAGAAGTGTACTCCAGGGTATGTAGGTACACCGTGACATCACTGTTGGGTGTGGTTACAGGTCCAACAAACTTGAAGCTCTCTCCATTAAATACATCCATTCAAACTGCTGCAGCTGACATGTATTAGACCTGTAAATGCATCTGTATTGTTTCTCCTCCAGGAGAAAGCAGCAGTTGATGAAGACCATTCAGAGCTACAAGCCTGACATTAAAACAATTCACCAAGCCCGGGTGTTGTTGGTGGGCTCCGTCGGTGCCGGCAAGTCCAGCTTCTTCAACTCCATCAACTCAGCCTTTCGAGGCAACATGACATCCCAGGCCATCGCTGGTACCGCAGGCATGAGTGTGACCACTCAGGTGCTTTTACTTCCACCACTGTTCATATGAAGGTTTCCATTCTTTGACTCCTTGTGATGTGAATATAAACCTGAATCTATATTAAATTACATTTCGCGTCTCTTCTGTAGTTCCGCACCTACAACATCAAGGCAGGAAAAGGCGGTGGAGTTGTTCCTCTGATCCTGTGTGACACAATGGGGCTGGAGGAAAAGGCTGATGCTGGTTTGGACATTGAGGATTTAGTCAACATCTACAAGGGTCACGTGAAGGATCGCTACCAGGTCTTCTACAAAGCTACCTACCTAATTATCTACATCATCATGTAACTGATTTTGTTGTAAAATGTTGTTCCCTGAGTTGATTAAGAACAAATGAATCCGCCTTGTGCTTTATTCGTCCCTCAGTTCAGTCCATGCACTCCTCTCATGCCGGATGCTCCCGGCTATAAGCAGAAAGTGACTCTGAGCGACGTGATTCACTGTGTGGTTTATGTGGTCGACACCAGCAAGGTCTCTCTCCTCACCAAAAAAATGCTGGACAAGTTTGCTGCCATTCGGAAAAAGACCAACCAGCTGGGTTAGTGTATATCTTTATAATTTGCTTGATTACAGCCTTGCACACTCTTGGTACTCTCACAACCAGCTTCATGAGTTCGTCACCTGGAATGGTTTTCCAACAGTCTTGAAGGAGTTCCCGGAGGTGCTGAGCACTTGTTGGCTGCTTTTCCTTCACTCTACAGTCCAACTCATATTAAAACCATCTCATTTGTGTTTAGGTTGGGTGATTATGGAGGCCAGGTCATCTGACGCAGCCCTCCATCACTCTCCTTCTTGGTCAAATAGCCCTCACATAGCCTGGGGGTGTGTTTGGGGTCATTGTCCTGTTGAAAAACAAATGATGGTCCCACTAAGGCGAAAATCACAGACAGTGTCACCAGTAAACCCCCTCTACACCATCACACCTCCTCCTCCATGCTTCACGGTGGGAACCACACATGTAGAAACCATCCGCTCACCCTTTCTGTGTCTTACGAAGACATGGCGAGCGGAACCAAAAATCTCGTATTTGGACTCATCAGACCAAAGTACAGATTTCCACTGGTCTAATGTCCATTCCTTGTGTTTCTTGGCCCAAGCAATTTTCTTCTTATTGTTGTTCTTCCTCAGTAATGGCTTCTTTGCAGCAGTTCGACCATGAAGTCACATGGTCTCCTCTGAACGGCTGATGTTGAGATGTGTCTGCTACTTGAACTTTGTGGCACATTTATGTGGTCTATAATCTGAGGTGCTGTTAATTTGTGGATTCGTGAGGCTGGTAACTCTAATGAACTTCTCTGCAGCAGAGGTGTCTCTTGGTCGTCCTTTCCTGGGGCGGTCCTCATGTGAGTCAGTTTCATCATAGCGTTTGATGGTTTTCGCGACTGCACTTGAGGATGCATTTAAAGTTCTTGAAATTTTCTGATCTGACTGACCTTCATGTCTTAAAGTCATGATGGACAATCATTTCTCTTTACTTAGTTGAATGGTCATTGCCATAATATGGTTTAGAACAGTAGTGGAATAGGGCTATTCACTGTATGGAACTGTGTACCAACCTGCCTCTGCACAACACAACTGATGGTCTCAAACACATTAAGAAAGCAAGAACAATTCCCCAAATTAACTCTTGACAAGGCAACCTGTTAATTGAAAACCATTCCAGGTAAAGACCTCATGAAGCTGATTGTGAGAGTACCAAGAGTGTGCAAAGCTGCCATCAAAGCAAAAGGTGGCAACTTTGAAGAATCTAAAATATAAAACATATTCTGGTTTGTTTAACACTTGTTCACTACATAATTCCACATGTGTTCCTTCATAGTTTTGATGTCTTCAATATTAATCTACATTGTAGAAAATAATAAAAATAAAGAAAAAACACTGAATGAGAAGGTGTGTCCAAACTTTTGACTGGTACTATATGTATAGTAATATTACAAGTAATGTTACAAATGTTTGTAATTTGTGACACCATAATTTTCTTTTTGTACACTAATTATTTTTGCCTTTGCTGAATTGCATCTTTTTTGCTGCTGTAATGACTCGATTGGTCAGTAAACTTTCACTTTATCTTGGCCTCTATTTCAGTCTGGTAATCTCCACTTCCGATCCCTTACAGGAATCCCTCAGATTTTGCTGATGACCAAAGTTGATGAGGCCTGTCCGCTGGTGGCAGAGGACTTGAGGAATGTTTATCGCAGTGTTTACATCCAGATGAAGGTAACATACTAATAAACGCCATAAGATCATCATGTTAAGAAATCACATTGGGAATAATGATGCTGTAATCACGTAGGTGGACACTTGTTTTTGTGGTGGTTCTGATAACTTAGTCCATGCACGTGTCTTTCCTTCAGGCTCGGGAGTTGAGTGAGTCTCTGGGCATCCCCTTGACCTGTGTGCTGCCGGTGAAGAACTACAGTAAGGAGGTGGACCTGGACCAGGACACTGACATCCTGCTGTTCACTGCTGTGGAGCAGATGCTGAACTACTCAGACAGCTTCTTTGAGAACCAGGTTATCGAGGACCAAGAGTTGAGTGACCAGATGGAGCTCTACACTTCCGGTGACCATCGACGCCCAGTTTCATCAGTGGAAAGTAAACATCACATCGTTTGAAAAACAGAACATCAGGTTCTTCCGAACTTTATCCACTCAAAATAATCAGTCACATGATTCAAGATGTATTAAATTAAATGCTGTTCCATGACAAACTCAAGATCATGCAAATTGATTGAAAGCTCTGGTACATAAACCTTGAAATGAGATTGTTTTGTCAGCTTTGAGTTTCAGATGTCTTGAAACATTATCAAACAAAATACGTTCATTCATTTTGCATTTGCATTTGTTTTCAGTTAAAGTAACTTTTAATGCACTTGCTTGTTGCTTCTAAAAGAAATGCATGTGCAATTATATCCAATGTTACACACTGCTGTCATTGTTTTGCTCCTGTCATCATTATGCAATCACAAAACTGAAATAAACGGTCTTGCTTGAACATGTTTTTTTTTTCTGTTTTTTATAACTTCAACCTCCTGTAACTGTCAGTTATCAGTTTCACTTTCAATTACAGGGTTATTCAGACTTTTGTTTCCCTCAGTCAGCCACTAGATGTTAGTCCAGAGTTATAGTCACACTTTCACAATCACTGATGATCAGAAACATTGGTTGTATTTTGTTGTTCTTGAAATTAAATGCTGTTAAAATTAGCTCTGGTTTAACAATATTAAAATGCTTCTCACGTGTCCACATCAATGCATCAGTAATATTCCAATAACATACATGTGATAAATATATTTTGCATAATGAGCACATTTAATTTTGATACTATAAGTACATTTTGATTTACTTTACTTACTTCTCAGCAAGATTTTGAATGTAGCACTTTCACTTGTTCATTGTGGTATTGTTACCTTTTTAAGTGGATAACTTAAAAAAAGGTTTGCTGAGTTTGTCATATAAATGTAAAACAGGGTACAACAACTTTAGGATGAAGATCTAATTAGTGTTAGCATCTCGCCTCCAATTAACTTTAATTTTTCAGTATTTTATATTGAAAACTTCAAAACTCAATATTGACATTGTTGCCATAATTTTGTGTCATTATTGGGTGTGGGTGCAACAGACTTGAAGCTCTCTCCATTAAACCTCTGACATGTATTAGACCTGTAAATGCATCAGTAACATTTCTCCTCCAGGAGAAAGCAGCAGTTGATGAAAACCATTCAGAGCTACAAGCCTGACATTAAAACAGTTCACCAAGCCCGGGTGTTGTTGGTGGGACCCGTCGGTGCAGTAATCATGCAGTAATCACGTAGGTGGACACTTGTTGTCTTTCCTTCAGGCTCGGGAGTTGAGTGAGTCTCTGGGCCTCCCCATGACCTGCATGCTGCCGGTGAAGAACTACAGTCGGACCTGGACCAGGACACTGACATCCTGCTGTTCACGGCTGTGGAGCAGATGCTGAACTACGCAGACAACTCCTTTGAGAACCAGGTTATTGAGGACCAAGAGTTGAGTGACCAGATGGAGCTCTACACTTCCAGCGACCATCGACGCCCAGTTTCACCAGGAGAAAGTGAAGATAACATTGTTTGAAAGACAGAACATCAGGTTCTTCCGAACTTTATCCACTCAAGATTATCAGGCACCTGATCAGATGTATTTAATTAAATGCATAGTTGCTCAAAGATTTATCCATTTATACATAGTTGTTTTTATTTGCCAGCAGCATAAAAACAAGGCTACAGATAAATGTCATGATGATCTGTTACCTGTCAGGACACTTTATATTTTTTTCATCACCAGATGACGTAAAGACCATGTGATATGATCAAAAGCTCCAGAAGTGCTAATAAATGGACCTTGAGGTCAAGAATGAACTCTGAAACCCGAATTTTAAGCCAACATGGATGAGACGTCCTCAGAACAAAAAGGCAGATTCATCATCTGCAGTTTCATGACAACTGGACAAACTCATGCAAATTGATCGAAAACTCTGGAACATCTGCTAAATGGCCCTTGAAATGATGTTGTTTTGTCAGCTTTGAGTTTCAGATGTCTTGAAACATTCTCAAACAAAATACGGTCATACATTTTGCATGACTTTGACTGCTTTGACTCTTCAGTTGTGGTGTTTTCAGTCTGTATTTTTGTCATGAAGAGGATCAAAGTTGATGCATGTGACCACTGTTTTCATTTGAATTAATAAACTCGCTTTGGGTTTCTGATAAAATGCATGTGTAATTATATCCAATGTTACACACTGCTGCCATTGTTTTGCTCTTGTTGTCATCATACAATCATGGAAAAAAATGGAAATTAACTGTCTTACTGGAACATGTTTTTTATGACTTCAACCTCCTGTAACTTCCAGTTTTACAACAGTGGGAGGGTTGTTCAGACTTTTACTTCCCTCAGTCAGCCACTAGATGTTAGTCCAGAGTTATACTTTCATAGTCACTGATCAGTTCTGGTGTTTTGAAAAGATGAGTAGCCCATGTTGCACAACTGCATCTGGTCCAAAAACACATTTAATAAATGTATTTTTAATGAGTTGATTTTATTTTTCTTGCAATCATTTATTTTGTGCAATGCAACAACAAGAAGTCAGAGTGACAAAACAAATGCACCATCATGCATAAAATCACCACACAGGTTAGACACACAATCAAACTGCTCCACATGACAAAGAGAGACGTTGGATTTTCTTTGGAGCCAATTGCAAAACTCTCCCAGTTTCGGTTCCGCCCTCCGGTATAAAGACTGTGTCGCAACGTTGCCAACAACAGACGCTCCTGCGAACCTGAGAGAATCAGACCTCCGGACTCACATCAGCTTTATCTCACTGGGATTTCATTTTGGATTTTTGCAAACATGATTCCAGAGGAAAACTTCGGCTCCATCGAGAACAGGTGAGAGTTCATGTTTGTTTTTTTTCTGCACTTTGTCGGGTTTGGTTTTATGGCCATCTGAGCCATGTGGATGGGAATCGTGCAGGACAGGAATGCGTCTCGTCCTTTGACCCCTGCATGCATAAGCTGAGTGACACTTAGAAACTGAAATCACACTTTGTCAGTTTGGATTTACAGCTTTAATCTGGCTGGAGTGCAAAGATTGTCAGCACCAAATACTTTATATGTTGGTGCCTGAAGTACTTTTTATACATTGAATCCATCAAAGTTGACAGCATATGTGCATAAAAACAACTTTAAAAGATGATGCATGAAAAGTCTCATTATTCCAATTTCAGGTCTTTGCTTGTGCAATAGTGTGAATGCATGTTACACAGCCTGCAGGAAGGCTGTGTGTGGACCATACAGTAACTCTGTATAAAGTCACATTCATGCACATGCAACATAACTTCTGACACTGATGTGACTGGAGGATGTATTAATCACTTTGCGTAGCTTTTCATCTTTTAAGTATTTTAAAAACATTTCAAACTGCAGCAGGTGTCTGACATGAGCAGTCTTTGTTTATGTGAATGCAGAATACAGAAGGTTAATTGTTCTGTGTTTCCAGGACGCAGGCTGTGGGTCTGGCTCTGGAGGAGTTGCTGGTGACGGCTCAGAAACAAGACTGCCTGACCGTTGGCATCTATGAATCAGCAAAACTTCTTAATGCGTGAGTTGAAACTTTTAAGTTTGGCTTGTTAACAGTATGCAAGTATAAACTCCTCTTGCATTTCCGAAAAGTCCTTTCATCCCATGCATGAGTGAAGGTGTCTATCTATAACCCATCGTCTTCTCTTTCCTCCTCAGAGACCCAGACAGTGTGGTCCTGTGCGTTCTGGCCGCTGACGATGCCGACGACGTGGCGCTGCAGATCCACTTCACCCTGCTGCAGTCCTTCTGCTGCGACAGCGGCCTCACCATCCTGCGAGTCTCCGGAGTTCAGCGCCTCCAGCAGCTGCTTGGTGCCGTGGATGCCAACAGAAACCAGGAAGAGCACAGAGACCTCCACTGCATGCTGGTTACGGTGAGTTGACTCAGGAGCAGCTCTCTCTTATGTAACTGCAGAGCCAAAGTTGAAAATATATTATTACAGATTATTTTCATGCTGTAGTCAAAACGTTGCTTCACACAGTATCTGAGTGAACTTTTATTATGTTACGTCTCAGGCTTTCCTTATGATTTGCAAAAGCCTGCTGTTCACTAACTTCACCTTAAAGCCTGAATATGAACTTGACATTGTGTTTGCAGAACCCCCAGGCTGATCACTGCAGGCTACAAGAGGTGGGAACCTACTGCCAGGAGAGCAGACGCCTTGACCAGTGGGTGCCTGAACTGGTCCTGCAGGAACGCTGATGGGTCTGGCCCCCAACATATACGAACAAAAACAGGAGCTTTCTGGGTTCAGATACTCATGAACCGTTGTTGCTCAAGCAGGGATGGCCTGGAGAGGACTGGGCCGGGCCATCCTGACCGATGACCAGCGGGAACCAAGGAGACTGGTTTACAGAATTTGTTTTGATCGGGGCCACATTGTTTTTACATTGTCAGTAAAACTAGATCCGAGCTTCTATTTGTGTTTATGTCTGGCTACTACATGGGGTGTGACGATGAATAAGAGCAGTAGTAGCTTTGACATAAACCCCGTCCACACCCCAACTTGTACCTGGAAGACCTGTGTGTTTTCTAAGGACCGGACAGGAATGCTGCAATGAAACTATGCCCAACATTCCTGTGTATTCTGACATGGGAGAGTCCTTGGAGAGAAGGTGTGTTTGAATGCGTGGTATGCGTGTGTAATACTTGGGCCTTTCTTTAGAAAAGACTGGGCGTGCAATGTGTGCGTTCTTGAAGTGAGCAGCTGAACCTGCGGAGGAATCTTCACCATGGAAACTGAAATGGAAATGATGTTCAACTTAAAGGCGCACAGGAATTTATTGGCCAAAAACATTGTAAAGAGGACGCGGAACATGATGTTTTTGGTCAGAGGAGGATACAGAATGAGCAATATAATGAACTGTGTCTGATCTGATGAACGGATCAAGTGTAAATTGTGCTGCAAAAGAAACCACAGTCGAAATCTTTGTGCCTTCAGGAGTGCTACCTTTTTGATAAAATGCTGTTAAATTATGAACAGTGCTACACCAGTAATTTATTGATTGTATCAGTTGTTTGTATGGCTGATTATGGTCGAATTATGTGCTATGTAAACTAAGTTAATAAATTATTGTATTCATAACTGACTGCTTCATGAAGAAGTTTGTGCTCAGATTCCAAAACAAAAGCCATGCGTGCGTAAGGGAGCTGCAGCTATAGCTGAGTCACGCAACTACAGTTTACATTTGGGTTGAAGTAATGGAAAAAGTATGCACGCACTTGGGCAAGGTCTTTGTCAGTGACGAGGCCTTTACAGCCTTTTGTAGTAAACAGACATTCGTCAGACGGAAACTGGGGTGGAGACAGAAACTCTTTGTGCTGGAACAAACAGGCAAAACAAGCTGATGCAGACCTGCTGTCCCTACAGGTTGAGCACAGAGGGAAAAGCTGCAGGAAAGGTGCAAGTTGCCAGCTAAAACTTTTTTTTAATTTCCCCATTTGCATTCTAGTTCTGGACGTGTTTCATGTCAGAATATGCAGCTAAACTTGCAGATGCATGTTCCCGAGGGCTGAGAGCCAAAGCATGTGCAAATTAGTCTCGGTGTAACCCCACCCCTGCCACACTACCTTCACATGATCAGGTAGCAAGATGTTCCTGCAACACAGTACAAGTGTTTTTTCTCCTCCCCTCTGGCCTCCTTTCACTCTGTTTTGCTCTCCACTCCACCCTCTGCTCTCACATGTCTGCTCACAGTTCAGACTGCAGAGCAGAGCCCAGGGAACATTCAGGCACATGGACCTCCCATTTGTTGGCCATCAGCTGGACAAGGGCGTGACTAATGAGGGGACTGACCTCTGATTGGCTGTGGCTCATCCACCCTAAATATGATTGGCTGTGATTTGCAGAGGGGTTGAGGGGGGGCTCTGGTTTGAAACTTGGAGGAGACTCGTGACTGTTGAAGAAGTGCTTCTAAGGGCAGAGAGACGCCTGAGACAGATGACTCGTAACAATGACATTCCTGTCAAATCACCCAAATGGGAGGCTTTACCTGGCCGTGCTCTTTGTTTACACTGTGCAGCAAGTTTTCAGCTTTGTACTGCACACAATGTATCTGCCAGGCCAGAGAGCGTGTGTGTCCATGTGCACTGTGTATCTTTAGAATCAGTGAGAGAAGAAGACAGACTCTCCTTCTCAAGACAGCATGAGAAGGAAAATAAAAACACTGAGAATACATTCAATAAACTGCAACTAAAAATTATAAGAGTACAGAGATGCCTGCAGGCCACTTTGTCAGACTGGACTTATGCAGTGTTCATATCATACCAGAGTTATTCTATATATGAGTTTCTGGCTTGTATTCATGTCAAATTCCAAGTTATAATTATGATCAGGAAACTCTGATTTTCCTCCCATATACTGTATCCCAACTTTGCACTCACTGTTATGTAAGTGCCAGTGTCATTCAATGTGATGAAACACACATTTGATAGATATGGTGTCATTTTGTCAATGCACAGTATTTTGATTGATTTTAATTGCTGCTCTTTTACAGGTATAAATAATAATTAAAAATAATTTATCACCTTCACCATCTTAGTTTTGCATGCTAACAAGTGCAGACTGGCAGTAAACACAGCTGAGACTGATAGGAATATCATTATGTTTTGCAGGTATTTGGTCATAGACTAAAAAGGAAATTTTGACAGATGATGGCACTAGAGGAAAGGTATCACCAAAGTTGTTAGGATTCATCCTTAGGGGGACATGAATGTGTGTGCGCCAATTTTTCTGCCAAAGCATTTATGGTCTGAGTGAATTTATTTAGACCACAATTCATTCTAGACCACAAATGTCAATCTCATGGTGGCACTAGATGAAAAGTGCGAGGATCACCAAAGTCAGTAAGATTCATCATCTGGGAACCATGAATGTCTGCAGAAAATTAAAAAATAAATATGACACAAGAGCATTTGTTCTTATATCATCTTTTTATTAATGTTATCTACTTCTCAATATCATCTTTTTAACAGCAATATCCACAAAATATTAACAGTGTGCAAGAAAACATGAGTTATGGCACATCAGAGAACAGTTACAAAAAATAGATATATTTTCTTCATAATCAATCAAGGCAAAAAGATACATATACTGTATGCATACACAGGAGATCAGAACACAAAAGATGAATCTCAGGAAGGGCTCAGAGCCGATTCAGCGATGTTTGATTTCAAAGTCCACCGGTGAGGAGCCTCAACTCTCCCCACCTGACCAGAAATGAATGTCACCGGCACCAGTGGATTTTCCATCTCGAGCCGCGTGTTCCACTTGTAACACTGTTCATTCTGTAGATCTGATAACCCCAAGACCAGCATTAACACAATATGCGCCACTATAAGGCAAACTAACAACCAACCAATCAGACGAACTGTCAGCGATTCAGGCTGGCTGCCTCTGATTGAAAGCCCAACCAGGTATGGAATGATTGAATGAACAATAATGATAAAAAAAAATATCATCTGTCAGACAACTTGAGGACAACATCAGTGTGTGTGTGTGCTGATATGTATGCATGCTTGTTTTATGTTGTGTGAATCTTTTGCAGTTGTGATTGACTTTAGCTGCACCTTGCGAAGAAATTACAACAAACCTTTTCTTAAACACTAACAATGAATGATTTATTTCCTCCATCTTACAATGGTTTAATTGCAGATTTCACTCAGGTTTCTGTTTTTATACTGATGAAAGATCACCATTCATATCAGCCTGAATCAGATTCATGACGATGACACGACTATAATGAGATATAAGCTGCTAACTAGTGAGCTTTAGAGATGCTGGTAGGTGGGTTTTGTTACCTTTGGACAGAGCTGGCTGGTTGTTTCCACCTGTTTCTGTAAGTTCAGCTGAACTAACCAGCTGCTGGCTTTAGCTTCAAATTGAACCGACATATGAAAGTGGTATCGATCCTTTCATCGAACTCTCTGCAAATAAGCGAATTTCCCAAAACTATTCCTTTAGGTCTCTAAGGCTTAAATGAGTGGTGAAAATAAACTGCAGCTAATATAATGTAGCTGAGTCAGGCACAGATAGAGCTGAACAGAAAACAAATGAATGTGTCAGCTTTGTGAATATTAGTGTTGGTCATCACATCAAAAATAGCTTCCCACACGTCAGCTGAGCAATTTTAGCTTGTGACAGAATCCTTTTCTACTCTGTGCACATTAACCACCGACTGATAAACAGAGCAAGTGGAGGCCGTATATGCTGTTCTGATGCGGCGTCACATGACCTCTCCTGCGGTCGGACTCACCCTGACCTGGAATCGCTGCAGCACTGTAACATTACTATGTGAGACTCTGCTCAGCACCGGAGGCACTGTGTGTTCTTACACACTGTCTCTCACAGATACACACACACAGACCACGCACAAACATGCGTGCACTTGTGTTTTCTCTTCTCCGCCTACCGCTCTGCCAAATCATCCTTTTTAGCTCCCAAACACAAGCACCCGACACCCCCACACACATGCACACACACGCACACCCTCAGCCCTCTCTGTGGCCTTTTTCCAGCTCCTGCTCTCTCTCTGTACTTTGGAAACAGCCTGCGGTATCTGTTTGGAACAAAGGCAAATGAGTGATGAAGCTGGGCTTTGTATCAGGAACTGTCGCCCACACTGAATAAGCAGTGATGTTAATTAGCAGTTTAACCCTGATTTGAATTGTTTTTTTAGATAAATAGCTTTCACATTTAGAGTTAGATGGGAAGCTTGATATCGCTCTCATATCTGTGCAGGAAATATGAAGCCAGCAGCCAGTTAGCATAAAGATTGGAAATAGGGGGTGGCATAAGTCTGTCTCTGGCCAAAATATGCAAAAAAAAAATTATATGCAACTTGCATTTTTTACACATTTTAACACAATATTTTTATTAGCACTTTGGACTGGTCTGGTTTCAGCCTGGCTTCATATTTACTGTACAGATGCAAAAATCACAAAATGTTGAATTTTAAATTTAGCACAAAAAAAAAAATAAACACATCATGAAATCACTTTTTAATGTGGGTGTTTTTGCAAGTTGTCCCCAGCGGACTGTCTGCTTTTCAACCTGTGTGCACCACATTCTCACGACCTGTCGAGACACAAACTACTGCTCACCACCTCCAAAGAAAAAAAAAAAAATCCTGACTCCCCACAGTCAGTGCAGCAGGTGGCTCATATTGACCTTGTGATAAGAGCAGAAAAGCAGCGGGTTCAACTCCCCCACAGTCCATCAGCAGCTGTAAGTCCTGTCCACATGACCCCACCCTGCTCTGTCACTGGATGTAAATCCTGACAAAAGCCTCGGCTAAATGCTCAAATGTAAATACACCCAAAGCTCCTTTCTTTCAGCAATTAACTGTCGAAAGCAATGCTGAGCCTCACCACTCCTTTAACCTTTGACAACCACAAGAAAAAAAAACAAAACAACAACTGCAAGAGGGAGTGTGTGTCATGTGCGTGTGTGTTGTCCTAGTTGCCTGTCGCCCACCAAAAAAAACCAACACCCGAGAAAGACTTGTGGGCTGCTCTGGTGTTAAAGGATAGATCAGGAGGCTGGTTTTTGCCACTGGAATGAGGTCCGATGTTGATTCATCCTCTAACAGGATCCTAAACCTAACAGGGCTCTTGCTTCTATCTTGCATTATTTGAATATATCCTCATCAGGCGTTTGTGTTTGTAGCTGTGGTTAAAACCATCCTCCGCTATCACAGGCCTCTAAAACCTGAATGACAAAAAAAAAAAGAAATTATAAGAAATGAAGACGGACGTGAACCTGACTGACAGAACGGAATAAGTAGTACTAAAAAAATCCAACATCCACAGAGGGGGATTCTGTGTTTAGATTTTGTATCTTACAAACACTGTACAGGGTAATACTCAACTGACCAGGTTCCATGGACTCCATAGAAAGAAGAAACTCAAAAAATAAACCCAAAACAGCTACTCTTCAACTTATCACTTCTGCACGTCTGAAAGAAAGTTTATACACTTAGTTCGTTTCTCTTGACTTGTTTTTTTTTTTTTTTTTTCCGCTTCGTCTTCAGTTTTTACAATCAAGTTTGGTTTGTCAGAGAGGAGGAGCATTGTGGAGGAGAGGAGGGAACCGAGAGGGGACTGCTGGCTCTTAACCCGTCCACTTTGAGCTCGCAATGAAACTTCTGCCGGGTCATATTTATTCTAATCTGATTGAGAGATATTATGTATTAAAACAAAGGTTCTCGACTGCAGAGGCAAACGAAACAAACACCTCCATATTTCTTCTTTACCTTCACGTGAGTTTATAAAACCTGCCGATTGAAAGAATCAAACATAAGCTGAAAAGGCAGGAGAGAGAACGCTTCACTTTTTAAGTTTGGGATTTCTCCTCCAGCCTCGCGGTCCTTGCAGACTGACTCTCAGGTTTGGTCAGTGTGCGACCTCGCCCTCTCTCAGGGTAAAGCACAGGGAGGCTTGATGTACAGTAGAAACTTTTTTTTTTTTTTTTAAAGATCCTAGCAGGTATCTGGTGAGGTATAACCCCTGGCTGAGAACAAGACCCCCCTCCCGGGCGTTTCATTAGCATTTAACGTCAGACAGCGAGAGAAACCTGATCAGCCAGGGGGAACACCTCATGTCAAAGCAAAACAAAAAAAAAAAGTATCTGTTAAGTAATGCTTCAACGAAATATCAAAACGTACATTGAGTTCACAAACAAGTATCTGTTAAGAAAAATGCAGTAAACGTCCAGGGTTAATAGCTTGAGTTCTGTGTAGAGCAGTTCACTATGTTCCCCTCATAGGTGCAGATCTGAGGTCAGCTTAGACAGCACCCGCAACAAACCGCGGTGGGAATCGGTGACGGCAGATCGGCACCTAGAGACGACTTCCTGTACATGCTGGCACAGCTGGAGGTTTGGCCAAAGGCTGCAGACGGCCGTAGTGAGGCCACAGGCAGAGAAGGTCTGTCGATACGGGTTTGGGTGGGAACATGCTGGCCCGATAAAGGCAAAGGCTTCAGCCGCTCGCTCCAGAATGACCCACCATGATTTAGCACAGGCAGGTTTGAGGGCAGACCTTTTTAACTACCACATTTTTAAAAAAGCATTTATTGAGCTTTTTTTTTTTTCTTTTCTACACCAGGTCGTGTTTGGCACGGCCGGCAGGAGCGCCTACCGTCCTTTTCTGCTGCCCACATGCATCTTCCCACTCCTTGCCTATGGCACTGCTGTCCATCCTTTACCCAACCCCTTACTTCATGACAAAAGAAGGAGAAAGAAAATCCTGGTTTCCTACTGATTATTAATGTCCAAATCCCTTTGTTTCAAGTTAAGCTGACACTTGTAGTTAATTTACCAGCATATATGAATATTACCAAAGCACCTCGGATCATACTCAGTGATATACTGATCTCAGCCACTGTGAGCACAAGATACCTGCCCCCTAGCTGTGGCTCCAGGGTATGGCGCTTTTCCAGAGTGGCTATTTTGGGAGTGTGTGTGTTTCTATCAGTGTGTGTGTGTGTGTGATAGATGGGCTGCTTGAAGTGTGTATGTGTGCCTGGGGATGTCCGGGGATCAATTGAAGTACTGTGTGTGTGTGTGTGTGTGTGTGTGTGTGTGTGTGTGTGTGAGGGCAGGAGGAGGAGCGTAGCGCGGCTATAGGATGATGCAGGGTTTCTTGTCCTTGAAAGGGTTTTCAGAGGTGGGAACCCCAACCAGCAGAGGGTCGCTACGAGCGTGCTGCTCACAGTAACTCATCAGGTCTGCTGCTGCTTTAGACACCTGGTCGGGAGAGATGAAAAGGGAGCAACAGGAGGACCAAGAGGAACAAGGAGGAAGGGAAAGTTGGTCAGATGTGGATGAATAATCACACTCACACATACACGAGCGTGGAGGTTACGTGCCATCCTACCTTAATGCGTTCGATCCCTGCCTCGATCCTCAGCTGTTCCACCAGTTTCCTGGCCTGAGCGATATTATTAGTGGTAGACATACTGATCCATCAGACTACAGCAACACAGGAGGAAACTGAAGGAGAGAGAAAGAGAGAGAGAGAGTTTACTATGCAGACAATGATGGATGATTTCATCAAAAGAGCAGGGACAGGAAGGGTGAGGTGACTCCTGGCTGCTAAATGTTGACTTAGGAATGTAGTTTTGCATGTACAGATTTATAATATTCTGATTTGTGTTTGAGCAGCACAAGACTGAGAGGATTACTCTGGTGACATGAAAGTAAAATGTGACTTGGAAACTTACATTTACAGTAAAGCTATTTTCCGTCTGCACATATATACAGTATTTTATAAAATACACATTTGTTGTGGTCGGTAAAGTTGTTGATTGTTGATGTTGATGCATCTACCCTGATTGAGTGTTTTCATTTTATAGTAATTATTGTACCTTTTACTCAACTACATTTCTCTAACAGTTATTAGTTACTTTGCAGATTATAATTTCTCATGTGATCAGATTATCAAACATGATGGATTGTTATAGATTAAACCACAAACAGTTCATAGGTCACCTCACACCAACTACTCTAAATGCAACATTTGTTTCATATAAATGCATGTAAAGGTTATATACTGTAACTTCTGTCCGTTTCAAACATAAGAAAATTAAAGAAATTGGAAGTTCATTCTGATTTCTCATATAACTGTTTCACTGACTTCTCTCTATAAAACCAACTATATATTACTTTGACAATGCAAAATGAACTTTATGGAACTTTTTCCTCCTTGGCACTTCAGTAGTTCACAACATAAAGGAGTATTCTGCCTGATATGATGCTCTTTGAAACACAGAGACAACGAACAAAGAGCATCATATCAGGCATTACTACTACACTGATTTATGAGCTGAATCCTCTTTTAAGTCATCAATAGCTTCAGTCAGAGGCCTCAGTTGTAGAGTTATAGCACCACCGTGAGGCGACTACATGGTGGTGCAACACTAGCAATGAGTGAAACATGGTAGTTTCTTTATCAACATACAGTTTATGGAGGTGATATGCACAGTATAACTAAAGATGGAGCGTGACTATTTCAGAAGCAGTTTATATAATATGATCTATGTTTGCCACTTATGCTAAATATCCTTTAAGCTTCTAGCATGTAGTCGCACTCATAGATAAGTATACAGAGATGATAAAGCGTTACCTGACTGGTGGCAGGCAGACAGGACTCTCTCTGAACACACACTGGACGGACTGGAGAGGATGATCCGAGCGGTGCAGCGGACGGTTTCCAAGTCAAAACCACAGAGCTGGACGGGAGCTGAGCTCACATTGGCTTGCCTCTGTGAGAAAGGAAGAGAGAAGGTGAGACGACTGCTTACAAGGCTCCATTACAGACAGGCATCATTAAATACATTACAAAATGTTAGTTTCTATTTGTAGTTTTTCTAAACCTGGGGATCTAAAAATGTTTCATGTTCGCTGGATTTCAGATTTATTTTTCAGATATTTTTTTGGAGTTGGGATACCTGCTGCCTTCAGTTAGACAAATCTCAAACTATTCTACATTTTGCTTCTGAGAGGCCCAAATGAAACATTTTGAGATCATGACGGTGGAATTTGCTTCAGTGCCAAACTGTCATCATCAGCCTTATCAAGTCATATTATAGCATCTGTCATCACAACTTCATTTTTCTCCACAAAGCACCAGTAATTCCACTTAATTGACCAGACAGGAGGACATTCCTGCATCGCTGATCCACAACAAAGGGATTTTCATAGCCTTGGTGTCCAAAGCTCATTTAGAAACCTTTTACACTCCTGTTAGAAGTTTCCTCACCAGCTCATAGGATCAAAACACACCTCGCTCCTCACATATATCACGGTGAGTGTTACGACTATGTCTCTCACCCTGTCGCTCTGTCTGTCGCCCTCTCTCTCCCGGGAGGAGAGCCCTGCTTTAATTACTCCTGCTGTGGAGTAGCTCAGAGATTCATGTCTGTAATTAGGGCTTTTGTGTGTGTGTTTGTGTGTGTGAGAGAGAGAGAGAGAGAGAGGAAGGAACAGACTTATACTTTATCACCTGATGAAATTCTCTCTCTCTTTCTGCCTCTGCACACACATTTGTATGATTACACTTGTGAGGACATTCATCGATTGTCCCTCAACCTAACTAAGCTAATTCTGAATCCTAATCCTAATCTCAACCCTGAGCTCAAATCCTAATCCCAACTAGCCTATTAGAGGCAAAATGTCCCCACTTTGGAGGGTCATTTTTTTCTGTGTCTTTGTTCTTTCTCTCACACATGCAAACTTATTTTTGACAACAGTGAATTAAATTAATTCTCTGGAGATTAAGGTGTATCGATACTGCTGATACTCTTGTTTTGAGTATCAATACTGTCATTGATATGAATATTACCAAAAGAATATATTTGTATTATCTTCGATCATGTCATCTAAACACTTGATAGTTGCTTTTTATATTAGATAATTCACAAAACTGATGCATTTCCCTGATAAATTGTGGCTCTGCCTTAATAAGCTGCCTATAGCATTAAAAAGTATAGGTATCAGTATTGATATTTGTGATTCTGGGTATCAACAATGCCTTGCTAGACATTTACAACATTAATCTAAGCCTCATCTATAACCACAACCTGAACCAGAAAACAGGTTTTAACCTTAAAATGTAATAAGTGTTCACCTTATGGGGACCTGCTCATGAGACTGTGTGAACAGATGTGTGCCCTCAAAATGTGTTTATTACACACACAAACTTCACCACAAAAGTTCTCATTATCTGTCAGGGTTTGAGGACGTCCCTAAATCAGCCAACATGAACCAAAGCAGCTTCTTACAATAAATCAAGCAAACACGAAACAGGCCTGAAAAACGACCACAGTCTTGAATCAACACCAAATGAAAACTACAAGCTCACTGAAGGACTTTTTCATGTGTGTGCTCCTATTTAAGATCTGCTTCCTCTGAAATAATACAAGTAACACATTTGAACATAGCTAGGAAAATATTGACAACAGTTTTTCCTCTTTGTTTACAAGCTGTTGTATCTCTCACAGATCAGATCCTTTACACATGAACTGAATGTGTTTTGCTCATATGAATAAACAACAGAAGTGTCAGCTCTCTCAAAAGGATACAAGTAAGAAATATATTGCTAAAACATAACATAAATCCAGTGTTTGATTTCTTCAGCCTGTTGATTTTTCAAACTTTCTGCCATAAGGAAAACCAGCACAAACATAAATTCCTGCCTCTGCACAGTCAAACCTCTCCTCTCCTAAAAAACATCTCCTTGCAAACCCAATGCACAGAAGCTAAAACCTATACACTAAAGCTGGTCATGTGTCTCGGCCTGGAGCAGTAGCATCACCACAGCTGAGCCAGGCCCCAGCTCTGGAGCCCACAGCCGGACTCTCAGGACGCGCAAAAACGCATCAATCCTTATTGATCCAAGCTGCTCCGGAGCAGCAGAGCAGGGCCTGCGCTCCGGAGCCATGTCCTCTGCTGCAGGCCCTGCTTTCTGCTCCACCGTGTGAGAACACAATGCGGGCATTTTGATGGATAGAACAGCGTGTCCTCTCTCTCTCCAAAGCCTATCCACACACACGCACTCACACGCATCCACACAATTACGCACGAGCGCGCACGCACATGCAGACCTGGTGCACATATGAAAAGCCTCAGATACCCCCCACACCCCTCCTCCTCCCCAAGTGAAGAGCAAGACCAGCTTTCAGGTCTGCACACAGGCCCTGATTGTTAGCCGTGGGAGCAGGGTGGTGACAGACTCCTGCAGCCAGTGTGAGCCCATCCACGCCACGGAGCATGCCTCTGTGTTCATGCAAATGTGGGTGTGCAGCAAGAGGCCTGTTTTCAAATCCAGATGTTTTGCGTCCTCAAGAGTCCAGGAAATCTTCCACTGACCCTGTCCCCCGGTCCTCCCCGCCCTCTCTGCCGGCAAAGGGCTGGGGAAAACCGGATTCGTGACACTGATGGAGCCGCTCTCCGCCGCAGCCGCCCTCGGTGAGGAGAAGCCCGGGCTGCAGAGGCGCACGGCCGCCTTTTAATAATCACAGCCGGGGGAGAAAAATATACCCGAATATCTCCAAACTCACCTCCGAATGCGCTGGATTGGTGATTTAAAGGGCCAGATCCGCCGCTTTCTCAGCCTCTCTGCTCGCTCACTCCCCGTCTTCACCGAGCCAAACGCCTCCCCCTCCGTTCCCACCGTCTGTCCACTCCCCCCACTCCTCCATCACCTCCCCTCCCTCCCTCCTTCTCTCCTCCTCACTCCCTCCATCCTCAAACCCAGGGGGGCTCCCAAACAAACATTTTCACCCATGCACACCTGCAGATCCACAAGTCATCAGGACAGGAAGAGTTTGTTATGTTGCATTAAAGAAAGAAATAATAGCAATAATAGTCAATCATCTATTTTGTTGTAAAGATTTTTGCAGTAAATGTTGGAGGATATTTTGCAGACTGGGTAACACTTGAAATAAAAACCCCATTCAAAATAAAAAAGCTTGGTTTGACAATGAAGTCCAAAAATATCATTTCTCAAAACCTCTTTTTTTTTTTTGGAGCCTTATTCTGCAGGGCACTGGTTTAGTGGTTAAATGGTTTGAATGGGCTCAGATTCCAGGCAAATAATCATATGGTTTAATGCAAAATAAACCTGAACATTATCATTGTATATGAACTTAACCAAGAATGTCTTTTACATTTATAATCTATTATTGAGTGGTACAAATAGATAAATCTTGCATATATTGCTTTATAATATCTTATATTGCTTTATGTATTATTTTAGTTGTAATTGCCTATGTGATTATAAGTATTATGAATGCACTAAGAGACATGTTACTAAGATGTTAAAGTTTAAAAATGTTTTTCTGTTTATGATTTTTTTTGCAGGATTAACTAAGACAATAATTTTACTACTGCTACTAATAATAAATATCTGTGCATTTAATGAAGACTGTAGTGCATGAATCTTATATATTTTATACATTAGTATGTACTTAAAATAAAATAAAATATACTAGTCTGTCCTGTTTTTTCTGCATAAACCACATTTGACAACTCTACCATGACCTTAACCTACTTATCCAACCTGCAAGTTGTGTATTTTTTTGTCATGCACATCTGGATCTGTTCACCTCACAGTAAAAAAAAAAAAAAACATCTTCTCCACATGGGTCCACTGCGCGGTGCTACCACACGGTGGCGCCAGTGACCCAGCAGTAGTTCAGCCAGCTCCTCCAGGGAGGTGTAGGCCGCTCCTTCTATTCCTGGCAGGGCCGAGCTGGAGTCCACTCCTCCACACAGAGCTGAGAGTGCTGCATGATTATTGGCTGGATGTGGATGTTTGCTTTGTGGTGAAGGGGACCTAAAGGTCTGATGTGGAGGAAAACATCTTATATCTACAGCAGACCTTTGTTTGGTGGTGCTGACAGATGGAGACGTAGGCGCATCCAGGCTTGAAACAATGCTGCTTTGATGCACACACACTCCACCTCTACAGCCGTGTCTTCTTTGTGGTTGTATGGAAACCTTTCCCGGCCGCTTATTATAACCACAGGAGAGCTATTTATAACTCCCACCGAGTACTGCATTGGCCTCGTTTCCACCGATGTGTGAAATTATGCTGATGCCTATACATTTCCCCTTCATTCCTCACCTTTTAGTTCTCCTTCTCCCTCCTTCATTTGTCTCACTTCCTTCTTCCATTTCACTCACCCCCCCCCCTTCCCTCCCTCTCTGTCTTGTTGAAGAGGCTGTGTGGTTACAGTGGATTACAGCAGAGCTCTTCATTTTCTAAGAAATCGGTGGTGGAAGCCCATGAGTCACGACTCAAAGATGCTCTCAGGCTGACGGAGGTGGAACCCCCATCCACCCACCCACACAGACCTTTTTCTTGCCTTTTCTTCTGAGCTGTCATGTGTGTGCTGGCAGGCTCATCTTTGACCTAATGCACAGACTTCCCCCAATGTCTGGAAGCACATGTGGAGGCTCATCTCATTAAGCTCCAGCAGAGGGGTTGCCCCACTGGCCCCGAGGTGGTGGTGATGGTGGTGGCGAGAGTATTCGTCTCTCTGTGCACCCCAGCAGCAGCCTGGGAGACCTCCGCCTGTCTTAACGCATCTCTGTCCCCACCAGGGTCACGCCACACTGATGCGACAAACGTCATCACGTCACACCGTCTCCATGGCAACTGCACTGGGCTCAGCATCCCCAAGCAGATGTTGTTGGAGGGTTAAAGAGAGAAGTGAGAGTGAAAAGGATGAGTGGGAGACTGTGAATCCAGCACCTCCCTCTCTCTCTCTGTGTGTTTGTGTGTTATATAGGAGAGAATGAGCCCATAGTCATGGTACTAAGAACCTCTGCTCCACCGGTGCTGCACACATGCTTAGGTCAGGCCCCAACACCTGAACAATGGCTTTTTCAAACCTAATCGTTCCCCAACCAATTTGGTTCTAGGGCCCCTTTATCACAGGACCAGCAAAGACATCTACAGCGATGCTTTGGGCTAAATGCTAACATCAACATACTCACTAAACGTGATGAAAATGTGCCTGTGCTTTACAATGTTCGCCATCTTAGCATGTATCCCCAAAGGTTGGTGATATTGAATTTGAATATTTATGTAAAAAAGAATGAATTAGAGCTAGAGAGAAAATTCTCTTGCTTAATAGCTAAATAAACTTTAACACATGAAAAGTTGATTTTGCATTTTAGTCATTTTGCTAATAAGAGGGATGACATCCTCCTTCATCCTCCTCAAATCACCCACTGCTTTTACTTAAATTAAATCTTCAGTGCAGAACTTTTACTTGTATTAGTGTATTTTTATATTGCAGTATTGCCACTTCTACTTAAGTAAAATAATCTAAATACTTCCCCTACCGATGTCAGCATGAGACATTTAACTCAAACTTACAAATGTGGTGTTAGAAGAAACACACAAGTCATGAGGATTCACCTTCTGGGAACCATGAATGTCTGCAACATTTAATGGCATTATTTGTTGAGAAATTTCAGTCCGGACCAAAGCGGTGGCCCAACTGATCGACCAACATGTGATTAGCATAGCAACATTAGCACGAGTGAGGTTGAACCACCAATTAAAAAGACACCAAACACTCCTCAGTTCACATTTTTATTAGGAAAATCATTTTGCAGATTTGATTATTATTATCATCTATATATATATATATTTATATGTTATTTTCAGTTATTCAGAGGATGCATCAGCACAGTATATCTTAATAGGAAGACTATTGCTAGAATAAATATCTATACATCATAATTAATTAAAAAAAAAAAAAGTTCCAACGAAAGAAAAAAAAAAACAATAGAATAATTTACAAAAACAAAAAGTGCTTAAAAGAAATAAACCATTTGCAAAACCGAAGCCGTAAATGCTGCTGAGGAATTTATTTAAAAAATACAAAGATGATTCACAGTTTGTGTCCTTGTTCTCATGCTGGCTGGAACACCAATAGGGACCATGCAGGAATGAAGGGCCAGAGCGACAGGATAGTACCAAACTACATTACCCACAAAGTCTATATGCGCCACTTTATGCCCCGTCCGCAAAAAACAGCTCGCGAGGATCTGAGGCGATCAGACGAGATTGTAAAGGGGTGAGCCGGAGAGGTTGACGGGGTCAGTTTTCCACTCATCCTCCAACACTGATTTCCTTCACATTCTCAAACTCGAGTCAATCGGCCTGTAACCTGCCCTCGTTGGTAGAAATGAGTTTATGGAACATATCTTAGTTAGACTAGAAAACCACAACCCTTCGCATGTAGTTAGATTTTTCTGACTGACCCTTCGTTTCAGCGTCTCGGGGTCACGTTTCCCATCCTGCTATGGAAGAACACATGTGAACCACACTTCCTCTGCTGTACAAGACTCTTCAGCAACGCGACCAGAAAACATCTCACTGATGGCAAGCAAGGTGAGGTGAACTTCGCCTGGTCCTCAGCCAAATTTGGGACAAGTGATGTCTTTTTTATGGAGGCCTAAAGAGTTCAATATAAAAGAAATAAATATGACACTGTGAAATAAATAATTACATGACAAAAACTGCAATTTAACCATGAAACTGCAATAATCTAAATCTGAATATTGTTTTGTCCTGTTTCTTTTCGCAATAGCATAATTTAATTGCAGGACATTTTTATTTAATTCCAGAAATGTTTAGATCACAAGGCCATTGTTTAATTTTCAATGCCACTTTTCATCAAAGCAAACGAGGAACTTTCTGTTATGTGACTGAAATAAAAAATGACCTGCAATATAAACACTCTTATTGTGAAAAGAAGCCATTCTCAATAGTTGAAAGCTAAACATTTATTGGCTTATCTGAGAATTTCATAGTTATATTAGATATTTTGTCTGTATTTAGTCGCATGTCATTTTACAACATCAACAATTAATCAATTATTTAATTAATCTAATATTGAACACTTTGGGCCTCCATAGATTTTCCTCTTTCAAAGTCAATTAGCTGTTTTTCTTGCAGAGAAAATTATAGCATTTTTTGGAAAAAGTCCAAAGTTTTACAGACTTCACGACAGCTGTCGACATAAAGTCTCCTCTGATGGAAAACAGTACTTTTGCTGTGTAACTTCAAATTGGACTATAAGAAGGAAACGCAGGTGACAACACCTTCCCACCGCGGCATCCTTTCCTCCTCACTCTCTCCTCTCTTCATCTCTGAAATATTAAGTCCTTTGAACACTATTTACAACTATCTACAATCAGACGTAAGCAGGGTCGGCGTTCAGTCTGTTCAAGTGCAACCGACTCACAAAAACACGCACACACGTTGAAAAAGAGAAAAGAAATTGAGGGATGAATGTGAAAGAAACTCAAGATTTCAGGGGGTGGACGGCTGATTTATGGAGAAGTAGTGCAGACAGTGGCGCTACGACAGCGCAGAGCAGAAAAACAGCCAGTGAGCGAATGAGATTTCACTGACGAGGCCTGTTTGAATGTAACGTGTGTGTAGAAGTGTGTGTGTGTGCAACTAACTGGATGCAGTCTCCACGCCTCCATGCCTGCTTTATATGCTTGTGTGTGTGTGTGTGTAGGGGTGTGTTCGAGCAGTGTCAGATGACTCATGCAGAAATGTGTAGGCATTCTCCACAGGAAAGCTTCAAATATCTGACAGACATTTTATAAGATGGTACAACAAAATGCACACACACACACACACACACACACACACTGATGCAGGCCAGAGTAAAGGAATGCAAATAGGTGGCTAATTGCGCACACACATGGATGCACTCATGGTCGCGCACAGACAGCAGCAGCGGTAGTGAATATGCTTCACTGACAAATGAGATGGGACAAGTCATGGGAGGACGGGGGCAGAGGTGTCCGTCCTGATTCATGCCAGCATTTAACTCACGCAGCCCAGAAGCTCGACGGACGTTCACACACTTCCCGTGCACGCCCTCCTCACATGCAAGCACATTTAAATCCTATACAGGCCAGTGCAGTCACTTTTTTCCACACGATTCCTATTAATAGCACAGCCCCCTCTCTCGCTCCAGCTTGTTGTCCATACTGCTCTCGCACGCTGTCTCATTGTTTTTTTTCCCTCCCTGCTGTATCATATTCCACGCAGGAACATGAACAACGACAGCGTCCTGTAGACGTCAGCAGAACAACAGATTGCACCAACATGCGTTCGCAATCTGCCGTTTTTTGCGTGAAGCGACCAGAGGTGTCAAGCTGATATTTATGCAGGGTGTGCATCACCGCTGCCTGCAGCTACACATCAGATCAGACCAGAACTGTTTGATAGTTGTTCCAGCTTTTTTTTTTTTTTTTTTTTAGCCTTTTAACCTTTAGATGGACACATCAGGTAGGTACAGAACAGAAATCACTCCATCCTTCTTAGTCGGCTTAAAACAAATCAAGACAAACAATTTTCAAATACAACTTTTTTTTTTTTTTTTTTGAATATAAGCTGTGAAAAAATGAAAGAGTATGAGTGAGCATCCCTGGCATCTAACAGGTAAAGGGTACGTTTACAATGCAAATTTTTGAGTTTAACAGGACCTCACATTAGTGCAAAGTACAACACATCGATAACAACGGATTCATTCGGCTTTCAAAACTAAAAAAAAAAAAAAGTATCAGCCATGGAGTGGAACCTTTAGTTACATATTCACATTTTGCTAGTAATATCTGATTGATAGATCTGAGAAGTGGATGTGTCAAATACAATATATCATGAGCATCATTATTAAGCTGTATATTACAGTACATAGCAACATCAAACCTCCTACTGTAACAACATTTCCTGGTTACAAAGGATTTATTCCCAGAAAGACAGCGGATACAGTTTTTCTTTACATGGGTAACATCTTACTTGAAGCTCTTTTCATTCAACTACCATATGCGTATTTACAATAACTACAGGTTTAGTGTTTATGTCAGTCTGTGGGGGGGTGTGAGTAATGCAGGAGGGGCATTTTACATGATGCTTATAAATGAGGCATTGCTGATTAATAAGCAAGTCTTCAAGTAAAATGTCACCCTAAAGTGCCCAGTTGTTGATTCTGCTGCACACATAAAGACAGAGAAGGAGACAGATGAAAACAGTTGCTGTGCTTTTTCTTTTTTTTTTTCCAGAGAGATGGACACACAGTTAAAAGGGGCGTCATCTGTGTCTTTGGGTTTAACAGTACAAGAGCAGATTATCCTCCACCCAAATTGTTGTTAAAACCGCCTGAGAGATGGAGAAAAGTAGACAAATAATCTGAACCCTCCTCTGCGTCCCACGAGCTACGATCCGGTGGGGTGGCGTCACATTTACACGGCCGCAGCCAAGCGGTCACATGACGATACCCTGTTGTTCAGCAGAACCACAACGTCATTGTGCCATGTACTGGACAAAGAAAACATCGAGATGGAGAGCTATCTATACCTATGATCGTGGCGATCCTCCGTGTTCAGGACTGGTGAGTGAATGTTGAAGGTGAAAATCACACGACGAAAAAAAAAAAAATAGGAAACAATATACAAAAAAGAAACACACAAAAAAATGTACAAATATATATGTTGGTAAAAAAGTATTGTGCTTTTGGCTGTCCTGTGTACACTGTGTACAGTATTCAGAGCTCCTACGTGAAAAAAGGGTGTATACATGCACTTTGGACGTACAGTCGAGCTATTTAATGGCTCCAGGAGGAAAATCTGTGAGATCATTAGGCAAAAATATGACAAATTGCAGTTGTGTGTGTGTGTGTGTTTGTGTGGGTCTGTGTTTGTGATATAAAGTGCAATGTGAGGGCATTTAGGCTGAGTGAGCCCTGTTTGTCTTCATGTAATCCATCACCAGTGTTGCTCAGATTGACTTTTTTTGTTTGATGCCTGCATGAATGCATATGCGCGCGTGCTGTGTGTGTGTGTGTGTGTGTGTTAATGCGCGTGCGACCCGTTCTGTTTCCTGTTTACCGATGCCTGCGTGAGCGTATGAGAGGCCAAACTAACCAAAGAGGAAACAGAAATATCGATTCAGGTCACTCTGAATAACCTGCATGGAGTCATTTTACATCCATCCCTTATTTTATTTATCTTTCTCTGTGTGCTTTTTGTTTAAGGAGGGTTTTTTTTTTTTTTTTTACATTGATTTATCATCATAAAGCAAACAAACAAGAAATGAAAAAAGGCAACAGAAGAAAAACCTTCACATGAAAAGTGCCAAAGCAAACTGACATTCTCGACATCAGAACCAAAAAATCATCCCAGCTCGCTTTCGTCTTACCACCTTGGCAATGATTATCCAAGTGTTTCATCCAGACAAGGCAGACTTGTATTTCTGTTTCGCATGTTGATGAGAGTCCAGCTTCTTTTCATTCTACACTAGATGAGAGTCTTAAAAGGATTGTTGTGTTGTATCAGTAGCATGTGTGCATACCCTGCCGCTGGATGCTTTTCCACTTCAGATGAGGACATTTTTCAGAGAGTTCGCACATGAACGACAGCTCCATGAAGGAAAAGCAGGCTCTTTTTTCATCTTTCAGGAGGGATGATTAGGATGAGAAGATGTCTTAATTTAAGCTTTAACGCTTCACCATATTCCTTTGACTGATATAGTAGTTTGGGCACGTGTAGATTGGATGGGATACATTTTAACATCCCATGTTTATATACATCAGAGTCCTCGGGCTCTGGGATGAAGCCGAATCTTATGTTTGGCTGCTCGTTCATGCCAGCAGTCTCAAACCTTCGGGATCCTGTGCTTCCTAGCATGACAGACGCCTCAGTCTCTTAAAATAGTGTTTCTACCAGATGAGTGAGCTTAACTAACTGCGTCGACTCTGTTACATATACATTATGTTTCTCTATATTTCTTATAGTAGGGGGTGTATGCAAAGGATGAGAGATGCCGAGGGGGAGTAAAGGTGTGAGCTGAGCTGAGCGGAGAGGGAGGGAGGGGCGGGTGTAGAAGTGAGAGAGGACACTAAATGTTTCGATCAGAAACCTTCAGTCTTTTTTCAAGGGTGCTGCAGTCGGAGTCTTTATTGCAGTCCGAGGTCTTGATGAACTCCTCAGCCAGGTTTTGTGGCACTTTGATGATGCAGAAGTCCACACACACGCACCGTTTCCGACCATGGAAACGCACACCTCTCGTTTCGAATTTGCTTCTCGATATTCTGCATCAGTCCCTCTCGTCTCTCCTTTTAGCAGAATGCACATGGACGTAAAGCTCCGAACTGAAATCCTGTATGTTTTCAAAGTAACTGCTGAGTGTTGGTTGTGAATGCACCAGTCAAATGGAGGAGGATGTGGATGATGAGATTCCTGTCGCCTTCCAGACCTTTTGCTCTGAGTGATACGTTTAGTGAGTCTCTCCTCTTTCTCTTCCTCCTTTCCTACATATTTCCTCCCCCCTTCTCTCGCCTCCACCTCCTCCGCCTCCTCCTCTCCTGGATTTACATCACGCTGCATTTGCCCTTCAGTCTCTCGGCGCGGGACTGCTTCCCTGAGCGCTTGCCGTCGATGTTGAGGCTCATGTTCCTCTTCTTGTCCAGGTTGAGGAGCTCCTGGAAGAGCTCTGTGACGTTGTGGTTGGTCTTGGCCGACGTCTCCATGAAGGCGCACTTCCACTGGTTGGCCTGGGCTTCCCCGTCCTTGGTCTCCACCTCCCGCTGGGTCTCATCGCTCTTGTTGCCCACAAGCATGATGGGAATGGCCTCAACGTTGCCCTTTATGGCCAAGACCTGCAGAGGAGGAGGGAAATAAGTGCTGGTTATGTTCTGCCTGCCTCATTGCACATTATAAATCTTACCAAAATACAGCATTGTCTTTATGTTGTGTTGGTTTTTCCCTGATTCAGAGAGAAATTATATTTAATCAAACTACATTTTTATGGTTGAAATGACAAACTTCACAAACTTGAACAACATGGTATATGAAGTCAATTATGTATTTTTCACATAATTGCCTCCCAGGAAAGACTTAATAGACATAAATAGACATAAACGAGTTTCTGGATATCACTGTAGGTGTTTTCCTTCTTCAGTTCACATGTGCACAGAATATATGGAGAGCTGAAGTGAAAATGCAACTTCCTGGTTCTATTCCAAAATTCAGAAAAATTCATCCGTAATTAAAATGACATTTGTAATAAATAACTAAAATACAGCCTTTAAACAGAATTAAGTCTGTCTTGGTTTCACTCAATACGTCTGGATATAGAGGGTAAGAAAGATCGCATTAAGGAACAGAGGCTCATCTGAAGGTGATGTCAGGCCTTCGTCTCATGTAGATCCCGAGCATATATAAATACATCCAATACAATCCAGAAAGACACATACACCACATCACTTCCCACCTGTTGGTAAATGGGTTTGAGCTCCTCCAGGGACTGTTTGCTCGTGATGGAGTAAACCAGGATGAAGGCGTGGCCTTTAGAGATGGACAGGCGCTGCATGGCCGGGAACTGGTGGCTCCCTGTGGTGTCGGTGATCTGCAGGGTGCACACGCTCTTATCGCAGCTGATCACCTGGCGGTAGGTGTCCTCCACCGTGGGGATGTAGGTGTCCCTGAAGGTGCCCTTCACGAAACGCAGGACCAGTGAGCTCTTCCCCACTCCGCCTGCCCCGAATACCACCACACGATAGTCGTTGCTCTGCTCCGGCATTCTGCCCCCTCAGGCTTAAGACAGTGTTACACCTAGGATGTTGAGCACGGGGGGGAAGCAGGGTGAGACGGGCGAGGGGTGGGGAGAAGAGGATAATTTTAGCAAAGAGGAATTTTAGCAAGTGAGCAGTCAGCAGATACAAAGCAGATGGGGGAACAGGATGGGAGGTGGTGGTGGGACTCAACCTCAGGCCAGCGGGCTCAGTGGGCGTGAAAGCACTCTAACTGTCCTCGTGGTCTGACTATGAGCCAGAGTACAAATTAGAGAGGATGTGGTTGGTGAGTCTCCAAGTGTTTCACCTGACGCAGACATTTCCCTGATCAATACTGTTCGCAGAGTCACAGTTTCTCAGTTTCAACCCCAAAAACATTCCAGCGTTCCCTCATTTATCAACTTTAGCAGCTGCAGCAAACCCCGGAAGAGACGGAGAGTTCTTGCAGCGTAGGAGAACAACAACAATAACATGAGCTCGTGTTATAATACGACACAGTCTAACACAACAAAAAGTCAGCGGTAAAAATGACTACAGAGTTGAATCGACACCTCTCTAACACAAAAACAGTACATCACAAAATTCTGCAGGACCTCCTAATCCATTAGGTTGCATGTGTACGTGATAATTTGTACATCTCTTGAATATGTGTATGACAAGAAACATCCCCTAAAACTGATTCAATGCCTCTCTGTTGTGCTTCCTTTTGACATGGATTCAAACACAGCGTGGTGATGATAGACAATATAGCACAGGCACGACTGAATGATCACAGAAATATCATACTACAGGCAGCAATGTGCCTCTATGATCCTCTCACTCTTCCACGACTACATGTTGCTGCTTGTCACTTTGATCAAGTAGATAATGCTACTCTATAGAGTATATACTCCACAATATAGTATAGAATTGAGAATTTATAGTATATAGTTTAGAAAATATTATGTATCCAAAATGAGAGTGACAGAAGGGCAGGTCTTCCAATCCATCTGCTCCTTCAGCACGATTGAACAGTACCATGAATTCATCAATACACAGCTACTGATATTTCAGATCCATGGTCAGGACCATAGATTCTAACTTAAACAAACTTTAGTCAGATCAAAGTAAACAAGGGGAGATGCATTTTGGTCGTTTTGCTAATTAACTTCTGTGTGCAACATATTAGAAAACAAAACTGAACCGTAACCACGTGTGTAAAAGTTTTTACTTGCATTAACAAATGCACAAAGAATTTAGCTCTTCTGGCCCTTTTGGCATCGTTAAGGTCATTTGACTGTTTTGGTTGAGTCTCTTCCATGGCCTTGTTTCTAGCTCCAGCAGCTGTTTTAATCAAAAAACTGATAAATCGACTGTTTGCTACCTGCCCAACACTAAACAACAGACAAACAGAGTTATCAACTAGCTGGTGAACACGTTGACGTATTTAGCTGCTAAAGAAATTTCCCACAGGAGTAAATGGGGAACAAAACAGGGCTAAAACGAGGGTGAATATTGGACTTTAATCCGACAGCTGGACAGAAACACGACTCCAAATGAATGATTATGTTGCTCCCCTCGTTGCTAATAAGTTCAACATGTCAACTTTAACAGGTGATGATATGTCAGCGTTGTGTTTACAGCTGGTTGTCCTGCCGCCAAGTGTCCAAAAAAAAATGAAAGTACACAGTGACTAAACCTACATTGTGTGCAGTCAAATGTTATAACATTAATACTAATAAGTGACAAGAGTACACAGATAAAAACAAAGAATTCCAAAGCTATGAGAAACTCAGTTTGCAGTCAGCAGCACCACTGCACACTGAAGTCTTCACTCTCAATATTATCTACTGCAACTCATACATATGCATCGGAACAACGTCCTCACACCTAATCTATTGCTATCTTTGTAAGTGCTCGTGCGTCTGCTGAGCGTCTGTGCATGATTACGCATTGTATCTGTTGCATTATTTATCCGCTGTGCTTCTAAACTTGCTTTAAGGTCCCATAATAAGATACTCATTCACTTGTGATCATGTGCTGCTCTCTAAGCTCTTGCTGTAATGAAACAGTAAATTGACATCAATACCAGATGGAATAAGTGGATTTCTGTCATGCTTGCACTGCTGGAACCCACTATTGATGGCAGAGCCCCTGTAATTGCATTGCCAGGTTCTAGATAATATCAGTCAAGGAGTTCAAAATAAATGGGATTTCAGGGAGTGCCTCTTGAGTTTTATAGTCAATCTATAGCTGTGAGTCTGGGTGACATGTAAGAGTGTTTTATATCTATGCTGAACACACAAACGCAGTTTAATTTGCAGGTGAGCCTGTGTCTTCTGCTCATACGCTTGCAGACTGTTGACTGTTTTACTCGCAAAGCAGAAAATCCTGTTTAATGGCTCTCTGGTGCCTTCGGGTGATGATGCACTCTGCATTTTTTTTGAGATAGTGAGGGATAGTGTCTAAATGTTGCCTGTCAACAAGATTTTCCGGCGTGATTGAAGCATAAATTATGAGATAAATGGATAAAAGTGATTTTTTTGGGCTGCTCAGGAGCAGCACAAACAACACTGACATTGCTTTTTAAGTTGATACGGATTGACACAAAACTACTTGCTGGCTCATTCAGAGGGAGAAACAAAAGAAGCCAGACTGCTGTCAGCTGGGATTTAAACCATTGGTCCAATCCAGATCAAGCAATCACTTCAAATGGACCAATCACAGGGCCCCACCTGTTTTATCACCAAAACACACACCTGAGGAGAGACATGACCAATACACACACACACACACACACACACACACACACACACACACACACACAATGCAGGATCATGACGGAAGTTGTTAGCAAACATTTTCTTATTTACACATCTAGTTGTTAGTGAGCAACATAAGCACTCTCTTTTAGCTCTGTTTTTTTGTCTCTACCAACGAAAATATCTGACTGTTTAACTGCCAAATGCTCCACTGTTTGATAATATAAAGGTAAAATATTGATTCTATAGCAGCTTTAAATTTCAAGCTGATCAAGTTTTTCTCTTTAGAGTAATGGCAGATGGATCATTTTCAGCATAAATGAGAAACCGTCACAGTAAAGTGGATGTGAAAAAATGGAGGATTAAAAATGTTAGTTAGGATAAGTGACATCATTACAAGACAAAACTGTTGTAAAATTGCTGTCAATGCTCATCTGCATTGACTCAAACTCTTGGCTTTAACAAGGCCTTGAGTCACTTTGCAGAATTGTGGTGTGAGTTGCCAGAGCTGAACACAGCGATTTCTGCTTCTGCACCAACAAGGCACTAACATGGTTTTATAAAGTCCAATTAGTTTTTCATGCATGTCTCCAAATCCAGCTGAGATCAAATGTAGCCATCCCTTTTTTTGTAGTCAAAAATAATATAAGTATTTCATTATTAAAAGGAAGAAAAAAAGGTCTTTTCCTCGGTCTGTGTTTGACTGACAGCAGCTGCCAGAGTGCCGCTGTTACACCGGATGGCAGAAATACACAAAGTCGTGCTGTGGCCTCCATGCCACGGACGGACAGCATGTTGTCGGTGGTATTGAAGAGGAAGGAGCTCACCAGCGTCTAAGGTTGACATGCTGTTTAATGCACTGCAGCTGAGCGGCTAATTAGGTTTCGAGCCTGCAAACTGACATCAGCAGCGCACTTTCCCCCGGTGAATGTTGGTTTGTTGTTTGTTTGGTTGCTCCTTCAACAAGCTACGGCGCAGAACGAGACGCGTGTTCGTGTTTGTGAATTAAATAAGAAGGAGACAACAAAAGCAAACAACAAAATCAACATTTCATTTCAGTTGGACTTGAAGCTTTTAAAGGATAATTTTACTTTATGACAGTAGCTGTTGGTATGTGAAAGGAGTCACTCATAATGATGAACCTACAGAGAATTATTATCCATCCCTACCCTGCCCTGCATTAAATGGCAGACAGCCAGATATTTCCCTCAGGGGTTGGTGGAGACCAAAAACAGGGTTGAAGGAGAGTGAATATTTGAAGGTGAACACAAACAGCCTTCCAAATGTAATGATACTTGGTACAGTATGGATTTTTAAGTAGGCACCTATTTGCATTTTGCCCAAAAATGAATTACTGCAGGTTTAAAGTAATTGCATCTACAACAAGGTAGATGGAGCAAGGCTGTAAAAAAGCTAACTGTCTAAGCCTTGTTATTTTGAGGTAAAGCTACTGTAAATGTGGAAAATGCAAAATGTCAATCCCTCCCTGCACAACTTTTAGATCAACAGCATGTAGGTCTGGGCATTTCTTGTCCTGCCTGACTTATTTTTAGCACCGGAGTTGTGTTCCCAGATCTCGGAAACTCGGTGAGTACACTGTTATTTTTAAGGACAGAAATGAAGGCCAATACCACGAAAATAAAACTCAACTTGTAATAAATCAGAGTTCAGACCACAGTGCTTCTAGTGTGTTGCTAATTTGTCAGTTGTGAAGAAGGAAAAATACTAATTCCACAACCGGCAAAATATCTGTAATAAAAGTAGATGCACGTCTGCAATGGAGCCACAAACTCATACACGGTCTTGATACTGATACGCTTACAAATATTCTTTTTACTTGGTTTTCTCATAATTTATGCATCTCGAAAATGTTTGTCTTTGACCTGTTCCCTGAGTTTCTTTTTTTCCCCTCCTCTCCCACTCCCCACCTCTGCACGCTGCATGATCAATTAACTAAAGCCGCCGTGGTTTTGATCGATGGGGCTCGTCTGTCTGGGCCCCGTCAGTCCGTCATCCTGCCTCGCCCGGTGCCTGTTGTGTTGCTTTTTTCTTTTTTTTTTTGGATGTGCATTTAAGCTCCCCAACAACGAGCCTGCTCATCAAAACCTTCCTCCGCTCCCTCCTTTCTTTCACCTGAACTAAAATTAGCCGTCTCCCTCCCTCTGTCAGCAGCTATAACTGCACACACAGGTGCAGCCTTGCAGTGACACACATACACATGAAAGCACACACACACACACACACACACACTGTACTTCCGCTCCTTCACCATTTGTCCTTGACACCAGGCCTCTGAGATTAATGACACTCCTCCCAAATGCAAGCTGTCTCTCTCCCTTTCCCCCTCCTCTTCTCTTGTTTTATTTGAAATGAGAGGACTGCAGTTCCTTAATGAATTAATGGTACACTATAACTGCATCTGTGGCAGTGCGGCCAAATTCCATTAGCAGATAGTTTTGGCACAGACCAAACAGGCCAGCTCTCCTCTCAGTCAGAAAATAGATGCGACGCAGCCTCCTCCGCTCGTTTATTTCACAGAGCGAGCAAGGAAATGTCACCTTTAGCCAAAATATGCACATAATTTTCCTCAAGAGAGCCACTTACGCAGCGGCACAAAGGAAGCGCATTAACCAACATCAAACACAATACCATTCAACAGATCAAGAGCGTGATTAAATAGACGCCCACAAAGCGGTCCCATGGTATCTTGTGGAGAAAGGGGTTTAAACAAGCCGCGGATACTGGAATGCTGCGGATACACGGCTATTCGGTGCAAGTGTTTTACAGGATCAACAGATTTTAAGCTACAGGTTTTTTCTGAAATGTTCTGTCCTTTTCTGTCCACAGCTGTGCACACACACACACACACACACACACACACACATATGCATCGTGATGTTTGAAACCTGCACAAAGTTTCTTCAGCTGTCAGACTGTGAGATATTGTGTGAACATGTGTGTGTGTGTGTGTGTGTGATGTGTGTTTGTGCAGTCAAGCAGAAGATTCCCTGTTCTCTGCACACACATCATTTCAGGCTTTTTTTTTTTTTTTTCAAGTGGGTGCGCTTTTTAGCAGAGGAGTGAATCTGCATTTTTAGCGAGAGCAATTTTTGGACCCGGGTGTTTTCATTAGCTCTGAGCAGACTGTGGAGGTTCAATTTATAAATTTTGATTCGCTCTCTCTCACATTCAGTCACGCTGCTGCTTCACTGTGTTCACACCTGCTGACAAAACACACAAATAGAAAGCCCACAGAAAACACTTCACATGTGCTTATGTTAAAATATTAGATAATCTGTTGGAGTTAATTTACGATTTATGAAAATGAAAAAGCTTTTCCATCATTTTACTGAAAAAAAAGAACAGGATAAGATCACGTTTTCCTGTCTGCGTCACTGTGTGTGTGTGTGTGTGTGTGTGTGTGTGTGTGTGTGTGATGATGCAAAGAAAGGAAATTCTTTTCATATCCATCAGAGCTTAATCTATCAAATCCATTCACTCATTTTGTCAAGTGTATCAAAAAATGTTAAATATGGCTACTTGTTGTTATACATAAAGGGATGAACGTATAAATCCACATTTCTCTCTGAATGTTTATTGTGGCAATATTCATTATTTTTTTTCATATGCAACTGAATCCTACAAATTTTAGATCCAAGAAATCTAAACCCTGATTCTTTCTGGATGGAAACCTGCAAAATGTCTGCTCTTCAGAAACTTCAGACATATTTGGTCTCCTGCATGAGCTAGATGAGAAGATGAATGCCACTCTCGTGTGTATACAGTAAGTTACAGTCAGCAGCTGGTTAGCTTAGCTTAGCACTCAAACTAAATGAACCCATATTAAACCTGTCCATCTATATGTATAAATGATTGCCAGTCTTTGTTAAGTATTGCCATTCTGAGCATAGAAACAATCATTCACCTCCTTGGAGTGATTCTGAATAATTTAAGTCAACAAATACAGAATTAAAACATCCAATCATACAGTTGGCATTAAACCCCTGCATTACGTAATTAATTAACATATGGTTAAGTTTAAGTCAGACCAGATGTGACATATGTGAGTGTATGCATGAGGAAACATAAGACGCCTGTGTGCATGCTTGAAGTGTCTGAAGGCTTGAAGTGTTTGAGACTATGGTTGTGTCTGCTACTCGTCAGTGTCAATCTATACTGTGATTGAGCGATCGAGCATACACCACCGTACGTGCATGGAGTATGTGCGTTAGACTGTCCAAGAGATTGCAGCGCTGTGGTCTTGGCTTAGTAGCTAATCATTGAGCTTAACCTCCTCTGTGCTCCTGGCCTGCACCGCATTGACCCAATTCCCAGGACTTAAGTTACCAGCAGTCTCCCGATAAGACTACACGCAGCTCGTGATGCACGCTGGAGCCCTCTGATACCCCGTGCACGTCCCTTTGACTCAGCATGCCATGCTCTGACACTAACACTGTGACATGGGAATATCAGCAGAGCCAGGCACACAAACAATAAAGATGACATTTGTGTGTCTATTGACACCCACAACATCATATTTAACTTGGAGCACAAGGTTTTGCAGCCGAGGATCTGCCAATTAACAACAGAGCAGGCACCGGCAAATTTTCACCTCAGCACCATTTTGCAATTCACGGGTGAGCTGTGTAGAGTTTAGACTTTCCCTGGATGATTCAGATTGTAAAGAAATATTAAACCAGCCACAAATGCTTTATTAGTTTTACCAGAGTTAATTTGGGTTTAGACCAAAGTTTCTACTTCCTCCAATCCAAGCACAGTGCAGATGTTTAGGCTTAAATAAATCAGCATGATGAAGAATTGCTGCTACTTTTTAAAAAAATGCTAAAACTAAATAATTCTCATCATCCAGTCAAAAACAATACATTTTTTTAATAGTTTCTGAAACACAGATATTTTGGAGTTTTCTCCACAAAAACTGCACTTTTCAGATGATCTAAGAAAAACATCTCTCAGACTGATGTGGATTATTGCAAATTGCAGTTTTTAATGGTGACTTTATAGTGAAAACCTCACATCAAAGCAAAACAGCCTTGTTTTTACCAGGATGATAAGCATTTCTTAGTTAAAGTTTTAATCCTTAATCCTTGATTTGGAAACCTCCGTGGTTAATGTAGTAACAGCAGGTGCAGTTTACTGCAGCAAACACTCTTTAAGCAGCTACTTTGTCAGAAATACATCAGAGGAGCAACTGGTGTATCTGTTTAAAGTGCAACCAAACAAACCCAAGTTGTTTGAATACAGTGCCTGAATGGCGGACTCTGCCACCAATGGTGACTCATTTATTGACACTGTGGTCTTAGATTTCCAGATATGCAGTATGTCTGTGCTACAGCTGCAAAGTGCTGGGACAGGGGACAGGAGACAGTTCAGCTCAATAAGATAAAACAGTCGGGATAAATTTGTGACTAGTTGGAATTATCCTCACTGGTGTACTTGCAAAAATGTGATTACATAACATTTATGCACAAAGAAAATGAAACTCTTGCCAAAAGGCGCTAAAAGTTTCTAAAATATCTTTAAAACAATCAACAAAATAAAATCCTGTCTTACTACAAAATCCAAATCATTACTAGCATTTAGCTTGTTAGCACCAGTGCTTGTTGTTGCTATGGTTTGAGATTAGAAGTCTGAAAATTTAAATATGTGAAGATTTCTGAGAAGGAAAAATGAGCTTGCACACTTTTAATGACGTCCACTGATGTATGTTTTTCATGATGTAAAATGTCGACTTCCCTCAGATTCATTTATGCTAAGTAGCCAGGAATGCACACTTTGAATGAGAGTTTAGGAAAACATTTCCTCCTCAGTCACATTGATTCTTGGCCTGTAATCATAACCTGCAACCATAATCACGCTGATTCTGTGCAGCAGTTTTTACACAGGAACTGGATGCAAGATGGTCATGTAATTAGTCTTCTGAGTGTGTATTAGTACGGAGTATTAGCTTGACCTGGGGAACCCTGGGTTGCTCCGTCTGGCCTCTCCATAAGACCCTGCTAATACCAAGGCCGGGCAATCTGGGAATCACAGAGGCACCTGGCTATTAATACTCAACTGGGGCTGAGAAAGGGTAAGGAAATCAGTTTCCAGCTCTGGTAATAAATGAAGTGCTTGTTTTCAAGTCTGCTTAATGTATTCAAATTTATTTTTTCAAGAAAGCTTAATCTTAGAAGCTGTCAAGGCCCCAACCTGACTGAAGCTCTAATTACAGACTGGTGGAGTGTGTTGCAGAAGCCTGCCTGCAGTGACAGATGGCGACAGGGTTGGTAGTTTTGGATTGACTCCACTACTTTCTACAGGCGAGATCAACCAGGCACAGCTTTTTTATAATACCAGTTTATCCGCGTCTGATAACAACGCAGATGGGTAAACGCAGAGACGACGTGGGAATCCCGGCTCCAGACTGCTTGTGACGCTCCCATGATGCAACTGGGATTAGAACAAACTGACCGTGAACTTATATTTATCTGAAACCACAAAACACAGAGCTTTCAGTTTTCTCTCTTAATTTCTGGAGACAGATTTAAAGATGGATGGTGGTAATAGCGTTTTACATTAAATGAACGGCTGGTATTTGAACAAAATGTCAAATAAAACAGGGTAACTCGGAGGTCGCAGTGTGCATAATCGACCAGAACAACCATCCTGGCCTTTGATTGGTTATGCACAAGACCAAGGAAATCCTGCCTAATGCCATGTATAATGAAGACTGCTTAGACCTTTCAAATGAGCTGATGCCGTCAGAACAACTAAAACACTTTAGCATTGATCTGTTCCAGTATTAAAGCAGACATTATGCAGTATATAGTTATATATAGCTCAGAGGTGCTCAACAGTGATGGTGCATTTGACTAGACTGGTGCTGTCAAAGCAACAGACTGACATTAAAAACCAGGAGGAGACAGCAGTTAACTATTTTTTATCAATTAAAATGAGCAGCGGAAGATGAGGCTTAAAAAGCATCACGGAGGAAAGTCCAGTTTGAGAAGAGAATCCATTTTTGTTTTGGGATTAAACTGACTGAAATAGTGATTATTTTCTATTATTATTTCTATTACTAAAACTTAGTTATGACACATGCTTTTAATGTTGGTAGACCCTCAAAATTCAGATTTATTATGCAATTCAAAATAGCTCCCCATTTGCTGTTGCATTATCAGTTGTTTCCTTCTTTAAATAAACTAAAATGTTTCACAGAAAAGTACACAAACCACAAATATGTAAATAGAAGCTGCTCCAAAACTGGATACTTCCCTCTACATACCTGAACCCAATTGAATGAACCTGCTTAAGCACCAATTACTTCAAAAAATTCAATAAAAGCTATCTTATCTTATGTCATACTCCTCATTTTCAAAACTTCTCTTTTCAGTTGATTATTCTTATGACAGTTAATGTACAGTACTTTGCAATCGCTGATTTAGATAAGTGCTACATAACAAACTTTGTTATTGTTATTTCTAATGGAAAATGTTAACAATGCACTTAAGTGGCAAAAGAAAAGGAGCATTGTTGGATGGATTTTCACTCAATGGAAAACAATTGCTGTTAGACCTTGGTAACCCTGGCTGAAACTGCAATAATAGCCTCTTAGATCATATATACATCCATGGTTAATTAATTCAATGTATAGTAATTCACAAGCTAAATATCCATAACAGAAAGTGCATCCAGAATACACCAATAAACAGCCACAAAAACTTCTCTGAGAGCCAAATTTCTGACCTGACCTGATTCTGAAAATTGCAGAAACTGGGAGCTGCTTGTGTGTCTGCAGACATAAGAGACATCAGCAGAATTCACGTCTTTCCCAACATCTGGTGTCTGGACCTCAGTTATCTCACACGGCTTTGTGTGGTTTCATGGGCCTTAGCTGAAAATAAAAAAAATATAGAAATAAAAACACCCCAATTATCATCATCAGCATCCACACTCATCTCCATCGTAAGCACCATGTCCTCTTTCTGTGTTTCCCTTGTTACCCTGTATTGAGTCATGTCTTTGTGCTGCTGTAGCAGAGAGAAGTGTTCTTATGCAACCGTGCTGTGGCCATTGAAGACAGACAAACAAACGGACAGGCAGGACGCTGACACTCCCCCACACTCACCCTCCATCCTCCACCGACACATCCAGGCTTTAACATCTGCATCTCTGTGCTCCTCCCTGACACACACTTTAAAGCTTAATCACAGGATTTACTGTCACACACCTCTCTCTTCTCTCTTTTTCTCTCAAACCTCTGCACACCACACACACACACACACCCATGACTGGCAATGCATACAGGAAGTTGAGTCACATACATATTCACACATGCACAGAGGAGGCCTGGATGATTCACAGCTGCTTTTGCATGTCATGATGGCTCTCCTTCTCCAGCTCTGCACAACAAACAGCACATCAGCCATGGAGGAGGAGACATGGAGGAATCCAGATGGAGGATTAACCATGACATTTGCCACAGAAATGAGGGCTTTATGCGTCACTCTGGCGTCATTATTAGTGTATGGTCTAATGTTGACGTGCATCTCCTGGAGTCAGGAAGGGGTGGCAGGAGAGGGTTAGGTTGGTGCGCAACGCCATTACAGACCACCCCACTCCTGCCTGGTTCATTCATAAATACCAGAGGATCGCCATCTCGCAGCTGTGCCATCATTTCGCAGTGCTGCCCCCACCCTCCTCTTCCATCCACCCCCTCCTCCTCCTCCACCTCCCTTTACTCCTCAAAGCAATATGATAAACCCTCATATCTCTGCGCCCCCTCTCTCTCTCTCTCTCTCTCTCCTGCCAATATGGCTGTGCAGGCTTCCACCAATTCACACGACCGAGAGTGATCAAACACGAATATGCATCGTGGAAAAGGGTGCATTTGAATCAACCAGCACACAGATGATGAAGAACATCAGATCTGGTGTCAGGTTTTGGGCGCAGACAGCAGGAAATCGTGCGCGCGCAACAGTCATCCAGGCAGAAGGAGCGAGGATGCGCCACTGAATACCAACATGTAACCTCCATGTAAAAGATGTGGAGGATGAGCAGCGACTCCATACCTGGTGCTGAAGGAATAGCTCCGCTTCAGGCTCGTCCTTGGTTCAGATGGATGAAAGACAAACGCCGAGAAAGCGTCTTAAAGCATTTTACACGGTTCATGTAGAGCTCATGTCGTCCGATTTCCAAACACCACCACAGCAGACTCTCTCTCTCTCTCTCTCTCTGTCTCTCTCTCTCTCTCTCTGATAGGACGTGGGAGGTGCTATGCCCTCTCCCTTTTCTCTCCACACTTGAATTTCTCTCAGTTTATACACTTCCTAGTGGTTGGATGCCAGCAAAATCTATTTAAAAAAACCCCCAACTCCCTTCCTTTTATCCTGGATTGGTGCAACTGTTGGAATTTGAGCACAAAATCACAACAAAATATAAAATTGAGAAAATGAGATTAATAATAAGAGTATTATTCAGATGTGTGGCCACAATCTGATCATGTGTAAAATCACACATCAAAGAAATCTGCATGTAAAAATGATGATGCCTGAGCAACAGATCACAAACCTAAATGAATGATTATGTCCATGTTTATATCTCCAGGGCCCAAGCACATTTATTTATTTGTGCCACTTTCATTTCACAGAAAAATACTATTAAAATGTGAAATCTTGTCTGAGTGAAATATCATGATCGTAGTGGTAAGTGTGCTTTTTTATATTATTAGACATAAAAGAGGGTGTAAAAGCACAGATGACATAAAATCTGTAACTGTGTCAATCAGATATAATAATAAGATCATGGAAATTAATTGAATTCTTTATGCTTAGTTTCATTAACAAAGTCATATGTGAAGGCAGCTTGGACAGTTTTTGATTTCCAAAAACAAAAATAAACAACAGCAAGAAAAAAGAAAAATCACGTCTGTCTGATCCAGGATCAGCACCACGGACAGCGACCTGATTGTGTTTCAGCACCATGGACAGAGCAACTAATACTTTAATGCAGTATGATCACAGTAAACCGTGTACATATACTGCAAATGTACACATGATGGAGTAAAACAACATGTGATGGATGGAAGAAGGAAACAGATCCCACAGTCGATAAAACAGGAAGTGGCCCAGTATAAACACGCCCAAACGGATTCTCAGCACATGTCGGCAGAAATGTGACATCTTTGTTCATTTACTTTTATATGAGAACAAACATTAAGGAGACAGAGTTCTGGTTCTAATAAAGGTCTGTGGTCCAGTTAGAACAGGCCTTGTTTTGAGCTGTTTGTCTGTACGTGACAGTCTCACTGTATGACTCACCACCCAGACAGCCTCGTGTTTGTCTCCCTCTGTCGGCGAGGCCGGGGAACTGCAGGACACAGTGATGGTCAGAGCAGCAGACAGGGTGATTACAGGTAGCATTGATTGTTTCAGTCAGGGGGATAATTCAGGGTCAGGCAGGAGGAGACATCAAGGAAGAATATGCAGATGGGAAGTCAGATTGGACAGAAGAAGAGAAGCATCAAATCAAGGGTCATTATTCAAAACTAGACCAGTCAACTTACAGCCGTGTTAGTGACTGTCAGGCTGCAAACCCACCAAACCTCAATGCTAACATTTGCCTGCAAAACATGCTCACAATGGCAATGCTAACATGCTGATGTTGCTGATGAAGTACAGCTGAGGTGAGATTGTCTTTAGTTTTGCAGGCGTGTGGTCATAAACATAAAATAGTATTGGAAAATTAAAATCAGTTAAGATGTTGAACAGATGCACTACAGGAAAAATCAGTAGGATTTGTCATCTGGGAACCATAAATGTCTGCATAAATTCCTGTATCAATCAATGAAGATGTTGAGATGTTTCACAGGATAAGTGAGAACCTTGACCTGCTTTCGGCGCTACATGAAAATTTAGAGAATCACCAAAATTAGGATTTATCATCTGGGCATCATGAGTATCTTTACCAAATCAATGGAAGGCAATCAATGGATCAAGGCATGCTAGTAAATACCAAAATGCTATACCTGCTAGTGGCATTTGAGGAAAAGTCAGGGGATCACTTAAGTTAGGAAGATTCATCCTCTGGAGACCAGGAACATGTACAAGTTTTCATGTCAATCAATTCACTAGTAAATAAGATATTTAGTTGGGAACAAAGTGATAGACCAACAGACACAGACTTAAGAGCCCTACTGCTGCGGCATGGCTAAAAAAATAGCTTGAATAAGAAAAAGCATGTCTGTATGTCTGAAACCTGCTTTCTTACATTCACTCCTTTCCTTCTTTGTCGCCTTCTCTTCTTCTACTGTCCTAAGCCATTACAGGTCTCACACTCAATACAAGGCCTTGGATCAAACCACAGAGCAACACAATGCAATAATTGGTTTCTGTGTCCAATTTCTGTTTAATCAATAACCCGTCGGCCACCGGTGGCTGAGGGGATACATAACAAACACCCAGCAGACACCTCTTCACAGCAGCCATTTCCAGATGGGTGCCTTCCTCTCCCCGTGGCGGTGTGTGTGGCCATCGCACCGGCTCCGTCCACCATTTCCCATGCATTACATCCAGTGCACGAACACAAAGGGCCTCCCTTTCAGAGCCCCTCAAGCGTGAATTCAGAGCCAAACACAAATTAAAGTGTGGGTGGTTAGGCTGTCTGAATGCCAGTAAATGTACTTGAGGGTGACAGGTCAAAAGATCAAGTGGAAACATAGGATGGCAGAGAAGATGTGCGCAACAAATAACAAATAACATTTTCCTCTATCTCAAATTGAAATAATACTAAATTGAGAGTAAATTATCTAAAGCTACATCTGCAAATTTGTTAAAAAAACATTTAGAATTTCATGTGAAAAAACATTAGTTAACGTCTCTGAACTACACAAAGAATTTTAGCTTAATCATTCTTTAAGTGGATATATAACAATTTTAAAAAGGGTAACTAAAACTCTTAATGTTTCCCAAGACATGTAGAGCAAGATATTTAGCTACAATTTACTATTACTGCAGATAAAGTTCATTAATGAGAAAAATTTGGTGCAAAAGGAACTAGAACCAAATCCACAGAGGTTATGGATCCAGAAATGCAATTTCCCTGACTTGCCCACTGCTATAAAAAAACAATTACAGAAATCACTGGTGCGAGAACATTGTAATTTGGACCAAATAAAATCCCATTTCCCACTTTGTGAGGAATGACACTGCTCGCAGAGAGGGCACCCGAAAAAAATGAAAGTTTAAAGCCAGACAGACACCGTTCTTCAATTCATTAGGGTTCCAGTTTTATTGTTTCATCATTATGAGATGATAAATTAAGACATATCAAAAGACAGAAGTCATCCAGTTAGATTGAAAACCTTCCCAGTATCTTAAACAGACATTAAATGCTGCTTGGCACATGCGAGATCAAGGTTTTTAAGAGCAAGAAGACATTAATGACATGTAAACTTCCAGTTTTGATTGACAATGTTAGAAAATGCTGTTAACCGTTATGTGATCAGCTGCAGTTCTCTGACACAAATGGCTCAATTAGACAAAATAATATTGACTTCACTTCTAGTGATGCCGAAGCCTGCAGGTACAAAATCAGAATTTTCACTTTCACCTCATTTCTTACCACTTACTCCATCAAATTAAAACAAAGAAAATAAGATCACATGAAAGGTCACAGTTTCACTGATTGTCTTGGCAGTACCGATGGCAGTAAACTGAATGCACACACAAGATTTTATTTATTTTCAAGATTGTGAAGCTCCAGTTCATCACATGACGGGTGAAGGTTGATTATCATCCACCATGGAAGGGTGGGGGAGGACAAACCAAAAGCAACAAACACACACACACACACACACTTATTTAGTACCTCTTTCAAGTATCCAAACACACATACATACATACATCCACAGCCACACACACAAAGCCTCAAAGCCTTCCCATTTCTCTCACTGGTCCTTGTCGTGGTGAAGGACCCGGTTAACAGCTGATGGAACAAAGAGAAGAAAAAAGCCCACTATATTTTGCAGAAGTGTAAAACAGACTCAAAGATACAACTGATTAATGTATTTAAGGAAGTATTTTGTGTGTGAGGTTAGGGCTGGGAAATTAATCAAAATAAAACCGAAACAGATATTATGACTCTCTAACTAATATAATTTCAGTCATGTCGATATGTTTGATAAATTCATTCCTTCATCCAGGCTGCCACTGACCCCCGTTTGTTTACCAGCAGCCCCAAAGTTGGCTACAACTTAAATCTGGAACTGTAAAGGAGTGTCTCTAGACCCTAGACCACAGCTCCACTGAGCCTTGTTAAAATATATTCACTCCATACCTTAAAACATCTGGCTGACAGCCTTAATAGTGTTATTCAATGGAGCCTATTTCACCCCCATGTTCCTGTTTTAGCAAATATATATCTAAACATGTCCTTAACTACTGAATATGTTACACACATATTACTTATAAGTCAGTGATTTATGATGTTTTGTATATTTTCAGTACAGATAATTATTAATAGTTTAATTGTGAGGACAGATAATTGTGTGTATTTAATAAGATACTGTTTGTGATTTGTGGTGATTTCGCCCAGCCCTGTATGTGATGTGATACAGAAGTTTGTCTGCTGTGAGAATATGTTGCTGTAGTACATACAGTATGTACATACATATATACATATATATATACTGGATGTGGCTGTACTTGCATGTACACTGTGACTGTCTCACCCTCCTTTGTGACCGTCTCGCTTATGTTCTTAGCCTTGGAGCTCAGATCGCTGACCACACTGTCCATGGCAGCCTGGTGTTTCAGGAAAAATGGCCGGATCGCACGGTTGTACAAGATTTCAGAGCCGTTCCATGTCACTGGAGCCATGCACCATATCAGGAACAAACACTGAGGGAGAGAGAGCAGAGGCCAGAGCTCAGATATTAATGCTGCTATGGAACATCCTGTCCAAAGTGACCAATGTTTTGCTTCTTTATCTTGTGTGATAATAAACTGAATAACTTTGAACTTTGGAAAAAACAAGCAATTTGATGTCACCATTGGTTTAATAATAATAATAAAAATAATTGCTAGTTGCAGCCCTAAAATATGTAACCACGTGCAATGAACAAGAGAGGTGTTCACATCTTGCTGAAATGTGTGCTGTTATATTGTTGCTGTGTTACATCAAAGGCCTGAGTTAATTTACCGTGTCACTGCACAGTATGAGGCATTGTTTATTAATCCTATTTTTCCAGGATTAACTCTATTCATTGAAATCATCTGAATGAAGACCAGCAATGTTGACTGTTGCATTAGGACAAAACAATTGGATAGTGAGGTGATTTTCTAATGGTTGGAGCAGGGCTTTCTGATATGTAGGGTCACTTTGTCTCATAACATCACTTATAACTTAACTCATTAAGACAAACTCATCTCTCAGATCAAAAGGGACATGAAATAATTTGAAATATTCATTCATTCTTCAACTGATAGGGATTGTATACAGTATGGCTCAAAGGTGGTTATTATTATTTTATGATTTTTTTTTAATTAAACTTAATTTCTCACACTACATAATCAAAACCCGCATGGAAAGAATTTATGAATCTGTAGCACGGAGTTGAAACACAGCAGATGTTTGCATAGAGGGTCTTCCTTATTTTGCCGTTACAGGATGTGTCCACAAGGGTGCGCTGTTGGAAAGATACGCTGTAGAGAGGCCCAAAGAAATCAACCCTCATGTGATTCACCCTGTGACTGTCTGTGGTTTCACAGTGAAAGCAGATTTAAGTCACTTTTCAGTTTCATAACGAGGAGCTCGTGAGTGAAAACAGGAACATGAAAAGCAAAAAAAGTACCAAATATCAGCAATACAAAACCACCCTTCAAACTATTAGGTCAGCCTACCTTGCCAACATAGTAAAAGGGGAACCAGAAGAGGAAGATGTCAGAGAAGGCCTCGACAATGCTGAAGAGTCCATAAACAACCCAGTAGGTCAGCCACTGTGTGTCATCCTCCTTAACTTTGCTCTCGATGGCCTTAATACTGAATGAAGAGGAGGACAGGTTTGATTCAAGAGACTGATGGGGTCAAAATGTAAACGGCATATAAATATTAAAAGTCACTGCATCTGAACTGCATGTAGAGGTTTAAAGTTTTTGATTAATATGGTATTTTTTTTTTTTATTAACTGGTATTTCTTTCATTAAAATAAGTGTCCACAAAAAACAATTCCAACATGCATTAATTTCCTACACATTGGATAATTTTGTTATTTACGAAAATGCTATATAGCCAAAGGTCAGTGGTCACCTGACTATCACACCTATATGAGCTCGTTGGACATCCCATTTTAAACTATGGCCATTAATATGCAGTTTGAACCCCCTTTGCAGCTACAACAGCTGCCACTCATCTGGGAAGATTTTGGAGTATGTCTGTGGGAATTTATGCCCATTCAGCCAAGAGAGCATTTCTGATGTTGGACGAGAATGCCTGACTCGCAATCTGTGTTCTAATTCCTTCCTAAGGTGTTAATGGGGTTGAGGTCAGAGCTCTGTGGGGGCCAACTAAATTCCTCCATGCCAAACTTGTCTAACCACATCTATGGGGCCATTATTGTTGCAAAACTATTTACAAGTGTGCGTGAAGGGGTGTGTAACTGTATCTAAATCCGTGTGTGTATATTCGTATTTGTAAATGTGTAAAATAATCTCTCAATGTCTACTGAGACTTGTGAATGAGTAGAGGAATCTACAAATGTGTATTCAGAATCCATGCGTGCGTAATCAGATTTGTAAATGTGTAACAAAATCCCAAAGATGTGGCCTAACACATGAACACACGGCGGATGTCAACTATGAAGCCTAACCCGCAACCCACTCATGGAAAAGAGAGAGGTGGCATTAAAGAGTAAATATTTCTCTTAGTAATTTCAAAGATTAATGTTTGGATTTATTTAAACCACCTTATTTCTGCTTAGATGAATACTTTACATCAATGCACTTTGCATGTTGTTAAGTGGGAATGTTTTCTTGTACTGCAGGATAGGAAATACATTACTTGACTTGCTCTTTCACCAGACTATACATGGCTCCATGAAACAGACGGAATACCAGCCTCATGTTTGGGGGTCCACACCTGAATTCAATAATCAGCAGGGACTGACTTTTGGCTATGTAGTGTAAGATCAACTTCATACATACGAGAAATATGCTGGATAGACAAAGCCAATCAGGTTGCAGAGCAGTGAGGCGCCATATCCAAACAGAAGATACAGCCCGACAAAACTCAGAAGACCTGCAGAGAGAGAAAGGTGAGAGGCAGCAGTGATGAGAAAGCACACAGGGACGGTGAGGTTATCCGGTTACTTGACAAATGCATCTAATGTGCAGCCATATTCATTTGCTGTCAACAGTGTGGCTGATAGCAGGATGTCAGGACAGCACAGTACCAGGATTAGGAGGTAAACACACCAAACACAAGTCAAACACTGCTATTCAAATGCAGGTAGAGAGTTGACTTTAAATACAACTCAAAGTTCACACAGTCATGAGAAACACATCCTGTACATCTCAAGCATGTGTGAGATTCCACAAATGCCATTGTTTTCCATAACCTTAAGCAAATTTTGTATGACTATAACAGTATACATACGTGTAATGTACAAAGCAATCTTAATAGATGCCTTTAAATGCAAACAAGGATTTACACATATCATAAACATACATTATATATGTATAATGTAATGCAGATCGGACAGGTCAGGTCATGTGTGCATTTACACAAGAAGCTCAGCAGTGTAGGGGGGTGGGGGTTGTCTTTAAATCACTGAAAATTATTTGCTTGGGTGGTCGGCGGTGGATGATTCATATGCTCATCCAGATTCAGATGACGTCAGAGTCGATCCATGCATCACTATTGTGCTTTAACAGTTTCATTTGGAGTTGAAGTGACTGGTTTAGCCAATTAACCAATCCATAGAACATTGATCAGCAGTTATTTCGATTAATTCCTTATTAGGCAAAGATGTACAATCTAATGTAATCTAAAACTGCTCTGTCTACTTTTATGTTGCGTGCAATGTTCAATTTTTGTTGACACTGTTGTAGAGGTGTTATTAATTAATTAAATTATATATTTTAGCACTGAAGTCAGTAGTAAGATTATGATGGACTACATTATACTCAGATTTTTCTTATATTCTGCCCCCTCATGTACGTAAATACCCCATATTTAAAGAAAAAATTAGAAGCACCTCTCAATTTAATGTAGCGAACACCACCAACTCTGACCTCAGTGATAACAGAATACTTGAATTTACACATTTTGGACAATGTCAACAAAAACTAAATGGTCATAAAGAATCTATGGCACAGCTGTTATATTGAATGCAACAGAGGCGTACCTAATGAAGTGACCACTGAGTATGTGGGGCATTTTTTTAAAGGACTTTGTTTTGTATTTTGCATAAACACACACATACTAAAATACAGCTGTAGGACAATCAGCTCTGTATGAAGTGAACTGTATGCTGCTTACTGCATTGCACTTAGATTGCTTAATCTCTCAGAGGCTTAAACAGTCTGCTGGTTAGCTGGCAGCAGAAAGATGCTGACTTCAAAGCAAATACAATACAGTCTGACCTGCCAGTTTATCCTATTCATTTTTCCACAAGTGACTGCTTTCTCCAAATTACTGATGTTTTTTCTCAGAGTTTCAAAATGCATGGTTTTCCTTGACACTCAATTATAGTTTTCCATCCACCAGGTCATCATTCAAATTTAGGCAAAACTCAACTGCTGATATAACCTTCATCTACCAACAATTCCAGAAAAATAATGGAGTCACATGGTAACTAAAGCACTGAAGGCTTTGATACCGTTCGAACCATCGCCTGCTCTTTACATCTCATTTGTTTGTCCCAGCTCATATACAAATATCCATGCAATTCCCAGTGTCCTCTCTCCAATGAAGGCAAAACAGGAAGAACTGGTTGAAGTAGAAGACCCTGAAGAGAAAACGGCCAACATAAGCAAACGCTCCAGTATGCCCAGCAACGCTTTGCATAGGGAAAACATAAACTGATGCTTTTAATTAGTCTGTGATGAATAGTAAAAAGCCGAGCGCAGGATCACTGTGATTGTTACAAACATTTCCAAACCTGCATGCCATCTGGCTCTATTCTGTGTTTTATGAAACTCTTTTAGAAAATGAACAAAGCATCCATGTGATTTAGATTTTACATCCTTAAATGGAAACACGTGTCCTTCTCGTGTAAAAACTGAAAATCAGGTCACAAAAGTCATTACGCAGTTGTGTAATCCTGTAATGTGTGAGTCAAACTGCTCTTTAAAGCTGCTGAAGTAATTCAGTTGTAATTCAACTGAAAATCCAGTTCCTCTTAGAGCCTATTGTTAAAAGTAGAGGGGGTGAGGGGCTGAAGTTGGATTTAAAAACAAGAAGCCAAGCTCACTCATTGAGTTTGACTGCAAACACAGTAGAGATGAGACCTCTCTACTCCCGTCAGCACATTACTTCACACTTCAGAGTGTCGCTAGAGTCAGCATGAACTTGAGACGTCAGACAGTTTAAGGGACACCGCTATGTACTGTAACTCTGCTGGACTTACATGACCGGATCAAGGCGAAGTATAACATAACATTAAAGTGAGGCAACAGGAAAGAATTCCTTGTATGTGACCCATTATCAGTGCACACTTTTGCAATGTGTCCAAAGAATGAAATGAATGGCTGTTGCCTCACAAACAAGCTAACGAGATACTAAGAAGACAGGTGTTTAAACAGGACAGGCTATGGTATAATTTGGCTGCTCTGTCTGCTTCTACCTTCTGCTAAATGCAGGGTAGAGGCAAATCAGGCAGTATTTGCATACAGTTCTCAATACCTGGTTTGCAAGTCAGTTTGGTGGTGTGTGGGGCAAAAACATGGAAGTATTTGAATGCAGATCTAACTGAGCTGTAATTAAGACCAACTGAACCTTCTAAACTGACTTCTGATTACGTGATTATTTTATTAACCCTGAGAGGACAATAGGGCTTAGAAATGACAAGGGTGTGGCCTCTTTTACTAACAGACTTCAGTTCATGTTGAGTAGAGCCAGACTGATTGATCAGCTCATCACAGATACATCGGTGTCACAGAAAATGTCAGCCGATAAACATCAAGAAATCGTAGTAGAGAAATGTCAAAGATCCGTTTGGGTCTGCTAAGTGTTTTCTTGATTTATCATTTGTTTGATTAAATGTCAGAAAATGAGAAATGTCCATGATGGTTTCCCAGAGTCCAAGGTGATACCTTCAAATGTCTGAATTTGTCTGACCAATAGTCCAAACCCCAAAATATTCAATTTACACTCAGAGAATCGCAGCAATTGATAAATATGATTAATCCATTAGTAAAACTGTTGGTGGGTAATTTTATGTGGATCAACTAATCACTTAATCAACTGATCATTTCAGGGTTTTTTTTTGGAAAGTGGTCAGTTGTTTAATGTATTGCTGCATATCTTGGTCACATTTCTTTAATAACCACATTTAAAGGATCATTACTGAAGATGTTCCGTGTTTGTATCATTTACTTGCTAAAAAATATGTTTGTGTTCAGATTTGTTAAACTTTCAAACATCAACATGCCTCCTATATCCAATATCAGTTGGGCTAATGTTGGGGCGGTCTCTATATTTGATGCTATAAACCTGAACTGAAAATAGCAAAAATCCTCAGGGCTATTTGCAAACATGCTTACGATCCATGTCTGATATAGTGCATCTAAAAACAGACAAAACCTCTCTCATCCACATACATTCACATCGTCTGTGACCTAGAAATTGGTTGTTTTAATGCACACCCACACGACATTTGTGTGGATCAATTTTGAGTAAAAGACAATGGCTTTGAAGGTAGGTCACCCTGGCCAACATGCTTCCTGTAGCCTGAGGTATCTGGCTTTTATTGGCATGTGCTGTGCAAACTGAAAACAGATCAAAACAAACTCATATTAACTAACTGGGAGCAGCCTGCAGTTGAATAACCAGACATCCTAGAGTCTCCCTCCATATCTGCCTTGCACTGGATATTTCAGGACATGATAAAAATACCTCTGGGACCAGCTGCTGGTGGATCTGACACATAAGAAGCAGCTCATTTACAACAGCAACATTGTGAAATAAGGGTGTGCAAATCTAATCTAGAGCCACTAATAATCTGTGTAATATGGCATAAAGGTTGAAGCTGGATGAACTTTGCTTTTGGAGCCTGGGAAGGGCAGTAAAATAAGGCAAGATAACAGTGTCACAGATTATGAAACCACAATGAAAAGTCAATATTCATGCAAACCACAACTAGCTAGTTTGAATGAGCTAAAAGAGTTAGCTTCTTTGCTAGCATAAACATAAAGACTGTTATGCTAGTTTTGGAGCAGACGTTAAGCCAATAAAGAAAATTAAAAGTAACCCCGAGCTTTTCAAAATGTATTAAAGCATTTAAGGGGGTTTAACCAGGTCCTTTTTTCTGTTTAAACACATACCCAAGGCGATAAACTCCCTCTTCACTCCCGTTTTTTCCTCCAGTGTCGCCAACTGGTCTGTCACAAAGTTCTTCTCATGCAGCAGAGTCGCGAAACGCTCCTTCAGCTGACTCATCTTTCCGACTTTTCTGAGCCTGTGAACGCGGAGGAAACACAAGAAATGTGAGTCGAGTCGATGCAGGAGGAATTTATGTTAAAAACAGGGGGTTATTTTACTAATTTTGGTGCAGAAATTTGCCCGAAAACTTGCCGCTGGACGTCTGGCTGCTGAGTCCGCCGAGCTGCGGTGGCACTGGGGGCGGGGCTTCAAGGTTGCACGCTGACCAATCAGAGAGCTCCGCTGAGTAACGTTATCTGCAGCAGGTGAATAATATGTTTGTGTTTGAGGGTCTGATCACTTTTTAACAGGTAAAGAAAACATGATCAACATTGTTTTATCTGCTTTGTCTGTCCCCATTTGCTTAAAAAAAATGAATTGGTGTCATGTTTCAAAAGGCCGTTACAGATTACGTCTATTACTTTTTTCTATTACTTTACCTGCAGCTGTAAACATAGATACAATCAATTGGATGTTTTTTATTTCAAAACATGTGACAATACTTTTTTTTTACTCCTCCAAAATCCAGTGCTGGAAGGCAAGTACATTGACTCAAGTAGTGCACTTAAATACAACTTTGAGGTACTTGTACTTCACTCAAGTGCTATTTTTCCCTTCTACTCCACCACATTTTGGAGGTAAACACTGTACTTTTTAGTTACTAGTTATTTTGCAGATTCAGATTATTAATACAAAATATAAATCAGCTATCATATTATGATGTATTTTCTAGATTAAGCTACCCAGCAGTGTATAAAGTAATTAAAATGAGCTCCACCTTTACCAGCTCTGACATTAAAGTGATGAGCAAATTAATGCATCAATAACTATAATCCATTCATGTAATATATGTTATTCTGAAATGGGCCATTCTCCATAACGAGTACTTTTACTTTTGATACTTTCAGTGCGGTTTGATGCTAACGTTTATACTTTTGAATAAAGTAAAGCCTAATTCTGGGATTTCTGATAGATGTTGTGGGCTGTAAAACATCCATTGATGTTAAGTCACAAACAAATTGATAAATAAATATAGATAGATAAATATATAAATAAATGCATATCTTTTAAAAAATGGTATGAGTTGGTATAATCAAAAAACAACCAGCAGTAGAAATATAAACAAATATAGAATGAAATAATTAAAAGCAATATACTTGTAGTTAATAAAATTACCTCCCCTCATGGTCCATTTGTTCTTGACCTTTTAATCGCATCACATAATTTTCATCAGCAGATAGAGTTTGCTCAGTTTTGATGGGACTTTTTTCTGAGCACTTTAATTGTCCCTAATGGCTTAAAAGTTGAGAATTCAAAACTCATTTCTCCACCTGTAAATCAGTAGATTGACAGGAGGAAACTTTAGTGGAATAGAGCCTAAAAGTTACCTCTGCACAACACACGAAGGCCTATGAATGAAAAAAGACTTCTGGATGAACAGATTGATGAACATGAAAACAGTTCAGCACTGAATACATCTCATGTGAGTATGAAGGTGTTGTGAATCTGTAGCGCCAGAAGAGGGCAGCAGTCATCTGTTCATGAGCACAAAGACTCGTTGGAAACTTTGCAAATATGCCAAAGGCAAACAGAGAGGAGAGACGAGGAACGGAAAGTCTTAAATTTCCACATATCCTCAATCAGTCCACGGGGAGATAAAGCCTGTCCACTCATCACTTCCTTACAGTTTCACAAAACAAAAAACTCCAACTCATTAGTCAACATTTTATTTAAATAAGAATCATGTGTTGATGTTACTGTGAAGTGTGGTGAGAAAGATCAAGTGGAATGAGATGATAATGAAATCAATAAAGATATTTAAATTCAATCAGTCATTGTGTCAGTTCACAGTGAGCCCAGCTTTGATCCAAACTATCAGCAGGGGGCGCTATAGACCTGTCAATGAGAACAAAGTCCTGTGACACTATGAAGAAGCCAAAAGGAGAAAGTTTACAATGAGAAGAAGAAACACAAAAAAGAGCATAAAGTCAACATTTTCTAGATGGACTTTGAACAACCCAATGATCCTCAAGATGATGTGTCTCTCCACCTCACCTCTGCTTTTTCTGTTTCACATCAACAGGTGTGTGTTTGCCTTCCTGAAGATATTTTGCATGACTTTTCTGCATCACTGCTCCTCAGAGTTTAAGTTCTTATGTCGCAGAGAGTCTGAAGTGTTTCCATGCTCTCACACTGAAAAGTGCATCAGGATGATGTTGCCAATAACTCTGATTGTCATGTTGGGTTTTCTGAGTCGGGGTGAGACACTTTGAAAATGTTTGCTGCAAATCCAGTTGGTTCTCTCCATTTTAATTTATATCTTTATTGTTGTCTTCTTTTCAAATGACTTGAAACATATTTCTCATAATTTGTCTTTTCTCCTTTCAGAGTCTTCAGCCAACAATTTTCTGACTCAGACTGACAAATCCAAGTCTGTTAGTCTTGGAGGAACTGTGACCATCAGCGCCACAGGGAGTTCAAATATTGGCAGCACTCTAAGTTGGTACCTTCAGAAACCTGGACAGGCTCCCAAGCTTCTTATATATGATGCATCAACTAGATACTCAGGAACTCCGTCTCGATTCAGTGGCAGTAGATCTGGTTCTCGCTACACTCTGACCATCAGTGGAGTTCAGGCTGAAGATGCTGGAGATTACTACTGTCTGGGTTTACATAGTGATCTAACATTCACACAGTGATTTAGAGCCGTACAAAAACCTCAGTTTGAAAAGTGAAAACAGCCTGCTGCAGGTGCAGAGGGTTGGTGAAGAGACTGTGATGAGGAAACTGGTCCAGTGAACACAACACAAGAGTCATCAAGCAGAACCACAATGAATCTAAATAGAACTGAAACAAACCCACAGACGGTTTCTAAAATGCAGCTTAAAGTTAAATATACATAATATAAATCTCATTTCTTCAAGAAAAGGGTTGTTGGAAGAATATATTCATTGATAACAACAAACGTTCAACAGTATTAACACTAATAATTTTGCATTAAGCAGCACAAAACAATCTAATGTGACTTACTTTTAAGGTCAGGGTGCACTCATGAATCACTCAGTATCAGACCGTCAGACACATGATTCAAGTGTCAATGCAACTAAAAAGGCTGATGGACGATGATTATTGACGACATCTTAATGTGTGTTTCCTGATGTTTGACCGTGGATAACTTGTCCCTGTGATGATTTTCTTCTGTTCACACTGACAGAGCTGAAACTCACATGTGAAAACAGCTCAAACCTTTGTCATCTGTCTCTTTGACTTTTCACTACATGTAAAATTACTGAACCGTGAACACAAAGATCAAATATCATTTACTGATAAGATCAAATTTGTGTTAAACAGGAATCACATTTTAAATCTAAAAACTGTTTGAATGATGATGGTTGAAATTATTGGTGAAATATAGGTGAAGGTTATTGCTTAAATTTCCACCTGACAGAGGTTGGAGGAAGGACATGGTTCAATAAACGGTGCATTAATAATGACTTAATAATGACATAAACTGATATTAAGCACAAGTGACACTTTTTTTTTTATCTACAATCAACCCTGCAGGTCAGTTAAAGACAGACAAATAGACATATCATACCAACCACAGTGGACACAAACTTATCCTTCAATCCTCAACTTCTCGTCTAATATACATCTTTTCTTCTCTTCCATTAAGATCACAGATGTTGTCAATCCAAGCAGTATTTCTCCTGATTCTGTGTCCCACGTTGCCTTCAGTGTGTTGAGAGCACAGACATGATTTCCATAGAGAGGAGGCTTTGCATGGTCAGCTGATCCTCCAGTGATCTGACAAGGTTTATAGTCCTGTGACTTCAACACTGCAGGACTCACATGTGTCAGTCAACACAGCAGAAAGCACAAGCAGCATGACTCTCATCACCATCCTCGTGTGGACGCTGGCCTGCTGCTGTTTCACAGGTTCGTTCACTCGGCCACATTTCAAACATGATGTGCTGCCTTTTGTCTCCTTGATTTGTGCTGATCAATGAATGATTTGTTTTTGTGTGCAGGATGCAGCGGACAGGTGACTGTGACTCAGCCTCCAGCAGTGACATCCACTCCAGGATCCACTGTCACTCTCACTTGTAAAACAAGCCAGGCTGTTTACACAGATGATGGAGATGACTTCATGTTCTGGTATCAACAGAAATCTGGACAGTCTCCAAAGCTCCTAATAACACTTGTAAGCACACGTGAATCAGGAATACCAGCTCGGTTTAGTGGCAGTGGAAGCAGCTCTGACTTCACTTTGACCATCAGTGGAGTTCAGGCTGAAGATGCAGCAGTTTATTACTGTCAGAGTTACCACTACATAAACAGTGCTGAAGTGTTCACACAGTGATTTGTGGTCGTACAAAAACCTCCCTCAGTCCGACTGCAGAGACACTGAGCTGTTACAGCAGGAAGCGACTGCAGCTGCTGAAGAGGAAGAGACTCTGACACAGACCACTGAACACAGAGCTGACAGTAACCTCACCAAGCACAAAACACACATCTACACTAATACATTAGTTAAATAAATTTAATTATTTACAAAAACCTCCTGCACTGTGAACAAGCATCTGTCCACTGAAACACGACATGACAGAAACATTCAACTCTATTGAATCTACAAAGCTTCTCTAATGATGTTCAATGACATTATTGAATAAATTAAGATGATTTCTTCTATTTTTATTAACTTTTCTTCATCTGACACAGAAACAATGACAGTCTCCTTGTAACAAAGTCATTTTTTCACTTTTTCATTTTTTTCTTTTATATCATTTGAAACATGAATAAATGAACATGATACCATTTAATATTAATGATTTATCAACTCATATTAAACAGAAAGATGTTGCCTCTTTACATTAAATCCTGCTTGTAAATGAAAGACAGACAAACAGACATATCATACCAACCACAGTGGACACAAACTTATCCTTAAATCCTCAACTTGTCTTCTAATATAAATCTTTCCTTCTCTTCCATTAAGATGATAGATGTTGTCAATCCAAGCAGTATTTCTCCTGATTCTGTGTCCCACGTTGCCTTCAGTGTGTTGAGAGCACAGACATGATTTCCATAGAGAGGAGGCTTTGCATGGTCAGCTGATCCTCCAGTGAACTGACAAGGTTTATAGTCCTGTGACTTCAACACTGCAGGACTCACATGTGTCAGTCAACACAGCAGAAAGCACGAGCAGCATCAATTCAAAATTTTACTGGCTGGTACTATGATACTGGCTATGGTAGACTCCCGTATCTTGTTGATAACCCTTTTTAATTTATTTTTTGGATTTTCATTCATACATAAAAATGTGTCTTTGGTGCCATCCAACCTGCTTTCTCATTTTCCCCCACTTGGTGGCAGCAGAAATGAGTTGCAAACATTGACATTCCATCACCTTTATAGGTGATACAGCAAACCTTGAAACCAAAACCTTCAGATTTCGGGTCATCTTGGGGTTAAGTTTGGAGTTAATTTTGGAGTTTACGGAAATAAGACTTAGCACAACGAAGCGCAGATTAATGCTTCTAAATGTGTGTGTCCCCTTTGTACGGCTTGTTGATCTTGCTGCGTGCATTGTTCAAGACGAGGATTAAATGTTATTGGATTGGTTACAGGTGACGTAGGCAGACATTGCTGGACAGTAAAATTTGGATCTGTTCCCAGGTCAGCATGGACACTGTGACATCAGAGGACATAGGTTGATGACAGAATTAAGAAGACAACAACAACAACACTAGAATAACTGGAACGGATGTGGCATGCCATGATTTCTGATAACAGCTCTGTTGATACCGTAACTGAAATGCCGCTGTTTTTAAAAACCTTCCAATTCTTCCTTTTGATTATTGTCCTAGTATATACAGGCATGCGTAAATAAATCCAAATCCATGTTTTAGTTTTAATTTTACAGAAATTACAAATAAATACCAGAGTATACACCATTTGTTGACGTGGCTGTGATCATTTGTCTAATCTCAAGCAAAGTGCAAACACATTCTCCTCAATAGCCTGCAGGGTTTATTTTCACCTCCAAGTTCATTCGAGGCGCTTCTCTGGAACAAGCAGGCATTATTTACCAGTCAAAATGCCGAGACCTGACGTTAAGGCCTCTCGGTGCACGCCCTGCGCAGACGACAAAGCCTGACGTCATGGTAAGATCGAAGGGGCAATGAGTGTCAGGGCATGTCCTGAACAGCGAGGAGTGATGCTGGCGGCCTCTGCCCTCTGATAATCCCGCTGGTTCAGCGCCAGTCCTTCACTTCCACATCATTTAGAAAGCAACAATTGTGTCATTTAAAGAGTAATATTATGGGTCACATGTGACTTTAGTCTTATTTCTAATTACTTTCAATAACTTTTGTCTTAATGCTTAAAGAGTCAATTAACCCAACACAGGATAGACTGGAGGATGTAGGACATTAATAAAAGTTGGTGTTGCTATATGATCGTATTCACATGATAGCTGAATGGAGGTCACAGAGGTCAAGGTCCAATTGCCTGTTTTATGAATGGGATGACCTGGTGGCGGGTAGCAATAACTCATAATGAGCTATAAATGGAGGAGCTAATCAGTGCTGAAGTCGTGTCTTTAGCCTCTTTAGTAAAGACTAAGTGGCTGTGGACGAGCCTCTGTTAGCATGGGATAGGGATAATCCTGTTAGGCAATGCTTTACCAGGAATCAGTCAGTCAACACTTCCTCTCTCAGACTGGATGAGCTCCTCAGTGCGAGACAGGACCCACATTTGATCAGTTTCACTGGCTCTCCTCCGTCTCGGATCTCGTGGGATACACGCCGATCGGCCTCGCTTGCTGGGATTTCCGGATATCTGTCGTCTGTCAGGGGGGAGGGGGGGCCTGCTGGGATACGGACCGAGCCTGAATCATGTTGGAGGCATTGGAGAAGTTGTTGAGAAGTATGGTGTCTGTGAAAGTCAGGGCGTATGTGAAGGACTACTGCAAGAGGAATGGCCTGCTGACACTCTCGGTCATCGCTGTAGTGACGGGCTGTGTGCTTGGATTTCTCCTCAGGTCGCTCAACCTGTCCACACAGGTATGAATGAATGAATGGACAGAAATTTAACAGGAAGCAATGTGAACTTGGACCTCACAGTCTTATATTATGTTGGCATTGAGTGCAAATTAAGTCAACATTCAGGATGGGAAGTAACAGCCAGTCTTTTCACTGCTGCACTGGCACTGAAGTTAAAGCCAGTTATGTCACAGTGAGAGCAGATTGAAGCAGGCATAATCAAAGGTGTCAGGAGAAGTGAAGTAATAGTTAAAGTGGCTATAGTCAATATTTTTATGTTAACTGAGTCCTAAAAGGAAGGCGTCATTGTGATGAACCCATAAAGGATTATCCCCCAACTCGGTAGTTCCCATCAGTTTTACAGAGTTTTACAGCATCTTTAAACTCATTGTTTAGGTTTTATAGTCTCCAGTTTTACCGTTTGATTCAGATATCACTCACATTCACAAAGCATCATTCTCGGCCCCAGCAGGGAGACATTTTCATCAGAAAATCTCTATAAACCCACTAAACACTACCTGCAAGCACCCAACTGCAGCCAGGCAAAGATAGAGACTAGCTGGTGAACATAGTGGGGGATTTTAGAAGAAGCCGAATGCCCAAATGTTTCCCTCAGTAGTTGGTGGAGATCAAAACAGAGCTGAAAGAACATTGGAGTTGCAGTCTATTCACCAGGTGGTCAGAAACATGACTCAAAATTATAATGTTGCTCTGTAACTGCAGGATGTGCAAATGGGCAGAAGGTGATCATTAGTTATAGCAGGTTTAAAAGGTATATATGATTTCTCTCATCAAAGTTTTTCTTCAATACTCAGCAAACTACTTTGAAATGTTGAAATGTCTGATTAAAGTATTCCCTTTCCATTGAAGTGATGTAAGACGCTCTAAATGGACCAAGCAGCTTATGTATTTTGGCAGAGACTGAATCAATGATTGGTGTCCAGTGTGCCCAGCAACGTGGCCTTGTGGTGGCAGCAGTCCATAAAACATGTAGCAGCATCATCTGCAAAGAAAGAATCTGTGAAACACAAAGAGAAAAATGTTGTCGTGCATGTCTTTAGAAATAAGGTTTGCTTCAGGTGTTTCTCTCTCACACAGGCTAAGATCTACTTCTCCTTCCCTGGAGAACTGCTGATGAGGATGTTAAAGATGTTGATTCTGCCGCTCATCACGTCCAGGTAAGAAAACCTCACCTGTCTGATATAACAACAGATTAGTGTTCTGATGTTATCACAACTGTAAGATTAAGCATCGACCACAGAAAACTTAATATTTGTATTAATTATTCACATCACCTTAGAGTCTGGATATAGATGATAGGAGAGAATATTTTTTAGAAGTGAGAAGTCTGGTTAATCCTGGTGCTTCACAAAGATTAATGCTGCATTCAGATGAGATGCTGACTTTGAATCTGGTCCTGGAAAAAATGCTCCACAACACTCCTTCCTCCTTGTCTCAGTCTTTCTAGTTTAAAGTAATTAACATGCTGATAAAAACTGAACAGTGTCATTGTAAACCCCACAGCAGTGAATATCATTAAAGAATAATGCCACATAAAGCAAAAACATGCTTTTCTTAACAAAACAGTTCTACAAAACAATTTAGCAATTATCATATTTACAATAATTCAATTTTCTGTTGATTGACAAATAGATGAATCAATTCATTGTTTTTGGACTAGTGAAGGTACATTAAAACCAAAGAATTAGAATTCTTTAATTCATTGTTTGGAACAGTTTAAACCAGAGTTAATTGGACACCTCCTGTTTTCCCATCCAGTCTTATGTCTGGCCTGTCAGCCATGGACACGAAGGCAAGCGGTCGGCTGGGGGTTCTGACCATCACCTACTACCTGTGGACGACCTTCATCGCTGTCATCGTCGGCATCGTGCTGGTGCTCATCATTCACCCGGGGACGGGCTCAGAGAAAGATGGCCACCACGCAAGTTCGGGGCCTGTTATGACGTCCGCTGACGCTCTGTTGGACCTCATCAGGTTAATATTGACAGACACAAACACGATCACAATTTGACAGAGTGAACATGAAGATGGAAACGTTGTCATTTAAACATGCACCTTACTGAAGTGCTCTTGAGCAAGGTTGCTGAGCCCCTACCAACTATACATACTGTGTATGACCACTGACATGATTCAATGTAATTCCTCCATCCATGATGAAAGACAAATATCGTACAGTGAGGTGTAGGTGAGGCTGTACAACATGCTCACATGCTTGCAATGGCAATGTTACAGAGGAAAAGTCAGGGGATCACCAAAGCCATTAAGATTCATCATCTGAGAACCATGAATATCTGCACAAACTTTGGTGCCAATCCATCTGGTAGATATTCATATATATCACCGGATAAATGAAAATTTTAACCTGTTGGTGACGCCAAATGAAAACTCACCAAAGTCATTAAGATTCATCCTCTTGACACCATGAATATGTGTACCACACTTCATAGCAATCCATCCAACAATTATTTCAGTCTCAGTTTTAGTCTCGACCAAGGTGGCTGACAAAAGTGATAAATATCATCTCATAGCTACAAAAGCTTTGATGACTGTAAAAAGTGTTTCTCACCTGCACTTCTATAAGATGAAGAAAACCCTCCTCCTGTTATGGGCTTTTCAGGAGATTCCAGATTTTCCACTCTTCTATCTTCTTAGCTTTGTTTTTAAGGATGGGGATTTGCTGTATAATACCTTGTAACACCTGCAAAAAACCAGTCCAGACCCATTAAATCCAGTACAAATCCAGTTTAGACGCCCTTGCGCCTCCCAAGGAAACAGGAAGCTCCTTAATCACAAAATCTCAAGGCGTCACGTTGATCCCGGGAGTCGACATAATAGCTTTCACAAAAAAACAAAAAAAACAATGAAATTCAATCAAGAAATTCTCATCGAGTAAAGTTGCCTGAAAATTTGGTTTCATCAAACATTCGACAAACACCAGATCTAGAAAATGTACGTATTTACTTATAATATCAACTTTATAACTAATAAAACAAACAAAATGGCAGCATGTTTGAATCAATTATTACATATGATAAAAACCAATCAGTATCTGAATCTAGTAGTATTTTACAGGGGAAGCGTTTCAGCATTAGATTGAAAAGGAGAAGGAAAAAATCTGCTCATCCAATAGTTGCAGTGTCACTCCTACACAGCCGGTCAGCTAAGAATAGGGAGGCACTTAATTGTGATCTGTTAAGCCTGCACTTTCTCAGAAGGTCCTTGTGCAATCTCACAGTCTGTAAGATAGAGCCTGCAGTCTGGTGTGTGTGCTCAGGCTTACTGCAGGGCCATTCATGCCAGAGGTCCACTAATACCTTCCTCTAAAACCCTTATCTTAGTGAGCTGTGGCTGGTGTGCTGCCGTAAGCCAAAAGCCAGGTGTACGTTTCAGTCCTCTTACGTGTTTGACAAGCTTTCTGTCTGAATTCAGTGTCACTGACGTGTGCTGAATAAAAACAGTCCCGGCACATGACGCACCTTCCACCTTGTTAACATGTGAAGGCCTTTCTCTGTTTTCCTGTGTCGGACTATTAACAATTATACTTCATTACAACAGCCAGTGGTGTAGGAAGTATTCACTTAAATAAAAGAATCATTTTCACATAATAGAAATAGTCAATTTCAAGTAAGAGTCCATTTTGAACATGTTACTTAAGCAAAGATGTGTGGTTATTACCAGAAAAAATTCTTGCATCTCAGTGTATGATTTAAATAACTTCACCACCACAGTAATTCACCATATAAACACAACAACTGCTTCTGCACTTAAATGCACGGTTGTACCCGGAGAAAGAAAATAGCCTCTGCCTTGTTAAGCATTTTATATCAAACATAAGATCCAAAGATAAAAACAGCTGAGAAAACAATCTAACCACAAGGTCCATTTAGTCGCTATTCTGGTGCTTTTAATTATACAGTGTGATGTTCAACAGTGGGAATTTGAACATCTACGACTCCATGAAACTGTGTGTAAATAAACCTTGTAGTAAGATTTTGTGTTGTTTCCAAAGTCAAGAATGAACTTTGACCCTCATGATAAAAACATATATAAAAGTGAGCTCTTTATATTCACTGAACAACAGCTGTAACATATATATAAATTTAATATATTTGTCAGGCTGGAAAATGAAATGAGTCAGACGCAATTAAAAAAAAAACACAAAAGCCATTGGTTGAATTATGTATTTCACTACAGACATGATCTGATAATTTTGTCTGTAAATTGTCTTTTATAGGAACATGATCCCTTCAAATCTAATTGAAGCAACTTTCCAGCAGGTGAGTTGACAAAAGGAGAAAACTCAATGCTCAGTACTCATTAATTCAACATTCAGTATCCACATATTAACAACTCTGTGGTCGTCCTCTGTCCTCTCGCTCCAGTACCGAACAGACCTGGTTCCTATAGTACAGAACTCTGATGTGAAAGAGTCTCAGGCCAACTATGTGTATGTCATGCCCGACTACCACAACCCTCAGCTGGGCCACCCGGTCTTCCTGGAGATCACCCCTGCCCCTGACATCAAGTATAAAATCGTCCCCAGCACCAGCAAGGGCATGAACGTCCTGGGGATTGTCATCTTCTCGGCCACCATGGGTAAAATAATCACACAGACCATTACATCACAGAAAACAGCTCTTATGTATTTAAGTATAATTCTTATGTTACTAGTCTCCAATAGCCCTCTATAAAGGCTTTATGAGCGTTAATAAAGCTAATGCTAACAAAAGCTTTATAGATCAGTTATAAGTCATTATTACATTATAAGCCAGAACAACTTTTGGGTTGCCAGGCTGTGAAAAGTCCCCCTGACTGGTGTTCATCCTGCTCCAGCATGACACTTTTCTTTTTGTCTCTTTAGTTCATCAATAACACTCTTAAATGGAGATCTTTGTAGAAAAGAAGCTGCATAATTTTATTAGAAAGAGATCAACTTTAACTTTACTTTACTTTTCTTTAACAACTAATAGTGGAAGAAGTATTGATTCTTAAAGTAAAAGTATTATTAAGTTTCAAAAAAATACTCATTCTGCAGAAAAATGGCTCCTGCAAATGATATGATAAATATGATTATGAGATTATGAAATTGTTTCCGAAAATAAAGTGGTCATGGGAGGGTTAATGGAAAAAACTGAATTCATTTTTGAACTTATAGACATTATAAATGTGACAAGGGGCCCAAACAGGACACTGATTTTTTTTTGTGAGGGGTCACAAGCCTGGGAACCAGTTTTAGTCTTTAATAATGAACCTTGTTATCTATTCTAAGTATCTTGAGATTGTACTTCAGTACAGTGCTGGAGTAAATGTATTTACTTTCCACCACTGTTAATGACTAACTGACATTAATTCAGACATGATAACCTGACAAAGGGACTTTTCACAACCTGGCAAAAGTTGTTATTAATGACTTATATCTGGTCTATAAAGCATTATTAAATCATTTATGTACCATTGATTAAGTCATTAGTTACAACTTATAAACCATGTATCTGTTCTCAGGTCTGCTGCTGGGGAAGATGGGAGAACGTGGAGCGCCGCTCGTCAACGTGTGCCAGTGCATCAACGAGTGCGTCATGAAGATCATTAATGCTGCCATGTGGTAAGACTGTACTCTCTCTCCCACACACACAGTAGCAATAACAGACTATTGTGTCACGCACATGCATCCAAATAAAGACAGACTACACACAGCACAGAGCCAGATTATGTCTAAAAATACATCTCAGGGAGTCACTGGTGGCGTCTGAAGTGTCCTCGCTATTCTCACAGGAGCTAATGAGTCGACTCATGGATTACAGTTGTGTGAATGGAGCAAAGAGGCACTTCAATTAATCAGATTAGTGCTGAGGAATCTTAATTCAAATAACAATTATATTATAGTAATTCGTTGAGAAAACATTGTGGCCACCCGAACATGAAACCTGTATGTGATTTTTGAACATGTTGGTTCAAAGTTGTGGATATTATTCAGCTGCTGTAACAGCCTCCTCTCCTCTGGAGCCTGGCTGAGGGGATTTGCTCACTTTCAGCCACAAGAGCATTAGTGCGGTCGGCCGCTGATGCTGGGCCAGATAAGGCTCACAGTCGGCATTGCAATTAATCCCAAAGGTGTTGGATGGGGTTGAGGTCAAGTTGTTCCACACCAAACTTGGACGACGCAAGGGCAATGTCAAGTTTAAATAAAAAAGGAAACCGGAAAATGGAAAGTTTCAAGATTCGAGGATTTAATTTTATAATCTTGTACAATAAGTAGGTTGAAATGCATGAGTGTCATAATGTTGAGACTGGGCTGAAAAGGTTTGTGTGTAATAAAGAATGATAATTGAAAAATTGAAAAATGAAAATTTGAAAAATAAATAAAATGAAAAGTATTAATATATACGTACAAATATAAAGTCTAAACTGGTTGGATGTGTAGGTTTTTGTTTTTGTTGCATTAAAACACATGCAGCCAGAAGGTGAAGCGTGAGATCAACACTTCCACAGCAGCATCCATGACCGTGATCTTCTCCTCTCTTCTACATTCAGGTACTTCCCCTTCGGCATCGTGTTCCTTGTGGCAGGGAAGATCCTGGACATGCACGACCCGGCCCACCTGGGAGAGAAGCTGGGCATGTACTTCATCACGGTCTTGTCCGGCTTGTTTGTGCACGGCCTCATCCTGCTGCCTCTCTTCTTCTTCTTCTTCACTCGCAAAAATCCCTTCCCCTACATCAGAGGGCTGCTGCAGGCTCTCGTCATCGCGCTGGCCACGTCATCCAGGTAGCTCAGAGTCCTCTCTTTATTTTAATCCTAAGAATAGATGCTGTGAGGATGACCTACCTGTTCTAATTGATCATCTCTGGAATGAAACCTATTGAGCTCTCTGACCCTTTCCTCTTCTTCTCTTCCTCTGCAGCTCAGCCACATTGCCAATCACCATGAAGTGTCTCCTGGAGAACTGTGGGGTCGACCGGCAGATCGCTCGCTTCGTGCTGCCAGTGGGAGCTACCATCAACATGGACGGCACGGCCCTGTACGAGGCAGTGGCGGCCATCTTTATCGCTCAGGTCAATGAGTATGACCTGGACTTTGGCCAGCTGGTCACTATCAGGTGAGAATAAACACTGCGCTCATCATCTTCCCATTGGATGTTCTTTGTGTTGACAACATGTCTTAACATCCCGACTCTTGTCTCATCAGTATTACAGCAACAGCAGCCAGCATCGGGGCAGCTGGGATACCTCAGGCCGGTCTGGTTACAATGGTGATTGTCCTGACCTCTGTGGGGTTACCGCCTGCTGACATCTCGCTGATCGTGGCCATCGATTGGGTCCTGTAAGTCCCACGGAAGTGATTATACTGATATAGAGCAGAGGTTTTCAAAGTGACCAAATATCACATTAATTATCACATTAACTGTCAAAAGAAGATCATGTAAAATAGCCTAGTAATTTTAGGCTTTCTTGGCTCAATTGTAGAGTGTCTCTGGAATCAAATAACATAATCATGATACCATAGGCAAGTAAACTAAGGCAGGAACACTTTTTCCACAGTCTCAGACTTTGAAAACCTCTGATACGGAGCATTACTGGGTCTTGCTGGGGCAACGTGTGAACAATTTTTTTCTGTCTCGTTCTCAGCGATCGCTTCCGGACAATGATCAATGTTCTTGGTGATGCCTTCGCTGCTGGGATTATGGCTCATATATGCAAGAAGGACTTTGAGAGAGCAGCCACAGCTGCTGCAGCCCCAGCCACTACTGATGCCAATAACGGAGGTGGCCCCCAACGGGTAGGGAGGAGCATTTCTGTGTGTTCAGATCAATGTGCTCGTGCATGTGTGAGGATCTTAAGCATTTCTCTATAACATTAAGTATCTATATATGCTAAAGTACAGTTTAGGCTGATGTGATTAAAGTCGTTATTTTTTGCAGGTATTTAGTCATAAAACAAAGTAATGGACCAATTGAAATTTAGACCTGATGATGAAAAGAATTTTTTATTACAACACAGAACATTTTCTAAATCTTATTTTTAATCCTGTTTTCATGTAATTCTAGAACGATTTACGATCTTAAATCACTGTACTGTTGTTGATTTCTCCCCTACAGAGAGACACAGTCATCTCCTTTGGTAATCAGAGCGTGGCCTTGTCTGATGCTCCTCTAATCGCACACCGCTGCGATTACGTGTTTGAGGTGGACGGAGACAACGTGATGGAGAGACCTGTGGCCTGCTACAACCTCTGCCAAGTGTGAGACACTTTTACAAGGTGGACAGCACAGGAAACTGCCTTCTACAGCTCATAGATTCACCTCTCAGGACCAAAGGGAGCATCATCTGAAGCCCAGAAGAATCCAGTTTGATCAAAATCCTGTTAGGGTTCCGTCCTAAATGAGTCCAATGATCAAGTATATTGTGATGTCAGGGTTTAGTGGCTAAAATGGATTTTGCCTGTGCCATGCCGAAAACAAACACCTTCATTACTTGATGTACTGTTGTGAGGAAACGCGTAAAGTTTCACATGTAACCTAAATCTTAAAAAGATACTGAACGCACCTGCAGACACAGATAATGTGTTGCACTGACACGCATTAGACGGATTAGTGTTTATCAGTGGAGACAGTTAAGAGATTCACAGTAGAGCTGTTCTGATGAAGCTTGATTGCAGGTTCAGACTTCAGTCGAGGTTTTGAGTTGCCTTAACATGATCTCAGTTTTGACGACAATTCTGAGAACTCGAATGACTTGAAAGTAAACTGAAACTAATAGACAAGTGAACCTTTATCTGTTAGACAATGCATTTATGGATATTAAAGCAACATTAAGAAACATATATACTTTATGTGAATTAGGTGATTTGTTTTTATACCTATGCTTTTAATTTTGTGTTCATGTTTTCTAATAAAAACCTGCTTCATTCAAAGGCCTGTCAATGTTTTATTTTACCCAACTATGCATAGATGCTTATTTCTATGCTTTAGACAATGATACTTCTGTGTTAACCCAGGGAAATATTGTGAAGAAGCTCAGCCACCTACATACTGTATCCATACATACAATGGTATTATTTTATATACTCACGTTTGTGTTTAGGAGGAAAATAATCACACAAACTGGATTAAAATTTACTGTTGGTGTACAGTAAATACAGTCCACAGTGTATGCAGACAGGTCTCCCCCATCAGGTCTCAGAAGGTAATAACAGGGCCAGTACCATGTGACCAGTTGAAGGCCAGGTGACATTACAAAACACATCATCCATCATCCTGTAACACAAATGCTACTAAATCATAATGAATTGCTGTTGTGCTCCGTCACTTCACTTCTATTTCTACTTGTCAGCATGTTGAGTAAAACAGGAAACAGTAATCTTACAATATTAACTTCAATAACAAGCAAAGCATAAATCACAGTAAATCCACTTTCTGCTTCTGAAGAGACATTTAATTCTTTCAATTTTGAAAAGCCACCATGTTTTTATTGAAATGATGCAATGTTAGAAGACATTTAACGGACTTCATCTTAGTGTCCTTCAAAACCAAGAAAACAAAAGTCAAATCATTAAAAACACTCCTATAAAGTAACAAGTATGACCGCATACATTGTCAAATAAATATTTGCGCCTCCTCTGTAAAATACACCATCTCCACTTATAAATTAAGGCGGAATGCAGTTTATTCTGACTGCCCCGAAAACAAATTCACTTGCATCTTTCACATAATTCCAACTAGATTGCTGAGAAAACTAAGCAGTAACACAAAACGTCAGTAGAAAAAAAAGAAAATATAAAAAAGTTGACAGTCCAAGACTACAACAAATTTCTATTACCTGCTTTGAGCTAGTAAGGAAATATTGCACAAAGTTAAGGGTTGTGAGAAAAAATAACATGGAAATACTAAATCAAATAGCACTTTTTAAGACCAAAATCTGAAGCATGTGATGGGAATATTCTTTTCAGATTAAAGAGGCATTTTAATGAAGCATCAGGGGAATTATTGCTGGAGGAAAAATGAATCCTAAAAGGTGTGAGCAGGTTCTGTTCTCAAGAAACATTTACTACTTCTAACTATGAGCAGATGGCTCCTCTGTTCAATTTGTGGTTGGATTAAGTCAAAAGGAATTACCGTACCAATGGTAATGCTCCACCTTTCAACTACCTTGTAGAACAAGACCAAATTCATTACTATTAAAAGATGAGCTGTGGTTTGCCAATCATCTTTTCTAAATGGATGACATAAGAAGTGTCTCACTAAGCAACTAGTTAAAGGCCGTCCCTATTAGACAGACATCAGAGCAATGGTTTTGCTTGTAAAGAACTAAATCTGCAAGTGACAGGTGTATAATTAACTGTGTTGAAACATCACCAGATGTCAATAAATAACCCTGACCTTCATCTCGTAACTGCTGAAAAGACAACTGTACCGAAAGTGCCAAAATACAGCTTCAGCTTGCTAATTATGTTGCGCTTCAGTGGTTCAAACTCATCTGGCAATCTTAGGAAAGCTGCTTCATGAAAGGTCTGCTGGACCGTCATTTTCCTTCAAGAGTCTGTGTACAAGTTAAATAACCTTATCTCAACTAACACTGGTCCACATATTGTTTTTAAGCCTGTGTCAGATGTTTAAAAGCCTCCAGTAGAAACACTTTTTGTAACAGCCTGCTCTCGCTTGACCAGGGATCTTTCATCGGCGCTGCAGATTTGCTTGTAGAAAAATAACAGAACAAAACTCCAAACCAAATCGAAAAAGGTAAATAAACAAAAGAAACAAACCAAACAAAACTTTCAGCAAAAAGAAATAAAATTTAATGGTTTATGTTCAAAGTGAAACAACCAAAACAAAAGAAAGGAAGAAAAGAAAGCAACGCTAAACTGAAATCATTAACAAAGGCCATTCATTTCTCTCCAACTTGAGATAAGCACTTGCTAAAACAAGTTTGTAACTTACAGTGTAACAAATAAAAATCTAAGCCTTTAGAAAGAAAAAAAAAATTCCAAACAAAAAGAAAACAAAATCAAAAGAAAAGAAAAAAACAGAACAGCAAACTGAGCCAAAGTGATGTCGCTCTCAGCCAGCACCAGATATAATCTTAGTACCTCTTCAAAAACAAATTTCAAAAAAATTACTTTGTGAAAATCTGCTCAGAAAACTCTCCTGGGGTTAGAGGATCAAATCTCTCCCTGCCTTTGGTCCATCTTAATTCCCTACTCATTGACTGGGATTCATATTCAACAGGACTCTCCTGAAATACAACTTATAATAAAAAGACACTTTACACAGGGATAACAAAACAAAAACACTTCCCTCCAGAGCCGTTTAAAATTAACCCGGTAGGAGGGTGAGCGAAAGTCTGATTAACATCAAAAAGACTGATATTCATGGTAACCTAAAACAGATTGGTTAAAAGTGCTTTGCTCTTAGATTAACCCAAGACAGTGAGTGGTATTGTAGGTCTATGTGTCCACTGGATGATAATTTAAGGCATCTATTTCTACTTATGATGTGGACCCACAACAGAGCGCTGCTTTTTTCAAAATTAAACAACCACTGGCTAGAGGCAAAATATTCTTCTTCACCTTCTTAAGACCAAATCATCCACTAAAATGTCGACACTTGGAAAACAATTAGCAGGGCTCTCCTTATGCTCCATATTTTCAGTGCACTGCTAAGAACCGTTTGCCTGCCTCCTCTATCTCGTCCCCACAGTTATACATGCAACACATACAGACAGTATTTTAGCTTTTTAGATACTTCTCAAAAGTTATCTTGGGGGGTATCATGGGATTCTGCCTTCTCCATCCCCTCCCTTAAAATTTAAACTAACAAGTGTCCTCAAGCCCCACGCATGAGCATAAAGAAGAATAGGGGAAAAAAAACAACTCTTTTTGACAAGTACAAAGGTGCAGAAGAGTGAACATCTCATTTAACTCTGAATACACTAAAACCCAAACAGATGTGTCAGACTTTGCAAACTCGTATGTCTGCTCTCTACAATAAACAGGTCATTTCCATCTCTCCTCTACACCCGATTGTCCCACTCTCTCTACTTGTGGCCCTTGCTGGTCTTAAAGGACACTTGCAGTATCTTGTCTCCGAGCCGGTAGCCGTTCAGGCTGGCGATGGCCATGGCCGCTTCCTCGTAGTTCGTCATGGTAACGAAGCCAAAGCCCTTGCACTTGTTGGTGTTGAAGTCGCGGATCACTTTGACGTTGGTGACAGCGCCGAAGGGGCCGAACATCTGCCAGAGGATGCTTTCGTCTGCGTCTTGGCCCAGGTTGTAAATGAAGATGCACCAGCCGGAGGTGGAGTTCCCAGGGACGCCGACGCCTCCCATGCCACCCATGTGATCGACCCCCATGGGGGAGAACCTGGATATGAAAATGTTTAGAGTACTTTATCAATATCTCTGAAACTAAAGTCAAAGTGTGGCACAACCACAACATTTTCTTTAATGTTAACTGTTCATTTTAAGGCTGCAACTAATGTTGAACATTCACAACGTCTCTCACCTAAACCGCTGTGCCTGGTGGTGTAAGGGCCCCCCGAAGCGTCGGGACTGATTGTGGTAGAGCTGAGAGATGAGCTGCGTGTTCTTCGCCTGGTTTGGGTTAGCGGCAAATTTCACTGTGATTGGTTCAGAGGCTCCGGGTGGTTTTTGGCCATTCAGGTTTTTGACAGCCTCCTCTGCCTCTGCCCGCTTGTCAAACCTGATAAAAGCTACCCCTCGGGACGTGCCTATGTGCGAGAAGGTAGCTGGTGACCACCTATTCTGATACAAACAGCGTAACTACTGTTTTTTGTGATCAGTCAACACAGGTTGTTATTGAAGAAAATTTTTGAAAAGCAAGGAAGTCATTCACCTGTCGTACCTGTAGCCTGATCAACAAGTACACGAGAGTTAATGATGTGTCCATAACGTGAAAACATGTCCTCCACATCCTTCTGGGTCATGGACTTTGGCAGGCCGCTGATATAGAGGTTGGCATCCTTTATTGTATCAGAACTGGGCCGTGCATATGAGACCTGGAAATAGGAAGGAAAAATTGCCTGATTAAAACTTGGCTGATACTCATGTATAAAACAGAGCAAAAAGTAAGTAAGTAAAAAAAAAAAAAAAAAAAAAAACAATAGCACAAGTACTTAATCTCTGGAACCATTGACAATTTAACAATCTTTTTGATTTACTGGGGTAATTATATCAGGTGTTTTATATGTTCTGAAAGGTTTTATCCATTTATTAAATACAACACTTTGGGACTTAAGGTTTTTTTAAGAGAAAACTAAATAACATGACCGGATAGAAAATTGTCACCCAAGTAGTTTTAGGTATTAATTCTTTGGCCTGAGCAAAAATGAGTGGAGTCAGAAGCATAATAGAACAATACAGCAACAAATAAATGAAACCAAAATGAATGAAAAGGTACCTTTTTTAAAAATTAAACACATGAAATACATTGAATTCGACATAATGTCAAATAAAATAAGTCAAATTAAAGTCAAACTCAACAGACATGTCAGATAGGGCAGTAAGTGAGCTGTAAAAGCAGTATCACTTCCTCGGGCTGACATGTACTAGCTAGTTAGCGGACAGCACAGGAGCCACAGGAGAGTTAAATGACATGACATCTTTGGTTTGAGAATTGTAGAACACCTTATTGCACGTTACCTTGATAGTTTTGGACTGTAGCCTTAGTCCATTCAGTGTACTGATAGCTCTGTCTGCATCACTAGGGTTAAGATAGTTAACAAATCCGTACCCTAAACTGTGGCCTAGAGAAAAAAAAAAGGAAAACAATAAAATAAAACAAAAAAACGTTGGATAGTTTTAAAAAAAATCTGCAAACAAATAAATATTTAAAAACAAAAACAAATCTTAACATTGCATGCTAGTCTAAACAAACAAACAACCAAAGAAACTGTCTACAGTTAAACAGGGTTGGACTGGTTGGAATAAATGAAAACTTCGTGGTGGTGAAAAAAATTTGACCAAACTACTACCCAACTCAAATAAAAATTACATTAGAAAATCACTGAGGACAGAGGAGCCAAGAAACAGGCCTTTAGCAGATATCCTGCTAATAAAGACAAGGTCATGTAAATGAGTGATAGGCCAAACTGTTCTTTAGGTCATTAAGCTGAACCACCACTGATACATTCAGAGGTTGTGGCTACAACTTGTATTTTTTATTAAGTCTGTAACACAAATCTTTTGCCATTTAAACAAAAAAACTTGTTTTGTGTTTAAACGCCGATCTGGTCTGTCACAGGTCTTATCGCTTCAGAGAGTAGCATACCTGCGACTTTATCTCGAATCAGCTTGGCGGACTCCACCTCTCCGATGCTGCTGAAGAGGCTCCGCAGCTCGTCCTGCGTCATGCTCTGAGGCAGGTAGTTCACTATCAGGTTGGTCTTGGCGTCCTTCCCCTCGTCCCCACCCATGTGGTCTTCATAACCGTTTGACATGTCATACACCTCCTGCAGGTCGGCCAGGTGGGCCGAAAAACACAAAGCGAGGTAAGCACACCAGGTATGCAGAGCTAGAGATGAAACCATTACCAGATGAGTTGATAGAACATCGACCACCATTATGACCGTCGATTAATCACCATAACATTTACTCGATCTAGCATCTCAAATTTGACAATCTGATCTTTTTTTTTAGTGTATATATGAAATAAATACGTCTTTGGTTTTTTAGCAGTTGGTGGACTTAAACAATCAATTTGAATATGTCACCTTTGGGAATCACTGATACATGATTCAGCACATTAATCGCTAAAGTAATCATTACTTGCAGCACTAAACAGATCTTAGAATATTTCGCTGCACAAAAAAAAAGCATCCAAAAGAGCACGACACCTAAGGACAGATGCTAAAGAAAATCAATTCAAACACATTACTTTCAAATTAAAGTGTAGTCAGCTGTTTAGTGGCCAGCAGCACAAAGTCAAAATAGAGCGAACAATCAGCAATCAACCTATAGACTTCCTATAATTTATACTCTTCGGGCGTCACTGACCTCGCCTCTACCCTGCTACCTCAAACAACCCTGTTACATCACTGACAGGGATACAGTTAACACACATAATGGAACATTCAGTCTGCCTGTCATAGCTTCATGGCGCTTAGTTACTATAGCTGAAATAAATAACCATCCTAACACTCAGCAGAACGTTTACTTTGGAGAAAGACACTGTAGTTTTCTGTCTACTCTTCCACCTCTATGTCTCTTTTTCATTCATTCATTACATCAAACATTTGAGTCAAATCACAGTAATTAAAAAAACAACAGGATGACTGTGTTGCTGTTTTCTCGTGTTTAAAATTGCACCACCGTTTTAAAGCAGTCATCTGTCTAATTTGCTGAATCCAGATGGTTCTTCAAATGCAATGAAAAACAGTCATGTGCAGAAGGGTTCTTCCGGTTCCACAGTTCACGGCACTTTTTGTCAAAAAGCGATAAGTATGTCTATGTAGTGTAATTTTAGTTTTCACTGCAACAGATAACCAGGGGTTAAAAGGTTCAAGGGCACTTAATGATAACTAATTATATTACACAAGCATGTGACTGGATTTAAGACGCATACTGGTCTCAATGTAGTGGTTTACACTAAGCCATCTTGAAAACAATGGAAAACCATGCAATCTACAGGCCACACACAAGTTTTACATTTGCAAAGTAGGTAAGTAACTCTAGTCTGCAGTCTAGTCTGATAATAAGTCTAAAGGGTCTGAGGTTGGTTTAGTTAATATTAAGTGACGACAAGAATGGACCCTGTCTTGAAAATACTTTAAAAAGTGGCTTCCGCTATCTGTTCAGCAGAGCGTGTCCTTGTGGACACATTTACTGGTGGCTGAAATGGGATCAGGCCTGAAAAGGGAACCAATCCAGCAGTCAACCTGACAGAGGTCCATTCATGCAAGAGAAGGGTTGTGATTGTGTATTCTAGTGGGTAAGATACACTGCCTGAAAGGATGAATGAGAGTCCTGTATTAATCCAGTAAACATGGGTATAGCTGGTGGGAGGTGGCGTGTGTGTTTTTGTTTTCTCTCAATGCTATGTAACTTTTAATAAAAATTAAATGTAAACTGTGTCTAGTCATGATATCTTTTATACATGTTGATAACAAGGCTCTGACCTATTATCAGCATGAAGTGTAACTTTATAGTCAGTCTGTCAATTTTCAACAACCACAACAAAAATATCTGATAGCACTATACAACATTCAGTTGTTAAGGTCACATGTTGTAGTACTGTTTGAAAGGGGAGCAGAGATCTCATACTCACTTTCAAGTACTTGATGTGTCCTCGACGAACTGCCATGAAGACACTTCACTGCTCCTGAGGCTGGGTGGGGATAAGAGAAAAATCACACAACTGTCAATATGGCAGTGAGCAAACAAGGAAAACTTGCTGTTGGGGGAAGATAGCATTACGAAAACATACATTTAACAACAACGTGGGTGACAAACACCCGATGCCATTTTTTTTGTTAAATAAGCAAAAACTTCACCTGAAACATATGGGAACATATGTGAACGATAAAAGTAATTTAGCTAATTACTACTGGCTTCTTCCTCTAGTGATCAATTTATATTATTGTGTGTATGTTTACACTCATTAACCATCCAGCTACACTGATGAGTCATATCTGCTGGTAGCTGGTACTGCATTTATTCCTCAATTAGCTGTAAATCATGAAACTACTCTGCAACTACTCCCTGTAACTGGACAGCTAAAACTGGTTTGTTCGATCCGCAGCATGGACTTTTTGGGATTTAGCCAGCACAGCTAAACAAGGCTCAAGTCTCATGTGATGGTTAAATTGGATAATACAAGACATACACAAGGGTGGCCTGCCATTTCCTCCCACACCTCCAGTGATGTAAAAACAAGGGACATTTTTTATTTGCACTGTACAGTTTGCCAATTTGAAAGCCCTATTAAGTGTTGTTGACATAACCACACTGTGATCACTGTGAATATAAAGGATGGGAACATCCTGATAAAACATTGAGTGTCAGTAGAAAAAAAGACAGGCCCTTGGATCTTCACAACCAGGGTATATTTTTTTTTTCAGGGTATATTTATTTTTTCTCACTGATAATCATTCATTACTAAAACACTGGCCACTAACTATCAAGCATGGACATATTGTGATGAAGTTCAATGCAATGGTGCTTCTTCATTTTAAAGTAATGAGCACTAGTGGAAAATGAGTCTAGTGTGTCAGTGTTTTGAACAGTATCCAGTGGAAAGAGGAGCTGTGGTGGCAGGAGGGTTGGGTCACAATTTGGACGTGTAGTTTTTGAATGAACTGCAAACTACAGTAGGAATATCAAATGGTGTCTTCACAATATTACCTGCTTTCTATGGATGAGCACATTTATTGTAGCACTTGCATTTCATTAGTAGCTCACAGTGAGATGTCAGAAATATAGCTGTCAGAAAACTGGGTGATGTTACTACAATATTTCACAGGCGACCTTTTCCTTCAGGAAAACATCACAGACTTTTCAAACAATGATGGTTAAAATCAAAATTTATACAAAATAATAGATTAAGACTTGATTTTGCAACCACAAACTATTTTAATGATGCACTTTTGTTTTTATTAACACATCAGCTCACGAGTTGATCTGGAAACGTGTAGAGGCCTGATTAGCATTACTAGCATTAGCAAGCTAGCTAGCTGCATGCTAACTGCCTTTTGATTTTAAAGAGAAAAGTTAAACATATGTTCAACCAGGTTCGTCAAAAAAAGCACAATGTTATCATTTTACACTTCGTTGCATACAGACAACACAACCAGTCGTATTATGCAAAGAGAGTAGACTGCGTGGCTAGCTTGTCGGCTAGCTAACGCAGAGCACCGTGGCCCTATTTTGGAGAGCGTCGGATCAACGCGTCACAGTCCCGGCGCCGAAACCCGCGCGGCGTGCTAACAGGCCCCGGAGGAGGCTAACGTTAGCCATCTAGCTAACCAACCGCTCCAAGGGCCGCCAAAGCAGCATGGCAGCCACGTCCGACAAATATCAAAGCACACAGCTCAGAGGCTTCAGAAAACGTGTGTCAGCATTTTAAATCTTACCAGCTTTTAGGGGGTAGCTTCTGTTTCTGCTCTCTCCTCCTGATTTCTTTCCTTCTTAGTGACGTTCACTTCCCTCCAAGTCGGCCTCACGGAGCGAAGAAACCCGAAGAAGGAGCTGCGGGACGAATCCGACCACGCCCACTTCCGTACAGCCACGCCCACCCCCTGCACGCCCCTGCAGAGGAGACAGCAGGGTCAACATGCTCATAAAACAGAGCTAAATAACAAAATTAAATCTCCTACATTTATCAATCCATGCAAAATAACATGTTGATATGTAAGGAATTATAATCTAATGGAGAAATAAAACGTTATCTCTATTTTTAATTGAATTAAATTTTATTTATGTTAAATCACAACAGAAATCATCTCAAGGCACTTTTCATATAGAGCAGGTCTAGACAGTACTCTTTATATTATTATTTATAGAGACCCAACAATTCCCATTATGAGCAAGCACTCGGTGACAGCTGCCCTGAAACTGCATCTGCAACAGAGTATGTTGGTTAATCAGTGTGCTGAGGTGCAGCTTCAGGTAAAGTGTGATATGCAAACAGCACACATACTTGCAGTACTTGCATTTTAGGGACAATGCAGTGAGTGGATATAGAGAGTGAGACAAGAAATGTGGTAAGAACAAGGGACAGGTATTCAGGTCATGATGCAAAATAAGCACAGTGCAAGCAAAGGAGTTTTCGTTTTGTTGTTTTTTTCCCTTTCAGAAAATAACAAATACAACAAAGAATTACACGTAGAGAGAGAAAAAAGTGCTCTGTAAAATATCATCAAGGATCACACAAAGTGATCTTACATACCCAGACACAAACTATCACATATGATTTGATTAACAGAGCTGTACTAGAAGGTATGAAAGATATTCAGGCACAGGTGGGCAAAGAAGGCCTGTACCTTCAACCTGAAACTAACAGAAGATGTGATCATACAGCACTTGTGAGTCTGCAAGCACATAGACAAGTAAAGCACATTGAAAAGTAAACCATTCTCATCTTTTTGGCATCATAGATAGCAATAATTAATATCCTTCACCAACTTTTATGCTACATGTTTTGTAGTGTACTGGAGTCTGTATTAAGCAGCAGTCGTGTGGCAGGTGAGAAGTCTGTAATCTGATGCACATTCACACAATATGATCATGATATAACATGTAATGTAGGATTGTTATATCTGTACAATGCCGTCCCATCTGCCACAGTGTCTTTAGTTTTTGCCCAGGACTTTATATTCCATAAATGTTTGGTCCCTCATCAGCTGAGTCACCGTCAGACACAAAACAACCTGCATGATAAGAGGAAAGAAAAGAGAGGAGGATCCTGGTCAGCTGCCAAATTAAATAAGACTCAATAATTAACTTCTGAAACTTAGCAGATTCATTGTTCATTAGAATAATTAAATGCCACAGTACTGCAGCATGCAATTAAACAAAATGTATTTAACATTTTTGATGAAAAGCACTGTGTAATGCAATAATTCTGCCCACCAGCAGACCCTGAAGGGATTCAGGAAGAATGTCTTCCAGACTTTCCAAACTAATTTTAACTATTAGTCTATTACTAAATTAGCAAAGTAATCAGAGATTAATCATGAACAATTTTGATAAATGTTTAAGACAGTTTCTAAGCAAAAAATGCCCTCTCTGAGAATTAACTAATTGTTTTTGTGTTTTAGACCATTTGTTGAACAAAACAAGCAATTTTGAGCAATTTTGATATATTAACCTGGCACCTAGACAATTGTGATGGTTTATACATATATGCATATAATATACGAGAAAATATATTTTAATCAATAAAGAAAATAATCATTAGCCACAGCCTTAGTATGCTAACTGACTAACTCCAACGCAGACACAGTTAGCGATCAGGTGGTGAACATACAGCGGAACATTTAAGTCACATATTTTCTCTCAGGACTTTATGGAGACCGAAACAGAGCTAAAAGGAGAGTGAATATGGGACTTAAATTCACTGGGTGGTCAGAAACATGACAAATTAAGTTGCTCTGTATATGATAGATGTATAAGTCTGAAAATGTTACGAAGTCTTTGGCACCTCATTCAGAAAAACCAGTGGGGAGACCCAGATGATAAAACGTAGCACAAACTGTAAGGCCATCTCCAGCTTCATCTGGCAGCCCTGAAACACAGACATCCAATCAGACATTCATGCTGGAGCTTTTTCATGTTTATGAGTGCTGATTTCATCTGAATGCACATGTCTACCTGCGTGTAAAGCTGCCACGGCTGGCGCACAGTGCCATTGCAGGAGGGGAAAGTCGAGTTACAGCAGCTGTGAGGAACCGAGAGTCCTCCTGTACGGTTAGACCAGGAGGTTCCCAGCCAGTCCTCATAGTGATGGACACCACAACACTGCAACTAATAGGAATCAATAGACAAAATACCCCATCACGATCAAGCAGAATAAAAGAGAGAGGTTTTTTTTTAGGTTTTTCCTGTAGGTAAAACATATGTGATGGCACAATATACTCATTAATGGATGGTTTGAGGTCTGATTTTTTGAGGTTTTGGAGATCAGGTGGCGCAAAGTATAGCTTAAGACCCTTGTCAATTAAGACCCTCTTCAATAAGCCTCTTAATGGAGAAACACATTTCCAAATCAAGGGAAAATGGGAGACTTCCATTTTCAAAAGAGCATCTAGGTACTGCAGCACTCGGCTTTAGTTGTTGCTGCTTGTTTCACGTCCCTGCTGCTATTTTGGATAATTTTTAGTGTTTCAGGCTTTTCTAAAATGTTACATCATTTTTACACACTCAATATAAGCATGCTTGTGGTTTGTGGATGCCTATTTGATCCAATTTACAAGAGTTGACTGACTGAACACGCACCTCTGCCTGTGTAGCATCAACAGCTCGAGAGGTGGGGTCCTGACTGCTGCTTGTGTATTTCTGAAACGCTCCACTGAGGGGAGCTATATCTGAATCCAGCTAATCAAAAAGGAAGTGCACACAAACAAGGTCAATGTGCAGTGTCATAAAAAAAAGTCCAGTGCACATAAAGATTTGTGTAACTTGCATACCTTTGTAGAGTGAAAATAAGCCAATGCTGAAGCCGTACTTTGCAGACAAAAGACCCAGACGAGCAGATAAACAAACTGAAACAAAACACTTTATTGTGTCCAGTTCAAACACTGACATGCATCCAGATACCCACAACCCACACAACCTTACCACTCCCTGCAGAAAGGTGGAATCCCTGAGGCTCAGCCAGGAGCCGAGACACCCGCCGGCCACGAGGAACACAGCGCTGGCAAGAGTGAAAACAGCAGGCAGGGTGATGTAGGTGTTAGAGAAAAAAAAGCTGTTCTGTCTGTACTTCATCAGCAGGTAGACTCCACTCAGGCCCACCACCATCCCCATCACCTGGGACATAAAAAATGATATTGTAGTTTTTCTTAAATCAGTATTAGACAACAGACAATATGAGCGCATTGTAGCTGTGCTCACTGAGATTGACAATCTATTAGTCCTATAAAGGACCACTAACCAGCCCCCTTTTGACATTCCTCCATTTCCAATTTGGGAAATTATTTTTTTTTCTTGCCAGGAGTTAGATGAGATCAATACCAGACTCACAATTACAGGGCTGGGAGAATTAATGCCTACATCTAATGATGCTGACTTGTGCTTGTCGAGGTTCAGTGGGTATTCATTCCTTTATATTCTGTGGTGCAAAAAATTGACTGACAGTTTTGGAAAGACTGTTTAAATTGTGGCTTATGGGGAACTAAAAACTTCCTCATCCTAGTAATGTGGATGTCATTCTTATACATTTATTTTTCTGGGTGTATGATGGTAGTATAATTGGCACCTGGACCTCTGCATCGATCTTATCTTTCATTAAGGAGCACAATGGAAATAATCTTCGGACTTCACTGTTTGTTGACATTTTGTTCATATGCCCCTCTCACTGTGTCAAATTAACTGAACTACACTAAACATAAACTGGATGCCCATCAAATATAAGGCTGGAGCCAAGTGTACAGTAAAGACTGGAAACAGGGGGAAACTGCTTCCCTGCCTGGGTGCAAAGATAATTAAAAACACACCTACCAGAACCATGAAAGCTCACTCATCAATACATTATGAACATTATGACTTGTTTGTTGACTCAAACAAAAACTGAACTGCATTGCACAACTGAACATGTGATTTTACAAAGGTTATGTGCTGGACGGCTTGGAAGCAGTGACAAATAATCCATAAACCTGTGACAACATTTTTGGTTGGATTAAAGAAGATACAGGAATATTTTCATACCTTTGACCACTATAGCTATATAGCTATAACGTCTTGTGACACCAGCTTCATACTGTATTTAACAAACAGGAAAGAAGAGTGATGTGATGTATGTATGTGTACCCTCTCCTTTCTTTATGTTATTGACTATCCAAAAACTCAATGCCATAAGATTATTAATTGTTTTTCAACAGATATGTGTTGAAGTTATTATAGAAAGTGTCGCTGCTCTGTACAGTGTTCATACTGTACTTGTACTTAGTTCCTGTCTGTAAAAGCACATGCAGTCTCTCGTCACATGACATGAGACAAGAGAAACTCATAGTACAGTACATGTATATTAAAGAGGTCAACACATTAGTACACAACAATAGAGGTGATTTCTTTTCCTTGCAGCTTTGTGTTATATTATTTTGAGCAAATAAATTTAAGAGTTGACTTCATTGGTAACTTCATTAATAAAAATAAGATCATTATTGGTGGCAGAATATAAAAACAATACAGCAGCACAGATAAAGTCTTACATACCCACAGAACTTGACTCATCAGCTGAAGGACTGCTTTTGAAGTCCTTTTCCTTCGAGCTCTCATCTTTCAGACTTGAGGAAGCGTGAGCTGCAATAAACGATGCAACCTGCCGACACACTAACGTGAAGATGGTGCAATCTTAACTGAACCATGAAGCTTTTATGGAAAGAGAGTCAAATCTGTGATGAAACAGAGACGAGTGTAACTTTCCTTCCGTGATCAAAGATCAACTTCCCCAAAGAAGGAGGAAACACAACCTTTTATAGGGATTATTACTGTTTAGACGTATGTAACCCACTCAAAGTAGCTTAAATCAGGTTAAACCTGTTTTCATTTTTTTATATGCAGTAGCCAATTTACGTCAGCAGAGGGCAGTGGTGGCGCAGCAGAGAGAGCAACATAAACAGCAGCAAGTTGAAGCAGAGAGTGAAATGGTATGAAAACAAACCACGTGGAGTATGAAAGCAAGATAAAGAGTGAACTTAAGGGCTCTTCTGAACAAAACTTATTTTAAAAAGGGATAACTGGTTGAAGTTCTGACGAGGATTCAATGGTTTTGCATCCTGTTCTCCGGTGTGTGTTATTGAAAATTTTACATGCAGCGCTAGCTAATATAGCTTAGCCGATGTGCTCTCTAACAAAGAGTAAAAAGTTAAATGGCACAGATAAATGCCACTAGCTTTGCTGTTTTCTGTTGTTGTTGATTGTAATTTTGGAATTTCCTGCCAGTTGTGAGGACCAATTCACTCCACGTTTCCTACAGATAAGCACTGAAATATCATCACGCTCCAATTAAAGGAAAAAAAAAAAACCCCACCTGGGTAGATGAACATTGGTTTTATTTTATTTAGTTTATTATGTCAGAGCTCTGACATATTTCTTTTATTTTTCTTCTCAACTGAAGGTTGAAGCGTCAAGGGAAAAAAATCATTTCCAGATTTAAAGGACAGTAAGGGAAAGAACAATATAAAGTGCATCGACTAAGAACAAACTGAACCCAACTCAAAATCATCTGGACTAAGGGAAGTTTGATGGTTCATTTTGAGGGCTGGTTTTTGAAATTTGCACTAAAGGAAGAAACTGTGTTGTGTTCAGTGTTATTGTTAAATAAATGCTGGCAATTTGTTCTGACGTGAAGTATCCTGGTGTTTTTTTTCTCTACCCCTCCTTGAAAAGAACCTTGGTTAAGCACCTGTGCATTACAATAATGTGCTAAGGAAGTGTTACATGTAGAATCAACATCAGTGTCCATTTGAGTACATTTACTCAAGTACTGTGCACTTTGAGTATTTACAATTTTTCATGCCCTTCCTGTTCAGTAAAAATCTCCAAATTTGCTTTTGAAATTGAATTTGTTTGAGAAATTCAAAGATGAAGTGTTCCTTTAAAGGTTCAGAATATTCTCCTACCTCTTAAGCCGAATAAAGATAAGATAAGATAATTCTTTATTGATCCCCCATTGGGGAAATTCAGGAGGAAAACTATAATAATAAACCGTCTTGAATTAGCTGGAATATACATTGTCACAAAGCCAAAAACACATGAAAAGTTGACTTTTTTAAATGAGATACATGAAGCGCATAATGTGCAGTGATGCTCCATATCATCCAAATGGACTTAAAAGTAGTTTAACATTCACCTGTGTCGACTGCAATGACACTTTCAAAGTCTGTTTGCAATCCTACATTTGATCAATGCTGCCCTCTTGTGAATTTAAGCAAAGTAACTAGATCAGGAACAGGGCTGGAAATGATGGAAGAAACAGGCCTATTCAGCAACACTTCAACATAAAAATACCTGAAGTAAAAGTCCCACATTCAGAACCTTGAATAAAAGTTTAGAAATGAACAAGAGCAGAATGATCTCTGTCAGTGTTATTTTATTATATACAACATTAAGTGATGACTATTACTGATGAATGAACATGAAAATAAAATTGAAGTGGGCCATTGTGAAGACATTCGAACACCTTCATATTCTATTGGATCTATCTAATATTCAATCACATAATACCAGTGGTGGGTAGTACCGCGTTACATTTACTCCGTTACATGTACTTGAGTATTTTTTTTGATAAATTGTACTTTTAAGAGTAGTTATTTTGCAGAATACTTTTACTCTTACTCGAGTAAATTTGTGAGAAAATATATGTACTTTTACTCCGTTACTTTGGGCTACATGCTTGGCGTTACATTAATTTATCTATAAATAAATTGAGATGAGCTCAGACGCAGCCCTGCAGCTCTCGGCTGAGGGACACATCCTTAACCAATCACAGCGGCAGCACCGCAGGTGGACGGAGGTGTGCCCCGCCCCTCCACGGCCCTCCTTCACCTCACTGTAGCTCAACAACATGGCAGAAGATGAACCGCCGGCGTCTCACCGAGCTAGCCGGCTAACACGGTGGTACCGGCCGGCTAACCCGCTGGTATCGGCTGCCGGCTAACCCGGTGGTACTGACCGGCTAACCCGCTGGTATCGGCCGCCGGCTAACCCGCTGGTATCGGCTGCCGGCTAACCCGGTGGTACTGACCGGCTAACCCGCTGGTATCGGCCGCCGGCTAACCCGCTGGTATCGGCTGCCGGCTAACCCGGTGGTACTGACCGGCTAACCCGCTGGTATCGGCCGCCGGCTAACCCGGTGGTACTGACCGGCTAACCCGCTGGTACCGGCCGGCTAACCCGGTGGTACCGGCCATACCGGCCGGCTTCGGCGCCGGTTACGGTATTTTAATAAGCCGGCGTAATGTTATATGTCAGCATTTCAGCCTCCAGCTGATCACAATCAGTCAGTTAAAATTTCTGTTTTAGCAATAATATAAATATAAATAATAACGTTTGAGATCATACACCGTCAAATTTGATGTTACTGTTTAGCTTCAAGCTAAACTCCTTTGAGGAACAGGTCAATGTCTCAGCTGATGTCAGTGGAAACAGTTTTTGTTTTTGAAGTAATAAAGTGCATCTGAAGTTACTCACTACTTTAGTAGTTTTTTTACGAGATACTTTTTTACTCTTACTCAAGTACTTATTTTTATGAGTACTTTTACTTCTACTTGAGTCATTATATTATAATGTGACAGTACTTTTACTTGAGTACCGTTGTTGTTTACTCTACCCACCACTGCATAATACTGGTCCAACGATATAGAGTATGATCATGTTCATGGTCGTTTTTTAACTTTTCAGAAAGGTTCACAGCACTATACTTTTTAATGAGACACTGTCTTTGCAGATTTTAAAACCCAACAAATATCTGGCATGATGAGCCTAAATAAATCATAGAAGTGCAAGATGGAGCCTGAAAGGTTATAACCACTAAGATTGTGTTTGATTTTTCTGTTTATGTGTTTTCATTCTTGGTTATAACTTGTGCTTGCTGAGGTTACTGTCAGCTCTGTGTTCAGTGGTCTGTGTCAGAGTCTCTTCCTCTTCAGCAGCTGCAGTCGCTTCCTGCTGGAACAACTCAGTGTCTCTGCAGTCAGACTGAGGGAGGTTTTTGTACGACCACAAATCACTGTGTGAACAGCCGAACACTGTTTATGTAGTGGTAACTGTGACAGTAATAAACTGCAGCATCTTCAGTCTGAACTCCACTGATGGTCAAAGTGAAGTCAGAGCTGCTTCCACTGCCACTAAACCGAGCTGGTGTTCCTGAATGACGTGTACTTCCGTATTTTATTAGGAGCTTTGGAGGTTGTCCAGATTTCTGTTCATACCAGTACATATGCTCTCCAACACTGTCTCTGTAAACAGCCGGGCTTGTTTTACAGGTGACAGTGACAGTGGATCCTGGAGTGGATGTCACTGCTGGAGGCTGAGTCACAGTCACCTGTCCGCTGCATCCTGCACACAAAAACAAATCATTCATTGATCAGCACAAATCAAGGAGACAAAAGGCAGCGCATCATGTTTGAAATGTGGCCGAGTGAACGAACCTGTGAAACAGCAGCAGGCCAGCGTCCACATGAGGATGGTGATGAGAGTCATGCTGCTTGTGCTTTCTGCTGTGTTGACTGACACATGTGAGTCCTGCAGTGTTGAAGTCACAGGACTATAAACCTTGTCAGTTCACTGGAGGATCAGCTGACCATGCAAAGCCTCCTCTCTATGGAAATCATGTCTGTGCTCTCAACACACTGAAGGCAACGTGGGACACAGAATCAGGAGAAATACTGCTTGGATTGACAACATCTGTGATCTTAATGGAAGAGAAGAAAAGATTTATATTAGAAGACAAGTTGAGGATTGAAGGATAAGTTTGTGTCCACTGTGGTTGGTATGATATGTCTGTTTGTCTGCCTTTCATTCACTAACAGGGTTTAATGTAAAGAGGTGACATGTTTGTGTTTAATATGAGTTGATAAATCATTAATATCAAATGGTATCATGTTCATTTATTCTTGTTTCAAATGATATAAAAATGTGAAACAATGACTTTGTTACAAGGAGATTGTCATCATTTCTGTGTCAGGTGAAGAAAAGTTAAAAAAAAATAGAAGTAATAATCTTAAATTATTCAGTTAATTCAAGTAAAGTAAAGAATAGATGTTTTCATCATGATAAATCATTTGGACAAAAAACGTGATTTTGATTTTGATTGAGGCAACAATCATGACTGACATATGTGTTGAGACAACATTTGTCTCTTTGATTGAGACTAAATGTGACCAGAACATGATGTGGTGTAACGAGACTCTTAAGAATCTTTTTAATGAATGTATTAGTGTAGATGTGTGTTTTGTGCTTGGTGAGGTTACTGTCAGCTCTGTGTTCAGTGGTCTGTGTCAGAGTCTCTTCCTCTTCAGCAGCTGCAGTCGCTTCCTGCTGTAACAGCTCAGTGTCTCTGCAGTCGGACTGAGGGAGGTTTTTGTACGACCACAAATCACTGTGTCAACACTGCAGCACTGTTTATGTAGTGGTAACTCTGACAGTAATAAACTGCAGCATCTTCAGTCTGAACTCCACTGATGGTCAAAGTGAAGTCAGAGCTGC